>OZ017746.1:1491537-2983074 GCA_963969365.1 Asterochloris sp. CNOR1 | reverse complement strand
TTCAATTGACGGTGAAGCTGCAAGCCTACCTACACTGAATGTGATGTGCACTTGTTGCTGACTGCCAATGAGCGCCACTGCAATGTGGCCCATCTTTCAGCAACTTGAGCTGCACAAGCTCATCATCAATCTGGACACTGCTCCCGTGCAGGCTCAAAGCTTAAGGCTGGCAGCGTTCAAATGTACATCATACAACGTGCCCTCACTGCATCGTTTGACTGTTGCATGTGACCGTCGAGCTGAGCACAGCAGCACCTGCCTAGTTGCTGCCAAATGGTACTGGCCGGCCTTCTGCTGCCAGCTTTGTCAGACGGCCCTTGACAGCCCCCTGCTGCATGTCTGTGCTGCAGCATGCTGGGGCTGCTGCAGCAGCTGCTGGAGTCCCTGCGGCCCCTCAGAAAGCTGCTGGAGCTGATCAACCCCCGCTATGACAGCGTGCTGCGTCACACCTATGAGCAGTCCAGGCGCACCCTGCAGATGTCAATCGGGACATCCTTCACAGCCGGCCGTATTGCGCATGCTGCTCCAGTGAGCTGCTGTGCCTGCATGCCCTGCCAGGAAAGCTGCCTGTGAAAGCCAACAGGTTGTCAGCTGGGTCTGCCTGCATGCCCGTGCATCTGTCTGTAAAAGGCGTCGGCGGGATTGCCATTGGGCTGTGCTTGTGCTTCAATCTGTTGTTGATGACCTGCAGGTCAACAACTCGCCAGGGCTTGACCGCCACCGCATGGTCAGATCAGGTCCAGCCATGTCCAAGGGGCTGCGCAGGGTCAGGGATGAGCATGGAGGTGACATGTGGCCAGGCGCCTGCAGGGCTGATCAGCTGCAATGGCATGGCATAAGCAGCACCCCATGGCACCTTGTTCTCCCATTTGGGGAGAACAGCAGCTGCAAGGGCCCTGACGGGTGCTGTGACCCTGACGGGTGCTGTGACCATGGCGACCCTGCCAATGCCACTGCCACCCTCTTCCCATCAGCAGTGATAGATGCCTCCGTCAGGCTTTATGCCAGCAGAGAGTGCGGCAGCTGACAGCACATGTAGTCTGTACTATCAAAACCCATAAGTGGACTTGGTATGGTCAGTGCAGGCCCCGCTTCTATGCTGCAGTGTCGATCTGGAAGACAACCAGTCGGGTGGAGAAGCGGCATGATGGCTTCCCCAGCTTCAATCGCATCCTGCTGCAATTTGGAATTGTCGAGCATGCCATCAGGGAGCTGCTAGACACAATGCGGGAGGTCACAGGCCAGCCAGCAAACACCATCTTGCAGGTCTGCTCCTTTCTGTTGTGCGTGGCATAAAAGGCTGCAGAAAAGGCCCTGCAGCAGGCGCACACAGGTGAACATATTTCTGTAGGCCTGCAAAGCTTGTGGTGCATGCTGCACCTTGCATGTGGCTGCAGTGGCCTTGGCCTCAACGTTGGGCTGTGGCAAGGTGGGCGCACACGCCCTATGTCCCCTCCTGCTGCTGCCATGCCTCTCCCCTGCCGGTGCATCTTGCTATGCAGGCACTGTGGGCCGCCACATTTCATCTGCAGGGCTGAGTTCATCCACTCCCCAAGGACAGCGGGCAGGTCATTACTGCGTTGCCTGTCCACATGCAGCTGATGTTGGGTCTGGGTGATGTTACTAGGTTCTTCTGGGGCAGCTGTGCATGCTTTGCAGATTATCCGACTGCGTCCCAGCGTGCGGGACGGCCCTAAAAAATAGATGTTTGGTGCAGCTGTGCATTGCCTCGCAGGTGATCTCCCTGCGCCTGAATGTGCGACTGAGCCCCGACCAGGAGCGTCAGCTGCTGGAGGCTACAGTAATTCCTACCGTCGACGCAGGGGACAACCCCTTCACAGTTCAGACCTCCTCGTACGCGGTCACCACCCTAGCTAACCCCCTGTTCAGCCTGGCAGCCCAGCAGGCACCAGCCCTGGTCCCTGCCGCCAGCCAGCGCCAGCTGCCCATGCCCAGCCCAGAGCCTGAAACCCCCAGCAGCGGGCTGGGGCCCATACCTGACTGGGCCGCCCCCACGCCTAAAGGCGGCGCAGCAAGGGCCCCCAGCATTTTCTCTACACTTGTGGAGGGGACTGTGCAGCCATCCAGCACTGCTGCTGGCCCCCACGGCTACCAGCCTGACTTCGTCAACCCCAAGCCGCCCACCCACCAGGGCCTCCCCCTGCAGGGCAGGAGCACCAGCTTCGTGGTCACAGACAGGTCGCTCAGCCTTGCAGGGGGAGGCATTGGGCGGCAATCCATCACAGGTCTGCATCTGCCAATGCAGCAGCCATGCAGCTGGATGGCTCAGCCAATCCCCTGTCCACTGCGCACATGAGCTCCTGCACAAGCACGCAGCGGACTGACTCCCACAAACCCCTGTCTCGTTACACCTGCTCATGTAGCAAGCATGCACCTGCGCCACCTCATGCAGCAAGTGCACAGCTAGCTGACTCATTTGACCCAGCTCACATCAGTGGCCTGCATGAATGTGCACCAGTTGGCTCAGTCCGTAAGGGGAGATGTCAGTGCTGAAGGCCGACGCCTTGCAGGCGGCAGGAGCGCCAGCTTCAAGGTTGTTGAC
This sequence comes from Asterochloris sp. CNOR1, assembly GCA_963969365.1. Classification (NCBI taxonomy): domain Eukaryota; kingdom Viridiplantae; phylum Chlorophyta; class Trebouxiophyceae; order Trebouxiales; family Trebouxiaceae; genus Asterochloris; species Asterochloris sp. CNOR1. The sequence continues at coordinate 2,980,511 of OZ017746.1, read as the reverse complement.
CTTCCCAGGACATCCGAGACTGGAGGTGCGGGCCTGCAAGCAGCATGGTGCATGCCATTCAGGCCTCTGAGATCAGTGGTGTCCTGGGCAGTCAAGCCTGAGTATCTACAAGCTCTGCATGTAGGGTATGACCTCTCAATTGGCTGGAAATGGGAGGTGTCAGGGGGGTGCTCTCCGATCAAAGCACGTTGGCGATCCCACCAGCGTGGTGCAGGCCTCCCAGAAAGGGAGGCTGCCACCAGCAGCTGAGGGCAGCTCCCAGCACAATGGCACAATGACGCCAACCATTCGTGTGCAAGGGGCCTCCAGGCGGCTGAGGCATATGGGAGGGGGGGCCCACAGATGCATAGGCCCAGGTCTGCAAGACTGACATGTTGGCCGCCCATTGCAGGCCTGCCAGAAAGAAGGTCAACCACCAGCAGTGATGCAGAGGGCAGCTCCCAGCACCTTGCCCCGCTACGGCGGCACAGCATGCTGCGCCATGCAGGTTCAGGCCAACTGGCAGCAGCGACGCGGTCCTTCATTGCAAGGCAGCCCAGCGAACATCTGCTGCCCGGGGTGAGGCTGACTGCCTGCTGCAGTTGCTGACGTGCAGGCCCCCTGACTATGCCTGCTGACAGTGTGAATGTCCCACACTGCTGCATGGCATGCTGTTCTGTACTGGCCAGACGGCGGTTCGTGCTGACCATCTCTGTGCTCTGCATGTGGTGGCCCGCTGCACCTGCTGGCAACGCTATGCCTCAGGCTGCTGGTTCTACAGCCCTGGGCAAGGCAACAGACTGCAGAGGCTGCTTCTCTGCCGACTCAACATTGAGCACTCTCTGTGCTCCAGGCTAGGGCATCAATATGCCCTAGCTCTGCCAGCCGCCTGCTATGAGCTCAGCCTTCGTGCTCCAGGTGGTGCAGGAGGCAGATGAATCCGTGCACACCAGCAGCAATGAGTCCATGCCCCTTGGGCTGGGAGCCAGTCTCAGCGATGGCCTGGAAGGGCAGCAGGGCATCATGCAGCAGGTGTACTGTAGGCTGGGACCCCCAGAACTGAGTGCAGTCATGTGGACGGCCTGCAGCCTGAGCCTGCCTGCATGTGCCTGCTAGCGCGGCTGGAGGACACAAGAGGAAATGTGGACTGCTGTCTCCCTGCAGGCAGTCATCTCCCTGCCACACCTGCTGGTGTGTCCAGTCTTTGAGGAGCTTGTGCAGGAGGCCACCCCATCAGAAGGTAAGCCTTACCATGCCACATCAGCCGACAGGTCTCCTGCATGCTGAGTCTGGCCATGTGTACTCCCTGTCTGCTGCAAAGCTTTGCTGTGCACATATGTTGGGCCTCCTGCACTGCACAAACTGCCATGATCACCCCAACCCCTCAGTTGGTTCCCAGAGAGCCTCGCAAACCTAAGATGCTCTACAAACACAGATTGTGAGGTGCAGGTGGAGTATTTTCTGATGATGGCGGCCTCCATGATGACCTGATTGAGATGCTGTCCCAAGCCCTCAACATTGTGGGCACAGTGTTTGAGATGCTGGACAGGGACAAGAACGGAGCGGTGGAGCTGGCAGACCTGCACAGGATGCAGGTGAGGCGGCAGCCTGCAGACATAACAGGGTCGCAAGCAAGTTCCTGAACAATCTGGGTGTGTCTGGAGGTGGGGGGGTACACAGCTGCATGCATTGCAGCTGCAGCCCGCAGCACTGCAGTTCCCTGCAGTACAGGGCACCACGGGCCTCCTGAGCTGTCCATGTGCACCTGAGAGTTGGGGCAATTCAGGGTGCCTGTGGGACCTGGCAAATCCTGCACTGCAGGTTCCTGTAGCTGCTGCTGAGCAACGCTGTCTCCCTGGGAGCTGGTCATGCTGCTTGTGCCTGCTGCAGGACGACATGGGGGAGCTGGGGCTGTGCATCCTGGAGAAGGCCTATGGCCGCTTTGACACGGGCAAGCGAGGCTCGCTGGACAAGCTGCAGTTTGCTCAGGTGTGCCACAAAGGCTGCAGCTGAAGACCATGAGACATACATCGCACCCAGCAGTGCCGCGAATGGCCAAGCGCTGAAGGAGTGCCCCCAATCATGCCCAGCAGACATGATCGCACCAGGTGCTGCGGCTGGGGCTGCAAGAGGCGCCGAGGCCTGCTGAAGTCTGGGTGCTGCAAGCATCACATGTGTACCTTGTGCAAGCGCTGCTGCAGTGGCCAGGCTCCAGGCAGCAGGCCTCAGCCTCTGACCCGCTCCCATGCTCCCTACTCAGTGAGCAGCCATTGGTAATGAAGTCTGCCACCTGTGCACGCACTGCTGCTCTTGTTGGTGCTGTCACCAAGCCTCAGATTGCCATGTCAGTCAGCATTCAGGAGCCCACTTGTGGGCGCTGCGGAGGTAGCTGGGTCTGGTCGAGGTCACCCCCATCTTTTTCCCGGTCAGCGTCCAACAGCCCTGTCACTGCTCTGTGCAGGCGCTGCTGCTGTGGCTGGGGCTGGAGGAGGAGGCCCAGGAGGGGGAGATGGAGAGTGAGGAGGAGCTGCTCAACATGCAGCACTCCCTCAGCCTGACCTCCTGGCCCACCACGCAGTCCCTGGGGACACAGTCTCTGTACTCAAGTGAGGCCCACAGAGTCTGCAGTCTGCTCTCGCTGAGCTGATGTCAACTGTTGCAGCAAGGCGGCCTGGTGGCCACAGTCTGGACACTTGCTGCAGGGCCACACAGTTGCCGAAGTCTAAGCAGCGCATGCAAGTGTTCAAAGTGGCAAGCAGTTCCTTGCAGCACGACCTCCCGCACAACAAGGCTGACTGGAGCAAGCTGCAGTCCAAGCCAGCAGCGCTGCATGCTTTTGCAGTGCCTGCTCGTGATCGGGCTAGCCCTATGCCTGCAGCTGGGCCGCCAAAAGGTATCAGCAAGCTGCTGACAGTGACCAACAGCGGCCACATGCGCAGCCCGCCGCTGGTGGAGCGTTTCCGGCGCGCCAAGGAAAACGTGCTCAGGGCAGTGACTGCGCCGCCGCCAGACGCAGATGTGAACAATAAGCTCATGACGCTTGAGGCCATGTTCCATCAGGTGCGGAAGCTGAGGAGCTCCCAATGCGATGCCGTGATGTAACAGGTCTGCTGACTCATTCATGTACTGAGAGGGCCGCTGTCTGCTGGTCAGCTCGCCTGCTCATTTGTCGGCAGGCTGGTCATCCTCCTGCACCGCTGGTTGCAGGCCATTGGAAGCATGTCATGCCTGCCATCACCAGTGCCTGCAGATGCAGATTGATGCTTTTGCCTGCCTTCACACCTGCATATGCTGCAGATTGATGCCAACAAGAATGGCTCCCTGGAGGCGAGAGAGGTGGAGCGTCTGTTGATGACTATTGCAGATGATGCTTCACAGATCATCACCCACAAGACAGTACGCAGTGCCATGGACCGTCTGGACACCAACAAGGACAAGCGCATCACCTTTGATGAATTCATTAGGGTGAGCCTAGAGCTGTTGGACACTGCTGCATGCTGCATGGTCAGCTCAGCAACCCATTGCTGTTGGAGCTCACTGCAGGCTGCAACACAGCACCTGTCAATCTGTGTGGCAAACAGGCAACCTGCCCTTGCAATATCGCAATGCTGCAGGCAGTCATGCCAGATGTGTGGGCCACAGCGGTCTCACAGCTGCCGCCTGCAGGTGATGGTGCCAATGTTGAAGGGTGATAGCACCCAGAAGTGGAGGGCTGCCTTCAAGCAGTCTGGATTCATGCAGCTGCATGGCTCCGAGGGTGAGTGCCCAGGCTGCTGGCCAATTGGCTGACAGCAGTGCAAAGCAGGCTGCCTGGCGCCTTGGCCTGCATGAGAGCACTGGCAGGCTGCACTCCTACCTCCGCCAAATGTGAACACAGCGTGCCTGTCTGCAGGCTTTGTGATGCCCCGTGACCGGCCATGGTACGTTATTTTACCTGGCAGCCACAGAATTCTGTGGTGGGATGCCCTGGTGCGCTGGCTGGCAGTCTTTTTCTTCATTCAGATTCCCATGGACATTGCTTTTAGGGGCCAACAACGGCTCGCGCACTGGTATTACATCTCCATTCAGGTGACTGCTGTGATCTTGTGCCGAACCGTCACCACACTGAGGACGCCTTGCTCCACATCCCAGCCTGTTCATTCCTCTCTCATCCAACTCTGCACCCCCTCTTTCCTCTCGGATCCTCTCCAGCTGTTGCTTGAAGAAATGTTGTGGAACGTTCAGAGTTGTTCAACCTGATATGCTTCTCATTCAAGCTGCTGCTGTGCAGGTCCTTGATTGCCTGCTTGTCATTGATGTTATCCTTCACTTTTTTCGTGCCTACCCCAACAAGAAGAGTGTTCTGGTCGTTGAGCTATCAAAGATCCGCAGAAACTATTTAGGTGACTGCTGCATCAGGCAGCTGCACTGTCTGATGCCCGAAGCGCAACACTGTCCCACAGTGAGGCCCACTACTGCACAAGAAGCCTAAAGATGGCTTGGTGACTTCAGGCAAACATTTTGTCATGGACTTCATCTCCTCCTGCCCCTATGACCTGCTGGTCAAGACAGCTGGCGGCTCAGTACAGTACCAGGCCTGGCTGCGCGTGCCCAAGCTGCTGAGGCTGCACAGGGTGTACGTCTGGTACCTGAGAAAGGTACGCAGGCTGCTTACACCACTGATGTCCATGCAGGTTGCTCAAAACCCTGAGCTGCCTACATCACTGGCTCAGGCATGGTGAGCTGCAAATATCTTTGTGGGCTTGTGTGTCATGTCTAGGGGCTGAGGTGTTGCCACCTGCTGCTGCCTCTAGCCCTGCTGTGAAAGGCCGCAGCCCTTCCGCTGGGTACAGCGTATGTGCAGTGTCCTGGTGCTGGCCCGCTCCAGTGAAGTCCTGCTGCTGGCTTGACTGAGTCAGCGTTGTTTCTGGGCCTGCAGGAGTCTGAGTTGGATGCAGACTCCATCAGCTCCCGTTTCCGCTTCCTTGTGCCCATCATGCTGGGGGTTAGTCACATCATGGCCTGCATCCTCTGGTATGTGGGCACGGCAGGCCTGCCCGACATCTTCACCAGCAACACTTACCTTGTGTTGGACGACGGGATCTATGTTGATGCTGGAAACAATAGCATTCCCACCCCATCCTTTGTAGCCCACAACATCAGCTATCCCGTGTACGAATATGACCTGACGCAGCACTGGCCTGGCGCTTATGGAGGTGGGCGGCTCCATTTCCTTCTGCTCCTGTGATTTGGTCGCGATCAGTGATGCTAGCAGGCAGGCCATTCAAATCAACGCGCCCCATGTCCTGTTCTGCATGAGCAGCTCTTGTCCAGGAGTGTACTGTTCATGAGGGTGCACACTGGCTTTCTGGCTTGCATGTCGATCAGCAGCCAGCCCCTGATTGCCCTGCAAGCTTTGGCGTTCAAATCCTTCACATTGGCTCCCTCAACTTGCTCCCTGCTCAGCAGCCATATTTTACCGCACTGCAGGCTTTGGCGTACAGGACATTTATGAGCAGGGCACCATCTGGGAGCAGTATCTGCTCAGCTTCTACTGGGTGGTGGCCACGCTCAGCACCAACGGTCAGATAGGCAATATGACGCCCAAGAACATGTCAGAGGTGCGAGGGCAGCCACATTTTGCCCGCCACTGTTGACAACAGCATTCGAGTTCCCGCCAGAAGGCCCATCTGTACTGCGGCCTCACCAGATGTGACAGCACACCCTGTGCATGCGTACAGAGCGGCTGCAGTCATGATGATTCAGATGTGCACTGTGCTTTGTCAGAGCCATAGACAGGCGCTGAGCCATTGTTTTGCTGCATGCAGATCTTGTACACCATGGTGGCCATGGTGGTTTCCCTTACAGTTTTTGCCTATTTGCTGGGAGAGATCTCCAATCTAGTCATGGACCAGGATGCAGAGCTGGTCAAGATAAGGTCCCAAGTACGTTTCTGCAGTATAGCAGCACACCACAGCCTTTGGGCAGCTCAGCGGGATCCACATGAGCTCAATCTTTATGGCTTGTCTGCCCTTAGCTCTTTCCATGTTTTTGGCAGCTGAGGCTGCCACTTTGCTGGCTGGTTCCAGGTCTGCCTGTATGTGCTGTGCTAAGGCTGAGCAGTTGAATACTAGGGCCACAAGCCTGCATACTGACCTAGCTGCAGATCTGGGCCGGACACAAAGTCCCAAAGACTTGCATCCTGCAACCCTTGCCTCAGATGCAGAGCCCCTGTGCTGCAGGTGCAAGCCATCAACAAGTTTGTCAGCAACCGTAACCTGCCGCCGGAGCTATGTGAGGACATCTCGCGCCACGTGGAGACGTCCCAAGTCATGCATCAGGAGCAGGGGGATGCAGACGTCTTCTCCACCCTCTCCCACACCCTGCAGGTGGCCTTGGCGGCATGTTTCTGGCAGCTGCTGTCCGTGACTGGCGCTTAGCGCGTTGCTGCACTGCCAGGTGGCACTGTCAAGCCTGATGCAGATGGAGCCAGCCTGCCTGCATCAGGCAATGCTGCCTGTTGCTTGAGAGACTCCAAGTCAGAGCTGCAGCTCCTTCTGACTCTCCTGTGTCAGGGGGACGCTACATGAGGGAGTATTGAGTAAGCAGGAACTCACTTGATCAAGATGACTGGCTGACTGGCGGCCTATCTTGCCAGCTGAGCCTCTCTATGGAGAGTGCTAGCCCTCAGGCAAATCTCATCAGACCGGTTGCTGCTTGCCTGCAGGTGGAGGTGGCCAAGCACATGAGCCGCAGCCTGATCAGTGTGGTGCAGACCTTTGAGGGCTGCAATGATAACTTTCTGGACTCTCTCTCGGTGCTGTGCCATGAGGTGAGCATGGAATGTCTGCTGCCGGGGCAATGCTGCCGGGGCAATGCTGCCGGGGCAATGCTGCATCCAAATATTTTGAAAATGTCCTGGCATTTGCCATGAGTATAAGCGCCAGGTCCACACTCATGCGCTACGCTCATACTGTGTTCTTTTGGGATGTTGCTGAGTCCTTACGGTTGCTTGCTGTCAGACGTATTATACTGTGCTTGGTTGGCGCTTTGCCTGCAGCAAGCGCTCCCAAGCATGAGCTACTCTTGCTGGCTGCCTAAGCCACCAGCCAGCCCTTCACAGTTGCAAGCTGCCTGCTGGCTATGTCCTGATTGATGGTGCATGCTGCAGGTCAATCTCAGCCCAGACAACTACTTGTTCCGCATGAACGACGTGTCACGGGAGCTGTACATTGTGGCAGGCGGGGTAGTGGAGCTGCTCATTGAGCAGGAGGACCAGTCAGAAATCACTGAGAGCGTGCGCAGCGCTGGGCAGGTCAGTCTCCTTCTGCCAAAGTGACAGCATTGCAGGAGGATCTACAGCGTCTGTTCACGCGACACGCATCACGTCTCCCCGCTCTTCACCAAACATCACCCTTGCGCACTGCTTTGCTCTGGTTGTGTGCTCAGCTGAGGTTATGACATCAGTTGCTGCAGGTGGTGGGTGAGATGGGCTTCTTCTTTGGCATGCGTCACATCACCCACGCTCGAGCAGCCAGCAGCTCCCATGCCACCCTGTTTGCTCTGCCAAAGGCGGACTACAGTCAGCTGGTGAAGCTCTACCCTGACCAGGTGGGGCAGCATTGAGCTGCAGCAGAATGAGCTAATGTGCCAGCACAAAGCCCTACAATATTTTGCGCGTCAGAGGACTGGCAACAGCTGTGCAAATTGAGTTGAGAAGCAATGTGCTGTGTGAGCAGACCGTTACTCGCTCGCCTAGTGGGGCATGATGGAAGTTGCACACGATCATGGGTTGTGTGTGACAGGGAAGTAGGCTCAAGTCCCGACGGAGTGAAATACCTCCAGCCACCGGGCCGAGGCTGTTGCTTGCCGGCATAACAGGCTTCCAGTGCTGCCACAGCGTCTGTGTGCCTGCAGGAGGAGCAGATCACCAAGAATATCTTGAAGAGCTGGGATGTGCAGCGCTCCATGCACGCGGAGGTCAAGCGCGTCCTGGAGGTGGCCAAGCGCAAGAAGCGCAGCGAGCGCGTGGTGCGCATGGTCGATGCCGCTGCACGGGGCATCATTGAAGAGGTGGGGGTGGTTTACCTGGAGATGTGCGACAAGCATGTCCTCATTTGCGTAAGCTGCATGAGAAGCACCCAACGCACACGGTGGACGCAGCCGCCCACCGGACCATTGAAGAGGTGAAGCGCCTTATGAAATATGGCAGCCTTTGTTCATGACAGGGCTGGCAGCATCACCATCGCCTTGTGAGGGGGCCAGGTTGAGCAGGCAGGGCAATCTCAGAGCAGGCAGCGAGCTGCATAGGGCAGGGTGTGCCCTGTACCTGCACATCGTGGCAGGCACATGTGGGTTCCCAGATGCACATGTAGCTTGGGCTGTGAGTGGTAGTGAGCAAGTGAGGTCGCATGTAGCAGAGTTTGCTGTGCAGATTCTGGTGGCTTGCGCCTGTGTGCTCCTGCAGGTGCAGGTTCCTGAGCAACAATGGTCTGGCTGCGCGCGCAGCTCACGCTGTGGCCCCTGCTCTGCTGCAGGTGCAACTCCTGCTGAGCAGCAATGATGTGGAGGTGGACGACAGCGACTACCACCAGCGCACCGCGCTGCACCTCGCGGCCAGCAACGGCCACATTGCCATGGTTCGTCACCTCGTGCTGGTGCACGGCGCCAACATGAACGTTATCGACAGGTGTGCACTCCCCCTCCTGCACAGTGAGCCCCGACTCAGTCAAACGCTGGGTGCCATCGGTCACATGTGTGGGTGCTGTCAGCCACAACATGCAGAGCAGCCCTTCTGCCGGGTCAGGTGCCGGGAGTTCCTGCGCACGCAGTTATTCCAGGGACAGTCACCTGCTGACTGCTCATGCCAGGGGCACAAGCTGAGGGTGCTGCAAGGCAGGACTGCTTGCAGCAAGTGGCCAGAGCTGTCAACAGCAATTCACCCCTTCCCAGCGCGAACTGTGGTGGCCACCCCACGCAGCAGGTGCTGCCCCGCCAGGACTGCTTGTTGCGGTCACGAACAAGGCTGCCTGCCCACTTTCTGCAAGAAGCTGCCTGAGCAAGCTGCTGTGTCGAGGCAACCATCACCCAAGCTGCAGGCGCTGCCCAGCAGAACATGTTCCAGATGCAAAAGAACATGACACCTTGCCTGCCTGTGGGACGGCGCCCTGCTGCTGCAGGTGCTGCCAGGCAACGCTGCATGACGCATAATTGGGTTGTTGATGGGCTGTTTGCCTGCCCCCAGGTACAATGGCACCCCCATCATGGATGCCGTTCGCCACAAGCACAGCGAGGTGGTTGCCTTCCTGAAGAGGAGTGGAGCAGTGCTGCACCACGACAAAGCCAAAGGCAAGCGCAGCTGCAGCGGCTGCATCATCAATGAGCAGTCGGGTCCTCCATGCCGCCGCAGTGGATGCCGTTTCATGCAGCTGGGTGCCAGCAAGCTCCTCTTGTAGACTGTTTGCTCAGTCTGGCGCAATTGCCAAGCTGCCATGGGCTGCTGCATGCTGCTACCCTCAGGAATGCAGCCCAAGACATCTTTGCAGCAGCCGTCATTTGTAGCGCTGCCTTCAAAAAGCCACTTTCTGGACACCCTCCAGACAAGCGCCTGCATGCCTGAGCCCTACAGGCGCCCTCTTCACGGCATCTGTGGACAGCGATGCTGCTTATGTGGAGCTGCTCATCTCCAACGGCATGGACCCCAACACCAGCGATTACAATCAGCGCACGCCGCTGCACCTGGCCGCCAGCAACGGGCACGTGCACATCGTGCAGTTTCTGTGCAGCCAGCAGGTGATGCTGCAGATCGCTACATGCTGGGTGTAGGGGCTGGGCAGGCGTGCCCTTGCTTGTGCAGCCGGCAGCTGTTGCAAGCCAGCACTGCATGTGCCAAGGCTGACTTCAAGGGGTGCACGACTGAGCAGGAAGCCTTTGCCTCCTGGTGAAGTAAGTGTTGAAGGTCAAGTACAGACCCAAGTGCAGAGCCCCTCCTGTGGGCCAGGCAGGGCCTCTGTGCTTGGGCTCTGCTTGTGTGAGGTCTGGCCTCTGTGCTGGCGCCGCCCGCTGGCTGCTGTGTTGCAGCTGCTAGTGCTCTGTGCTGTGGCAGGATGTGGCCTCCCTGCAGGGCACCATTTGGGTGTGACCACAGCCTGGACCGCACATTCAAAACTGCTCCTTCTCACTCAGCAGCTTGCAGCACACGGCGCTCCCTCTCTTGAGGTTGGCCACAGTCCCTGCGCCTGTGCCTCTGCGCTGACAGGGCATCAGAGTGGTGGACGGCATGAGCAGCATGTACAGAAGCCTGCCCTTCTCCACTCAGGAGCTTGCAGCCTGCAACACCTGCTGTGCAGGAGGTGGCCCCTGCCAGGCGTGTCTTGTGACCAGTAGGCTCGATTGATGCGACAGGGCCCGGCACCTGTCGGCCTTGTCACCAATGCGGTTGTTGTGGCTGTGCAGGGCATCAACCTGGGTGCGGTGGACGGCATGGGTAACACCCCCCTGATGGACGCCATCCGGCATGGCCACACAGAGGTGCAGGCGGCCCTACGGGCGGCAGGGGCCTCCCTGGACAGCGCGCAGGTCGCCGACAAGCTGTGCCTGGCAGCCGCAGAGAACGACCTGGCCACCCTCCAGGTAGCTGCCCAGCTGACGACGTGGCTGCTGGATTGCCACAGCTGCTGCTGTGGCTTCAGCTGTGGCTGATGCTGACGCACATCGCACCGTGCTGCTTGGCTGCGATGCCTTGGCCACATTTTGGCCCGCCCTTTCATGCTGTTGATGCTTTGCGGCCCTGTGCTGCGTTTGTTGGGGCCCATCTGACTGACTGCTCCTGCAGGTGTTTCATGCCAACGGCGTTGACCTGAACACAGGCGACTATGAGCAGCGCACAGCCCTGCACGTGGCTGCCTGCCGGGGGAGGCCAGAGGTTGGCTTCTACCTCCTCAACCTGCCAGGCATTGACGTCAATGTGGTGGACAGGTCAGCATCAGCGTTTCAGGCGCAGTGGAACGGGCTGCCCGCTTCTCCGCTGAAGTCCCAGCACATGCAGTGCAGCAGGGCCATCATGCAGCGTATGCCTGACATCTGCTGAGATCAGCTGTGCTGAAGCGGGGTGTCAGCGCAGCGCTGCATGCTGAGGCTCCCACAAGCCACTGCTTGGCTGCAAGGTGGGGCCATGTTCATCCAAGATGGCTGCCTGGTGCTGCTGTGGCGCTTGATGCACTCTGGTCACTGCTGCAGGTGGGGGGCCACCCCCCTCCAGGATGCCTACCTGGTGCACGACAAGGTGATGTATGCCATGCTGGAGCGCGCAGGGGCGAAGATGTCAGACGATGGTGCCATAAAGGCCAAGCTGCAGAACCAGACGGTGAGTGCCGGCAACCAAACTCTCCTCATCCTGAGGAAACATGAGCCCACTCAGGGCTGTGCCTGCCTGCTTGCTCACGAGGCTGTCTGCGGCTAGCTGTCCACACCCTGCAGCAACTTGTGCTGAGGGCGGCTGACTTTTCATTCTGAAGGGGGACTTTCAGGTGGTGCTGAAGCGATAGACCTGTCCCCCCTGTTCAACTCCCTGCACTCAAACATCATGACCCGTGCTCCTCAAGATGCCCACGCCTGCAGCAGGAGCGCCACAAGCAGCAAGCCCTCCAGCGCTGCATCCATGTGCTGGCAGGACAAGCTGCCCCCTGGCCTGCAGAATCGCTGTTACAGCTGTGTTCCTGTCCCCCTCACATCTTTCAGAGGCTTGCTCATGCAGCCTCTCACCTGCAGAATGGTTGGCAACCTCTGCTGCAGTTCATGCCAGATGGCCTGCTGCACTGCGTGGAGGGGATCACCGGCCATGTCCTGAATGCCCCACATGGAGCAGGACCTGCAGACTTCATGCGCTTCACAGCAGTATTGACCTGCTTTCCGCGCACCTGTACACCAGCTTGGGTTCTGGCCTGCAGGAACGCCGCAAGCAGCAGGACCTGCACCGCCGCGTTGAGAAGGTGCAGCGTGTCGTCAATGCGTCCCCCGAGATGGCGCTAGCGGGACGCCTGCAGCGTCTGCTGGGGGCCGCCGACGTGCACGTGCACGAGGTCGAGCAGAGCTGCATCATGACGCAGTGGATGCTGCAGGAGGTGGCCGATATCGGCATCTCAGGCCTGCGGTGGAGCCCTGCCAAGGTGGGGGCTGCTCTGGGATTGCTGGTACCATGACAGCTGACATGGCTTGCCAGGGCGAAGGCCTGTCTGCCGGCCAATGATGTGCTGCCATGGGGCCTGGCCAAGTGTGCACTGCTTTGAGGGGTGCCCTCTTCTCTGCAGGTGATCCAGAGGTGGCATGTCTTGCTGCTCCAACTACCTGAAGTGGTGCAGCCGCCAGTGCTGATAGATAACCTGTGCGCTGTGCAGACGGCGTGCCATACTGGAGCCTTGCCAATCCAGAGACTGTATATGGGCGTCAATGCCTGATTTAATCGTGCACAGAGTGCTTGGCTTGCTGCTCCAGGCCAAGGCGGCCATGCAGATATGCAATGGGCCCGGCAGCCAACTGATGCAGGAGTATGGACCGCTGGGTGCTGCAGTCACCTGCTCTGCCTGCAGGATGAGATGGAGGCCATCCTCAGCAAAGCCAGCAAGCAGGCCATCAGTGCCATCATGCAGATGGCTGAGGTGGTGGCCAGCAGCAGCAGTCGCAGGATCTGCTCAGCCCCCATGACCAGAATGATTTGTCCCCAGCTGTGGCTGACCCTGGAAGCTGTCACCAGCTGCGTTCAGAGCATCCCAGTGCTCATAGAGCGCACCATGCAGCTGGGCCGTGAGAATGAATTCTTCTTTGAGGTGGGCTTTTTGATGAAACGTTCAAAGGCCTGCACCTCGACCGTGCTGCTACTCATGCAATGCTTGTGCGCTTGCCATGCTTCCCTGCAGGCTCATGTGATGTGTCAGCCTGTTGCTCTGTCAATGCCATACAGTGCATGGGCTGCAGGAGTGGGAGAAGAGGCAAGCTCAGTGGAATAATGCCAGCCTGAGCAAGCTGAACTCCAGAAGGACCTGAGCTCAGATAGCAATGACGCAACACCAGATTCACTCCCCTGCTCCCAGCCTCTCCCCTCCTGTCTGCTGCTGCTTGATAAAGCCACTGCCAGTTACGTGGCTGGCTAATAACGCCTTCAGAACAAGTAATTAGGACTTGCCCTGCTGACCGCAATAATGAAACCCCAACAGCTGCCATCCATGCATGTTTACAGCAGAGCAAGATGACAGAAGGCCTCTTGGAGCAGCAACTAGAGGAAGCCTGGTCTTGAGCTTTATGAACATGGATTGCACTGCGTTGCTTTTGGCTATATGATACACCTCATTGGCTGGAGAGCTCGCTTGCGCCTTCAGCTGGACTGAGGCTCTGGCAGCTGGCAACAACTGTCAGCAATGCTGTCCTGCCATAGGCGCTTGCCATCTCTTGAACCTGCCGCTGCTGATTGCTCAGCAGCAGCTTGACTTGTTGGTGTTCACAGCCTTGCCCTTCGTGGGTTGGATGTTGCCCGCCTTGTTTGCCGTCACTGGCTGACTTGCCATCCTGCACCGATCAGCTGAAGCTCGTCAGGCACGCAGAACAGCAAGCTGCAACAGGGGCACAGCCGTCTGTGCCAGCAAGCACGTGCAAAAGAGCAGTTGCTGGACCAAGGCTAGAAAGGTAACAGAGTTGCAAGGAATTTGCATGACTGCAAGCTGCGCCAGCGGCCCAGCTGTTGCAAATACCTCTCCAGGGGTGGGAAAGGCCTTTCAAAGCACCCAATGCCCCTAACTGCCTTGCCTGTTCTTGATCTCTGCCGCCATGGTCATGAACGCCTGCTCCACATTTGTGGCGTTCTTGGCGCTAGTCTCCAGGAAGGGGATCCCAATCTCATCAGCGAAGGCCTGCAAGTCGAGAGCAGAACAGAAGGTGCGCGCTGTAACACAACACAACTAAGCAGCTGCTGTGCTGCTGCTCAGCAACCTGGAAACCCGCATACATGCACCTGGCCTGGATGTGCTTAGTTTACCTGCTGCAAGGCTGTCTAAGCCACACAGCAGGTTGACATGAATCCTGAGACTGTCACAACCCTCTCTCCCGTGAACTAGCACCCCTGCACTGCTCCTGCAGCCTCCCCTGTGATGCGCACCTTTGCTACCATGATGTACACCACCAGACATGCAGGCATGCAGCAAGCGCCAAGATGTAAGCTTGAATGCTTGATCGTCCCTTCACCTGGCACCCCACCCAGAGCCCAAGGCAGGGGTGCTGGCCTCAGTGCAGTCCTGGTGGCCTCTCCTGTCAGCCCTGCCTCACCTTTGCTGTCTGGTAGTCCACCACCTTTTTTGCCGTCAGATCACTCTTGTTGCCCACGAGCAACTTGTTGACATTCTCGTTGGCGTATCTGTCAATCTCATTGAGCCACTGCTTCACGTTGTTGAAGCTCTCCTGGTCTGTCACATCGTACACAACCTGGCGGAGGCAAAAGAGAGTATTCATTGCTGCTTGAGGACAACAGTCCCTGAAGCAAGGTCACAGACGGTGGCAGTGGTCTCAGCCAGCCGGAATGCACGCCTTGCAATGGCTGCTGCAGCTTGCAGCTGGCCCAGAAACTGCATGGAGAAGGCACAGCTTGCAGGGGGCATGACCAAGCTGTAGCAGGTGTGCAGAGCAGCAGTGCCCAGTCCTGGCTTCAGCAGGGGAAGCTGGCAGTGAGCAGGAGCAGGCTGCAGCCAGCGTCCAGGGATTGCAGGGCAGTGGTGCTGGCGGCTCAGGCAAGCACCGCATGCATGTGCACGCTGCAGCAGGTGCCCAGTGCAGCAGTGACCCCTGGACGGGATGGTGGCGCCCAGCGCTCACAATGATGCCGTGTGCTCCCCGGTAGTAGCTGCTGGTAATGGTCCTGAAGCGCTCCTGCCCTGCTGTGTCCCACTGCACAGCAGGAGCACAGGCACCGCGTCAAGGGGCTGCAGAGGGGCCCACCAGAAGGGCAAGTTCTGTCCAGGGCGCTGTCATGCCTTTGCTCGGCTTGTGCAGCAGCAGTGTGTGCTCAGCAGCTAGTGTTCTGTACAGCTCCCTGCGGAGCTGTACACCAAAGTGGTGCCCAGGGAGGGAGTAATGGCCCCTGGCAAGCACCGCTCCCAAGCCGGTCTGCCCAGGCAAAGGCGCAAACGCTGCCCAGAGCTGTCCATCCTGAACTGCTTTCATTGCACATGCTCCAGGGCTGTGCCAACTGTGGCGCCAATTTTCGGATACAACTGGCCTCATTGCTGACCCCAGCACTCACGATCTGTAGCTTGATGACCTTGCCATCGAGCTCCACTGTCCTGATTTTCTACAGCACAGACAGAGGGAGGGGTCACTGATGGGGCAACAGCGCCCACAACGTTGAATGGGCATCGTTAAAGGCTGCCTGTGTGCCACACTAGAGGCGCTGTGCAGACAGAGCAGCTGAGCGATGGTGGGTGTGCGCGGTGTGCGTGGGCATTGTTGACCGGTGCCACATGCTCCACCAAATGCGCAAGCAGGCAGCGCTACTCACAAAATCAACTCCTATGGTGGAGATGTATGACTCCGTGTATGTGTCATCCCTGCAGGCGTGCGGGCGAGGTCAGGCGTGAGCAGGGATCAGGGGGGTGCCATGTTGTCAGGCAGCCAAGCCTGCAGGATCGCATGCACGGGCGCCAGGCATGGCGCCTTGATGCATCCATCAGCTGACAGCAGCAGGCTAACATGCGCGCTCAATATGGGCAGGCCGCATGGCCACTCACGCGAATCGCAGCAGGAGACAGCTCTTGCCCACGCCTGAATCGCCAATCAGCAACAGCTTGAACAGGTAGTCACTACATCAGGGGCACATACAGCTTCATCAGGTGCTGATTGGCCAGGGGGGAAGTCGCTCCAGAAGGCGGGCCCGCAGAACGGCCTTGAGCAGGCCGTGGGTCACAGGCACCAACAATGTATCAGAGCGAGCTGTCACCCCACAAGACAGGCAGGATTGCCCTTGCTTATACTCACTACTCAGGATTGACCATGGCTGCAGCAGAGTATCCAGAGGCAGCTGGAGGCAGTGCTGGAGCTGACAGGGAGCGCTTGGACAAGAAAGTCAAGTTTCCTAAAATTCAATCGACTATCGTTAAACGGACCAATGGAACAACAATCAGGACTGATGTCCTTGTGAAGCTTCTGGGAGCAGGTTGCTCCCACAGATCCCAGATGCAGGGGAATCTGCAATACAGTGGTGATCTGGATGAGCAAAAGAGGCAGATGCAGGGCGCAGGTGGGCTCCCTGATTGCCCCTGATGCTCTGATTGCCAGATGATTCAAGAAATGCTGTATCTGGATCTGACAAGCCTTACCCCACCCTTGTCATGCACTGTCTGGACAGGCAGCATGCAGCAGCAGCGGGATGGGCAGATGCGGCCCCCGCCAGGAGTGCTGGGCATGGCCAGCAGCAACGGCGGGTCTGCGCCAGGCTCGACGCCAAGCCGGCAGCCTGCAGGCGGCCCCTTCCAGCACCGCCCGCCGCCAGGGGCGGGGTCCATGCCAACCACCACCCCCAGCTTGCTGCAGCAGCCAGGGGGCCAGCTCCCACCCGCCACGGGTCCCGCCGGGGCCCCACGCCCTCCGTCTCAGGCGGCGGGGAGCCGGCAGGGCTTGTTCTCGAATGGCCCCGCCAGACTCCAGGCATCATCTGCTGGGCCAGGGCCTGCCATGCCTGCACCAAGGCTCGGCATGCTGCCTGGCAATGGGCTTGCCGGGCCACCTGGTATGCAGCAGCAGCCCATACCAGCTGGCAGGCTGCCTGGTTCCGGGAGCAGCGCTCCAGGCAGCGGGCAGCCGCCAGGGCAGATGCAGGGTCCCAAGTCAGGCGGCTTCAGGCCACCGGCTGGGATTAGGCCCCAGGGTGCCGTGCTGCCTGGGCAGCAGCAGCTGAGGCCACCCTTCCCGCCTGGATCGGCGCCAGCTCCTCAGCAGCAGCAGCAGGCGAGGCCGCCTTTTGGGCCTGGGCCAGCCCCGGTGCCTGGGCAGCAGCAGCAACTGAGGCCGCCGTTTGGGGCACCAGGGCCAGGCAGGCCGCAGTTCCGTCCTCCTGGAGGTGGGCTGCCTGCTGGGCTGCCTGCATCACCTCACCAGGCTGCCTGCATCAAGCTGGATTGAAGGCGCCGAGTGAGGTCGCTGCCCATCTGCAACCACCAGATTTTCTGGGGTGAGTGCCCCGCGTCTTCTTAAGAGGTGTTGCGCCTGCACAGAAAGCTGCAAGTCTTGCCTGGGGACTACATATCCAAGCCCACATGCAGGCATGCCAGGCGGCCAGCAGCAGCACTGGCAGCAGTCGCCCCAGCAGCGCGGCGTTTCGATTGGCATGCCCATGTCGCCTGTCCGGCCAGGGCAGGGTGTGGGGCCCACCCGCGTGGGCCCAGCTGGCGGTCCTCTGCCCCCAGGAATGCAGCAGCCTGGCAGGCCTAGTAACAGCCTTCCTCAGCAGCAGGTGCGTGCCAGGCAGCCCAGTTCAGAAGTGGTCTGTCTAGAATGGTTGGCTTCCCACAGCTTGGGCTGAACAGGGCACTCCTGTTGTCTGCAGAGCAGCAGATGCCCCAGATGCAATGTGCTGCTTTTGGCTGGGCGTGACAGGGAGCATACGTGACAGCAAGGCTCCATGGCTGCACTGCAGGCAGAGCAGGTTCTGCCTTGATGGGCCAGAAGTGCTCCATCCCACTGTGTAGCTTGTTCTTTCATCCTGTCAACTCCCAAAGCAGGATGCCCTCATTGCTTGCCTGCTATGGGGAGGCTGGCCTCTGTGGGGGTGGCAAGTGCCAGCCAGGCTCATGTGTTTGCTGACTGCTTTGCAGGCGCAGCAGCCTGGCGGCTTCCCGCGTCAGTCCGGGCCTGGCCAACCGGCTCGCGGCCAAGCACCGGCCCAGCAACACATGACAGGGCAGGGCAGCTCGCCCAAGATCGACCCTTCTCAGATCCCGCGACCAGCAGACAGGGTGACCAGTAGGGAGACAGCAGAGTTCGAAACAAGACAAGACGGCCATCATGCTGTGCCTCCCTCTGCTCAGGTACAGTGCTTGCTGTTCACCCAGTCCATGAGAGGACTTGCACCAAGATGACCACTTTACTGACTTACCATGGCCGTAGCTTGCAACTTTCATCCTGTGGTGTGGGGCCCAGAGTCCTATCTTCTGGTAAAGACATCAGCCGTTTGTCCCAAAGCTTCTTAGATTGACTGTGACTCCTTCTGCCTCCACACTTCATGCCACCCCTGCAGACACGCTTTATTGTCAGGGACACTGGCGACGCCAGCCCCCGCAACATGCGCTGCACAATGCACGCAATGCCCACCACTCCGGACCTGCTCAAGCAGGCCGCCACGCCACTGGCTGTCATCTGGCAGCCCTTTGCGGTGGGGCACCCCCAGGACGACCAGATACCAGTGAGTGCTCAACAATGTTGGGGCTTACAAGTGCCACCTGCTCAACGCTCGCTGTTATGGGACCTGCTGACCTGCAAGCATGCCGGGCAGGCATAGCAGTGCGGTGTAAGGGAGGCAAAGTGCGATCAGCGCACTGCACTGTATTTGATGCAATGTATCATGTGTGGCGATGCCTGCAGTGTAGGTTGCCCACCACAACACTCCGCGTGAAATTCAAACAACAAGACACCGTCAGTGGTGGCACGCAGTGACCACAGCAGAGGGAAAAGCACCAACGCAGGCACTCATGCAATGCAGCGGACATCATAGCTGGCTCAATGCCTTCATCTGATATGCGCAGGCTGGCTTTGGCAGGAGAGGCCACCTGCGCAGGCCACACTGCAGCGCTGAGGCGGCCATGAAGTTGGTCTCATCTTGCACGGCCGCCCTGCCCATGGGGCAAGTGCTAAAGTGAAGGCTGATGTGGGATGAGTGATGACACACCCTCACTGCCACACATGACACCACAACTGCCTCAGTGCCTCTGCTCATCTGCAGGTGGTTGACTTTGGGGAGTCTGGGCCCCTGCGCTGCCCCCACTGCAAGGCGTATGTCAACCCCCACTTGAAATGGGAGGCTGATGGCCGCACATTCCTGTGCAACTTCTGCTTAAAATCCTCCCCAACGCCGTCAGACTACATATGCAACACAGGACCGGACGGGCGGCGACATGATGCACATGAGCGCCCTGAGCTGAGCCGGGGTGGGGTGGACTTTGCTGTGGCACAGGGCTATATGGTGAGCAGTGGATGTGGGCCTTTGACTTTGCTAATGCAGAGGGGCGCATGTTAGGCGTGGGTGGCCTGCACAATCCCGTGAGGCTTGCACCATTCAACAGGGTTGCATCTTAAGGGCTGTTTGGCAGCAGGCTCAGGGCACTTGCAGACGTGCTGGGTGCTTTGCTGTGAGCAATTGATGCTCATGGGGCAAGAGCACACCACAAAGGTGTGGTGTACAGCAAGTCTGAACAGGTGTGGTGAGCAAACCCCCTGCTGGCTTAGCTATCTGCGCATCAACTCTTGCCGTCTAGCTGATCTGCTGAAGTGGCTGTAAGGCACCTTGTGTCTTCCTCTGTTTGCGTGCCTCTGCACCAGCTGTGGCTGCTGCAGGTGCGGCCGCCCATGCCTCCCACATACTTGTTCCTCATAGATGTTAGCTACCCTGCCGTGTCATCTGGATTGACCTCTGCGGCATGTGCGGCCATCCTCAGAGTGCTGGACGACATCCAAGGTGGGCCTGCAGGGCAGGGGTCTGCAGGGTGACCCACCTGCACACCTGCCCAGAGTCTGCAGCAGCAGCAGCCACCAGAACCGGAGCCTCAGTCTGCGTCTCTGCATGTCACTGGGCAAGCGCCTGACATAGCGTGCTGCAGCAATGGACAGCTCTGCAGCTCCCACTAGCTTTGCAAGGCTGCTGTGCTGCATGCAACCTCACATGCGGGCGCGCTGCTGAGCACACTGCAATGCTGATGCCCTGTGACAGACCTCAACCTCAGCGCAGATGGTGCATTGCAACACCTTGCCTGTGATGAAGCCTTCGCTCTTAGCCCAGATGGCGAGCTGTGGTGCAATGAGCCTCAAGATCAAGCCACATGCCAGACTGTGGAACCGTGTCTGCATCTGCGCTGCAGGTGGCAAGCGGGCTCACGTTGGCATTGCCACCTTTGATGCCACCGTCCATTACTACAGCCTGCGCCCTTCTCAGTCCCAGGCACACATGCTGGTCATCCCTGATGCAGCCGAGCCCTACAGCCCCCTGCCTGAATCTGTGGTGGTGCCACTCCACAGCTCCAGGAGCATGGTGAGTTGCTTAGGATTGCTGCTCTGTGGGGTGCGCTGCGGTAAAGCACGTCACTCTAGCTGCGGTAAAGCACGTCACCCTTAGGCTTGCACCTGAAGCTGGGACCGCTGCCTCCTGGGTCTGGTTAAGTCTGCTGATGTGCAGGCTGTGTGCAGCTCAACCTCAGGCTCTGGTCATATTGCAGCTGAATACAGCATCCCAAAGGCTGCTGCAGTCAATTAACACCAAAAGGTACCATGCAGGTTGAGGACCTGCTGAACAGCATTCCCTCGCTTTTCGAGGGTAATCAGGTGCAGGAAAATTGCATGGCAGCCGCAACACAGGCAGCCGTGCAGACGCTCAAGGTATGTCCTTGCTCAGGGCCTGCATCTCCCACGGGGTTGGGCCCGCTGCCACACAACATGGGCTTGCCTTGCCTGAATTCTTCCTGGATTTGCTTTTCCTTGATTCTGCTGGGTTCGTTTGCTGCCTGCTGAGCCTCATACATTGCAGCAAGATGATTGAGATATGGCCCGCTTTGCCCCGGCTCACTTTCCCTGCCTGGCCTTTCCGCCTGGCCTTCCCCATTTTCCTGCCTGCTAAGCCCTGCATACTTGCCGTGGCTGCAGGCGCGCTGGGGAGGCAAAGTCCTTGTGTTCATGAGCTCCCTACCCAAGCTGGGGGCTCATGCCCTCACCTTAGCGGGCGCGTCTGTCCAGAAGGGGGACGATTACGCAGCGCAGACCATCATGCAGCCCGCCAGCAAGGACTATGCAGCCCTTGCTGGCGAGGCTGCTGAGCATCAGGTGGGCAGTCACTGCATCTGCACAGCCAGGCTGCTGCTCCTGATCTTGGGGCCATGCTGCCCTTACTGGCAGTGCTGCTGTGCACTGCGTAGCAGCTGAATCTGTGTACCCGCTGTTCAGATGCGCTTTCTCAGCGTCTCAGGCAGATCTGGTGGCAGTCTGCAAAGGCATGCCTGGAGCAATGCCTGCATGAGCACTGCCTCTCCAGCAGCATCCTGCAATGTGGTTGTGGCAGCCAGCTGACCTCTCCTGCCCCCTTTCACAGGTCTGCATTGATCTCTTTGTCATGGCGCGCCAGAGCTGCGATCTGGCGACGCTGGGCGCACTGTGCAAGGGGACTGGCGGTCAGCTGTGCCACTACTTTCCCTGGGACGTGCGCCTGGACGCTGATCAGCTGGAGAATGATCTCCGCTGGAACTTACAGAGGCCGCAGGTGATTCACAAAAGGGCGTGGTCTGCTGTATAGGTAAATGGTGGCTTCTACAGGAACCTGCAGAGGCTGCAGCCATCTCAGAGGATGCTGGTGGGCTGCAGCTGCCTCAGAGTGTGCTGTTGGCCTGCCGCATGCTCACTTTGGGGCGCTCTGATGGTCTGGACATTGAAGCATGCATATGCCACATGTGCTGTTTGCGGGAGAGATGCTGGCAACTTACAGGGGTTAGCAACTCCTCTATGGCCAGATCATGGCCCTAGCTCCACTGCGTTACCAATTATTCCCCTGCAATGCCTGCAGGGTATGGAGGCATTGGCACGCCTGAGGTGCAGCCGAGGCCTGTCTGTGGCCGGCTACTTTGGCAGCTTCCACCGGCGGGGACCCATCGACATCGACCTGCCCTCCATCAACAGCGACCAGAGCATTGCTGTGCAGCTGCGCCTGGATGAGAAGCTGCAGGAGGGGGTGGAGGCCTACCTGCAGCTTGCGCTGCTGTACACCAGCACCTCCGGGCAGCGACTTGTGAGGTGAGACATGCAGCACTGGGCCCGCACTTGCCTGCAGACAGGCCCATGAGACCACTGATGCATCTGCGTGCCTGTCAATGGCCCTGCTGCGCTTGATTGCCAGGTCAGGCACGCTGCACTGGGCCGTTGATGTGCAGGGTGCACACCATGGGCATCCCCATCACAGCCAACATCGCCCAGATGTTCCTAATGTCGGATCAGGACGCACAGGTCAACTTCTTGGCGCGCATGGCCGCAAGCCAGATCCCCACCGCGCCCCTATCCGTGTGCCGGGACCAGATCTCACGCGGCTGCATCAACACCCTGTTTGCTTACCGCAAGCACTGCACCACCTCTCCTGCGACGGGGCAGCTAATCCTGCCCCAGGCGCTGAAGCTGCTGCCAGCCTTCAGCCTCGGCATGTACAAATCCCCCTGCTTCAGGTGAGGCTGTCACACCTGCATGTGGTGGCAGCTTTGGGCTACCAGCTACTCAGGTGACGCAACAGGCCTGTCAGAGACCATGCACAGACTGACCTCTTACGTTAGAGACTAGCTGAGGCGGGCGGGGCTGGCTGAGCATGTATTTCAGCCAACATAGCGTCGTCCAGCCAGCAGAGCGTCGTCCAGCTAGCACCAAGTAGCAACAGAACCCCACAGTCCTTCCAGTTGGCCCTGTTGGCAGCCTGTCACTGCCAGTCGCGCCCTCGTGACATGGCTTGCTCTGCAGCGCTGCCTGCTCATAGCCTGCCTACAGTACCGCTACTATTGTGCTCCTGCCTGCAGCGCTGCCATGCTGATCTCTCTGCCTGCAGCGCTGCCATGCTTGTCTCTCAATATGCAGCACTGTCACGCTTGGTTTCACCTGCAGCATAGCCATTAACAACTGCCCTGCAGCACAGGCGCTCATCGTGCTCGCCTCCTGCCTGCAGGTCAGATGTGTCCCCTGACACGCGGTCTGCTTGGGTCACCAGGTTCTTGACCATGTCACTCAGCACAGGCCTGGCAATGGTCTTCCCTAGGCTGCTGCCCCTGCACCAGATGCTGACGCCAGAGGTGCGCTTCCATGTGCTGCTTATGAGCATCTTCCGCCAGGATGATCTGGCCTGCACCTGTGCAGCTGCCTGTCCTCCGTAGCTGGCTACGTCTGTCAGACCAGCACCACATGCTGGCTGTCACCGTGCTCCTTGAGCTGCTGAGTACTCACCCAGTCTGGCACCGCCCCATGCCTCAGGCGATGTTGATCGCAGAGCTGCTCCTTGCACTGCGGTCAGGCTCACTGCGCCTGATATCTACTGTCAGAGTGTCAGGCTTCATACTGTCCTGTTTTACACCTTGTGTCTGTTCTTGCACCATGGCCACCTTCTCTGGTGGCAGTCTGCAGACTGCGTGGCAAATGGCACAACACCCCCAGCTCCTTGCCCTGCAGGCTGCTGCAGACGAGGACCAGGCACCCGATATCCCAGAGGGGTTGCCACTCAGCACAGCTAAGCTGCATGAAGATGGGGTCTACCTGTTTGAGAATGGCTTTGAAGCGCTCATTTTCATCCAGAGGAAGGCCCCACCTCAGCTTCTTCGAGCCCTGTTTGGTGAGGACCTGAAAGCTGCAGAGCTGGCGCCAGCTCCCTTGTGTCCTATGTTGCATGAACTGAGCTCACTGCTGCCTCTGAAGCTTCAAAAACGGCACACAGTGGGGCCGATTGGCAACCTGCGAAGTGGGCAGCACCACATGGTCACAAGCATAGCACAGGGATGCCACTGCATGCAGAGTCTAGTGGCGCATCCCGCTGGTGTGCTCTGCAGGCATTGAGAGTTCAAATCAGATGCCCAGCGACCCCCGCCAACCTGTTGGGGTACCACAGCTTGATAATGGGCTGAGTCGCTTGCTCAACAGAATCCTAGACACCATCAGGCAGCAGCGTTTTGCATTCATGTCCCTACGAGTCATTGCCAGGGGCCACCAGTCAGAGTCAGCCTTCTTTAATGCCCTGGTAGAGGACCGAACGCCTGCTGGTCTGTCTTATGTTGAATTTTTGTGTGCTGTGCACAAACAAATCCAGAGCAAATTTCAGGAGTGAAACTTTACTGTTGTCATTTTATACATTGCATGCTGGCAGTGCCATCTGATTGAGTACACTGAACAAAACGAGATTCTCACCCACCCTTTCATGAAGATCAACTCAGTTTCTTTGACTGACTTGGTTGGCCATTAGCAGCTGAGCCTTTTGAACCTGCCTGTAGCCTGCCCTTGGAGCTCTTGCTGTAATATCTGCATGTAGTTGAAGAAACTCAGCAGGCAGACAATGAGCCTCAGCACATAGCATCAGGAGTCCTCAGCACATCACAAGAGCAGGCAACACTCACAAGATCTGAGCCATCAGGGTAAAGTTGAGCACAGCACCTGTAGAACAGCAATGGCATCAGTATGGCCAGATGTTTTGGATTCTGACAGGCCACAGAAAGAACAGCACATGTTCCCTTCTGGAGAGTGTTGGCAGAGGTACCTATGACGTAGGCTCGGACCATTGCAATGCCGCCTCCCTCCTGTATACTGGTGAAGATTCGTGCTAGGCAGCCTCCAAAATTCATCACAAATACAAAAATGCTGAGCTGACCTGTGCTCTTGGCCTGCAGCCACACTCATCAATCAAAAGCAGGCTCAAGTGCACCAATTGTAACAGGCTTGCCTCCCACCTTGTAGTTTGACCAGATCTGGGGCACTCTGGCAGCTGTCATGATGACAGTGTTGAAGTCATAGAGGGCCTGCAGAGTCTCAGTGGTGAGAGACCCTGCAGCAGTCAATCAGATGGTACTTAAAGCAGATGCATTGGTGCTGCTCAATGCAAGTGAGCCCCAGGCGGCTGTGCTGTGCATGAGAGACGACCGACATGCTGCAGACAGCATGACTGCACATCCTAGGTAGGCAGGTAATGATGTGCAATGGCAGCCTTCCTGGCGGTTACAAAGCCACTGCGGTGGCAGCAGCAGTGGTGGACTGTGGCGTGCACTTGGGCCACTGCTTCCTCACCTGACGTGGCCACTGCGCTGCTGGCATCGCTGCCAAGGACAGGCAGGCAGCACGAAGGAGCCTCTGCGGGTCAGCCAGCTGTGGCAAGCATGTCTGCCAACTCTCACCTGACAGGGCCACTGCACCGCCAGCAGCGGTGGCGCCAATCATGGCAAACACACGCGTCAACGAGGCCTTGGCATAGTAGTAGATGAGGGCCAGCAGGAAAGTGTTTTGTGCCAGGATGAGCACAGCCTCTCCAAAAGCGCTGAAAGGCAACCCCATGAGGAAGCCATAGGCCATGTGAATGGAGAAGGCGATGTTCTCCAGCTCAAAGGACATGAATGTGAGGCCCTCTGCTGATTTGGAGCGCAGCACGGTCAGGATCTGCGGCACCTTGACAATGGCAGCCCCAGCAATGATCGCATAGCCCAGCGCCTGCAGAGACATGGCAGCGCTTGTCAGCTCAGCATTAAGCTAACTATGCATTGAAGGGCCAAGACATAAGCTGATCATGTCATTGAAGAGCTTTTCTCCGGTCTCAAGCAGCAAAGTTGCCTTGCTGGCCAGTTTGGTGAGGAGATCAGGAGCTGGCAGCCTGCCATCGGCAACGGACTTGCCACAGGCCTTCAGCAACTGGAGCAGACTGAGGTGCACTGACATGATCCCCGGCCGAGCTGCTCACAGGCTTTAGGCAAATTAGTGCTGTGAGGAGGTTACCCTGAGGAATCTGAATGCACAGCATGGAGTGCTGCAATCAAATCTTGCCTCCTCGCTGTTTCGTGCTCTCAGCCGAGACCAGCCTGGCTCATGATGCTGACATAGAACTAAAGACTGATAGCAGTCTGCCACCCATACAACAAACCAAGTGCAGCACCCTTCCTGAACCATCTGCCCCATCAGCCTAATAGACCTCATCCAGGATCTGCTGACCTACCCGAAATCCTTCAAGGTGCTCCTATGCTGACATCTGGCTGTTTGAGCCTTGTTCAGTGTGCTGAGCATGCATCCAATTGAACCAAATCATCAGGCCATCTAATTATGATCGCAATTATGATCATTATGTCTATCGGCTCTCCTGAATCTGTCTGATCGTACTGCATTGCAGTGGGGGGTGTTGATCAGGGGCTGGCTGGGCATCTGATGCCAGAGCCCTGGGCCAAAGGCTGCAGTCAGGCCGGTTGATCCTGCCGGTGGCGACTTGGCAGTATGCAACCAGATGGCGGCTGTCTTCCCAGCAGCGGGGCAGGCTTGCAAGGAGTCCCTGATGCTGGCCAGCTCCTGCAAGCAGCCGCAGCTGCCGGCCTGCTGCCACCTCAGGCCACTGCTCAGCCTGGCCCTCAGCCCGCTCAGCGCAGGACATCTGCACCAATTGCTGGGAAGCGCAAGCCTTCTGCTGTGGAGCTGGCCGCTGCAGCCAGCAGACGGGCAGCAGAGGCCGCCAAGGAGTTTGCCGCCCCTCCACGCAAGAGCAGCAGCAGCAGGCCCGGCGCGGCTGGCACCGGTGGGGCACTGCCAGGCAGAGAGTCAGGCTCCGACGCGCCGCCGGCAGGCCCTCGCGTGGAGCAGCCCCCTGCTAAGCGGGCCAAGATGCTGCCGGTGCCAGATGCTTCCCTGAGCAGGGCTGGCTTCAGAGGAAGCCACAGGCCCGATCAGCCCGGCATGGCGCCTGCCAGCCTTGGGGCACAGCCACTGCCTGTGCAATCCTTGCCTGCTGTGCCTGCCCGCGTTGCAATCAGTCAGCAGACAGGGCAGAGGCAGCAGCTGGCTGGTATGGCTGGGGCCCCCACTTTCCCTGTCACCAGCCAGTCACCGGGCCCAGCAGGCGTGCAAGCTGCCAACCAGCAGCGCCTTCTATGCAGGTATCAGACGCGCATCAGCCCCGCACAGGCTGCACTGCTGGCTGTCCAGGCAAAGCAGGCAAAGCCAAGGCCAGCAGGTCCCACCAGTGGCCAGCCAGCCCCCACTGGTGCCAAACCCACTGGTGGCCAGATGCTGTCCTTGGCTTCCGACATCATGAGCAGCATGCAAGCTGAAAACGGTGGCAGGCAACAGCAGCAGAGCATGCCGCCGCACCTGGCCCTGCCTGGCACCGTGGCCCCTGCGCCAGTGCAGCAGCAAGGCAACGGCATGTCACCTGCTGCACTGGCTGCTGCCGCCAGCGGCATCAAAGGCCAGGCGGCAGGGCCAGCCTACGCAGTAGGGCAGCAGCAGCAGCAGGCAGGAGGACCAGCCACCTCCAGAGCGGCAGTCCCTGCTGACGCACCCAGTGCAGTCGCTGTCATCTGTGGCACCACGCAGGGCACCTTGAGGATGGTCCATGACAAGGCACAGACCTGGGTGCAGTGCGAAGGTGAGTGCGGCCCCTTTGGCTCGCCTTCTGCACCTCGTCACATGCCAACTGAGACCATGCAGACGCATACTGATAGTATGTGGTCCCAAGTGGGACTGCCTGGCCCAGCAACTGCCCTCCTTGCACCCCAGACGTAGCCTGCACACCAGACCAAACAAGGATTGGACGCGGTAGCAAGCAGCTGGCGTGACTGCAACCCCAGACATAGCGGCCAGCAATGCAGCACACAGGGCTGTGGCTGAGGTGGCTGGCGACTGCTGGGCAGCAACAGCTTATTGGTGGCTCCGCTTCACTCCGCAGGGAGGCGCCTGACGGGCACCGAGTTTGAGAAGGTGTCTGGCAAGGAGAAGGCCAAGAAGTGGAAGGCCAGCGTGCGCGTCCTGCATGAGGACGGCACGACCGGGGAAACCATTGGGGACTGGCTGCAGGTACGGCCCTCAGTGCGGGCACTGCAGTCTGCTGTTGTT
Source organism: Asterochloris sp. CNOR1 (assembly GCA_963969365.1). Lineage (NCBI taxonomy): Eukaryota > Viridiplantae > Chlorophyta > Trebouxiophyceae > Trebouxiales > Trebouxiaceae > Asterochloris > Asterochloris sp. CNOR1. The sequence goes on along the minus strand of OZ017746.1, from coordinate 2,952,728 downwards.
GGGCCTGAGATCATGTGGTGCTGGCAAGGAGATGCCAAACATGTGATCCTGCCTACGTCAGCCATCGAATGGCAGGCACTATTCTGATTATCTGCAAGAAGCTTGGGTGGAGAGCTGGGTGCTTGGTGAGAGGTGTACAGGCTCCCTTGTCCTGCCATCATTGAGCCCTCAGAAGCCATATCCTCTCCTGTGCAGCGCTTTGGCCTGGACATCAGGAAGGAGAGGCTGATCAGGACAGGAGAAGCGCGGTCAGCTGCTGCGGCTGCAGACGGTCGCATCCAGCGCCTGGCGGGCCACAAGCCTGCGCCGCTGGTCAAGGCAGCTCCCTTGCCTCTGGCAGCTGTGCGTGGCCCAGCGGTGCCACTCGTCAGGCCCTTGACTGCACCAGTGACCCAAGACCAGCGGGTGGCACCTGCCCGGCATGTGGCACCTGCCCAGCAGCAGCCGCGCATGGTTGCGCCACTGGCAGCACAGCAGGGCCTACCTGCACAGCAGTTGGCCTCTGACCTGCAGGGGCTGCTTGCCCAACAGCAGGGACCGCCTGCACAGCTGGAGCCAAGTCAACGGGCATCTGCACAGCAGCAAGGAGCATTGGAAGCGCCTGCTCAGCAGGGCATGCCAGCCCAGCAGCAGCAGCAGCTGGCGGCGGAGCAGCGCCGCAAGCAGCAGCTGCAGCTCCACCAGATCACCATGATGAAGCGGCAGCTCATGCGGGCACAACTGGAGGTATTGCCCCCCGATGCATGGCGATTCCAGATGTGACAGGTTGCCGGCCATGGCCTTGGGCTGTGCAACAAGGAGTTTGCCACCCTTGTGCCTCTAAATGCTTGCCATACCGCATTGCTTGGATCATCCTCAGGCCTTACCTGTGGGGAAGCTGGGATGGTGGGTCTTGAGCGGATGGCAGCTGTGGGCATCATGTGTCCTTTACAGTGCATCAGATCCCTGGTTGTTACCACTAGTAGTGGAGATCACGCATCTCTGTCCGAGCAAGTGCTGAGTCCTTTTCTGTGCAGGCGCTGCAGCGGGCCTATCCTGCTCTGATTCACACTGGCGCTGCAATGCAGCAGGGAAGAGGGGCTGCAATGCAACAGGCTGCTGCACCCAAGGCAAGCAACCAGCCTCAGGCATTACTGTCATGTACACCCAATTCCAGCTGCCCTTGACAACCATGAGCAAATGTCTATTGAAAGCTGCTTATGAGTAGATCTGTCATTTGGAAAGGTGCAGCTCCTTGATGCTTGAGGTGCCTCTGAGGCTGCAGGCCATGCCCTGAGTGCTTATGCTGCTGCAGATTGCTCCAGTGCAGAGTTCAGAGCCCTCCACGGGGACAGCAGCGCCAATGAGGGGTTATCAGCCACGCCTGGACTTCCAGGGACACTTGGCCCGCCAGTGAGCATGCCCAGCTGTTTCAGTCTCCATCTGCCTCCCATTGAGCAACTGATGCTGGCTGACTTGTACCCTCAAGGTGCAACACATTTGAGCCTGGACCCCCATGCGCAAGACACAACCCTGCTGATCACTTCCCACACAGCACGCTGTGCCCTGCCAAGAGGGTGATTGCAATGACAGGCATGCAACCTGAGGTCACAAGTGGAACCCTTGTGGATGGCCCACATATCTGTGTCTTTGAAGCACAGCCCACCTGCCCTCTGCACCTGCAGATACATTGGCCTGCGGGCAGGCGATCCAGACCTCACATTTGCCCGCCTACCTAAAAGGCTAGGGGAGCGATCTGCCAGGGCTCTGTCGGCAACAGCTGAGGCAGCAGCAGCAGAGCAGCCCGGAGGGCTATCCCAGGCAGGACACCAGGTCAGTGTCAGCGGCGTGGCCCAAGCCCACAGCAGCCCTCCAGCCAAGGATGCTGCCATACCAGGCATTGGTCGCCCCACAAGTGCTAGAGCCTCCAGCCCACCTGAGCCGCCAGCGGCAGCTGCAGGGAAGGCTTCAGGGGAGACTGCTCCTGGCTTGCAGCCTAGCAACCTGGGGCCTGCAGCGCCCAGTGCTGTCTCAGGGCAGGTCCCTGGAGAGGCTGCTGCCAGCTCCCAGCAGCAGTCGCCTGCTGCGGGGACCATGCCGCTGGATCTGGCTGCCTCGCTGCAGCAGCTGCCTGGCATCCTGGCCTCGCTGGAGCGCCTCTGTGGGCTCTCACCAGACCATGCGGAGCCCCGCGGGGTCGCAGTGCTGCACCCCCCCAGCGGCCAGGCTGCCCAGGGGTCCTTGCATGCTGCCAAGCCCGCAAGCCTGCTGCAGACAGGCTCTACAGCTGATGAGCTGCCCCCGCGGCCAGATGCCGGCGCTGTGCTGTCCCAGGCTGCCGCCGCTCTGTCGGCAGCTCAGAACGCTGGCCTGGCAGGGGCAGACTTGGGCCTGCCCACCCAGGAGGCTGGAGAGGAGGGGGCAGTGGTGGTGGATGTGGCTGCCCTGTCACACGAGGCACTGATGGCCATGTCAGCTGCCTCCGCCACCAACCCCTGCAGGGCCCTGCTGGAGCGCCAGCCGGGCGTCCAGGCCAGTCGGCAGGCGTTTGTCACAGGTGGGATGCATTAGAACTCTGTGCTTGGGTTGTCAGGCCTCCTCATGGGCGCTCACCGGTGGCAGTGCTGCCAGTCAGTCCCTTCGCAGGCACAGATGGCTGTGTGCTTGAGCGATCTGCAGCTGGGCACCCCTGGCAATGGCATGTTAGGCAGCAAGTCACTGCCCTCTGCCATCTGCGGTGCAATTGTCAGCTGGCCCCGCAGATTCTAGTGTCAAGCCGTGAAGGGCGACCTCAATTTGGGGAGGTTTCCAGAGCTTTGCGTCACCTTTGGCACCCATTCTGTGTCTCGACCTGCAGGTCAGGTGCCTCGCAAGCAGCGCACCACGATGCCTTCGGCAGGACCGGCAGTGGCAGTGCACAAGCAGCGGGCACAGGCGGCTCTGTCAGCTTACCTGAACGGCGAGGCAGAGCAGGCTCCATGGGAGGCTCTTGGCATGTCACGGCCGCCCCTCATAGCTGGTGTGTTCTCTGCTGTTGGCTGGGCTTGGCATCATTGGGCAGGTGCATCTCAGTGCTGGCGGCTATGCTGCATCTGACAGTGTTGAGCAGCACTGGTGCTGCCGCATGAAGTTGCCCGTTGTGGATTTCGTGCATGCACTGCATCAAGTGTCTTGGGTCACCAGGCATTCCTGCTGCTGGCCCTTCTTGGCTCAGCACCACAAGGTCTGCTCTCTTGGAGAGCACCGCTGCCAGACCTGCACTGTGGCTGCCAGATGCTTTGCCCAAGATTGGCTCCAAGCAGGACCTGCTTGCTGCTGCCAGAAGGCTCTGTGCCTCCCAGGTTGCAGCTCATAGTCTATGCGAGCGACTGCAGGGCGAGACTTCAACCTGCGGGAGTTTTACGAGGCAGTGCAAGAGTTTGGCGGCTATGAAGCTGCGTCAGCGCAGAGGAAGTTCTCCAGCATTGCCAAGAAGCTGGGCATCGACACCAACGTCATCACAAACGCAGGCTACCTTCTCAAGTAAAGCCTGCACTGATGCTTGTGGCAGGGAGACGCCTGAGCTGGTGATTTGCATGCTGCATGCAGCACAGCATGGCATTGCCTCTCCACCGGTGCGTCTTGTGATCACTGAGCATCACAGTAGGCACGCCTGACACTAATCTGCAAGTTCAATCTTAAGAGAGCATGATGGCAGCACTGATCTTAGCTGCAATCTTCAACTGGGCCTCTGACGCCAAGAGAGCTCCCCAATGTTTCAACAAGGACCCACATTCCTGGGGGAACCTGCTGCGTGTCTCATCTGCATTTCTGCTTGCATGCAGGGGTCACTACCAGCGGCTGATTGCACCCTACCTGCAGCCACCAGACAGTCAGGCAGCCCCTCTCAGACAACCCGCAAGGGACCAGGTGCCGCCTTCTGCAGACTCAAGGCCGCCTCGCGTCATTACGGGCAAGCTGCCAGGCACTGCAGCGGCCTCATCGGTGTGCCCAGCACCAGGGTCACCCTCAGCAATGCCACCTGCTCAGGGCAGCAGCCAGCCTGCTGGGGTCCTCGGACAGCCAGCTCCTCTCCATCAGCGGGGTCAGAGTGCGGACGAGGACCTTGAAATGCTCAACGCTGATGCAGCCCACGAGGGGCTGGAGGATGACAGGTCCGAGGAGGACTCTGACAAAGATGATGAGGACTTTCAGATGGAGCAGGACGGCAATGGCAGCGAAGATGCAGACAGCTCAGAAGAAGAGCGCCTCCCCACCAGCAGAGAGGTCCGGCAACGCCGGTCAGGGAGCCCTGAGGAGTCTGAGCCTCAAATGGAGGGCAGCCTGCTGCCTGACGGAACTGACTCTGCTGCAGCAGAGGATTCTGGGCAGCAGGCTGACCAGCCTGGCCCCTTTATCCAGTCTGAACAGAGCTCTGACAACTGAGTTCAGACATGTTGCAGTGAATGCAGGGGGAGGAGTGGCCTCGCCAGTCCAGTGCTGACTCCTCCCCTGCGCATCTGCTCACATGCTGTCGACATTCACTGCCAGTCCAGTGGTTACTACTGAGGCCTTCAACACTCCTCTGGCCCATTCAGCCTTGTGGAATTCAAACGCTGCACGACTGATCATGGTCTGCTGCCTGACTAGCATGAAGTACTCTGCTGGCCTCAACTGCAGGCATATCCATCACGGGCGGCACTGACTCCCTTCTGCAGCAATACGTGGACACGCTCCCTATATCGACAGGCGCCTTGCTGTTGGAGTCTGCAGTTCAACACTGGGATATTCAGCTGCCAACAACCTCCTCCTGCTTGTATCGATGCAGACACCATGTTTTAGCTTCTAACCTGCAATGGTGCGTGGGCTCTCCAGGTGTGGCACCGATGCCATGTTCACACTGCAGCAGCATCATGGCTTCAGTGCGCAGCACACTCTGCAGGCAGAGCAGCTCATTCGTAACCTGCGGCATGAGCTGCATCCAGATTTACAAGATGCATCTTACAAGCAGAGCAGTGACACGTAAAATCTCAGAACCCACCCCTCATACACCCAGAAGGCGGCCACCACAGTGGCGCAAAGCAGCAGGGGCAGAGCTGCAGTGAGCTGCCTGCAGGCCATGATGTACTGATATGTGGAATTGGGCACCTCAGAAGCATGCCAATGGGCAAACAGCTGCTGACTTGTCTGGATAGTACGTGATGCCCAGGGAGCGCAGCAGAGGATCTGGCACAAAGGTCCAGCAGAGATACAGGGCTGCAAAGATCAGAGATGTGGTCGTCTTGTATGGGCATTATTTGATGGGCGGCCAGGACAGGACGCACCCAGCACTGTCAGGACCAGTGCCTTCGTTGTTGCGGTGTAGGCGACCTCAGGTGCAATGGCCTCCTGGGCCATGGCTGCAGCGTGCTCTCACATTTCAGGCAGCCTGCTCCCGCTTTCAGGTCAACTCATAATAGATCATAGGTTTCAGTTGACTGTTGTGAACAGACCTGTCAAGACATTGCCTGGCCTCACCTGCTGGTGCAGAGATGGGGCGGGAGCATATCCTCTCCATGGACTCTGTGAAGGTTTTGGCAATCTCAGTACAAGCCCTGCTCACAGCAGGGGTGCATCCATACACTTTGGACAAGACCAGAAAGTAAGTGTGGTCCCTGTCACTCACTGCACAGCGTGAGCCTGCAGATCAAGTGCACCCACCTCTGGCTTCCTGCAGATGCATCAAGCCTATTGCTGGCTTGATTCTGACCTTCTTCCTCCTCAGCCTGGTCCTTACAGCCCCCATCAGGGTCATAGCAGTCGCCGTGAGCAATTCTGTTTGTTGTTGCCTTGAGATCACTATGCATACACACCAGCCGTGCAGACACGCCTTGAACTGAGAGACAAGCGTCTGCTAATTAGGTTTATGCAGAGGAAATGAGTGCTGCCCAAAGTCCTTCTTGCCCCACACCAGCCATCAGGCAGCTGCTCTGCAACAGTTGACCTCAGAGATTCGTGCAGGTCCATGTTGCCTCACTTGGCCTGTTGAGGACGGAGACAGTTGCGCAAGCCACTACGCGATGGGTACGCGAGGCAACAGCCTTTGCACCCATGATTGGAATGCTTGTGGCCAGAAGATGTGAGTGGGCACGCAGCCTTCTGAGTGGCAGCAGACCACCTGACTGCCTGGTGATTGCCTGGCAGCTTTCAGCTGAGCTCACGCTGGCAGTAGCCTTTGCAGTCGTCCAGCACCCTTTGCATTTAGATGGGGTGCAGATCAGTGGTGTCTGCTTTCAGGCAGCCCTCTGCCCAACGCATCCATTCACATTGCTGACGCCAGGCAGTGGTGTCTGCAGTCATCCGGCACCCTCTAGCCAAGACGTTCATCCACATGCTCAGGTTGCGCAACCCTGCTCTGGCTCGTGTGGTCGAGGAGACACCACGCCTCACGCTGTCTGGCCAGCGCAAGCGCAGCAAGCGGGAGAACCTGAATGCCAAGCTCGACAAGACCTTTGAGAGGGTGAGCCCAGCACACCAAGAGAAAGGCGGCAATGCAGGGGTGCCAGCTGCGCAGGTAAGTAGTGCTCAGCAGAGCTCCTGTGCATTGCAGTCTTGCCAGGCTAGCCTGGAGCGACATGTCCAGCAGCTCAGCTGCAGTGACCTGTCACCATCAAGAGGTCCCTGTCAGCCATCTGCTCCCTGGCTGCAGGTCACCAGGCTGGTGCTCCTGTCCCTGCTGCTGTATGTCTGGCGGCAGATTCCCTACATCGGGCGTCTGGCTGCGCCGGTAATGCACTTTTCCACGATGCAGCGCAACCTGGGGCACCAACGGGCGCTGGCCCTATCAGCTGTGGGCCTGGTGCCGTGGCTGGAGCCTTGTGTTGTCAGGTCTGCCTCTGGCATGCTGTGTTGCAGTTGCCTGCCCTGGTGTGCGCTGGCCTGCAGCACTTGAGCTTCACCGGCTGCTGCACCTGCGCCATCGCACTGAAGTTGGCTGCCGCTGCCCTCATCACCTGGTGGCCTTGTGTCACAGCCTCGGCCGGGGTGCAGTGGCGCCTAAACCAACTATGACACCCCTTGCACGGGAACATGCAGCCTCTCCCACACAGCCATCTAGGTCTGTTGAGCAGAAGTATAGGCAGATTTTGCAGGCTTGGCCAGGTATGCTCAGGCTCTCTCTACCCTGCCAGGGTATTGAGGTCTGAGGGTGCAACCATGTGCCGACCCCCAAGCTTGTGTAAACTTGCTGACACTACCTGGAACGCCCCCTCAGATGCCCATGTGCGCAGCCTGCTTGGTGGCATTGTGGACATCTGGACCACATGCCCAGCCTGCTGGGTAGCACTCCCTCAGACTCCCCCTACCGCCCCTGCAGATTTGTTGAGATATGGAGGTACAGCCACGTCCTGGCCCCAGAAGTGCTTGATGAGTACATTGCCCACACTGTCCAGCCTGAGCACCGCCAGGAATGGATGAGGGACCACGAGATCACAATCTCCCTCTTCCTGGCACCCCATATTCTGCTCATGTCCATTCCCTTCATTGGTGAGCATCAGTGCTGTGCAGCCTGCCATGCTTGTCACCAGCTGCAGACAGTGCATTGCCAGCCACCATTGGGGGCCAATGCTTTTTGTGTTGTCGACGTGCTTAGATCCATGGTGCAGGGCCGCTCTTCTTTGTGCCTGTGCAAGCTGCAGCGGCCTGGCTGGCAGACCTGCTGTCCCAGATTGCAGCCACAAACCCGACAGCCAATATTCAGATGCAGCCACCTGGCCGGCCTGCTATGGCAGATGCAAAGCTCTCAAAGTCCCACACTGAAGCACCCACCAGGCCTGCAGCATACCTAGGACTCGATGCCTCAGGCCATCCAAGGCCAGCGGGGATGACTTATGCTGATGCCCCTCCTTAGCACATTCACTGCCAGTATCTTGCGGTCAGCATTGTCTATAAATTCGTGTTGACATGTGTTTCTTGGGAAGTCATTGGTGATGATGTTGTTTCAGAGGACCAGCTCAATAGTTTATCAGATGTCACTCATGCATCGCCATCATAGCAATTCATCTAGGTAGCAGCTCCAGATTTCACAGTTGCTGCAGCCAAATAGCAAGGCTTATGAAGTGGCTTGTGCATAGCCTGACCCCTCAGCCCAGGGAGCCTCACCTGAAGTCTTTTCCTGTCAATTCATGAAGGACACCATGATGAGCTACAACGCCAAGCACATTCTCAGGTCTAAGCTTCAGGTACTTTTTGAAGGCCTGCATCCTCTGCTGAAACCTGTCTGCAAGAATGATTGTGGCTTCAAATGATGACTTGAGAACGGCAAAGCCCTCAACAAAGCTCACAGCAAGTCTCGCCAGCCTGTCAGACAAGCAGCCTGCACATGTGCCACCGTCAAACTGGTCATCCCCTCCCTCTCACATCAATGATTGCCATAAGCAAAGCAGTGCAGCATAGACGCCAGGCAGGCTGTTGCCACCCCATCCGTGGACCCTGGAACTAACAGTGCAGCGATGAGCAGCAGCAAGGCATCTCACCCATAGGCTCCTCTGCAATGTGCTTGGCGTCCTGTGAGCCCTCATTGTACCACCACAGCCCCTCCAGCTCGCTGAAGTCATGGTCAAACTCTTGGGCAAGTTCGCCACTGGTTCTGCCCACATCGCTGGACAGGTAGATGCGCTCTGAGCACAGCGGCGACAGCACTCGGGGGCAGTCATCTATGCCTGCATCTAGGCATAATGTTGACCACAGCGGCAATGGCGCTCACATGTGCCTGCATGCCAAGCCTGCATGGCAAGCCTTAGGCCGCTGTTCAGACTGCAGCAAGACTCCTCAGATCCTGGTCCCATGTAATGCAAATGTGGATGAGGGAAGGCAACCCCCTTGCGCCAGCGGGAATGTAGGCATGACTCTCAAAGCACGACGCCCAAGCTGCCTCGGGGTCTGCTGCAGACCTGCAAGGTGTGCTGCAACAATCAGCTGCTGCCCCTGGTCACCTGCCTGCAAATGCCAGCTCTGCTGTTTGAAGGGCTCTGGTGAGGGGAGACAGGATCAAGACCTGCGGCTTAGGATTGAGTTTCTCAGCATCTGGTCTGGCAGCCTCCGCTTGCTGAGCGCCATACTGGGTGAGCCTGGTGTCATATCTTCATGGGCAGAGGGAGGCACCTCAGGCTACATTGTGCACCGTGAGCATGCATGACTTGCAACAGCAGCTCACAGAAGCGGATCCTCAAAGCCGGGGGACTTGTATGGATGCTCTGCAAGGAAGTCATTCATCTGGCTTCTGCCGTGCCTCATCCAGTGCACAAGCTGCATGGAAGGGGTGTTTGAGGTCAAGCATCCCATGACAGGTCACCCTGCACCAGGAGTACAGGCTGCATGCAGCCTGCAGCATCTGAGGAGCGCTGGGCAGCAGGCAGATGGCCGCCATGGCACCTTTCTGTCATGGTCAGATGTCATGCTGAGACAGATCAGAGACTGGGCACGATCACAACTCCTGTGGGAGTTTGGCCTGCTTGGGCCAAGAATGGGGCATTTGCCTCTGCAAACATGCATGTGCGACAGAGGCGATCTCGAAACACTGCTCAATATATCATTGCTGAATGCCGCCACGTCATGCAACGAGCCATTCAATAGCCTCTTGTAGAAGAGCAGCATGCAGTTGGTGGCAAGGACACTGATATGATGCATTGCCAGCATGTCAGCCAGGCCCCTCAGACGCCTGCTGGCCTGCTGGGGCAATGGGGATCTGGGGCGCCTGGGACATGGCGTGGAATGTGCCAATGAGGAGGTCCCAAGAGTCGTTGCTGCGCTGGCAGATGTCAGCCTGAAACAGGTTGCCTGCGGTGGGGCTCACACAGTAGCAGTGACAGGTGCAGACCGCTGGCCTGACACGCCAGACCAATCGAGTCCGAGCAGCTTGCTGTGGTGCAGCTCAATGACCTGACATGCCAGCCGCGCTTGCGTCTAGGACAAGCTGAGCCTGTGCTGCGGTTATGGAGCCAGAGTTTGAGCATGCGGTGGTGCCTGCAGATGATGGCAGTGTCTTCACAATGGGCCTCAACTCAAATGGCCAGCTTGGGCACTCGCCCCACGCCCCCTATGTCCCTGTGAGTGGCCGTCTGTCTGACTCAGGAGCAATGGCTGCATGTCATACCACCTTGCTGAGCCCAGCACCCAGTGGCCCAGCTCTATGAGGCCTTCTGCCCTTCTGCCCCAGTCGGCCTTGCAGCCAGCAGCGCATTGCGCCCCCAGCCAGTGGTGGCCCTAGCTGCTCCACAGCCCTGCACAGCTGGACCAAGCCCCTGCAGCGGAAGGTCAGAGGCCTGCTGGGACGGTTGCAGCTCATGCATGACCCAGGTTCCCTACCATGCTGCAGCTTGAGGAGCCTGCCCTCCACCTGCAGGTCCCTCAGGAAGTGCCCGTGCCAGAGCCTATCCTGCAGGCAGCCGCAGGCCACCATTTCACCCTGCTGCTGGCCCAGTCGGGTAACCTGTGGGCCTGTGGGAACAATGCTCGCGGGCAGCTGGGCCTGGGCAGCAAATTGGGGCCAGAGGTGCGGGAGCCTCGGAGGGTGAAGGCGCTGGAAGGTGGGAGCGATCGCCACACCCTCTGTTGCAAGGTGCAGGGCAGCAGGTGCTGGAGAGCACATGCAGGCCAAGCTGCTGCCAGGCATCTGCATCTTTGGTAGCAGCTACCTGCCTGGGCCCAGGAGGCTGCAACCCAGGTTGGGTTGGCTGACCTGACGTGCCGGTCGCTGCTGGGCCGCTCATCAGGTGCTTGTGCACGCTTTGAAGGTTGCCGTGATCTGCTGAGAGGTTGCCGCCAGGTGCAGCCATGGCAGCCCTGGCGGGTGCAGCAGTGGCAGGTGCCAGTCTCATGACTGGTCTCCCCCTTGGAAGGCAGTAGCAGCACTCTGACCTGGTGAGGCAACGCAGTCAGTCATGCAGCGTGACCTGCGGGTGCGGCATGGCAGCTGCGCTGAGCATGCGCGTGCTGTTCCTCACAACCAGGGACCTGCAAATTTTTGACCATGATGGCAGTGTCCAGGGTCTTCAAGGGGGCATCAGCAGCAGCCCTGGATCAGGCCTGGACTGGCTGACCTGCAGATGCTCGAGTGACTGGCGTGGCAGACGCTGCTGATCACGCGCTGGCTGTGTTGTCGGGTGAGGAGCTGTTGGCTTGGAGGCACAAGGATCAGGAGGGCAGGGTACGGCATCATCGAGCGGGACACTGGCTGAGCCTGGACTGACTGACTTGCAGGTGCTCAAGTGACCAGTGTAGCCGCTGGCGCTGAGCATGCGCTCGCTGTCTCTGTGACGGGGGAGCTCTTTACGTGGGGGCACGGAGCCAACGGGCGTCTGGGGCACGCAGAGGCCGGCGGGCGCCTGTGGTTCTGGAACAGGGACGAGGCACTGCCTCGCCGTGTGAATCACCTGGCAGGGGAAACCATCAGGAGCGTAGCGGCTGGACACATGCACTCAGGTCAGCTTGCAGGGTTGCCAATCCCTCTGTGCAGCACCTGGCAGGCAGTAAGCCCCCAAGCGGCGCATGGGGGTCAGGCACATGCGTGCAGATCAGGCTGCTGCGTGCGCACCACTGCTGGGCAGTGCGGTGGACCAGGGCCTTAGCAGTCCAAGCCCTGCCCTGGCAGTGTCTCTGGGGCGATATGCTGCAGCACCTTCATGGCTGCTTCGCACCACTGTGTGCTGCTGCTCTGCACTGCCCGTGTGCTGCACAGGGAGCGCAGCACAGGCCTCACATCTGCCTTCCTGCAGCTTGTGCGTGCTGCAAGCCCTGGCGAGCAGCTGCTGTCCCTGCATGTGTCTGCACATGCATGCCAACCCCATGGCAGCCACAGCTTGCGCAACAGCTGGAAAGTGCTTGTGCCACCAGCTGGAAAGTTGCTTGTGCTACCAGCTGGAAGCCCATGCTGTGCCCTACAGGCCATCGGAATCAGCAGCAAGTTCTCCATGATGTGTGCCTGTGTCGTTAGTTATGGCCCCCTGATGGAAACGTTTCAACGTGCGTGTGCAGGTGGCGCAAAGCCACAATCACCTCTGGCGTCCCTCATGCTCTCCCTGTTCAGCGCAGGCTGCCAGGACTGAGAGCAAGTCTCCCTATGCTGTGCAATCTGCCACGTGGCGAGGTCCCCCATGCTGTGCCTCTGCAACACAGGCTGCCTGGACGACAGCGGCTGCGTCTACACCTGGGGCTACGGCAGCCTCCTGGCACTGGGCCTGCCCCGTGAGAGGTTTGTGGAGCAGGATCAGGCAGTCCCTCAGCAGGTCAGAGGTGTGTGGTGCCAGCAGCCCCTGTCGGGTCCTCAGACCTGCAACTGTTGCGTCTCAGCGCCATGTTTGACAGGGCAGGGCTGCTTTGAAGGCAGCATGGGGCGTCAGCTGCCTGTCAGGCAACAGGCAAAGGCAGTAGCTGCTGTGTAGATGCGATGTGATGCCTCTGCGCCCCTGCATGCAACCAGGCGCTGCAGGAGTTGCATGCTGCAAGATAGCATTATGACGGCAGAGAGTCGTTGCAGGAGGCACTTGAATGCTATACGCGCACCTCTGCAGGTCCCTAAGTTGCACGGCATCGAGCAGCTGGCCCTGGGGGGGTCCCACTCCCTGGCAGTGCGCTTCACAGGAGAGCTGCTGGCCTGGGGCAGCAACCAGAATGGGGTGCTGGGCCTGGGGCGGGGGAACAGCAGTGACGCTGCCACCCCAACCCTTGTGCCCAAGATCTTCTGCGACCAGGTTGGGTTGGATGTGCTGTGAATTGCCTGTGGTCCCCTGGACAGCACTGCACAGACATTGCAGCGTGCTTAGAAGTCAAGCAATCTCCTCTCTTCCCAGTTGACGAACTCGTAGCACCCAATACAACTATCTGCTGTCATCTGACTGTACGCAAGCGTGATGTTGTGGCTTTCACGAACCATTGTGCAGCACCCTGCTGTGTCCTAAGCTACTGCTGTCTGCATGCTCAGCTGCGTCAGAGCAGCTTGCCAAGCATGAGGAGCCACACCATTGGCAGGCTGGCCTGCTGCCATGCAGGCCGCTGCTGGATGGAAGCACAGCGCTGCCGTCTCTGCATCTGGGAGGCTGCACACCTGGGGCTGGGGTGGCTCTATGGGCACAACGACGCCCATGATGAAGCAGCACTCTAGTGGGGGCCAGCTGGGGCTAGGGAATGAGCTGGACTGGTGGGGCCCCACCCGTGTGCAGAGCATTCAAGATCAGCAGGGCGCTGTGGCCCAGCAGCATGCGGACACTGAAGCTGGGAAGGTGCTATGGCTGGTAAAGCAGGTTGCCTGTGGCTTTAACCACACAGCAGCAGTGCTAGAGCTTGCTGAGCCTCTATACTGAGATGGCAGCATTCTCACCCACAGCACCACTTCTGCACAATGAATCTGCTGAATATGGCTATTGTAGAAGCATTGCATTTCCACAACCCAATTGCAAGCTGGACCCAGCTTTCTGTTTGTAAACTTTGGGAGTATTGCATAAGGAGGTCTATACAAGCAGCAACGCTACTAAATTCAAGCTTGGAAAGATAACTCTGGAGACATGAGGTACAGAGGTACAGATCCTCTGACAGCAACAGAGATGCTACACCACATACATCTAGATGGCCACAAGCTGCGACGGAACGAGGTAGGGTTACTTCCTTGAAGTGTGTCAGGGGGCAAAGATCTGTGCTGAGGCAAAGCTTGCAAAGGGGCAGATCTGTAAGTGGAGTGCTAGCTCACTATACGAAGTGAACTAGCATGTCATTGACAAGCAAAGAATCGAGGAAACTTCTCAGGAAAATGGGTAAGGGGCTGCTGAGGCTTGCTTGCTGAGCGCAATCTGTATTGAAACAGAGCATGCCAGACAAAGCACTTTGCGCAAGGACCCACAGAGTAGACTTATACAGTATCTAGCGGGTCCCAGAGCTGACGACAGTAGTGCCCTTAGGGTTCTGGGGCGTGCTCTCGGCGTTCAGCTGCTTGCGCAGCTGAGCAATCTCAGCACGGATGTCAGTCAGGTCGTGGTGGTTGCCGTTGCCATTCTGCAGGGGCAGATGGCTCTGTCAACAGCTGTGTGAGACTGCAATACATGCAGCGCTGCAGCTCAGCTTTGGCTGTCAATAGGTAGGGGCAGGAAGTTTGCAGAGGGTGCAGACCGGCACAAGGTGCAGCAACTGCAACTGACACTGCTGAAGCGACGCCAAAGAGCGTGCCACCATAGCCTTTGATGCAACGTGACACAGCTTGAGGGTGTGATGCACTCCACTGCAGAGCAGGGCTAAGCAGAGCTCACCATGCCAGTGTTGTACTGCTGGCCCTTGTGATCGCTACTTTCCAAGTCAGTGCCGCCAGGGTAGGCAGAGCCACCATGGTGGCTGACATCCAGGCCAGCAGTCTCATGGGCAGGGTCCACGCGCAGGAGGCCAACGATCTTGAGGAGCAGCCAGAGGGGGACCATCATGCACGTCACCCAAGCTGCATGGCAGAGGATCATCTCCTTAGCATGTTGACATGTCTGAGTGGGGGGACACCTGCAAGCCTGTCAGAGACTTGCCGAGAAGTGCTGCCCAGCCAGTTCAGGCCCAGCAAGAAGTGCTGACCAGGAAATTCAGACCCAGCAGACAGAAGCTGGTCGACCCAGGTAGCAGCCTCGCTGCTCTTTACAGGCAACAAAGCTAGGCTGCGCTTGCAGCAGGCTCCCTTGACGCTGCAAAGGAGCATGTCCACCAAGTGGCCAGCTGGGCAGCGCGCCCAGGGTCAAGAATTCACACCAGCAGATGGCCAGCAGGCAAGGAGTGGTACAAGGCTGGCCAACTGAGCTACTCACCAAAGATCCAGCAGGTGTACACCAGCTGGGCAGCCAGCAGGCGGCCAGAGCCACCCAGGAAGCATCCATATTCACGATTGCCGCCAGTAAACACATTGGTGCCGTATGAGGCCAAAATCTGATGCTCGCCGGCAAGGAAGCCGACGGCAATGACACCCCATGCACCTGCAGAGTGGCAGGTGGCAGCCTGAGGGTTCACAACAGGCTATGAGGTTGCTGCAGAGTGGGGAAGCACGACTGCAACCTGGGTAGCAAGCAAGCTAGAGGCCGGGTGTGTATGGTGCACAGTGATCTAGACAGACACAGAGACAGGAGACATGCAAAGCGACTGCGGCCGTGCTCAACTGGCAGGCTGGAAGAACATGGGATCAGGCAGGCAGACCCACCATTGAAGAGGTGAACAGCAATGGCATCCAGAGGGTCATCAATCTGCAGCCACAGACGCTATTTAGTGCCGTGCACAGCTCTACTCAAGAAGCAAAGCTCGAGTGCATCTGGCCAGGCGACCAGACATAGTTCAGGGTGTGGATCAGGCTGGGCTTGCCACCCCATAGGGTAGCACAGTTACTTTCCAGCCACCAACTGAGCACCAGGACAAAGCAAAACAGGCTGCAGGCCTCACCTTCATGAACACGACCAGCTTTGAAGCGCCCACATACAGGCTACCAGCAACAATACCCACCACGATACCCCCCTGCAGGCATCACAAAGCAGGTCTCAGTACAACCAAAAGCTTTATCACCCCCTCACAACTCCGATCCAGCAAACACACACTGCTTTGCCTACAGCCACAGGCCCAGAAATGCTGAGCTTACTACACCTGAGGTATGCAAAGCCTGTGCTATGTCTAGCTGACCCATGGCATGACTGAGCAACCCGGCAAGCTGAGCACCACCCAGAGCAAAAAGTGGATCCTGACACCGCATCAGGCACGAAACATGCAATGCAGTGAAGGTGATACCAGGCAGGTTAGAAGGAGCTGCCAGAGGTGACACCCGCCAGGCAAGCAGACACAGCAAGCCCTCACATAGTAACACTGCAGGCACAGGAGCTCACCCATGGCAGGATGACGGAGCAGCCAGACGTGATGGCCACCAGGCCAGCCAGAGCGGCATTGCCCATGGTCATGATGTCCCATACTAGGGTGCCAGTCTCAATCTTGAGGAGCATGGCCTTGACTAGCAGCCCTGCAGCATGTATTGAGCCTGTGCGAGGAGGTGGAGCATGCACAGCAGGGCAGCAGTGCCAGTGCATAGGAAGTAGCAAGTAGCAGAGGTGGTGTCAGGCAACATCCCTGGTACAACTGGTGCTCACCAGAAAGGCCTGCGGCTGCAGGTGAGAGAGTAGTGGTCACAGCAGCATTAGCCACAGACGAGGCCACAGACCATGTGCCACCATTGGCAGTAATGATGGCCTGCTGGGACCCAGGGTTGAATCCGTACCTGGCACCACAGCAGCAGTGTCAGGCCAGACCATGCAATTGACTGCCAACTGCACAGCGCACTGCAGACACGCTGTCACCAGGCAGGATGCGCTGCCACGTCAGGCAGGCGCACATAGGCACGCACATGACGGTCCAGCTGCCTCACCAGCCGAACCACAAGATCATAACACCCAGAACAAACAGACTAGAGTTGTGGCCATCCATCTGCACAACCTGCAGGGGCACATGACAGGGTGTTCAGCCAAGCTAGGAAACCGAGAGGGGTTATGGCGCAACCTAACACCAAATTTGGCTGTCTGGCCATGGCCCAAGTTGCCACCAAGTCCAGTCAGGCAAGACACTGCCGCAGTGCTTGACACAACCATTGCCCCAAACCCAGACAGGCCCTAATCACAGAATGAGAACAAGGAGCACTGCACAGGATGCCTCACCGTGCCATCGGAGAGGAAGCGGCCAATGCGGGGGCCCACGATGACAGCTCCCCACAGCGCTGCAGTGCCGCCCACCATGTGGACTGCACCGCTGCCAGCAAAGTCAATGACACCAGACCCGAACAGGTAGTTGGTGGAGTGGGCAGTGGTCCTGCAACACAAGTTGAGGTGTGGGGCAAGGGCGCCAGAAAAGGCTGTGAACAGCCTGAACAATGGGGCGACATGAACAGACAGTCTTGTCCGGCAGGACTGTTTTAAGTTGTTGCACGGCCTTTTGTGATTAGGTGGCTAAGATGCTGATGTCAGCACAGTGGCTCAAGCCCTTACACACTTAGGCAGTCCAGATGGCCCAATCTCAGGCTCAAAACAGCTGCAGGCCAGGGCAAGGCAGGCCCTGACCTCAGTTGCACATGGGCTGCGCGGCCTAAGAGCCTCAAGCAGGGCAGCTGCGTCAGCTGGTCAGGCAACACAGAGGAGTTAACACACTGGTGGACCACAGAGATCTGCCTAAACATCACCTTGAGTGTGGCCAGCTGCTGCAGATGAGTCAGGACTCACTTGAACATGGAGGCCCAGCCCTGGAAACTCCAAGCAGAGTGGGTAATGATGGGGTACACCCAGGCACTCATGAAGAAGGAGTAGCAGGCGTAAGCCTCAAAGCGAGTCCTCTCAGCGATGGCGCCAGACACAATTGTGCAGGCGGTGGCTGCGAACTGCAAGGGGAAGACATGGTCAGATTTGGAGCTGCAGGCAGGGGCTGGGCGGCTGCCTAGGATGCCAAGGCATGTAGGGAGATGCAGGCGGCATCAAGATGCCTTTGCAGACAGAGGCACAGGTCAGGCATAAAGAACAGCTGTAGGCTCAGTTTTGACAAGGTGACCACTCGACAAGGGCCCTGTGCAGGCAGCGCTTGCTGCGGCTAGGCAAAGGTGCAGCATGGATGCACGTGCCTGCAGTGCAGTTGCTGGCGGGCAGCTGATGCGTTCTTGGAGGCACATTGCAGCAGGCACAGCCAGCTCAGACTGTGCTATTACAGCTGGCACTTCTGGGCACTGATACTTGATGACATAATCTTCTCGACAGCAAATCATCTGCGCCTCATGGTGCAGCATGCAGTGACTCACAGTCCATTGGAAGAACCACAGGTAGTACTGGGTGGGTGGCAGACCGCTGAGCGCAAAGTATTGGGATCCGACGAAGGGGTTGCCATAGTAACCGCCATTTGCATCGATACGGTCGCCAAAGCCAAAGGCGTAGCTGCAGCATCAGAACAAGGTTTTAACTTCAGCTTGGATTGGCTGTTGGGGCTGCTTGGAAAGTGGCTGCCAACAGGGGCTGGCAGCTGGCCAGCTGGTGATAGATGCAGCAGCTGTTGGGCTTGATCTCAGCCAAGCGACACAGTTGTGTATTGGGGCCGCAGGGGCAAAATGCAGGCGCCACGCTCACCCAAAGAAGTAGAACCCAAGCGCACTAGCGCATGCATCCAGCAAGATCAGGATGGCAATGTGCTTGGCAAACTTCTGCCTGACGCATCCAATAGATATCTGCAGCACACAAAACCCTTTCATATAGAAATTTATGAAAGTGCAACTGAAGGCTGAGTGCAGAGGAACGATGCATCAGAAGTCAGTGGGTGCCCACCATGGCGAAACCACAGTGCATGAAAAACACCAGGTACGCTGAGATCATGGTAAACCTGCAGAGCAGTCACGGATATAGTGGCAGCTGACACACAACAATCACGTCAGCGTCACTGCAAGCAGGACCAAGCAAGGCCATGTAGCTAGAGGGCCATTCGGCGAGGTGGCAACTTGCACTGCCACTTTGCAGGTTGCAGCAGCAGGCGCGTATGAGACACCCTCACCCTTCATTGGCCTGCAGCAGGAGCATGGGCAGTATCAGCGGCTGCTGCTGATGCAGCAGACTTTGGAATGCAGGCAGCATGAGGTCCCCAACAGCAGACCATTAGACTTCCTCACCTCATAGAAAGCTCCCGGGAGCTCAGGGCTGGCTGCAGAGAAGGCTGTGACCACCTCTGCCACGGTGATGGGACCTGTTGGTGGGGGGGCAGGCGAGGGTGGCATGATGGCTGTGCTGCGGCGGCAGCGACCTCAGACGTCCCAGGAGAGAGCAGGCAGGGTGGGCAGCAGCCTGATCCGCTTCCTGCAGGCAGGGGTGGCTGCAGCTCTGCAAATGGTCAAAGGAGGCCGAGCAGTGAGCTGGCCAGGCTGGGGCTGTCATGGGCCCCATGTGGCTGGCACACATGGCAGGGGACCCTGGGCATGTTGTGAGACGCCACATCTGGAGGTGCTGCTGGCGGTCGGCAAAAGAAAGCACCCAAGGGTCACAAAATTGCTGAGCAGATTCAGCCGTAACATGCCATCAGAGCACCCAGACCGCATTCTGGCAGGCTCAGCGGGCCTCTCAAGGAGGCTGCCGTCAAAATAGCGCAGCGGATCAGTACCTGAGCGGAACTGAAGCGCCTTTGCGTTGACGCCCCTGGGTTGCAGCACCGGCTCTGGAAGCTCCCAGTGCCCTCCAACGGTGAGATCGGGTTGCAGAGTGAGTGACTGAGTGAACTCCCCCAACCCGAGAAAGTTAGTGTCACTTCAAGATAATGGCAAAAGATGTGCTTCCAGACCATCACTGATTACTGGTCAGGCATCGGGTCAGTATTCAGCAATGACATGGAGTCCAGTCCAGCAATTGTTTGAGTAGCATACTTCACGTATTAAATGGCAGTGCTGGTCAAGTTTGAGTCCACATAGGCCTGTCAACGATAGCCAAAGGTGACCACCTGCGGCCTTGGCCTTCGCGGCGGCGGAGGAGCCTGCTGCAAAGGGGGCCGGCCCTCCACAGCGGGGCGTCCCTCCTCAAGATGCTCATCATGTTGTGTCTGGTCAGCAGCAATTGGCTCCAGGAGGGGCAGGCGGCACAGCGGGCAATTTGTGATGCGACTCTGATCGACTGCCAGCAACGAGCCATAGCAGGGGCGACAGAGGCCATGCTCGCACGGCAGCAGGAGCCAATCCTGGTTCTGCGTGAACTCCTGAAGGCAGATCGGGCACTCCCTCGCCTGTCCCTCCTGGTCGGCGCTGGGATCATGTGTATCAATGGGCTTCAGCCGCACGCCAGGGGGCGGACATGGGGCGCCTGCACGGCGCAGGGAGGATGTCTCAGGGGCACCTCCAGGTGCGACGAGAGCAGCGTCTACCTGGGGGCAGGCACCTCACACCACATTGCCTGTTGCGGCAGGGCAGGAGAGCTGCAGGCAGAAGGGCTGGGGACAAGCAGCATCCAGCCGCACGCTGGGGGGAGGAGCTGGGCACCTGCACGGTGAACAGCGGGCACCTCCAAGCCTGCGTGGATGGCAGGGTGTTCACACACATCTTGGGGGCAGGGTTCCTCCCCTCAGACAGCCAGGAACAGACAGCGCCTGCTGCACGGCGCAGCAGAGCTGCGTGCAAGCAGCATGCATGCTGGTGTCCTGGACTGCTGCTGTGGGAGGCAGCCCAGCCCTTGTTGTGGGCAAGCAGAGATGCAGGCACCAGAGACTACTGCTGCAGCTGGCAGTCAAACCTCTGCTGCAGGCAAGCAGCATGCAGTCAATGCATAGGCTGACCTGAGGGGCTTAGTCACTGTGCAAGTGGTCAGCCCAGGCTAGATATGGGCGGAGCTTGAACGGTGTGCAGGCACCACAGCCCAGATGCAGGCAGCCAGCACAAGTCCCCTTTACGGGCGGCATGCACCGCCTGACCTGGCGGGACATGGCTGCGCGCCTGGTCCAGCCTGGCAGCAGCCCTGCGCCGTCTGCGTGCTAAGCAGGCAAAGGTGAAGAAGGCGATGATCACTGCCGCAAAGACGAGCACAATGCCCACCACCTGCACAAGCTGGCAGATGTTGGGTTGACTCAACACTGACTTCGCCCGGGGTGCAGAAGGAGCAAAAGAGCTTTTCTAACACTGGTGGACGGCCCCATGCCCAAGGATGCAGAGGAGTGCGAGAGAGGCGGACAGGCGGGGCTGCGACAGGCACAGCTTGTACTGCAAGGAGTGGGCTTGGGAGGCTGCTCCCAGCCCCACCATGGCTTGAACTTGAGGCGCGCTGCTGGAGCCTGTGCTGCCCCCGGTGCTGTTTGATGGTGGCAGTGTGTTTGCAGGGACACAGCAGGTTCCAGCAGGGCCACAGCAGCAGGCCGCAGCTGCAAAGAGAGGGGAGCAATTAGTCCAAGGTGGGTCAAGTGTCGCTGGAATGACTGCAGTGCTAAGCCATTGGGCAGGCATGCTGCCCACCTCCACCAGGAGTTGCCACTGCCTGAGGGCTACTGAAAATGAACACCTGCAGGCCCATGAACTTGGTGAGACACGTGAAAGCTGGACGTCTGCCAATGTCAGACATCAGACATCAGAGTACCAGCCTGACCTGGGTTCCTGCCGGGCAGCAACACCATATTTGTTGAGTGGGACCGGGCTCCTTCTGTGTGAGAAGCCTTCCTGTCCTCACCGCCTGGGATGCGGCCAGCTTGTTACAGAACACTTCCTGCGTCACTGCCTGTGCTGCAGGCACACACACACATCAGGCCCAGATTGAGTGAGGGAGGTTACATCATCTCATCTGCGTGGCCATCTGCTGCAGAGACGGCCAACAAGCATGGCTTGCCTTGGGACGAGGTGCTGCTCACAAGTGAGTGAGTGAGTGTAAAGAGCCCGACGAGAGGACAGGGGCCAAATCTGACAAGTCAACCTGGCGTTCAATATGTCGTCTTGTGCCAATGACCAAGGTACCAGGGAGCAGTGCACACGCGCATTGGCAGCAGATCTCTCGCACAACATCGTTGACCATATAGGTCAATTAAATGAGTGTCAATTTGCACTGTGGTGTAGATGAAGTCTGATCAGGCAGCTGTGATGGCTTGCCTGCGTGCCATGGAGCCTAACTCAGCTCTTGCCTGATGGAGCCAGACGTGCTCTTCCAGTCTCACTTAAAGCAGCACTTGAAAATGCTAGAGGCTGCCCAGCAGACTTCAGTTTGTGGCAAGAAGCATGTTGCCCAGCAGCGTGCCACCTTGCAATGCTTTGTCTCAGAGTTGCAGGTCAGCATCTGCACTGAAGCAGCAGCCATTGAGCCAGCAGCACAGCAGCTCCCACACACGATTGTCCTGCACGCCAGGCAATGTCTGCCAATTTCTGCGCAAAACAGTGCTGCAGGCCCTGGCAGAGGACATTCAGCAGACCCTGGATGACATAGCCCTGCCAGATGGGGCTGCCGCCAGCCAGCTGCCGGCCACGCCAGCAGCTGTGCGGCAGCTGCTGGACTACGCTCACCGGCTGGCTTACACCACCTTTGCCCCGCCAGGCCACACCACCGGGCAGCCGCTGCCCCCCAACTTCCGGCCGCCCGCTCCGCAGGACTGGCAGATGCGCGCCTCGCAGCTGCACAGCTCCTCAGGTCTGCGTGCTCCACCATTTGATGTGCCATGCACAGATGCTGCTCCTTGTTCAAGGTGCCGGTGGGGCTGTTTGGGGCATGAGCAGCATGCAGATATATGAAGAGGCCCAACACTAGGGGCTCCTGGGGCGAGCAGCATGAGTGCCTGTCAGCATCTGAGCATGCCTGCGCTGCAGGTGAATAGGGAGATGGGCTGCTTGTAAGTTGCCAGATTTGTGTGCCAAGCAGCATGAGAATTTGTGAGCACTCAGCGCCATCGGGGAATGTGAGGGCAAGCCACAGCTTCCGTCACACAAGCAACCCCAAGTGCTTGTCTCCATCTGAGCATGTTTGCACTGCAGGTGAGTGGGCGCAGCGCCAGCAGCAGAAGCGGGCTGGGCTGCTGACGGTCCACGCTGACAGTGTCAAGGAGGCCCCCCACAGTCTTTTGGGCGTTTTGCCACCGCCAGCCCTGCCACCGACTGGGCAGCCAGCACCAGTGGGCGTACTGTCAGGTCACCATCACACTGGCTGTCATACTTTTGGTGTCCAGTGCCAGTCTTCAACATTGAGCCTCTGACGCTTCTCACCAGCCCCTGCCGTTTCACCTCTTGAGTTCTCTGCTAAGACGCAGTGCCTCCAACCTTGTTGCCCCCCTGCATACAGCACTGTGGCTGGGCACGCATCCAGTGCCTGACCTACCTGTGAATGTGCTGCCCTGCAGAGGCCGAAGCTGAGCACATCTGGGCTGATTTTCAGAAGGAGCATGGCGGCAGCCTGCCATTGACGAGGGACGAGGTGCTGGCCATGGCGAGAGAGGCAGCACTGGCAGCAGGTACTGCTGGTGCCCCTGCAGCAGCAGCTGCCGCGCCAGCCAGCACACTAGCTGCAACACCGGCACGGGAAGCAGCACCGCTGGCGGGGCTGGCGTTAGCCCCTGAGCCAGAGCCTGCTGCCCCTCGCCCTGTCGTGCAGAAGCCTTTGGAGCCTGCTGGCCCTCAGCCGGTTATGCAAAGGGCCAGTATTTTTGATGTTGAGCTCAATCCTGAGGGCAAGGCTGTTGACGAGGAGTTCAGTTCTGATGAGGACGATGAGGAGATCTGATGCTGACTGGACCAGACAAAATGCAGTGTTGAGCCATCTTGCAAGCAGCTTGCAGGTCGACACCAAACAACCCTTGGACAGACCTTTTGACCATTTCATGTGGAACAGGGACCAAGCAACAATGATCCAGGGACGTCAGGAAAATTGATTACATGAGTGAATGTTCAAGCAGCACTGATTCAGCAGACCTCAGGCCAAGTGGTAAGGCACAATCTCACTCTCGCTCAAGGCTTGCGCTACAGACTCTGTCAAGTGGTGGGACCAGCCGTGTGCTATGATGGTCATGTGACTGCTGTCAGAGGGGCGGGCCGCAGCAGTAGACAGTTGCACTGAGGCTTTGCACCTCCTTCAGATCTGCAAATCTGCGCATGCACTCATTGTTGTTCTTGTCTAGCACTCTGGTTGCAAGGCCCCCGACGCGGGAGCACAACTTGGCCATGGGCAGCTTGGCATCTCCAAGCTCCTGCTGCAGCTCGTGAGCCACAACCTTGGCTGCTTCCTGCACTGACACCTGCAGCAGCATCGCCCTTGTACTCAGCACACTTCCACAGCTGCCAGTGACTGCCAATAGACTAGTCTCTGCCCAAGGGCAGGTTTGATGGTTCATTCGACAAAAAGCACACGGCGGCCGCCCTCCCTGAGGGCAGAGGGCAGCAGGTGCACACCCAGCGACGATACGAAGGACCCATTGCAGTGCCAGGCCGCAAGGCAGCCCTGCTTTTTCTGCCGCACTCCTATGCTGGGCAGCAAGCACTGCAGCTCTACCAGAAACCCCATCAGCCCTGCTCAACCTTCACAAAGTATGCTGCAGCTGGCACAGATGCAGCCTGACAACTTCCATCGTTGATCTTTTCATGCCAGACATGAGGGCGCAAGCAGAGATTTTAAGCTCACCTGCAGTGCTGCAGCTGTTGATGACCTGCCACACAACTGTGCATAATCAGAGAGAGATCATTCTGGCAGAAAAACATCACCAGGCACCCACCTAGCCCTGCCCACATTTGTTGTTGCATCAGCTGCAATGTCGTGACATCCATCACAGATGGCAGTCTCGAGCAGACGCCCAGTGCTCACCAGCACTGCTGCACCAAACTTGGGGCTGGTGATGACCTGCCGTACTTCTGTGACGAGGGCGTCGACCACATCGTCGTCAAAGGAGGAGGGTGTGGGCGCATCTGGCTGCAGCACGTTGTCGTCTGGCCACAGGCGCGAGCGGGAGTGCCACATGTTGCGCTGCTGGGGGCTGGGCAGCAGGAACTGCTCAAAGCCCTGCTGAGACAGCCTGACGGCCACAGCTGCATGGGCAGGCAAGCACTGGGGTATGACAGCAGCAGCAGAACAGCGCAGCAGGTACCAGCACACACCTCCTGCATGCAAAGTGCTGGCTGTGCTTAGGCCCAGCAAGTGTTCCAACTGCATCGTTCCAGCAGTCCATGTTGCGCCAACACCTGTCCGACCAAGATGGGTCTGGGCACCAGCAGACGGCGATGTGCAGTGCCTGCCGTGCTGCTTGTTGGGTTGTCATGCACTAGAAGCTCCCAGGATGGCGCTTGCATGGGCTCCTGAGAAGCTCAGGCTGCCCAAGCTCTGCCACAATCCTCACTTGCATGGGCGTCCGAAAAAACCCGCAGGATGCGTGAGGCTTCCACAGGCGTGGCCAGGTCGACACCATCCAACGCCTGCAGCACAGCCTCCCTGACAATGGGCACCAGGGGCTGCACGCCTCCGTCGGAGCAGAAGTGAGCGTGGGCCAGGAAGAGCTCCTGAGCGCGCCCCGACATGGTGAGGTGGTCGCCCTCCTGGTGGGACAGGATGCTGTGTTGCGGGTGCCTGCAAGGCTGGCCCATGTGTCAGAGCAGAGCTTGTTCAGCATGTCAATCAGGCCTGTGGACTGCGCTGTGCTGAGGGTGCCTGCAGTGGACGGCAGGGGCTGCTCGAGAGAGTGGATTGCTGTGGGGCCTGCAGCATGCGGTCTCCTGGAGGAGCGGCACACATCACGCTGGGGATGCATTCAGAGACACGGGCTGTCCAAAAGCAGATTAGCATGGAGTGTATCATGGCTTAGAGCCTCCGTGAATATAGCAGGCAGTCTGGCTCACAGGTGAAAGCGCTGTGGTCAAGCTGACGGTTGCAGCAGGATCAGGGCCCAAGACTGCGCAGGCCAGCCTAGGTGTGCACGTGGCTGCCCGCAAGGTGGACCCAAGATCAGTGACCGACAGGGCAGCAGCAAGGGGCATCAGAAGGGGCATTGAAGTTCAGCCAACATGCCTCAGCTGACAACAAAAGGGCCGCCACAGCCGGCACAGCGCTGTTCTGTGAGCACTTGTTCCAAGCGCACTGGCCCCAGATGCTGTGCAGGAAGCTGGCTAGATCTGGCCAGTGGGCAGTTGCACTTGCAGCAGCCTGGTGGGGGCCTACTACCCAGCAGGCAGCAGGCAACCTCGGCTCACTGGCTGTCATGGGTGTTGTTCTGCAGGTAGAGGTGGCGCCCCAGGATGTTGAGCTGCACCCTGTTCAGCAGGTGCAGGAGGGCCACCATCCAGGAAGCTGCCAAGGCCCGCGTGAAGGTCAGGGCCTTGATGCGCTCCCACACATCCAGCTTGGCCTGCCTGCTGAGGCCGCCAGCCCTGCAGGGACGGGCAGCATGATCAGGCAAAAGCAACATGAGTAGGGAAAGAGTTCAGACTGCAATTTGCGGACATCGAGCAGCCCTGCAGGGGATGGGATTGATGTCTCCACCCTACAATTTCAATTGGAGGACATCACCCTGCGCGAGCCCTTCAGAGTGGCCTTCCCCCGCTGAGGCTGCCAGTCCTGCAGTGCGGCAGCTCGTGCCTGCTAGTTGCCCTGGCCCATTGAGGCCTGGGCAGCACCATGACAGACTGGCCTGCCGACCCTGCACATGAGCAGCCCTGCAGATGCAAGACTGCAAGTGCCCAGGTGCAGCCAGTGGAGCAGGCCACAAACTGCTTCAATAGGGACAAATGCAGCCACCAGGGCTCCATTTTCAGGCCAAGCCTGGCAGCCAGGCTGCTATGGTGAGGAGTTGCAGCAATCAGATCAACCATCTATATGCAGCATATGAACAAGATGTTACTACTGTTGTGCCATGCTCTGGCAATTTGTTTTGCACAAGGACAGGCCTGTGCGGACACTGCTGACCCTACATGAGGCAGTCCGAAGGTTACAGGTGTGCAGAGCTGGCCTTCATGGCGTACCTGAGTGCCTCTAGCAGCGGCTTGTAGTCTGTGTTCCTGCTGAGGCTCTCTGCAAGGCGGGGCAGCAGATTGGGCGTTGTTGTGCTTGCCACAATCTGCTGCACACTGTCGTAATGTGCCTGCAGGGGCACAGGCCAGAGCTCAATGCGCACAGGGGGGCTTGAAACCTGCATTGTACAGTGTGCCCCACAACATGCTGATGTGATGTGCAGCCCCAGCTGCTGTCCAGGCTCCATCTGCTCTTAGCTGCCTAAAGAGCAGGGACAGCACCAAGCTGATGCACACTGTGGTGTGGGCCTTGCCTGCAGGTGACGGTCTGTGTCTGCCTTTGTGTCGAGGCTGGGTTGATGGGCATCCTCGTGATCATCTGTCAGGGGCACATTGCCGCGACCCTCGACCAGTTCCATGCTGCGGTTCTGCATGGTCATCTCTGGAGCTGCCCCCATTTGCTGCCTGCACAGCACGCCACTATCAGAGCGAGGTTAGTCAGCTGCTGCCTGCAGCAGGCCATCACCAACACAAGTGCAGGCACCTGCTGCCTGCACACACAGTGCCGCGCCAAGCGGCCTTCTGACAGCGGCACATGATGGCTATGCGCGGGCAGCCCGGCAGTCGATGTCTGCCATTGCAGTTGTGTCCAAGTCTACGGCCTGAGGGCCCTGTGCAGCTGCGCACCTGTCGTGTAAGTGCCACAAAGCCGCGCGTGCCTTCTTGAGCTCATCCCACCTGCAGGTTGCCATTGAAGGCTGCTATGGCAGACACAGAGCATCTGAAGGTGGGCACAAGCTGCATGCCAGCAACTGGGCTCCTGAGACCGTCAGAGGCAGCAACGATGATGGCGTACAGCATGACCCATACGGCCAGGCAGTGTGCTCTCACTTGGAGTAGACATAGTAAGCTGCTGAGGCTGATGCCACTCCAATAGTGACCACTGCCGCGACTCGCTTCCGGTTCCTGGCAGGCATTGCATCGCTCCTGGCACACATGATCCAGGCACTTGCAATGAGGTGCAAATCTGCTACACGGCCATGCCTCCAGCTATGGCCTTTCTCACCTCTTGATTCCTGCATACATTCTGCTGGATCTACCTTGCCACAATCAGCCAGCCGCGCAATGTGCAAAAAAGGGAGTGGGTCTGCCAGGGAGTTGAGGCATAGGCTCCCTGCTCCCAAGATCAGCCTCTGATAGTGAGGAGTCAGCAGCCTTGCTTGGTCACTCAATGTGCAAGGCTGAGTGTGGCCTCTACACTATGCAACCTGGCATCCGCAATCTGCTGTTGAAGTCTCAGAGACCTGCGGGTTCCTAGGCACCAGTCCTCCACTGCCTGGTCTCTCCCACCCATGAGACAGGGTGTGCACAGCTTGAGAATCCTGGGAGCTACGTCCTACAAAGGCCGCACTGCACGGGCCAAAGACAACCCACAGATTCGAAGAGAGCAAAAGCGCTAAGGTATTGCTGAAGCAGTGCTGCACCAAAGAGGTCTGCCAAAGGCTGTCCTGGCTGGTAGACAGGTGATCAGATAATCAAGCTGGGGGTTGTGCACCAAGATGTGCTGCTCGTCTTACATGGCTGCAGCTGAGTTGCAGATGCTGCATGTCCTTGAGTGTCTGGCTTGTGTAGCAGCCCATCGCAAGTCTTTACCTGTGGCTGCTGCAGCCAGTGTGTGCCAGGGACTTGTGCAGTGCTTGGCCTCTTTTGTACTAACTGTAATTTGCATGGTGTACACTTTGGTAAAGCCAGGCATCTGCATGTATGTGAAAGCTGAACTTCCCGCCAACAGCCCCTCATGGCGCTGCCTGAGCTGCCACCTTCTTGCAATGCATCAAAGCTAGCAGGGTACACCAGAGCCTGGGGATACTTGTTGGGTGTGCCATCAAACACTGCCTAGAACAACAACATGGCAGTCACACTCTGGACAGGATTGCAGATGAGCAACAGCCGAGGCTCCCCCTTGATCTGCCATCTTTCACCTGCAGCTGTCATGCCTGTCAGCACCTTTTTGGGGCTGATAGGTCCCCACAAGAATCACATCACCTTGGCAAGCATGCATAAGCTTTCATGAATTGGCACAGGGCTGTCTGTCAGCCAGCCCCTGCTTGCAGATGGAAGACATTGAGACCCTACGCTGCAAGACAGCGTTTCAGCAGTTCACTTTTACAACTAGGTGAAGCAGTAAATACAGGAGCAGGATGGCTCTGCATAAAGTTGAGCAAAGGCACAATGGAAGTCGCAAAGGCCAGCACTTGGAGCCAGTATACGACACCTTGAGCAGGATATCCAGACTGTTCCTGAGGCGATGCCTCCTCATGTGACAAAGCCAGGGCAGACCCATTCAACCCTGTTGCTGCTGCTTCTGCACATGGCTGATGATGCAGAAGCAAGCTCGTCTCTGAAGAGTTTGAAATCCAAAATACATCGGTGCCATACCGTCAGACCATGAGGTCTGGCAAGGACACAGATTGGGTCTGAAGACTGCACATAAGTGCGTGGTAGTCCACTTGCTCTGGAATGTGGGGCCGAGCTTACCGAAAGTAGTATATATTCGTTGCTCTTCACTCTTGGACATCTGCACTGCCACTGAACAGAGGATGAAGTGCAAGTATCTCATGCCCATCCAGCATACACTGAAGATGAGGAGACCTGCTTGCTGGCAGGGCTGAGTGTTCATGCAGATGAAGTTGGAATCAGGTCAGGCCAATCTCTTCCGCTGAGGCTGCAGCCCCCCAAGTGCAGCAGCCGCTTCAATAACTGCCATGCCTCTGCTGGGCAGGGTCACTTTATTGCCCCTGTGCAGGCACTCCGGCCTCTGTTGGTGTCTGCCATCTGTGTGGCCCACCACAGCAGGAGCCCGCGAGCCACAGCTACCCCACGCGCTTCACAAAGGTGCTGTTGCGGGTGTCCACAAT
Source organism: Asterochloris sp. CNOR1 (assembly GCA_963969365.1). Taxonomy (NCBI): domain Eukaryota; kingdom Viridiplantae; phylum Chlorophyta; class Trebouxiophyceae; order Trebouxiales; family Trebouxiaceae; genus Asterochloris; species Asterochloris sp. CNOR1. The sequence goes on along the minus strand of OZ017746.1, from coordinate 2,923,433 downwards.
GATGCTCTCGCCAGCCATCACAAACGGCGGCACCTGCAGGTACCCTAATTTCTTGTTGGCGGGGCATGGAGCTTCGATCATGCACAACTGCGCCTGCCTCAGAGTCACACCATGTGCACAAACAACGTACTGGGGCAGTGCAAAGGCACCGCCAGCATGTGCAGTGCCGGCGGCACCTGAATGATGGTGCCCCCTGTGATGGTTGCGGGCTTATACTGCGGGGAAACCCGGTCCCCCTGGACGTAGGGGTCAGCTGTCTCCACCCTAAGGGTCACATGTGTGGGCAGCCGGCCTGCAGGCACAGGCAGGGCCTGTGGATTCCATTCTAATGAGCATGGATAAGCGCCCTGGCTCATCCTTCTCATATAGGATCACATGCAAAATGCCTGCCCTGGAGGCAGAGGAGCAAGCCTGCAGCTTGCAGCATGCCTGTGCACTGCACATTGGGCACCCGCCATCCGCCTGCAGAGCAGGCAGAGGGCTGTGCAATTGCCTTGTCTTGCAGCTTTGAAAGTGCATCAGCATGCAATGCAAGGCTGCATGCCATGCACTGTGCAAAGCACAAGGGTGACGGGCGGCACAGCCCCTGAGATGCAAGCTCGTCAGACATCTGGCTGTACCCTGCCAGGCTGCTCACCAGACAGTGCCTGGCCCTCATGAAGCTCCAAGATGACCTCCATGCCATCAGCCAGCAACTTCGCCTGCTCCCCAAAGAGGACCTTGTCCACTGTCTCCTGCTCGTATGTGTCAGCGTGCATCAAGTGGACCTGTGAGCCTGAACAGGGCAATCCAGGTGCCCATCAGGCCGGAAGGCTGCTCTTCAATCACTCAATGATACACGCTGCAGATGTGCATATGGTGCAGAACTGCAGGCAGCATCCACAGGTGCACAGTGCAGCCCCTGCATCCTGAATGCACACTCAACCCAGCCATGCCTTGAGCCCTTCAGGTGCAGCTGCAGAAAGGCACAGCACAGCCAGCCTTGTGCTGCTTGCTTATGCGGCCTGCGTGAGACAGCCTGACACAGGCCGGGCTGTGAAGTGCACCATGAAGCTGTAACTGCCGAGCATTCAACATAGACCCTGCTGCAGCGGCACAGCCTTAGCAACCATGTGATACAGTAGCGCAGGTGAGCAGACCAGACGGCAATGGAGCCCGCAGCCCCCAGCTCCAACACAGGCCCCACCTTCTTCATACAGATATGTGTAGGACTGCTGCTCCAAGCGGATGACCTCCACCTGGTCATACGAGCGCAGCCGCTCATTTTGCCGGCTGCCAGATTTCAGGTCGCGCAGCTCAAGCTGTAAGCAGAGGGGGAGATTTGTTGTGTGACAGGCCAGAGTCTTGCAGTCGAGCACATGCTGTGGGATGTCCTGCCAGAGCTCCGCTGCCAGAACACAAGCTACAAACAGAGTTCTGCACCGGCCCCGCCTGCTGCCAGGCTCCGATGCTCAAGCTGCATCCAGGGGACAGCAGTTTGTAGCTGGCCAAAACTGAGGCCAGACACCTGTGGGTGCAGGGCATCTGGAAGGTGTTGCTTGATGTCGTGCCTGCATGCAAGCTTGCCTGCACATTCCCCAGCTGGCGCCCAGCCCCCTGAGTGTGCTGGAACTTCATGACCTGCAGCAAGCGCCCCTTCATCTCCAGAACATTGCCAGGGCGCACCTGCATGCCATTGTAAGATGGATCGGACTGTCAATGTCAAGTTTGACGACGGCTGGCCAGTCACTCCTTTACTGTGCCACACCTCATTGGCCTGCTTCTTCAGTCCCCTGACGTGCAGCATTTGCAGTGCAGCCGCAGCTGGTACATAGCATGTGTCGGACTGTTGCCGGCCTGACAGGAGGAACTGGCTGACCCTGGAGACTGACCTTGCCCTCGACATGGGGGCAGTCAGCTAGGCAGGTAGGTCAGCAATTGTAGTATCAGACATCCGCCTAGGTCCTATCTGACATTGCCGCAGCCATGTTCGCTCAGCAGACGCTGAAGACAGCTCTGAGATGCACTGGATGTTTACAGCATCTCAGAAGCACGCAACAATCTTGCTTGCCATCTGCTGCCCTCCCACGCAGCAGGCATGGAGCCCACCAGTGCAGGCGCCCCCTGCAGACGTGCTGCTCTGCTGCTGTGGAGCAGGATGCTAGAGGCAAGTCTGTGCTCGGCAGCCGCGTGACTCTCGTTGCTGCCTTGTGCCAGAACAGTGCTCATCTCCAGGTGCAGAAGCAGCTCCTGCAGCGGCAGCGCTGGATGTTGACAGAATGGACATTCGTATTGGCAGAGTCTTGAAGGCTGAGCTGCATCCAGATGCAGACAGGTCGGCCACCCCTGCTGGGCATGTAAGCCACACCAGGCCTGGTCATCGTCAGCTGCATACCTGTAGCACAAGGCCATCTAGGCTTGCTGGGCGGGTTCACGTGCAGCATCCAGACTTATCCATCCTTGCGACTTGGCTCGAAGAGCCTGCCCCATGCTGCCTTCTGACCTGCAGCCTTTATGTTGAACAAGTGGAGGTGGGCGAAGAGGAGCCCAGGACCATCGTCAGTGGGCTGGTCAAGTTTGTGCCACTGGAGCAGATGCAGGTTTGGAAGCTGCGCCCACAGCAACACTGCTTCCCTCTGACTTGCCGCCGATATCGCAGGGCAGTCACCTGTTGGACTGTCTCAACAGTCTGCCATGTTGGGCCAGTGGCAGCTTTGCCTCCTGAACATGCAGCTGGCAAGCTTCCAAGCCTCACTCCGGGGAAGGAGAGACGTGGAAACATATGGTGTATCTGCTGCGCCATCATATGTTGTCAGGCACAACACAGTCAGCATGAGCCAGTCACCTTCGGTCTGTCTGTGCAGGATCGCCCTGTCATTGTGCTGTGCAACCTGAAGGCGCGCAACATGCGCGGCATCAAGTCGCATGGCATGCTGCTGTGCGCCTCCAACGAGACACATGACCAGGTGGAACCCCTCACCCCTCCAGAGGGTGCCCAGGTTGGGGAGCGTGTCTTCTTTAGCCAGGGGGGCCCAGCCGGCCAGCCTGAGGCTGAGACTCCCAATAAGGTGAGGGGGTGTGGAGCTGCTGTCCTGATGCAGGTTAGTACCAGCAGTGCGATTGTGCAAGAGCCTTGCTAGACAAGTATGCCTGGGTTTTAATGGATGCAGGTCCAAAAGAAGAAGATGTGGGAGGAAGTGCAGCCAGAGCTCAGAACAAACGAGAGCTGCCAGGCTGCATATCAGGGGCATGTGATGATGACATCACAAGGGCCTGTGACAGCTGCTACACTGAGCAATAGCGGGATTTCGTGATAGTCTAAGAGGAACAAAATGATGAAATGTTGGTCAAGCCAGTCAGTGTCTTGCATACATGGCTCTGCTTACGTCCTGCTGACTGCTCTGAAGCTGGTCCTGCATGCTGCGGCCTATGCTCTGCAATAACTCCATGCGGTCATTTGCTGCCCTTCTGGTGGCCTGCTGAATTGCCAGCTCGCTGAGCCACCCCTGCACAAATCCGTAGGTGCCAAAAGATACCAAAGCCATTGGGATCATGCGCAGAACTGCTGGTGCATATCCAGCATACAAACTGAGCAGTCCGCCAGGCTGCTTCGAAGCCTGTCTGAGCACAGTCTGAATGCTGGCCTGCCCTTGCGACACCTGCAGCAGGGTTCATGAGTGTGAAAGCATAGCTGTACTTTCTCACCAGTGTCCTCAGGCTCAACCACCCTGCAATGCCGAGGCTCCGCCTGGCAGCTGCAGAGGCCTGTGGGCAGTGACATGCCAATTGCCAAGAATGCTGCTACACCCTTCCACAAGGCACAGCAGGCTGGCTGACCTGCATGCGCCGTGCAACTGCCTCAATGGGGAAGGAGAGTGATTGCCCCGCCCAGGCAGAGACCACCCCAAAAGCGAGGGTCATGGCTACCCCTGGCTCCCTGCCATGCCGGCGCCGATACTGTACCTTGAGGACATCGAAGGCACCTGCACAGCAGTCGCAACTATTGCAGTAACCCTTTCATCAGTTGAAGCCCCAGCACAAGAACCTCAAGCTTCCAGTCCATGCATGGCGTGGCCCAGGGCGTCCAGTAACACAACAGCAGCCTACTGTGGTAAGCATGCTGGCAAATTGTCCTGTGCGGTGAGCCCTGAGGCATGCTGACATCCCAGCAACTCAAACATTGCAGCAGCAGCTTCAGAGCACAATGGCTGCACTCCTGGTGGGCACCAGAGGACTGTCCACCCCTGATGCATGCATGCTGGCACCCTGCAGGCACTTGCCGTAAACAACAGCTGCCTCAGGCACAATAGCCATCATGCTGGGCTGCAGCCCACGATACAGGGCTGGCAGGCCACCCGTGCGCAGCAGGGTGCTCATGGCATGCACTGGCCCGCGGAACCGGTGTGCGGTGTCCGCAGTGAGGTGTGTGCGTGCGACTTCCAGGGGGTGCAGCATGACGCAGGTGGTAGTCCCTGCCAGGCCAGCCGCAGCTAGGGTTGCAGATGTGGTGGGGCCAAAGTGGGCATGCAGCAGACCCTGCATGGCAGGGCCTACATCAGCATCAGAAGAAGGTAAAGAGCTGGGGACGACAAAACCAAATTGCTTCATGCTGCCATTAGCCTGTTGCAGGTGCTGCCTTGTTGGGCCTGATACATGCTTTGACTCTGTGCAGCAGACAGCATGTTGGCCAGTGGCCAACTGTGCCAGCAGACAGCACTGGCAGTGCACAGGTGGTGACAGTCAATGCTCCCTTTCCTCACCCTGTAGGTCTCAAAGAAGAACCAGTCGAAAGCCTTCTGTGGGCCGGCTCGTAGAGTGTTGAGCCCATTGCCGCGATACAAGCCCTTCCAGCCATCACGGCCAACAATCAGCACAGCAGCCTGCCACAGGCGGCCCATGAGCCGCAGCGGCTTCTGGACAGGGCGCAGCAGGAGCTGCTGGGCCTGCTGCGCTGCCTGTGGGGCTGTGAGCACACCAGAGGCTGCAGCAGGGCGATTGGCGAGGGCGCCGGCAGCAGCTCCAGCCCGTCCCAGCAGTGTGGCTGGGTGGGAGGCTGCCAGGCCTGCTTTGGCAGAGGCGTGCAGCTGCCGCCCTGCTGTCGGCACCCTGTGGTGCCCTGACACAGAGGCTGCAGGGGCAATCATTGCCTGCACACGCAGCGTTTCCAGCGGGGCGGTGGCTGTGCGCGAGAGGATGCCTGCTGCCGCCCCAGCCAGCAGGGTGCGCCACTGGGCCTGCAGGAGGCATGGGGTGCTTCCATCTGGATCCTCGTCTTGTGTCTAACTTGAGTGACCAAACACACATGCTGGCATGTCACACAGGCTGGCATGACCCATTGCATGCCCTGACAAAAGCAGGCTGCTGGCAGAGGCACGGCTAGCAGGGCCCAGCATGAAAGCGGTCCCTGCCCTGCACAGGCTGGAAGTCTGCAGCAGGCATGGGAAAGGCGGCCTCGCATGCACACACCTGAGGCACATCGATGATCTCGCTCCTGCAGCCCTCCTCCCTGCTGCAACTGGAGGTGAGCCAGTAGTCGCCCATCATGCTGGTCGAGGGCAGCACCTGGAAGAACTGCTGCCACTGGGGCCTCGTCACGCTGCCACGGTCCACCAGCCTGGCAGCCAACTGCCGCACTCCACCAGGTGTGCACTGGAATCTGTGGAAGCCCTGAGCCTGCTCTGCAGCCATGCAGAGCAGTCTGGCGAGCAGCTCCGCTCCATCGATGCATGCTGGCAAGGAACCACTCACTCCTTACACTCATTGAGCTGAATGAGGGCCCGCAGGACAGCTCGCTGAGCTAAATGAGGGTCATCAAATTGCATTGCGTCCGCCATGCAGCCTAGCAGTTGAGGCTAAGTCAAGCTGACCTGCGGTTGTGCCTGCCAGCGCCTGTGCAAGCTCCTGTGGCCGGATGACGCCAGGCTCTGTTGTGCTCAAAGCTGAGAAGGCCCGTTCCAGCTCCACATCACGTCTTTCAACAAAGGCGAGCATGTTTTGAGCGCTGCAGCCAGATGACCCAGCCAACCTGTCAGGCAATGCCTTGGGACAAGAGGGCCAGCTGGCAGGGGTGCCTGTCAGCAGTCAGCTCCTGTGCCTGACTTGCACTGCCACGCACCTGGCAGCCATTTCTTGCTTCTGAACTGCAGTGTGGAGTGCGTGCGCATGGCCCCTGGGCAACTGGCAGTCTGCTGCATATGCGTCCAGCAAGATAAGAGGATTTCCAGACTGGCCTAACTGCTGTTGCAGACCATCACTGGAACAGAAGGCCAGCCTACTGCAAGGGTGTGCTGATGGCTGCGGCAATGTGTCGATTGGTTGCTGATCCATTGCAAGCAGTCAGGTTGTCATTGATGTCACAGCAATGTCAATTTTCAATGGGCACGAAGCGATGGGCGTGATGTGGCATCTGATCAGGTGCCGTCATGGCCCCCTCCTCACGTCAGCTCGTGCAGGCAAAAATTGTTTGGCATTGACCTAACATACCACTGAACTAGCAACTCGATTGACTGCAGCAAGTCAATGCAGTCAATCCAAGGGCATCAGCTGCAGGAGTGCAGAGGCAGGGAGGCAGGGATGCAACTCAGGGAGACAATGAAATGCATGAAATGACATAACTGCGATTGAGTGTGTTCATTGGCGAGCAGGGTAGCTCTGCTCAAAAGATTGTGAGAAAGTTTGGGGATCAAAGCTCATGCACTGTTCTGTGAAGCTGCGGAACAGCTTGTGCATGTTGCCCTGCCTGATGCGCACAGCCCCCCCATTGTTCCAGACAGGCGTGACCTGCACAAACTGACTCAAGAATGGAGCCACCACACGACGCAGTGAACCCCCAAATGGTGCCTTCCTATGGGTCCCTAGCCCAAAGGCAATCTGCACGGGAATAGGGAGGGTTCAGTGATGGCAGGTGACAGGCACCTCTACAAAGAGTCTCTCACCAGAACAGAGGGGGCTTGTTGTGTCTTGCGCCACTGCTCCATGAGCTGCTGAAAACGAAGCAGGATGACGAGCTGAGAGCTCCAGCAAGCAAAGCCATGCAGGTCTACCACTGTATAAGTGGTGCCTGCCAGCCTGCACACAGACATGTCAAATCTCCAGAGGGGCCCCTTCAGGTCCTTGACTGCGTTCTCTCAAGCAGCTGTGACGCAGGAGGGTCACCCTGACTCGGCATGCTGCTTTCCCCAGCGCTGCACCCCCGTGACACACACCTCTGTGTGTGCAGAGCACAATTTTGGGGGGCACTCTGGGATCTGAGGGCGGCTGCCAGGTGCTTCTGTGCTGCATCAAGGGCAGGGCTGCCCTCGGGACGCCCCTGCCTTGCCCAGCGTTTCATGGTGGCTTCCAGCATGTTCAGCTCCACCACAAAGCCTGCGTCCAGGCCCGCCTCATGCATCTGCTTGATGACAGCCTGCACCAGCACAGATGCTGCTCAGCCCCAGCAGTGTCCAGGGCTGGTGCCGCTGACTGACGCCATACATGAGGGTTTGCTGCTGCAGTCTGCAATCACTGGCTGGCTGCCGGCCAGCCACAGCCTGTCTCAGCATCAAAATCAAGCCAGAGACACTCAAGGCACCATGACCATCTGCCTTTTGCGTGCAGCCTGCCCTAGCAAAAATTGCTGGGGCTGCCCTGTTCAAGCAGTGTTGGCAACAGGCAAATAGTGTGCTGCTCAATACTGATCCTGGTGGCCAGCAGCTGCCGTCTTATCCTCTGCTCCTGCTGGCTCTGCTGGCTGCTGCAGTGTACAGGGAAACAGCTGCTGGCTGCGTGCAGCCTTTGATGGGCGCCGCAGAACCTAGCGTGTAGTCCAACTCAGGTAGTTGCACAAATGTAGATGGATGGCGCAGCGAGCCTCAAATTGATCGTGGTCCTAGAGTTCCATGCAGACAGTTCCCGAGGCAGTCTCCTGTCTGCTCCCTTCCCACCTGCCCCTCACGCCCTGCAGAGGGAACCTCCTCAGTCCCAAGACGGCTGAGCCCACCTCTGCGCCCTCCAGGTCCCCTTGCCTGCAGCAACTCTGCACCAGCACGCCGTAGTCGCGCTGCCGCAGATGCCAGGATCCCTGCTGCATGGCGGCCCAAACGTGGCGAGCGCCAGCAAAGTCGCCCTGGTGAACAAAGGCCGTCATGACCTTGTTGTACTCAATCTGCCCAAAGACGTGTGGGGTACCTTCCATCTCTTCCCTGACAGCCAGCGCCCTGTACAGCCAGAGGACCTGTCACCTCAAGCGATGTTAGAGGCATCAGCACACACAATCCTGATCGACATCAGCTGACTCACTTATTGGCTTCACCTGCCGCTATGTGGGCAGACACCAGCGCGCTCCACAAGAACTGCCCCGTCCCGAGGTCAGCAGCCTTAGCTTGCTGCATCAGGGTGCGCACGGCCGCCGGCTGCCCAGCATCAGCACAGGCACTGGCTGTGAGGGTGATGTGAGAGGGGGACACCTGCAAGTGCAGACAAGAGCTCAAGAGGCTGCTCATGCTCGGCATGACTGTTGAGATGACCTGCGCGCATACAACTGCAGCTCAGGGGCTGCCCCGGCAGATCTTCCAAGCCCATGCAGGGCACGCCACCGTGTGCACACTCCCTTCACGGCTCTATGCAGCTCGACAGCGCTGGACTCCTCAAGGAAATGGAAAGCCTGCATCAATGAGAGGCACGTGGAGTCCAGGCTGTGAGCACCACACAGACATATGCATGTCCGGCACATGGCCAGCAGTGCCAAAGCTGTAATGGCGAGGGCGGGAGCAAACAGGTGGATGGCTGGCCGCAGGAGTTTGGATGCTTGGCAGCGCCGCCAAGCCGAGCTGGTTGCTCTGGCACAGCAGCAGGTTGGCGTGCACATGCCTGGCAGCGCACAAGGCAGCCTCTTTGCTCTGCTATCCACCAGGCCCACCTGCTCAGCATCTGCAAGCACCCTGCTGCCACTCACCTGCCCGCCACCGTCAATGAAGTCCTGAAGGGTTGCCAGCACCATGTCGGGCTGTCGCGCCTTAACATAGCAGAGCATGATGATCTCAGCCCTAACGTCCTCCTCTAGCTTGCAGCCAGCCTGCTGCATGACCTCCAGCGTCGTCTGACCGCAAGGAAGGCAGAGTCCGTGAGGCAGATGGCGACCTAAGAAACTTTTCAGAGGTCATGTGAATGCAGTGCTTTTGCGGAATCAAGGTAAACATCAGGGACGATGCCATGGGCACTGCCAGTTGCAGTTTTGTCACAGAGGATGATGAGCTGAACATCGGTCTTCAGAGGCGGGCAGTCCAGCATTCACACTGCTAAAAGACGCAACAGAGGGGTCCACAGCAACTACGCACCAGCAGAATAGCTGGCGTGCGCACAGCATGGATCTGTGCCAGTGCCAGCCAGTGTGCTTGCTTGGGCTCCACACCCGCAGCAGGCATCTCTTTGAGCAGGACATCCCTGCAGAACAGGCTTGGATGAGCAGGCAAGGAGGCTGAGCAATGAGCATTGTACCTAAATGTGGTCAGCAAGTGATAGTGCAGCAAATACTTGTCTAGATGAAGAGTGACATGGCAAGAGTGACATGGCAAACAGCCTGCGTCTAACCTGGCATCTGCTGGGCTCGTGGCTGCTGCACCAGCCTTCACCAGGGCCACATACAGTTGGTGGGCGTCTGGGCATCTGGCCTTGCGAGCCTGTGCGATAATCTCCCGCACGCCCTGCATTGCAAGGGATGCAGTCGGCTGACCTTCATTTGAATGACAATGGTGGAAGGGGCCCACCCAAACAGTACTTGCTTGACCTGGCACCCTGGAGCACAGGTACCACTCATGCAGGCAGTGCAGGCTCACAGCGCCCACTGCAGCCACATACAGCAGATTTGGCCAGGACTCTGTGTGGGGCGCTACCCGCACGAGTTGTCCGCTGGCCGGACTGGAGTGTCCAGCGTCTGATCTGGGGCCGGCAGGGTGTACCTGGCTTGCCTGTGGGCCAGCAAATGCATCCAGTACCCCCTGTGCTGTGCGCAAGATGGCCCTGATGGTCCAGCTGGTAGCATCAGGTCTTCCCAGCATTATTGTGGGGCATGCATGATATGGGCAGCTCGTCTACAAGGTGGCTGACTGAGGTGGTGGTCTGCACATTCAAGTGTTGACAGTGACAGGCAGGCCCTGCCGAGGCCACCTCAGGTAAGCATGCCTGACAGCACTGTGCAGCATGCATGCGTTTGCAAAGCCCTGCCTGCGGATTGGGCTGATGGACGTGGATGGAGGCCAGGGCCTTCCAGACGTTGAGGGTCGTGGGGACCCCCTGAGCAGTCCACTTTCTATATGCCACCCTGGCAGCTGCCACGTTGCGCATCGCAGCATGGCCGCGAATGAGGCCAGACAGCATGCCAGGGGAGACTGGCACCCCCAGGGCGTGCAGGGCGTCAAAGAAGGCTTCGCGCTGGTCCCGGCGCATCCAGTACACTGCCCGGTCCAGCATGGGGGCATTGCCTGGCAGGTATGGCTTCAGAAAGTCCAGCATGCCCTTAGTGTCGCCTGCAGACAAGGCAGCACCTGTTGCTCCCTGCTGGCTTCGGCAGCAGGATGTTGCCTGGCTGAACTAGCATGCCCTCAAGTTGCCTGCACTCAATAAATGTGCAGCTGAACATGTCTTGGGCACCTTCACAGACAGGAGAGCTGGGATCTCGTCCACCCAGCCCTTTGGCAGTGCATACAACCGCCTCTCGTGCAGCAGAGAGCCAAGCCTGTACCACCAGGGTTGGCACCCTCCTACACTGCACCTGAAAGGCAGCACATGTGTGGGCTTCATCCTTGGCCACCATGTCAGCACGCCTGCTCTCACGTGCCCAGACCCTGATGCAATGCTCACTGAACTCCAAAGGAGGAGTCTCAACGATCTGGCCACCGCTGCCAGCCCCATCACTGACAGGTCAGAGGCCCATGCTTCCTACCCCTACCCACCTGATTGTCCCAGAGACTTCATATGTGGCAATCGTTGGAAATGCAGGCCTGGCAGTGAGCGATCCTGTTCTGCCTCAGGTGGCCCATTGCTGCTGGGTGCTGTTGGGTCTGGGTGCAGTTGGCAGTCAGCACTTTCCTGGTGCAGGCTCTGGTGTGGGGCCAAGCTGTCCTGGCCAGCCCTCTCACGACGGGAAGCAGCATTGCATGCATATTGCCTTGCACTGGTGCTGATAGTTGACTCCAGCTGGCCTGAAGCCTCTGCTGGCACAGCAGCCATTGTCCTGCAGCAAAGTTTGAGTGCTTCACCGACACCCAGTACTTGTGGCATTGCTACGTGCAGGATCAGAGCTCTTCATAGAAGATGCATCTGCACCTGAAGGACTGCTCATGGAACATGTGAAGATGCCCATTGGAAATCTGAATGAGCCTGTGAATGGCAGACCCTGCACCTTGCTGTTTGACAAGGTCCCCCGCTCGACGAGCACAAGCAATGGCAGCAGCAATCATCAAGTTCTTGCATTGGTCGACTGCAAAATATTGACCGCTGTCAGTCTGGCGAACCCCATTGCTGGAGTGTGCCAGCTTCCTCTCTGATGGCAACAGCAGTGCTTACGTTCGTGATTGTGGGGCATGATGATCACCCCATCTTTGAGGCTGATCTGAGCAGAGCAGAGGGCAGGGAAGGGGTGAGTCCACTGATGAACCTGACAGACCTACTGCACTCTGAGTAGCTCCCTGAGTGATGTGCCACATGCAGCTGGCATGCTCACAGACCAAACCACAGCCTGCACTCCTGCAGGATCGTGCTCAGTACCTCCACCAGTTCGTCCTGCACGCTGCACTTGATGCAGTGGACGAGCAGGTGTGGATCACAAGCTCCATGCACCTGGGAGTGGTGGACAAATTCAACAATTTGCAGGTGGGTTCGACCATTGAGGCCAAAGCATTGTCTCACGGAGGCCCCTCATTGAAGCAGAACGTGGCTGCCAGGAGGCATGGCCTGCTGCATCAGGCTCTGCCATAGATTCAACAGCATGCAGTTGGGCTGAGCCATGAGCGCATTGTGCATGCCCAGAACAGTAGGACAGCGCCCAGCTGCCTGCAGGGCTCTGCTGCATGAGACACTGTGCTCATGAGCCTGCTGCATACCACAGCAAGCCCTGCTCACTGAGGCTGCGTGCCGTGCCTGGCTGCCAGTGAGCCATGACCTTCTCACATGAGCATCTGCACCCACAGGCCAAGCTGCTCTGCCATCAGGTGCTGCGCAAGGCAGCTTGTCTTGCTGCACAAGCAGCTGAAAAGCCTATGCAGGACCCTGCGCAGTCAACAGCCTCACTGTCTCGTCATACACTCCCAGGTGTCTGCCTTTTGCACGGCAGCGCACATCAAGTTCCTGCTGCTCCATGATGGCAAGAGTGACGATGTGATCAAGCTCTTTTTCCGGGACGTTTATGAAGTGTATCTCAAGGCAAGCAGCCCAACAGGCGTGTCATGGTGGGCAGTGAGGAAAGGCCTGCAGCCCAGTGTGCGGTGCAGTGGCACCATTGAGGCTGTTCCAGCGCTGCAGGTCATGATGAACCCCTTCTTCACGCCAACATCGAGGATCACCTGCAGCTCTTTTAACCAGAAAGTCAGGCAATTGGCAAGGTCAGCGCAGCATGAATCCCAGTCAGAATGGTTTCAGGCGCATCTCAAGTCAGATGCAGATGGCCCTTCTTGGCATACACTACAAACATGCAATTGCTCTGCAGAACCTACTTCCGGCTTTGACTTGAGCCTCACAGAGGGGTTGAGCTGACTGGTAAGGTTGGGGTGACCTAAACTGCCCCACATTAGGTCTGCAGCTACGAATCGCCGCTGCCACAATGCAGATCGCGAGCAGCCACGTTGGCCTCGACAGCAGGCTGCAATGCTCTGGGGCTGCAAAGCGTTCCCAGCTGCAGCATGCCACCCTACGGGCAACGCACAGATACAGAGCCACCCTCAGATGCTGCAAATCCGACAACAAGCAGCGCACATGGACAACCATGTCTGCGCATTCTGGCAGAGCGCTGGACATCACAGGGCTGGCAGTAGCCGTCCTGGCCTTCACAGCAGCAAGTTTTAGCCTAGATGGGAGCTGGGCTGATGCAGCCCAGCAACACACGCAGACGCTGCCACACATGCCCATCCTAGATCTGGCAGAGGGAGAGGAAGAGTTCTGGGGCAACCTTGCTCGCTATGGTCGCTACTTCATCACAGTTCTGCTTGGCACAGCCTACATCACAGTCAAGCCCATCATAGCGCTGCTGAAGCGGCCCAAAACTGCAGTCCTGGTGGTTGGCGGAGCAGCCCTGCTCTACATCTTTGTGTCCTCAACAGTGTCAGCCATGCTTGGTGTGACAGACCCAACATCAATTCAGCCGTCCCAATTCCTGCCAGAGAACTATTGATTGCTGCCCAAACAGGCTGACTGCAGAGTTCATATGTGTCAGGGAACATGCACCACACCCGACATCATGAACATGAAGATGCTTAGAGCACTGCGGTCAAAGCCCAACTCGGGTCCAGATGCTGTGAGTGGCATGTTGCAGGGTTCACCTAAAGCCTGCTCAAGCCATGGCCTGACACTGGTATCAGTGCGCATGGCCCTTTGGATTGGAGAACTCTGCAGCACATAAAGAACAGGTTTGAGGAGCTGTGAAGTGAGTGGTGGCTGTCACATGGCCAGCAGCTGCAGGCAGGGTGGGCCATGCAGCTCACTTGAGTTCTTGATATCCTCATCTGCAAGCAGAGCAGCACATAGTCAATGGTTGGACTCCACCTCAAGCTTTAGAACAGGACTCACAGCGCCATGCCAGCATGTCTGCTGAGCACCCAGCATTCAAGGCATGTCACACCTGTGATGCTGGCTGCCACCTTGAAGATGAGGAACCCTGTGACACCAAAGCCCATAAGGAAGGGCCACCTGTAGAACACCACTGATGATAGCATGAAACTTGACATGCGTCATGCATAGCGAGGGCAAGTGAGCTTGGTCAGCAAGGTTCACGTACTGTGCCTTGGCCTCCCTAATGACCGTAGTCACAGTACTCTCGGTCTGAAGGGAGTGGAGCGGAAATTTGGGAGGCATTGTTGAGACCTGCAATCGATCACAGAGTGTTCAAGCCTGTCTGCAGGAGCAGAGCCCCTGCAGCAAGTGCAAAACATTGGCCAGACCAGGATTGGGGAACGCTTGGTGCTCACCTCAGCAAACAGACCCTCCTGGACGTGTCAGTGCAGACGGGGCCTGGAACCTCCAGAGTCTGAAAACCTAATAGGTCTTGTCATGGGCACAAGTTCTTAGATCGGCCATCAAGCAGCCATTGCAGCATAGCTCATCTGATGTGCTGATCTGTGCATGTGTTTGGGCTCACACAGGCAGGAGCAGACTGGCCTCGGCCAATGCAAGGGGGGGAGGTAGGCAGCACCCCAGATCCAATCCACACTGAAGCAATCAGGTAGGGCTCTTTTGCCTTACAAAATGCAGTTTTACAAGCTATGCCAGTATGCAGCATTTGAACCTTGTCCTAGCCCCGTAACTCAGTCAGGCCCATGGCAGATGACTTGGTGCAGTTGGCCTACATCGACCAGTGACTGCTGCCTGCCCTCTGCAGCTCAAACAATGCGCCAAAGTCCCCCAACCTGAGGTCGCGAGGCCTGTTTGTCGAGCCTGCCCATCACAGAAGCCCCAGCATGCACCAGGAACCAGCACTGATTGCCAGCAAGCACCACGACAGGTGACCAAGGCCTGCAGGGACGGCTTGTCGAGCTAACAGCATGAATCAGCACGCCACCACCTTGACGCTGGGCTCACTCTGTGCTGGCTGCCCTGCAGTGATGCAGAGCTCCGCACAGTACCGCTGCCCCTGGAGAGCGCAAAAAGCCACAGTCTGCGCTTGGTGCCGCGGGAGGTACTGCTGCCCATCCCCAACCATGTCCTGGTGAGCAGGCAGGAGGGGGCACAACAACAAGCATGTGCTGTGGAAAGCTCGGCTCAACCAACAGTCGGCCACGTCTGCCTGCCTCCTCTCTGTGCTTGCTGAAGACGGCAGGACAGCCTCCCTTGGAAAGGACTGCTTGCACCTTCAGCGCCCGCATGTGGTGCAGCCAAGACTGTAGCACCGCCTGTCTGCAGCCCTTGGCCTGGCCGGCACTGCTGTCAACCCCTGCACCAGCCTTTGGTCCACCTGCAAAGCCCGGCAAGGCCTTGGGCTATTGCGCAGCTTGCCTGCGATGGCATGTCCGTGCGTCATGCAGAAGCCCAGCCTGGGCCTGCACCAACCTCCAGCAACCTCTGTCCTTGCCCTGCAGAAGCCCAGCCTGGCCCTGTGCTTCTGCATTTGCGCCCTGGTCATCCTGGGCAATCTGAGGGCTGGGGATCAAGCAGCCGAGGAGCTGTTTTACATCTACTACCAGCCCTTGATCCCCGTGATAATCATGGTTTGGCTGTGGGGAATAGTGGTGCGGTACTTTGAGCGCAACACCGTCAAGTACGATGTGTGCTTTCCCACACGGGACCAGAAGTTCCTGCTCTCCAGCAGGCAGGTCTTCCAGGTGGGTGCAGGCTCTTTGAGGCAGCGCTGTGTGCCCACCAAGTTGTGGCAGCGCTGCCTGACCTCTGCCTCTGAGACCATCTGTGCTTGGTAATCTTAGCCTGCAGGGTGCACGTTCCTGCGCTGCCATGTTGCCAGTGTGCAATGTCTGGTCCAGTTTTGAGCACACATGGCAGGTACATCTTCCTCCGTTCTTGCAGGCTGCTGGGCTCATCACAGCAGTGGTGGTGATGAGTGCCGCCGCTTTCACCACGCATGCCGTCCGCTACCAAGGGGTGGGTGCAGCTCCACACCCCCCTCTGGTCTACGCTGTGCTGCTCGGGTTCCTACTGCTGCCCATCAACTTCGCCTTCCCAGTGAGCGCGTGTCCTGCTTCTGTGACTGCCTGCCTGCCCGCGAGGCGCAAGTGCCTCTCTGCCTGCCCTTCAAAGCCTGCACATGGAGTGGTCAATCGCACTTGATGCACTTGAGAGCACGACTTGCCTGAGAGCAGAGCTCAGTGCTGCTCAGCACCTGTGCCACCTGTGACAAGGCAGCACCTTTTCAAGCAGCACCATGTGCTGCAGGACAGCCGCATGTTCTTTGCACACACCCTGTTCAGGGTCATCACACCCTTTCGCGAGGTGACGTGGTCGGATTTCCTGCTGGCTGATGTGCTGACCTCCCTGGCCAAGCCGCTGTCAGATGCAGAGAGGGCGGTCTGCCACCTGCTGACTGGTCCAGTCATGCTGCCTGCCAGCACTGTACAGGTGGGCTCAGCTCCATCTCGGCTGTGAGGCCGCCATGTTCAGCAATGCAGCCTCGAGCTCAAGGCAAATGATTGCGCCTGCTGGACCCTGACTCTCACTATCAGTCACAGTTTGAACTGATGGGAGCATGCCATTGCAGTGGGTTGAACTCCTTGACAACATGTAGGATATTGCCGCCTGCTTCTGTAGATGAGGCCTGGCTGCAAGGCCCATCCCATGGGCCTGCAGAGCTGTGCCTCCTGGCCAACTGCTGTCAAGCCGTGCCTGCCGCTACGACCAGCGCTGCCGAACGCGTCTGTCCTGTGCTGAAGGTCTGCGGCAGCAGCTCCTGGCTGATTGCCTTCACGCTGTGCCTGCCCTACGTCTGGCGCCTCTGCCAGTGCATCCGCGTCTACCGTGACACAGGGGCCCGTCCCCAGCTGTTCAACGCCCTCAAGTATAGCACGGCCTTTCCCGTCATCATCCTGTCCAGCATGAAGTACCATGTAACATTGGGGCAATGGAATAGCGCATACAAGCCCCTGTGGCTGCTGTCGGCATGCCTCAACTCTGGCTACTCCTACTACTGGGACATCGAGCGAGACTGGGAGATCAGTTTCTTTTCCTCTTCCTCAAGTGAGGCTGTCTGTCTGCATGTCGCTCTTGGGCATGTACCCTGTGCTTGTACACCCTGCCTTTGCAACTTTTGCAAGCAAATCTGCATTGCACAAAACATGAATACATTTGCTCCTTTTCCTCTATAGCATGCCTGCGCACAAAGCAAGGTGCACCTGCTTACCCTGACCACAAGCTGCTTATGGGCCTGTCCTTTTTGCTTTGTGCAGCCTGCTGCTGCAGTGATGTCATGTTGCACGTACTGCCCAGCTGATGCAGCAGGCGCCACACTGAGACGCTGCGCGGTTGATGCCGCAGATGAGAAAGTGATGGGAGTGCGCAAACCGGTGCTGAAGGAGAAGCTGCTGTATCACAAGGCATTCTACACGTACTTGATGCTCTCCAATCTTGTACTCAGGCTGTCTTGGACGTACAAGCTGTCCCCTCACCTCAGACGAAACCACTTCACAGTTTTGATGTTCACCCTCCTTGAAGTGTTCAGGCGTTTCCAGTGGATGTTTGTACGCATTGAAGTGGAGCTGCGCAAGCTGCAGCATAACCAGCCAGAGCTGGGGCAGCTTGTGCCAGACTCAAATGGTACAACCAAACAAGTGGACATCATTTGATTGCAGCGTCTGCAGCTTGCACATTTGTCCATGCTGAATTCAATGAGTTTCCACCAGTCAATTAGTTGCAAATGTCAGGCCGTGTTGGTCTTCTTCACTGTCAGATGCTGCACAATTCATCTCCTGCGGGGTCATGAAACTGCCCCATCCACCCTCAGCACTGCTTGCTGGCTGAGGGTGTGGCCACATAGGAACCTTTGGGTTAGGTGCCTGCAAGACAGGCGCTCGTCGCCCCCAACCTGGCCCCTGCTGTACTGGGCTGTGCCTCCTGGGGTGCCTCTGATGCGCACTACCCTGCTGCGCAGGAAGGCTCCCCTGCACGCCGAGTGGACGCTGCAGTGGCAAATTTGGCTGGACTGGGAGCAGGCCTGTTGCACTCCTGCTGATTGTGGCTGTCATTGCTTTTCTGGTAGACCTGGCCTGCAGCTGAGTGGATGCCGCCGCTCTGCACTCTGAGCCCGGAGTGCCAGACGTGGCAGCTCCTGTACCCTGCATGTCCAGCTGCTGCTGCATTGTTGCCCCCTGGTGACCAGCTGCAGCGCAGTCTGCAGAGAAGCAGAGATGCCGAAGTGAGTTTGGCACTGCCGGAAAGGGTACCACCACGAGAGATGTCGCGGCAGGCAGTGATGATGTGCACTGTACCTGTGGCACTGCTTTGCTTGAGCCGCTTTCCTCCATGTTCCCGTCCCTCCGGCAGGACTGTCACAAATGCAGCATTCTCCATCTGCTCTGCTTCCTCCAGCACTGCCAGCAACTGATTGTCCTCTGCCTGGAGAAAGGCAACAAGTACAGCACTGCGGCTCAGCAGCGTGCACAGCAAGGCAGGCTGCAGCATTGCAGTGACACTCATTGGCAGACAAGCGCACTCACACTGACTGCTGCACAGCCACACAGAAATTGCTTCAGCTTCTGCTGCAGTTGAGCTCCATTGGCGGCCTGGTGCAGGGCCTCACCACAAAGGTGTCCCACTCAGGCGCACATGTGCCTGCAACAGCCTCCTGAGCTGGAGGCACCATAGTCGGCTCTTGCACCTGCCCCAAGAGCTTGTCCTCAGCCTGCCTCTTCAGTCCATGCTTGAAGTTCAGCTCCATGACCACAAGCCTGACATCCTTGGCTCTGTCTGAGCAGCAAGAGGCCTGCACCATTGCACAGCCTCGGCTCAGCTGCTGAATCTGCGTGTTTGCCAGCTCACCAGCTATCCTGCCTCCAACAGTGCCCACCTGCCTGACAGACTGCCTGGCTCCGCAGACACTGCATGCAAATTTGCCGCTCTTTTTGACCTGCTGCACCTGCACAAACAATGTCCAAAGCTCAGACTCTGCAGCCAGTGCGTCAGCCAGCATTGGAGGGGTGCATCACCTGGAAGGCTTTGCATTGGAAGCACTGCACTGCATGAAATTGTGGCATGGTCCCGTACTTCAAAGGCCCAGAGCATTGCACAGCTCATGCTCAAAGGATCTCATCTGTGCATTCATTGCCAGGTCAAAAGAGCTGAAGCGGAGCTTCTGCATCTCGACCTTAAGGGTGATTGGCGGCTCCCTCGCATTTTGTTCATCATTCTAGTCATCGTAACGTTCCTTGCCTGATCGGCCTCTGCCTGTTGGCTCTGGCCTGGAAGCAGAAGACCACATCCTGATGCAGACATAGAGCAAGGGGCCCCTCGTCCAACATGAACATGAATTTGATCTTGCCCCCTGAGCAGCTGTCTGAGGCGCTGGCTGCCTGGCAGAGGCTGCCAGGCCCAGAATCGAGGCTCAAGGCCCTGCAGCGGCCCTCAAAGCGGCGCCTCATGCAGCTGGCAGCTGCTGGAGGCTTAGCTGCTTACCTCTGGTGTGCTATGCCAGAGGACTGCCAGTGGTGTCCTTCTGAACAGACTGTTCAAAGCTAACTTCATGCCGCCTTGCAGCTACTACTACATTCACATCTGCAAAAAACCAGCACTGTATTACCAGCAAGCCAGCCCCTTTGCCTGCCTTGTGCTGCAGCGCTGCCCTCTCCTACATCAGCCCTACAGGTGGGCTGAGGCTGGACTTGCTAGTCCCAGGCTGCAGCATCTGTCAGCATCATTGGACACATTTCATGTTTCTTTTGCAGGCCAACAGTTTGGGCAGTGAACAAGCACCTGCAGACAGTGCTTTCGGGTGCGCTTTGGGTTGTTCTCAAATGAGCCTTCAAGAGTACCCAGCCTCCTTGTGCGTCTCTTCACATTGTCGCTTGGACTGAGGCCTAGCTGCCCATTTGCCCTACAGCTATTCGTAGCCTGACCTGCAACGCCAACTACCACAGACAGCTGCTCACATGTGCGGATGGTGGCTGCATTGCCCTGGACTGGTTCCAGGGCAGCAACATGGTCAATCTGTGATCTCATGCACCCATCCTGCTGGTCCTGCATGGCCTTGGAGGTGGGCTTGCCATCCAACAACTCCTGTATGGCCTGCCTCAAGACAGCACTTGTGTGCTCCTTGAAACATGAGCATGTGCAGAAGCAGACCACCTCATACCTATGGGACCTTGTGGAAAGCTGCTGCAATGCATGCAGGGGGCTCACACCAGGGGTACTGCAAGTGGCCATGCGCAGCTGCATTTATGAAGGGCTGGCGTGCGTGTAAGATGAACAACCGAGGATGCTCTGGGCTGAAGCTGACCACGCAGCTGGTGTATTCTGCGACTTGCTCTGATGACCTTCAGCTGGTGAGTGACAATGCGGCAAATGGGGTGAGGCCCTTGTGATAGGCTCGAGTTGCTGTCAGCCCCGCTGGGTCTTCAGGCTGTGAATGGCAGCTGTGACGGCGCCCCTTCCCATGTCAAGCCCAGATGAGGGTCACTGGGCTGCAAGGGAGCCGCTGGCCTGTGGCAAGGAGCACATCTGAGACAGATTGTGTCTGCAGGCTATTGACATAATTCATAAGACTTACCCATGTGCTAGAATCCATGCGGCAGGCTTCTCTTTGGGCAGCATGATCCTGGGCAGGTACCTGGCTAGCTCACATGCAGGTCAGCCCATCATCGTCATCATCAGTGCAAGAGCAGCAAGCATGCTGCTCTAGCTGCTGTCCCTGACTCTTGTCCACCTGGGCCAGCTGGTCAGCATACCACCAGCAATTGCCTCAGTGAGAACCGTACAACTCACTGCATGTTTCACGCTGCCATCGGCTTTTGACCCTGCTGCACCTCCTGCAGACAGCGGCCTGGCAGCTGCAGCCCTGGTCAGCAACCCCTTCTGCCTCACCACAGCCAGTTCCCGCCTGAAGCGCCCCTGGACCATGCCCTGGCTTTATGGGCTGGTGCTTGCACAGCGTGTGCGAGCCTACGCAATCAGGCACAAAGCTATGCTGGATCCTTCTTTTCGAATGACTCTGGTTTGTTCAGAGCTTGTCCCCTCACCAGCCCATGCTGCCCACCTGGGCTTCTGAAAGGCAGTTGCCAGGCCCACATCAGAGCAGTGGTCTCTAGTGTGTCTGCCTGCTGAAGGTGCTCCTACTGGGTCAGGTCAGCTCACAGCTATGCGTTGCCGCTGCAGGCCACCATACTGCAAGGCATCGGGATCCACAAATGGGATGAAACAATCACCTGCAGGCTGCTCAAACATGCGGATGTGGCTGAGTATTATCAGGCAGCAGGGACCAAGCAGTTCATCTTACACTTCAGGACACCCTCTCTGTTTCTTGTGTCCAGGTGGGCCCACTTGCTGTTCTCACGCCTGCATGGGCAAAATCAACCATTGCATGCATTCAAGCATCAGCACTGAGAAAAGTTGCGATGCTTGAACGTTCCCCTTCTGTACTCGTTGCTTATGCAAGCAGTAACGGGGTCCTTCCAGTGTACTGCAAGGACGATCCCCTGCTTGGAGGGCTGCCAATTGATGTGGGCTTGTTTGAGACATGATGCGCTGCCTGCTCTTTTCAACATGTTTGCAAGTTGTGACTTTCTGTGGGTCTGTAGGACTGCAGCTCAAGTCCTTTCACTATCATGGCTGTGACAGAACGTGGCAGTCATGTTGCCTTCCTACAGGGGCTCAATCCCTTCAGGTGAGCCCACAATATCCTCTCAAACTTCACAAAGCTCTCCCTGGGCAGATACCACGGTGCCAAGGGTATTTCCACTGAAAACCCATTTGCAAAAGGCCACACCCCTTGTTCTTCTGCGTGCAGGCATGCTTGGTCAGACCATGTCTGCATGGAGTACTTTGAGGTGAGGTCCTCCTGATTGGGCCCTGCCCCGTTACAAGTTGCACCTGTGTAGCCAAGCGCTCCATGTAGGCAGTCGAGCGCAGCCATGCCTTCAGCCCCCTGTCGCCAGTGCCCAGACGCCAGGTGCAGCCCCGGAGGTCAGCCTCTGATCTGGGCCCCCTGGTGCAGCTGTACCAGTCGCTGTCTGTGACATCGCTGGGGGGTCACGCACACATGGCAGGGATGCAGTCAGCGCCAGACCTGAGAAGCATGGACCGTGCAGAGCTCCTTATTCCAGCTAGAAGAGTGACGCCCCATGCCAGCTCACCAGGAAATCCTGACCCTCCCAGGACACACAAGGAGGGCCGAGTCGGAGAAAGGTAGAGAACAAGCTGGCTGGCTTAAGAACAAGCTGGCTTTATCTTCGAAGCCAAACATGAGCCTAATTGTCAGCCTCCCAGCAGCAGCTGCCTTGATAGCTCCTCAGGGAACTCTACTGACATGAACTGAAAGTCTACAGCTCGGTGACACAACTCGGAATAGGTCTCGATATGGGGCTATCTGACAGGAGATCAAGCGCTCTGAGCCATGAGAAAATGTATTTGCTGCCAGCAGTTGCAATCAGCAGTAGATTGATGCCGTGATGCAATCAGCAGTGGAATGATGCTCTAAAGTTGCCAGCAGCAGAGCACATGAAGCAGCAGCAACATAGGATCCTGCAGTCAGCTGCAGTGTTTGCTGCTAGCCTGTACATCTACACCTGGATCAGACAATGCACACGTCCACTGGTTGTCTGCAAAGGCCCCCTGCAGGCACTGCTGCAGCAGCAATGCAAGCTGCTATTCAGCATATACAGACCGCCCATGCTGGCCTTCAACCCACACATCATGACAGCGTTGGGAGGTGCGCACTCTTGAGTTGTCGTGCTGCTAAACTGATGATGGCTGACTCCCACATCCCATGCTGTGCTGCAGTTATGCGGGGCCTGACATGCTGGCCCCGCTATCACCGGGAGCTGCTCGCCTGTCCAGATGGTGGCACTGTGTCCCTTGACTGGTGGCAGAGCACCTCTTCAGACCCTGCTCTCTCACTCTCAAGTCCCATCTTGTTGGTGCTGCATGGGTTGACTGGTGAGCATAAGGCAAGAGCCACTCGTCATGCCTGAGGACGGTCATGCCATGGCGCAGCGAATGCTGAGTTGCGGTGCAGGCGGCAGCAAAGATGGGGCTAGCAAGTGGATTTGTAAGACTGCTGCCAGACGGGGCTGGAGGGCTGTGGTGCTGTAAGTATACGACATGGCCGCTCTGCAGGCAGTCAGCAGCAGTCTGGAGCAATGATTTGTGTGGCAGCAGCTGCTTGCAGGTGCTATCGGGGCTGTGCAGGCCTGGAAATGACAAGTCCCCTCACCTACAGTGCAGCACATACAGAGGACATCCACCTGGTGAGCATCTGCAGGCACCTGCTTTTTCTGGGTGACTTTGCAGCAACAATTGGTCTCAGATGCTGCCTTGTCTGCAGGCTGTGGACCACATCAGTCAGCAGCATGAAGCAGCGCCAGTGTATGCAGCAGGGTACAGCCTCGGCTCCATGATCCTGGCGAAGGCACTGACAGAACCTGGAGGTCAGCAGCTCATCACGCCAGAAGCTTGGCACATCAGCATTGACACTGCTGCACTCCTTGTGCCGAGCTGCTTGGCGTTGATAGTATGCACAGCCAGCAGCTTTTCAGGATGCAGTGCTGCAGACATGGCTTTTCAGTGCAGGTGAGCGCATCAGGGGAGCAGCGTTGGTCAGCAACCCCTGCTGCATGCACCTGTCAACAACAAGGTTGGCCAAGACCTGGTCTTCAGGCTGGGTGTACGGCAGGCTGCTGGCGCACCGGATGAAAGCCTACATTCTGGAGCACTGGGGGGCATTGGGGAAGCATCAAGCACTGGAATTGGTGAGCTTGCTTACGGACACACCATGCTTCTTGAAAACGGCTAGCAGCCTTCTTCATTAGCCAGCCTGCTCACGAAGCAGGCTGCTCCAGCACATGTGATGTCACTTTGCCCATGTAGCCCTTCCATCACCCTGCATGCTGCAGCAGGTCAACATGGAAGGGCAACGTGCCCGTGTCACGACTGTGCTGCTGCAGGCATTGAAAGCCAGTCTGCTCAGCTGCAGTCTGTGCCAGCACTTGATGGTGCTGGTCTGCCTATGTGTAGCCTGCCTAGGCCTCACTGCTGCCACCAGTATGGTCCTGGCAGAGGCAAGACGACACCACCAGGACTGTGCTGCTACAGGAACGCCTTCAAACCATAACCACTTCGAAGCATGTGGATGAGTGGGTGGTCTGTGCGCTGTTTGGCTTCTCCACAGTTGAGGATTACTACACTGCAGCCTCAACAACTACTTACATCCCCAGCATTAGAACACACACTTTGCTTCTGGTAGCACAGGACGATCCCTTTCTTGGAAGGATGCCAGTACAGGTCAGGATGCTCACCTTGTGTTTGTTGGCTTGGATGCTGGAAGCTTTGCTTGCCCTGATCCGGGTTGCTGTGATACCGCTGACTACCGCAATGCAGACTGTGCCGACATCGTGCTGCCCCACGAAATGCAGGAGGTCGCGGCAAACCCCAAGGTCTGCCTGGTCGCACCACGCTGTGGCGGTCACTTGGCTTTCCTGGAGGGCAACCTTTTCTGCCTTGGGGGGGCCTGGATGGATCGAGCTGTGATGGCTTTCCTACAGACCTGCCATGGCCTGCATCATCATATGCAAGCGCCTGCCGGGTCACAAGCCTAGCCTTGCCTGCCAAAGCCCTCAGCAACTCAGCATGTCATATAACAATTAGCCTGTTTACCCGCCACGCATGCCTGGGCAGCTGGTTTCACAAAGCCCTGAATGGTTGCTCAACAAAGCAGCAGCCTCCCTTCGTGACTCTCGACATGCAGCCTTCCAGACCTGCAGGTTCTCTTCCCTTCTTTCCAAGACCAACCCGCCTTGCAGCGATGGGCAGATCCCGGCTCAAGACTCTGCATACCAGTTGCATATCCCATATTGCACGCTAGACATGAGCAGGATCGATCCATCGAGGCATGATCACTCAGTTGCACTACTGCCTTCAGCAATGCACTTTTGGCCTGCGCAGTGGTCTGTGCAGTGCCAGGACCCCTTCCAATATATTTGGCTAACAAGCCCACCATGACTTGATGACGCCGCCATGAAGGGCTCACTTGACCATGCTTTCCTGACGGATGTCCATGTGGCAGTCACTGGTATGGCCAAGGAGCAGCGCCAGCAGGTACAGGGCGCAATTACGGATGGAGGGGGCACATACACTCCTAATCTCTCTCGGCGATGCACTCACCTGGTGGTCCCTGATGAGGCAGCATCATCAGCATCTCTCAAAATGTACCTTGCCCAGGTATGTGCGTGGTCAGCCAGTTAGGCAGGGCATTCAAGAGGCTGCAGCCCTGCGATCCCACTGCTGCCTGCTGTCAGGCAACAGACTGAGCAGATTGTCACAGCAGCCCCGCCTGGCTCTGGTGCTGGCGCTGCGTGCCTCCTATGTGTGCTGGAAAAGGGTGCTGCCTGCTGCGCTGCCTTGTCAGAGGCATGTGACCAGACTGCCTCCTGCAGGTCAACCAGCCCAAGTGGGGCACGCAGACAGTGAAACTATCCTGGGTGCTCGAGAGCTGCAGACGCAAGCAGCACCTGCCAGAGCAGGGCTTCCAGGTTGCTCTGCCCCCTGTCAGGGTGAGCTGCGTCTGACAGCCAGGTGTCGCTATAGATGTGCCGTCCCTCCACATCATCTGCTGATATCCTGATGTGGTGCTTCCTCCAGGGACGCTGGCTTGCCTGGCCCCTTGCTGAAACAGCGCGTCACTCCTTGCAGGACGTCGAGGCGCTGAAACAGCAGCTGCAGGCTGCCGCCACGCCAAGGGCGCCCCTGCATGCCTCTGGTTCCACCAACAAGAGGGTGCCGTCTGCACAGCCAGGCAAAGGTAGCAAGCAAGCTCCCACACACACATGCGGCAAGGTCAGAGGGTGGAGCAGGCCCTGCTGCTGCTGTGTTCATTTCGCTGCTTGGAAAGCACATGAGTGCTGGACATCCGGGCGCCCTGTCTATGCAGAGGTCAGGCCGGTCAGCAGCATCTGCAAGCGCTTTGAAACAAGCTGCAGTTCAGCTTCTCCAGCAACGTCTGCCTATACAGCAACTGCTGAAGATGAGCCAAAGAGGGTTCCCTGCCTTGCAGAGGGTGGCAGCAGACATGCAACCGGACGTGGACGGCACTGGGGCCCGGTCAAAGTTTGCAGCCTCCAGTCAAGCCCAGCTGCCAAACAAGAGAAACAAGCCCAGCAGCAAGGTAGTAGGTCCTTGGTTACACAGTCGGCTGCTTAGTGCTCACAAGCATGTCACGTGCTGACTTTGCCTGCGCTCTCACAGGTGCCTGTGCAGCTCGTCGTGGCTGCAAGTCCACTGAACACAAGCAAGGGGCTCTGCTTGCCTGTGCTGCAGGCAGAGGAGGGTGGGGCTGCAGAGGCAGGGACCCAGAGAGGTGCCACTGCTCAGGCGTCAGCCTCTGCAGCGCTGCCGACAGGGGGAGGCGTGCAACCTGAGCCCCGAAGCGCTGAGCAGCCACCTGCAGGTCACAGTTGCGCTGGCCTCATGGAACAGTATGGAAGCAGGGCAACCGGGCATTATTCAAGTTGCCATTGACCTGCTCTTTCTGCATTTGTGGAGTCGTTGGAGTGGGGCTGCTTACAATGCAAAAGTGCAGTCGCCTGGCCTCGCCTAAGGTATCGCATTAGGGCTGTCATTAGCATGGAGCTGCAACTGTCAAGGCTTGCATTCTGAGCTCTAGCCTGTGCAAGAATGGTACTGGTTGCAATGGTGCAGGTGGCACAGCAAATGCCCAACATCCAGCTGGCAACTCCCCAGGAGTCATGGGCGCCCACAATGCTCTGCAGCAGCCGAACTGGGGCAGCCCATCAGATCTCATCAGCCAGTTGCATGCCATCAATGCCCAGGCAGCAGCCCAGCACAAGCGGGGTCTGCAGCTGAACGATCCTAGTCTTGGCCTGCAGCCTTCTGCCACTGGTGAGCCTTGCTCCTGCAGAGGTTCAGCACTGCCTGCTTCCCATGTCAACGCACAGATTCTCAAGCTGTTGAGCTTCTGGACTACCAGAAGCAACTCGGTGCAGTCCTCCCTTTTCACAAGGCGGCATGGTGCAGGCGGACCCCTGCCAGTTGAAGCTGCTGATGCAAGTGCAGGCCCCACAGCATTGGCCGCACCCAAGCAGCCCGCCGGTGTGCAGCTGCCGCCGCCGTGCTCCCCGCCGCCCCAGCAAACTCTGCTCCAGCCAGCAGCGCGGCCACCAACACGGCCTCAGCTGCTGGACCCAGCTTGTCCGGCAGCACTGGGCAGCCCCATGCCCTTGAAGCCCCATGCGCATGTGCTGCCTGACCGGGCCCACCGGCCACGGCCGGCACAGGCACCGGTACCCTTCAGGTTCCCACCCACCTTCAGATTCGGACCCACACCAGCTGTGACCGCCAGCCCCATGCGCGCCACTGCGCGGGGAGGTGGTGGCGGCGGCTACAGGGAGCAGGCTGGGCTGATGATCCCTGTGAGTTGCCAGCCGCCGACCGCCACCAGCAGCAATCGAGCAGGGTTGAGGCCCTTGGATGAGGAGCCCGACCTGGAGATGGCAGGTGAGGCTTCTTGCTAGGCCCACCCACTCAGTCCCAAAGTCCAAGCTCGTGCTCTGCTTGAGCCCGGCCACAGGCGAGGGAAGGTGGGACCACCCGCCCTGCCCCTTGGCAGATGGATGTCTTCTGCTGACCTTCTACGTTGCTGCTGTGCATGCTGTGGTGCAGGCAGGACCAGCCAGTACTTGTCCCAAGATGTACAACGCCTTTGTTGCAACCTGCAGGCGCTGAGCCTTCAATGTCCAATGCCACCCTGGCTTGCCTGCTGGCCCAGCAGCAGGCTGGGGGGCCCAGCTGCAGAGGCATGCCAAGCAATCGGGGCGGTTGCAAAGCAGCACAGCATCCTGGTGCTCGTGACAGCTTGCCGTGGCGCAACAGAGATGGCAAGGGGCTGACAGCTGCCACGACAGGAGGCCTAGGGCAAGTTGGGGCCCTGTCGCAGCCGCAGGCAGGGAAGAGTGGGGTACAGGCGTCCTCCGAAGCCCCTGGCAGCGTGACGTCGTTGGTCAAGGGGCTGCAAGCGCTGCAGAGGCCCATCCACGGACCCTCTCCCCCAGGTGCCCTTGACATGTCAGCAAGATGGGCAGCTGCTTGCCCTCTCCTCTCTATCAAGATTGCCTGCCACTGACAGGCCCTCCCTCAGGTCAGACATGGAGAATTGGGCTGTTAGCAGCAAGGCAAGCAGCTGTGTGCCCCATAGACCATTGAGGGCTCAGCTGCAAGGAAGACCTCAGGGAGGCATCTGCTGCCTTGCAGTGCCACAGTCTGGCATGCCCCAGTACACAGCAGGGGTGCCGCTTGGCAATTTGGCTGTCCTGCAGCAGAAGATTTGCTTCTGCCCCCATGCTAGCAGCAGCAGGTGGTGCTGGCTCAGCTGCCAGCAGGCGGCTTCAGGCCACATATCTTGTGGAGCTGATCAGCCTGCTGCCATGCTACAAGCCAGCTCAGCAGACCACAACCAATGCCAGTGCTGTGCAGGGCTGGCCAGTACACCAGTGGTACTCTCAGGCCGCCATGCTGGCAAAGAGCCCCTGCCATCCCTGAACGACGCTGAAAACTGTCTTGTACACAGCTGCTGCTGTATGCTAGGCATTCGACACATGTATGGGTGGTGTCTTCAGGCGCCATGGCAGCAGGGCAGAACACAACCAGTGGCGCTGCCAGTGAAGCTGACGATGGGACAGAGGAGCTGGTAGCCAAGCTGACCAAGCTGTCCCCTCGTGAGGGACCGCCCACCAGGTGTGCTTGAAGCTGCTGGCACTCGGCACTGCCACTGTAAGTCAGCAGGGCTTTGTGAAAACAGCAGAGCCCTGAGAGACTGCCTGACAGTGCTGCAACAGACTAAACAGCATGGCCGTGTCCTGGGCAGCTGCAGCCAGAGAGCTGCTGCTTGCAGCTGCAACGCGTCTGGTGGCAGTCAGGCTGCTGGACTGTGGGATGCAGGGCCGTCATCAGCCAACAGCTCACTGCAGTCTTGCTGAGATGCTGAGTCCATGGTATGTCTGTGACCACAGTGCCCCTGGCCAATTGGGCTGAGGCAGCTTGGTGTGATGATGCAGGGCTGGCGCAGAGCAGCAGGGTGCCCGCCCCTACGCCATCGCGGCAGTGCGCGCCAAGATCTCGGCAGAGCGACGGGGCCGAACCTCTCCCCTGAAGCTGCCCCCAGCCAAGCCAGTCAAGTCCCCGCGGCCGCCCAGCCCGCGGGTGGGGGGCGGCAGCAGTGGCATCCAGCTGATGCCGCCGGTGCACTCAGGGACCTGCATGGATGCAGAGGCAGCCAGGAGCAGGCGCCCTGGGTCAGGTGACAAGTGTGGACTGCTGCTGCTGATGGCCGCACTTGAGGATGGTAACAAGGCAGAGGCTGCCAGCAGCAATTGCAGTGGGTCCTGTGAGGCCAATTGCCTGCTGCTGCGGCTCAGGTCTGGGCGGAGGTCTGTTGTCACTAGCCATGCACTTGGGGACCTGCCTCAACGCAGAGGCTGCTGGCACCAGCCGTCACAAGACAAGCAAGATTGTCAGCATGCTCGAGCACAGCGAGGGCGCCCTAACACTGTTGCACAACCGCCGGATGACCCCCTGCGTCTGTGCATTCTGCGACTGGTTTCCAGGTTGTGTGTGGGTCAGCTGGACCAACATACCTGCCTTGTGAGCACAAAGTGCGCTGCTGGCTGCCTCGAGGCACATGGTTTGCCATCGGCCTGACTTCTGCATCAATCAGCTGCAGCAGGCTCCTGCACCCTGCATGGCTGCTGACAGCCGCTGTGGCGGGGAGGTCAGGCTGCAGGCAGGCAGCCACAAGTATTCCTCGCTTGAAAGCCCCCCTCTGCTGCAGCACCAGCAGGCCCTGCCTGTGCTTGCAGGCTATGTGGCAGATGCCGGGTCTGCCAGGCTGCCTCCGACGTCGCCCCCCCCCACACAGGCTGCCAGCACACCGCGGCGCTTGCGCAGCAGGGGCCCCGTGCGCGAGTTCACCCCCAAGCCCAGCAGGTTCAGGCTAGAGGCCGAGCGCAAGAGCATGTCACCGCGGGACGCACTGGATCCCATTGCATGCAGGTCAGTCAACCCTGTTGTGAAGCAAATTTTGAGAGGCAATCTGATCGCACTGATCTTCATCGCTCCTCTGTCTGTGTCAGCAAGAGACAGTGCTGCATGCTCCTTGGGTATATGAAGGCACCTGCTTGAAGCGCAAAGGCAATTGCCAGCATGTTGCCGCAGAACGCCCCAGCTCTCATTGCAGACAGGACATGTGTTGTGGTAAGAGGCACTCACATGCCCTGGTGCTCCCCCTGTTTCTCGCAAGACCCAGTGTGAAGCCTGGCACTGGGCACACACATTGCAGGATGCCTTGGTGCTCCTCCGGTTGCCCGCACAACCCAGACAGAAGCCGTGCACTGTGCAAACCGAGGATGCCACGGCTGCCTGATCAGCAGCCTGCCCAGCATCTGCATCTGAAGCTTCAAAGAGCCTGGCTGTAGACTGGTTGCTGAGCCCATGAAAGGGGATTAGCACCCCCGCATGCCTGTGACTCCCCTGAGCAAGGGCCAGACGCCAATGGAAGATCAGCTGAGCAGTGCTGCCTGCCGAGTATGAGCCTGCTAAAGCTCTGGGAAATCTTGCTGCAGGCTGTTTGATGATCCCCTGAAGGGGGACCAGTCCCCCTGCACACCGCCCCCTGCCCTGGGCATGCACATCGACGCCAGCAGCCCGGGACACGTGCCACCAACAGTGCTGCATGCTGACGAGGGGTGGGCTGACGTGGCCCCAACCCAGATGGACTGCGAGCTGCATTTAGACCACGAGGCCCTGCTGCCGCTGCCAAGTGCCCTTGACTTGATGAGCCACCAGCAGCCTGATGGTGGCAGCTGGCAGGGGCCGCTGCTGCCAGCCACCCTCGACTTCATGAGCTGGGACGGCAGTGACAGGCCTCTGGGGCTGCCACAGCTTTGCACCCTAGACTTCATGAGCCAGGACGTCCGCCCTGGTGGAGGCCTGCCTCACAGGCTGCCACAGTCCGCTGGCCAGGGGCACAGCAGGGCGGCTGCCAGGCAGGCCAAGCTGTGTAGGCTAGAGGAGGACACAGAGCCCGCCACCAGCCAGCAGCAGCAGCCATGCTGCAGTCAGGCGCAGCAGGCACAGGGCACCCTTATCACTGCTGGGGCCCGGCCACCTGCCCCTGCTGTAGGCAGCCAGCTTGATCGTGTTGCCCCAGGGAGCCTCAGGCAACGCTGGGGGGCTGACAGTGAGATGGGTGGCGTTGCGGAGGAGCAAACGGCCAGCAGCGGCAGCGCCCCAGCTGCTGACCGCGGCACGGCTGCGGTATTCGAAGGGATGCAGGTAGTGCTGGACCCAGAGCTGACAGCTGACGAGGCTGACAGGTGAGCTGCAGTGCACCTCATGACGCTAGCGTCAACACTATGTCTGCCACAGCCATGAGGCATGGCAACAACCTGCGTACACTGCCAGCCTGTGTGCAGTGCTAGGCCAGGAGGGAAGTGCTAGTACAGCTTCCGGATGCTGCTGGATACTCAGGTGGCGGCTGATGATTCTGGGTCGCGGTGCCCATACCATGTGTACCAAGCTTCGGGTAAAGGGGTGACATTGAACAAGCTTTGCACATGCGTCTTGATGCATGTGCTTGCGCCGCCCAGGCATGCTTCCTGCTGTGCTGGCAGTGCCTTTGCTGCATGCCAGCAGCAATCCGGGCCTTGTCGCATGCTCCCCTGCCAGCCTGCAGGGCAAGTTCCAAGTATGAAGCCAACTGTCTACCAGCGATCGCAGCAGGTGTGTACGTGCAGGACACGGGAAGCGCTGGTGGCAGGTGGCGGGACCCTTTCCCAGGGCGCTTGGCTGGGCAGCGGGGCTACTCATGTCGTCTGCCAGCCACAGGCCGCGGTGCGGTGGCTGTCCATGGGTAAGACCACCCAGCACACCTGACGCCTGCAATTTGCTCTGCTATACTTGGCAAGAATGCAGCTGCTGATAGTGAGCAGTTGTGAAGCAAGCCAGTGTTTTCTGGCAGGTCTGGTGCTTCTCAGCTACAGGGCAATGTCTGCTGTGTGCTCCGTGCTTTTTTGTCGCCTGCCTTGTTTTTCTCAGCTGGGTGGAAGGCCTTGCTGCCACTCAGAACACGGGCTTGTCTGCAGGCTTGAGCATCATCTCCCCGCAATGGGTGGTGCGCTCCCTGCAGCTGGGCTGCCAGCAGCGGTGCCTTCACATGTCTCTGGACGCATCCCGCCAGCTGCCTCCCAAGGAGGCCAGCACATCTGCTGCAGGTTGGTTGGTCATCCTTGCAGGCCGGCTTGATTGGGACCCCTGGAAAGGACTCTGGTGGCCTGCATGCAACTCGTGCATGAAGTGAAGCTGTGCTGCTCAGATTGCACCTTGCAGCAGGTTGCGCTTGGCCCCCTCAGCTGCGCAGTTGCTTCGCTGCAGACAGACCTGTGGACGCCACTTCCCAGCAGCTGCAGCATGCCTGCCTGGCAGATGAGTGCAGCAGAGCTGCGCAGCAGCAGCTGCTGCAGCAGCTGGAGGCGACATCAGGCGTGCCAGGTGTGGGCAGTCTGCCTGTGCCTGCTGTGCAGAGTGGTCATCCCCTGAATCACCCAGATCTATGGTTTGCACCCGGCATGACTGGCCCCTTTCACACTGAGGTCAGCATGGGTGCAGGTAGGCAAGCCGGGCAGCCGCCACCCACACCTGCTCAGCTGCTTACGGACATGACCTGGAGTGTTGACCAATTGCCAGAGACGGCATGCCTTGAAGTGGTGTCTGAAGGCCCAGGGGAGGATGACGGGTGAGCACTCCCTTCACTGCAGCTGCTGTGCAGTACAGTGTGAAGCAGCGACAGGCAGTGGCTGGCTGGCAACAGCCCTTGTGCCGCCTAGGCCTCCTCTGCAGGCCCAGTGGCTTATGGCTGCATGAATCCCGCTCCCACCCATCTGGCAAGCTGATCAATGATCTGAACGATCACCGCTAGTGCACTCCAGGTCTGACCCAGCCCTGCACTATGGTCTGCCCTTGAAGACCAGGCCGCTGACTGAGGCACAGGCAGCAGAGGCGATCTACAAGGTCAGCAACCAAAATGGCCGGGGCCGACGTTTCAAGCGCAAAAGGGCCGTGCCCTTTCTGTCAATGCGCAGCTGCCAATGACGGCATGCTGCACGTGCTGGCAAGTCGCTGAATGCAGATGAGAGCTGCTGATGAGAGATGATGGTGACTGCAGGGGCCCACGTTGACAGTGTTGCTGCCTCTGGACGTTGCTGGCAGCTTGGGCCACGCTGCCAGAGTTGTGCCTGTACCACACAGGGGCCTCAGCCGCCAACAGTTGCTGCGACTTGTCCATGGCTTCTACCAGGTGAGCAGCAGTGAATGATCAGCAGCAAATTGTGCATCGATGTGCATGACATCGTCTGTTCTTGGCTGTGCAGGAAGCCATCCCATTTGCAGAATTGATTAGTGTATTGCAAAGCAGCAGCAGCCATCTTGTGCCATCCAGTGTGAAGCAGGCCCATGGCAGCATGCAATTGATCCAGCGCTGCACCCTTCTGGGTCCCAGACGCAATTTTGAGGGGCTGCTCAAGGTCAGCAGGGACCGCAGCAGCACCATTTATGAAGCCAGATTGACATGTTGAAGTGGCCATCAGAGTCAGGTATGTTGACGGCATGCACTGTTGAACATATCACAGATCGGGTGGCACAAGTGTTTCAGGGTTTATCTATCTCTGTTCATTCATCACCCAGTATGTTCATCATTTTCAAGCAGAGCAAGGAGAGCCATTGACTGCTCCTGGAGCTGATGGGCGACAGGTGCTGACCAAGGAGGTCATGCTTCAATGTTTCCATGTCCATGTGGAGGATGCAAGGCAGCAGAGGCGGATCTGCAGTGTGGCTGGCAGCTCCAGTTGCTACCCTGACATTGCTGTGCATCTGCCAGAATAACATGTCATGTTGAGAACATTTTCAGCCAAGGGAGCACCTCCCTTGCATTGCATGCTGCCAGCAATGTGCGAGCATCAGAAACAACACAATATAACTTGGGGCGCTGCATGATTGCCTGACCTTGGCTCCAACAATGTCAAGCGGTGCGGCTCGGCGAAGGTCAATTCAGGTGGGAAATGCTGTCATGCAGACTGACCTTCACAGAGCAGCGTGTTCTGCGATCAGGAGGCATGCATGGAATTGTATGCTTCGTCAGCTGGTACAACAGAGCTGCTCCATCAGCAGGTTAGAGCCAGTCAAACTTTGGGCAAGGTTGACTGGAGGTCCTCTCCCCTGGAATTCTCTGACGTGAATTGCAGCTACAATGACAGCCAATGGCATTTTACAGAAGCCTGGCAAGCCTTTGAACGAACTCCTGACAGGTGAGGAGCACACTCTGCCACAAGCATGAACGTACCTCAACATGCAGATCCTCACTGCTGCACCCCAATGCAGGCCTGCCCACCACTGTTTTCTCTGTCTTCACTGCGCTGGCAATTAAGCACAACACTATCAATTTGGGTCAGGTGAGCTGCCTCTGACGTCAACGTATCCAGTGAGTCTGCTGCGCAGCATGAAAGTGCTGCCTAGGGGTGCAGCCAATGGCCAGCATGTTTGCGTGCACATGTGCGTGACTTAACCTGCCATTGCTTCTTGCGGTGCAGGGGTTCCCTGATGAGGAGGGCCCGGAGACCATGAAGCAGCTTGTGGGGGAGTACACCCTGAGCACCCACAATCAGTGCGCTCCCATGTGTTGCAAGCCAGACTAGTCACTCTGCTCTCAACTAGCACACGCATGGAAGTCATGTATCACCTGATGGCTGATGGCACCAAACAGCAGCACGGTCAGACCATCTTTGCTATGCCCACATTGAGCTGGACAGACCAGGCTGCTTTCAGCACCTCCCTCAGCCACTGCTGGCAGTGCAGCCTCCACCGGCAGATGATTATGGCTGGGGTTCAGGTACCCACCTTTTGCTGGCGTCCCGGAGCTGCGCCAGGCCGTGGCTCGTCATAGCCAGCAGTTTGCCGGCCTAGAGGTGGATTGGCAGATAGAGACTCTGGTCACCTGCGGGGCCACAGAAGCCTTGGCAGCAGCATTCATGGGCCTCCTCAACCCGGGCGACGAGGTAGGCCACGGTCTTGTCCTCTGCCTGGCCACCACTGTTGCATAGGTCCTAGGGGTTGAGCTGGGGACAAGTGGGCCTCTGCGGGCCCTGCAGCTGACAGCGCTGGCCCTCCCAGTCACCACAGCAGAGCCGCCTTCATGGGCCCGCTTAGACGAGAGCACCCTCCTGCAGCAGAATTTGGCACCATGGCTGCAAAGCTCTGGTGCGGAAGGAGTCACTCTCTGTTGTGCATGCATCCCTGAGGCAGGCTCAGGGGACCTTGGCCAAGGGGACCCCTTGACAGCCTGGGCCATCAGGGCGATTGACCCTTGCCCACTGGCTTGCCTGTCCCAGTGCCTCTGCAAAGCCTTATTGCGCAGCGAGAGGCGCCCTGCAGATGGCCTCCCACCTTTGTTGTGCTGCCCAGATGTGCCTGCCTGGAGTTGTAGACGGGCTAGCACTCCGCCTGCAGGTCATCTTCTTTGACCCTCAGTACGACGCATACAAGTCCATGGCAGAGCGCTGCGGAGCCGTGGTGCAGAGTGTGAAGCTGAACGTGGACAACAATTGGAGCGTGCCCCAGGCGGAGCTGGCTGCAGCCTTCTCAGACCGCACCAAGCTCATCCTGGTCAACACGCCGCACAATCCAACGGGCAAAGTGTTCTCGCGGGAGGATCTCCAGTGCATCGCCAACCTGTGAGCGGTGCCTGAGCTGGTGTGCAAGATCTGAAGAGCTGCTGTGGACCTCTGAGAAGCGGCCTAAATCTTCTTGGTCGATCACTGTCTGGCTGTGGGAAGAAGCGTGGGTAGTGGGCTGGTCTGCAGTGCACTGCCGATCTGTGATTGGCTGTGCCAGTTGGGCTGGGTGCGGGACCACCCTTCGTGGGGGGGCTGCTGTGGCTGCTACAGAGAGGGTCCAAGCATCACTGCATGCCTGGTCTCCGCGGAACAGTGGCCAGCGGTGCCGTGGCGCCCAGCTTGCAGAGGGTTGCCGAGCTGTGGATGGGGCCAGACAGGCTGCTCACAGCCTGCGAGTGCAAAGGACTGCATTGCATTGCCGATGTGTGAGTGGCTGCCTGAACTTTTGTGCATCATGGAAGTCTGTGAGGCTGTGAGAACAGCAGAAAAAGGCTCTGCCTTGCAGTGTGTTGCTCACCTGTGAGTGGGGCTGTCACTTGGCATGGCACTGATATGGGAGAACAGGATGGGCATGAGGAGTTCTCTCGTAAGGTACGCAGCACGTGGGGCCGACGTACCCAGCACCTGAGCATGCTGCATCTGACCCCTAGATTTTCTGCAATGCAGGGTGGTCAAGTTCTGGAAGCTGGCTGCATGCATCCTGCTGCAAGCCCACCACGTGGAGTGTGATGCGGCCCCTGACTGCTGCAGGTGCACCCAGGCCTCTGATCTCAACCTGGCCCTGCCTGCCGCAGGTGTGTCAAGCACGATGCCTATGCAGTGTGCGATGAGGTTTATGAGCACCTCATCTTCAGCGGCAGCCAGCACATCAGCCTGCGCAGCCTGCCTGGCATGCAGCAGCGCAGCATCAGGATAGGCTCGGCTGGGAAGACCTTCTCCTTCACCGCCTGGAAGGTGGGGTGCACTGCTGCAGGCCTGCTTGGGGGGGGTGCAGAGGAATGCTTGTGGCACATGCATGCCGGTGCCTGCGTTCTTGAGGCGGAGGGGTAACATGAACCTCTTGTCTGCCTCAAAGCTGATTGCTGGGTGCCAGAGCGCTGCTGTGTGCAGGGCCACAGGTTCCTGTGGCATGGCGCTGTCGTCTGCTTGAATGCTGCCCACAAGTGTGCTTGGAAGATCCGCCTCTGGCGCGGAAGTGCTGCTGTTGGCATAGGCACAAGCTGCATACAGCACATGCTGTGTGGTATACTGGTCTGCTGCATGTTGCTGACCAGGGCAGGTCCCCCAACATGGTCCTGCAACATAGACAGCTGCTGCAGGTGGGCTGGGTCACGGGTCCCCAGCGCTTGGTGGGCGCAGTAGCCAAGGCACACATGTTTCTGGTGTTCACAGTGCCCTCCAACCTGCAGCAGGCCGTGGCACATGGCTTGGAGCACGAGCAGGGGTTCTTCAAGTGAGCCCTGCCAGGCAGCTGCGGCCCTGCTGCCTGCAAGGCCCCCACGCATGCATGACTCTGCAGATGAAGCCTGGGCTGCTCCACTGCCTGGCAATGAAGTGGACCCAGTCTGCCATTGCTCAGCATGTACAGGCTGGGCACCCTGGCGCTGCATGGCCTGGGTGATGCTGTTGGCAGCTCATTGCTGAAGGTTATGCCATGGCCTGAGCACTGTTGTGGATGCCCAGCACAGATTGAGCATTGCTGTACTCTGTGTGCAGGGAGCTGGGCAGCTCCCTGGAGAGCAAGCGCAGCTACCTGCAGAAGCGTCTGAAGACCATTGGGTTCAGAACATTGCAGACACAGGGGTCCTACTTTCTGGTGGCAGACTTCAGGCAAGCGGTGCAGCTTTCTTCTGTGTGCAGAACATAGCTGGCGCATACGCCCCACACATGTGTTTGGTCATGCGTGACTGGCTGCCCTGATGCTGCCAAACTCTGCTGGACCCTGAAGACAGCTCTGGCGGTCGACATGTGTGCCTGTGTGACCTTGCAGGCAGCTGCTGCAGATCCATGAGCAGCAAGAGGATGATGTGGCCTTCTGTGAGCGCATGACGACAGAGGCAGGGGTCACAATGCTGCCAGTCAGCGCGTTTTATGCTAGTCCAGATCCGCCTCGGTACCTGGTCCGCTTTGTGTTCTGCAAGACAGATGATAAGCTGCAGAAGGCCTGTGACCTTCTTGAAGCCTACTTCAGTAGGCATCAGCGTCGGGAACCCCAGATATGATTTGCACTTCCCTCTGCATTGTCTTGCTCATGACCCAACCATGTCAAGTTATTTGATTGTGAATGCAATTGACACTTTGCAGAGTATTGAGCACCTCGCATTTGAATTGCACGATGCATTTGACTGAGCTTCTGCAGCAGACAGAAGGCTGTGGCCTCACATCACGGGGGGGAGGGGGAGGCGTTTCCAGGTCCAGTCAGGACTTCAAGTTCTGGCAGTGTTCCGCCAGGGCTGTGTAATCATCTATGATCCACTTGCAGCCTGCCGCTTTGAGACGCTCTGGTGACTGGGTGGTTGTGATGCCCACCACAGGTATGTCAGCAGCAATTCCACCGCCAATGCCTGCAACAGGCACAGCAGTATGTCTGTGTTTCGGCCATCAATAACTCAGCCATACGCTTGAAGCGGAAGTGCAGCTAGACGGGTCCAGTTGCGGAAGGGATAACATAGCTACCTGACAGGGAGTCCTCAAAGACCAGCGCTTCTGAGGGAGCAATGTCTAAAACCTTCAAACCTTCAAGGTAGGGGTCTGGGAAGGGCTTCGCCCTGGCGCACTCTTCACCAAGGATCACTGCAGGGCACACCTGAGTGCAATTGACAAGCAGGTGACCTGCCCAGTGCTCAATACCTCAAAAGTGGCACACCACTCAGCTTCAGCTGGCCTGGGAAGCCAGCATGACATGCCATGAACCCAGCAATGGTTCAGACCTTGTGACTGTCCACACTGATGCCCCAAAAGCAAGTAGCAAGCTCATGATGTCCTCACAGCATAGCTGACCGTAAATAATTTGGTCGCCCAGCCTGATGCCCCGCAACCCTTTACTGCCCAATCTCAATCACACATTGCCTCTGCTGACCTCACCATGTTCACTGTATAGCTCCCGTCTCAGACCTCTTGACGACAGCTTGCCTATCCACAAGGGCACTGGTAAGGCGCCTCACCATGGTCAAAGTAGTTGCCCAGCCCAATGCCAGCCAGCATGGCATGCATGTTGGCCCGGGGAGCGTTAGTCACTGCCACTTTGCCCAGCTGCTGTGTGTCAATCCAAGCCAGGAACTCTTTGAGACCTGCAATTGGTTTTAGGTCACCTGCACAAGGACATGGCATCAGCTCGGAAAGGGGCTGCAGTCTTCTGTCGGCTGGGTGTGCACATGTGCTTGAGGTGTTGAAAGCATACTGGCTGTTTCAGCCTTGACCAGGCTGCATGAGCTTGGTGCAGCTGACAAGGGTGTGGACAATACAAAGGGCCTGCCACGAGACTGGAGACAGCAGCAAGGAGCAGTGGCTTGCTTCAGAGAGATATGTAGTCATTTGGATCTGGCAGGAGCTTCCATGTAGTCTGAGGCACCTGCCATGGACCTGAACAGCGCTTCTTTCTCATCCATCCAGTCATTGCGCCAGTCCTGCAGGGCCAGACAGCGCGCAGCGCATCTCAGTCTGAGGTCTTCGACGCAGGTGTGCATGACTTTGGGTGGCCCACCAGACCTTCAGCTGCCTGCAGCAGGCTGCAGGAGGTGTGATGCCGTGCAAGCTTTGTCTGGCTCATCAGGATTGAGCTTGTCACAGGAGGCAGGGGAGCTGGAGAACCCTGGCAAGGGATCGCACCTCTGACTTGTCTGGCCACAGCATGGCAGCCAGCACAGGATTGTGGCCTCCACTTATCTTTTCGCGGAAGTACTCTTCACTTACAGCCTTGCCCCCATACTTTGGGAGCAGCTCATTGAACCTGCACCAGGCAGCAGCAAGTGTGCAGCACAACAACAGAGAAGGCAAGACTGCATAGAAGAGAGAGAGTCCTCACGCTTGGAAATGCAGTGAGTCCGAGTTGAGGAGGGTCCCATCGATGTCGACTGCAGCCACATAGAAGTCAGGTGCTTTTGCGGGCCATGTGGCCAGCACATAGAGGGTTGGCAGCAGCATCAACACAGCTCTCTCACACAGAATGCCCTTCACATGTTGAAAATCTGGCAGCGAGCCCTCCCCACCTGCAGCAGCAGCACATCATGCTGCAGCATTGTTCAGGCAGGTGAGCCTGAGGTAACATGCTCACCAGCAGCACACTGGACAGGTGCTGGTCTCCTTGGGGTCGTCATGCACCTGTGCTGGGATTTTAGACAAGGCTGGAGCAGCAGCTGAGAGATAGGGCTGCAGCTGCCAATCCTCCTCTGCTGTGTGGGAGTAAGTCTTGCCTGCAATCGCATGTCTGGCTAAACGGATCCCCACAAGCTGGGGCTTCAAAAGCATGCCATCTGGACACAGGACGAACCCGACGGGTCACTTGATGGCATGCGTCTGACCTGTGACATAGGGCTTATTGAAAAGACGAAAAGATTTGATTTGCCTCACAGGAACAGCAACAGGATTGTGGCTGCCCAGAGCCTCAAGTTGAGCAAATGCTGGGCTCGATACATCAGCCTGACCACATCTGATCAGCTGAGACATGAATTGTAAGTCAGAGGGCCAGGGTAGCTGTATTGAACTTCTAAGTGAATCTTGCTTGTCTGTGTGACTGTGTCTCAGACGCCCCTGCTGAAGAATGCGGGCCCCTCCTCCTCTGCCTGCCTCGCCAGCTCCTCATCAAGCCTCTGGAGTCTCTCAGTCTCCTCCACAGCTCTTGCAGTCCATTGGGTGGGAAATCTGCAGCCCACAGGCGTATTGCCAGTTGCATGCAATACCTCCTCAAAATTGGCATGCAGCCCTGCCACCCAACGGTCGACCTAGAGCCCACCATGATGGGAACCTAGCAACAAACTCTCCCTCAGCAGTGC
This sequence comes from Asterochloris sp. CNOR1, assembly GCA_963969365.1. NCBI lineage: Eukaryota > Viridiplantae > Chlorophyta > Trebouxiophyceae > Trebouxiales > Trebouxiaceae > Asterochloris > Asterochloris sp. CNOR1. The sequence continues at coordinate 2,882,899 of OZ017746.1, read as the reverse complement.
CAGAATCTCACTGCTGCTTGATAAAGGCGCCCAGGCGCTCCAGGTCAACCGCCTCCTGAAAGACACCTTTGACCAGGCACTCGGGGCAGGGCTGATCCTTCTGCACTTTGTGGTGAAGCAGATGCCGAGGATGGCCCCGAAAGTCTCTGATTCCGGCGTCCAGAAGGACACACGGCAGGCAAAACTGCAGCGCTGGGTGGCACTGTGATGAGATGCACTGTTGGGCAGGGCAACAAGCGAGACTCGACCAGGCAGGCACTGCATGCTCACCTTGTGGCCACAGGACAGGCCAACAGGCATGTACAGCACCTTCTGCATGTGGAGGCACAGCAGTGAGTCAGCAGGTGCCATGCATAACTCCGTGACAGACAGGCTGGACGGCAGAAAGGGTGTAAAGCTACCCAACGACATTGGACAGTCAGCTAAACGGCAGGCCCTCACCAGACAGATATGGCAGGTGAAGTCCTCGTCCTCTTCATTGTAAGAATCTAAGCTCACAGTTGAGGGGTAGTGGGCAAGCCCGCCCTCTGCTCCACCTGCAATCCAGGCGCCAAGGCAGGCTGAGGCTGCTGGCGGCCGTGAAGCACCGAGCAGGTGGGCAGCATGTGCACAGGCCCTCACAGCCTGAGCCTGATGCACGTCGACGCATCCACAGCCCCAGCACACAGCGGAATTTGCACCAGTCCAGGGGAGGGGTGGGGCGCCATGTCTTGGACAATGCCTGGCGAGGCATGCAGTCCCCACCAGGTGTAGCACGCTCAACTAAAGGTCTGGCGGTAAGGGCCAGCCAGACTTGAGAATGCAAGCAAACCCAACTGGCTCCAGGCAGAGCCCACCTCATTGCGCAGGACCCAACCTGAATGGGCAAGGTACATGTGGGGAGGCACTTACCTGATGTACCACGCTCATTCTCGGTTTGGCAGCCAGGGTCGGCCAGTCCTGAGGAGGGTGGCAATCTGGGCTGGCTCCCGCTGGAACCGACCTCGCTGGGCAGGTCCAATTCCGACAGCCAGTGCTCCACCAGTTCAAAACCGCGGGCCCCCTGCACACAATGATGACAGCTTTGGGAACTGCCCTGGTCCTGACTGCCAGGCGTAGAGCCCTCCTGCAGTGGAGGACTTCTGGCTGTGGCCTGCCACATGCACGGTGTCACACAGTAATTTTTGGCTCCGGTTGCTATCAAGTCCCACAGTTATGACAACTTCAAGAGATCTGGGACCCACTTCCCAGGTGCTAACTCCCAATGCAGCGTGCCATGCAGCACACCTTGGCTGGCTCCTGCCCATTGCTCTCCAGGCCAGCAGTGGACTCCAGCTCCGCTTGTGAGCCCGCAACATCAGCAGCACCTGGACCTGCTAGGTGCTCCAGGCCAGTGCCGGGCAGGCGGATGCCTGATGGAAGGTCGCCAGCAGGGGAAGCGTTTTCGTCTTCCTGTGTGCTGCAGCAAGGGGCATATCACTGCTGAACAGCTCAGCCCTGTTGATGCCAAGAGGGAGCAAGACACAGGCCTGGCAGCCTTCTTGATGGCCAATGCAACAGGATGGCAGCCCTATGCAGCCGCATCAGTGATGCCCAACGCATCTGCCACCACTGCATCATCTGCTGTTGTCTGCTGCAGGTGTGTACTCAGTTATGTGGCTGCACCCTGCTCGGCTGTGGCCTGGTGCCTTGCACAGGATGCCACCTTCAGGGTACCATCTCTTGGCCAGATTGGCTTCCCCCACAGCTCCAGCAGGCTGCTGGGCTTCAGCAGGCTGCGATGTGACTGCCATGCAGTCCCTTGCCCTGCAGCTTCCTTCAGCCACCAGCAGGTTGCCACCTGGTCACCCACCGTTTAGCCAAAAGGTAAGCCTCAAGGGCCCTAGGATGCAAATGAGCTCCACCAGGAGCTGTGAACCATCTCTCATGCGCCACCTCATGGCCAGACGGGGGCCCCAGCACTTTCCCCATCATATAGCCACTCTTGGGGTGCACCCCCGTTGGCCACAGATGCCACAAGGTTTGCCAAGGCTGTGACTGACCTCCATGCTGTCTGCCCAGGGCCAAACTGGCTCTCCACCACTAGCTCCAACGCCTTGAGCTCGTCCAGCAGAGGGGAGTGCAGGAAGCGGTAGCGGAAGGAGTGTTGCCGGGTGCGAAGCGCTGTGTCGTCCCAGCAGGCCTGGCAGGGCAGAGATGGGGGAGCAGGTGGGGTGAGAGGTTCACACGCGACGCTGGCCCCACACTGCTAGCACATCGACTGCCGTGTGGTGCAAAGCAGACGCAGTGGAAAGCAGCATGAGTGCATCCCATGTGCAGCGCTGGCAATGTCGATGTCAGCTGAAGTGACAGGGGCTGAGCAAGAAGGGTGTGATCTGCATCTGCCCTTTATGTAGCACATGGCGGAAGCTGCACAAGCAATGCCCCTCTGCAAGCGAGACATGCCTGCAGCGTGAGCACTGTCAGACAGGAGGGTACCGTGGTCAGCAGCTTTCTGTTCCCATGTTGAGCTACTTATTTGGGGCATTGGCTCACCTGCAGCAGCTGGTGCCCTGTGCTGCTGCCCAGCAGCTGGTCATGCAACTCCAGCACCTTGCGCATGGCGATGGCGTTCACCTTGGCATACTCTCGGCAGGAGTGAGCCTGGGCAGCAGCCTCCTCTTCACGCTCCTGCAGGGCAGCTGGGCACAGGTGGCTGCTGCTGTACTAGTCCTGATCATGAAGCATGTGTCAAAGTTACCAGTAACATCAGCAATGTCTGGCCTGCAGTTCTGAACATGAGTATGCCAGAAACTCAGCAGTGTCTGGCCATCGGTGACGAGGGGAGTGGGCAGTGACAGGTGGTGGCTGCAAATTCTGAACATGCGGCAGAGCATACCCAAGCATGATTGGCTGCCGCTGAGCATAAGCTAGAAAGCATTAGCAGCGCAAGATGCTGCATGCGGCAGGTGCAAAGGCACGGCAGCAAGCATGCACGTCGGCTCGATGCAGGAGGGACACACAGGGCACAGCTGATGGCACTGACCCACCAATGTCACCTAGCCCCTGATGCAACATAGGCAACAGGTGGCTGTCCCGCCCTGAGGCTCTTCTGAAGGCTCCTCAAGAGTGTCTCTGGCATATAGTTGCTGCCTGCCAAGGCAGGGGGGCACAGGCTTCTGTGCCAATCGTGAAGGAGCTTGTTCATGCAACGCTTGCCCCTGTCAGGTGCTGGTCCCGTTCAAGACAACTGCAGGCGACCCCTGCCAGTCCTACCTTGCTGTCTGCCACAGGGGAGGCGCGCAGGCAGGAAAATCGTGCCAGCCAGCCCCTAGCATGCTCTGCTTGGGTGATGTGGGGGCTCTGCCTCAGCAGCCGTGTCGCACTGCTCTCAAAGGTGCTGCAGGCAGGGAGAGGATGCCTGTAGGCTGCGCCGTCATGAAAGCAGCATGTCTCAATGCACAAAGTGCCTGACAAGGCGCTGCAGCACTGACCTGTTCACAATCTGTGCCTGGTCTGTGAGGCTGTCGAAGAACTGCTGCTCTGCAGCACTGCGCTCTGGGCCCTCAGGGACGCCAACCAGTGTCTGAAGCCTCTCCCGCAGAGCAGCGTACTTGATGAACAGCCCTCTGAATGATGCAGGAGATGCAGCCTCGGCCTGCTCCATATATTCATGAAAGCTGCGTGGGCCCGGGTCCGGCACCATGCTCCTGGGGATCAACGTAGTCTAGTTGAACATTGCATTGCTAAGAGGTGAGGCAATGGTTCAGTCGGAAAAGGTTTCGCAGGCAGCATACATCAGGCCTTTGGCCGGTGTCTGCCGGCGCACAGGACAGTGGTGTTGGTTTTGACTTGACTGAGTCAACTGCAAGATGATGTGTTAGCTGCCAGCATGGAGGTGCAGCAGCAGATCCAGGCCTTGTTGCAGACTTCTGACCCTGCGAAGGCCCAGAGATACCATCAGGAGGTGGGTCTCAATCTGCTGCTGTCAGCTCACTGCTCATGGACCCTGACTGAAGGCATGCCCTGCACCTACAGATTACCAAGACATACACTGGAGATGCAGTGGAAGTGTGCGCCTCTGCTGAACCCATGGGCAAGGGCGTGTTTGCTAGAAAGGCGAGCGCAAGTCATCTTGCTGGCGTCTACGCTGAGACATGGCAGCCTCGCTTTATTCTGGGTCCCACAGGGGATCAGTGCCACTGTGCTGCAGGCGTTTCAGGCAGGTTTGATATTGTGGCGGGAGCCGCCACTTGTGGCAGGGCAGGACACTGAGAACAGGGGGCTGTGCTGGGTCTGCAGCCACTGCTTCAAGTTTCTTGGCAGCATTGAGATGCAGATCGCCTGGCGTCTGGTCTGCCAGCAGGCTGGTGGTGAGCCTGTATGCACACTGCCTGCCCTGACATTGCCCAAGTTGCTCTGCCCACGACAAGAGGGCCTCCTAATGTGCGCGGCTCCTGAGGCCTTGACTCTGTGCATCTGACCTGCAGGCCTGGTGGCTGTCACACCTCAGATGCTGGAGAGTCTGCGGCACCACATTCCCAGCTTGCCCCTCACAGAAGGCTTCTCGCTGCCTCAGCCTGTGAGCACCTGCTGCAAGAAGTGTGCTACAGACAAAGATCATGTCCCAAAGTCTTGCAGACATCAACAGGCGCTGCCAAGCTGTGTGCACCTGCATATAATACAGATTAAACTCAAGAAGCCACCACCTATGTGTGCTCTGAAGGTGCTGTGCCCTGGAGGGTGCCCTGACGAGGCTTACTGCAGCGCAGCCTGCGCTGCGGCCGATTGGCACACCCAGCACCGCAAGCTGTGCCTTGGGCCTGGCATAACCAGCCCCAGCTCAGCGTCAGGCCCTATAGGCGCCTCAGCACCTGCCGCTGCTGAAAGGGCTGCAGCAGGCAGCACATCGCAGGAGGGCACAGAAGCAGATGAGCCGGTTGAGGCTCTGTCTGCCGGCTGCAGCCACGCGCAGCATGATGGCATGCCACAGGCTGAGCCTGCTGCACCTCAGACCCACCGTGAGAGGCTCGCGGCGTTCAGGGAACATGCAGACAGCACCAACAACATCTTCCATGTGATTGCCAAGCTACTGGTGTCTGTGGTCTGCCAGGCTGACGCGCTGTTGTCTCAGACAGGTGAGTCCTTCAGCAGGCAGAGACTGGAGCTATTGTTGTGAAGCATGCAGGCACTACAGCTGCTGCTGACATCCCAGTTCAACACAAGCTTGCAGTGGAGAGACCCATTCTGCGGCCCCAACATTACCTGACATTGTGCAAGTCGGGGACCTTTGTTTGTGGCCTACAGGTGGTAACTCGCCTGTTAACAGCGCAGGCAGCCCCCAGAAAGCCTGGCATGCACTTCAGCAGGCATGGCAGCCATTTCAGGTAGGTGGTGGGCATGTGATCAATGCCTGTGATCGTGAACCGTGTTCATGCATGAGTGCAGCCCCGCAGGAACACGCAGCTTTGCCGGGTGCAGGTTGGCACCAAGAAGCTGTGGTGGGACGTGGTTACAGCTGAAACAGCTGACGAGGATCTCATTGCGGGTGAGGTGTCAGCTTTAAGGCTTGTGTCTGGTAGCACAGCATGTCAAAGATGAGCCTGAGCCAACAGGCCCAGCATGTACGCTCATGCTGCCCTGCCCCGTGCTGCAGGGCAACACCCAAGTAAGCAGGCGCAGCTTGCATGCTTAAGCTGCCCTGCGCCTTGCTGCAGAGCTGAAAGAGATCACTCAACAGTCCCTGGAGCTCTTCAAACAGGCTGTGTATGACCCCCGCTTCCCAGCCCTTTTCACCTTGGACGTCTATGCCAGCCTGATTGGCATGTTTGAGCTCAACAACCTCGGTCAGAGCCACCTTGGTCCTGCCAGCAGTGCACTGGTCTGGCAGCCCTAGCTCTCGCCCTGAGTTTGCTGCGGCAGCAGCCCTTCACTGCTGTAGTTTGTCACAGGAGCTCCCTCACACTGCCATGCCCCTCTGTATGCAGATCTCAACATAGAGTCGCCACTGGAAGCTTACTTCGCCGTTGTGGGGCAGCACCAGGATGGGCCTGCCATGCAGGAGCGTGTTGCACCATGGAGGCACCAAGTGGAGGAAGTGTCCTCCCTAGATGATTGCTGCCAGGGCACTGGCTTTTATGCTCTTCACAGCTGCCTCAACCACAGCTGTGTGCCCAACGTCAAGATTCACAAATGTGGTGACGGCAAAGCTGTTGTGGAAACAGTGCAGACAGTCGAGCCCGGCGAGGAGCTTCTTGTGTCTTATGTTGACGAAGATCTGCCATTTACTGAAAGGCAGGAGGCACTTGCACACTACAGCTTTTCATGCAGCTGCACACGATGTCAATCTGGCATTTGATGCAAGTCGGTTCAAGACAGGGTTCAAACATGTTGAAGAATCAATGCGCAGCAGCAAGAGGGCCTAGATACTTTGAGAACACCACGCAGAATTGGAAGCAGATGGGTGCTTGCCTGTCACAGATAAACAAGGTAGTCTTTGTTGCAGAGAGCTGCAGGTAGTTACAGGAGACAGGGAATCAGTCACTTGCGCTCGGGCTGTGGTGTGGTCTCCTTCTTCGAGACCGACTTCTTCATCTGTGCCTGGGATGACATGTGGTCCTTTTTGGCGGCCTCCTTATGCATCTCTTCCTGTGGCGCTGGGTGGGTCATTTTGGAAGACGCCTTCCTTGTCTCTGCCTTGCCATCAGCCTTCACCTCTGCTTTGTCTGAAGCCAGCCAGGGCTTTATTGGAACCTTTCTTCGCTCCTGGGGTGACTTGCTGATATAATCAGTGATGCGCCTGACTAGCAGAGGGATGACCTCTGGCAGGACAATTGCATAACAGATCCTGAAGAAGCCAGGCTCAGCACAGTGGCAGTCCTTGCCTGCAGGCAGACACAGGGTGAGCAGCCAGAGAAAACAAGGGGTCTGGCTATGAGCATGGTCAGCAGCCAGACCTGGGGTGATTATGAGACCTGCCCTCTGAACAAAGCCCTCCTCCCACAGCTCTCGCTCAGCCTGCAAGGTGGAGTAAGCTGACATGACATCAGGCAGTCATGGCACTGCAGACCTTCATATATACATATAAATGCTGACCCCTGGCAGAATTAGTTGGCAGAAGGCGCAATGGGGAGGCTGCCCCACACCAGCTGACAAGATTGGGGCCACCTCAGAGCAGCCAGCAGTGCATTGAAGGCTCACTGCCTGCCCAACCCGCACATCGGGTGCCATTTCTTGCACGAAGCAGCAAAGCAGACAGAAGAGGACCCCAGGTGCAGCACATCAGTGCTGGGCAGTTGCGTGTGACTAGCCCTTGAGGCAGGCTTTACCTCCCAAGTGGGCTCAGCAAGGGCCTTTCTCAGATCGACCAGGCAGAAGACAGTGGCCACGGCAGGCTGAAAGGGGATCTTGGCCTTCGTAAGGCAATCTGCAGGCACACAATGCTGCTTGAATTCAACAGCTGACGTTGGGATGCTGCACAAATCAGGCCTCCTTGACGCATGCAGCTGCCACCACACAATTGCCGACACTTGACACGATCTGTGCAGCTCACCAGAGCAGCACAAAGCAGCATGCTTTACCTACAGATCACAACAAAAGGATGAGGTAAGCTGCCTCCAAGACTTGGTCTTCTGTGTCTCGGTCCAGCAGCTGTCCACCCAGGGCTGCCGTTGCATGGCTCAGGCTATGTTTGCAGCACAGGTTACTCAGCTCTGAACTCACCAGCAAGGATGTTGTATGAGGCACCCAGGCGGTTTGCGTTCTCGGTCAGGTACATGTCCACCCAGGACAGGTCCTCCAGAGCTCTGGCCAGGATGTACTGGGCCAGCCCAGAGACGCCACAGAAGTAGCCCATGTTGCCCAGGGACTTGCACAGCATTGGGTTGTGGGTGTACATGCAGCCCACTCGCAGGCCAGAGGCGCACCAGTCCTTGCTCAGGCCAAAGATGGTGTGCTGCAGGGAGGCGGCAGTGCACTGGTGAGGGGGGGTGCTTCTTGAACCAGGCATGACCTTGCATCACACGCTGGAGCTGCATGGGCTGCTGCAGCACACCCTGAAGTGAAGTGAAGCCTTAACCTGGCATGCTGTCAAGATGGAATGTAGCCTCAGCCCAGCAGCAATCGTGCCCAAAGCAGTCCCAGATGACCGGCTGCAGATGCTGCAAATAAGCACCCACTCCATGTGTGCCGCAGCTCACCACTCTGATCAGAGGCAGCCTGAGCTCGGCACAGCACAAGTGGACTTTGCGCAACTACAGACCCGCAAGTGCCCTGCACCAGGCTGGCACTGCACACAGCTGCGGGGTGCAGCGGCTTACCACAAAAGTCTGGGCTTCCTCTGCCTGGATGTTGCCCTCCTGCACCTCCTGCTCCACCAGCTGCTCAATGGATACGAAGTGCGCCTTGCCAAAAATTGCATTCGCATACACCTCATCACTGCAGGGGCACAGCAAGGGCTGTGACCGTCTGAAGGCAAGTTCACTTGCCCGAATGCACAGCGTCGAGTGTGGCAACACTCCTTCAGATGATCCTTGGCACAACTGGGACATCAGAAGATGATCAGTGCACGGAGGGTCGACTTCAGGGTTAGCCTAGGTGATAGGTGCTCCACAGGCAGCCATTGTGACCATGCTACACACTATGCAGTCTGCCTGACAGGCGCTGCTAGGTAAATGCAGCTGGCAGGACTTTGCCCTCCTGCTTGGCAGCAGCTAAGATGTGAGATGCAGAGGAGCCTGGCAGCGGCTTCCAGGGGTGAGTTGAGGAGATCGGCTTGTGCTGAGGTGTCCCAGGATCTGTCGGCAGCGCACCTGATGTAGTGGACACCATTCTCCAGGCACCAGCTGAGCATCTGAGACAGCTGCTCCCTGCTGTACACCTTGCCTGTTGGGTTATCTGGGTTGGTGACAAGCAGCACCTTCACCCGCTTGCCTGCAGTGACACAGTGAATTGTTTGAGTGCCTGAAGTGTGTCTGCCAGCTGTAGGTTTCATAATTGAAAGAGTTGCACAGCTGTAGCAGCAGGCACCCATGGAACAGCGTCTGGGACACGCGGCCCTCTTACAGTTCCCACAGTACTGTGACTGGCACATCCTTACATCCACTGGCATACCCTTACGTTCCAGTGCGTGTGCACGGTGAGGCAGTAACCCACCAGTCCTTTTTACAAAGTCAGCAGCTGCATGGTCCAGTTGCAGGTCATATTCTTCCTGTGAGGCGCTAAGATGCACAGGGATGGGGACAGCCTCGTTTTTTGCCTGCAAGGGAAGCATGCAGTAAGGTCCCTGCTGGGTGTCTGCCTCGATGCACAGGATTGCAGGATGCATGGCAACAAGCCCATGCTTGAGTGTGTCATGGTGCTGCTTGTGCAGGGCGCCCAAGTCACAGAGCGGTGGCAGCCGCAATGCCTGCATGGCAGCCTAGGGCTGTGCAGGCACAGGGCTGCTCTTCTCTGGTCACGCAGGTCTCACCGTCAAATCCCAGTCAAATGCAGGATAGTAAGGCGCTGGCAGAAGGACTCCATTGCCAGCATCTGTCAGCGCAAAGCTGCAAGCACAAGCACGTCGCTCAGCATGTCATGCCGCCTCATGCCACGCTGTGGACATCGTGTCTGACCGGTGCAGCAGGTCTTTAGAAGGGCACATGCCCAGCACAACCTCAGGCCTGACTGGTGCAGCCCACCATGTGGCCATGCTCCTCGCGCTCTGCAGCAGCTGGCTGCGGCACCACATGCTGCACATGTCAAGCCATCACATGCAGCTCCTCACTTACATGGCATTATCCACAATGGCGCCGCAGCCTGAAGAGATGGTCAGCAGCTCTGGCTCCACATGCAGCCCCTGCAGGCAAAGCTCACAGTGGGCAGGCTGGTGGAGCTGCCAAGATAACAGTCGCTGCAGTCAGCGACAGATTAGCCCTCTGCCGTGCAGCACCTGCAGACATACCTTGCAGATTGGGCAGACGCAGGGGGACTTCGGGAACTTCATCAAAGCAACAGATGCTGCAGCAAATGGCAGGGCAACATTTGCTGTACAGCTCCTGAGCTCACAGTGGGCACAATGCTAGGTACCCCCCCGCCAGAGATGCTGCACAGCGCTGCCTGCTGCCTGCCTGCTGCGCTGCCCGGTGCAGCAAGAATGGCCAGCCTGAGCCCGGCATTCACTCCAGGCGTGTGAAGAGAGCATGGGCTGACCCGGTGTGATCTCGGATGCAGCATCGCGGCACAAGCAGCCGATGGTCAGGCCCCTGGACAAGATAGCTCCAGATTGGGGCTTTCAGCCGGCAAGGCATGGGCCAGTCCTACTAGATTGTGCTTTCACCACACCCGGTCGGCCCCAATATGACGCAGACCAATTGGCAGGTTGAGGGCTGGTGTTAGCAGGGCAGCCTTGAGTCCACTCTGCAAATGTTATACCTAGAGCTAAACTATCTGCAGCTGCCGGCTTGGCAGCTGGAGATGCAGGCACCAACTGAAAAGCTTGACCTTCATGAAGGTGTGCTCCAGCATCTTGGCAAGGGCTGCCTTGAACTTGGCGATGCCTGACATGTTATCGTAGAAAAACACGCTGGATGGGATGTCGCTGGTGCACTCCTGGAGCCTCTTCTGAACGAGATCAGCCGTCAGCCTGTTCTCAGCAATCTGCACGGCAATGGGCAGAGCTGACATCTCGCGGGGAGCCTGCTAACAACAGACGGCAGGCAGGACTGTCTTCTTGCAAGGAGCCTGTCCTCAGCTAGCTATTTGGCGGCAGGCAAGGCTGGGCAGCAAAGCCTTCCAGCAGACTCAACAGCAGCACGCAAGGCTGGCATCAGCAGAGTGCATGCAGAAGCTGGCTGCAAATGCTGCCAGCCACCGAGCAGGCCCTAAACAGACAATGTACTGACCGACATGACGATGTTGCCTTCCTTGTCAGCATGACTCCTGCAGAGAACATCAACCCTGTTTTAGCTATGCATGCATGGCTTTTGATACAGGAGTTTAGGGGCTTGAAATGAACAGAGAACCAGACTGACTTATCAAGCCCCACCATGGCCTCTGCAGGAGCTTCATCACGGCATCAAAATACGCCATCGTCCTCTTGGTGCTTCGCATGCCTCTGACTGACAGGCCATGATCTGGGCTCATGCTAGCTTGAATTTCTGACTTCTCAGGTATTACAAATCTGATCAGGTCTTGCTAGAGTTGATCTGTGACCAGGCTGATGTACTTGCAGTCAGGAGACCCTAGGCAGATGTTGAACGAACGTCAACAGGCTCTCTCTGCAAGCAAGATCAAGCTTGAATGGATTACGGTTTTTATGGACATGTTGATATTTCACATTTTCATCTGCCTGAGATGATGCGCCTTCTGGCGGTCCTTTGGGCTCTGTGCGGTTGCCAGATTGCCCAGGCCGGGTACTTGTACTTGGCAGAAGCTCATGCCAATGCACAAGCCCTGACAATGTCATGTCAGGCTTCAAATGGGCCAGGGTTGCTGCCATTGCATCTGATGCTTAACAACGGCACAGCAGAAGGTGTTTGCTCATGGTGCGCTTGTTTCCCATCAATCTTGGTCGTGACTATCAGCAGAGATATGTTGCAGGCCTCCCGTTGCTCTTGGCCAAGCTGGAGACAGGCACTGTGTTGACATGCACAGCTCAGCCAGATTCTGCTGCCAGCACAGCTGCCTGTGCTTTGAGCACCACGAACTTCACACAGGGGACAGGCCAAGTAGCCTGTGATGCTGGAGAGCCAAGGTGAGCACTGTCCCCCGCAGAGCTGTATGCAATCAGTGGCCCAATTCAACGCAAGCTGTGCACCAGGCAGAGCATTGCAACAAAGGGTCCTATCTCAGAGCATTGCCGGGCTGGCCTGGTGTGCACACTAATCTGGCACACTTGTTTCCTTGGCATAGTATAAGGCTCCCCAGGAGCAAGGCTGCCAACTTCCCTTGCACACAGGTGCTCCAGCAGAGCTGCATGCGGGCAGTGCACTTTGAAATCTGAACCATTGCATGCACCATCTGCAGGCTGGTGTTCACCTGCAGCGGCTGTGCAGCCTCTAGTCCCTCTGGGGCAAGCCCCTCGCCTCAGACAGGCCCCTTCTGCATGGGGGAGACCCTGCTGACTGCTGCATTGGGCAGCCTCACAGATGGCTCACCTCCGGGGGAGGCCTATGCCCCCAGTACTGACTGCAGCTGGAGGATTGTCCCAGGTTACTCCCGCATCAGGTCTGTGCATGGAGGTGTGTCATGTGCTGGCAGGGCTGCAGGGAGCCAAAAACACCTGACATCACTGCTTGAGGTGATGCAGTGATGGTGTGAACAGTGACCGCCTGACGCTCGTGCCCTGTGGGCCCGGGGTTGTTTCATATGCCAGCCCTGCTGGACAATCAGACTTGCCTGGTAGCACTGCCTGAACCTGCTCTGTGGGGGGCACCTCACAGCACTGGCTGTAGTTGACCTGTTGCTGGTTCTTGGCCTCTGCCTGTGCAGGCTGACTTTCTCAAGGTTTGACACCGAGCCTGCCTTCGACACCCTGTGGGTGCTGGCTGTCTCCAACAGCCTGCAAGACGTGGTGGCCAACCTATCAGGCTCTCTGCCAGCACTGGCTGCAGCTGGGCAGCAGAGCATGGTGGTGGCTGCCAGCGAGGTGGTCTTGCGCTTCAAGGCTGATGGGGCCAGGCAGGGGCTGGGCTGGGCGCTGACCTGGCAGCAAGGCAAGCCATCCTGAGATGGAGCAGTACCTGAAAGCAGAGAGTGGTGCGTCAAAGAGTGGCGTGTCCTGGCGAAGCAGCAGCTGCGCAGGCGGATCGCTGCATCAACAGCCTCCTTCAGCCCAGAATGGTTATCAACAGCACTGACACAATGTCCTTGTGCTCATGTTGTTTTCTGGCCTGCCCAAGGGCTGGCAGCACTCTGACTGACGCTGACTGATCCCATGTCGAGTGCTTTGCAGGACCATACTGTGACAGCCACACAGTGCTGACAGATGTCAGCGGGACCCTCACAGATGGCAGCCCCAGCAGGCAAAAATACAGGCAAGCAGTGCTGCCGTGCCGCAGTCACTGAATACTCAACATCAACTTGCAGGACATGGCCTGTCACTGCATTTGGCATGCATGTGTGGTGTTCCTGCACAGAAGCAGGCGAGCAATGCTGCCTCTGAATGCAGGCCAGGCTCGCAGTGCCAATGGCTGATCAGCCCATTGTACAGCCCCATTGCCCTGAGCATTCTCTCCCTTGAGCTGGCAACCTCTGACTCCCTTGCCATCTATGACGGCCCTGCCGCCAACTCGTCCAGGCTGCGCGCCAACCTGACAGGTGTTGCTCAAGCTGCTGCACATTCTGGCGTCATATGCTCCCCTGCACAGCCACCGTGGGCCGTGCTCCCCCAGTCTGCAGCGCGCAGCCTGCTGCCCTGGGCCAGCAGCTTTGTGCTGTGCCTCAGTGCTGCTGGTCGGGTGAACCCTGCTCTCCTGTGCAGCCAGCTGCATGTTGCCAGCATCCGCGTGCTACATCGCAAGCGCCTGCAGGCCTCTGAGTTTCCACGCTTTATCTGTCTCTTGTGCGTCCTGCTGCCCCCAGCAGACCAGTCTGCACGGTGCCCACACCTGACAGCGTGTACGCACCCTACATGCCCCCAGCTCAAGGAGGATGCCCCTCTCTGGAGTGGTGTGCAGGCAGTGCGCCTCCAGCTACCATCATCACGCGCCCTCCTGCTCCTGGCGGTGCCTGGCAGACTGGGAACGACCCCCAGCTGTCAGCCCTGGTGGTCTTCACCAGCATGGACAACAGCACAGCAGGCAGGGGTTTCATGATGTACTATAGCCTGCCAGGGGCGTCAGGTACACCAGCATGCCATGCTGATGCTGAGCGCTTGTGACGTCTGTCTGTGTGCCATGGGCGTGCAGTGTTGGGCAACACCCTGACAAGTCAGGCGCCTTGCATACCACCAGCATGCTCCACTGCGTCAGGGGCATCAACAGCATGTCGCCACGCCTTCACTTGGTGCCATGCTTCATGCAGCACCTGAGGCCTGCATGACATGCGTCATTGATGGGCAGGCAGCAAGCCGTCATCACTGGAAACATCCCATGCCACCATCAAAGAGCTGTACGTGTAGCAGACGGTGGTGCTTCCCCACTGGCTGCCTTGTGCCCCTCCCCATGGTCCACCATCAGGCGTGCTGCCATCTCCTCTTGCCTGCCACCCCTGTGCACCTGGCTGCAGTGGGCATGGACGATGCTGGTGTGCCCATCTGGGTGACGTCAGGAGCTCGCTACACCGACCTGCTGTCAGTGACCTTTGCCATCCTGAGTGGCCTGGCAGTGGGGTCGCTGTGTGGCATGGCCATCCTCAAGTCCGCCCAGATGTGGCGCTACCACTCGTTCGGTGCGCCCTGCTAGACGCTCAGCAGCAGCAGCATGGCTCCCTGTGTGAGCAGCCCTGTCAGCTGTGGCCCTTGCGCAAGCAGCCACTATTTTCTCAGCCTGACTGCCTGCTGTCCACAGCCCGCAAATGGGTTCCCACTCCACTGGCAGCCAGCAATAAACTGCTCACCGCTCTGAACATCACATGCATGCTGGGCAGCAAAGCCCATGAAGACCTTGCAGCTGCAGTCCATTGGCAGCCATACTTAGATTGGACAGATGACCTCAAGTCGCATCCTGGATCTGGTCAGGGCCTGTGTGCAGGTGGACGCGTGATCATGATGGACGACTTTGCCTGGCTCAGGGAGCTCCTGGCGCATATCAGCAGCACCAGGGTCAGGCTGCAACGCTGGCACCAGCAGCGCGGCTGGGATCCAGAAGAAGGAACTGGCCTCATCAGCAGTGCTGCTGGACACACAGAGTGAGTGCATGTGCAGGCCAGCTGTGTGTGTGTGCATGCATGTGGATGGCCCTGACGATGCGCGCAATGCAGCCCTGGCACATAACGCGTTCTTCGCCCTTCAGGCTGCATTCAAGCAGCCTGGAGGACGGCAGCGGGGGCCCTCAGGGTGCAGCTGCATCTGGTGCGCAGCCTGGGGCCCAAGTGAGCGCTCCAGGCACTAGTGACCTCGACTCCGAGCCTGCAGCGGCTCCTGCAGCTGTTGACAGCACTCGAGCAGCCCCTCCCACAGGTCAGCAGCAGCCCTCTGTGATTTTGGAGGTGGAGCTGAGCAGCATGTCTCCTTCAGCTGTTGAGAGGCAGCTGCAAGATGCACAGCAGGCAGCTGAGCGAAATCCTGAGTGGGAACGCAGGCTTGGACCAGCTGATGGGGACGGCTGATATTTCACATTAGAACCTTGACTGCAGTTCAAGATTATGCTCGACATATGCAGTTGACCTTGCATTGAAGGGGCGCATCCAACAATATGACATTGAAACATGCATTCCTGGTGCTAAGACCCAATCCGAAAATCAAAAGCTACAAAGCAAGAAATGTGAGGGGTCAAGAGAGGGGCATCAAGGCGACCATCACATCTGCCACCACTTCCGATTGGCTTGCTGAGCAGCAAGCTGCTTCGCCATGGAGGCAAAGTCCATGGCATCATCGCCGAGGTCTTCGGTCTTGTCTTGCAGGTTGCGCAGCTTCTCGCCGCGCTCCTCCATGCGAGCAACATTCTCAGACATGACTGCCTGAGCCCCCTTGGCCCTGCAGACAGGCCAGGCACACATGGTCAACATTGCAGTCCCGACAAAGCTCGCGCTGCATGCTTCCATGTCTGCTTGGATCTGAAGGCAGGAGAATGCACTTCAGGCAGTACAGGCTTCAAGTCGCACTGCACGCACGCTGGGCTGCACCCTTGCCTGCGCCAACTGAGCGCATAGGCATGGGCCCAGGCCCCGTTGTGCTCTGTTCGTAATCAGGAGATCATGTGCCAAACCAATCTGCAGGCACTGCACACATTCACAGACTGCTCACTTGGCAGTATTACTGCGTCCATATGCCGCCTTGATGTCTGCTGCAGAGCGAGGCGCAACAGAATTGCCCTTGGCCCCGGACCTGGCGACGCTGGCACCTTTGAAAAGCTCAGCCCGGTCAGCATCCAAATCCACAGCTGCAGGAGCATGGCAGCACATGCTGAAGGCATGCAGCACCGAGCATGTGGCACATGTGATCAGCAGAATCTGTGTCAAGGGGACAAAGCAGATTGCAGCCCCGAATAGCCAGGCTCATCTCCATAGCTGCATGGCAGGACACTCACAGCATGCTTTCGATATGTCTGCCTTTTGAGCAGCACTGCCCCAGCGGTCAGTATTGAACTCCCTCAAGCCGCATGCAGGGCTGGGCAGCAGCAGCAAAAGGCCAGAGCAAAGCTCAGGCACTCCAGGACTGGCATGCACTGCAGCTCACAATCCGGGCTAGGGCCAGCCTCTGCCCCCTGGTCGCGGGTTGCGTGCCTGCCACCAGCCATGGGAGTTGACGATGCTGCGCCTGAGCTGAAGGCATCAGTCGTGGGGCGCCGACTGAGCTGTTCAGAGGTATGCCGCCGAGAGGGCTGGCCGGCCTGGCCGCCAACTCCCAACCTTTGGGTGCCACTGCAGGCAGCAGCGGCATCGATAAGGCCATCACAGAGATGCATGGGGCGCCAACTGAGCTGCTCTGCCCTGAAGGCGGGCCGCCCTGGCCAGCAATGCCCAGGCTACTGTGTGCCACTGCAGCCAGTAGCAGACAGATGGAGTTAGTGAAAGAATGGCTGCCGCACTGCCAGGGTACATCCGCTCAGCAGTGGCACAGCATGCAGCCTAGGAGGACACACTGGGCAAAGCAGAAAGGATCACGATGCATCATCATTATATGCAGCCAGCATGGCTCTTACGTACAACAAATCCTGTTCAGGGGCCTCATCACGCTCTGCTGGCAGATGCCGACCTGGTGGGGCCTCGCAGGCCGCGCAAAGCTTGGTTGCTTGCTCAAGCGGCGCCTGGAACATGCTTCCAGGTGAGACGGAGCAGCCAGCAGGTCTCTCACCTCAGACAGGGCCCAACACTGTGGGCACCACGAACAACAGCGGGCAGCCAGCACGGCGCTCACCTCAGACTGAGGCCTGTGCTGGGTGTCTCATCAGGCTCCAGCAGCAGAGCTGCAGGCTCCTGAGCAGTGCTGCTGAACAACTGACTGAGGGAAGGGGGAGGGGGGCGCTTGGGTGCAGAGCCTGCTGCGTGGCCTGCGGGCAGGGACAGCCCACTGGGCCACGTGATGGTACTTACAGGGGAGTTCGGCAAAGCATAGGTCTTCCCCTTCGAGGACAGCGTGCACCGTCATGTGCAGTGGTAGCTGCCTCCTGCAGCTTGCACCCATTGCAGGCGGGCCTCAAACCCTCATCACAGCATGAAAGGCTGCTGATTGCAGGCCACCACTCCCACAGTTGTGGAAAGCGAGGCTGCCTGTGCGGTGACCAGCGCCAGCAGCTTCTGCAACTCACCAACCAGGCTCTTGCCAATTCGGTCAAAGTCCTGGTGCAGGTGCTTGCCGATGGTGTGAAGCTCCCTGCCGGACTCATCGATGACCTGCACATCAGGACAGGGGCCTGAGATGAGCATACATCACACCGGGTGGTGCGTGGCATCCCCACAGGCTCACAGGGCAGTAGCAGCCGGGGCCTGGGGCAGCTGTGCACATGCGTTACACTTCAGAGCTCTGCAAATAAGCCATCGTGAGTGAAGCTGGTTGGCTCAGTGGATTGGCGCCTACCTTGGTGGCCACATCTGTGACCTTGTGGAGGAAGCCACCGATGCCTGAGCCCTGCGTCCGCGGCAGGTCTGCATGCGGAGTCCACCACTAAGCGGCAATTGCAGGTATGGGACAGCAAGAACAAGGGGTAGCCAGTGGCCCACATGAAACTAGGGCCCAGGGCGCAAGCACTGACCAGCCTGGTGTGCAATTCAAGCACTCTGCAGCACCATGCCACTGCTGTGAAAGCCTTGTGCCGAAAGCCCAGCCCAGAGAGTGTCCCACGACGCATCAGCCTGACCCTGCTGCATGCCCTGTGACTGGGGCCCCTCCCTGGCAGCACCACCTCAACCCTGTGCTGCGCCTGTGCTATGCAATGACAGCATTCCGCCCAGAGCCTCTGCCCCCCCAGCACTGCCTCACACCTCGCTGCAGGCTTCAGGGCTAAGGCCCCGCCTTTGCACTGCTGTGCATCACGCACCGCTGTGCAGGCCCTGGCCCCTGCATCCCTGCACACACCCACTGTCCACCCAGCACTGCCCCTCACCTCGCCGCAGGTCCTGGGTGGGGTGCCTCTCCCTTGCCGGCTGCTCCCGCTCCCTCTCCTCAAACTGGGCCACCGCCCGGGCGGTGGCCACTGCCGCTTGTGCCAGCTCAAAGTCGTACAGTGAAGCGGGCTCGGCGGGCTGGGGCACGCCGCGCACCAGGCACACGCGGGCCACCTCATTGCAGGGGCCGATCTGCAGCAGGATTGAGGGGCTGGGAGGTGTATTGCCAAGGGGCCAAGGCAGAGGGGTCACCTCGTGTGCAGGGGCTCACAGCAGAGAGGTGAGGGCCACGAGGTGTGCTGGCAGCGCAAGTGCGCCTAAGCAGGTGGTACCACTGTATGTGCGGCGACGACCCTGCAGCAGGGGAGAGCAGGGGCTGTGAGGGATAACAGCACTGCAAGCCGGGCATGGTGGCATCTGTGCAGGCCGTGCGGCTGTCCAGCTCTGCGACCAGAGGAGAGGCTCATTGCAGCGCAGCTGGCTGGGCAGATGGGCGCTTTGGGCAATACAGGTCATGCTGCTGTCACCTGCAAAGGTGCAAGCACTTGCAGGGCTGAGGGCTGCTGAACATCTACAAGGCCATCGATGCAGCTGTGGGCACCGCATGCAGCCACATATCCAGCTTGGGCACGCTGCAGAGGGGCTGCAGGTGCGCTCAGCGTGCTCACAGAGACACAGATGCTGTCTCACCATGGCCAGCTGCCCATCAGCGGCCAGTGCACACAAGCTATGCAGCGAGGTGGTGGGGAAGGCGTCCTCCTGCCAGGACCAAGCAAAGCCCAGGCAGGCTGCCAGGCTGAACTGCTGCAGAGGCTCCAGGCTGGGCAGGGCCAGCACCTGTACGCAGGGCAGAGTTGGGCACACCTCAGCAGCGACCGCGCCGGTCAATCTGCTAAGCGGTACACACAGCGGGAGGCACAGTTGAGGGCAGAGGGAGCTGAGGTGGCGTCTGCCCAGAGTGAACCAGGTGCAAACAACCTTGGACCAGGGGCATGCTCAGCAGGCAGCCCATGTGGCGCAGCAATAGCAGCAGGCTATTGCGATGCCCACCAGAGCGGTGAAGCTGTGCCCACCAGAGACAGTGACCCACCTGCAGCCCTCCTGAGCGGGACACTGCCACCACGCCAGCCCCGTGCTGGCTGTCAAAGACTGCTGCAAAGCCCACTGCCTCCAGTAATCGCGCCTTCTTGACTGTTGACCTGGCAGGCAAAGGTGTACAGGGGTCCGAAAGAGGCTGCAAGCCGTGAGCGGCCTTGCTTCAGGCCTGCCCATGCGAGGCAATGTTGAGGTATCACTTGTGAGAGCTACACGATGCTGTCCCACTCAAAGCCAGCATTGTTGCATGCAACATGCTTCATGTAGCCTGAACGACGGCAAGGCAGACCTCACCAGCCAGCAGACCAGACGCCTGCACCCTGGAAGTGCAGGCAGCTAACAAATCAGTGTCAGGTTCACTTGGCTGAAGCACAAGCCGCCAAAGGGCACACCTGTCCCCCTGCTTCAGGCCGTCTGCAGGGTACAAGCGCAGCGTGTTGTCCGTGCATAGGAGCACATGGGCGACGGGGGCCACTGGCGTTGTATCCAGCGATGCTGTTGCCACCATGTGCTCTGACAGTGGAGCTGCCAGCAAACGAGCAGAGCCGGGGGCAACAGAACTGAAGGCTGAGCCCACTGAGCCTGCAGCATGTACACAGTGGACTTGGTTTGCGACCACAGAAGTTGACGTGTGACACTATGGTGTCACGCAGGTTCAGGCTGGCGTCCAGGCGCTAAAAGGCGTATAGATCAAGAGGCTGGATGGCAAGAGCAGCGTAGCAAGCACGGTGTACAGCCAGGCCAGGAGAGTGGATGTCTGCAGTGCAACTGGTAGGCTGTGCGCTGCCACACTTGCTCATGAGCAGTGCTGCTGTCCCACCTGTGGGCGATGCAGGAATGGGCGCCTTCCCAAAGAAGCCCCGATGGCCCCCCTCTGACGTCTCAGATCTCACAGGGGATGCAGCAAAGACGTTGCCTGAGCGCTTGGATGAGAGCCCGCCAGAGGACTGCAGGCAGCATGAGGAGCAGTGCAGGGAGCAGCCAGCAGGGAACGGTTCCTGGCAGGCCTCCACGTGCCACCCCTGCTTGCCATGCATGCTTGGCCAGATGCACCTGGACAGGCGGCGAGCTGCTAAAATTTGACAGCAGCAGTATGGGCTGCGGTGGAACCACATCGGCCACAGCCTTGACGCAGGACATCTGCTGTCCCACCAAAAGATGCAGCAGGCAGCCCAGACGCTCGCAGCATGCAGCGTTGCGGTGCGCACACTGTGCCAAGTGTGTCAGAAGAGGCCACTAGCAGGTGCATGAAGGGTGCATCCTGCCCTGGCTGGACTGCACTGCGTGGACCCAGGGCAGTGCGCTCCATGCAGCTGCAGCGATGCTCACCTTGACACAAGAAGCCACCAGCCTCGGGCACAGGCCCCCTGACCGGACTGCACTGGAATTACGACCGCGCCACCGCACTCAGCCCTGCCCAATGTGCTTTGCTGTGCAACTTGTGTGGTGGAATGCCGCTTACATGGCACCTACACAGGGCTGGCTGCCCTGTGTCTCATGCCGTCATGCTTGCGGCCCACATGCTGGCCACTCACCTTGGCTGGGGACGCCACCAGCCCTGCAGCTGGCGGCTGCTCCTTCTCCTTCTCCTTTTCCTTTTTGCCCTTCTTCCCCAGGATGCCCAGATGCTTCTTCCCCTTGCTCTTCATCTCCTGCGCCTCCATGGCTGCAGCTGCTGCTGCCAGCAAGTCGTCGTCGTCTTCTGAGTTTGCAGCTTCAGGCTCCTCCTCCTCATACACGCCGGCTGCAGGGCCACCTCATGTCTTTTTGGTGCACTGAATTTGCATGGGAGCACTGTGTCCAAGCGCAGAATGCGGCAACCTTGGCTGCAGACGTCTGGAAAGAGCGATATGTCTTAAGCACCCCGACAGAGTAGGTGCTGCTGCTGCTGAATGTGGCAAGTGATGTGGCACATCTTACATAGGACCAAGCTTGCTGCAGGAGGCAAGTGAACACCACTTCGGCTGCCTAGACCTGCACACCTGGATAACACTTAGCACAATTGCATCCAGGTGTGGCCAGGCCTGCAGAAGCAGCAGCCCAGATGCTGTCTGGGACCTGCTCAGCAGGTTGGGTCTGTCTGCTACCTGGTCGTCCCCCATCACAGCATCAGCCTCAGCCACTGGACGGGCAAAATGCATTGACCTGACTGCTGTGCTGAGGGATGTGCCCGCATGGCACCAAGCTCGGGGGCTCACCTGAGCTGAGGGTGGCGCCAGATGCCGCAGTGGCCCCAGAGAGGACGGGCTCATCCAGCATGACCCCAGCACTGGCCATGGCACTCGCGTCCTGCCTGCTGGCAGCACTCCCCAGGTAAGTGCCGTCCGACAGCACACTGCCTCCCTGAGCAGGGCCCACGCTGGCTGTGGCTGCGCTCGACTCGCTGCCTGCAGAATACATCAAAACAAAGCGTGACGTCTTCAATGTGGCACAGTAGCCTGGCAGCAGCATGCTGAACGCTGGCCCCATGGGCGGGGCCCATGCTGGCCATGGCTGCGCCTACTCATCATTTGCAGGGGCTGCAACACGTGCAACTGTAGGCACACGATGTCTGCTCCTAGACTGACTTCAGGGACAGCGAACAGGCAGACGCTGGCATGCTTAGGTGTTGGTGCCTCAGGCTGCAGGATGAAGGCCTGGCAGCAGCAAATGTAATGTCGAGATCCAGCAGCTAACAGCATGCTTTCTACCCCTTACTTGAGCAGCTTGCATGAGCCACCCCTGCCCCTGGGCTCCCCCCCCCCCCCTTCCTGCGAGTCCCCCATCCATATACAACCTTCCCTTGTATGCAACAGGGAGACAAACAGTCACGTGGCTTGCCTGAGTCTGCTGCAGCCAGGGCTGCGTTGTTGCAGGCCCAGTGCAGCTGCAGGTGGGCAGCGTAGGGCCCAAGGGGCTGTCCCTGCACGTCCAGCAGTGCCAGGGCCAGGGCGGTGCACGCATTCTTGGGACGCACCCACTGCGCGTTGCTGAGGGAGCTGCCCTCCTCAGCATCCACCAGACCCACACTTGAGTCCGCTAGAGCGACATACAGTGCCACCCTGCAGGCACAGGTGCTTCTTCGAGGCCGGCAACCCAATGGCATACTGGCGCTAGGGTCTGCCAGGGCAGCGGTGCCACCCTTTCAGGGTGTACACACATACTTTTATGGGTGTTGTTGACTAAGATCGCTGAGCCTTCATCCTCACATGAGCACAGCACACGCCAGACAGGTGCCTGCAGACCTCAATGACAGCCGACCGCACCAGATGACAGCTGGCAATCCTCCAGAGCCCCTACAAGTGAAGGTAGAGGACATAACACCCTCATCACACGTGCACTTCGAGACCCTCAGCAGCGCTTGCGAGCAGCCGTCTGAGAGTGGCAGGAGTCCGAAGCGCTCACTTGCTATCATTGGGCGCATCGACTGTCAGCCGGCGGTCCGCATGAGATGCCTTTCCGGGCTTGCTGGGGGAGGCTCGCGGGGGCCCAATGGTGTGTGGCGCAAAGTGCAGCGAGGAGATTGCCTGATCAGCCAGCTTGATATTGTACAGCACTGCAGGCTGCAGGCAGATACACAGTCTCAGCGTGCGCAGTGCAAATAGCCAAATGGAGCCCTGCTGGTCACTTGCATGAATGCAGATACTTTGGTGCAGGCAACCAAATTCCATAATACTCTGTGGGGCGCTCTTGACTGCAGCCTAGTCCACAGTGCACTTCTGCAGAGCACTGCAGGCAGATGTATAGTCTCAGGTTCTTGCAGATCACGTCCAGTTGATTAGGTGCAGTTTCCCGGCACAGCTCTAATCAACTGGTCCAGCACGTCAGGCACCCAGGCTGCAGATGCAGCCTCAGGCCCCATGTCTCTGCGCCAGCTGGTGCGTGCAAGCAAGCATCCAGGCAGTGCAGCGTACTCACAAGCACAGTTCAAGAACACTGGCCTACCTGTGCAAGATCCACCATGGACAGCCACCCCTCTGCGTCCCCAAACGCCATCAAGCGCACGCGACTGGCGATTGCAATTGCGCCCACAGCCGCCGAGTGCTGGGTGCACTGCAGGATGCACTGGAACCCTGGGGGCTGCTGGCGCTTGAGCTCCGAGGGTTTGTGGCGCCCGTCCAGCTCCATGCAGTCCACCTCCTGGGGACTCGTCGAGAACTGGTAGACGCGAACCTCGCCCTGCTCATGGGAAACCACCAGCAGGCCAGCCAAGGTGTCCATCTGCAGGGTCAACCCTCAATTCTCTCGCTACCCAGTCAGCAAAAATTGGGGACTTGCCCTGGGCACGTTTGCCCAGAGGGAACACGTCTTTGGTGTCTCCAGGGAACGAAAATGAGGAGAGGAGCCAGGTCATGCAGACAAGGCCCAATCTGCTTGCTCACATGTGCACCTCTGTGCTGCAGCTTCTCTCCTTGCTGGGCTGTGTCGAGGTGCCTGCCTGGCTACAAAGGAAGAACAATATGCAGCGCAGTTGCCAGATAACCCAACCCACATAGCTTGTGAAGCTGCAGCCAAGGTCCAACACCCACAGGCGCAGCCCCTTCCCCTGCCCCATGGCCCCTTCTCCAAGGGGTGCCCAATTGACTCGCCTGCAGGGACGCCACACCACGCAGCTTCCCGCCGGGGCCGCCGCTGTCATGGGGCACAGTGGCCACCAGGGCTGGCACGTTGCTGGTCATGTCCCACGCCCGCACCCGACCATCACGGTGCCCTGTGAAGTAGAGATCACAGGCCCCTGGGACCCCTGAGCCCATGCAAGGGGGCTGGCCGCCGCCCAGCACAAAGCGCCACTTGCCTGCAGTCCCACTCTTGGCAGCTGAGCCAGGAGAGTGGCTCTGCACTGCCTGCAGGCAGAAGGCAAGGGCTGGTTGAGCAGGGGAGTGGGCTGCCTGCAGACTACTGGCTGATGGCAGCGCCAAGACCACTGGTAGATGGCAGCGCCACGCAGATGGAGCAGCACCAGCCTGCCGGGATAGATTTCCCTACACAGGGCCACCTGGACTGCAGGATGTATGGGCAGGTCCTTCAGCAGCGCAAAATGAAAGCGCCAACAGACAGGGATTCTGGCTTCTCTTGAGCTGCAGGCTGCACAGGAATGCAACTCACCCGAAGTCGATCAAGGGTGACGCAGTGCAGCACTCCTGTGCCCGCTGGCAGCTCAGCAGAGGAGCAGCAGAACTTGGATGCAGAGGCCACTTGTAACTCCTGCAGGTCACGTGTTAGCTTCACTGGTGCACATCAGGATGCTGCTGTACAGCGTGCCACATGCAGACTCAGGCACTCAACTTGCGGGTCACAGCACATGCTTCCTGGAAACACTGTCAGGGCAAAACCACCAAGCACCCACTTGAAATGGAAGGGACAGGGCAACAGGCTGGGAGCCCTTCACTCACCTGTCAAGTACATCTACAGGCTCTGCTACAAAGTATGCACTCTACCCTGACCCACCCTCTAGGGCTGCGTGCCCACCTGGAAGGGCAAGGACAGGGGCACAGGCTGGAAGGTCTTTAGGTCATGAACCATGAGCTGGCCACCCTCGGTGAGCACCATGACGGCTGCAGGGTTGTCCCGCTCGCTGATGGACCCGTCGGGGGGGACCAGCGCAAAGCCGCGCACATTGCCAAACCAGGGGATGCTGTGGGGCTCGCCTGCTGCCTCCTCTGTGGCGGCACCCTGCCTGGCGTCCTGCACATGGCAAGGCAGCCCATCGCTTGGGACACGCTGGGCAGGTGCCTGGTGCAGTGTCCACTGACAACCATGGGCACTTGCTTGCCCTCACAGGCACGATTGAGGAAGGTGAGATTTGGGAGGCCTGACTGATTGCACACACAGCATCAGCACTTCTGGGGGAGCATGCATGAAGGCAGAAGGTGCCCGCACCACATGGTTTCACCTGACCAGCGCTGCACGCTGCGCTGGCCTGGCACAGTGATGGGGAGACACCGCTGCTGGCCTTGACCTGATTAGAAGCATGCATGGGCATCAACAGCACATCAGGCATCTTGGTTGCTGGGCTGCAACGCACAGCAGGGCTAACCTGATTTAGTGAGTGCATGGGCACCAGGGTCAGCACGTCTGGCATTTCAGCCGCCTGCCCACCAAACACAAGCAGGGTGTGCTTGCGCCCGGCCTCGCTGCCGGGGACGTAGGTCACGCTGCGCACTGGGGCAGCCACCTCGTCCAGGGGAGCCACCCTCAACTTGTCCAGCAGGACGGCGTCACCGGCGTCCAGGGGCGGGAGGGCTGCAGGAGGGCAGCGCAACATGTTGGGGAGACTGCTGGTGAGGGTGCAGGTGTAGCTGGTGCGAGGCAGCACAGTCAGCGGGGCGAGCTAGGCTGGCTATGGCTTCCAGGGGCCATGCAGGTGCAGGTGTGCGGCAAGGACAAGGGCAGCATGGCCACCTTGTCCAGGTGGTGCTAGCCGAAGCTTGTACAGCAGGGATGCAGCCTGCAGGGACAGGCAGGGCAGGGCTTGGAGGAGCATGCATGACTGCAGAAGGGCAGGGCACGGACTGAGTGGGCAGCCCAGGTTGGAGCATGCATGACTGCAGGAGGGCAGAGCACAGACTGAGCGGTGCGTGGGTGCAGCATGCATGGCCTGCACACACGCAGTGCAGGGCAGGCAGGCAGGCATGGCTCAATTGTGGTCTGAGGGAGCAGGCAAACAGGGTGGCCAGGTCAGGAGTCTGCCTGCTGCAGAAGCAGCACCTTGCCTGGCTGCACCCTTTGTGGCATGCAGGGCTGAGGCCCACCTGGAAGAGGTGTCGCCTGCTGGAAGGTGGGCTGACAGCAGGGATGCTTCACCCTGGCCAAGCCATCCCACCTGTCTGGCAGGATTTGGGCAGTCCCCACACAAAGACGTCCCCAGCCTTGTGCCCTGTGGCAAAGCAGTTGCCATGCCGCCCGATCCAGCACGCAGTGGTGGCCTTGCCAGCAGCCTCAGGGCTACCGGGCTCAGCGGCTGGTGCCTCCTGCCCATCCTCGGTCTCAAGGGGGTCTCCGTTGTAAGCCCGCACCACCACTGCCTGGTACCTGCACGGCAGGGGTCGGTATGCACAGAGGTGCGTGCCAAGACGGGGACGTAGCAGCAGCACAGCTGTCTCTAAATGCGTGGCATGCACAGAGACGCACACAGCAAAGCTTGCAACTGTTTGTTGTGGATGTATGCGCTGTGAATGGAGGCCTGCCCTGACAAAGGCAGCACAACAACTGGCGGCGCCCTGGGCAGGACACTGGCAGGGCTTCTTAAGGGCGGCTCTGGCCAGCACTTGGCATTCGGGCCCACCTGACGTCCCACACCAGTGCGCCAGTCTGCTCGTGCACAATCAGCATGCGTGCCTGGTGCCCCATCATGTGCGCTGCCAGGGACAAGACACGCCCCTTGCCGCCCATGATCTCTGCCGTGACTGCAGGCAGCATGGTGAGCAACTGAGCTGCCATCCTCCAGCACTGCTGCACAGCCTGCGACAGGCCTGACAGCACAACACGGTGACATGCAGCAGTTCTCGCTTGGCCAACGCTCCTGGCTGGGAGAAGGCCTGTGCCTGTACATGAGACCTCAGCTTGAGGCAGGCAGAGCAGCATGGTTCCTTCCATATATGGGACCCTGCAGCTTGTGTCTGCTGGCTCTTATGCACCAAGGCACAGGTACTCTTTCATAGGACTGCACCTGTTCCAGCCTGCTCTGCCATGCCGGCAACACCTTTCTCGCCCTCCTGCGAAACTCAGCAGCACGTGCACAGAGTGACCAGAGCGGGCAGCAGCACTCCTTCATAGGGACGCAGCTGCAGGCAGGCTGGCGGCTTCCAGAGCCTAGGCCACATCCTCGCCTGTCCCCCTCATCCAGCCACAGAGGGCACTATCTGACCTTCGTAGGGCTGCAGCTGCAGGGTCGCAGCCTGCTCAGCCCCCTGCGCTGGCGCCCCAGCACTGTCCAGCAGGGTGGCCACCATTACGTCGCCACTCTCGCAGCCCAGCAGCAGATAGGGGGTGCTGTGCATGACGGCAACTGCTGTGACCTGATCCCCGCAAGGCACACTCTCCAGGAGGGCGCCATCTGTCATGCTGAACAGCTGGATGTCACCAGTCTGCAGTCAAGTCTGGGATGTTTGAGTGCTTGATGCTTGCGGCATGGCTGAGGGCGAGGCAAATGTTGCGTTTTGATGCATCCCAGATGCGAAGCCTCAGAGAAGCCAGCAGAGGCCGCTGGCTACAGTCCCGGACAGATTCAGGCCAGGCTGCTAGTAGCCGGGCCTGAACAGGTAGGCCACCCTGGTGAGGGGCCAAGCACATCTGCATGTTCACAGCGGCCTAAAAGGGCCTGGGGCTGCCTCCTGGTGCAGCAATGCCATGCAGATTGCCATGCAGATGACCATGCAGACTGCAGGCCCTGCACCTCTGTGACCCGCAGCACTGCCCCCTTGTTGACCAGGAACTGGATATGGCGGGTGCCAGTGTGGTCTGCAGCCCTGATGGTCTTCTCCACACCCTCATGGCCGATTATTTTGATGCGCCCATCGCTGGTGCTGACCTGCAGGATGGATGCCAGGTTTGCAGTCAGCCAAATGCACATGCAAAGCAGGACTTCCGATGGGCACCAACAAGTTCATCCGAGCACATCCCCTGCCCCCCTCCCCACATTGGCACACAGGTGGCAAAGTAAGGAATGCAACTCTCTGTGCATTGTTCGGGCAAAAGATTACCGCAAGTAACCTCTGCACAGGCTCATAGGCCAGACTGTCAGTGTCCTCGGGGAAGCCAGCATGGCCAAAGAAGGTGGGATCGAGGGCTGCAGATTTCAGTCTGTCCTGTGCTAGCTGAAACCCATCTGTCTTTAGTACTTGCTGGTGAATGCTTGATTTGAGCCTGCTCCTCATGTCAACCCTGTGGAAGGGCTTCCCGGCGATGTGATGAGACACAGGCTGCTGTCTGATTGCTGTTCCCTGCCCTCTATTCGCATGCACACAAAATGGCAAGAAAGCAAGTTGCAGACTTTGCACGTGATGGTTGAGCGGCATGCCTGAACAGCGGATGCTTGACTTGTAGCTGTACCATTTGCAGTGTCCGCAGTCAGACCTTGTGTGGTATGAACCATCGCAGCATAAATCTTGGCGGGGACAAACAGCCTGCCAGACCCTCAACACCACCCAACGCCAGAAGGCGTAGAACATGCAATACTGAGGTTAAGCGGCTTCAAAGACCTGGGCATGTCAGAGGCCCCTCAGGACCTGACAGACATGAGCTTCCCAGGGCCAGCGCACCATGCAGGCCGAGGGACCGGAGCTGGTTTGTCTCAGTGCAGCATGCTGGCGGAGGAGGACAGTGGCATTGACCCAACTAGCTTCCCTGATGAGCTAGACCTGTACAGGAGAGCACAGCTGGAGCAATATATTCTGTATAGACATATGCCTGTCTGCCAGGCCAGCCCGCGGCTTTGCAGTCTGACGTTCCCTGCAGGCCCTGGCAGCAGTCTTCATGGCTGCTAAATGCACTACCTGGCCCCGCCGCTGCTTGTGCCGCTGCAGGCGGGCGCAGGACTGCAACAGCCGGCCCCCTCAATAGGGGCACACCCAGGCGTGGCCCAGTTGCCGTCACAGCCGCTGCCCACCGCAGGACTGACAGCTCCAGGTTCAGGAGAGGAGGCTGAGGTGCGTTGTGTCAGCCCTGTCATTGCTAGGTGTGCTGCTGCAACATGCTGCTGGGTGACGTGCTGCTTTTCAGGCTTTGCTTTCAGGCGACGCCCCTGCGCAGCTGGGTTTAATGCACAGGGGTTGAGGCCAGGCAAGCATTTCGGAGTGTGCAATTGTGCTGCAGGCAATGAACCAGCTGTCTGCTTGACGGATACTTTAAAAGCATGTTGAAAACCATCATAGACTATCTTCTGGATGAGGTAGTCCACTGCACCGGCACAGGCTGACTCCTGCAACTTGGGACAAGCAGGGATGGTTGTTGATCCTGTCAGGGAAAGAGATCATGATGTTCCATGAGAGTACCGTCTGCCATGCCCACGGTCCGAAATGAATGTAGGTCAGTTGTACTGGTCGCCATTCTGCCCCTGTTTGCTGCAAAACGGGCTGCCCTCATGAGTAAATGGCAGTTGCTCGGTCAAAGCCAAATTTTCATCTCTTGGTCAGCTGCCACCAATGTCCGACAGCATAGATGTGGAGGAGCTGCTCGAAAACCCCCGGGCTACTCTGCTGCCCCTGCTCAGACGCATTCAGGGCTGGGGGCAGGTGCAGAGCTGCTGCCCTTTGTGTTCTGCTCAGTCAGCTGTTTTCACTGATGAGGGCCACTCAAAGTGCAATATATTCAGGCTGATGATGATCAGATTAAGGTTCAGCAGCTTTCTGGTGCCATGACCAATCTCATATACAGGGCAGACTTTGTTGATGGAGAGCAGGTGCGCACATGAGAACTGCTGACATCTGCAAGGTGTATGACGCTGAACCTCAATGCCAGGTCTGCAGGAGCAGCATGCACTGGCCCGGGTGTTTGGCAGCGCCGGTGGCCTGTTTGGCAGGGACGATGAGCAGCTGGTCTTTAGTGCAGTCGCAGACGCTGGGCTAGGTCCCAAAGTCTTGGTGAGCATTGCCTCCGCAGGTTGGCGAGCACCTCCTTTGCAGGACCCAGCGTGTCAGCCTGCACATGCCCTTCACCTACTATCCAGGCGGCAGGCTGCAAGATGCAAGCCTCACCACAGGCGCACCAACACCAGCTGGGCCCTGCAAGCACCTACAGCAGCTCACGCTCGCTGGATGAAAGCTGCAGACTACCTTTGCTGATCAGCACACATGGTTCTTTCTGTCTGGAGGTCGGGGTTGTCGCAGCATCTGCAGCAAGAGAAAGCTACTGGTGCGCTGCAGGTCTCCTTCGAGATTCCACAGCCCACAGCCATGGCGCCATCCTTTCAGCAGCACTCCAGCAGCAGTACTGCTCTGCAGGGGTTCCCGCTGAAACATGGGACAGAGCAGGTCTCAAGGCTCAGGCCATGACAGCCCAGGATGGCGGCTCCCCGGATTCCGACTTCGTCCTGTTGTGTCCTGTGGCAATGAAAGCGTTCACCGCCACAATGACCATGTTACAGGCAAAGAGCTCCAGGTAACATGCTATTCCTGCTGCAGGTCTCCTTTGAGAATGGGCGTATTGAGGAGTTCCTGGAGGCCCAGGCAGTGACAGCCCCCCTCATGGCGGTCCCTGAGGTGGCCTCCAGTGTCGCGGTGGCCATGGCCCACTTCCACTTCACCATGCTGCACTATTTCACGCAGCTGGACTCCCTGCCGGCGGGAATGGACATGACTGCCCAGATCTGGCGGCGACTGCAGGACTGGGCGGCCTCTGCACAGCGCCTGGCGGGGGATGTAGCCATGCGCCGCTTTGGCTTCACCAACATTGACAAGCAGGTGGGTTGACCAGCAGGTGGGCAGACCAGCACCGAGCGGGTTTGCTGAACAACATCGACAAGCAGGTGGGCTGACCAGCTTTCGCATGCAAGTGAGGCTGATCAGCATTGCCAAGCAGGTGGGGCCGCCCTGCCAGCTCTGTTCAGCCTGCTTACTGCCTTGCTTGCTGTGGCGCGCTCTGTGCTGTCACAGGCTGAAAGCAGCTGAAGCATAGGAGCGTGTTGCTCAGACCTGGTGCCGTGTGGTGACAGTCAGCTCCTGTGGTTCCCTAGCTGAGCCTTTGTGTTGCGGCCTTGCATGCTGTGCCTGGTGCCGTGTGCGAGCAGAACCACTAGATGCACTGCAGACGCGAGCTCTTGTGCACTGGGTGCCAGGCCACTTTGAGCGCAGGTGTTGCCGATGCTCATGCCAGGTAACTGCCTACTTTGGCAGCTCAGATGTTGCAGTGCAGCAGGCTGTGCTGCTTTGAAGCCAACTCCTGCAGCAATGAGGACCCTGCGTAGGTTGGGCATCTTCTCCTGGGTGCAGATCCAGGAGCTGCAGCACGCCCTGACAGCCAAGCACCCGGGGTGGCTGGGCTTCTGCCACAATGACCTGCAGTACGGCAACATGCTGATGGACGTCATGAACCCCATGGAGCTTCCAGAAGAGAGCCCAGCCGAGCAGGTGAATGTGCAGCCCGTCACGACAGCTGCTGCCCTGCATGGCTGCCTGACATGTCCCACCCTGGCATACACGTCTCAGCAACCTCAAGTTGTGACA
Source organism: Asterochloris sp. CNOR1 (assembly GCA_963969365.1). Classification (NCBI taxonomy): domain Eukaryota; kingdom Viridiplantae; phylum Chlorophyta; class Trebouxiophyceae; order Trebouxiales; family Trebouxiaceae; genus Asterochloris; species Asterochloris sp. CNOR1. Next base: position 2,851,520 of record OZ017746.1, on the reverse strand, counting down.
TTGTGCTGAGGCATTCATTGCCGTTTTGCTACCCACAGTGCGCAATGGCTGCCTCTGATCCGCATACAGCTGCAGCCTTTCCTGCTGCAGCAGACTTTGCAGCATTGCCTTGACTCTGCATCAATCTTCATGCAGCAGCTTTCAGGCACTGCCTGCTGCCATCCTGCAGGAGCAACGGGGCCGATCGCGGCTCCACCGCCTGAGCGCCCTTAAGGCTTCCCTCAAAGGCCGGCTGCACAGGCTGTCGGGGCATCACACCCACACGCTGCTCGGTGCACTGCCCAACGGCAGCCCTGCCGCTGCTGCCGAGGGGGTGGGCCAGGCCAAGGGCGGCGAGCACCAGAATGTGGGCAGCCCAAAGGCCACAGCCCTGCAGGAAGGGGCCGCAGCAACTGGACAGCCCCACGAGACAGGCGCAGTTCAGGTCAATGCTTGCCAGTTCATATGTGAGCAGCATCTACAGCTCAGGTGCAGAGAGCTGGGCAGGGTGGGAGCCAGTGCACGTGCCATGTCCATGCAGGCGGCCGTTTTGTGCTGCCAGCATCTGATGGCTGGGCACCACCGGATCCACGCTGTGGCCTGCCTGTATTGTTGAGTGCCTCTTCAGGTCCCTCACATATCTGGACGTGAAGGCTGTCACAGCCAAAGCCTTGCTGGTGTGCTTGATGAGTCTATGTGCGACACTGCCAGCGTCTGCTTCTGCACTTCAATAGGACTCCCAGACAAGCCTGCATGCCAGGAGTAGGCGACAGTAGCGTCCGCAAAGCACTGCAGATACTGACCTGATCAGATGAGGAGCCAGAGCAGGGGCTACATCTGAATGCTTCATTTGGTTGTGCAGGCACAGCTGGCACCCTCAAGCTGGCTAGCAGCCTCGGCATGATTCTCATGGAGCACAGCCCCCCGCTCTGCAGGTGAATGAGGACTCAGAGATCAACATGCACCTCATTGACTATGAATATGCTGGGGTCAACCCTGTAGCTTACGACATCGCCAACCACTGGTGCGAGTATGCGGCCGATTACCACACAGACACACCCCATGTGCTGGACTACTCCAAATTCCCAGATAACGAGCAGCAGCAGGGCTTTGTCAGCAACTACATCAAAGCTGTCAGGGACATGGCACAGTGTGCTGAGGGGGAGGAGGATTGGCAACACGAGGAGGCTGGGAACAGAGAGTGGGAGTTCAGGGCGCCCTCGCCAGGTGGGCTTGTTTAGTAGAAGCACTGTGAGGTATCTCCACCATCATTGAAATCCCAGGCAGTCCTGGGTTGAGAACTCTGACGTCTGGGCAGATTGGGCCTAATTGCTCCTGACTAGATCTGCATTTTGGGCAGCAAGGCCAGCGTACCTGCACAGCTTGGAATGCGCATGGCAGGGGCCAAGACAGCACTTTTGTGGCTTCACAGGCTGTAGAAGAAGCGTGGACACATGCTGCAGGGGGGGCTTGAGGGGGCACATGGCAATGCGTCACAGTCCAGTAGTTTCGTGGCTTCGAAGGCTGCAGAAGCTGTGTGTGCCTGCTGCAGGCGGGATGCAGGTCCACACCAATGAGAAGTGCGAGCAGCACCTGCACCAGCCAGTAAACAGAAATGCTGTGCAACAGCAGGAAAGCTGCCAAGCCTGTGCTTCAGCAGCGCCAGCCAGGTCGGGCAGCCTGGAGCGCCGTTCTGGGCGGCGCTCAGGAATTCTGGAGCGCCTCAGTGGCGTCAACCCCACGTCCCGCAGGCAAGGAGGTTTCTGATAGGGTTTGAGGAAGAAGACATGCCAGCAGAGACCAGTGTCCTCCAGCAGGCAGGCTGGCCACCATTCTGCTCAGCCAATCGTCGGAGCTGTCGTGGGCCCAGGGCTCTAGCTGTTGTGTACCTCAGAACGCCTCAGTTCACCACAGGACGACAAGGGATCGCAGAGGAAGTCTCAGGCTGCAAGCCAGCAGCCTGCAGCACAAGACGCCTTGCACAAGCTATCATGACAGTACCATGTTTGCCGCTGTTGCAGGGACCAGGGTGTCCGGGGGCGCAGCCCCAGCCCGCCGCCCAACATGCCGCGGCACAGCAGCGTGGTGGCACTGGAGTCTGCTGCTCGTGCAGAGCTGCAGCGTCACTCCGTCGGCAGAGACGCAGGCAGTGCTGATGTCTGTGACAGCGACGGCGGGGGCCCCTGCAACCAGCACACTGAGCCCCTGCTGCCCGAGCTGTGTGCCGGAAGCAAGGACCTGAAGGCCCTGCAGCAGCAGTTGCATGCCGCTGCGCTGGCGTATGTCCCAGTGTCCCACCTCATGTGGGCCCTGTGGGGCATCATCCAGGTGCATACCTCAGACGTCAGTTTTGACTTTGAGGCCTATGCCCGCCAGCGCGTCGAGCAGTTTTTCAAAACCAGTGCCCAACTGTAGTTCAGACTAGCTGTCTCCCAGAATGATATTCGGGCAGCTGCAGCGGTAGCTAGCTGCTGGACTCATGGCCACCCCGCTTTCTGCGTACGTGCAAGGACATTCCTTGCGATGATTGTAACAGGAGATCGCAGCGCTGTGCTTATTTCTTTGCAAATTGCAGTAATGAATTGTGGCCAGAGCAATTGAGCTACATGTATTTCGGCAGGTTCAATTAAAGTTTAGGCATGGAAGTCGGGTAAGAGGGCTCAGCATCACATGCTGCCTTCCTCAAGGGTCAACTTCAAGGAGAGTTCTTTAGCATCCTTGCCATCTCCTCGCTGAACCTTCAGGGCGGCTGTGTCACCAACATTGTAGCTGTCCAGTGCTGCCACCAAGTCAGATGCTTTGACGATGGTTTTTCCGTCAATGCCAACAATGACGTCGCCTCGTATGATGCCTCCCAGGCCTCGCCTTGTGGGCAGCAGCCCTGCCTTGTCTGCCTGGCTGCCCTTGCTCACAGCCTGTACGAGGGCGCCCTTGACTACCTTGAGCTGGCGAGCCACCGAGTCAGTGCTCAGCTGCAGGGAAGTAGAGTCATGGTTCATGACAGACAAGAGCTGCGCACGGTGTTCCTGCAGCAGGCCCTGCCTCTAGCACACCAGTCAGCCCGCTGGCCATCAGGTACAGGGCAGCTAACACATTGCCCGTGCACTGTGAAGGTGCCGGTGCTGGGAGGCCGGTCTCTGTTTTCTGCCCCTGCCCAGCTCTACATGCTGGTGCTGCAGTCATCAAGCAGCCCACCTGGACGTTGAGCGCAGGCCGCACGACCTTGCCAAACTCGATGAGCTGAGGCACCACAGATCTGACCGTGCTGATCGGGATAGCAAAGCCCACGCCAGCAGAGGTGCCTGTGTTGGTGAAGATGGCTGTGCACACTCCAATCACCCTGCCATCTGCACATACAGACAGCACGCCAGGCTCACCCACCGCCCCTTTGTGTTGTGTGACGCAGCAGCTTGCATCTTTGACCCACCTGAGTCAAGAAGTGGCCCACCACTGTTGCCTGCACAAGTGCAGCAAGATGCAGGTGAAGTACCGGGTTGGGGGCAACCTCAAGGTAGCGAGGCTCAGCAGGCAGGTCCTGCTCTCTTACCTGGGTTGATGGCTGCATCTGTCTGCAGGCCACCAGGGATCACACTGCCAGCCTGTGACTGGATCTCCCTGCCAATGCCACTCAGCACTCCTGAAGTGAGGGTGTGGCTGCAGAGAACACATGAAATACAGACATGAGCAGGCACAGGCATGATGCCACAGCATGCTTGGCCACTGAGGTGCTCAAAGCTGTGCTGTCCTGACATTGCAGCAATCATAAGAGGGGGGCATCTCTGGGGAGCAGCCATTTCTTGCTGCAATTGCCTGCCCACAAGAGCCTGCTCGCAGCTGCCTCACTCAAAGCCAAATGGGTTGCCAATTGCCAGGACCTGCTGCCCCACGCGTACTCTGTCTGAGTCGCCCAGCTGAACCGACCTCAGAGACGCCTGTACAAAATGGAATGCTTGCAGCAACTTGCAGCAGCAGGCTGTGCTTCGTCCTGGTGCTTTCTGGGCATGTAGGCATCTGCTGCAAATGCAATCATATGAACATTCTGGAGGAGGCTGATGGTGAAAGGCTTTGCTGCTACAAAGTAATCAGTGTTTGCCATCTTGTGAAGCATCTCACATTTGGCGACTGCACTTGCAGCACAGCCAAATCCTTGCTCCTGTCTGCTCCCACCAGCAGACCATCATAGGTCTGCTGGTATCCAGAAGAATCTGCGTGCAAGCTGCATTGGTGTCCATTTCAGGAGAGCAATTTAAGCAGACACTGGAACTGGAGGTCAGGCCGCCATAGGGAGCAGTGAGCAGAAGCTGCCCTGAGGTGCAGGCCGGCAGAGAGCAAACCTAGCAGGGTGAGTTTGGCCACAAGGGGCCGCCCTTGGCCTTTGAGCTGGTCTGGCCTGAGCTGCCTAAAGATATTGGCCAGAACATGGTAATTTGTCACCTGCAGACCAGGGGTGAGACAGTTCGTTTGCACTGCATGGCTGCTGCCGCTGCTGCTGCCCCTGAGGCAGGTGCAGCTGTAGCAGGGGGTTGCTGCCCCCGGCAGCCATTTTGATGGAGATTGCAGCAATGCAGGGCAAGGACAGACACCTAGCAGGCTGTGACTGAGGATGCGGCTGCCACTGCTGTAGCATGGATTTGTGCCCATCTTAGCAGCCCCGGGCAGGCAAGCTCTTGCCAGCACTCCTGCTGGTGCTCACCACATGCCCCTTGTCATCCCAGACAAAGCCTGTGCCGTTGCCCTCTGGGGCGTCCACCTGCTGTACGGATCTGGTGGGACCCTGCAGCACCAGCCCTGTGCCTTGGAGTATCCCAGCCTAGTGAGGCTCCGGCTGTTGCTGACTATGCACAAGCGGAATAGAGCAGTGATTTAATACCTTGCATGACATATGTCCACCTAGCATGCATGGGCCAGGCAAGGCAGGCAAGCGTAGTGTTTCACACTCTCATCCAGGACATGGCCACTTGCCTGCACAGACCTGGAGAGTGATGTCGAAGACATTGGCCACGCTCAATGTGTTGGCCTCAAAGATGCTGATGATGGCCTCCTCCCTGAAGCATGGCTGCCCGGAGGTCTCACCATGCTACAAGCGCACAGCAACTGCCTTCTTGCTGGATGTGGCAGACATGAATGTAATGCGAGGAACAGTCATGTATACCTGTCTGAGAGAGGCCTGCGGGTTGCCACTGGGGGTGTGACATCGTCAATTGTGAAGGCCTGGCTGGCACCTTGCTGCAGTGGCCATGAGACAGCGAGTAGCCCAAGCTGCACCAGGTGCCGTCTTGATACGTGCAGTGCATCTAATGGCTCATCATGCTGAGCTGCTAACAAACTCTGTGCTGGCACAGACCGAGCTGATGACAAGGCTGAGTGACCTGAGGGCACAGATCGACGGCACCAGGGACATCTGGATGCCATGCAGCAGGACATCATCAAAAGGGAAAAGTTTGCTGCGCTCTGGAACTTGACCTAGATCTGAGATGGTGGATGCAGAGTACTAGGGCTAGGGTCTCAAGGTCACCACTGAGGGGCAGGCCCTGTCAATGAGAGCTGCCATGCTGTGCTTCTGAGCTGCAAGCGGCCCTGAGATGCACTGCCAGTGGTGCCAAGCTGCTGTGCACCTGTGCAGATACAAAGCACTACTGCATTGGCATCCAGCTGCTGCTGACCTGCTTCCTACAGGGGTTGTGGAGCAGGCAACTTGAGTCTGCTGTATGCCTCATGATGCCTCTGCTTGAATCGCACCCAATGGCACCTGCCACAATGGCACCTGCCACTTTTCTGGCAGCATCTCGCTCAGCTGCATCTGGCGCTGCAGATCAAGGTTGCCAACGCTGATGGCCTGGCAGAGCCCTTGGCCACCAGGCGTGCAGAGCAGGTTGGGAGGTGGCTGATCAGCTCAGCAGGCTTGAAGCATGGGCTCAGGCTGACCACATGCAAGGCTTTCGTTGGAGTGCCATGACCTGTAACGGCAGCTCAGCTGAGGAGGATTCGCACGTTCTGAGCAGGTGCAAGCCAGCAAAACGGGGGCTGATGTGCCCAGTCACAGGTGTGAGGCCTGCCTGGCATGCAGCTTTGGTGGGGGAAGTGCGCTGTCAGGCATGCTGCTGACGTCCTTATGGTGGGACTGATGCAGAGCAGCAATCCCTGACCGCCACACAAGGACTCTGCCTGGAGAGACTGCTGTGCTCTAACTCAGAGTGATCCAGGTGTGAAAGTCAGGAGCATGTGTGCTTGGCCAACTCAGGAGATTTGCTCTTCTAGACCCTTGGTCTGCTACCCCACCTGAGCCACACCCTCTGAGCGGAGAACAAAGGTCTCTTGTTCACTTGCTGCCAGCATCGTCAAGGCATCAGTTCCATACGCCTAATAGAATGCATGCCGACACAGTGAGCAAGGTGCCAGCATGGGATATACCACTGCTGCAAGGTTGCATTAGCCAGTCAAAGCATCAAAGACAGCTATCCTGATTGTGTGAGAGCATCGCGGCCTCTACACCAGGCGACCCACAGTTGGCAGGCTGTTAGCTCAGTGTGTTTTGCGAAGCCTGGCCCTCCTCCTGAGCCAGGACCACTGCGTTTGTCAGCAAGACATTCAGGTCGCAGCTGCTGAGGCGGTGGCTGGCTGGGGCCCAGCAGCTTATCAAAATCTTTGTAACAACAGTTGCCAGCTTAACACCGATGCCATCCTCCTCCATCTTCTCCAGGAAGCACTGTAGCACAGGGGTCTGGGTCTTGTCCTCAAAGTCATGCTGCAGCACGATACCCCATGACTCAGCCACGTGCCCTCGTCAAAGGTTGCAGCCATCTACCCTGCCGCATGCAGCCACAGACACAGCGATTGCACTGTAGTACACCAAAGCTGAAGACCTTGACAGCTGCAGACGGCTCAGGCAGGAGTCAGCTGCTTACGCGATGCAGCCTGTTGGGCAGTTATGCCATGCTCCTGGCACACACAGCTGGCACCCCACTGAAGGGCCAGGTACCAGCTCCCATTTTGCTGCAGCTGCTGAGCACTTGGAAACCCAAGTGCTGCCCATTGAGGCTGCCTGAGCGGCTAGCACCTCAGTCAGCTCTGTTGTAACAGAGTGTCAAGATGCAGCTGCTCGTTGCAGCCGCAGCTGGCTGTCCATGCAGAAGCACTGCCTCACCCTGCCTCGGGCGACGTCGTCCAGTGTGCTCCTGCAGGGCACAGCTGTCCTTCGATGGGCCAAAGGGTGCTTCCCTGGTCACTGCGCAGTACAACACTGCCCCCAGCCCCCACACATCGGAGCCCCTCAGGTGCTGGGCCGCAGTTGCCAGCTGCTCAGCAGTGGGTGGCCAGCGCTTCAGCAGCTCTAGGAGCTCGGGGCCGGCAAATGGCAGGGTGAACAACGGCTGCACATCAGCCTTCCAGTCCTCTGCAGCAGGCACCCAGAGCACGTCAGAGCGGCTGCGTCACGACCAGCAAAGCAACCTTGAAAGCTACTGCAGTAGTGGTGAGGTGCACTACCTGCAAGCTGACTTTCCTGTGCCTGATGCAGCAGGGCAGTGAGCTGGTGCTGTAGCCAGAGTCCCACAACAAGCAGGCAGCACGGCTCAAGCCTGCCATCAGATTGTGATGTGCAATGTAAGGGATCATTCAGACCCAAAAAAATGCTTTACACAAGAGCAGGGGGATGTGGCCTGCACTAGAGAGGGCATCAGCACAAAGGGGCTAGCGTCATGGCCACCTTCCCAGCATGACCCAGCTGTGAAGGTCGGGGGCACCCTGTCTGCAGGGCATGCAGGTAAGCATGCCAGCTGCCAGCACTGAGAACCCACCAGGCTGGTCCACAAAGAGGCCGCCGAACATGTCAATGAGGTTGAGCCTCAGGTGCCCATCCTCGTCCACAGCGGCAAACATCAGGTCTGGTCTGATATCCACAGCGGCGCAGTGCAGACGCTCATGCAGGTCAGCCACAGTCTGCACCACAGAAGCTGGGTCGCTCACAAGCTCTGTCCCGCAGTGAATAGCAAAGGCAGAGGTTGTTGGTTGGCGCCTAAGCAGAGCGGCTTATACAGGGGTGGAACCAGTGTGCGCTGAGCTGCTGCACTCCTGGGCTTGGCAGGGCGACACGCATGGCCCAGCAGGGGAGATCCTTCTGCACTGCGCAGCCTCACCTGTGCAGCCTGGCGCAGGCCCTCCAGCAGACACAGCATGACCTGGTGAGCACCGGTCCCCTGGCAGCGACACCTCCACAGGAAGTCCAGAAAAGGCTCAGTGCTGCTGTCAAGCCTGCAGCAGGCGGGAGCAGAGCGGTCACCAGAAGAGGCAGCCTTGCTGACACCAGCATTGTCAGGCTTTCATGAAGTGTGCTGGCCACCGCCAAGGCCCCGGAACAGACAAAGCAGGTTGACCGGCTGCCTCTCAGCCCCATGATGCTCAAACAAAACATTGCCGGTGGAGCCTTCACTGCCCATGCTGTTGCCCAATCCCACCCACCTGGCAATCAGCAGGAACACCCAGGACGTGCCCTGGCCCCTGCGCTGAACATCCCTCAGCAGTGGCGCCAACCCGGGAACTCCTGCCTCCGTGAGTCGCATCGCAACATGCCTCTCGTGCATGGCTAGCTTGGTGTGCAGGGCCAGATCTGCCTCTGCCGCCTCTGCATCCCTGGGCCCCTCCATGGCCAGCTGCTGGCGAGCACCGGTGTCCACAATCTTGACCACCACACCGCACCCCTCGGTGGCCTCGGTGCTGGTGCACCTGCACAGAGGAACAGTTCACAGCGGAATACAAAGGAGGCCACAACCATGACAGCGACGCCAGCCATTGTTCTGGTGCGCTTGCACAGTGAACCAGGGTGCCTGCCCCCCAGGCATGCATGCACACATTGCTGGGGCTGAGGCCAGGTATGGAATCATGACATTTGTTGTAACTCGCAGGACGAGAGCATCAGGGCCAACAGGATATGTGCAGCTTGGCAACAGGAGGACTCAGACATGAACAAAGCCTGCCTTGGTGATGTGGTGAGTGGTGGTGGCGGCATGTGGGTGGCTCACTGCAGGCTGGCAGGGGTACTAAAGCTGCCTGGCCCTCAGGCCTTGCACTGGCAGCCAACTGCCCGCACTCCTATGCAGGCTACTTTCTGAGCAAGGAGGGGTGAGGGCACAGCTGCAGCTGGACACAAGGCTGGAGCATGCTGATGTGCTGCCATGACGGGCACTTGGGTGTGGCCAGATGTCTCACCTCCAGCAGCTGCCGCGGATGCTCTCATGCAGCAGCTCCACTGCATGCAGCCCATAGCCCTCCATGATCTGTTGCTGTTGGACACTCAGCGCACCCAGGCCACTTTCCTGCGCAAGGTGCTGAGCCACATCAGGTCACGGTGTGCCAGAGGAAAAACACACAGGCAATGGCTTTGCCAAAAATGTGATGTACACCTACAGGCACATCCCTAGAGTTGCCGGCATGACTAGGAGGCAGCTGGCGACTGCAGATGCGGTGCAGTGTTGGCTCACTTGGGCAACTGCATCAGTCTGCGGGAGATCAGCCACCACCTCAGTGCCTGTGCGGTCAGTGCCCATTCCTCCTGCGTCCAGGCACAGGCCCTGCAGCTGGACACATGCAGCTCATGCCCTGTCATTCCCCTCAGAACAGTGTGCTGCAACAGGCTGGCGGGGAGCAGCGCTAAAGCAGTGAGTGGGGCCGTAGAATGGACAGCAGGACCTCTCTGAGCACAGCCTCTGCCTGCATGCACATTCAAGCAGCTGGGGCCCAGCAGGGGCAGCTACACACCTTGTGAGTGGCGGCCGCCGCTTCCTCGAAGGCCTCATTGGTGTGCAGACGCTGTGGGGCAGCATCTGTGGCAGGCCCAGCAGGCGCTTGGACCTGCAGACAGCAGATCAAGCAAGTCCTTTTGACATTTTCCCTGCACTGCAATCCGACAGCTGGCAAAGTGACGATGCCAGAAGGCAAAGTTGCCAAGCCTTAAACCACAGTAGCTGCCAGCACTACCAAACAATGCAACGGAAGGTGGTTCCTGTCACGATCGCTGTGAAATGTCGTGCCAGCCCTGTGCTGTGCGATGCAACTCCCACCTGGGTACAGCCCATGATGGCTGCGACTTCATCATCGCAGGCTGCAGTGAAGGCAAGCTCATCATATGGTGGAGAGCATGTGTTCCCAGCCTGGACTTCCTGCAATGAACAAAAGTTAGTGATTCACGCAGATAACCCCACGCGCCAATGGCTGCAGCCTGCAACCCCCATACTTGACTTGTCACTGCGGACTGCCACACTCAAAGAGAGAGTTGGGCGGTGACAGCAGGTGCAACGCCCTTTACAAGCCAGGGGTGCAGCGCCAGCAGGGGTTGCTTGCTGCCCTGAGGCAAGCAACACAAAGAACTGGCACGCTGTTACTTGGCATACTCCGAAGCATTGCAAAGCATGAAGCCTTGTTCACAAGCAGCGGGCAGCATTGTACCTGGAAAGTGCGCTGACGGGCACCCACCTCATGAGCAAAGGGACCGATGAGCACTGCAGACGAAGATCGGGCGCCCTGCAGCAAGTCATGTGACGTTGGCCCCTACATATGTGCAAACACAGAGGGGGACAGACGACTGCTTAGCCTGCAGGGCCAGGCAGGCAATTGCAGCAGCACATTCCATGCAATCGTCCGTCTGGAAGCACTGTGCAAGCCACGCGCTGTGGCCAAGCTTGCCCATGAGGTGCTCCTTCAGCAGCAAATGCTTGCAGCCCTCACCTTTGCCACTCTTCCTGCAGGCACCTCCCCACAGCCAGCTGCAGGGGCAACCACTGCTGTGGGGCTGCTTGCTGTGGCCCTGGGGGTACTGGGCCAAGGCTGTGGCTGCTCCAGCTCGTTCTGCACCACCTGCAGGCAAGCCGAGATCTGACAACCTGCAAGCCTCTGGAAGCAATGCCAAGCGCAGCTGTAGGCACCCAGATGTGCCCTAGCTGCGGGCAAGTCCGGCAGGAATGATCGATGATGCAGCTTTTGGACAAGACCAGCAGCCATGCTGCTCAAGTGCTTTGCACAACTTGCGGTGGGGCATGAGTACAGAAGGCAGCATCTGCTGTCAGCGGAACCACACCAGCTGAATGTGCTCCAGGCACAGCCTGGGGACTTGCACAGGCCGCGACTGCCAAGCCTGCTGCAGCTTCTGTTGTGCAGCCGCCATCATCCGCCCATCCTGTCCCCTGGGTCTGTGAGGAGGCGCTGCAGCAGCTGCAGACAGCGGGCACGCCAGGCCCCGCCTCGAGACAAGCAGCCTCCGCTTAGCATCGGGGCAGACAGTTGGCGTCGCGTGGCGGCAGGGCTGCTGCTGCTGGCTATCCTGCAGAGCCAGCTTGTAAGCGAGCTGCTGCTGCTGGCTGAGCTGGATCTGTGCACAGGCCTGGCTGCATGACCCCTGCCACTGGCGAGGGTGGCCTGCGAGCCAAACAGCCCATGCTTCGACGCACAGCTGTCGCAAGGGGAGCCCTCCAGCACGCTGGGCTCTGAGCTGCCGCTCCTCAGGAAGCCGCGAGAGGGGGCTTGGCGGCGGCTTAGGTAAAGTGGGTCGGCTGGCAGCTGCATGCGGCGGCTGTCCTCCGCCCACTCTGTCTCCTGGTGCAGCAAGGCCTGCAGGGGAGGCCAGCTGCTGACGTAAGGTGGGGTGCATGCTTGACTTCATGTGTGGCCCTGCTTCACGTGTTGCCTGCAGGCAGCAGCCTATGTCACAGGCATCAACAGTTGTTGCCAGGGCCTCTGTAACGAGCAGCGTCTGGAAGACAGGGGGCATTGCTTTCAGGTTGTCAGCATTAGTAGGGACATGCTGACGCATACTGCAACTGCAGCATGCCGGTCTGCTTCAGATGGAGCCTGCAGCAGGACAGGGGTAGCTGGAGGCAGGTGAAAAGCTTCCAACTGACAGTGTGACGTCTTGGGATGGGCCCTTCCAGAAGGAATGATGGCATGGTGCAGACCGGTCTGCAGAGGTCCCAGCAGGTGAAGTCAGCACAGGCAAAAGAGTTGGCTGTCCTGGATTGCGGGGAGTGTCCCTTTGCAAGGCCAAGCGCTGTGGACGCCTTTGCAGCTGTTGTCAGCTTGTTTGTCGATTTTCCAGTATAGATATTCACCTGCAGGTACTCTGGGCTCGCAGGGGCGCTGCTGGCGATGGTGGCGGCCAGGTGCCTTGCCTGCTGACATCTCTCTTGGTGGCACCGGCAGCCTGCAACACTTTCAGGAGAACTGCGAGAGCCTTGCATCACAACGTCGCTGTGCAGAGCTTGTGATAGCCCATCTGCCTTTGTTGAGTTCCGCTGCAAGCATCGATGCCAAGAAAGGCACCAGACGAACGGCCATGATATGGCAGAATCTCGGTTGACACAATGACAGCAAGTTTATCACCTGCTGCCTCCTGCACCTGCAGGCCTTGGCACTGTGCGCGGCTGCTGCCCCTCCCTGGCGATCTGCAGCAGCTCCCGCATCTGGCACTGCAGGGACTCGCTGACATGCTGCCACCCCTGGCGCTCCTGCTGCAGCTGCTGCTGCGCGAGCACTGCTGTGGTGAGCAGCTGCATCTGCTGCTGCAGTCCAGGCAGAAGAGCCACCTGCTGCTATAGCCCAGGGATCAGTGCAGCCTGGGCCTGCAGCCTGGCAATCTCACCAGCCTGCTGCTGCACCTGCTGCTCGAGGGCAGACACGTCAGGTGCAGGGGCTCTGGCAGCCTGGGTGCCCCCGGTGTTGGCCTCTGCACGGGTGCTGACATGTGGAGCGGCAGCAGCAGCAGCTGACCGTTTCTCAGGGCTGGCTGCCTGCTGCTCAGCAGCATCTGCTGCCAGGCCGTCGCCAGTACTGGCCGTTGCATGCGCACCAGCCGCTGTTTTGTTGGCAGCAGCTGGTGCCTGTGGCGCAGGACTGGCTGCATGCTGCTCTGCACTGCCACTCTGAGGCTGCTGCTCTGAGGGCTGTGTGGCTTCCAGGCGGCTTGCAGCAGGCCCCTCCACAATCTTGCCAACACAAGGCTCTCCCCCAGACAGTGTCTGGTTAGAGGGTGCTATGGGAAAAGTGGGCTTCAAAGGTGCTGTCGGGCTGGGATCCTTGCCAGAGCAGGAATTGCTGCAGGGCCACAACAAATGTTGCCACTTGTGTACAGGATCGCAAGCATCAGTACATTCTGCCGCCAAACTCGTGCCGCCCACGACGGGGCGACCACCGTACCCACCGAGGCAGCGCCCCGCACACCCCATGACACACACATATATAAAGACGCCAGAAGGACCTGGTGTGGGCGATGAACCCTTCAGAAAGCAACACGCTAGTCCGCACCTGTGAGGCCTTGCCTCCTCAATCTGAGCTGTTGCCCCCACCATAATGTTGCGCAAGCTGTGAGAGACCAATGTGCTTGTTGTCCACTGAGACAGACTCTTTGCTTGCAGTCCTGCAGAAAACCTGCAATGGGCACCACGACACTGCATATCAATCTGCAGAGCCGCAGCAGCGTGCTGATGCAGGCACAGTTGACGTATAATAAGCTGCTGCTCTCCTTGAAACAGTGTCCTGCTGGACGCGGCACCTGTCGTGTGTGGCCTGAGAGTGCCAGTGAGGCAGACAGCAGATTGTGGCAAATGGGCTGCTGAGTCCAGCGGAGACGGGCTCACCACTCAGGGCATTTTCATGGCAGCACGTGGCTGATGTTCAGCCTGTGCTGCTGCAGCTGGCTTATGATGCTGGCAGCAGCCTGCGGGGCGCCTGCAACATCTGCGTCTGCAAGCTGCTTGCTGTATGGCAGGCAAGCATGAGGTCAGGCACACTGCGGCTCAGGGCTGCCCTTCAGCCACACACACCACCTCTGGATGGTCACTCAGAGCTGGGTCATGCATGGCAGGCAGGAGACATGCTGACAAAGGCTGATCGCAGATTTCAGATCATAGAGTGCAGAGGCGGAGGCAAACGTTGCAGCTGACCCCGGTGACTCACATGGAATTCAGCAGCGAGTTGAAGGTGTCAAACAGGCTGGCCACTACATCGTCCCTGCAGCAGCATAGAGGCTGACAGTTGCGCATGAGTGACAAAAAGTTCCATGATTGACAAAAAGTTCCACAAGCTGCTTCAGCAACCCCTTTTTGTTTGGAGTGGCTGAGCAGCTGACCCCCAGCCAGACCATTGTGCGCAGAGAGCAGTACCGTGTTGCAGCATTTGGCACGCAGCAGACTCAATTGTGCAAGCGCTTACTGCAGCTCCTTCTTCCCACAGAAGCAGGCAAAAGGGGCCCTTCTGCCAGGCTGGGTTCCTTCGCGCAGCAGGCCTGCCTTGTCGCTGCAGTATCAGAATGGCAAGCTTTCAGCTGAGGTGCAGCAGAGGCTAGTGCAGTTGCACACCTTAATTGACTGGCAGCATGAGCTCAAGCTTGCCTGCTACATGTGAACAGGCCGCTGCAGATATCTGGCCATGCACAGATGTCAGTGAGGCAGTTTAGTCAGAACAGCCTGGTCCAGCAGAAGCCAGGTGCAGCGACAGCTGAGGCAGCTGGCAACAGCGGGGACAGCTCACCAGAGCATTGTGGTCAGCACGAAGCCTGGTATGAGCTGCTCAGTGGGGGCGCCCTCAGTCCAGACTGTTGAAATTGGGCCTTTGCGCGCCAGCACCGACAGCTGTGAGTGCTGCCTGTGTAGGCTCTTCAGCAGGTCTTCAGCAGCCCGGCGCAGGGGAGCCAGGCACTGGCGTAATCGAGAGGGCAGACCAGCCTGCAGCAGGACAGAGCGGCACTGAGAGGCATGTCAGCAGTTGGAGATGGGGTGCTGCTGGGGATGTGTCAGCAGGCTCAAGCATGCTCATATGGCGCCCAGTGACAGCAGTGGCTTTTCAATCTACATACAGGCCACCAACTGTTGGTATGGCATGCCAGGCAGTGACCTTCGGGTATAGGGTGCTGTCCAGGTAGGTCTGGAGCAGTGCTGTCCACTCAGCAGGCCTCAGGGTCCCGCTCACGCATCCTGCAGCTCTCCCTACAATGACAGTTGCCAGAGAATCGGGCATCTGCTCCCAACCCAAGCAGAACAACGTCAGGTGCTCAAGGGGCGACAACAGGAATCGTGGCGCCTGCCATGTCAAGTTGGTTACAGTCTGACCTAACAACAATATTTGTTGACCATATGTTTACCGCAAGTTTTGTGCTCTTCCCCCTCTGGTTTTGCCAGCAATGGGCATTTGCATCTCCAGACCTGCAAGGAGGTGAGGACTGAAGCTTTAAGAAATTTGAGAAGTTCCTCGAGAGTCCATATCATATGGTGCCTCTGGACTCCAGTAGCTGTCACTTAACCCAAATTGCAGGCCAGATCAGCAGCAGACCACTAGTGTTCCAGTTCAAATCCACTCTGAAGCTATCCTTGGCATTGCTGCCTGTGCACCACACCAGCAGGTGAATGCCTTCTTCATCACTGCTGCTTCCACTGCCAATTGCCTCATAGTATGCTGTGCCTGCAGGTGCTCACAAGCAGTGAGGATGGCAGCATTGCATTGTGTGACCTCACAGGCCGCAAAGCCAGGTGGCAGGTGCAGCAGGCACATGCAAAGTCTGTCAACCGCATTGCCAGCTACCAGCCAGACCTGGCGGTGAGCCTGAGGCAGCTCAGGCGACGAGTGCTTGTGCAGCGGCATGATTGCTGGCATGGCCTTGCTGGCTGCATGGGCTCACCGCCATGCTGGCTGCAGGTGTCAGCCTCACGTGACAGACTGGTGAAGACCTGGCGGGTGGGCCAGCAGGCGCCGCTGCAGGTGCTGCAGGCGCACAGCCTCAGCATCACCGGGCTTTCTGCCCTGCCCGAGCATGGTTGCATATGCACTGGGGCCAGAGACTATGCTGTCAAGCTGTGGGACATCCAGACTGGCCAGCTGCTTGCGGAGGACACCATCCAGCAGAACGTGGTGACCTACATCTGCAGAATTGCGGAGGAGCACAGCGTACTGCAGGTCTGGCTTGCAGTCATTGGTGCTGCTTGGAGACCTGCCGGCCTGTGCAGCACAACTGTTGAGTGACAGCCTTGCCTGCCCCCCATGCAGACCACAGCTGTTGCAGGCCAGAGCTGGTTTGCGACTGGTTGCGTGCTGAATATGGATTCCTCAGGCCAGGCCTGCCCTGCTGGCATGTGCCAGGACGCTGGGGACACAGCCTTGCCTGCACGCCGTGCAGGCCAGTGAGGACCTCTGCCTGCGCGTCTGGGACTGCCGCAGCATGTCAGTGGCCCAGTCTCTGACGGACCAGCCCAACATCCCTCTGTGCTGTGACTGCTCACCAGATGGTGAGAGCACCTGTCGCGCAGGCCAGGCAGCAGCCCAGCAATGAGGCGCTTATGAGGAAGCAGGTGCCTGCATGCAGGTCTATACTTTGCTGCAGCCTGCAATGGGTTTGATGGTGCTGGCTGCGAGGTGTGCATCTGGGACAGGCGGAAGCAGCGGGTGCTGGCAAGGTGAGGTCAAAGAGAGCTGTCTGTCACGCGTCTGCACCTGCGAACCCGTCAGCCAGGCATTCCCTGTGCAGATGTCCGGGGCACAGCCAGGCAGCCACATGCTGCAGCTTCCTGCCCCCAGCACTTGCTTCACAATGCGAGGAGCAGAGGCAGGGCGATGAGCAGGAGTGCAGCCCAGTGCAGCAGGCGCCTGCACTCCTCATTGCCTCTGGCTCCAGGGACAACACGGTCAGGCTCTGGGATGGGTCAAACGGCAGCTGCCTTGCTGTCACAGAGTTCCTGTCAGATCCACATGCAGCTGTCACCGCCCTGACCCACTTGCCTCCCAGTGCTGGCGCGCTGAATGGCGTGCTCTGTGCTGGAAATTTTGATGGCCAGCTGCAGGCATGGACCTGCTGCAGGGATCCTGGAGGCCTCCAACGTAGATTGCCCTCGCAATCTGATTGACATGTCTTGAGAGTTCAGTCTTTGTGAAGTTGGCCGAGAGGCATCACCCCTCCGAGCAGCCGCACCTGCAGCCTGCATCACAACATGGCTTGTGTGCTATCATGCTGCTGACTGTGAGCTAGTCTATTTTGCAAAGGTTTTGCCCCATCGTACAACGGCCTTCCCCTCCCAAGTCAAAGCTATTGCACAAAGCTTTGGGTGTGTCAGGCTGACACTGTCAGCCAAGGGGGGTGTGCTACACCTAACTTTCAAAGGAGTGGGCTCTTGCATGTGTAGACTCCCAGACACAGAGATACAATGAACTGCAAAGGCACCTGCAAATCCAAACGCTCTGCAACTCAACCAAGCTGGCCACGAGGAGTTGACTCAATGGTTTCAGGGTTGTTTATAAACAATTAGGGCAGTCAATAAGATTTGAAGACCCCGCAGGCATCATGCAGTCGGCACTGGGTGCTAACATGGCTGGCCAGATCCGTGTTGACAGTCCAGCCTGCTTGCGACCGCCTCTGGTTTGGACTAACCGGACCACGCACGGGCAGAGGCAGCACAGCACATCAAGATGGCATGTCTGTTCTGCGCTGCAGAATATGAGCAGCATTGCTGCCACTGAGGAAGCAGTTCTGCAGGAGGCAATTGGTGTGACTCGAACGTCCTTGGCTGCACAGAAGTCACAGAGGCCAGCATGAAGGCTGCCACTTGCTGTGCAGGCAACAGTCCAGAGCAATTTGAAGACAGCTCAGAGCCAATGGGACGCCCGGTTGCTGCGGTTGAGGAGGCATATCTCAAAGGTGAGCAGGCTCTGTGTTTGTTACAGTAGGCCCTGACCAAGGCCACCATCTCGCTGAGGCTGAATACGCCTATTTCTGCAGGGGCAGAGTACCTGCGCAGCCTGGGCTTCAGCAACACAGCTGAGATTGCCAGAGTTCTTGACATTGCCATGAACCCCAACAGCCTGTACAGCAAGTTTCGGGATCGCAAGCGGAGCGTCAATGCATTTGTAAGTTTCTCCAGGGAACACTGCCACCTTCAGCCGTCTTCCAAGGCCAATCTGAATCCCCAAGTGCTGTCTGCAGGCCCGCAAGCTGGATGTCGAGCAGGACATCAAGCCAGTCTGCGAATTCTTGTTGGCACAGGGCATTCCTGCTGCAAGCTTGGCAAAGGTGGGCTCCTGGTCATGCACTCCCAAGCATCTCATCCATGATGTGCACTCCCAGCAAACTTTGGGTGTCCACCTGCAGGTGATTTCTCAGCACCCTCCCACCATCTGTTACTCAGTGTCAGAGCGGCTGCAGCCCTTCTGGGAGTTTCTGAACAGCATTGGGATTAAAGCGCCGGCACAGACAGTCATGAAGCGTCCTAGCATACTGGGTCTGGATGCAAGCAAGAACCTGAGGTCGATTGTGAGCTACCTTCAGTCTGTCGGTCACAGCCTCGAAGAGATTGAGACATTCCTGGAGACTAGCATCTGAACCCCTCAGCCTGTGGAAGTGCAACAGTCCAGTGATTTGGTCAGGTTCCAAGCATTGTTGCACAATGCCGGTCTCAGGAAGACAAAATTGTTGCGAGAGCAGGCCAGATGTGGCCACAAATGTTCTCTGGACGGGAGAGCAGGCGGCTGGCAGTATCACTTGCCGCCAAACAGACCAGCGAGCTTGTTGCCCTGCTTTTCAATCTTCTTGGTCCCCTTCTGAGCGGTCTTCTTGGCCTGCGGGCAAGCAGAGCTACCGTGTCCTGTGCACATTCGTGACTTTGTGAGAGAAATGCGCCAACATCATTGCTGCTGCTGGCTGCCTTGCTCCCGGCCAGATGGAACCCCAGACTGAATTTGCAGCCTGGTCCTGCTGAGAGGCCGCCAAGTGTCCCTCCGTCACACATGGAATTTAGCACTTCCCACCTTCTGCTGCGTCTGCTTGCCAGACTTGCCGACCTTCCTGGCCACCTGTGTGCCGCCCTTCTTGAACTCGCCAACAGCCTGCTCATACCCAGCGAAATTTCGGGAGTCCTGCACGGCAGCCATGCAAAGATGCTGCACTGTGGAGGCCAGCTGTGCACTAACAGCATGTATGCCGTGACAACAAGGGAGCCTTGGATCACGATGAGCGCAGTTGGGGCGCCAGAATTCTAGTAGCCCAGCGCAACCAGCAACATGTCGCCAATGCTGCCTGCAGCGTCAGTTTTTTGGCGGCTCACAGGGTGCTGCTGTCAGGCTTGGCTCACCTTGACAGAAGCCTCCCTCATGAAGTCATCAAACTGGGGGTCAATCTTGGAGAGGGCAAATCCGATGCCCAGGATCGCAACGACAGAGGCTGCAGGGCAGGCAGCCGCCTCACCAAGACATCAGAAGCAGTGCCGATATTGCTCCTGCTAAGCTACTCAGGAGAGGGTGCATCCTTCTCCGCACGCCTTGCTATCCAGCATCAACCAAGTGGCACTGCACAGGCTCTCCTTGCCAATAAGCAGGGGTACTGCCAGCAGCAGCAGCAGCCTGAGCCAGCTTTCGGTGCAGTATAACAAACATCCATGCGCAAGCCACCAGGCGTTGCAGGGGCTGCCCCCTGTGAAGCCTGCAAATGCTTCAGCAGGAACAGCAGCCTTGGCCAGCCTCCAATGCAGTACATACAGCATCCATTGCAGTGCAGTCTGTCGATGCTGCCTATCACCTGGCAGCGCCACAGCGCGGGGGTTGATGTCGCCGCCGGTGGGGATGGAGGGCCCGCTGGGCAGGCTGATGTTGGGGGCACCGGGCAAGCTGGGGGCTCCAGGCAGGCTGGGGGCACTGGGCAGGCTGAAGCTGGGCAGCTTGAAGCCCCCGGCCCCCTCAGCAGCCTGCTGGGCCTGCTGCGCCTTCCTTTCAGCCGCCTCCTTTGCACGCTGTGCCTCAGCTGCTGGGTCTACTTGGAACAGCTGCAGGCACAGGCAGGTGGTGAGACCTGCCCAGTCATGCAGGCTGTCGACAGCATGTTGCCTGCCGCTGTGTGCGTCCTCCAGCTGTAGAGGCCAGCCACAGGGGCAAGGCCGCAGCACCGTGGCACGG
Organism: Asterochloris sp. CNOR1; assembly: GCA_963969365.1. Classification (NCBI taxonomy): domain Eukaryota; kingdom Viridiplantae; phylum Chlorophyta; class Trebouxiophyceae; order Trebouxiales; family Trebouxiaceae; genus Asterochloris; species Asterochloris sp. CNOR1. Next base: position 2,831,633 of record OZ017746.1, on the reverse strand, counting down.
GCAGAGGCCCTAGAGTCGCCGCATAGCAATGCAGTCACATAAAGGCATCATGAAGTTCGTTGCAAACAATGCCGCTGTATGCAAAAGCCCCAGGGCTGCTGGCCTACCTTCTTGGCAGAAGACTTTTCGAAGATGACCTTAGCATCTGCAGCCCCGACATGCAACAGGGCAGTTGCTGCAAGGCCAGCCGCCAGGAGCCCCACATGCTGCTGCTGCCTCTTGCCTGCATCTGCAGGAAGATAGATCATGTGCTGTCCCACAGCTTTGCTGGCCTCATGCCAGCAGGACTTGCAATCAAATGGCTTCTCAGCCACAGTCGACAGTTTAAGGGTTTGGTTGGCTGCCAGATCGATACATGCCTGCTTGGTGCGCGCAGCAGACTTGGCACCGCTTGGTTGGTCGGGTAGCCTCCTGCCGCACAGTCAGTTGCCTGGTGGCGGACCCAGAGGCCAGGGAGGCTGCAGACATCATCCGAGCGGCCAGAGACTCACGAAGAGGCTGCAAGTGCGAGATAAAGGGCCGAACTTGACCTGCTTAGTCACAATGGGCTAGCACCATGCAAACATCCTGCGTTTACCAGGCTGCATTCAAGGGGCTGCAGGTGCAGCTTCCTACTACACAATGTTCAACAGAGCAATCAAAGATGAAATTCGCTGGTGGGCTGTAAACTACAAGCTGCTGGGCTGGGACACCAAAAGTGGGCTGCGCGTGCCAGTGAGCTGCTCAATCTCCTGCATTTGAATGGGGACAGCTGCAGAAAGCACCTCCGGGGCCCCTTCCGTTATCAGGACATTGTCTTCTATTCTGACTCCAATGCCTGCAAGCGGGCCATAGCGCCCAGGGTCGTCAGGAATGTACAAGCCAGGCTCAAGCGCCATGACTACTCCTGGCACAAGGGGCCGGTCATGATTCACAGTGCTAGTGTCATGGGTGTCTAAGCCCAGCCAGTGACCTGCAACCAGCAGTGGGTGCTTGAGTCAGCTGTGCTCTGTGCAGTGTGCAACCTGGCTTGAATGGAGTGCAGCTGTGCAGCCTGGTCAGAGTTGCTCGCACGGAAGCAACGTCGCAGGATCTCTATCTTGATGGGCTCAGAGCAAGCCTCTGCTCACAGCCTGGCAAGGTGACTGCAGGGCTGTCACTGCTTCTGAGAAGATTCAGCTGCCCTTGCGTACCGACTGAGTGAGGGTAGAAGTCCACATAGCCGCCGACGGCAAGGTGGCTTGCAGTCCTGTTTCCTGCCAAGCCAAGGCTGGCAGCGGCCTGGGAGAGCAGCTGAATGGACAGGTGGTGGATTTGCCTCAGAGTGTTGCCAGGTCGGCACTGCTCCAGGCAGGCCCTGCATGTATGAAAAGCCAGGGTGTCTTCTGTCTGGCAGCACAGCTGCACAGAGTCAACGCGCCAGCCTTCAGCAAGTGCCGGCCTGCTGCTCCACTGCTTGCAGCTTGGGCATCAGGTGCCACATCCAGGTGGCCCTGCCGCTGCCACCATCCACATACAGCTTTCAGCAGAGGTGCCAACATCAAAACTGGCTTCACAGCCACGAAGGGTGAGGGCCACAGGCCCTCATGCATGCAGCCTGGCTGGGGACAGAGCACGCAGCTCACCTGTATGCAAAGAGAACTCCTTCGTACACAGCCTGCTGGGGTGAGCTGAAGCACCCGTTGACAGGCCAGGTGCGTGTCACATCGCTGACGTAGCCGTTCAGCTCGCAGCCGGCGTCCATCAGCAGCAGCTGCCCATCCAGGACCCGCTGCAGGGCAGGGGCAGGATCAGCAGTGTGGGGCATGCTGCAAGCCAGCAGTACATGCAGCCAACGCATGCAGCCAAAGAATGGCATCATTGTGCGCAGTTGTGTCGCGACCAGACCTTGTCGTTACGCCCGTAGTGGATGGTGCAGGCGTCCGTGCCACCGGCAACCACAGGCGGATAGGCCATGCGGTCTGCACCAGCAGCTTTGCAGCTGTACTCTGCAGTGGGCGGGCAGGCATTTGGGGCTCACTGAGGGGATGTGCTGGCACGCAAGGCACATGAAGGTGCTGACACTCTCCTTAATAAGGCTAGCAGCTGGGCCGCTGTGGACAAGGGGCTGCTGGCAGACATGATGCTGCCTGGTGCAGGGACACATGACCAGCTCACCAAAGCTAGCAGCGATCTGCTGCTCATGCACCCCCGGATGGGACTGCATGATGCACTGCCGCAGGGCAAGGGCAGATGTGTGAGCAGACTGGCGCATGAGCTCAACCTCTGCTGGTGACTTGGCCCACCTGCAGCCACAGAAATCTCTCAGTTTGCGTTGTGGGACCGCCATTGCATGTGGAGAGTACAGAGTGATGTGCTGAGGTGCCGGACACCTCTTTCATGTGTACGCACCGCATGAGGTGCAGGCTCTCGCGTAAGCTCCTGACCTGCCCTCGCTCGAGGGCATTGTAGAGGGCAGGCACAATCTGCTGCAGCTGGCTGCCATTGCGATCGGCATCATAGAAGACGGTGGAGACACTGCCAATGAGGGACTTCATGTGCCTGCTGGCCTGGAAATTTGCAGCAGCAAGTCATTACGAACGTGCCAGGCGTTTGCTGAAGCAAAGGGCACACTCTTGTGCAAGTCAGCTCGACAAGCTGCTGCTGCGGGCAGGCACAGCGCCCACAACATCTTCACCTCTGACAAGGGATATGCCTCATCAGCTCCAAACAAGTCCACTGCAGCCTCCAAGCTCATGGAGGAGCCGTTCCAAATCTCATCCTGCAGGCAACAGGAGCGTCCAGCCAGTGGGCAGGTTCTTTTGAGTTTACAAGCAGTTCACCTTTCTGTTGTGGTCCTTGAGGAACACAGTGAGCTTGCCACCTGCAGCAGGCACAGCCTAGAAGTCTGGCATGCAGTGGCAGTGCTGCTGAGAATTGAAAAGGCCGCCAGCCTGGGCCCGAAGGGTGATAGTGCAAAGCAGCAACACTGCTGCACCCAGTGGGCTGCTGGCACGGCCTACCTCTCGTGGCGCACTCAAGCACAGCCACTGCATCTGGCTGCCTGATGCCAGTCAGGTATTCGAAGTCTGCCTCTTGACGAAAGCGATAGGGAATGACACCAGACATGTACTGCATGTGAGCTCCTGGGAGCACAGCAAGGCTGTCTGGGGGCATGCTGCTTGCCAGGTGCTGCCGCCGCCTCTGGACCTCCTCCAACAAGATGCCTGGCACAACCTCCCCATCTGCAAAAACCTGCACACAGATGCGCGTGCCACCCTTCAGCATGCAAATGCATGCAGGCTTGGGGGTGGTGCCTGCTGCCTCCTGATGCATGCTTGTGGGTTGTGCACGGCCATCAAGCAAGGTTACCTCTGGATGTGTCTGCTGTGTGGGCTGTCCAGCAACTAGCTTGCGCCCAGTCTGCCATAGCCCTCTGGATGCTCTTCTGAGCAGCCCAGAGGTCATGCAGGCTGCCCCAGAGGACGTTACAGCAGCTGTGATGTTTTGACCAGCAGGTTTGACTTTGTCACTGCTCTTGTGTGCCGCGTGCTGCTGCCCAGCACTGAGGTCATGGGCTTATATGGTGGTGCCAGTGCCGTCGCATACACACAACATGGGGGTCTCTCGACTCCGTGCAAACCAGCGCCAAAGCTTGGGCGGAGTCTTCGATGGCAGCACCAGAGGGCCACATCTGCAGGAAGCCTCAGGGTGCCACCGCCTATAATGGCAGCCAGTCATCGCTCGGAAGCTGCTGTTGGAGCACAGTCAAATGCCAGTGGGTATTCCTGGATGTCCTCTTCATTTGCAGAGCTTTCTAGCCAGGAATGATGTGTGACATGCCACTGTGAATTTCCGCTCTGCATGCCATCTGAGCTGGCACAACTTGCAGGCTATGAGTGTTCTTGGCTGCAGGCCTGCCACTCACGTCCATGCTGGCTCGCCAGATGCGCAAAGTGCAGCAGCAGCTGGCAATTGGGCTGGCAGCGACAGGCCTGTCGCTTGCTGTAGGTGGCGGGCTGCCCGCCTTGTCTGCAGAGGAGCTCATGAGGTCAGACCCACCTTGCATGATTGCCTAAGAACACCATGCCCCCTCATGTCAAGGTGCCAGATGCTCCAGGGTGGCATCGACCACCCGCTGCCAGCATCCCAGCAGCAGCTGTGCATGCAGGGTTGACAGCACCCAACCCTGTCACCAGCCATGTCAGCACAGCAAGCCTGCCTGCATACATGCCTGTCAGCCTGGTCAAACACCTTTCCCTTCTGCACCCCGCAGGTTCCCAGCCTCCCCCGACCCAGCCATCTTTGCAGCTCAGAAAACGATGGTGGAGGCCTGGACCATTGTGGGGGAGGCCTTTGTGGATGGCAGTTTCAACCACCATGACTGGGAGCGCGAGCTGTCCAAGGTGAGCTGGCGCGGCCACCAAAGTGACCAGCTGATGGCCCCTGCTCTTCAGTTGATGCTGGCCGCCTGATCAGTTGAGCTGGCTACTTGAACTTCAGGCCCACCTGTGTGATAAAGCTCGGCCCTGCTTCTGCCTGTACCCTTGCCCTGTGAGGCCATGCTTCATTATGAGAGCTGGTGCATTATGAGAGCTTGTGTGGCTGTCCACCCTCCTCCTGAGGGCGGGTGCATGCTTCCAGCCTTCTGCATGGCCCTGCAGGCATCCAGCTGTCCCCTGTACCCCTGCAGGCCATGTTTGATGCGTACAAGGCCCCCAGCATCAAGGGGGCTGAGGAGGCCACCGACCGCATGCTGGCCTCCCTGGGGGACACCTTCACCCGCCGCGTGCCAGCCTCGTGAGCCATCACCTGCCCGTTGCTGCTGTCTGATCACGCGGGGGCTGCCTGCCTGGAGGTCATGGCCGGTCTGCCCTGGTGGGGCGGGCAGGGGCCCTGCAGGCACCCAGGCCGCCACCCAGCCGGCTGGCCACCCCCAGATGCGGGGCGCTCCAGAATGTGTGCATGTCTGCTTGCCCGCTGCACAAGGCAGCTTGTCTTGAAACAGGGCAGCCAGCGCCTGGCCAGGCAGCAGGTCTGCCAGCCACTTGACATCAGGCTCAGCATCTCAAGATGTCACTAGGGTCGCATCCTGACTCCAGATGCTTCAAGCTGACAGCCTGCTGCCGCTCAGTTCCAGCACTCAGAGCCACTTCCATCTGCAGAAAGGTGAGGAACAGAGCATTACAGACACATGGTCCCCATCATTGCGTCCATGCCCATTCGCCCTTGCCTGCAGGGAGTATGCCGACTTCCGGGTGAGCAGCGACGGGGAGGTGCAGGGGGTGGGCCTGCTCATCGCACAGGAGCCATCAAGTGGGCGTCTGGTGGTGCTGGCTCCAATCCGTGGAGGCCCTGCCGACAAGGCCGGCGTGCTGCCAGGGGATGAGGTGTGCTGCCAATGCTCAGAGCTGATCATCTGCAGTGCACCTGCAGTGCACACGCTTGTTTCCGAGCAGCACCCGTGCATGCAGTGGCAATGCGAGCGCAGTGCACAACTCGCTCAGCAAGATGCACAATGGTGCAGGCACTGCACAGCGGTGTAGGCGCGTGCCCCCCTGTCACTGCCACACCCTGCCAGCCTACTGTGCAGGTGCTGAGCATTGATGAGCAGAGCACCACAGGCTGGAATGGGGACCAGGCAGCCCAGCTGCTGCGCGGGCGCTCAGGCAGCAGCGTGTCCGTGCGCTTTGCCAGACGGTCGGAGCAGGTGCCCGGCGTGCCAGGGCGCCCGGAGCCAGTGCCCCATCCCAGCTACGAGCTCAAGCAGGTGGCTGTGCCTGCCTGCCTCGATCTGGCCGTGACATATCACCAGACGGGTCCTGCAGCTCCATGCAGCCCTCCCCTGCAGGGCTGAGCATCACTCAGGGAGCGCCTTGAAGCCGGCCTGCTCAGCGTGCACACTGCGCAGCTGCCTGCAGAGGCCCTGCTCCCCTCCTGCTGTGTGCTGTGACTAGCCACCCCTTTATTTTGAGGACTCCTGGTCAGGGCCAATCCAGACCCCACCATGCCAGCAGATTTTGAGGAGGTGCTGCATGACACACGCTGCTCACCGCACCGTCCCCTGTCGACAGTTCATGCGCGAAACTCTCGTCATGGCTGTAGCCAGGCGTGCGCTGTCCTTGAGTGCTGTCAAATGGCTGCAGGTGTCCATGAGGCGCGAGAAGCTAGAGTTCAGCCCTGTGTTCGCCCGCAACATCCCCCACCGCGACCCCACCACCAAGCAGCAGCACATGCTGGGTTACATCCGCCTGGCCAATTTCAGCCAGAAGGCTGCTCATGACATGGATGCAGCCATCCACGAGCTTCAGGTGTGCTGCTGGGTGGTCAGGCTCACCCTGCATTGGCCACATGCCTGCCAAGCACACCACAGCAGCCTGTCCTGACCAGACTGCGACGACCTTGTCCGGGCTTTGCCCCTCCAAGCAGGCGTGCACATGCAGGTGGCTCAGTCCCAGCTGCCAGGCATGAGGCCTTGCTGTGTTGCCGCACACCAGCAGGACTGCCAGGTGCCACCGCCCTGCACGTCTGCCAGGGTTGCTGCCCCAGATCTGCTGCTGTGCACTGCAGAAGGGCGGTGCAGATGCGTTCATTCTGGATTTGAGGAACAACCCAGGGGGCCTGGTGCGGGCAGGGCTGGACATTGCGCGGCTGTGGCTGCCAGGAGAGACTGCCATCCTCAACGTGGAGGGGCGCGATGTGGAAGGGCAGACGGCTGTTGTGCAGGCGCGTGCTGCAGAAGGCTGGGCAGCATGCAGGCCACCCTGCTGCTGCCGGGGCCCAGTGCACTGCCTGTGGCTGGCCCAGAGACCATGCTCCCCCCCATGCTCAGCCCTGGTCTGGGCGGTCATGCCGCTGAGCTTTTGAGGACATGAGTGGAGTGCCTGCTGACCTTGTTGCCAAGCTAGATACACAAGAGTCGGGTATGCCTGACTGTTGCTGCAGCGGGAGGTGCTTGGCTCTGAAGCACTCTGTAGCCGTGCAGTGTCTGCTTTTGCTTTCCTCCCTGCTGCGATCCCGCGGCGCTCGACTCTCGCGCAGCCTCATGCATTTGAGCTGTGCATTGCCTCAGTGTGCTCCAATCCCTGCTGCAGCGGGTGGTGCTTGACTCTGGCGCAGCCACCAGCACGCAGCCGCTGGCAGTGCTGGTGAATGGCATGAGCGCCTCTGCCAGCGAGATCCTGGCAGGTGCTCTGAAAGACAATCACAGAGCAGAGCTCATTGGCGAGAAGACGTTTGGGAAGGGAAAGATTCAGAGTGTGTTTGAGCTGGGCGATGGCTCAGCTCTGTTTGTCACAGTGGCCAAGTAAGTAATCCCAAAGCAAGGTTGCTGGGTGACCAGACTGAAGTGCTGCCCGTTGTGTGTGCCCTGTCAACTGGTTTGTGAGACTGCAGCACCTTCTGCAGACCTGTGCCCAGCTAAGCAGATGCCAGCTTCCTTCTTCATTCAGGCGCTGCATGATCATGCTTGGCCAGCCTTGCACACAAGATGATGGGGCCCTGCTTTTGTAGGTATCGGACCCCTGCCCTGATTGACATTGATCATGAGGGCATCAAGCCTGACGAGGCCTGCAGCCCCCTGGAGGGCGCCTTTGGCGGTGGCCCTGGCGGTGTCCCTGTCACAGAGGCTGCTGCTCAGGGCGCAGCAGCAAGGCTGGCTCTGGACAGCTGCGTGATCACTGCTGAGCACTTTCTGGACAGCCAGCTGGCCGTGGATGCTGGATTTGCGCAAGCCAGGCAGCCTGCAGACATGCAGCAGGCGCCACTACTGCTGGGCAGAACCTGATGAGGGCTGCGCACAGTTGACGCAGTCTGTGGGCAAGCAGCCAGCGCCCCTGCTGCTGGACTGCACCTGACGGCCACACCTAACCACTTGGGCGCCATAGGTTAGGCTTCAAACCCTTGGTGCCCTTGAATCAGCTCTGTCTCAGCTACCATACAGCTTGGCAGCTGAACGCCAGATGTTGTGCCAAAACTGTACCCCCTGGCACGCATCCTGAACTGGTGTGCACATTCAGAGACATAACGAGTGTGCCACGTCCCACCTGGCCTCCTATTGAGCCTCACAGTGAAGCTGCATGTACCCTTTTACTCGACAATGGCGGGCCCTGCTGTAGCCACACTCACTGTTGCTGGTATTTCGTTTGCACCCCCTTTGAACAAGTTGCAGAGCGTTGATTGTGAAATTGCCTGTTGTCTTTGCGGAGGATGACGCATTCTTTACCGCCTGCTGCGCTGAGTGATTGTATTGCAGCTGTTGGCATTGTATATTATGCGCTGTCGGTGTTGTAATGTGGTCCGCTGGTATGTTTTACGCAGGCAGCAGTCAAGAACGTGGTTGAAAGTGCTGGTGTCATCTTGAATGGTGCGCATGGATGCATGCACAGTCAATCTGCATCTGTTCAGCCAGCACCTTCTGCCGCATCCGCATGAAGGTGTGGATGCAGCACGCCTGTCTGAGGGTGCCACCATGCTGCTGGTCCTCCAGGCAGCTGTGCTGGAAGATGTGCTCAAATTCCTGATCGCTGAGGTGGATGCCTGAGGCCGCCACCACGTCCCTGCACAGCAGGCAGCTCGCTTTCTCAGGGCCTGTGACAGCCTGAGCTCTGGAGCCCACAGGCAGCAGTAGCCTGCTGGGGAGGCAGAGTCACACCTAGACGGGAGAACAGGGGAGGAGAAGGATGAAGTGAAGCAGGCAGTGCCTCAGGGTTATGCAACCATTATTATCACTGCTGACCTGCTGGATAGCAGCAGCTGCTGCAATGTTCATCAGGCAGGCGGCTGGGCATGCTGAGCTCAGACGCAGTGGCAGCAAGGACCTGCACAGGCCAGCATGCGGCATGCAGATGCAGGGGCAGTCAGATTGTGCACAGGCGGCGCACCTGATTTCATTCCGGGGTCTCAGGCGCAGGTAGTGCTCCTCATTGACGCCACGCTCTGCTGTGGCAGTGGGGTGCAGGAGCTGCATCGTGTTGGGGTCATTGCCGTGGTTGGAGACATTGGCTATGGAGGGGTGCCTGGGCGGGGGAATGTCCCTCCGAATGGTGGGCACCCCATACACCTATGGCAGCAGCGGAGGATGGCTCGCAGAGGTCGGCGTGCACTTGTATGGCATGGTTTAGAGGCAACTTGCTCTCAAGCCACATCTGAAAGGTATCAGGGTGGAGCCAGGCCTGAAGGTCAATGTGGCCTGGCAGCCCTGCTAGATAGAGGGGACACAGTGCTATGCACATTGATCTTGCTGCAGGCATGTGCTGTGAGAAGTGGCTGACCCGGTCTGCGGGCCCCAGGTTCCGCCACCCCTCTTTCACGCTTTTGCCCAGGCTTGCATCTGCCTGCAGCTGCTCAGGGCTGTAGTCCCCCCGCAGCAGGGCATCCACCCCCAGCTCCCCCCGTGCTGAGGGCACGCCAAAGGTGTGCCCCTCTGCCGCACCCCTGCAGCAGCAACAGCCCTGGTGGCCACAGACAGAGGCCTTGCCCGGAAGTTGCTGTGCAGAGGGCTGCCGCGTTGCTGGAAAACAGTCAAGGCGAGGCTGGCTGCTCACAGAGGCAGCTCTGCGCGAGCCGTCCCTGCTGCTGCTCACTGTGACGGCACAGCTTGTACTCCAGCACCACAGCCCTGGGCAGGGTGCACCCCTCCCACCACAACCCCTGCAGCAGGTCACAGCCCTCCTTGGGCTGCCACCTTTGGGCTGTCACCTGCTGTGGAACCCTGGCCCTGAAATGCCCCACCTGTCCCCAAGGCCCAGGTGGCGCGGCTTGCCCAGGAAGTCCTTGCTAGTGAGCTGGAAATCCTCCCAAGCCTTAGTGGTCACATGGCCCCCCGAGGTGGCAGGGTCCAGCTCCGGCTGCAGCGCCTGCTTCAGCCCCTGGAACTGCCGGTCCTTGGCAACGGCTCCTGCACCCCCAGCAGACATGTCAGATGGCGCCCCGCCTTCTTGGCAGCCCATGCCGCGGACTCAGGCACAGGACATGATGCTGAGGTGCTGGGCGAGGGGCAGAAGCGTGCAAGCAGCGCACATGGCCCCCGCTGCTGGGTCTTGTAGGTCCCTGTGACATGCTGCTGCATGCACGTGCTGCCTGCGGCCTTCAGGGGGCAGGGTGCCGGTGCTGACCCAGCAGATCACGGCAGGCAATGCTCAGTGGGCAGACACGCGCCGCTCTCCAGGGGCTCACCAAAGGCGTGGCTGACTGGGTCCACGCCTGTGCGCGCCCAGTCATAGTGGCGCCGCCGCTGTTCTCCCGCTGCCCAAGCTCCGTGGGACTTGATGTACAGGTTGTGCTGGGGGTGGTCACGGCTCTGGCAGGAGTCCAGAGGGCAGTCCGCAGGGAAGATGATGGGCTTGGCTTGCCCCGCACGGTCCAGCTCCTTCGGGGTGCAGGCCAGAAAGAGGTTGAGAGTGGGCCACCACAACACGACAACTGGCTCAGCTGGCATGCTGCAGGAAAGGCAGTGCTGACAAGCAGGGCCTGGCACAGCCAGGCAACGTCTGTGCAGCCTCAAGGGCTGCTTCCAGGGGCAGTTCAGACCGCACAGTGGCTGCTGCTTTGATACCAGCAGATCCCTCGCTTGGGGCTGTGCTGAGGATGGTGTGGGCCAGCAACCAAGAAGCCCACCTTGGCATGGATGGCCCTCCCAAAGGCTAGCTCTGTCCCCAAGCCGTCTGGGATGACATGCCCGCGTACATAGCTGTGCCCCAGCGGCTCCCGCTTTGTGCTGCACAGCAGTGGGAGTGCCTACCAGGGTGTGCAGCAGTCCAACTGTGCACCAAAACAGCTGACAGGCTGCCCGAAAGCTCCACACCCCAGCTGCATGGCTGCAGCCTCCCTGGCTGCGCGGCTTTGGCTGCATCGCTGAGCGTGTGTGGGCTGCATTTCTGTCATGGCTTACAGCTGCATGGGCTGACGCTGCCCGTGCCAGGTCGTGAGGCCTTCTGTGGGCAGCTGCTCTATCTATGATGCTGAGGCCTGGCACACAGGTGAGTGCAGCTGCACCCCTTGCGAGACTCAGTTTTGTCAAGGCATGCCGAACTTGCATTGAGGCATCTGAAGAGCCTATGGCAAGACCTGTGCTGCTGGCTGCCAGTGGGTGCAGCACAGCATGAAGCCCATCAAGATTGCCTGCTGGGATTGCCTACCTGCCATAGATGTCCTCAGCACGCTCCTGCCTCCACTGCCCTGTGGCTGTCTCTGGAGACATCCGCAGGTACCGAGCCACAGACTCAGCTGCCTTAGAGATGGTCTGCTTGCCAAAGGGGCCTGAATGTAGCTCATCCTCTGCAGTGCCAAAGTGCCTGCAGACATTGTGTGACAGCACCCCATTGGCCGGACAGCGAAGAAGTCATGCCAGCTCCCTCATGATGCCAGTTGCCTGGAAGTTTCTTATGGGCACACAGCTGCCATGTCCTTGGAGTGCAGGCCATCCCCCTGGTGCGAGTTCTTGCTGAACGGCTTTCGTCAGCTCCTGATGAGCCTGGTGGACAGGCAGAGGCTTTGCAGGCTCTAAGAATGGGTCTGGGCACACCTCACGATTTTGCCGGGCTCATGCAGCGCGCTCTGCCTGTATTTCTTCTCATGCTCTGGCGTCCCAGGCCTGATTGTGAAGCGCAGGCAGTCTGCTGTGCTGACTGCATTGGCCTGGGTGCCAATTCCAGCTGCAGGGATGCATGCCAGAGGGGGCTTTCTGTGAGGCTCAAACTCCCTGTCCAAGATGTAGTGAGCAGTGTGCAGTAGCTCAGAGGTGGCCATGCGGTGGCAGCTCTGAAGTGTAGGTCACAGTCGCTGAATGCTACTCGGGAGCCTGTTAAGGAATATCGTGGCTCATAGCGCCTTCAGATTGGAACCCCACGAAGTGAGCAGCGGTATCTGACTTGAGACTTGACCTTTGCAACATGCAGTGGACCGGGGCTGCCGTGAATATGCTCTTTCAACCTGGGCTTCGACATGGGGGGTGGGAGTCACTACCAGAGTTCACACTGAGCAGAACGGACAGAATGGCATGGAACACAGAGGTGCAAGCCAGTGGTGGCATAGATGCCACGCCACATCTTGCTGGAAAACATTTGCATTGGGCCAGTGCAAATAGCTGAACTGCCTCAAGGCTTGGCGGACGGGGTTCGTTCTCCGCCTTGGTGCAGCAGAGCTGAGCTACAGTAAAATAAGATGTAGGCACACGGATTGACGACCGCTTGGGGGTTTACTTTCTCTACTTGTTGATCATCAAAGGCGTACCATTGCTCAGTGCCCTGCACAGTGACATGGAGATGTCAGCCAGCATGTAACTGAGTGCTGCCTGGCAGCACCCTGGCAGGCAGGCAGCACGGTAAAACAAAGGAATGTCGGCCCAGACCTGCACCTAAGCTTTCGGGCATGTAGCCACTGCAACAGGCAAAGGTGCCGAGGACAGTAGCGCTGACAGACAGGCAGCAGTCAAGAACCACAGAGCCAATTCGTGTGGCATACCTGAGGGGTTCTGGTCAGGCAGTGGGCTGTGTAGTGCCCACCGACCAGGCTGCCAATGTGGTTGCTCACAGCGTACAAGTCATAGGAGGTGCTAGCCACGTTTGGGGCACACTCCTCAGAGGCGAACTGGGCGAGCTTCAGGCCCTGCAGGGGCGCAAGCAGGCAGCTTGGTTCCAGCAGATTCCTCAAGATAAGCCTTGGTGACTTGAGCAGCAGGCCTGACAGCGCACACACGGCTGACTTGAACCAGCCATGGAGGCAGTGGCAGCTTTCCAACCACGCTTACCCCTGATCAGCCTCCAAAAGGTGAGCAACAGGTCAGGCAGCACACCTTCAGCAGCAGCTGGAAGTGCAACAGCCAGGAGGGGTGACCAAGAAGCACAAGTTCATGGACAGGCTGCAGAGCATGTGCAGCTGACAGAAGCCAGCCCTGCAGGCCGCTCATGCACCCAGCCTGGCCACCTTCAAAGGGTAGGTCACGTTGGAGGTCAGCTTCTCCCGCGTCTGCCCAGCAAACTTGAAGCGCTTGATGTGCAGCATGAGCACGAGGGGCAAGCGATGGATGCGCATGTGCTTGGTGGCATCTGTGCGCTGCCTGCACACCTCGCAGCTGAAGGCCTCGTCGCCCTGTAGCATGACGGAGGTGAGCATCACATGCAGGTGAATGCCAGGTCACCATGGGTACCTGTATGCCAGACCACCCCATAATCAGCAGCAAGGTCAGCCCTGGCACGCAACTGGCTTGTGGGCTGCTGACGAGAGGGCTCATCCACTGCACACAACAGCACAGCAGCAAAGACCCCAAGCAAAGATCCAACTCATGCCAGCTGCCCTCAGGAGTTTTGCACAACCAGGCATCAGGAAAAGCAGGCTTGGAGAAAGCACCAGAGGCAAGGCTGAAATCGCTTGGGTATGGGCGGGCAGGCTCTGCTGTCCACATCACGGCCACAACTCGAAACAAGGGCAGACGGCAGGCCCAGCTGTCCATGATCATGGCCACGCCTCAAGCAAGGGTGGACAGCAAGCAAGTGTCCACCACCACAGCCATGACTCAGAGCATTTCAGGGCACACTGCAGACCCGGGCACCCACCTCCAGCTTCTCATCCCCAAAGAAGCCCTGCATGCAGTCCATGATGCTGGCGGGGGTGGTCTTCCCGCTGAGCCAGGCCCCCAAACCGCCCTTGCCCTCCCGCGTGAGCGGCAGCGAGAGGTCCCAGAAGGGCTCATACATGGTGAAGCGCCGGCCGCACTTGTGGCAGTGCACTGTGGACTGCAGCTGCCCGCAGAACAGGTCTGTGATGGGGCTGTTGTCCACTCCCAGGTACTTGTCCCACATACGCGCTGCCTTGGCAGCCTCGGCCTCGCTGGCATCTGTCTTCTCCTCCACGTAGGGCGGCTTCTGCTTGATGCGGTTCTGCAAGAGCAATCAATGCAGTCAAAGGCTTCAGCAGCAGGCCTCACTGCCTCTTCGCTCCAAATTCGCTGTTCAGGGCAGCTTCTGCTTGAAGTGGCTATGAGGGACCGGTGCAGCGCCAAGAGACTGGGCGAATCGCAGGAGTACCAACGGCATCGGCTTCATGCTTGGTGCAGGCCAGCTTCTGCAAGCCAAGGTCTAGGGTAGGTGCAGTAGGCCCTCAGCCCAGGCCACAGCGTGTGCACGGTCTGGGCCTCCCACCAGGTCATCATGCAGGCTGTCCATCAGCAAGCGCAGCATCTCCTGGCAGTCATGCTGGCCCCCATCGCTCATTTCCCGCCCCAGAGGCAGCTGTGCCACCCGTCGCCACAGGGGAGAGGGGTCCACCGCCTCACTGGAGCTGAGAACCTGCAGTCAGCCATCAGGCTGAATGCTGGAGAGGCAGGAATATTTGGCAGCTTGAAGCCCTGCTACAACAGCACTGTCACAAATCTCAGTCACCCTTGACCCATGAGGCCAACCACAAGTGCGATGTACCTGACTGACATGCCGTGGCACCAAAGACCAGGGACGCCGCTGGCACGTCTCGCCTGTGAACTGAGCAGTCAACGAATGCAGCCTACCTGTCTGAAGAATTCACGGAAAGCGCTGGCCATCTCCCCCTTTGCCAGGGGTGGAGGTGGCGGCTCCTGCTGCTCTGCAGGAGCCACTGCTGCGGCGGTTGCCTCGGCACCATCAGCAGCACCTGCCGGCGGGCCAGCCCCAGGCCCTTGATCATCAGCAGCCTGCTCTGCCTGTGGCTGCTGATGCTCACTGCTGTGCCTCCCCTGCTGCGCTGCAGTCTCAGCAGCCTGCCCAGGCCCGATGGGCAGAGCATGGCTTGAGCCCTGAGCAACAGCAGCTGTGGCCAGCCCACCCAAAGAAGGCGTGACATTGGCCACTGCCTGCTCCAGAACCCCAGGCACTGGTGCATGCTGCTCAGACACTGGGGTAGCCAGCCCAGATGGGGGTAGAGACATCGGCTCAATGGTGGAGGGGGTGCTGGTGCCTGCCAGCTGATGCGCCTGCAGCAAACAACAGCACACTGTCCAGACACTAATGCCTGGCGAGCATCCATGGCATTGCACCCGATCATGACGCTCTGCTCTTGGGCAGCACACTCAGGGAGGCTGAGCACGACTGCAACTCCGACAAACAGCAAGGCACTAAGTAACTGACCCTGAGCCCTGACTCCACAGGCTCCTCTTGCAGGCCATCAACCGCTGGGCTGCGAGAGCCTGCATCCTCAGGGATGCTGGCCACTGCCGCCCCACCGCTGCCGGCCTCCCCCATTTGCCGGTGCAGCAGCCCAGCCGCCCCCGTGCTGTGAGCAGCAGGGGGTGACAGAGAGGACAGGTGAGCCAGGTCTGCGCCCTCCGAGGCGATCGTGCTCAGCCGCTGCTGCTCTGCCTCCAGCCCAGAGGCCTCCAAGGCAGCCTCCTGGGGCGCAGGCGCCTCAGCGGCAGTAGGGGCCTCTTCAGCAGGGGTGCTGGCTGCCACCCCTGTCTGCCTTCCCCCTGCAGGGATGCCGCTGATACGCTCCAGCAGCTCCTCGCAGTCAATGGCCCCCGGCAGTAAAGGCCCGGCAGCTGCAGCGGACAGTGCTGCCAAATCGGGCCCCAGCAGCTCAGCCAGCCCTGGAGTGAAGCGGATGCACTGCAGGGCTGCGTTGGCAAAGCAGGTGTTGCCTGCAGGGCAAGGGGAGACGGGGCCTCAGCATGTCGGGCACCCCAGGCAATGCAGGTCAGGCATGCATGCCAGGCAGATGAGCACTGACCCGCCAACCTTCTGCAGGTGCTCAGTGCAGCCAGTGTCCCCCAGCTTGCAAGCATCAACTCAAGCGGCCACAGCAGATGCAGCAAGTGAACCGTACTCGAGAGCAGTGACCCAACAGCCTCCTGCACGTTGACACTCCAAGCACACTCACCGACATTCTGCAGACCCACAATCCCCTTGGGCTCGCTGGGGTGTCGGTCGTCCAGGGTGGTTCCGCTCCCGAGCCCAAAGCAGGCCAGCGCGCTGGACTGCCCTGCCTTGGACACATCGGGCGTCTTGGGGCGTGAGTGGGATCCCCGAGCCGTCCCTAGGTCAGACGTGGCGTGCCCCTTAGGCGTCTTGACCCCTGAAGCTGCCTCCCCATCCTGCAAACTGTCTGGCGAGGTTTCCTTCTCCTCCTTCTGCAACAAAGCAGGCTCGAGTCACAAGGTCTGCAGGGATGTGGTGCCGCTGGTGCTGCTTTGACTTGTCCTGCACAGCTGGGCTTGTGCCACTGAGCGGTACCAGAGCAGCCCTGGTGGCAGGTGTGCAGGCAGTGGCGGGCATGGTCATGGCCACCCTCCCAGCGTGTTCTCACCTGCAGGCAGTGCACCTTGTCATGGCAGAGCCCCTGACAAATGAAGCATCATGCCGCACTCCAGCCAAACAGGTTCCAAGTCACCGTCAACATCCCCACCTTGGGGTCCATCAACTGGGACACAGATCTCCGTGGCTGCCTCTTGCCTAAGGAGGTCATCAGGTTTGTCAGGGACTTCCCCCTGCGGTGCCCCTTTTTGCCCCCTGATGCCTCAGGCTCGGCAGATGCGCCGGGCTGCACCTCCCCTGTGCCCAGCTCATCAGGGGCTGGTGCCCTCTGCGGCTGCTGACGGGCAGCATCTGATGGCAGCTGGATGGTACCAGGCTGAGCAGTGACTGACGCTGCTGCAGGCACATGCCCGGAGAGCGTCCCTGCAAGGGACCTGCAGGGGCAGCAAAAACACCATTCTCACCAGGACTCTGGCAAAGGCATGCTGGACCAGGGCATGAAAGCATGCTGTGGGAGAGAGCACTGAGCATGTTGCGGAAAGGACCTGCCTGGAGTTGCCGGAGAGCGACCTGGAACTTGCGGGCTGCTCAGGCTCAGACTCACTGAAGTCTCTGTCAGCTCGCAGCATGAATGGGCTGGCAGGTGATGGCGCACGCACAGCTGCAGCCAGAAGGGCAAAGCAGTGAGGCTTGACTAGGGAGACAGAGGAGCCTGGAGCAGCATGTGTTTGCAAGATCGGGTGTGCCCGTGTTGGAACTCAACAGTGGCCTCTTGTGAGTTTGAAACTCTACCTGTGGCCTCTGGCAGGGTGCCAGCCTGATTGCTGCTGCTTGGCTGAGACTGCTCAGGTCCATCCCAGGACACACGCCGGGAGAATGAGCCGCTGTCTGCAGCAAGGGGTCATATGAGGCGATTGGCAACTTGGGCAGAGCCTACAGCAATGCTCTTGTACAGCAGAAGAAGGCACATGATGCATACTGTCAAGCAGGCATGCTCACAGCCATGACGGAGATATGATCCTGCAGGCCGGGGGATACTACCCGGCTGTGGCATTCTCGGCCCTGATATGGACACTGCTCTGCCAAGCCTGTGCACACCCGTGACAAGCCTGTGTACATCTCGGTCACCTGGCGCTCCCCTGTCCTCCTCCATGCGTCCCGTGGGGGAGCGCTGCATGGCGCTGGATGGCTCTTCTGAGGCGGCTGAGGTGTAGCTGCCGCTCGTATCCAGCTTGCCTGGCTGGTGCACACTGTCGCCATGCAAGCTTGGAGGGCTGCCCCCCACTCCCCTGCCATCCGCTCCTGCAGGGCAGGCAGTGCCTTCTGGGGATGATGCACCTGGTCGAGGTTCAGTGCAGCAACTTGGTTGCAAGCATCTGTGGAGCTGTGTCAGTGCAGTGAGTCGGGCTTATGGGTGCCCAAGACCGATGGCTTCCACTCCTGTTCGGCAGGCAGACCCCATGCAGCTGTGCCATATGGGGCCTCCAAAGCCATCTTCTGCAGCCAGGACCATGCTGTGTGTTGTCGTGCAGCAGTGGAGCCACAAAAGCCGCAGCTATCTGGGCAGGCAGGGCTTGGACAGCAGTCTCCCGTCCAAGCAGCAGCTGTCAAGGCAGGCAGGCCTTGCATTATTCCCATTCTTACAGTTGTTCTTGAAAGAGCCGCCAATGAGGCCGGTACTGCGCAGGACTGCAAGTCACGGTGACAAACCTGTTGCAGAGGTGGCCATGAGGGCAGGCTTCAGCATGGCCACCTTAGGCGCTGAGGACATGCCAAACAGCCCCAGCCCCATGCAGCCCTGAGCAGCCTGGGGCGATGAAACATTGCCCGCCACCGGGCCTGCACTGCTGGGGGGAGCAGCGACCTGCAGGGTGGACAGGTGGAGCATGGCTTGCTGCAGGGTGCTTGAGCTGCGCAGGTTCGTCTCGCTTGGTCAGCAGTCAGTCCACATGTGGGAGGCGCCGTCCGACTGCAGCCCTCTGTTGGACAAGAGATGCAGAGGCTGCTTTGCTGTCTGGTGACAGGTTGGCCCAGTGCACAGTGTTGTCTGACACGGCGCCACCCTTACGGCTCGACAAGGGCACAGAATTGGCTGTGCAAGATGCCTGCAGCAGTGCCAGGCCCACTGCTGCAGAGACCTGCACACCTTAAGCGCCCTGATGGACGCCGCAGCCTGCCCGCCGTCCGAGAGCTTGCTCCCGCTGGACAGACTGCTGGCTCCGCTGCCATCCACGGTGGCGACAGGCCTGGCAGGCGCTGCAGCTGGCCACGCCCACCAGGAGCGGGCGCCTGCGCCTGGCTTGGCCCCACCCCCCTCCTCCCCGTCTGAGCGGGTGTCACTGGCCTCCCGCCCCCGCTGGCGCCCCTTTTTGCTTCTGCGGGCATCCTCGTTGGATTTGCTTGTTGGACGAAGGGCGCGTCCTGTGGACTTGCTGCGCGCCTGGTCCTGAAGGGTCAAGATAAGCACTGTACACGTGGCCTTAGAGGGTCAAGTACAGCCAGCAAGCACGTTATGCAGCATGTGAATGTGGCAGGGCTGTGCTCAGTCAGGTCAAAGCATGGGAGAGCCATGCATCAGGTCTGGCCAGTTGGGGCACACCCGACGGCTGCACTGCATGTCCAGCTCTGGCAAGACCCGCAGAGCAAGCAATGTAGCGCAGCACAACAAATGTAGCACAGCAGGTGCCAGCTTGTGTGCTGGCCAGCGGGCCCACAGACAGGCTGCAGAGCACGGTGACTGGTAAGCCACGCCACTGTTGGTGGGGACATTGGCCGCGAGACCCTGACGCCGCAGCGAGAGTAAGCCAACTTCTGGCCGGCAGGGAGCAAGGCCCATGTGGGGTGGCAAGGGGCATGCCCCTGGCCAGGTGCCATGCCTCAAGCTGGCAGAGGGGCAGCAGGCTGCCTGCACGGCTACCTGAGTGCCACCCTCAGGCTTGTCGAGGTCCCCCCTGTCAATATCTTTCCGCTTGCTGCGCCCCAAAGTGAAGAATCTGCGCTTAGCGGCCGTCTTTCCTACAGAGGGCTCCTGCAGGCATGGAGGGGCAGGGGTGACATCCACTCAGAGGGGCCTTGGCCAAATGCTGCCATCGGCATACAGAGAGGCAGGATGCATGGCAGTAGTCCTCCTACCTCGCGAGCTCCCTCTGAGGTCCCCTGCTGCCCATTCAGCAGTGGAGTGGCATGGTGCCCCTGCGGGCTGCCTGCGCTGTCCTGGGAAGTGAAGGATTGGTCCGGCCTTGCCAGATCAGACGCCCCGCCGTTCAAATAGGGCTGGGTTCTACTGGCTGAGTCTGCTGCAGCCCCTGTGCTGTCCTGGGTGTGGCTGGCCAGGCCCTCATGCTCTGGTGCCTTCATGGCCAGCCCCGTTGCCCAGGGGGCAGATGTGGTGAAGCTGCGGGGCGCACATGGTCATGTGTCAGAAGGGTTTGGGGCTGCGCACGGTGCAGTCTATGCCTCTGTAGGTGCCAAGGAACCCCAGACAGCAGAGGCAAGGCATGTGGAGAGCTGAGGCATTGTCCAGCAGCAGCAAGTCACCTTGGCTGGCTTCTGAACACTTCGGCACTAAGAGCCGACCTGAGGACCTAGACGTACTTTGGAACAGATGGGGACCTGTGGAGTTGAGACTGGATCTGTGATCAAATGAAAGTTGCTGGCCTACGCTGCTGAGCAGCCAAAGATGTGGATCGCCGTGCTGCAACGCGTGTGGCACCTTAAGCTCGCGATAGGCCCAGCCATTTTAGAAACCGGGTCCCGGATGCTGAATTCAGAACAATTAGGTCTAAGGTCATGCATGGAGGTCCTGATGCCATGATGCCCAGCTTCCATGGCCACGCAGACTTCGAGCTTAAAGCAAGAGACCACAGGCGCAATGAGGTTTCGCGTGCCTGCAAAATCTGTATGCTATCCCAGGGTATCATTGCAGTGCTAATCTCAAATGCAGGCAAGCCGTGCATGCCCTGTGCCAGCCGTTCTTGCCTCATGATCAGCACATCGGATGGCATACACCTATCCCATGTGATGCAGCGTACGCAGGACAGGTCTGACCCGGCCTGTTATTTCCAGTGCAAGCATGCCTGCAATCATACCCCGATGTGCTGCTCAAAGCTCAACCTTTGGAGGCTGTTATTGCTAGATTGCCCCGCCCAAAGCGGACCCTGTGCAAGTGTTTAGTTACTCGCCAGATGGCTGGCAGCTGACATCCCAGGTGAGGCTGTGCACTCGGTCACCTGACAACTCAAAGCACAGCGAGCAAGCAACAGGCTAAGACCTGGGTGCTCACGCCACAACAACCGCTCATGTGGTCACACACACCATCCTGTGCAGTGGGTCAAAGAGCACTATGGCCAGGCAGTGCTGGACCGTTGGCTGGCAACAAACCACCTCGGCAGTTGGGCCCAGCCTGACAAGCTGCTGAATGGCACCGCAGTCTCATCTGAAGAACTGGTGAGCAGGTTTGGCCATATCTTGCAGACATTCACGGGATGCCACTCCATCCAGAGCAGGCTACAAAGCCCCCTCCCCCCCCCCCCTACCCCCTTCCTCCCCCCGAGCACTGAGCTGTCCAGCCTGGACACTGTGCAGGTGGCCTGGGCGGCCCTCTTCACAACAATTGACCCCAACCTGGCCTGCACCACTCGCCTCCAGAAAGCTTTCAGCATTATAAATGGATTGGCCTTTTATTCTGGCATTGTGACCATGCTGCTGGTGAGCCTGAGCCCGCTGCTGATGCACTGCTATGTTCCATAGTGCGGAAGCAATGCTCCAATATGCTGCAATGGCCTGTGCAGGTTGCTGTACTACCATTTGTGCTGGCTCCAACCACAGCCAACTGGGACCTCCTCACCTGCATGTACTCTATTGCGTTCCTGATCATATCAGGTGTACCTTTGCGCATTTGATAAGCAGGATGCACCAGCGACAGGCCCCTGGGCCGGCCTTTTTGCATGCTGCACAACTTCCGGGTTCTGGTAACAGCGCTTGTGCTGCCTTCCTGCCTGCAGGTGTCACCATTGTTGTTGCTTTTGTCCTGGCCTCATTCATCAGGTCTGGCAGCGGCACCTGTGACCAGATTGACCCTGCATTCGACAACGCCAGCAATCAATTTTCAAACACAGCCAGCATTGTGCTTGCCTGCCTGGGGGGCCTCGCCCTCCTTGGCACCCTGGTCGGCTTTGCGCTGTGGGTGGTCTACGTCCGTGTGCGCAGCTGGCGTGAGATGGCAGTTGTCATGCGGCCGAAGGAGGAGCAGGATGATGAAGCCTCTGTCTGAAGGTGGAGACCCAGTGCCCACATGCTACCACGTCATCTGTGTCAGTTTCTTGTCCACAGCTGATGTCGCCAAGTTTCAGAAGATGGTCCTTGTTTGTGTTGCTAGTGTCGACAGACTCTACTCTACGCTGAATTGCTCCTGAACTGATCTGGATGATGCATGCCTTGCACCTCTCTGTCCCTGCCCGCATGGCGCTTGCGTCCTGGCCTTTGCTCACACCCTTACCAAGCTTGCCTCCCTGCTTGTCCAATCCATCAGACTCTCTCAGATGTTACATGTTCAACTTGAACAGCGTCGGGAAAGCTCACAGGGAGGCAGACTTTGATCTCTCCATTGAAGGTGGTCTCAGGGTGCTTGAACAGGGGGGTCGCTCAGAACACAACTTTTCTCAGGCGTATTTGCTGTCGCCAATGATGTGGCCGCCAAAGAATGGGGCGAGGCTCACGACATCCATCTTGTAGGCCACTGGGTCACCCTCATCCACAAGGAATTCAACAATTTCACCCGCCTGGGGGGCCTGCACACATAGGCATCAGCGGGAGTTTGTCACAGCTGATTGCCCTGCAGCTGACTAGGGTGAAGCTGCAGCAGGCTGCCCAAGCTGAGCCCCTGCCAAACTTTGCTGCACACTTGACTGGAAGACTACACCCACCTCAATGGGCACAAAGGTGCCCAGCTGTTCCACGTAGCCCAGCACCTGACCGCTCTTCACCTTGTCGCCCTGCAGCATCAAGAAGCAAGCCTGAGAGCCTGCAGTGGTGGCGTGTGACCTACCAGAAGCCGCTGCATCTGCAGCAGTTTGGTGATGGGTGCAGCGCACGGCAAGGGCTGCCGATGGTGGCAATGGTTCTGTTCTGCAGCAGTCTGCCAGCCCACCTCTGTTGCTGAGGGTGCCTTGCCAATCTTGTTGCCCTTGCGGTATCGCCCTCTGCGCATGATGCCCACCTGCATAGAAAACCCCATTGCGGGAGACAGCCTGAGAAGAGGGGAGCAGGCCTGCCCAGGGGTGTGCCCAGCCCTGGCAACCGCTTTGCAGCCCTACCAAAGACATTTGAGTGCGGCAAGAGCATGTGTGTGAGCGCCGTCAGAGTCAATGAGCAGGTGACCCTCAGCAGCAGCTCCTACAGCAGCCAGTTGCAAACAGTTCATAAGCCTGACACCCCCAAAACAGCTCAGTGTGGCCCAATCAATGACAAGGCAAAGCATACAGGGGACTGAGACTGAGCTGCCGCTTGCTCTGCAGGCAGCGGTCTTAGACAGCCCCCGCACCTTTGGTGAGGACACGTGCACTAGGCTCTCATCTCTGCCTGGCTCCTCCTCCTCTGCGCTGGCACCATTGCTGCCTTGGGAGTGCTGCTGCTCATACTTCTGCACCTCGGACTGGGGCAGGTCGAAGGAGCTCGTTGAGCCGCCCACTGCAGCGCATGGCTGACATGAGCTGCCTGCTGCACATTGTGCCCGCCTGCGCAGTGCACAAGGCACCTGGTGCATGCTGCACATGCACCAGCCGGGTGCCAGACTGTGGGGCCAGACTGTGGGCCAGAGGACTGCTAAGAGCCACAGTTCTTCAGCCCTGTTGCATCAGTGCCTTGCAAGAGAATGTGCCAGGCACCACAGAGTGGCCAACATGGCACCTGTGGGGGGTGTCATCATGGGGCTGGGAGCAGCCTGCGTGCGAGCCTCCACATGCCGCCGAAGCTTCATGTGAAAACTTCCCATCTGCAGCAGGGGCCAGCTTGAAGGCTGCCTGAAGTGCGCCAGGAGCAGCATGCAGGTGGAATTGAAAGGTCCTCCATGTTGTGGCGCAGGCAGGCTGCAGCTGCTTGCCCAGCAGGGGCAAGCCTCAAAGCTGCTATGCACAGGCAGCAGCATGCAGAGAGGCCCCTCCTCAGGCGGGCAGCAGTTCTGCCCAGGCTCGCCTTCAGGCCACCTCCACTGCAGCAACACGCTCTGTACTCACCTCCAGCTGCACTTCTGCAATGTCAGTCTCGTTGCAGATGATCTCCATCATGGATTGCACCTGCAGGTGGACAGCTGCATTGCAGACATGGCCCCAGGCCTGCAGGGCAGCTGCCACAGAGCAGACTGGCAGCACCAGCCCTTGCCATTGGCAAAAGGAAGCCCGCACCTGATCAGTGGTTAGACCAGGGCCATCCTCACTGGAGAGATCATCAAATTCAACAGGTGCTGCAGCGCACGTAAACCTTGAGCCAGGTCATGCACGATCAACCATGCTGAAGCTGGGAGAAGAGCACTTGCCTATCCTCTCTTCCTTCTCTTCCTTAGCCTCAACCTTGGCAGCTTGCAGTGGGGCCAGTCTGCAAGGTTTGCTATGCAGCACATTGTGCTGCTGGGACGGCTTGCCTAAGGCCCTGGCAAGCCTGCATGGCCTCAGGGACGCATGGCTAGGGCGTACAGGTATCACTTGCCCTGGATACTGCAGTCCCAGCATGGCAATCCTCTCACAAGGCTTGCAGAGGACAGTGCCCAGTCTGATTGTGGGGCTAGCAGATCATGCGGCCGTACAACTACCAAAGCAACGCTGCCCGTCCAAAAGGGTCAACTTTTGGAGCAGATCTGGGCAGTCAAACCTTCCAAGCGCGCCTGCTGCGCCCGGATCAGCACCATGGACATGACCCCCGAGGCCCTGGTGGCTGTCTGCAAAGAGAGGAGCCTATACAGGACACCCTCCCTCAATGAGACTCTGTATTGCAACTTCAAAGGCTTCACCAGCATAGCCAGCCTCGAGGCCTACACCAACCTGAAGGCCCTGTACCTGGAAGGCAATGCCATCGACTCCCTGATTGGATTGCCTCCGCTGGAGTCTCTCAGATGTCTGTGAGTGCATGCATTCCGGACAAATGCAGCCTCTGCACAGAGCACTGATCAACCCGGTGGTGCATGATGATACCCACACGGAGAGGTTGCCTGCTGCTGCCTGTGCAGCTTCGTGCAGCAAAACATGCTGTACAGCCTGGAGGGCGTCAATGTCCTGCCCAACCTGGACACGCTGAATGTCAGCAACAACAACCTAACGCACCTGGACGTCATTGGCCAGTGCAGCAAGCTAGCCACGCTGATCTGTACTCAGAACAAGCTGGCCACGCTGGAGTCTGTCTCAGAGCTGGAGGCCTGCAAGGGCCTGACCACCCTGGACCTGCAGCAGAACAGGCTGGATGATGTGGAGGTCAGTCTGGTTGAGACAGAAATGGCGGTGCTGCTGTGAACCA
Source organism: Asterochloris sp. CNOR1 (assembly GCA_963969365.1). Taxonomy (NCBI): domain Eukaryota; kingdom Viridiplantae; phylum Chlorophyta; class Trebouxiophyceae; order Trebouxiales; family Trebouxiaceae; genus Asterochloris; species Asterochloris sp. CNOR1. The sequence continues at coordinate 2,806,956 of OZ017746.1, read as the reverse complement.
GCGATCATGTCATAACCACAACCCTAGCTAGACTGCTGGTGCAGCAGCTGTGCATGCACAAGACGCTGGCCATAGCACCTGCAGGACTTGCAGCAGCAGCAGGGTTTGCTGCACTAAACAGCTGGCACGCCTGGCATCCAGTGGTGCCCTTCCTACCAGTGCTGCTAAGAGGAGTGAATGGGAGCTTCTGCCTGGGGCTGAGCAGAGCATAGCCTTCAAGGCAGGTGCTGCCGTCACAACAAACCCATTGGATGAGCATGCATGTTGGTGCAGGTGATGCGCATCTTCCAGTCCCTGCCAGACCTGCGCTGCCTGTACCTGACGGGCAACCCAGTGGTCTCCAAGATCAAGAACTACCGCAAAACCATGATCGCTACCATCCCCACCCTCAACTACCTGGATGACCGCCCGGTGTTTCCTGTGGAGCGGCGCTGCGCTGAGGCCTGGTGAGCCGGGCTCAGGTCCTATGGGGTGACCACGCATGCGGGCCTGTACTCAAGCAGGTCCAGCGTGGCTTTGCTGGCCTCAGTGAGTGCTGTGCATCAGGCAGGATTTAGCTGGCCTGCAAGGCCGGCGTCTGCTGCAGCAGACGGGTTGGCGCCCTGGGCTCTGAGCAGCATGTATGCGCCTGCTGTTGCTGCCTGCCACAGCATCTGCAGCTGAAGTGCTTGGCCCCTGCTTCCTGCCACTTGCATGGACGCTCCCATCACCCGATGTTTGGCGTTCATGTGTGCAGGCTGCGGGGGGGTCTGGACGAGGAGCGCGCTGAGAGAGTGCGCTGCAAGCAGGAGGAGATGGAAGCTGACAAGCGCAACTTTGAGGCCATGCAGGTTTGAGGTCCATGGTCTGTTCTGCTCTGCCGTGGCTCAACACTCAGCTGGGCCTGCGGGCTGGGGTTTGGTGCTCCTGTGAGGCCACATAAGTAAGCGCACCCATTGCAGACGCCTATCTGCTGTGGCACAGCACCAGCTGGGCCTCTTGTCGAGGGGCCTGCACTGCAAGGTCATGCAGGTAATGTGGCCTCTGCCTGCACTGCAGCTGGGTGGGGCCCACAGCTGAGAGCCTCCTCAGAGTGTGGTGGGGCTTTGAGGCGAGATTGCCGCAGCCAGCAGCCGGAGCTGGCTGGGGCCCCAGGGACTTGCAGCACACCCACCTGTTGCTGATGTCAGCAGTGACCTGCCATGCTGTTCAGGCTGTGCGCCGAGAGGGCTTCAGGAAGCGACGGGAGGCCCTGGGCCTTCCCCCTGGGGACACAGATCCCTACTTTGATGACATGAGCGACACAGAGTGGGAGGTGAGCCAACTCTTCACGCTGCAGCCCCACCAGCCTGCAGCTGAGTGTCGACTTGAGCACAAGCAGATGATGCTTGTGGGAGGTGCATGTGTGGCGTAAGCATGCCAGCCTGCAAGCAATCCTAGGTGGCTCCCTGTGCTCATGTACATGGAGCTTAGTGGGTGTGGAATGATCAGGCATTCCCTTCAGAGGATGTGCCATAAACCAGGACGGGTGCACTTTCCTCGAAGCAAGGCCCTGAGCAGCTGCTCACAGCCTGTCTCTTGGCATGGGTGCAGCCTGAGGAGGAGCCTGAGGAGCTGGTGGCTGCTCGGCAGAAGTTGGAGGGGCTGGACGGCAAAGCTGGGGCTGCGGAGCCCCCTGGTGAGCTGCTGCTCTCTGCAGTGGACTGCCCAGTGACGCATGCATTTTGACAGCTGACTGCAGTGATTCTTCTGCTGCAGCATATGTGACGTAACCGAAACTCCTTGTGGTGAAGTTTGTGCTGCAGCATATGCATTGTTACAGAAGCTCACTGCAGTGGAGCTCCTGCTACGTGCGCACCGTCATTCAAGCAAACTGCAGCAGAGGTCCTGCTGTAGCATATCCAGCAGCTCCTGACCCACAGGCTAGGTCATCTGGCACTGGTCAATTGCAGATGCTGCTTGGCATATTTTTGCCTGTGACACATGGTCTGGGCGTCACCTACAGAGTTGGCTGAGGCAAAAAAACAGTGGGAGGCCAGCAGGGCTGAGCCAACAGACGATGACAACACAGACAGGGAGAACCTGCCACCAGCCACGCCTGCTGCAGCAGACAAGAAGCTGGACGCTGGGCCCAGAGTGCACATCCATGCAGCGGCAGGCAACATCCAGCCTGACAGCGCAAGCAACCCTGAAGTCCATGCTGCCCAGGCTGCTCAGCAGGCAGCCCTGTTTTCCCAGACCGGTCATTCTGTGCAGCATGTCATTATAGAGGAGGTTACAGATGAGACAGATGATTTTGAGCTGCCCAGCAGACAGCCGCAGCAGGGCAAACTTGGGGACTTGGACTGAGCCACAGCATGGAACGCGATACATGTGCAGGTGGACATCGGCCATGGATTTGATGCCCGCAAAACATTTTCAGATAGCACAATTAAACTCAGAACTTCTGTGGGCATCAACATTGGAGCATTCAAATGCATTGCATCAGTGCCTGGACTTCACACCTCTGCTGAAAGTTTTGACACTTTGGGCATGATGTGAAAGGTGCTGTTCACTGGATGAACTGCCTTCCGACAGGGTGCCACTTTTGTGGCTGCACAAGCTGCTGAATGATAAGGCCCTGGAAGTGTCCAAGCTATCCTTCAGCAGCTCTGCATATGCAACATGAGCCTTGCCGCTGGGCCCAGGTCCATTTGGATCTGTCTGTGCTAGCACAGCAAGCCTCTGGCTGTTTGTCGCCTGCTTGTGTGGGGCTGACTCAGCAGTTGCAGAGGGACGTAAGCGCCCACTGACGTCCTCCACAGCTGTAATTGTATGCAGCCACCGCGCCACGTCTGGGGAGGGCTCTGTAGAGCTGTCCGCCTGGCTTTGCGAAATGGCATCGCTGCTGCCAACAGACCTGCACTCGTCACAAGCAGCACACAGCATCATGGCCAAGCTATCCATCTGACTACAGCATGACAGACAGCAGTTGCTTCGAGGAGTGATGATTTGGGTTTTGGAAGAAGCTCAGACCTGGGAGAGACAACAGCTGGCTCATCAATAGCTGGGCTCCTGCCCAGGGCGCTGTCCCTGCCGTCAGCAGATGGAGACATCATTTGTGCACGCGCCGCCGTCTGCCATCTGCAGCAGGACAGAGTTGACTGTGCAAGCAGACCCTTCTTGACGCATGCCACCAACTTGTCAGGGACTTAAAAAGGTCAGATGAGCTCCGCCATGCTGGCATCCTGTTCCGCTCGCAGCATGCAGAGCGATGTGCTTTACGGTTGCCTTTGAGTCACCTGATGAGGTCTGCCACACTGGCATCCATCTCCTGCGCAGCACCCCCTGTGCCCCTGCTGCTGCCATACCCAGATATGTGGCCACCCCCAGGCCTCTCAGTGAACCCCTGACTGCCAGCATCCTCATCATCTATTGCTGCATTGCTGCTGGCAGCATTGGTGGCTGCAGCGGCTGCCGCCACCCAGCGCGCGATGTCCAGGGACTTGATGATCTGCAGGGGGTCTACAGCTGCACCCAGCTGTTGGTCGGAACAAGCCACAGCTGAGGCTGCATGCCCCTCCTGGCTCAGCTGCAGGCCCTCATGGCTGCGCTGGCCGCCTGCCTGGCGCTGACTGGTGCTGGGCTGACCTGCATTGTCCTCGGTGGCAACCCAAGGCTGCGTGGGGGGCGGGTAGTGCGTCAGGGGCTGTTGACGGGACCGGCCAGTGCACCCACCCTTAGCGCTGTGGTGGGACTTCGCCAAGTTGGGGGCCGGCTGGTGGCACGCACTGATCAGCGCATGGTGCATGTAGACATCGTGCTCCTGCTCCTGCAGGGTGACATGCACACAGCAAGGCTCAGCGAATGGCAACACTCTCAGAGCTCTCCAGGTTGATCAGGGCCTGGTGACTCTTCGGCAGGTGTAGGCTCCATGGGTAAACAGTTTGTCAGTGCATGCGCACTGCTCTGCAGCCTCCAGCAAGGGGTCATGGCTTGCCTGGATCATGTGACTCATGCGTGGCCAGAAACCCGTTGTTGAGCGTGCAGGGACAATCTGCCCTGCCCCAAGGCATGACTGCCACACAACTGCATGCTGCAGTGCATGCAAATGCGAGCAGCTTCCCCTTGGGCGTGCCTGCTGCGCCACGCCCCTGCATGCTGCTGTGCACAGGTGGTGCAAGCACGCTCTATGCAGATCAGGTCCCAATGCTCATGGACAGAGCTGCCCCTCACCTGCATGCTGTGGTGCAGGCGCTCCTGCAGATGGTCCACTGAGGCCACCAGCTGCTGCAGCGAGGCGGCCGCCTGCCTCTGCTGCTCCTCCCTCTGCTGAGCCTGGCGCTCCCGCCAGGCAGACTGCTTTGCCCACCTGCAGCCACATGTGGCTGCGTGCTTGGCACACAGTGAGCTGCCACCAAAAGTGCCGAGGCAGGACCAGGGCATCCAGGCTGCTGCAGCCTTGTCCATGTGCCAAGCGGCAGGAGACACCTGCTGGATGCAGCACTTCCTGCCTGTTCCGGCTGTGCCCCATGTGCTGCCCAGATGCCCATGCCTTCGAACCCAGCCTGCCACACAGGCTCCCCGAAGCTCACCAGGCAGGGTCGCTAACTGCCACCTCCCCCGGCGCCACCTCCCCGGAGGGGCCTGCCGTCAGCAGCCCTGTGGGGCCGTCTGCCACTGAGTCGCTCGTCAGACGCACCCTGTGGGACACCAGGGGCATGCCATCTGAGCTCTGCACAGCAGCGCGCAGGTGCGCGCCTCCCGCACCGGCCGCTGTGCCAGAGTGATCAGCGCCACCAGCCCCGCTGCCGAGGTGCTGCTGCGGCAGCCGGTGCACTGCCGGACGCCTAGGGGCGCCGCTGGGCAGCACAGGGGCAGAGGTGTCAACCACCTCAGCCACCACGTCTGCACTGGCATGGGGACGCCGTAGCGTGGACGGCGGGGTGGCGTTGGGTCCTGCTGCACCTGCCTCGACTCCAGGCTGTGGCTGGGACACCAGCTCCGGCAGCGGTGTGCCCGGCGTGCTCTGGCGGGACAGCTGGGTCAGCCTGGGCCCCTGCACGCGGCGGGAGCCGGGTCGGGCCCCTGACAGGCAGCAGCACTGTGAGCCCCAAGAGGGAGCCTCAACACTGACAGAGCCAGCATTCATCACTTGCTTGTGCAGGACACAGTGTGCAGCAGCCAACCTCGCTGCATGGTCGGTGCCTTCACAGCCGGGTGGGGCGCACATGGGGCTTTGGCAGAAGGCCTGCTGGGCCGTCGCACCTGCCCGGGGGGCTCAGCGAGGGGACGGCTCGGTGCAGCCGGTGCAGCTCCCACTGAGCCTGAGCCGCTGTTGCGCCTGCTGTTCGCCGCAGAGGACGTGGCTGAGGAAGGTCCTGGAGGTCGCCTCATGGCCTGCGGTGATGGGTGCACATCTTGTCTGCAGAGCTCAGCAGGTAAACTGGCTGCTGCTGCTGCAGGGAGCATGCCCTTTGCTTCACACATTGGGGGCACAGGGCAGGGACGTGCTGCATTGTCACGAACAAAGCAGCAGCTCGGCCAGAACGCATGCCAGCAGAGCAGGTTGTCAGGCTCGGGAAGGCGAGTGCAGCCTCTGGCCATGGCAGGCAGCGCACCGAACCCAGCTTGGAGCCAAGGTCCTTCACGGTCTTGCTGCTGTTCCATCCTGGCTTGGGCGGGTCTGCTGTCAGCCGCCGTGGGCTGACCTCTGAGGTAGAGCTGCCTGCAACATGTCAACAAATTTGCTGGTCGTAGAGACAGGACACAACAACGGGGACTGCATCTGACTCTGAAGTGATTGCGTGAGGGTAAGGAGCCTCACGCAAGCATAGAAGGTCAGACAGCCAGCATGCTGCTTTGCAGACAGCACACCTGCAGCTCCCAGCTTCCCCCTCATGCTTCTTACTGCGGCTGAGACATCTGCTGAAGCGCTGCTGCTGCGGTGGAAGTCGTCTGCATCCTGCAGCTTGCCAACGTTTGACCTCGCCTGCAGAGGACCAGGGAGGAACAAGGCTTTTGGGGTGCATACGGCACCTCATGCCACTCAAGTCTGTTGCATCAGTCCAGCTCAACAGAACCATGCGGCGCTGCCTGGACTTGCAGCGCTGGATCACTGCATGGGCCTACCTTCAGCTGCTTGACCAACGCAACCTCATCCTTGCTTGGCGGCCTGCCTTTGCCCTGCTGACCAGCACCAGCCTGCTGCATGTCCTCTGCCCCGCCAAGCTCCTGGCGCGGCGTCCCCTGATAGGGTTGTGCAGCATATCCCTGCTTCAGGCCAGACTTGTCATTGCTAAAAGGAAAAGCCCTTCTCAGACACGGCCGTTGACACGTTTACCTGGCGCTTCATGCTCCAAGCGCGAGCATCAAATGGGCCGTCTTGCAGATAGAGTCATGACCCTAAATTCACTTTTGCAGTAACAAAGCACAGAAAGATTTTTGTTCATCGTCATTCCAGGGGTCCCCAATGGCATCAGCAACAATCTAGTCAGGAGTGACACTGCTGTTGCGAAACGTGACACCACTTTTTCAGATTATCAGATCAGCGCTGTCAACACCAGGAAGCCTGCTGCACCACCAAAAATCAGAAACTCAGCGCCACCTGTAGTATCAGGACCCCAGCGGACCCTGTGAATGGCCTGCTCTGGCGCAGGCAACGGGCTCACTGGATCGTTTTTACCTGCAGCACAATAGCTGCTCAGCTGTAGGAGCAACTGGCTACCACACAGGCAGGCAGCAGGCCATTAACACCCACCCTGTGGTGGCTTTGTGCCCGTGTAGCATCCTCCAGGTCTTGCTGTGTAGTATTGGCTCAGCCTGAGGTGCAGTACCTCCCCCTCCTGGTGGAAGCCTGTGGCAGCAGCCAAACACGTTGCAGCAGGTGTATGGCTGTGGCAGGAGGCAAAGCGGCATCAAGCAATGGGACTGCGGCACAATGCAGTGCACCTCATAAGCTGGAAGGAAGCCCCTGGAGGCCTGACACAAAAAAGGAACTGCATTGGTGTTCGAGCATCGCATGGGCCCCCTCAAAAGCCCCGCTCTTGCGCCCACCTGCGTATACATAGTGAGAAGCACGCTGGCGGTTGTCCTGGCACCACGCCTGCAGGGCCATGGTCAGCTCTCCGTCCTCGCCCGCATATGCTGCCCGTCCCCCAAATGAGTTACTTCGCCGCGAGGTGTGGACATCCCAAAGGGCCCCCTCATTTGTGCCCCTGCAGCATGACCGCACTTCAGTTTCGAGACAAGCATCTCTGCCAGCCCTAGAGCGGAACAAGTATACAGACAGGACACTGCAGGGTGCACCTGCACTCCTGGGTCGATGAACGGCTGCCATGGGTAGACTTTGCAGCTCCAGGAATGCTGAAGCAGAAGTCCTCCCCTGCACTTTGATCATGAGCTGGCTCGATGAAGCTGGAAGACTTCAGTCAGCAAGCGCTTTAGGTGCCAGCCAGGTTTACAGGCTGGTAACACTCAGCCCACCTGCGTCCCAGGGCTCCAGCAACACAAAGATCAGAGCTCCCTCATCTGTTGTGACCAAGCAGCCAAAGGGAATGGTCCTGCCACTCCAATCCAGGCTGGTCAGTTCGGCCTTCTGGTTGAGTCGGGTGTTGAGTAGGGGCTGCCAGGGATCCCTGCAGCAGCTGGGTGGCTGGGCAGCGCCTGGCAGCAACCAAGGCCAGCACACTAGCAGCTAGCACCAAGTGCATTATTGTGGTGCATGCACCATCACAGAGCTTGTGCTACGCAGGGAGACCCACGCACCATGTGCGGGCAGAGCGCCAGTCTGGACATGTCTACCTGTGCATGCCCAACATGCCCACCTGTAGTCCCAGATGCGCATGTTGCCGCTGTTCCCAGTGCACATGAAGATGTGGCGCGTGCCCCCGCCGCCATCTTCCGCAACCTGCTCAAGCATGGCAAGTCGTTTTCCCGATCTGGAAATGCTGTAACTGGTGGCAGACCGCGTGCTGCTGTATGGAGCCGCACTGCAGTGAAGCCGCCACAATCCACTTGCATTCAGACTCGGGGGCATCCCTAGTCTGCAGCATCTCTTCAGCTGAAGAGCAATCACTCCTTGGCCTGCCATACAGGGCGCCCGCCAGCGGTGACATGCTTGGAACTCCAGGCAGGACTATGGGAAGCAGGACATGACCAACTCACCTGAGATGGCAGCCATGCCAGGCCCCTGATGGCGCCACTGTCTGCCTGAAAGTGGCACAGCACCGCCATGCTGTGTAGGCCGGTCCTGGTACTGGTCTGGGGAGTTGCCCCAGGCTGGTGGCCTCCCACAGCAGGTGGCAGCATCCTGCAGACTGCCACAGTACCATCCCAGCAGCCCACCTTGCAGCAGCACAGGCAGGGCATAAGCACTACTCGGTTTGAGATAGTAAACACAAAGCGGACTGCACGAGAGGCTGGTGCACACCAGCCAGAGGCCTGTCTGTTGCAGCTCACCACAAGCAAATCATGTGGCTCACGGGAGAGCCAGCTGATGCAGCAGGGGAGGCTGTCCTCCAGGACATCCCCGCTGATCCGGGCAACAGGCTGCAGGACAGCGTGCAGGGCTCCACCCGGCCTGCTGCCAGCACCTAACTCCTGCACGCAACACAGGTCTCCTGTTCAGCGCACCATACAGCAGGACAGAGCACTGCAGCTGCCTCGTCCCAGCTGCGCTTACCTGCCCTGGGGACGGAACCAAGTCCTGCCGGTCAGCCAGGGCTGCTGGGTGGGGCACAGCAAGCACCTGGACCTCGCCACTGCCCAGCACTAGGGCCAGCAGACCCAGCCTGCACGGTGGCAAAGGCCCATGATTCTGGCAACTGCAACATGTTCCCCAGGGAGCACCAGGCCAAGAGCCCCAGTGAGCCAAGGAGTCATGTGCCTCTTTCCCTTGAAGATGACATCGAGTCATCAGGCACTCATATCAGGCACTTTGCACAGCACCTCACGGGGAGGCAGTCAGCTTGCTCTCAAGGGGAGGAGGGACTGCCACCTTGAGCCAGTGCCATACAGCTGCTGCTGTGCACCTGGGCAGTGCTGTTGCATGGGTGGCCGTGCCAGCATCCCGCAGGCAAGGGTCTGGGCACCACTTGCAGTCAAAGGTGACACCGCCCTCGTGCCAGAGGGCCAGCTCCATGGCAAGAGTGTCAGATTGAACGTCAGCCTGGGTTCCCCAAAGCTGCACCATGGCAGGGCCTGCCACCCTGGTGTTCCAGCGGTTGTGAGTGCGCTGGCGGGGGTGCACACCAACAGCAACAAAATCTGGAACCTGAGAGGGATCCTGTGAAGCACTGCCTGCAGTAGCAGAATGCGTCACGAACAGGTTGCATGTTCCAGCAGCTTTGAGCAGGGCAGGAATGCTGATGGCAGCTAGCACCAAGCTGGAGGGGGCCCGGCGGCCCAGCACAAGCCAGGGTCAGGGGTGGCCCACCTGTTGGCTGCTCCGCGGCCCAAGGGCACCAATCCAGGCACCAGATGGGTCCGCCAGTGTAAGCCACCATGCCCACATCAGCACTGTCCCTTTTCCGCTTGCGCAAGGGCGCTTGCCCCATTTCAGGCAAGGTTGCAATTGGTACGCTGCCAAACATAGGCAGCCTGGCAGGCTGCATGACCTCCCCTCCACTGATGGGCTTTACGCTGCGCTGGGCTTGCAGGGGACAGCTCTTTGACTCATAATGCTCTCCTACAGCTGTCGCACTCCTGCAGACAGGAACTGGTTATGATGCAAAGGTACTGCAGGTATTCGGTCTCATGCAGCTAGCCTGTCAGCCACTGTCTCACCCCGCCATCGATATGGCACTTGCATGGCACGACCAGCCTGCATACAAATGCTGTGACATTGCTGTAACGGCACCTCCAAATGGCACTAAAATCGAAGCCATCTTGGACAGCTAGCTGGCATCTGTCAAGGTGGTACTCAGGCATATAATTCCTGGACATTCGAGCTGCACACATCTGCATGAAACAGAAGCAAGCAGCACATGAGCAGAGATCTCCCCAGTAGTGAACTGCATGGCGCATGTGATCCTTGCTGCACTGGCAGCATTTGCAGCGTCGCTGTCATGCAGTCAGGCTCAGGCTCCCTGCTTCCTCAGCTTCGATGTGGACCCTGCACTGAGCCTGTTCACACTGGGCGGCACTGTGTCCCAGCCAATCTCTGCCGAGGTACAAATGCCTGCTGGGCAGACAGGTAACCCCCAGGAGCCCCTGCTGCCCAGCAGCAGCACTCCTGCTGCCAGTTCCACAACGACACCAGGTCTCCTCGGCTGCCCATGTGGGACAGCCAGCCTGCAGACCTGCCGCTGAAGCCATGCCTTGGCAGCCCCTTGCAGCATGGCATGACAGGAGAGCTGTGGACAGGCTCCACAACCTGACTGGCACCTCTCTCTGCGCAGGGCTGCAGGGGCGCCTTGTGCTGGCAGTGACGCCAGCAGCGGGCTCAGGCTGCCCAGCCAACTTTTCGGCCATGCTGCAAGCACAAGCCCTCGGCCCCCTGGAGGGTGCATTGCAGCTGTACCCCTCCCCCATCTACACTGCTGTCAGCGGGGCTGGCCTCCCAAATCTCGCAAACCTGACCTTCACCTCGTTGACACTCAACATGAGCAGCACAGACTTTGAGGCCTTGGCAGGCAGCCAGGGGCTGTACCAGGCAGAGCTGGAGGGGGCCCACATTGTAGCTGGAAGCATCTATGTGGCCCCCTTGGCGGGTGCTGCTGCGTACGCTGACGTGCTGGGGCTGCCCCTGACAGCCGACCCGGTGTCCATCACGCTATCTCAGGAGGTGCAGCCACATCTTGGCGTATGGTGCAACGCTGAGCACAGGACGTGATCCAGTGCAGTGCCCTCTGCAGGGGAGCACAGTGCTCCTTGAGGTTGCTGACGTCCAGCTGGCTTTCTCGTCCAGCTACGGCCAGGGCGCCACTGGCGGCACCACTGAATATGAGCTGACTGGTAACATCAGTGCCGGGGTGAGGCTGGGTCCAGTTGCTCACCAGGCTCAGGATGCGGGTGCGCAAGGCAATGCGCAGTGTGCATGGCAGCTGTGAAAGAGGGCGCCTGCTGCAAACAGGTCTTTCCTCCTGTTCGCTGAAGCGACGGCGACTGTGCCGATGCGCCGTGCATGGTTGGAGCGCAGGGCTGCTGTGCGTGTATCCTGCCGCAGCAGGTATGGCTGCACGACCAGCTCCCCTCATGGCCTGCAGGCAGTGCTCGGGTGCCCCCAGGACTGCGGGACACAAGGCCACTGTGGTGCAGTGGACGGCGATCTGCAGTGCGTCTGCGAGTGTGGCTGGGCAGGTCAGCTGCAAGCTTCCCAGCATGCTTGCCAGAGTCCAATTTGCGCCGTGCCACGCCTGCTGGACTGGCACAGCCCCGCGTCTGGCAGAGGCTGCTGGTGACATGTGCTGCATGCTGTGCAGGCCCCACCTGCAGCACTCCCTCCGGATTCTGTCCTCGCTACAGCAGCGAGAGCGTCGCCACTGCATCTGCCTCAGCCTGTCCAGTGACTCTGTCACCGCAAACAACGCTGGCAGCAGCTCCAGCGCCAGCAGACCCAGGCTGCAGCTGTGCACCGCGTGAGTCTGGGGTGTCTGCTTTTGCGCCGGCTCCACAGCTACCTGACCACCCTGTCGTGGCTTGCAGCTCCCTGCTGTGTTCAGCAGGTGATAGAGTTTGGGGAGCATAAGTGTACCTGACAATGTGCTGACGGCATGGCTGCAGAGCTCTGCCCTGCCCACTTTGAGGTCAGCAGCCAGTCTGGTAGCTGTGATGTCTGCGCGCCAGGGTGGGCAGGGCAGTCCTGCGGGCAGTGCGAGAGCGACAGCGCCTGCCAGCAGGACACGTCCAGTGGGCAGGCGACCTGCGATCACAGCTATGACTACAGTGGGAACTCACGCCAAAAGGTGGGCTCCCTGCCTCAGGTGCTCAACATGCATTGCCCCTGACGATGCATAGGGGCACAGCCATGCTGCTCTGCACACACTTGTCAGCCACATGCAGCACCCAGCAATGGCGAGGACCGCAGCATGCTGCTTCATGCACACTTCAGCAAGACGAGGCTTGGCCTTAAAATTGCATTGCAGCCTGCATGCCGGTGGATACCTGACAATGAACTGTAGGCTGCTTGAGACTTGACTGACACTGCCTTCAAGCATGGCCCCTGACAGCCAGCACGAACTGCACTGACCTGCAGGTCTATGCTTGTGACATAGCAGGCACTCTCTTGGCCAATCTGCTGGACAACAGCCTCTCCTTCGCCTGCAACACCAGCAGCAATGCCAGTAGCACTGCTGGGGCCTCCTCCGACCCCAGCACCGCCACCAGCAACATCGGCGCTGCTCTGCAAGGGGCCTCGGGCAGCAGTGAGCAGCTGGGCGTGTGCAGTGTCACCGTGGCTCTGAAAGGCAATGGAGCGCAGCCCATCAGCTGCCAGTCTGCCGGCTGCTTATTTCAGCCAGGCAGCCCAGATGTGCACTGTGGCACATCTAACTGTACCTGCCCAAATGGCTGCCCAGGTGAGGGTGCTTGACCTAGGGCTGTCCACCTTCAACGTCCGAAGCCTGCATCGTCAGAGCTTCTCACATCAGGCGAGCTGCGTACCCGTGATCATCAGGTCTAGCAGGTCGTCTGATGTGCCTGTGGCATTGGCCCTAGCCAGGCACTTGGACACCAAGGTGCAGCTTGCTGCTGCCTTTAGCTCCGCTGGGCTGCCATGTGACTTCTTTGACATGCCCAGAATGAGCTGCTCACCTTGCTGCAGGGGGCTCTGATAACATTCTCTCCCTCATCAACGGCAAGCCACTCAGTTTGCTATGCCATTCAGACACCGGCCTATGCGATGTTGACATCCAAGACTTTCCCATCTCAGTCTCTGCTCCCTGCAAGGCCAGCGAGTGCCTAGTCCCAGGCACCAACACCCTGACAGCGTGTAAGCCTCTCAGGTTACCATCCGGATCTAAGGTGCAAGCTGTGCTAGTTGCTGCCAGGCAGCTGTCAGTCCTGCTCACCAGCCTGCCTGCCTGTTGTCAGAGGTACTGTTGCCGCTGTAGTGAGACTGGACCTTGCCTTCAGCAGCTTGTGCATGCGTCAGTAATGCTGGGCCTGAGGCTTGTCAGTGGAGACGCTGAGCCGTCTCACGTGATGCCCCCTGCAGCCAATCAAGCAGCTGAGCCAGCGGTGCACCGGGACTACACAGCAGTCATTGCTGCTATTCCTGTGCTCGTGGTGGTTGCCCTGGCCCTTGCAGCTTCAGCAGCCTCTGTTGCTGCAGCAGGCTGTGTGCAAATCCACAGAATCCTTGCTGGTCCAGCTGAGGCACCATATGGTGCTGTCACATCTGCAAAGGCAGCTCTGCCTGTCGTGCATGAGCTCAGGTGAGGGTCCTTCAACATTTGCTTCGCAGGATGGTTCTTGGCCGCATTGTTGCCTACCAAATGACCTGGCCATGCTTTTGTTGCCAGCTCTGACATTCTCACGCTGCTTTTGGTGCGGTGCAGAGTTGAAAATCTCACCTGCATTATACCTGGAGGCATCTTTAACAGATTGCTCAAAAGACGTCAAGCTTCTGGGCAGAGTGGCGTGGTCAATAGCAACATGAATGGCACAAGCAGCAGACACAATGCCAGGTGAGCCTGGGCAAGTCAAGACACATCAACCACAAGCCCACTTTTGAGTTCTCCTCTCGTGTCATGCTACTGTCTCGCTGTGCCTGCTATGATGATTACTCAACTGAGAATGCTAAAGCTGCCAGCAGAGCACAGAGGACAGTAAGCAGTGAGGTGCCGCTGTTTGTTGGCAGAGGCAACGCCCTGCAGCCAGACATCTCTGCAGATGGCTCCACTCTCCAGGACGGCACAGCCAGCGGCAGCGCGCTGCCACAGGTGGTTGTGCATGCCTGTGTGGATGCCACCCTGATGCCTGCTGGGAACCCAACCTGCTCTGAATGCTGCTGCATGAAGTCTGTGTGCTGCCTGCGCAGGAACAGCGCCTGGATGGCAGGGCAGTGCTGTGTAACGTGAGCGGCAGGGCAAGGACGGGCGAGCTGGTGGGCTGCCTGGGCCCCTCAGGTGGGGCCTGCAAGCTGTCTGTGTAAGTGTTGAGTGGCATGAGGACTCGGCAGGCTTGAAGCCAGAGAGTCTGTCCTGGCTTAACCCTCAGTTCTGACACCAGCTGCACCTGCCGCTTGGGGTCAAAAGTAGGCTTGGAAAGCAACCTCTCAGAGCGTTGTCACTTCGCCCTAGTGGCCAGAGCCGTTCTGTTGCTGCAGGCTGTGGCAAGACCACCCTGCTGAGTGTGATATCAGGCAGCACCACTGACATCAGCAACCGATCGCGGGTGTTTGGCAGCGTCCTGCTGGACGGGCGGCCGCACATGCCCAGTGCCGGCCGCCAGGTGGCCCTTGTCACCCAGCGGGACTTCCTGCTGCCCACGCTGACTGTGCTGGAGTGCCTGCGTTACTCAGCCCTGCTCAGGTTGCCGCGGGGCACCTCGCCAGCTGAAGTGCAGGTGTGTGCTCGCCCAGGTTGACCTGCAACATGTTGACCCGCTGCTGCAGGGCTCCTCTGCTCAGGTTGCAAAGGAGCCTTTCACCAGCTGATTGGCTGTGCGGTGCCGCATCATGTTGACCTGTTGCAGACCAGGTGCACTGCCCTTCTCAGGCTGCAGTGGGGCCTTCCATCACCTATGCTGCTGATGTGTGTGTGTCGTGGTAAACAGCTGCACTGCCTGCTGACTGCCTCCTTAACAGGCGGCAGCAGCTTCAATATTGTGCTCTGCAGGCTCAAGTGGCGGCCACAGTGGAGGAGTTGGGTTTGCAGAAAGTGGCACAACAGAAGGTTGGGGGCAGCTCTGGCATTCGGGGCATCAGTGGAGGCGAAAGGTGGGCGCGACCACCTCTGGGAATGACTATGTGGTCGGGTTCACTCAGCAAGTATTGCACAGACCAGCCCGGCTTGTACATTCCAGCACCTGATCAGCAGCAGGCCAGGCTGCACCCCTGATGTAGCTGGCATGCCGGGGTCTGTCTCCAGCCAGGCTTCATGCTGCAGGCGGCGCGTTACGATTGGCATGGAGCTGATCACTCGTCCTGCAATCTTGCTGCTGGACGAGCCGACCAGCGGTCTGGACAGTTTCACTGCCCTCAAGCTGATGCACACCCTCAAAACGGTAAGCCAGGGGGTCCAGCTGACACAGGCAGCCCACATGCGTCTGATCTCTGCTCTGGCAGCCCATGAGTCCAGCAAGGCAGTCATGTTCTCGTGTCACCCACCAGCTGGCTCCATATGCTCTCTCCACCCTGTGCGTGTGTAGGTGGCTGCAGGAGGACGCATCGTCATGTTGAGCTTCCACCAGCCCTCGCCCTCCATGTTTGCCCTGCTGGATGTGGCGCTGGTCATGGCTCAGGGGGTTGTGGCTTTCCAGGGGCCTCCAGCTGCAGCAGGCAACTTTTTGGCTGCTCGAGGGCTGCCCTGCCCAGAAGGCGTGGCTCTTGCGGAGCACATGCTGCACGCGGTGTCTGATCCGGCCTCGCTGCTGCAGATGCTTAGCCCTGGCCAGGTGAGAGGGGAAGGCTGGCTGTGCTGCATGCCCAATGCAAGACAGCTGGCAGTCTAAGCTGTCTGTGGCTGACCTGCGCAAGCTGCCCCACTGCTCTGGCAGCAGCATGAGCCGCAGCCGACGGGCGACTGCCAAGCACCAAAGAACGTGGTCAGCAGCACTTGCAAGGATCACCTGCAGCCAGCAGGAGGTACAACGAGTTGCAAAGCTGTGCAGCACCATCCATGAGCACCTGCAGGCCCCCAGTCAGGAGGACCTTGAGCAGGGAAGTGCTGCACAGCCAGGGCAAAAGGCGCCCGCCACCAGAGACCTACATGACCCCAACGCCCGCTCAGCTGTCCAGCACACTCCCAAGCTGGCTGACGAGGCGCTGCAGCAGCCAACCTCTCCCCAGCAGCTGCCTGCTCACCAGAAGTGCTCCCCGGGGGCCTCGCTGGTGCAGCAGCTGCACATCCTGTTCTGGCGCACCCTGACCGATGTGGTCCGCAACCCCGCCCTGCTGCTGATGCACTGTGCCCTCAGCGTGATGATGGGCATCTTTTGCGGCCTCATCTTCATGAATCTTGGCATGGGCATCGCCGGCACCCAGAATCGTGCAGGTGGGCTGCAGCTTTGGTGCATGCCCTTATAGCTGCATGCCCTACCAACTCACAGGACCGAGCTGGCACCCAGATTTGTGTAGGTAGGGTCCTCTGCAGTGCCTGCCATCAGCAGATGCAATGAAGCTTGTTTGGCATGCTGCCAGGGCTGGTGCACCCGCCTGCTGCCAGCAGCGCCTGCCTGTCATGCTGCCTGTATGCATGGCAGATAAAATGCTTGTAGGGTCATCCGTGTAGACACCTGTAACTGCTGGGCTCCAGGCATCCCTGCTGCTGCTCCGTTCCCCTGCACAAGCCTGTACAAGGTACTGCAAGACCTGCCCTGCACCTTGACCCATGCTTTGCAGGTGCCCTCTTCTTCTCGCTTTGCGTTTCTGCTTTCAGCTCCCTCACAGTGGTGGACCTCTTCGTAAACGAGCGCCACCTTGTCATGAGGGAAGTGACCACTGGTTATTACCAGGCCTTCCCTTACTTGCTGGCCAAATGTGAGACATTTGTTGCTGGCTCTCATGTGTCCAGCGAGTGCTTCGCAGTATTTGCACTGCAGCCTCCCTCTCCGTTCTGCCCCTGAAGGGCAAGATGCACATGCATTGCTGCAGGTATCTGTGATGCATTATCTCTTCGAATTGTTCCCGCCATTTTATTTGCAATCCCTTTCTATCCAATGGTCAAGTAGGTGCCCCGCCCCGCTGTGCTTGTACACCAGCCTTAAGGCACCTCTGCCCCATCATTACACCTCCCTGGTCACAATCACTGTCTGCTGGTGCAGTTTGCAGGGCGGCGCGAGTCATGTCGCCTTGTATGTTGCCCTTCTTGCTGTCTTCAGCGCCACTGTTGGGGCTCAGGCAACCATCATTGCTGTCGGTGAGCACACTGCATCTCTGCCTGCCTGCCTGCTGGTGTACCTGTCTTGTGCTGTGCAAGGTGGTGCCTGTCCATCTGCCAGCCCTCCACATGCCACCATCACTACACTCGTCAAGTGTGCTGCTGCAGGCTGCAACACTTCAGGCAAAGCGGGTCTCATCATGAACTTGGTGCTTCTGCTGTCCCTGCTGTTCGGTGGCTTCCTTGTAAACGTGGCGTCCATTCCGGTGAGGGGCTGACTGGTACGTGCTGCTTCCTGTCTTGCTCAGTACCTACTCAGCACTGGTGGAACTGATGCCTGCAGGGGTGGCTACGCTGGCTGCAGTACCTCAGCATCTTTCATTATGCCTTCCAGGCCATGCTCATCAACGAGCTGCAGGGCCTACTGCTAGACTTTGCGGTGCACAGTCCCCTCAGGCATGCTGCCCAGTAGTTGGCTGACCCACCATGAGCTGACTGGTGCTGCTGCTGTGCTGCAGATTCAGGGCGTGACCGTCCCCAATGTCAAGGGCGAGGTTGTCTTGACAGCTCTGGGGATTGATGCTGGCAGGCTCACCGAAAATGTAATCATTCTGTGCTGCTTCTATGTTGGCTGTGTCCTGTCCAGCTTGGCCGTTCTCTACCTCGGCCTGCCTCGGGCCCTCAGAAGGCGCCCAGCACGGCAGTGATCCTCCTGATTGATTTCGTAATTGCTGCACCAATCAATTGTTTCAAGAAACCTTAAAGACTGGAGAGCCTGTTAAAGATTGTTTGAAGGTTTTGCATTGTGATGACTATTCTTTATGGCAGTGAGTAGCTGCCAGGCTCACTCCTTGTTGTTCAAGTTGAGAGCAGACCTTGCAAACTCTGGCAGCACAAATGCAGCTTGGTGAACTCCACTGTTGTAGTACCTGCAGCCAGGAGCCAGTGAGCCCTTGCAGTTCACAACACTGATTTGCTGATACAACGCATTTGGGCTGCTGCAGACAGGTGACATGTTGTTACCTGAGAGGGGGGAAGCTGTCCCTGAGAGGGGCAGGGACTACTCTCTTGGGGATGCTGAGGTCTAGCAGTTCTGCGCTCTTCTTGGAGCACAACATGAAACCTATCTGCCCACTGCATCAGGGGCAGAGAAACTGTCAAGCACCGCCCAAGCAGGGAAGCAGAGACAGCAGCCTGGTGGTGGTGATGGCTGGTCCCAAAGCAGGCAGCTGAGCACTGACACCGACCTTCCAAGCAGGCAGATAGCTCACCTTGGGTATGTCGGGATGGTGGTGTATGCATATTGCACCTCCCCGTCCTGGAAGACCTGGCGGCACATCACAGCCAGCTCCTTGATGATGGGCAGGTGCAGCCACAGACTCTCAGCCTGCATGGTGTAGGGGAGCCAGTCAAAGCTGTTCAAAGCAAGGGATGTGCTGGAAGCTAGCTCCCTGGGAGTGCCAGCTGGAGTCCTTGTCTTGAGAGCTGATGTAATGTGTCCAGGGCAAAGGCCTTGCTAAGAGGGAGCTGCTGCAGATCTGACTTGGTGCAGCTCAGGCAATTGCAAGCACCCTGAATGGGCCACCGCAAGACTTGAAGGCTGCAAGCAGTCTAAAATTGTTGGAGTGGACCGGCAGTAGGTGATGCTGTGGCCGCACCTGGGTGCACACCACGCCGCCAGGGCGTAAGGCCCGGTGCATCTCCTCAAAGAAGGGCTGCAGCAGCAGGGGGACCAGATGGTGCGTAAGTGCAGGGCAGTGACAGCTGGTATGTAGCATGAACCCTGTTCGCTCAATGATACACCAAGTTTGCCATATCAGGGTGAGTTGGCAGGCAAGGAGATCAAGCAATGTGCCTACCTTTTGAAACAAAACCTCTGCAGGGCCCACTGGGTCAGACGAGTCCACAATGATGGCATCATAGAAGTCGCTAGGGGCAGCCTTCACAAATTCGATGCCGTCTGTGATATTGACCTGCAGCTTGCGAAGCTCACTTCAAATGCAGACTTGCCACTGCCAAGGGTGGGCAACTATGACTCTGCCTTCTGGCAGCAGTGAGTTGCGCACCTGGACTCGAGGGTCGTCAAAGCCCAGGGCCATCTGGGGGAAAAACTTCCTGGCCATCTCGGGCACCATCCTGCAGGCGCAGCAAGTTGCAAGTGTGCTGCAGCAAGCAGCTGACACCTCCATTTGACCTGCTGACCCTTTAAGCCCAGAACTGCACTGGCAAACACTTCTGATCGCAGTGCGCTGAGGACTCGTGCACATCCTGGCAGCAGTAGTTGTTCGCTTGGACACTCGTGACTCACGCATCAATTTCTGCAATGTGGATGGTCTCGCAGCTGCTGTGACGAGCCACCTCTCTCAGCACGCCGCCGTCCCCACCCCCAACCACGAGCACCCTCTTGGGCGCCTCCTGCAGGCACACAGTGTTGGGAAAAGTCAATTTGAGGTTTCGCCTGATTCAACGATGTGATCAGCACCTAAAGGGGACGGGTTGCCAGACATTGACGCAAGTGCTCGGCAAAGTGGGGTGAGGGAAGCTCTAAGCATCTCAAGAGGCTTTGAAAGCAATGGTGCAGGTGCCTGGCAAGCCAGCAAGCCAGAGAGGACGTGGTAAACAAGCCTGGCAAACTAGCGCTGTCCTCTCTTATCTGGCAGCCTCGAGGCCTGATACCCACTCACCGCCAGGGCGCACAGGGGCAGGTTGGCAATCATCTCCTGGTATGAAAACTCGTCACGCTGGGTACACTGGATCACGCCTGCAGGGGCCAATGGAGCTGGCCTGAATCCACTTGCTCATGCAAGTAGCATCTTGGGGTCTGACAGATCTAGGGGTCAAACACCACTCACCGTCCAGCACCAAGACATGGCCAAAGGCTTTAGAGTCAAACACACAGACATCCTGCACCAGAATACAATGTTGAATGATGTCAATGATTGATCGTAGCAAATGATAGCACAGCCAGGTCTGGGATCAAAAGCATCCGCGGAGGACGCATGCATGCGGGGCACAGTTCAGAACATATGGACTGCATCTTGCAGGGGGCAGTCTACCTGGAACTTGGATCTGCCTGTGAACAAAGTGTCTTCTACCTGGAAGGACAGGCCCTGCCCAGGCCACATGGTGCTAAGTTCTGTAAACCAGCCACCCTTGGCAATATTCAATCCCTGCTCAGCAGTGCCAGGCTTCTGCTCATCAGAACTCATAACTGCGGCTGTGCTACTCAGCGTCTCAGCAGGAGATTACAAGCTCATCAACGGCCAGGCAACAGCCTGGCCTGTAGATAGATCAGGCGGCTTTGAACAAAGTCTAGCACCAAGACTGCGTAATCTCAAGCACGGTGCCAAGCACAGCTAAGGTTGCAGCACCGCCAAGCTTTTGAACATCTTGGCTGACCTAACAGCTGTCAGAAAGATTCAGACTACCTGAATGTCAGGCCTGAGGCCTGGCCTGAGTTGCTGTAACTGCTGATCACCAGGGTGTTGCTGACCACTTGCATAGCGCAGGCAGTTGCTTGTGTTGACTTGTGAGCCTCCAGTGCAGAGCAACACTGCATTTCCTGGAGGTGATGGCTGGCGCCTGCTGCTGGGCCGTGACTGCTCGTACCCAGTGATGCTGTCAGTGGGCTACGCACTAACATTGCTCCTACGGAGAAGAGAATGATGGGGAACATGCTGTGTGTGTCTGCAGCTGGCGATGCTGAGGTCCTTGTGCTCATCCTCGAGAAGGTGACTTCCATTGTGTTTGCATTGCATGCAAGTCATTTTGCTGCAAGGGCGACAGCAGGGTGAATGGCAGTGATCAAAAGCCTGCCGATCAGCTTGCACTGCTTTGAAGCCGTGGCCCGCTCAGATCACAAAAGTGCAATGTTGTTGGGCATGCTTACACCAATGGCCCAACCCCCTCTCCTGGCAATGCTGGTATGCACTGTGAAATGTACAGTCTGATAAGCCAAGCAGTGAAGTTTTATTTCTGCGAAGTTTCCCGTGAAACAATTTGCCTGGCTGCCAGGATGAGCTTGTGCCTAGATGAGTTGTTGCATAGGTAGCTACTGTTGCCTAGCACAGGTCGGATCTGAGGTCTAGAGATACTTGAAACCAGTACTGGGATGTCATAAGCATGGGGCCTGGGCATAAGATGCTACCTCAGGAAAGAATTGGTCATTGCCCAAGATCAATGCTGCAGCTGAATTGGCATGATATGCAGTGCCATCATCTCTGCAAGGCCAAGCAAAGAGTGATCAGAGCTTCTGTGATGCAGCAGGTGACTTTATCATGTCATCGCTGCCAGTCAGGAAGGTACCATCGAGCAGAGCCATCTGGTCAGCCTTGCCCACATCTGCCATGTACCTGCAGCACAAACAGCAACCTGCCTCACTCAAGGTGGCTTGCTACAGCTCACAGCGCCAGAGCATGCATGCAAGCAGCCTTGCTGCACCCCAAAACATGCAGCCCTGGCAACAAAGGCCGACCTCAGGAGACTGTACACACTGTGCTGCCTGTAAAGCACACTAGTCTGTGTGCTGGCCCACTTTAGCAGCCAGCCTGCCGGCATCCAGCAGCCAACAATGTCTGCCACTGGGCGCACCACAAATGGAGGCAGGTAGCCCTGCTGCGGCCGCTTGTATACAGGCCATGTCCTTCCAGCAGGACCTCACTCACCTGTTGAAGCGGCCGATGATCTCTGGCAGGGTGTCGAAGTGAACGTAGGGAATGCCCCTCTTGGCGCACTCATCAGCGACGATGCGCGAGATGGCTGGGTAATGCATGAAGGATATGGCTGGAAACAGGTGGTGCTCCACCTGGAGGTTCAGGCCCCCGGTGAAGAAGTTGCCAATGTCTGCCCCCCAGTTGGCAGAGGTCAGCACCTGCAGGCAGAGCGGACAGCTCGCTGGTGTTTTTCAAAGAGACTCAGGCTGAATGAGGAACATGATTGGGTTGGATGCAGCCTCTTCGCTTGCCTGCTGCACACCCCAGTCACGCTCTCCCAGCTCGCTGCGCAACAGGCTGGTGGTCTCTGATCCTGCCGCCACTGGCTTGGCCTCAGCAATGTTGTGAGACACCGCAAAGGTGGCTGCCAACACAACTCCCTGCAGAAAGCAGTACATCATGTTGGAAGGCGGCTGAAGCAGCTGATACACTGCCGAGCTGCCTGGCAGTCCCAAAAGCTAAGTCATGGAACAGCGTCAAACCCAAGTCTGGGTTGCAGCAAACCAGCAACTCCTCCCAGACGAGAGGATCTCAGATTGAGCAGGCAAAACTGCTACAGAGAGTGAGGCGTTCCGGTCAGGAGGTCTCAGGCAGTGGGGGTCTGAGCGGCGCCACGGCAGATGCTTGTCAAGTAAGCAAGCAACCTTCAGGAGTCAGACTCAGCGCTGCTCACCTGCGTGAACATGTAGGACAGGGAGCCCCATGCTGCAGCTGAGCCGCCATGCAGCGCCAGGGGAGCCCCAAAAACCATGGCATAGTGAATCAGCTTGCCGGCAACTACCGAGGCAGTCTCTGTAGCATTGGCGCCATGCAGCCTCGCACCGCCGGTGCGCCGTTGAATGAGGGCCTGCCAGTCGCCCAGCTGGAAGACCAGCTGCAGCAGGGGAAAGGTGGCCCACTGCAGCAGGAAAGGAAGGAGGGCTTCAGCAGGCGGCACGGTGGCAACATGATAACAGCAGATAGAGCAGCCTGCACAACAGCAGCCCCAACAGGCACGCCAGCTCCAGGCCAGGCAGCAGGTAGCCAGATGCCACCCCTGCATTCTTTCAGCCTGCCTGGCCTCAAGGCTGCAGGTGCTGCAAGGCATACACTAGCCTGATATGGGTGCAAGGCAGCCACCCCAGTGGAGGCAGCTTACCATGTAGATGTGCTGGAAGCGGTGGTACCACTTGCGTGGCAAGCGGGCATCAAATCGTAGGGCGGGGAAGGCACTGAACACGTCCTCATCCAGAGCCTCATCATTGCAGTGCACGTGGTGGCTGACCTGCAGGGGCAGCCAAGGGATGAGGGACCACAGCAAACGACGATCTGGGGACAAGTTCGAGTGTTCAGCGCCTCGTGGTTGTGATGCATCTGGTGGCTCACCTGTAGGAGCAGCTTGGAACTCAGTAAGCTGCACCTGGATGAGCTACGTTGGTGCCTTACACGGTGAAGTGCATGATGGTAGGGCAGGCCCACATTGAGATGCACCAGTGATCGAACGGGGCAGGATCATGTCAGCCACCTGCTGGCACAGAGCATACAGGGACTGTGCAATTGCTCTTGGGTGGAGCCCCAGGTTGGGGCCAGCTTGAAGTGAGCAAAACATCACAATGGACGGGGCCTTGCACTGGAGCAGGGTGTGACAAGCTGAGGGCCACACATCATGCTCAGGCCTGCAGCCTGGAGGCTTGCCTGATGGTGGTAGCGCCACATGAGGGAGGAGCCGCCAATGAGGTCGTCCGTCAGCCCCATCAACTTGTTCACCCAAGCCTTGGTAGACATTGCCCCATGGTTGCCGCAGTGCTGCACCGTGAGGCCAATCCATGCGCCTGCCAGACCTGCAGGGAGGGGGACTCCACTAGTCTGCGGGTCAGGGCAGCCACCAGCCGGCTGTCCAGGCGCTACGGCCACAGCTGCCAATATGGCACTGGAATGTACCAGACATACCTTTGAAAAGTCGCCTGTGTCAGCATGTTTCTGCTGTACGCCAGCATGCAGCCATGCAAAGTGTGCATGTTTACCCACCTAGAAGGAAGCCTGTAACAGCGTTGGTGTCATAGGCGTAGAGGCCATAAGCTACCGCTGCATAGCTGAGGATGGCCCAGGCAGCCCCCTCACTGCCTGTGCGGTGGGCTCCATCCACGTCTTTCCCCTTGAAAATCTCTCTCCGCACGCGCTGCCTGCAGGTACTATGCTGCAGGATCCAGCTAACTGCCATGCACATCAGCACGACCTGCAGCTCATCTGCCTGCAAAGACAGGCGCACAGCCGATGGTGGCACAATTACATGCATGACATGGAGTGCGGCTAGGCAGAAGCAGACGTCTCTGCCCTGCCAACTAGGGGCGCATACACGCCACGGGGAACGAGCAGTGGCCCCTCCCCCTGTGCGCACCAGAGTGGCTGCGAGAAGCCGTCTGGTTTGCCTGACAAAGATGCGGCACGCAGTGGCTAGCAACACAGGCCATTTGCCTGCACCTGATGGTGTTGTACAGCTCTGAGTCGTTGGGGTAGGGTGCCTGCGGCACTGCCTCCACTGGGAAGCCCTCCAGTACTGGCAACCTCTTCAGGTACGCCACTGCCACCTCTGGGCGCAGGTGGTATGACTCAAACAGGGCGGTGCAGTCTCGCCCAATGGCCAGCTGTATGAGCCAGTTGCCAGCCGGATGGCGATCTATAAAGCTGGTCAGGTCATAGGCCACCCCTCTGTAGATGGTCCATCTGCACTGCGTCCACTTCTGGTCCTCCCAAGGGTCAGAACCTGCATGCAGACGGGAGGGCTGGGAGAGTGAGGCATGCGTACTGTGTCATCAGGGCATGCCGCTGCAGCAGGCAGCAAATGTGCCAAGACAACAGGAGTGCTGTGAGCCCTTGAGTGGCAGGAACAAGTCAGTTGTTGACGTATCACCTTGATGCGGCAGCAGCGTGTGCCAAGGACAGCAGCAAACTCGCTCAAGGCAGTAGCCTTGCAACGTCTGCGGCAGCGAGAGCAGCGGTGGCCAGCACCCACCAGATGGCAGGGTGTGAGGTAGTGCTGTCTGCAGCCCCTCGTCAGCAGGTGCTGTCACAACATGGAGCAAGGCCCAGCATCGCCGAGTGCTGCGCTGACTGCGCCTGGACCTGAGCCTGGCAGGGAGCTTGAGGCTGCTGCATGGCCACCTGCTGTGTGCCTGTAACACACCCTGCCAAACCAAGCGCTCTGTTCAGTAGCAAGTTGCAAGCAGGTGCACTCTCATCACAAAAGGTCATTCTCTGGAGTGAACAAGGATGCAAAGGCTGCAGCTGCATAAAGAAACAATGAGGTCAGCCCTGAGGTGCCATACAGTTCTGCAGCCAGATTTGCAGCACCTCACTGCAATCGGGCACTGACGGGGAATGCCATGAACCTCATCTGCATCAAACCAGCCACTCACCGGCAGGACTGGACGTGCAACGAGGGAGTCCGTGTTTGTGGTGGCACCTTGCATCCTCAGATCTTGTCGCGCCTGCGTGGCGAGCTCAAGGTCAAGCGGTCAAACCCATCAAGTGATAGCATGCAGGGCGTAATGCTGGGCCCTCGGCTTGATCTGCATGGGACACCCAGTCCAACTGCACCGCCTCAGTGTGGTTCCTGCCCCTGTGCAGCACCTCGACGGCGGCTGCAGAGGCACATCAGGGTATGCAGCCTGCACAATCACAGACGAGTTCAAGAGCAGCACTATGTTTCACAAGTTGCCCTGTCCTGAAATTTCTAATGACTTGTGGACTGAGTGCAGGCAGCAGAGGGCCGCCATACATCGCGCCTGCAGACACAGGCAGCTGCTTCAGTGGTCGAGGCATCCACTAGGCAACCTGCCACCTCCAAGCAGCACCCCTGCCAGAGCACTGGCTTCTACACCGGCACAGATGGCTACTTGTACTGCGATGAGCTCCGTGTGGACGACATCAGACAGCAGGTCCCGCCGGAGAACAGGCCTTTCTATCTGTGAGGCGGTGTCCATGCTGTCAGTCTCAGTCATGAGACCCAAACTAATGCCAAAGCTTCTCATTGACAAGCTGCCTTGGTCTGCATAGCTTGCAGCTTCAGGCCCCAGATGGTGCCTGCCTATGCTGCCCATGCATGCAGCTGCACAGCACACAGGCGGCACCATGCAGCTGAACAGTCCACTCTGCAGGGCGCAAACCAGGAAGGTGGTCCCCTGACCCTGCTGCCTGTGTGCTGCATGCAGGTACAGTAAGGAAACGATCACCAACAACTTTCAGGCCTATGCTGCTGCCCTCAAGGGCCTGGACAGCATCATCGGCTACGCCATCAAGGCCAACAACAACCTCATCATCATGAAGCACCTGCAGCACTTGGGCAGCGGCGCTGTGCTAGTGTCCGGCAACGAGCTAAAGTGCGCTGTCGCTGCAGGCTTTGACACCACCAGGTGAGGTGCCCCTCCTTCCTTGGTGTCACTGAGTCCTGTTGCCACACCAGGCAGCCACTGGGCTGTTGGCTTGGTCACAGAGCACCTCTGTCAGCTGAGGCTCAGGTGGCAGCACTGGTGTCAGAGTAATCTCCCTTTGCCTCACCCTGCTTTCCAAGTGGTAGTTGTCTGCCTCCATGACCGGTGCTGTGCACCTGTAGGACGGTGTTCAACGGCAATGGCAAGCTGCCATGGGAGCTTGATCTGGCAGTGGAGCATGGCGTGCTGGTCAATGTGGACTCTGAGTTCGACCTCAAGAACATCATCGAGGCAGCCAAGCGGCAGCACAAACCTGTGCGGATCATGATCAGGATCAACCCAGACGTGGACCCGCAAGTGCACCCCTACGTATCGACAGGGATTGCCAACAGCAAATTTGGGATTCGTAACAGTCACCTGCAGGTCAGGCAATGGGCTTGGCCTTTCATACCAGGGGTGCCTTCAACACTTGCCTTTCCATGCTGCACCAGCAAGCCTGCGGGTGGTGTGCGCGCTGCCTGTGGTGTGCTTGCTGCCTGCAAGGTGTACCGCTACATCTTGGCCCTGCAGTCTGAAGTCGACAGGCTAGCTTTATTTGATTGCGCTCCCCCTGCAAGCTGCCAGGATGTGGCTGCACAACTGCACCTCTGAACCTTCAGCCTGAGCTGCCATGTTTATTCGCTTTCAGGAGGTTTTACTGCATCTGTGGCCTGCATGTCTAGACCTCTGGGAGCACTTGGTGTGCTCTCTTGCAAAGACAAACACATGCTGCCTGCAGTGGTTTTTGGATGAAATCAAGAAGGAGCCCCTGGTGCAGCTGGCAGGCGTGCACTCCCACCTGGGCTCCACAATCACCCAGGTCTGTCTTGGTCTGTGCATCCAAGGACCAGGCCTGCATGCCCCTGGCAGCAGGTCTGTACCCTCAGCTGGCATGCTGCGTGGCCTACTTTGGCTGCAGTCCAGCCACTCCAGCCAGAGCTTGTTAGCATGCTGCAGGTGAACATCTTCAGGGATGCAGCTGTCATCATGACAGACTTTGTGAAGGAGATTCGTGACCAGGGCTTTGACATCCAGTACCTGAATATTGGAGGAGGCCTGGGCATTGACTACCACCACAGGTCAGCACCTGATGGTCGAGGGAGACTGCCATCCACTGGCACAGGCCTGCACTCAACGCCTTGATGCTACACCCCAGGGGGGGCTTCCTTGCTCCAGCTGCTCAGCCGCCCTCACCATGACTTCAATTTAAACTGTCTTGCCATTAGCAAACTGCGTCCCAGGCTGCTTAGCTGCCTTAAGGCTGGGCGTTCCAGCTTGGCTGCTGCGTCTCCTCCAGAGGCATCCTGTCTGCCAGCGCACCATTCAGTGGCACTCTCTCTGCAGGGGCGACAAGCTGCCCACACCCATGGATCTGATTGATACAGTCCGCGACCTGGTGCAAGACCTGGGCCTGACCATCATTATTGAGCCAGGACGCTCCATGGTGGCTACCAGCGCTGCGCTGGTCAACACTGTGACAGGAGTCAAGACCAATGGCAACAAGAACTTCGTTGTTATTGACGGCTCCATGTCGGCTCTCATCAGGCCTAGCCTATATGACACTTACCAGCACATTGAGCTGACAGCACCGGGTGAGCCAAGCCAGGATAACAATTGTGCAAACCAGTATGCTCATCTGCTGGTCTCTATGCCTTCACATCGGCAGCCGCATTTGTCAACTTAGCTCGCTGTTGGGTCTTGCTTCACCAAGTTGGCAAGCTGCACTCTGCTTGGGGCTGCACCTGCCCAATGCAGCTGCTGCCCTGAGCAGAGCAGGCTGTAGGTGTGATGCTCAGCTGGCCCTTGAAAGTGTTGTTGCAGGCTCTGGCGATGTGCAGACATTCGATGTTGTGGGCCCAGTCTGTGAGTCTGCCGACTTCCTGGGCAAGGAGCGGCAGCTGCCCACCCCCAACGCAGGAGACGGCCTGGTGGTGCTCGATGCGGGGGCCTACTGCATGTCCATGGCCTCCACATACAATCTCAAGATGAGGCCTGCAGAGTACTGGGTGGAAGGCGGCAAGCTCCGGCAGATCCGGCGTCAAGAGTCGCTGCAGGACCACCTTGCACTCTTTCATCAGTTGTAGAGAACCTCCCTGTATCAAGATGCACCCTCGCTTGTAGCTTAAAGACTTGTCAGTCAGCTGAACGCATGAGCAGCATCTTTGTTGTCAAACATGTCCTCTAACCCGGATTTTACCCGGCTCGCCAGTGCGCAGGTCCTGCACATGTATTGCATTGGGTGGAGGATGGAGGTCTGCTGGCACAGCCAGCATGTAGGGCTGTACTCAACATCGCACCCCCCTCCTCTAGCAAATCACACTGCAGGCGTCTTGTAAGCACAATTGTTGGCCACTTCATCGAATGCTGGGCGCCCTTGTGCGATCTGTCCCCCTGCCATGCTTTGCTTTGCTTTGAGAAAGCCTGCATGCCTCACACACTGAGGAGAGCCAGAGGCTGAACATGGTCATAGCAGGATCCCTGTCTTCCATTCACGTCTAGAGGCTGTGGAGGGCATGTGGCAGTGCTGGGCAGTCATAGTTCAATTAGTCTCAAGCAATAGCCTGCCCACCGAGGGGTAGCAAGCTCCAGAGATCGGGAAATGCGGAGGCCTTCTGTTCTGCAGGTACCGGTCTTGACCGTTTTGCAGAAAAGCTGGCTCCAGAATCCCTACTGGCCAGCTCTTTTACAGGCGCCTGCAGGGCCGTACGCAGGGCCGGATAGGCACGCAGCCAGGCAAACGAGGGCCTCGGAAGAGAGACAACAGCGCGGGCTCTCGCTGCGGGAGGGGAAGCGCGCTCAAAAGGTGGGGCCCTCACAGGCACCCAGCAGTGAAGACCGCCGGGGTAACAGAGCCTACTTTCCAGTCACATTCAGAGGCAGACCTGGTCCAACAGGGGCCCTTGCAGCTGCTTTGCTCAGAGGCCCTGCCTCCAGCAATGCCTGGCTGGCTGATTACCACCAGGTTTGACAGTGTATTGTACTGGCAGTTGCGCCATGTCGAAGATGGGATCGTGAGTGATGCCTCTTGCGGCTGCCTTTGAGAGTTGCTGAGCAGCATTCGTGACCTTCAGCAGGCAGATGCTGGCGTAGGCCTCTGCAAAGCAGCTATGTTGCCTCCCGCAGGCTGGCAGTGGAGTGCCTGCATGGAGGCCAGCCCGTCCGGGGGGGAGCCCCTGGAATGGCAGTTCCTGCAGTGCTTTGGGGAGCGCACGCCTGGCGAGGAGATCCAAGAAGGTGCAGGCTTGCTGCAACTTCCGAGTTGATAGGCCAGCGCCCCAGCAACAGCAGTGCCTGTGGCTGGCTGGGCTGCTTGTGTGATGCAGACCACATGCCAGGCAATTTCTGTGTGGGCAGCCCCATAGACTGTGCTGCACATTGCACTCTGAGTGAGCGTTTCCCCTTACGGCGCTGCAGCGGACATCATCTCGGCAGTGGAGTTCGACCAGACTGGACAGCATCTGGCAACAGGGGACAGGGGTGGCAGAGTTGTGCTGTTCGAAAGAGTAGCATCGCAAGTGAGCCTGCCATATAATCCATTCTCCAGCGTGCAGCCCTGCCACCTGTTGCTGCACAGTGCAGAAGCATTGAGGCTGCTCTATCTCTGTCTGCAGCAACGCCAGGCTGGCATAGACCAGCGCAGCCTCTCCCCTGCGTCACGGCTCAGCGCTTTTGAATACCGCTACCTGACAGGTGGGGAGGCACGCACCCGCTGCTCTGGCCCTTGCAAGCTAGCAGCTCTGCTGCCAGCGTCCTCTTGAGCTGCCTGCTCCCTGTCAGCGGCACTCTGGAGCCCCGACGGGTGCTGCTGCCTGCAGAGTTCCAGTCCCATGAGCCCGAGTTTGATTACCTCAAGTCGCTGGAGATTGAGGAGAAGATCAACACTGTGGTCTGGGGGCAGACATCTGGAGGCAATCGCCTCCTCCTCTCCACAAATGACAAGACGATCAAGTTGTGGAAGGTGAGCCTGCTGGGGCAGAGGCGTGCCGCTGTCAGTGCGCTGGTTGAACTGGCGCCTCTGCGTAGCACCAGGTGCGCAGCAAAGTCTGCTGAGCCTTTGCTGTGGCTGCTTTGCTGTCTGCAGCTCTCTTGGGCTTCAAGCCTTGGCAGCATGACTCGTCAGCAGCCCAGACTGCAGCAGCCAGTGGAGGGTGCCCTGGCGTAGCCCTCCCCTGCTGCTGACTGCCTGAGGCGGCTTTGCAGGTGCACGAGAAGAAGACAGTGGCCTTGAGCAACTTCAATTTGGAGCAGAGCGGCGGCTCAGGCTCTAGCTGGAGCATTGCCGCAGGGTGAGGTGCCCGCTTTGCAAGCTGCGCCTTGGGAGGCGCCAGCAGTAGATGCAGCATGTTGTGTGCCAGAACATGCACTCAAGGTGCCTTCAGGCTGGAAGCCCGTCCTGACCTGCCCTCCTACCATGCAGGAACACCAACGGACTGTCCCCGGCACGCAGCAAGATGCTCTCTCTCACAGACCGGAAGCTCAATTTGCCGCTGCGGCTGCCCAAGGTCAGCACAACGCTTTGCCTTCAAGTGGCACACATGTCTGCAAAGTGCTATGCTGTGCAGGTTGCTGCCTCCTGGCGCAACACCTGCAAGGCCCAACACTGCAGATGCTGCTCATGTGCTGGTCCAATACCTGCAAGGCCCTGCACTGCAGGTCAATGTTGTGGAGGCAGCTTTGAATGCTAGGTGTCGGCGCGTGTTTGCGAATGCGCACACCTACCACATCAACAGTGTGTCCATCAGCAGCGATGGGGAGAGCTTTATCTCTAGCGATGACCTCAGAGTGAACCTGTGGCACATGGAGCACAGCAACCAATCCTTCAACATTGTGGACATGAAACCTGCAAACATGGAGGACCTGACAGAGGTGAGTGGGCAGCCAGACACCCCTCTGCTTGTCTGCAGTGACCAGGAATTCTACGCACGGCATGAGATGAAGGGTGTACAGCTTTCTATGAAAGTAGTCAGCATGATGGGCACTGATTCAGGCACTGCGTTGCAGCAGGGACAGCCGCACAACAAGCACACACCCTGCAGTGGGCACCCAACCTGCTTGCATGCTGTGTGCAGGTGCTGACCTGCACAGAGTTTCACCCCCGGCACTGCTCGCTGTTTGCCTTCAGCAGCAGCAAGGGGGGGATCAGGCTGGCAGACATGCGGTCAGCAGCGTTGTGCGAGCGTGGAGCAAAGCTGTTTGAAGAACCAGCAGATGCGGTGCGTCGTGGTAGTGAAGTGGGGCAAGTCACATGCAGGGGCGTGGACATCCGGCACCTGTAAGGGCTGCTTGAGTGCTCATGGGGCTCTTGATCTTGCAGGGCACTTGCGAAGTCAGATGCAGGGGCAGTATTACCTGCCTGCGCAGTGATTTGTTGGATACTTCATGTTGCCCCTTGTCCCTAAGAGGAATTCACCCCAAAGGCATGACTGGCAGACACACCCCTTTTCTCAGCAATACATGTGTCAACAAGCAGCTTTGATGGGAGCAGCAGGAGTCTTCTCCACACAGCTTTGCACCTTCTACAAACTCTCGCAGCATCTTTGTTTGTGGCTTGGGAGGCAGCACGACAGCAGCCCGGCGTCTGGGACGCCCTGAGCGCTCTCAGCACCCCCTGTGTGTTTTTCTGGGCAGCTAGCCTGGCATGGCACAGCAGCAGCCCGGAAGGCTGGGCCGCCAGCAATGCTGTGGAGCTACCACCTCACAGCCAGCCTTCAAGGCCTGTCTTGTGTACTGCCAGAGGAGCCAGCCGCAGGCATTTGGTTCTCAGTGCAGCAGCAGCATCTGCAGCCTCAACCCCAGCCACATAGGCTGCTCCACGCTGATCCAGCATTGGGCGCCCGGGGAGCCTGTATGATTGCCCTCCGCTGCAGGGCAGCAAGTCTTTCTTCAGCGAGATCATCAGCAGCATTTCGAACATCAAGTTCAGCCGGGATGGGCGCTACATTCTCAGTCGCGACTACATGAACTTGAAGCTATGGGACATAAACATGGAGGCAGCGCCAGTGGCTGTCTACCCAGTGCACGAGCAGCTGCGGGCACGGGTAAGCCATGGGCCATGTATGGCTCATCCAGCTGGCCAGCAGGCCTGCCTGGAGCAACTCCGTGTGGTCCTTGCAAGGCCACTGCTTTCTTGCTCCCACTAATGCGAATGAAGAATGCACGCCAAGCAAGCCCTTCATGTGCTGCACATCAGCCTGCTCGTTGCTTGGCAATGCTGCGAGGCAGTGCAGCCTCTGCGGAACGCATGGCAGCCACCTGCTCTTCAGAGTTATTGAGGGGCTGCCCAAGGCTGGCTGCTGTGCAGTCCAGTGGCAGCCACCTGTTACTGCTGACTTTGTGACCCCCTGCAGGGCTGGAGGTGTACCCATTCCAGCAGTAAAAGTCACCAGCCATTGCCAGGCTGCTAGCTAGCCTGCCTATTGTCAAATGTTGTGCTTCCTGCTGTTGGGCTGCCCTGCCCTGCGGCTGTGCATCGTCTGAAGGCGGCACGCTTGGGCACTGGCAGTCTTGAACCTTATGGAGCGCTGCAATTGCAAATTGGCGCTGTCGCTGACCTGCTGTCCTGTGCTGCTCACACTCTGACCCCATGCTGCAGCTGTGCGACCTGTACGAGAACGACTGCATCTTTGACAAGTTTGACTGCGCCATGAGCGGGCGTGGCGACTACGTGTGCACAGGCAGCTACAGCAACTTTTTCAAGGTCACGGCCCGCACCGGCGGGGATGGTTGCCTGGTGGAGGCGTCTAGGGATCCCCTGCGGAAACGGCTGCAGACGCCAAAGGTGGGGCCCCTGGTAGAAGCTGCTGTGCAGTTGACTCAGATGGTGGCATGCTGGCACACCAGACTTCCTGCTGTGTGCCAAAGCTGATGCTGGATGCATGCTGTCTGCATTGGCGCAGCCAGGCCTGCACCTTGCCTTGAGACCAGAGACCCTGCAGTGGGCAACGGTGGCCACTGTCAATTGCAGGCACCACCCAAGCAGTCCTATTTCTGTGACAAATCGTGACAGGGGACGGCTGCTTGTGCCATGCAGGTCTCCAGCAGGTTTGCCTTGAGGGGCAGCGCAGGCAGGCGCGGCGCAGGCGGCTCGCAGGCTCCAGAGCCTGAGTCAGCGGCCATGGACTTTCAGTCCAAGCTGCTGCACCTGGCCTGGCACCCAGAAGCCAATGTGATTGCAGCTGCAGCCTCCAACAGTCTCTATATGTGAGTTGCCTGCGCCTGCACGACAATAGATGCCAGATTCTTGACTGCAAGCTGTGACATTTGTCTGTGAGGAGCCAGAGCCAAACGGGACGAACTTCTCCCTGGCCTTGGCTGGAAGCCGTGATGTGCTGCGGCACCCTCAGTGTAACCTGCTTACCTCGTTTATGTCCTGCAGGTACTGCGCAAAGTGATGCGAGGTGCACTTCCCTGCAACCTTTTGCGCCCTGCTCCTGTGTCCTGTACATAGCCGCTGCAGCCAAGGAGGCATGTTGCTGAAAAATTCCTGAGCAATTACTTGAACGTCCACCATTGGCCCTGCCGCCATGCACATGCCCCTGACAGGTGCTGCAGTCAGTCAGCCTCCCTTGAAGACATCTCGATGTCCTGCTTCCTTTTCATGGGACTAGAAGATTGTAGCTGTGCTACTTTCTGACATAAGCTGCTTCACAGTCACAAGCTGGTCCAAAATTGGGCAGAATTGGGGGCTGGGCATTGCGAGGTGTGACGAAGAACTAGCAGACCTGGTGCATACATTCAGAGGTCCTCAAAAATGGTAGACTTATTTGGTGACAGCGAGGTGAATGATACAGGCTTCTGCAGGCTCTCATTTGAGACCAACATAGCGCCACAGCGAGAAAAATGAGGTTTTCGTGTCTATGCTCTGAAACCCATCAGTGTATGCTCCACTCACTGCCTTGACTTCAGGCGGAAGCTCCTGCAAGGTAAACAGGCGCATTTTCACAATGCAGGCATGGACAAGCTAGGCAGCAAAGCCGCTGCTGTTCCTGAACAGGTCCGCCACAGGGTGACATGACCCACCTCTCCAGTGGTCCACAGTCTCTGCGCAGCCTGCACAACCCCTGCCAGGCCCTGCGTGCGCGGGCTGCTGTGAGCTCCAGCTGCTCTGCTTGGCAGGGGCCAGGGGCAGGATGTCTCGCTGTCCCACAGACTGTCTCTCTCTGTGGCCGGCAGGCTTATGAAAGTGGCCGCTGAGCTGCTCACATCCCTGGGGGGCGCACTGCAGACTGCAGGCTGGAGTCGTGGACACCTCTGGATGAGGCGGCTGGAGGGCACTGCCTGGGCTAGGCCCTGCCTGTGAAACCCGCTGCTGAGCATAGAGCAGGCTCTGGCAGTTGAAGGTCCCGAGATGGCCCTGTGAGCGAGTGTGGGGTTCACGTCTTGTGTCTGCGGCCTGTGAATGAGCAGTGACGGTCAGGGTCGACACTCTAGACAGGAGCTTCAGCTTAGATTTTGTTTTGTTTCGTATTTTGCATTCCCATGTTGTAAGGCAAAACGGAAGTGTAAGCTAAGACCCTTCTCTGCACCTCAAATCTAGGCACCGAGCCCTGGCTGGCCTCTAGTGATTCAGGCTTCGACAGCAATGCATGAAGGCACCTATCAGGTGTGTTTATGTGTGTGTGGAGCGTCTCTCTTTATGTACCACTGCTGTGCAGCTCCTGTGATGTGTTCACATCTGTGTTACGTGTGTCCTTCCATGCATGCTTTCACAACTGCTTCTTGCCACCCTGGCATGCGCCAATTGGCATTGCAATGCTGCCTCCCCTCAACCAGCATCATCCCTGCAAGCCCCTTCATCAATCATTGCGGGCGCCACAGACACTATTCTGTCAGCACAATCCAGCAGCATGTGCAAGCAGGAAGTCATTTGACAGCCAGCCTCACACCCAGGCTGGCGGCTTTGGCATGGGTGGAGGCTTTGCTTTCAAAGCTTCAATGGTCTCGCTGGATCGCAGGAACTGCAGGTATTGCAGCTGCAGCCCCAGGAGCTCAGCAGTCGAGCCTGTTGGCATGGCCAGCCCCTCTGCTGTGAGCAGTGCTGCACTGGATGCAGCATCGCGCCAGAATGCAACTTGCCCTACTCTGTTGGGCCTGAACGAAAGATGGCCAGTGGAAGCCAGCCGCCTGCCCTGCAACATGAATGCAAGGCATCGCTTCAGGACAAGGGGTCTGCACACACATCAGCAGCACCAACAAGTTTGTAAGTGCCCCACCCCTGCAGCCTCATCTGGAGACGTAAGCGCCCTGACTGTGCTGTCCAGCTCACGCTCTGTCCCAGGATGGCTGCCTGGTGCAGAAAGTCGGGTGCCTGAGTCAGAGGACCTGCAACACCAGGCACACAGCATATCAGTCTTGCTGGTGTGAGCAGAGCATGTTGCGGCCATGCACAAGGTGCTTTGCTGACCTGCTGCCCTGGATATGCTGCCAGACCAGCTGACAGGAGCACACCAAGCACATGGCGCTCAGCCTGGCTGGTGTGTGCAGGGCACTGCAGCCCTCGACAAGTGCATGGCTGACCTGCTGGCTGTGATGCGCTGCCAGACCAGCAGCGCTGCCAAAGCCAGAACTGCCATGAGGCCCAGGCGCCCTGGATCCAAGTGAGGACACGTCTTGCCCTGTGAGCACTGGAGGAGGAATGCAATGGACACTGCCAGCAGCTGGCATACCGGCTGTGCTGCTGTGCCAGGGCCGTAGGGGAGCTGCAGGTGCGGAGGTCATCATCTGTTGATGGTGCTTCACATGGGTTGGGGTGGCTGCCCGTGATGCATCCCAGAGCTCTTCATCTGCAGGCAGCCTGCCCTTTGTCGGCAGGTCTGTCCTGGACTAGCGGCCAAAGCTTGGGCCTTCAGACCTGCAGAGCTCCTGCAAAGCTGCTGGGTCCATCTCCTGTTCCTGCTGACAGTAGAGCAGGATCGAGATGCCATGCCGGGACTTGCATCTGGTCTGCCTGGCAATTGATGCACATTTACACAGGCTGCTGTAGCAGGCAGCATCATTTGGCAATCGAGTGAGGATCTGCACGGGATGTGCTTGCTCTGAGAGAGCTCTCAAGCCTTCGCGACCTTGAGAGCACACCTGACAGCTCCAAACAGAAGCTCGGATCAACCTGCTGAGAGCAGCAGTCATGGCCAGGAAGCGTGCTCGGGAGGAGCCTGCTGAAGATCAGCAACTTGAGCCTGGTCGTGCACTTAATGTTGCAGAAGTGCAGGCAGCTGCTCTTGCAGGAGAGCAGCGGCGTCAAGCGACTGCCAGAGATGTGGCACGCAGGCAAGGCCACTTGCTGTGCTGTCCTGTGACGTGCTTGGTCAAGCTGCACCAAATCCCTCCATTCCCCACTGCAGGCGTGCTGCTCACTTCGCCCACTTCAACACAGAGGACGACTCCGCTGGTGCAGTCAACATACATGCAGGCGGCTCAGAGGTGGTGCTGAGCTGTGCACGACTTGTCAGAAGTGCTCTCAGCACCTCCAGCCCAGAAGCCTAGAGAGGACTGACCTCAAGGCAACCTGCAGGCTCGCAATCTGGGCCCCTGGTCAAGTGCGCGGGAGCTTGTTGAGCAGCGAGATGCGGCTGTGGCTGCCCGCCAGGAGAAGATGCTGGAGGCCAGCAGGGAAGCCGGCGAGCAGCTGAAGATCACCTGGCAGGCCACCAGGTGCTCAAGCGGCATCGTGCAGTCGTTCTGCAGCTCCTGGTGCATCCAGCAAGCGAAACCCATGATGCTGCCATGCTTCCACTTGCACTGCAGCATGTGCCTGAATGCTGCATGGCATGTAGGGACCTGACGTTGGGAGAGCGCCCCTGCTGCCGCGTGCAGTCTCTGACCAAGATGTGCACTGATGCTCTGGTGGAGGTCATTGAGCACGTGGAGTCTCTGTGGGGCCTGCCTGAGGCCATCAAGGTGGGTGGGCAGCTGGCTTAAGGGGCCAATGCTGTGCTGGCCTGCGCTCCCGTGCTGCTGCAGGTCCCACCACCAGCGTGTGGTGGGCAGCTGAATGGTACACTCATCTGCACAGCTGGGCTAGCATGGTGACTGCGCTTGCACTGCTTTGCAAATTGAGCCTGCCTCAGGGTCTGATCTGAGGTGTCAGGCTACTCTGACTCCCATGCGGCTTCGTTGCAGCTCAGGGCTGCTGCCATGTCCCTCTGCATCCCAACATGCCCTTACCGGCCTGCTGCAGGTCCTCCTATTGGGCAATGCTGTGCTGTGAAGAATGTGTGCCGGCTGCGAGAATTATCATTGCTTGGTGCCTTCCCGAGATTCCTGTGCCTGCTGCAGTCAGTTTGTCAGTTGATGTTGCGCCGCGAAGGATGCATGCTGGTTGTCTGGTGTCAGCAAAGGCAACCTGTGCCGGCTGTACCCTCCTGTGCTGCTGCATTGTTCAGTGCTGCTGTGGTGTGAGTCTGCACGCCGCCTGCAGGACCCCACATCTTGTACTGCTGTTCAAAGGTCTCCCGTGCCTGCTGCAGGTCCCAATAGCTGCAGCAGTGTGCCAGCAGCGCAAGCTGTCCCCTGAGGTGGCCCGCCTGTTCACTGAGGGCGCCCCTGACGAGGTCAACCTACCCAACTGCGTCCAGCTGAAGCAGGAGTGCCTGGCAGACGCCCTGCGGGAGGCAGGTTCGCCCAGGTGAGCTGTCTGCTGACGCCTTAATACATGGAGTCTGCCCAACCTTGCAGGTGTCCCTGACTTTTTGCCTAGCACCTGCTCAACACTTGCCCAGGGGTTGCGCCCTGCTCTAAAACTGCCACGCCTCTGTTTGTGCATGGGAAGAGCGCATGCCGGTTGCATGTAATGAGGAAAGCGTGGCACCACAGGACCACTCAGGCTTTGCCAAATTCAGCCAGCAAGCAGAGCAGCGACTCGTGGCGCGTAGCTGTACTGTGGAGCAGCTGTAGGGAGTTGCTCATTGTGTGCAGAGCGCACTGCAGAGTGCAGCCCCCTCCACCTGAGCCCTGTGCAGTCTGCCCCACAGGCTGGAGCGTCTGGAGCTCAACATGTGCGGGCAGGGCCTGACAGACGCCACCGCCCAGGCCCTGACCTCCGCCGGCGAGCTGACCGGCCTGAGGGTGCTGGCCCTGGGTGGGGCCTACCGCTTGGGGGATGCAGGCCTGCTGGCCATCCTGCGGTGCGCACCCGCGCTGCAGGTCCTCCGCTTGCCCTCCTGCTGCCGCGTGACAGAGGAGGCCATCAAACAGCTCCCCAGCCTGGTGCCCCACCTCAAGTGAGCTCCCTTTCCGTAGATGCTCTCCTGCGCTGAGTGACTGGGGAGGCCATCAGGGAGCTGCACAGCCTGGTGGGCAGTGGGCCTCGGCTTGAGTGGGCACGAACCTGCAGGGGAGCCCTCAGGGCTGGCCTGGTAGTGACCTCTGTGCTCTTTGTCCTTGTCCTTCCAGAAGACCGCTTTGTCTGATGCCCTCCTCAAGACCCTCCTCAAGAGACTGCATGCGCAAGTGCCGTCCCAAGGCTGGTCAACTGCCTGTGTTGCAGCAGCTGCTCGGTATCACTGAGGACCAGCTGGTCAGCTCTGACAACCAGCCTGATGGCAGCCCCTTGGTTCCTGCAGCTGTGCCCTGTGTACCCTGCATGCAGTCCTGGCTGTCAAGCTGAGCTGGGTATGCCCAGTGGCCCACGATGTCAGCAGCCCTCCACCTCCAGCAGGAGCTCGATCCTGGGG
Source organism: Asterochloris sp. CNOR1 (assembly GCA_963969365.1). NCBI lineage: Eukaryota > Viridiplantae > Chlorophyta > Trebouxiophyceae > Trebouxiales > Trebouxiaceae > Asterochloris > Asterochloris sp. CNOR1. Next base: position 2,768,185 of record OZ017746.1, on the reverse strand, counting down.
GCGGCATGGGCGCACCTGCCTGGCGCAGCCTCAGGTCACCCCACACATCTCATTCATCTCTGCTGCGCTGCCTGCAGTGAGCTGGACCTGGAGGGCTGCCGCGGCGTGGGTGCCGCTGCCCTGCAGAGGGTGCTCCTGGGGGCCCTGCCGGCCCTGGAGCAGGTGGTGCTGGACGGCATCCCTGAAGTCAATGACGCCCTGCTGACGGAGGTCGCGCTGTCCACGCCTGTGCGCCGCATCAGCTTCAGCAGGTGACTGCATAGGGCATCCCGGCTGCCTGACTGTGTCTGTCCCTGTGAGAGAGGCCAGCCGCAGCAGGTGAGTGAAGGCACAAGCTCCTGCGCAGTGAGCTTGTGCTGTATATGCCGGTGTGCGGCATCAGCTGAAGCATGTGACCGGGCGCGAGCAAGACAGTTTGGTCCAAGGCTGCGCCGCTCAACCCTGTGCGCTTCGCCAGCTGCAGCAGGTGTCTGGGAAGCCCCTGCAGAGGGAATGCCGTGCTCACCAAACTGTGCTTCACTTGGGTTTACTGTGGGCAGGCACATGTGCATCACCTGTAGGTCGCCCTCACAGCATCCTGCTTCCCTCACCCTAATTCCCATCCATCCCTTCTCACGTGACTGTGTGAGCATGCTGGCCTGCTTGTTGATCAGCTGCACTGTAGTCAGGGGCTGCAAGCTGCCCTCCTGCTTCTGCTGCAGTTGCCCACAGGTTGGGGATGGCGCACTGGCTGGCATTGCGGCCGGCTGCCCAACCCTGCTGGCCCTGCGGGCTGACCATTGCAGCAAGGTCACAGATGTCGGTGTTTTGGCGCTGGCAGAGAGCTGCTCACATCTGGAGGTGGGCCTGTCATGTCTGCTACAGACTGGCTGATCCTTTTTACTGGGCACGACACAAGGACTGGCATGTCACTGGGCTCAGTTCAAGTGGGCCTGCACCAGCCACTGTCTGCTGCAGACATGCTCTGTCTTGTGTTGCAGCAGGAGGGGAAGTCGAGCTTGTCACTGTGCAGAGCCCTTTGAGTACTGCCGGTGCAGGAGCTCTCATTGCAGCGCTGCCACAGGGTGAGTGATGAGGCCGTGGCAGCAGTTGCGCTCAAGGGCACCCTGCGAAAGCTCAACGTCAACTCTCTGCCGCACGTGGGCATCAGCACAGTCAAGGCGCTGGCCACGGCGGGCAGGTGCTTTATGTTTGAATGCCAATACAGGAGCACCTTCACAGCTGCCTCAACGCTGATCAAGTCTGGTCCAGCACCTGCTCTTGTGCTGTGTGACATACGTGATTGCCAGCCCTCACTTGCGAGTTGAGAGCTGGGCTGAGCGTCAGGCTTGCTGCCATTGTGGCAGTGGCGAGACAAGCTATCTCAGAAGTTGAGTAAGCTGCCTGATGGTGAGCACAAGCAGCTGGTGAGGCGTGCTGAGTATCCTGCAGGGTCCCACGCTGCCTTGTGTGCATTCAGGGGGAGTGGTCGGCATCTTGCTCTTGTATGGCAGCCTGGCATATCGAGCAGTACTGATGACTGAGTCAGATCAGGTCTGCAATCAGCCTGAGACAGGCAACAGCTACATCGCAGCTGGGTGTCATGCAGGGACCGGCTGGAAGAACTGGACATCTCCTGGTGCCGGCACGTCAGCAGTTCGGCGCTAGGCATGCTGGCCGACAACTGCCATGGCCTGCGGCGCCTCAGCATCTGGGGCTGCAGCCAGGTGGACGAGGACTTCCTGTATGGCCACAGCAACAATCGCCTTGAGATCTATGGCAGCGTGGTGCCCTCCAAGAATGTCAGGCTAGAACCTGCCCGAGTCGTGCTGGTCAATGCGTGACTAAATGCATTCACTGCAACCTTTCATCCACATCAACAAGGAAATTGGCATTGAACTGCCATACTTGTGCCATATTGGTCTGTAATGCTGGCAAGCAAATTGAGTCAAGGTATGTGGTCATGTGCCGTGCTGGCTTCGTTTGGTGCCTGTCAGATGTTGCCTGTTGCGAGATGGGGTGGCAGGGAGAGACTTCTTGCCTGGCTTGCCCTTGGACTTCTGAACTGCTTTTGCATTGCGGGTGCCGTTCTGAGGATTCAGATGCAAGTGCCTGCTGTTGCTGTCCATGAGGACAGCGCTTACTGTGGGGAGAGGCTGCAAAACAGATGCCTGGGATGCAGAGCTAGAGGTGCTGCCCTTCTGCTCCTCCAGTAGGGACTGAGCAGATGGATGAAGGAAGCTGAAGCTTGGCGCCGCAGATGGTGCCTGGGGATGGTGGTGGTGCCTCTGATTGGCTGCAGTATCACTGTCATGACCGCTCCTGCTGGCAAGAAGCACATCAATGCGAGCAGCGATCTGGGCCGCGCGCTCCTTTGCTGCAGACAGCTGGTCATCCCTGCTGCCCTCTGCATGGAGCAGGATCTGAAGGCTGCCTGCTGCAGCTGCGTCTGCTGTCTGGGATTTGGCACCTAAAAGCACAGCATGCTGTGCAGTGAATACGGCAGCAGATCAATCAAGGATGGTTTGCTGCATGTTTGAATGGCTTGGCCCGGCCATGCAGCAGCATGCAAGCAGTCCTATGCGTCTTGTAGGAGGACGACAAGAGCAGTGACTTGCCTGTCCCTGGCTGATGCATGTGACCATCAGTCTGCATACGGGACCCTCCCGGCTCCTGTAGCTGGCCACGCTGCAGGCGCAGCATGACGGCACAGTAATTCTGCATCAAGCGCCGCGCCAGTCGGCAGACTCTGGTCACCTCCTGGCTACCCTCGACTTCGCCTGGCCTGCAGCAATCGCACAAAGGCCAAAACCTTGCAGTCTTTGCTGAATTGAGCTAGTTCTGCCTGCACCTTATACTCCCCACCTCCGAAGCCAAGGCCATCTGTTAAGCAGCTCCAGGCTCCTGAACAAGGCTGTCTGAGCAGGCAAACCCCCTAGAGAGGAAGGGCAAGGTCGAGCCCCACCTGCCCACTGCCAGGCCCCCAGCCAGCATCGTCGCCTTGTCTGCCTCCTCTGCCAGCACCTGCTCCAGCTCAGCGGCCAGCCCTTGCAGCTGCACCTGGACAGCCTGAGACTGCCTCTGCAGCTCCTGCAGGGGGGGGCCAGGCGGCAGAGCATTGCCACTGGGGCACACATGCTGTGTGTCAGCACAGAGTGGTGCGTGGCCATGCCGCATCACTCGAGCAGCAGCATGACTGCTGTGAGTGAGAGAATCGACTGTGGTGACTGAGAGGTTGCAGCAGCTGGAGCAGCTGGAGGCTGGGCAGCAGGGATGGGGTCTGGTCTGTGTGTGCATGGCAGGGCCTCACCTCCTGCTGCACTGCCATGCTGCTGCCTGCCTCCTGTGCAGCCAGCACGGCTGCTTTGGCAGCCACAGTGGCCTGCAGCTCGTCCCTCAGGCGGTCCAAGCTGCCCTGCAGGCACCATCGCACCTCAGAAGAGGGCTCATGACTTCAGCATGCACTTGATGCTGCACCCTGGGCACAGCGCTTCTCACCACCCACTTGAGCAAGGGCCCCAGCCAGGAGCAGCAGGCACCAGGGCCATGCCCAGTGAGCAGTGCCCGGCAGCAGGGCTCGCACGTAAGCTGTTGCATGCAAGCCAGACACCTCATAGCTGCGCTGGCGCATGACCATCATCATGGGCACGGCAAGGCTTCTGGCAGAGCTGCCCCGCAGAGACGCTGTCATGACCTGCCTTGCGCCCCTGACGGTTGGACGGAGCTGTGAGCGACTAAGCAGGTCACCTCCAGGTGGTGACAGCGCTGCCTGTACTTGTCCCCCCGGGCAGTATAGTACTGCAGCAGGCGCTTCAGATCCTCCACAGTGCTCTGCTCCTGCTGTGCTGCACCGCCCTCCAGGCCTGCACCTGCTGCCAGCACTGCCTCAGGCCTGCACTCCTCCGTCATGGTGCCAGCATTGGCAGCACTGGGTTGGGCTGACTGCACCTGCAACCCCTCAGCTGTCAACCCCAAAGGCTGCGTGCCTGTGGACCTCAGGGGTGCACCCGCCTGGCAACCCACATGCGCCATGCTGCGCCCCTGTTGCACCATGTCGTGCTGTGTGTCGTCCAGCGCAGCCTGGCGAGCCACCAGCTGGGCATTCTCCTGGCCCAGCCGGCTGACAGCCTTCTGCAGCTGCTTGACGGCTACCTGCAGGCACAATTCTTGACACTGACATTGCCATGTGTCACGCAGTGGCCCATGCAGGTATGGGGTGAGCAAGGCCCAGGCGTGTCGCCGATGGGTCACATGCCCATGGACCACATAAAACCAAGAACGCATACCTAGCCAACTGGCTGAGGTGGGCTCCCAACAAGCAGGGTTTGCGGCCTTTCTGCTGACCTGTGCATGTGTGAGGCGCTCTGACACATCGCTGCGCTCCCTGCTGATGGCCTCCACCTGCAGTGAGAACAGCCACTCATAGTGCAGGTGTCCCCTGAGCAGCAGCACTTCCCTCAATACGTGGCGCCTGGGGTGGACTGTACTGGCTGGCCCACAGGCATGCTAGCAATCGCCCTGCACAATGTACAGCCAACCTGCAGATGCAAGTACCTATAAGATTGTTCCTGACCTGCCGCCCTAAGGGTTTTCGTTATTACAGGCAGCCTGCAGATGTGGGTGGCTATGAGGGCAACCTCTGACCTGCTGCCTCAGGGCCCTGCGCTCAGACTCCAGCGCCTGCAGGCTGCTGCCATCCTGCTGTAGTCGGGCAGCCCACTGCCCCTCAGCACTGGCATGCCCCTCAATCAGGCTCCACAGGTGCCCATTCTCAGTTTTCAGGGTCTGCAGTGCAGCTGCCGTGTAAGACAGGACAATTTAGCAAGATTTTCAACCCCTCGGCCAAGACCCAGGCACACATGCAGAGATCAGACAAGTATCAACCACATTTAGATGGGCAGCACGAAGGATGCCAGGCATGATCATGGCGCACGCAGTGCTGGCAAGCACTTGGGAGGCCCAGATTTGATACAAAGCTCGGAGGCTGACCTCAAGGCGCTGGATGGCGTGCAGGAAGGTGCTGCGCCGCTCCGCCGCCAGGGACTTTGGCGTCAGCGGGCTGCTGCAGTCGTGCTGTACAGACAGGCGCCCCAGGTGGGCCCGCAGCCTGCATGTCAACACAGGGACTGCCACAGGATGGGCTGCTGTGCTGTTGGCATCGGCCAACAGCACATGGCATTGGTAAGCTGGCGTGGGAGCCGGGAGCTGTGCACCGTCAACCTGTCTTCTCGTGAAAAGGCCTGCACATGCCATGCTGCACCATTGACCAGCTTGGTGGGCAGTGCACAGTACCAGGCACTGGTCATGGCGCTCGCTGACCTGTCCAGTATGTGCTTCTCTGGCGAGCTGACTCCTGCAGGGCGGCTGCTCCTGGCAGGCGTGGTCACCAGGGCGCAGGAGTGCCCCTCCCCTGCCAGCTGATGATCCAGCCCGAGTCCCCTGCCACCCTCCCGCTGCTGCCTGTGCACCTGCAGCTCCTCCCCACGGGGCCCTGCAGATGCAGCCCCCTCAGCAGGCCCCCCTGCTGCTGTAGCCATGCTGCACCCACCCTGGGGTGTGCCAGCATGCACAGGGAACAGGAAGTTGATCAGCTGGGGCCGCAGCCCAGACGCTGCAGCGCGGCTGCTGGCACAGCCCTCCTGTGGAGCTGACAGGCTCTCATTCTCTGGCTGATCCTGGCCATCAGGACACTGCACTGTGGTGGAACTGCCGGGATGGGAGGATGTGGCTGCAGCTGCCAAGGCAGCCCGCAGCAGGGTGTTTTCAGAGGTTGCCTCGTCCAGCTGCTGCACAAAAGTGACCTGCTCCTGCACAGCAGCACAGCAGTTGTCAGCACCTCATTCTGGTCCACAGCAGCCCTGCCGCTCCTGAAAACCATGTTCAGGTGGACACAGCAGGTTGCAGTTGAGTGAGGTGTACCTGGTTGCACACACAGGACAACAGCTGGCCTGCCAGGGTGGGACAGCCTCCCCCGCAGCTGGGAGACAGGCCCCGATTTGATGGCATGTCAGCACCTGGACTCGACACACAGGAGGCCAGCTGGACTGCCAGCGTGAGACAGCCTCGCCCCCAACTCGGTGACGCCTGCATGAGCAAACCCTGGCTGCAGCTGACCTCCAGGCGCTGGGACATAACGGCCAGCACCTCCCCCATCTCCAGCCCCCGCTGGGCATCGGCAAACAGGGCGTCGCGTTCCCGGGTCAGAGCCTCCAGCTGCTGGTGGGCACCAGGTAGCTGGGCAGCAACGGCCTGGGCTTCCTGGCAGTGCAGGGACTGCAGCAACTCAGCTGCCAGACCCAGTACTGAAAGCAGCGCATGCGCACCATGCGTGAGCATGGTTGGAAGCAGCTGCAGCACAGGCTGACCCCTTGGACAGTGCTGCACACAGCAGGGCCGCAGTCAGAACAGTTGAAGATGTCGAGGGCGCTGCCCAACACCGTGCAGCAGCTCTTTTGAGGGTGTTGGTGCCTCAAGCTCATGTGGAGCTGGCTGGCTGTCGGAGGCTGCCTCACCTGCAGCTCTGCCCTGCACTGCTCCAGCTGCCCCTGCAAAAATGCCACCTCTTGTCTTGTGGCCTCCCCATCTTGCACCTGCTGCTGCCTGGCAGCCTCCAGGTTGCGCTCTGCCTCCTCCAGCAGGCAGCTCAACTCGTCCCTGCGCTGGCGTACCATCCCCAACTGCTGCTTGGTGACCTGCAGTCACACCACACCATGCTGGGTACCTGCAGTTACACCGTGCCGGGCACCTGCACCACCCCATGACTGACGAGCGTGCAGTGGTGCATGCTGCAGCCAGCTGCCGTTTGTCAGGACCCCCCATGCACGGCATCAGCCAGCACAGCAGGGGGACCTCCACCTGCAGGGTCCCCTGCTGGGCGGCCACCTGCCCCTGCAGGGCGCGGGCTTGGGCAGCCAGGTCCGCAGCGGCCGCCTCCTGCTGGGCCAGGCGAGCCTGCGCCTGCTTCAGCTCCAGCTCAAAGGACACCTGCACAGGGTAGGCTTGGCTCACTCTGCTTCACCTTGAGCTCAGGTAATGTCATCAGTAGAGCAGCCCAGGGAGCGGGACTCTGATTCCTCGGCAGAGGCACATCTGTTGTCAGCCACCTCGAGCTTGACCCACAGACAACAGCTGAGCGTGAAGCAGGCAGGCACATGGCACATGCAGCCTCAGCCAGTGCCCACCTAACACTGCAGAGGCCAGGACAGACCACCTTGGCCCCACCTGGCTGCTCAAGCTGCGGGTGCACTCCCCACGCAGCGCACGCAGCTGCTGCTGCAGGGTCCCGCTGGCTTCATGGGCGCGCTGCAGCTCCCCCTGCAGGTCCCCGGCTGACGCCGCCTGCTGCTGCAGCAGCTTCACGTGGGAGCTGGCGGCAGCCACCTCCTCCTCCAACTGTGTGCACACGCCCTCCAGCTGCTGTGCCTGCAGCACATGTCTCACTGTGCACGCATTGCTGTCCACCCAGCCTGCAGCAGCTGCCTCAGCTGGGCTCACAGCGCCTCCAGGTGTTGGGCCTGCACACTCCAGCTGCTCCCTTCTGAGACAGCCGCCTGACAAGACCAGCTCATCACAGCATGAGCTATTGAACAGCTGGCTTCTGATCTTCGTGATCTGGCACTGCAACGCGGCATGTCCCCTCTGCTGCTGTGTGACTATACACCTCTGGAACTGTCTGAAGCAGTCCTGCGTGCTCGTCAGCACTACCTCTGACAACAGGCGTCCCCTTTCCTTGCAGGACCTGCCATGCCAAAGCTGGGCCCACCTTGGCCCGCAGCTGCTGCTCTGCCTGCTTAGCAATGTACACCTGGCGGCTGAGCTCCTGCTGGTGCTCCCTGGCCGCCAACAGCTGCGCCTGCGCATCCTCACAGGCTGCCTGGCTCTCTGCCGCCCGACACTCTGCCTGAGCAAGCTGCCTCTCCACCGCAGAGCTGTGCTGTGCCTGCTCAGCCTGGAGAGCCTCCAGCTCCTGCTGCTTGAAAGCAGCTAAAGCCTGCAGGTGGGTAGATGAGGGATGCTTTGGCTGATGGAAGGTATGGGTGACAAAAGGGGTGCAAAGCTGCTTGCGGCTGATGCTGCCCAATAGCAGTCATGAGACCAGGTCCTGCGGCCGAACCATGTGGCTCTGGAAGGGGCAGATCACCTGAGCTCCAGCAACCTGCTCTGCCAGCTGATTCCTGTCTGCTGTCAGAAGGCTCAAGCTGCTGCACATCTTCTGCTGTTCTGCCTGCACAACACTGAATGAGGAACTTCAGACAGCATAACAAAAGTCTTGATGCCTTGTGAAGCAAGGCCAGCATGCAGGATCAACTGTGCAGGTTTGGTGTGCATGGGGCACACCTTGGCACCGTCAAGCTCATCCCGCAGCTGCTTGCATACAGCAGCCTGGTGCAGCAGACGCTGCTGAAGCTGCTGCATCTGCAAGCATGAGGAGATGCATGGTTTGAGCGCAGGAAACAGCAGTAGCCTAAAGAAGAGCAGCCCCATGCAGGGTCTGCACATACATGCCATTTGTCAACAGAAAACTCGGCAAGGAGGGGCTGCCTGCTACTGGGCGTGTCTGCAACAGGTTGTACTCTACAGGCCCCCTCACCTCTGCCGCCATCTGCTGCAGCTGCACGTGCAGGTTGTACTCTGCAGGCCCCCTCACCTCTGCCGCCATCTGCTGCAGCTGCACGTGCACCTCTGCCCGCTCAGCGCAACGGTCATGCAGCTCCTGTTGAACAGCGTGCATCCTGACCTCTGCATCGCTCAGCGCCTGCTGCCAGTCGCTGGCATCAGCGCTTGCTGCGGCCTCCCTCTCCTCAGCGGCCTGCAAGGTTGTTTCATTCTGCATGATTTTTCGTATTCCTAATGCGACCTGGACCCTGGCAGCCTTCTGATAGCGGCTGGCACACTGCCACACATTCTCTGCTTGCCTGCTACAGCCATTGCCCAAGCAAGCTATCTCTTGGGGCTGCCCCCACAGCTGGCAGTGCTTGCGACTGTGACATGCGGGAGGTCTGGGATGCGTGCTGTGCAGGGGACACACCTGAAGCTGGGATCCCATCCCGGCCAGTGCTAGGTCCTTCTCAGCCAGCTTCTGCTGCAAGCACTCCACCTGGCGCAGCAGTTCAGCTGCCGCTGTGGCCGCCTTCATTTCAGCCGCCTGGGCAGCCGCCACCTGCCTCCTGCTGTCAGCTGCAGCTGCCTGCAGCCCCTCCACAACACTGCTGGCATGGCCAACAACAGGCTCGGGGGATGGGCTATGCTCGACTGCTGCCTGGGCACGGCTGGGGCCTTCTGCTGCACTGTTGCATGTCGGCAAGGCCTCATCAGCTGGCTGCATGCCAGCCATGCTCACCGCTGAGCTGCTGCATGGAGCAGCACCAGAGTGCTCCTGGGCAAGGGGCTCCTGCACTGCTGCCAGAGCCTGCTCCTGGCGCAGCTGCTCGTTCTCTGCCTGCACTTGCTTGTTGGCCTCCAGCTGAGCAGACGGTTCGGCCTGCAGACTAGCATGATGCCCGGCTGTGCAGGCAGGCTCCATCCTTCCCTCAGCCTGCTGTGCAGTTGCTGTCGCTTCCTGCAGCCCCTGCTCCACCTCCGCTGTGCTGCCTGCTGCGGCCACAGGCTTGCCAGCTGCCGCAGCTGCACCGCTGGTACGGCTGGCATCCTCCGATTGCGTACCAAGGTGCTGGCTGAGTGCCCTCTCAGCGTCAAGCTGCTGCCGCAGGCAGCCCAGCTGCGCCTGCAGCTCCGCAGTCCTGCACGGTGCGGCTGCCGTCTGCAGCTGCTGGCACTGCAGCTCCTTGCCTGCCAGCTGCTGCTGCAGGGCAGCCATCCTTGCCTGCAGCTCAGTCACCATGCCTGGCCGAACCGCCTCCAGGGATTCCTGCAGCTGCTGGCACTGCAGCTCCTTTGCAGCCAGCTGCTGCTGCAGGGCTGCCCCACCGGGGCCAGCAGCCCTCAGGTGGTCCCACTCAGCCTGCAGGCCCTGGCAACGCAGCCACAGCTCGGCCAGCTTGACAGAGCCTGGCTGGGGCTGGGCCTCAAAGGCCACCGTCTGCATTTCAGGCAGGGCCTTGTGCAGGGGCTTCCAAGGCTCAGAGTCCTGCTGCAGTGCAGACCCTGTGCGGTCCGTCATCCCAGCACTGTCTTGGGGCTGCTGCTGCTCCAGCTGCTGCAGGAGCGCCTGGCATCGCTTCTCCGCATGCCTGCAGAGGCAGCACAGGCGGCCATGTGCTCAGACATGAAGCGGCTGCGATGTGGCTGGCCACAAAGCTGCAGCATGACAGGTGCTCAGCAGCCAGCTGACACAGACAGCGCACTGTCGCTGAGACAGTGAAGCATCTGGAGGAGTTCGCTTCAAGCCCACAGTGACGAGCATGCACAGGGGCTGATGGCCGCAGCACGCACTCGAGGCATCCCCGCAGCATGACGCACTCCGCGTCCAGCTCCTGCACCTGGGCACTCTGCAGCTGCACCAGGTGGGCCATCTCGTTCAGGGCTTCATTCTCCTGCAGGGTGCAGGCAGCAGTAAACGCAGCTGCATGCATGGGAGACCGGCTTGCTGCTGAGGTCTTGCAAAGGTCACATCACGATCCCCATGACACGTGAACATTCATGAGTCACTTCCTGAAGCCAGGACCCTGCAGGGATCCGATCAAAGGTGAGCACAGGCAGGCAGCTGCAAGATTCTCTCCTCACTCCAGCGCAGCAGCTTGGGCACTGACAATGCAGAGAGGAATGCAGCCTACCTCACAGGCCTCTGAGCGGTCCCCAGCTGAGGTGCGTGCAGGCTCATTCTGGCTGCCGAGCTGCTGCCTGACGAGGCTGTCTTTTGCTGGCCAGACGCTCCCATACTTGGCGCTCCAAGTGCCCCCTGTGGAGCTCGCCTCTGCAAAAGATAGGTCAGTTGCAACAAGATGCCTGCTTGCACTTGGGTCGACAGTAGGTGCTATGAGCAGATAGTCAGCACCCCTTATTAATTGGGTTCGCCTCAGGGTGCAGCGCATTGACTTGGGACAGTGCCTGGGGGTGCAACACTTTGCTCCTGGCACAGGCGACACAGGAGAAGCCAAGCCTTGCGCTACTGACCCACCATTGCTGGAGCCCACATTGGCTATACCTGTGGCGGTGATCAGCCTGGGCGTTGTCAGGTCCAACATGGGCACACAGGCATCCCCTGGGGAGGCACGCGTCAGGCTGAAGGACAGGCCCAGGCTGCTGACGCTGCTGCGGGTGGGGCTGCCCGCCGCACTGGGCTTCAGGTTGCCCCAGGAGCAGCCATCCACGCTGCCGCCGGCAGCCGTGTCCCTCAGGCTGGCACTGCTGGCTCCAGCACTGGTGGATCTGCTGGTTGAGGATGGCGACTGGATGTAGCCATCTGGCTCCAGCGGGGCTGCCAGCAGCTGTGAGGCTGCAGCAGCCTGCAGCTGGCCAGGCTCAGCGCCCCAGCTGGCCTCTGTCTGACAGCAGGCGTCCTTGCAAGCTGGCTGCAGCTGGCTGCGCTGCTCCTGCAGCAGGAACGTTGGGCTGTGAGGCTTGTGCTGCTCTGCGACTGGCCATCAGCCAGGCCATACAGCAAACCCTTGACATCAAGGTCATGCGAAGTTGCATCTATCTGTCAGGGACTGCAGAGGCTGCCTCCGACAGCAGCCTTGGACCAGACACTGACCTCGCTGATATCTTTGATTGGGGTGGCGCCTCTGATGGGTGTGAGCCACTCAGCAGCGCTGCCATGAGCAGCAGAGCCCATCTGAGAGCTCAGGGATGGCGACTCCATGACTGCCGAAGCAGGCATGTCAGACACAGAGCCTGACAAGCCTCCCTGCTGCCCCCCTGCCTGCAAGACTGATGCTCTATTGGCACCATCCTGTGGGCAGGCAGCTGAGGCTGGTGCAGGCAGCTCTGTCGCTGCCCTCTCTGCCTTGAGCTGGACCACCTCCTCCCTGGCTGCCAGCAGCTGCTGCTGCAGCTCGTCATGTGCTGCCCCAGAGCCTGCCTCTACCTGCATGCAACAAGTCGCACACATGCAGTGGAAACGACTGCAGGCTGAGGTTGAGTCATACATGACACAACAGCATTCACCACCTGCTGCTGACCAGACTTGGCCGCCTCTTTACCAGGCTGCATGCTTCTCAGGATCTCCTGCACCTGCGTCAGGCAGCAGCAAGGCTTCATTGCCAGCAAGATGGACCGAAGAGGCGGCCTGCACTGGAGGCGTCCAGTATGCTGCCTCTCACCCGCAGCAGCTCAGTCACAGATGCCTGAGCGATGTTTGTCAGACTCTGCAGCTCGTGGCCGCAAGCAGCCAATAGGCCTTGAGCCTCCACCAGCTGAGCCTCCAGCTCTCTGACTCTCGCAGTTGCAGTGCTGGGCATGCCCTGGACCATCCAACCACCCTCAGCATGTCACAGAAGAGACTGCTTGAGCAGATGCTGCGGACTTCAGCTCCTGCTGGAGCCAGGTGGTGGTGCTGCGACGGCAGTGCTCTCTTACAACAGCCAACTCTGCTGGGTAGCACACCTTGACAAGCCCTAAGTCAGCTGCAGACCCCTGCTGGCTGCCCACAATCTCCTTGAGGCGACCCTCCAGGAAGGCCTTCTCATGGATCAGCCCCTCGATGCGCTGCCGGTCCTCAGCTGCTGCCGCATGCCCCTGCAGACAGGCCCACTGGGTCACACCATCACGTCTCCTTGCCAGCCTGCTGCTCTGCATTCAAGGTTGAAAGCAGCATCTCACACTGCAGCAGCAGCCAGCAGCTCCGCCATTGTTTTGTATATGTACGCCTGCCCTGAGATGCACCCTCATGCCAGATTCCTGGGGAAGCTATGCAGTCATTGCCTTTGCGGGCCCATGAGCTTATGGCCCGCCTGCTGCAGATGGTCCCAGCATGCAGGAGGCCCACCTGAGCGCTGGCAGCGTGCTTGAGCGTCACAGCTGCATGCTGCTGCATCATGTCCAGCCGCGCCTGCAGGGCAGCCCGCTCCTGCAGCAGCTTGCTCAGCTGGGCCGCGCTGGCACCCTGGTGATGCAGCTGCAAACCCTGCACGGCCAAGACCTCAGACCCCTGCTGAGGCAGGCCTCATTGCGTGGCTGCCTTTCAGATGCATGGATGATGAGCAAGTCAGGCCTCACTGGTGTGTGTCAGAGCTGATTCAGTGCAGGATGCTAGCATGGCCAACACTGCCATGGCCGTCTCATGCAAGAGGCAAGGCCCTGCTGCGCACCGGGCGAGAGCAGCTGCTGTTGCTGTGCTGCCCCTGCAGCTGCAGGCTGCCCAGGCTGGCTGGATCTGGTGCAGCGCTCTGCACCTCTGCCAGCTGCAGCTGACGCTGCAGGGCCGCCTTCTCCCGCCGCGCCATCTCCAGCCGCTGCTGTGAGCTGCTGTGGCGGGCATGGAGCGCCTGGCACTCAGATCCCAGCTCCTGCAGCAGGTATGTCTCACAGCTCCCCGTCATACCCATTGTCAATCACTCAGATGTTTGCACGTCCCGAACCCTAGCGTCCTCCTCAGCGACCACTCAATACGACACAGACATTAGCACAATCCAACCCAGAGGGACGGCATCTGTCTCCTGGACGAGCACAGCAGTGCATTGACACGGCGCTGCATCTGCTCGAGCAAGCCCACTGGCATAGCCCCGAACGCACCTGCACCCTCCTGACAAGCACATCCCGCTCCTTTTGAAGCTGCATGACACGGGCCAGGGCCTTGCCTACCATGGCTGCCTGGCTGTGTGCCTGCATGCTGCCAGCTGACACGCGGCCATGCACGGTGGTCCCCTCCGCGTGCTGCGCATTTGTTCCTCTCCGCATCAGGCTGGGCCTGAGACACTCGTTGGGTAAGTCAAGGCTCCTGATGACAGCTGCATCTGCAGCACAATGAAGGAGCAGCTGCCATTTGTACAGCTTGTGCAGCATGAACGCTGGCTTGCAGACCCGTGCCCTGAGACTGACGAGTCAAGGACAACAGGCAAATCCAGACTTTCGTTCAAGCAGTTGCTCAGCAACAGTAGTGCACACCAAGGCCTTTCCCGCACAGCCTGTAGCCTGGCGCAAGAGAGCGGCAGTTGCATGCGTGAGAGGTGAAGCAAGGCATGGGCTCAGCATGATGATGCAGATCTCACCAGGCAGCTCTCGGCTGTGGATGGCAAAGGACGCGTCATTGCTGCTGTCAGATGCACTCAGGCTGCTGTCCAGGCTGTCCACCGCCGCCAGGCAGTCAATAGCGCTGCGCGTCAGCGTTGCACGGGCTGCAGTGGGAGCCCACTGGACACTGAGCAGCATGCAGACAGCAGACACGTGTAGCGGAGGCACCTCGTGCAGCACTGCCCTGTGCTGCATGTCCTGTTGACAGCGCCTGCACCTCTGCTCTCAGCTCCCAAGATCGAGTCTGCAGCATGGTGGCTCCAGCCCAGGGTCGAGCAATGCAGAGCACTGTAAACTTCAGCGTGCCTGCAGGTGTGTGCAGCATGACGGTGGCAGCCCTCTGCCAGCGGTCTGCCTGGGGATGGGCTGGGCTGTCAGTGTGCCCAGTGGCCACCTCAGGACCTGCAGCTTGTTTTGCCTGGCCGGGCGACAGGATGCGGCTCCACTCACTCACGCTCCGCCGCACACGCCTGTTGTCTGCACACAGAGCATGCATGCAATGTTGGCCCCAGAGCAGGCAAAGAGTGCAAAGGCCAGCTCACTGACACACAGCTGCAAAGGTGCCAAGGCTAGAGGGGTACATGTTACAAGAAACAGCACCTGGTGGACGAAATCACCTCCAGCACAGGATTGTCTGGTGCCTTGCAATCCTGCCTGTACGTCCGCTAGCACAAGCATTGTCTGGACACCGGAGCTGACCACATTGGGCAAGGCTGCTGCACCGCACTGAGTGCTAGCATCTCTGGGGGAGAGCGCTGACGCCAGGAGGCCCCTCATCCTGCACCCAGGGGGTTTCAAAGCGTTGCCGTTTTAGAAGAACTGCCAAGGTAGGGTGCACACTCAAGGGCAGGCATGCAGTGTAGGGCGTGGGCCATGCATGCACAGCCCTGGAACATGCATGCCAGGGGCATGCTGAGCCTCCCTCATCCACCACATACAGATGCACAGCAACAGCGTGCACCGGTCACCTGCCACTGTCCTGCTCTTCCTGCGCGCCCGCCCAGCGCGCCTTGGCGGCCCACAGCTCATGCCGGAGGCGGTCGACCTCTGCCTCAGCATGCAGCTGCACCTCGGCCACCTCCTGCTGGGCAGCCTCAGCCCTGCGTGTTTCATGCTCTGCCCCGTCTGCAGGAACACAAGTTGGCACCTTGAATTGGCACCTGCAGTGTGGCCTCTCAATGAGGTCCTGTTGAGTGTCGCAGCAGATGAAGGGTGCAGGTGTGGAGTCTGTTGGATGTGTCACAGTCAGCGCGTCCGTCAGGCAGCAGAGATGAAGAGCTCACGCCAGACTCTGACGTGGCCAGACTGGCTTGCCTCACCTCTGGCACACTGCAGCTCATGCTCCAGGGCACCCATGTCTTCGAGCAGCCCAGCAGCAGCAGCCTGAGTCTTCTCCAGCTCCGCTGTGGTGCGCTGCAGCTGGGCCATGAGGGTGCCCACCTTGGCCTGCATGCAATGACAGGCCTGTAAGGGGCAGCATGACGGATGTCTGCCCATGAAGTTTTCTTGCTCAACCTCCACAAAGAGGCAGCAGAACAGCGCGTAGATTGCAGCTCAACGAGCTGTGCACTCCTTGCAGCGGCCCTTCACTACACTGCAGCCATGCAGGCCAGCTACATGAAACATGACCTCTGCCTCCAAAGCCCGGCCACGCAACTTCTGTGCTGCAGCCTGCTGCAGGTGGGTGCCACTCCTGGATTCTGGTAGTTCAGACTCCAGCTCCGCAAAGCCCTGCGCAGCAGCACATACACATTCAGGCATCCAGCGTCGACTACCTCCTTCGCCCAGGCGACGCTGTGCACAATGGATGTGCGCATGCACAGTACTGCCTTCTGCGGTGTGAGGGCGCAGGGCGTGCAGGCAGGCTGCGTGCGTGCCAGCATGCCTGCAAGACCTCCTGCAGCTGCTGCTGTGCCTGGTCCCTCTCCTGTTGCGCCGTGGCGGTCTCCTGCTGGGCACCGTCCGGCATGCGACGCGCTGCAGCAGCCTGTGCGTCGGCTGACTGACGCTGGCGCTCGCTGTCCACCAGCTGCGCCTGCAGGGCTGCACTGACGTCCATTCCCGGGGGACAGGCGGGCGGGGCAGACCCTGTCTGGCCCTGCGGCCGGTGCTGGGTGGGGCGGCCGCCCGGCATGCTGGCCAGGTCGTGCAGGCTCCGCAGGTCCCACTGCAGCGCTGCAGGCTGTGCTGGAGGGGGTCGAGGGCTGCTGGAGCGGCTGCCTGAGCGCCCAGGCCTGCCGGTGGACGGTGCGGCCCTGCTGCCCCGGCCTGGCAGCGGCAGCAGGCCACCTCTGTCTGGGGTGGCCGGCGATGCACTCTGCCTGCCAGGGGTCTGCAGGCTGAGCAGCTGGCTCTCCAGCCCGCGACAGCGCTGCTCTGCCAGCATGGCACGCTCCCTGAGGGCATGGCTGCTGCAGTCTGGCGTCCCCTCCCTGCTGGCACTTGAGGCTTCCTGGCTCAGCCGCAAGCTCCCCTGCAGGCAGGGGCTGGCCACTTCCCTTGCAGCAGCTGCCACACACTCTTCAAAGGGCAGTTGCTCAGGCAATGTGCCACCCCTGTCACAAGATCGTATGTGCAGGCAGCAGCTTCTGCTCATGGCTTGGTTCACCCCCTCACCTCGCCGGCCAGCGACAGCATCATGGTCTCTGCATCGCGCTCAAACTCAGACCCAAAGCTGATCCCTGAACAAGGCGCCTCCAGGCGCCTGCTGCCCTCCATGGAGTTGGGGCTGCCCAGCATCTGGGTCCGGGGTGTCCGCACAGGTGCGCTCCTCTTGGCAGCGGATGAGGCCCACAGCCTTGGTGTGCTCTGTGCACTCTGCAGAGATGCAGGACTTGCATCTGAAGTTGCATCAAGCAGCGCCGCGACATCACTGCTGCTGCAGGCAGCTATGTTCCTGCTGGGCAGTGTGATGTCATCCAGGGGTCTCCTTTGTGCGTGTTGCATGCATGCAGATGGGGCAGGCCTCTAGTTGAGGCTTGATGCAGCCAGGCTTGACTGTGGCACTTGGGTCACAAATAGAACGGTCCCGATTGGAGGTGCATCGGAGGCCATGCCTTGCTGCCCCTTTAGCGTCCGCAAGCCGTTCAAGCGAGATCCCTTTGACCAGCTGGAGTCATCTCCCTTTGACCAGCATGCAGAAGTTCTGCGGAGCTGTAAAAAGCAGAGCTGGCGTGCCACAAGAGCATCGATAGTAGCAAAGACTGCGTGTTTGAGCTGTGCGAGGAGGGGCCTGCCCTCATTGTGCGCCGAAACTCTTGCAGCTCAAGGGTCCGCAGCAGCAGATCAAAGGTCGGTAGCTGCGTCGAGATGCATGTGCATACCCTGTCCTGGGCAGCCGTTTCTGTGTGTTTTGCTGTCCACCCTGCAGGCTGCCTGCTTTGCCAGTCTTACGCTCTCTGAGAAAGCGTCCAAACCACAGAAGCAGCTCCAGCAACCCCTGCCTGTCGGCACCCTCAGGGGTGGGTTAGCTGCTCAACAACCTTCGTGGACGACATGCTCTGGCTGTGGCACAAGGACAGCTCACACAAAGCCTGAGTCCACAGCAATGCTCCTCAGCACCCTGCTGAGACGCCTGTTCCTGCAGGCGATCAGGCTCTACGCTATATCTGGGATGGCAACCAGATCAAGGCTGTCAACCCTGAGGACTTGCTAGCCCCCAAGAGTCCCAAAGCAAGGTTCTTTGATGATTTGCGCAGCCTGCAGTCTTCCGTGGTGTCAGCATTCTTCCCTCGCAAGTGTCAGGTGCGCTGTCTGACATGGCGCCTGCCTAGCGATGAGGTGCAGTGCGCCCATGTCCAGCTCAAGGTAGTCTGCCTCAGTGCTGCAGGTGACCCCAGACTACTGGCAGTATGCCAAATGGCGGGCTCTGCACAGATGCTGCAGCTCCATGCTCAGCGTCCTGGCCACGCAGGTGTGGTGCAATGCATCTGATCACCATCAGCAGCCTGCTGCATAGTAGTCTGTGCACACATGCCCTTCGCTGCATGCTTGCGCTTGCGCACTGAGGTCTGTAGTGTCTGCATGCAGAGCCTGCTGCGTGCTGTGGGAGTTGGGGCAGCCAAGTCTCTGCCAACAGCAGCTGGCATCAACTGGGTTCTGAAGGATGGGCTGGGGCGGATTGGGCGACTCACGGTTGCCACACGCTTTGGGCAATCCTTTGACGCAGATCTCAAGGTGGCCACCTGCAGCACACAGACCTGCAGGGCATTTCCTCCTATGCTGATTGCACTTGCGATGGCAACTTGTCTTGCGCATTGGTCACCTCCATGCCCTGGCAGTGCCAGCCCAAGCTCTGTGCCCCCACCACTTTCCAGGTTTTCCACCTGGCAGCCTCTCTGCCCTCAAACATCCAGGAGTCCCCACCTCACATTCCAGGCACTGACAGCAATTGGACACCCCTGCACTGCAGCGCTTCAGCTTTTGCACATCAGTGCTATACTCAGCAGCAGTGGGGCTGGAGTGCTTGACGCCTCTGGCGCCCAGATACTTCCTGCCACTGGCTAGTCTCGCCAATGTTGGGAAGTCAGTGGGCCTGATCACCCACATTGCCACACAGCCCTCCTTTCAGAAGAGCTTTGCCCGGCACGAGAACCTGGCAGACATTGCTGCCAAGTCTCAGGTGGGCTGCTATGCCTGTGCTCCCAGCTGCATTACACCACTGCAAAGTGCCATGCTGCCCTCTGGACAGATTGCATACAGCATGCCTGCTCTGCGGCTCCTTGCAGCACTCAGCGCGCTATGAGAGGCATTCTGGCTCAAGCCTGGTGTGACGCAAGCTTATTCGAGCCCTGAAGCCTGCACCTGTCACTGAGCTGTGCATCCCTGCAGGCCCAGCAGATGGTTAGCGACAACCTGGGCCTGGCTGCTGCAGTGGCACTGGCCTACCTCTCCCGCAATGCCCTGAAGGACCCGAACTGGCTACCCCTTGCAGCATTTCCCTTGCTGGCTGCGGGGGACCTGTTCAGCATCCATCGTAGCCTGAAGGCCATCCATCTGCGTACGCTGAACAAAGAGCGCGCAGAGCTCATAGCGCACAGCTGGCTGGAGCGGGGCAGGGTACCCTCAGCTCAGGAGGTGTGACTCAGCTGCAGCACTCTCTGTGTTGCGTCGTGAGAAGACAGGTGTTCCAATCTGGTCACCCAGCATTGCGCCCTCAGCTCAGCAGGACCATGGTCTCCGTGTCGCAACTAGCTGATCCAAGCATGCTTTGAATTTTGCAAGGAAAGCAGCGCTGGTTAGTCCCTTGGCCGCGCTGCCACACAGTGCCTTGTGTTGCTGCTGCAGATCAGCGAGCAGGAGCATCTTCTGTTCCCCCACTGCATTGGCAAGGGCGCCCTGCCCCTTCAGATCTGCAGCTTGGAACGCACTGTTCAGACCCCCCCGCGCCTGCACCGCCTGCTGTATCGCTACCGGTGAGCTTTGTTTCTGGTTTCCCCCTGTGTGCTCACCCTTCTGATCTGGCCCTGTACCCCTGCTTCATCGCCTGCAGGGATGAGCAGTACCTTCTCAGTTTCCTGCCGTCAACAGTTGGTCTGCCACAGAAGGTGTTGAGCAAGCAGCACCATTCAGGCCGTCAGGGTCAGCTGTCCATCGCTCTGCACCAGTCTGCTGATCCTCAGTCTGTCCTCCTTGGCGTTCTTCAAGCAGCATTTTTCAGACAGCTGATGAAGGGTGACGCAGCAGGCAGCCACAGACTGGAGTTGCATGGCAATGCGGTCCAGCAGAGCGCCAGCCAAGATGGCCAGGATCGTCTGCTCGGACAGAGCTTGACATTGGCAAAGGCAGACTTGAAGCGTTTTGTTGCAGAGCTTGAAAAGCAGCATTGGCAGCTTAGTCCTTTCATGCTTTCCAGTACTGAGCAGGCAGGTTTCATTGTTTTGGATAAGTAAGGCCCGGCTTGTCCTCAATACGTGCAAATGGTCCACCACTGGGACCACTGCCTGAGCACTGGCGCAATCGATGTGGGGTGCAATCGCTCTCAAAGAAGAGTCCACGGTTGAGCGAGGCTGTTAGCCAGCTGTGTATGAACAATTTCATGACACCTACGCGTGGGGACAATCTGCTGACATGGCCAGCCTCAGCACACTGATTCAGCACAGAGTGCTGCTCTGGTGGCACCGAGGGCAATCTATGATGAAGTCCTCCACGTGCACTGACAACATGGTGAACACAAGCGCCTGATGATTGAGCCATGAAGCTGCCAAGGGCTTTCCTCGCTGAGCAGCACCACCACCTGTGCAGGATTGCTTCAGGTTCTGTCTCTTTCTGCGGCTGCTGGGTCGGTGAGTATGGCTTATCTCAGGTCCACTACAGCATGCAAGGTTTCTTCCTGAGACCACCTCCCTCAACAGGTTGATGGTCGTCCTGGTGCTTGGCGTGGTGGCACTGACGTACTGGGCTGTGGTGGACTACACCTGGCTGCCTGGCAGGAGCAGGCGCTCCGCAGCAAGCGAGGCTGGCATGCTGCTGGCTGTCGTCCTGTTCCACATCTGTGTGAGCTGCTGACCCAGTCCAGGCTGCGCCCCTCAGGAGTCTTGAGATGCTGACCAGCTGCACAGCTGATGGTGCAGAAGTTCATGCATGGACTGGCTGCAGGTTGCCATGTTGCTGTGGAGCTACTTTGCCTGTGTGCTGACAGACCCTGGCAAGACGCCAGAGGGGTGGCATCCCTTCGACACCGATGAGGCAAGGACCCTTCTACGCATTCACTTGTGACTCGCCACTTGCGTCATCGACCCATGGAGCAAAGGCATTGCTTTGACAGGCCCCATGCATGCAGGAGGCTGAAGCTGAGCTTGAGAAGCTGAGCTACATTGAGCATAGGACAGGCAGGGGCCCTGTCTGGCGGCCCCGTTACTGCAAAAAGTGTCAGGCGTGTGGCTGGTGCACTGGCTTGCTTCCTGCATATGTGTCTGCTGAAATACATCCAGCAGGCCATGCTGGCAGAGCATGATTCTGCTTACAGTTGCCTGTCCTGCAGCAAGGGGTTATGTTGCAGTGACAGCGGCTGGCCCTGGCATCTGACTATGCAACCGGCCAGACTGGCAAAGCAAGGCCCTATTTCACCCTGCTGGTCCACTGCTACTTGGTCCAATGCTAGTGAGTCGTTGCGGACAGGAAGGACAACTGTTGCAACCCTGCAGGCATGGAAGCCCCCTCGTGCACATCACTGCAGCGTCAGTGGAGCCTGCATCCTGCGCATGGACCACTACTGGTAGGGCGCCCTGCCCTCCTGCCCAGCAAGATGTCGTGGCCCTGCTCTGTCATGGTATTCCTCTGCTTTGGGGCAGATCAAGTTGCCACAACTTGCTAACAGGCCCACCCCTTTGGTGTGCTGCTACAGTCTGTGGGTGGTCAACTGTGTCGGGCTCCTGAACTACAAGATGTTCCTGCTCTTCATATTCTGGACCTGCTTAGCTGCCACCATTGCCACAGCCCTCCTCCTCAGTAGCTTTGTAGATTATTTTAGGAACATGGACCAGCAAGATACAGATAACAGTGCACAGTGAGCTTGTCTGCTCTGCTGCGCTGCCTGCCTCTGCCTGCTGGTGCACAGATAAGCAACAACAACGAGTGCTGTGCCTGCAGGCCTGCTGTGGTATTTGTGGCCTTCGTCATTGACCTGGCCTTCAGTTTGTGCCTGGCAGGCTTCCTGATCATGCACGGCCGCCTCATTGCGCACAACATGACCACGATTGAAATGTGGGTGTCAATCCGCCTGCTGGCGGTGTCTGAGCTTTGCATCAACTCTGCCTGCACAATGTACTAGACCATGCGCTCCCTGGTGCAGGTACGAGAAAGGCTACACCAGTGGCTCCTCCTGGCCTTTTGATCAGGGCATCAGTAATAATTTCCAAGAAGTGTTTGGCCCCAGTAAATGGCAGTGGCTGTTGCCACGAAGATCCAGACAGGAGTCTGCCGACATGCTTCAGCAAGCATTGCATTCAAGACCACCAGAACATGATCTTCATGGTTGGGGCAGTGTGCAAGCAAGAGCGCCCTTTGATCTCAGCGTTTCATACAGACTGTAATACACACAGCGTGTCCAGTCAAGCTACAAGCTGCTGGGGAGGCTGCACTATTTGGAGTCGCCCATCATGTCACGCTGTGGCCTGTCATATTTGGCATCAGCATGGTCAAACTCCCTGCAAGGCATTTGGCGTCTGGAGTGAAGCCAAGTGCTGCAAGGGGGCGGCGCACAGGCAAGCAAGGCAGGCTGCAGCGTGTATCTTTCCTTGCAGCATACTCACGCGCAGGTAATTGTGTAGATTGCATAGGGCACCTGTGAACAGGCATGGGGATGTTGAGCAACTGTTTGTGGCTGCAGCAGGCTGATGCAGAGCACCAGACCTCACCGCAACAGCAAAAATTGCCAGGTTTCGCCAGGTCCTGCCGTCCCATCTGCACACAAGCAAGGCACCAGAAGACATGCTGTCAGCGCCCTTGGCAGAAGCAATGTTGTGTGCCCAATAGCACCACACCATCAGGCTGCACACCTGTAGGTGAACTCTACATTCTCCCTGAATGCGCCCCAGTCCTCAACGTATTTGTTGGTTTTGGCGGGCAGGTCACCAGCAAACCGCTTCTGCAGCAGGCTACCAGAGTTCTGCATGGACATAAGCCGGTGAGCTGCCTGCCCTGCATGCCTCAAAGCCATGCTGGCCGGATCAGCAGGGCCCCAGACTGCCTCAACTTCCTGCACACATGGCAAGATGTTCACTTCAGCAGCTGAGGATAGCCCAAGAGCACATGAACGCCCTTGGCAGCGGTTTCAGAGCTCACCTTGCTTCCGAAAGTTTGCTTGCCAAGCAGTGACCCTTGCTTGTGCCGCTGCAGTGCAAGGCACTGAGGAGTGCACTCGAGTTCCACTGCTCCAACCGCCGAGAGCTCCATTCTGAAATGCACTGCATGCATGAGGGCATCAGCAATCTGCACTTGTGGCGAAGTCACAAAGGCTGGCGAAGACACAAAAGAAGTGTTTTGCAGCCCGATAGGCCCAG
The DNA here is from genome assembly GCA_963969365.1 of Asterochloris sp. CNOR1. Classification (NCBI taxonomy): domain Eukaryota; kingdom Viridiplantae; phylum Chlorophyta; class Trebouxiophyceae; order Trebouxiales; family Trebouxiaceae; genus Asterochloris; species Asterochloris sp. CNOR1. Next base: position 2,745,074 of record OZ017746.1, on the reverse strand, counting down.
GAAGAGCCTTGGTCCTGAGGCTGTGTGTGTCACAGGGTGTGACCTCTACAGTGTGCTTGGCATTGATGCAGCAGCCACACAAGCAGACATCAGGCATGCTTACCGCACATGTGCCAAGAGTTGCCATCCTGATGTTGACAGCAGCCTTGATGCTCGCGCCAGGTTTGAGGTGAGGCCTGTACCCTATACACACACTTTGTGCCTTCTCGCTCTGGCTTGCCTCTCATGGGTGCTGCGGCACTGCTTCAGGCAGTTGCAGATGCTTACTCAGTGCTCAGCGACTGGCGCCTGCGGAATAGATACAACAAGCATGGCAGCAGAGGCCTTGGTAGACGTTTTGCCAAGTATGGCGGCAGGCCACACGGTGAGTCCTGCTGCTGCAGCTTCGTCTGCAGTGGCTGTGGGTCTCAATGCTGTTGTCCTGTGTACATGGCAGGACTGTGCTCAGCAACCCGCTTGTCTTCCCTGCAGGCAGGCCAGGCGCTGACGTGACCGCCTTTGTGGGGCTCAGCTTTGCCGAGGCTGCCCTTGGGGCACGGCGCACAGTCTCTGTCCTGACACAACAGAGCTGCTTCCAGTGCGGCGGCGCGGGGTCACCTGAGGGCGACATGCAGGAGGACTGCCCCCTCTGTAGAGGCACTGGGGAGGTGCTGCGCTACAGGACAGGGCAGCTGGGTGAGTGAGCGTGCTGTCGATTTGCTCAACAGGAGGTTCTGCTCAAGTCTGGGTGGGTGTTTTTGGCCGAATGTGCCAGGTTCTCAGGCTATCAACAGTGCCTAGGGCTGCAACTGGGTGTCGAGGGTACTCACCATGGCCTGATGCGGCATGCAGGGCGCACTGGAGCCTATGGAGTCTGCCCTGCCTGTGGAGGCCGGGGGATCAGCATGCGGCAGTGGTGCACCAGCTGTGCGGGCCAGGGCTGCTCCAGGCAGCAGCAGAGCATCGGCATCCAGATTCCTCCAGGTTGCTGGCTGCTCCAGCATGATTTATCCTTCATGCGCTGGCTTTGATATGGTCTGTTGAATATATGAGATTTGCTGTGATGTCCCTGAGACAGTGTCATGTCGCCCTCAAACACCCTGGTGCAGGAGTGGACCGGAAGAGCATGCTGCGCCTGCCTGGCCACGGCGATGCAGGCCCTGGCGGGGGCCCCTGTGGGGACCTGTACATCAGATTCAGGGTGACATTCTGCAATCCACAGTCTGTGCTAGCCTTTGTGCTGATTATCTTTTCTCTTCTGGCCAGCTGCTAAGGCAGCACCCTGCTGCAGATTCATGACCATCAGGAGATCAGGAGAGACGGCCTGCATGTCTGGAGTGACCTTCCAGTCAGCTATCTGAGTGCAATCCTGGGTGGAGAGCAGACTGTCGTGGTGCTCAGAGGTCAGACACTGCTCCAGGTCCCTGCAGGTGGGTTTCCTGCCATTTTGCTTGTCTGCAGTCATCAGGAAGGATAGGCCTTGGTCTCAAGGCAGTGTAGCCTCATCCCGGCCTGCAGGCACCCAGCATGATCAGGTGCTCAAGCTTGCTGGCCAGGGCGTACAAAGGACAGGTCCTGACGGGCGCATCGTTTGCGGGGACCACTATGTCAAAGTGCAGGTCAGGCTCCCTACTGCCGTGAACGCTGCTGAGGACGCTGTGTTCCAGCAGCTGCTGGCCCTACAGTGTCTGGCAGACGATCCAGCATGACCCTGACGACTTCTGAGACCCATACCTACCCGGCCATTGGTGGCCACCTCTGACTACAATAGCAAACCTCCCCCCTGAAGCCATCATATTTCATTGAACCTTCTGGCTGTGATTGCGATGGTTTTTGCATCACATCATTCATGAATCAGATTTAAAAGCCATAACATAACTCTGGTCCACCTGTGCAAGGTGACATAAGCTTAGACAGTTGCATTGACTGTCCCTCAAGCCTGTGCAATCTTCAACTATGTAAACCTGCACTGTAGCAATGACTCAGCCCGCCCACCATGGCTAGGCGGTCCACATTGGCCATGAGGTTGGCTCCATGGACTACAATGGTCTGCTGCTGCTGCTGCTGAGCCATTTGGTGAGCTTGACTCTGAAGGTTGGACTGCTCAAGCTGGGCTTGCCAACCTACTAATGTGTCCTGATGAGCAAGCAGGCAGCTGCCCCCAGCCCAGCTGCTCCTGCGGGGTGCCAGGCAAGCAAGGCAGCAGCACTACCCCCAGCTGCAGCAGGAAATAGCCAGGCAGGCGCAGCTTTGCCAGACGTTGCAGGGAACCAGTGTGGGCTTGTCTTGGCCGTCTCAGTGGTGCAGTGCAGGGCACAATAAGCAGGGACGAAGCCTCCCAGCCATTCAGGTCTTCTTATCTGACACCTGCCCAATGCTCTCAAATCCATCTAGGATATGCACCAGCACGGCAAAATATACATTGCGTTGCCAGTGCCAAGCCCTTGACTGTTTGTCTCATAGTGAGAGGTGTCGCTCTGGCATGGCAGGTCAGCATGCTTGTGTCTGGAAGTGTAAGGTGTCCTTTGGCAGTGAGGGGCCTGCTCTGCCCCTGTCTTGACATGTGGCTTGCCGCCCGGCAGCCCTGCAGGGCCAAGCTCATGCCGCCCTCGCACCAAGAGCTGCAGTCAGTGCAGTGCCAACCCCAGCCATTGTGGATGATGCAGCAGCCCCGTAGATGCAGAGGACGCGGCAGCCCCTATCCGTGCCTCGGCTGCTGTGCCCAGTGCAGCAGCCCCTGCTCCTGGAGATGAACACTCAGTAGCAGCCCCGGCAATGGAAGGCCATCAGAGAGGAGCAGGGCCGCAGGGCCTGCCTGGTTCCAGCAGCCAGAGATCTCTTCCAGAAGGTGTTTGCAGCAGCCAGCTGCAGGCAGGGCAATCGGAGCTAAAGGTGAGCATTCCTTTGTAATTCTGTCTTGTACAGCATACATTTCAAGCCTGATCCTGTAGCACCCTGTGCGGGGGCTCGAGGGAATAGTGGAACTTCTCAGCCTGGACTGCTGTGGCTGCAGGGAGCGGGCGCAGTCATGTCTGCACCCCAGCACCAAGAGTGTCAGCCTGGCTGTTTTGCATGTGTAGGTAAGCATGTTGTCTGGTTCTCAGGCCTTCTGGTGTCCAGCTGTCACGCTCTGAAGCCCTTCCTGCCAAAGTACCTGTGGACAAGCTGGCACTGCACTGCATAAGCTGCAGCGTATGCATCCAGATGGCCCCATCAGCTGGCTGGCTGACAGTGGCTGTCAGCTCCTTACCAGCCAAGTCGCTTATGGCAGCAGCCCGCCTTCTGCCTGGTCCTGCTACAGCTCAGATGGAGCTTCTTTGCGTCTCTGTGAGTATGGCTAAGTGTAGGGGTAGTGCGCAGTTCGTCAGTGGGGCCCCTGGGCACGTGCGTGATCCTCAAGCAGTCACGGTCATGTGCAAACGGTCTGCAACAGCATGAAGCAGCTCTGCACTGAGTCACAGTGCCATGAACTAGCAAGCACAGTGGCGTGACACCCGCCATTAGCAGGGGAGTCAATGGTTCCCTGCAGCCTCATGCCAGCTGACATATCAATTCGAGGTCTTCATTGATAGGCCACAGCAAAAGAGGGAAAACTTTCCTTCCGGGGAGGACAGCTTTCTGCGCTTGAATTGCAGGCATGCTGCCTTCCTGAGAGCCTGATCATGCAGGATGGCCATGTTGAGACGGGGTTCGGCTCGCAGATTGCAGAGTTGATATCAGACGCTGGCTGCTGTCCTCACCTTGGCAGGTTCTCACCTCGCAACTTCCTGAAAAGACAGAGGCCGCAGGTGACAAGGCCTGTTGCCACCAGGAAAGATGTGCAGGCATTCCTGCAGCAGGTGAGACATGCATGGCTGTGGGAGGCAGGCATGCAGTGCAATGGCTCCTACATCCTGGTGTACAAGCACCTGCACAGATTGTCATTCATCATCTGGTGTCAACATGCAGAACGCAGCAGAATGCACTTACACCTTTGTGGATCGCGACACCTGCCAGCTGCAGCTAGCCTTCAGGTGGGCACAATTCAGCACACCACAACCTCCTTGCTGCCTGAACCCTTCTTGGCAGCAGGTGCACAGAGTGGCCTCACTGCCTGCAGGCTGGGGGCAGCAGTGCACTTTTGGCCTCTGCCGGTGCACACCGTCTGCAAAGGGCCGCTTGTGAATGAGATCACCAGGATGCCCTTGTCCCAGACGGACTACAGCCTTATAGTGGAGAGGATGCCTGAATTTGAGCGCCAGCTCATACAGCTGCAAGCGGATGTCAGGGAGCAGCCCTGCTACCTCGAGGATCCAGCAGAGCCCGTGCTGCTGGCTTATGCACGCCAGTATGATGTGGCGGTGTCGCTGTGTGGGGAGGTAAGAGTTTCTCAATTGCCACACAAGTGCTTGGTGCTGATGTTCTAGATTGGGCTCAGCCTGCACTTTAGCAGTTTGCTACAAACATGGCAGGCCTCAAGCAGGCAAAGAGACCCGGCCTGTCTCTCAAAGCCCACATCCCTGCCTCCTGCAGACCATTTCGATGGCAAAGCTGGCCTCTGACGGCAGTACCCTGCGCCGGGCAGTGCTGAGCGTGAACGCCAGGGAGCAAAGGCTTGAGCTGCATGACCCAGCACCGGCAGGCAGAGTGCTGAGGACACATGCTCAGCCAATGCCCGACCTGCTCTCTGCACTGGCTGCCTTCAAAGGCAGTACGGTTCCAAGGAGCCCAGACAGGCGCTACAGAAGGAATGCTGTGCACCCAGATGGTGAGTCTAGGGCAGGAATCACAATAGGGAGCACACTGTAGGCCTTGCCTGTTAGGAGGCATGGATGCATCCCCTTGGTGCTTGCAGCTGATGGTCTGAGGCTTCGTAAACATCATGCCCTATGTCCTGGTGCAGGGTTTGCCAGATGTGAAAGCGAGGCCGTCGCCCAGATCCAGCACCGCAGTACAGCAGTGCAGCAGCAGGGGTTAGAGTTTGTCAGGACAGCCTTGTTGAAAGCAGGACCTCAGGACGCCAGCTGGGCCGATAAGCTGGTGCTGCAGTCCTGCCTTGAGGTGGGCGCTGCTGACAGGTGGCTTCACATGTTAGATTGGGAGCCCTTGGTAAGCATGCCTGCTGTCCTCTTCGGCATCTACAAGGGCAGGCCTGGGAGTGCTTTCAGCATGCTGGTCCTTGCTTACAGGCTCTGGTGGAGGCAGCTGCGAGAGACTCTGGCTCTTGCCAGGTCATAGAGGAGAGCATGCTCAGCTGTGCTGTGGCGCTGGTGTCAGCTGCTAGTCCTGGTGTCAGAGCGCCTGGCAGGCTGGTTGACAAAGCGCTGGAGAGGCTGGCAGCCAAGTCCAGGAGCCCTGTCCTCCTGAGAATGCTGCTGGAGACCTTGAAAGTGGCAGCTGTTCACCAGGTCAGCATAGGACAACCCAGCTCGTAGATCCCACCTCTGCCTGTCAAAGAGAGGGCCCCATCCAAGAGGCCTCCATCAATACCCTGCCCGCTCAATGCGCAATGTAGCAACGTCTGACAAGGCCTGGTAACCTGTGAGAGCGGACCACATTGTCCTGCTAAGCTGCACTGACAACATGAGTTGCAGGTGGCTATTGTCAAGGGGCTGAGCGGCACATTGACGACTGCCTTTGAGCAGCTGTGCGATGCGCCTGCTGGTCCAGTGCTGGGGCCTCTTGAGTCCACACGTCTGAACAGCAGCAACACGCCCAGGGGCAGCATGGAGCCAATGACCCCCTGTGGTCAGGACACCAAATTCAGCAGGCTCCTTGAGAGCGGCCAGGGAACCCCAGGCAGCCCCAGCCGGCAACGCAGAACCAGCAGCAACCTGGGGCGTGGAGGCAGCAGTGTCAGGTACCATACGGTGAGCACATGCAGCAAGAGGTGCCGCCAAGAAGCAGCTTGCAAGGTACCAGACAGTGAACGGGGACACAACAGGTCACCCACACCTGGTAGCCACCCTTGATGATGTGCAGCGCAAGCAGCTGGCCGTGCCTTCAGAAAGCTGCTTGCTATGCCTCATGACCAAGTTGAGTGCTTGTTTACTGCCTGGGCAATGTTGCGCTGGATGCTAACAGTGCACTGGTGACCCAGCGCTTGAACTTTGGTGTGCAGGATGAGAACAGCGCCCACAGCCAGGAGTTGGGCATCACCTTGCAGCCACCCAGGAGCCCCCAGGGTTCGCACCGGGTCATGTCACCTGTGCAGAAGCCCCGCCCCGCAGTTGTGCCCAAGCTGTCGCTGCCAACAGGGGAGGCACAGAGCCCCAGCTTGGCGCTGACGCGCTCAACGCGCAGGACGGTGCACTCGGGGAGGTCCAGGCTTACCACAGGCACTCCGCTGGGGGGGAGCAGTGTCAAGCAGGCACCCCTATTCGGCAGCGCCAGACAGCGCCCGGATGCTACTTCACAGAAGGTATGACTTGCAGCCTTTCAAGCTTCTGACCATCAAGCTACTCACGGAATATGTGGGCTGACACACCTGATGCTCTTGTCCCTCAGGGTGATGATGCACACACCTCTGCTCAGACAGAGTACAGGCTGCATCTTCGACATAAAGAGACTTGATGCCTGGGTGCAGGCTAGTGATGAGCTGGAGGCGCTAGGATGTGCTCTGGGCGAGGCGTTGATGGCTGCCGACTTGGCAGCCCTGATCTCCCACAAGCGACAGGCTGATGGACGGCGTGCCAGTGGCAGCAGCTATGCCAAGTCAGCCAGACAGGTGCTGATTGTCTGCAATGCCTCCCACCCTTTGCAGGCAGCTGCAGCCCTGACCTGTTGCTTTGTCGGGGGTCAGTGGCATTGCTGATCTGCCACCCGCCCACATCTGACTGCAAGCAAAAGTTGCATGCGGGCCATTGCCTCCCACATCTGAGAATTGGGCGTGGAATGATTGTGCATGCAGGGAGCTGACATTCAGTCGCACAGCCTGAGCCTGTCAGAGGATGCACTGATTGGCAGCATGCGCGAGACCCCAATCTCAGCTCCGGAGTCAGCCCGCAGCTCGCATGCACACTTTGCCAACCAGGCAGAGGCTGCCAGCCTGCTGCCAGCAGAGCACAGCCTTCTGGAGGAGGGCCTGCACAGCAACGGACAGGCCCAGCAGTCAACTGATAGCGCCAGGCAGCCAAACATCCAGCCCCAGCAGCATCTGCAGGCCCTGCTGCTGCAAGTGCTGGTGGCATGCTTGGCGCCTTTGGTGCCCAGCGAGAATGATGTAGCCCAGGGCAGTCCTGTCAAGGGGCATCTGGGCGCAGCCAGCAAGCGCAGTCCTGTCAGGGCGGTTGGACATGAGCTGCTGCAGGCAGCTCTGTCTCCTAAAGGGCTCAGGAATGACACCTACACAGGGCTATGCCTGAAAGTTCTGCACAGCTACAGCATAGCTTCGAGCAGCTGCAGTGAGGTGGTGCTGGACCGCGACAGCAGCACTGCGGCGGCAACAATCGGCACAGAGTGCAGCAGGGCTGCAGCAGGTCCCTCTGAGGAGATGCAAAACTTCGTCAGCAAGGTTGGCGCAGAACTTCTTGGCCGTTTGAAGCAGAGACCACAGGTAGGGCCTCAAAGGCAGCCAGCAGGCCTACCTGTCTGACCTGCATGCAGCTGGGGTGCTGACAAACTGCCGGCTTGTCTCAGGGCTCCCTGCGCCCAGTCGCGCATGCATGTCTGCTACCTGCTGAACCATGTCAAGCCCCCAAATGACACGCTGGCCCGTGCATGGCCTGGAGGCGCAGAGTGACTAAGCTCCATTGGCTGCAGGACCAGCCGCTCAGCAGTGCCATGCAGGCCCAGGTGCAGGGCCTGCTGCAGCTGCTGGTGTCTCTGGTGCAAGGGGCCACCCTCCCCAGCCTGCCTGCCCTGGTCCTGAAGGAGTGCGGCAGCAAGGACGGGGCCCTCCCTGAGCTGAAGGCTGCCCTGCTGGCCTGCGGCGATGTGCAGAGGTGGCCACAGCCGGCTGTAGACACCATGCAGCTGCTGCTGCAGTTGTACACCCTCCTGCTGGAGCGGGCCAAGGAGGTACACTCAGGCTGGCGGTTCAATGACTTGCGGGATGCTGGCTGAACACCCAAGCTGCTGTCAGAGCTGGCAGTCGACTGTGTGGGGGGCTCAAGTGGATACACCACTTCTGCACTCTGGTCCCTCCTGGTGGTCTGCATTGCTGTTGAAGCACTGCTGCGGTTGCTTCTTCCAAAACGCCTGTTGGGTGACCCACTCACTCTGGCTGTGCTGCAGGTGAAGGTTGGTCAGGGGCTGTTGCAGCTGCTGCTGCGGGACAGGGTCATGGCGCACCTCGTGCGGCGCTTTGCAGCGCACTCACTGAAGCCTGCGTCCATCTGCTCGCCCCGCAGCCTCCAGTGCAGCCCCAACCAGGGGGCGGTGCTGCAATTCTTCACAGCGCTGGCAGGGCTGCTTTCTCGCCAGCCACCCTGTGCAGCGCCTGGCACAGACCTGCCAAGCGCCAGCCGGGCAGCCGGCAGCAGCAGGCCAGCATCCAGCAGCACAGATGAGCAGCAGGATCCAGGCGCTGACATGTTGGTGGAGGCTGCTGCGGAGGATGATGGCAAAGCAGGGAGCGCCGAAGGAGTGTTTGCCAGGGAGGGGTGGGGAGGCAGCAGCAGCTTGTCGCCTGGGAAGCAGTCCCAGATAGCCAGCTGGAGTGCTCAGGGCCCGCTCAGCAGCCGCAGCAACAATAGGAGGACCCTGCCGCAGCTCAGTGGTGACCCAGATGATGGCAGGCCCAAGGCCTTGACGCGCAAGGCTGCCATGCAGGCAGCCTTTGGGTTCCTGATCGACCCGTCCCAGGCTGTACTGCTGCAGCTGCTGGAGCAGTGCACCTCCAGCGCTGAGACCTGCAGTATAGGCAGCCGCCACCAGAGGACCAGCAGCTTTGGCAGTGCGGCCCCTGAGGCTGTGGAGCTGCGCACCCAGGTGCTGCGGCTGGTGGCAGCCGTCTTCAGGGTGCCAGGGCGGTCAACTGTCACCGCCAAGCAGATCACTGACCACTACGTCCACTACCACTTTCTGCACTTTGCCAAGCTGTACACCGCGCAGCAGCACCTTGACAGCCACGTGCTGGACCTGTGCCGTTTGCACCTGGCTGTGCTCAGAAGCCTGGCTGCCCACAAGGTGAGAGCTGCAGGCTCCCCTGACTTCTGGTTGCCAGCTGCCAATCTGTGCAGGGCTCATGCAATGGGGCTGCAGCTTCCAGTCCCCCAGCCTGCAGCGTGCCCTTTGCAGCGCTTGAGTGCTCCCTTGGAGCCCTTCTCTGGTCACCCAAGGCTTCCCACACCATGTGTCGTCCCCTGCAGGACGGCGATGTGCGCCGCCGTTTCTACCAGCTGCGGGTCATGGAATTTCTGGTGCGCGAGCTCTGCCTGGAGTGGGAGGTGCAGCAGCACAGGGCCCTGCCCACGCAGCTGCTGTCCGGCAGCGCACTGTCAGCCGCCAGGGACCCCGTCAGGGGGGACGGTGAGCCTGCAGCTGTGTCCAAGCCCGGCCTCAGCAGGGTCAGGTCTACTGTGCCCAAGCTCAGCCTGCCAGGCGCAGCAGACGGGGATGGTCAGGCTCAGTCTGCTTCTTTGGGCAGCGCTGCCAAGAAGGCCCTGCCCTTGCTGCCCATGAGGGCTTCTGGGCTGGCGAGCTTGTCTGCAGGACAGGCCAGGGAGCAGAAGGCCAATGACAGCAAGCCAGGGCCTGCCCTCAGCCAACGCACAGCTGCTGCCAGCAAGGAGCGGCCAGGCACATTGTACGAGCCATTGTCGGCAGCCAGCAGCTCAGGGGCATCCACACAGGATGCTTCCCCGGTCCAGAGGCGCCCTGCTGCCAAGGCCAAGAGGCAGGCTCAGCGGCTGGTTGTCCCCAAGCTGGGCCAGAGGCGCGGCGGCGGGGGCTTGCTCAGCAGCAACAAACCCCACAAGCCGCCACCCATCCCCAAGCTGGGCAGCAGCACGGCACAGGCTGCAGCACAGAGTCCGGCCACCACGGCCACCTCTGCTGCTGCAGCGGCGGCTATTGCAGCAGAGCGCGCTGCTCAGGCCCTGGCCGCCAAGGCAGTGGCAGACCTTGGTACACCAGGCAACTTCAAGGCGAGCTCCGGCTCGCCAGCAGTGACGCCCAGTGATCACAGCAGCAGCAGCTCTCATGAGGGATTGGTCTTCCCACCAGGATTTGTGCCCACTGGAGACTTGGACGAGGATGTGGAGCGCCTGTTGGACCTGGAGGATGCTGAACAGGTGTGGCTGCCAGATGTCTGGCCAAATTACTTCAAAAAGTGCAGCTTGCGCTGCACAGGGCTGCATTGGGGTGAACCTGAGCACAACGATGCTGCAGCCAGCCTCAGCCATAGTGCATGCCAGAGGTCTGGCCGGATCATCTTGATCGGAGTCTGCCTTGAGGCTGTTGAGCTGAAGTGGCTGATAATGGGGCCTAGCCTGGACACCTTTGGTGCTGCATTCGGCCCTATCAGGGGACCCTGCCGGTGGTCTGACCAGGAATCTCCTGCACTGAAGTCTGCCTTGATGAGCATGGCTGCATGTTATACGCCTTGCTGAACCTTGATGGTGCCAAGCATGCATGCTGCATATAATCTGGCCTGCTCACACTGCAGGATGTTGAGCAGAAATGCCTGCATGCGGCCTGGTTTGCAGAACCTTGACGGTGCATGGTTTGTGATCTTGCTGGGGTGCTCAGATAACAGTGAACAGGTATGGCTGCATCCGGCCCCACAGATTGGGGTGATGAGCGGCAATCACTTGCTTGTCTGATTACCATTGGCAGAATGTGGCCAGCCTGCAGATATCTGCTGCTCATGCTGCATCTCATCTCATGTGCAGAGCTCTGATGAAGACAGCGACTCCTCATCAGAGGAGGATCGGCCTCTGCCGAGCCGTCAGCCACTGATTCCCCTGCCATCTCAGCCAGGGGCACCCAGCCTCATTCAAAAGCTCAGGCTGGCCCGTGGCAGTGACTCTGGTGCCAAGCCAGCAACAGGCAGCATCCCTGCACTCTGGGGCTCTGAGACCATGCACTCAGGCACACAGCTGGCTGTGGCCGGGCGCCAGCTGTCTGGTGGGCACCTGGTGCCCAGGCTGTGCCTGGAGGGCACCTGGCACTCCACAGCTGAGCAGCGCGAGAGGCTGGCACAGGTGAAGCACTGGAAGCATGTGCAAGTCGAGTGTCTCTCACCAATGCACACTGCCGTGCTGGATGTCAGAGGTCATATCTCTTCAAGCTGCCTGAGGGGCCGGGTGGTGCTGCTCAGCCCCAACAATCTGCTCTCTACTACCTCTGCCTTCGTGTCTAAAGATTTGACATTCAACTGAGGAACCTGTCAAGTCCTGGGTGGGAAGCTGTAGCAAAGCATGCTGGACATCCTGCCCTGCAGATGGATGCCCAGCAGGAGGCCAGGGAGCAGTCTGCAGCAGATATGGACTCCAAGGTGACAAGCCGGCCCCAGCTGAGCCTGACGTCCATGGAGGAGGAGGGGCTGGCGCATGGCAAGATGCAGGCTGCCCTGGCGCGACGCTCCGGCCTGCCATTAGGGCAGGACAGTGAAGATGTGGAGGGGCCAGGCGGGCTGCTGAGCCCCTCCGCATATGTACAGCAGCGCAGGCAGAGGGTCCTGTACAGGGATGAGCAGCTGCACCTCCTGGTGAGGCTGCTCTTGGGATTGGCAGCAGCCCTTGAGTGACACGCAACAGCATTGCGTGGGCTGCTTGCACACACTAGTCCCAGAAATCTGCATCGCTCTGCCAGCAGAAATAAGCCATGCAGGCTGACACAGGCTGGCCAGTTGCGGCAAAGTGCCTGACCCTTGCTGTACATGACCAAACACACTTCTTGAGAACCTGATATTTGCTGAAAAAGGCTCACTGGGCCTGCTGAGAGCAGTAGCATGCCCTGGGCACTTGCCAGAATACTCCCCACAACACCGCCTGCGCCCAAAGCAACTCAGCCACCAGGGCTGAGGCTCTCCTGTAATTCCTGTGCCCTGCAGGTCTTGGAGCTGGTGTTTGAGCTGCTGCTGACCAAGAGTGGGGAGCTGGACAGCCTGTCCTGCGACCTGCAGCCGCTGGACCGGCGCATGCTCAACATCCCCCACCTCCTGCACCACCACCTGAACCACGCCGACAACGCAGCTCTGCTTGCACCGCTGCTGGAGCGCATGCACAGCATTGGCCCGCCTGCTGTCCGCCTGATGAGACTTCTGTGCAGGTGAGCCGTCAGTGCTTGCTGTCCAGCAGCAGCTTGCAGCTCTGGTCAGTAGCAACGACTTAGCACTGCTTTGAAAGCATAGCTTGCTCAAGGACTGCACCACCTGCTGCCAGTGCAGCCAGCATCTGGTAGAGCTGGGCTGGCTTCCAGACTGTGAGTGCTCCCTTGCAGGAGTTTGTTTGACAGCTCTCTGTACCAGCAACGCAAGCGGCTGGCCAGGGGAGCCTATGCCAATGTCTTCAAGTGCAGCTTGCCCGAGTACCTGGGCTCTCAGGCAGAGGTTGCGCTGAAGATGATCGACCTGCCAGGCAGCCTGCATGACCCCTGCTACCAGGTGAATCATCCATGAGGCAGCAGATGAGCACTGTCTTGGCAGGCGCATGTAGCTTACTGCCCAACAGTCTGCTTGCTGGCTCTATGCATGCAACCTGGGCTGTGCATGGCTGACGCATGCTTTGCTGCAGGTTGATATCTTCTCAGAGGTGGCCATCCTGGAACAGCTGGCTCTTAAGGACAACATATGCCAGCTGTATGACTACGGCATTGACAGCGACAGCTTTTACTTGGTCATGAAGCACTACCGCTGCAGCCTTAAGCAGTGGAGGGAGAGGCAGAGCCAGCAGCCAGAAAGGCAGCTGGCCCTGTACATCAACATATTCAAACAAATTTTGCAGGGCGTCAAGGTGAGCAGGCACATGGATGATGCTTGCAATCTGTGTGCCCAGCCAGATCCCATGAGTGATGTGGCACTGGCACCTGTGGCATGGAGATCGAGGGTCAGAGCAGCATACTGCCTGGCTATTATCAGTATCACGCCCCTGCACATCTCTGCTGTGCATCTCAAGTTGGTAGTTGCTGTTGTGCAGGAGCTGCAGGCTCAAAACATTGTCCACTTTGACCTGGTGAGCATCCCTTCAGAACCGCTCAACTTCCTCTTGTGCAGTACATAAGACACAGATTTGAGACTCCCTATGTTACTGCAGAAATGTGACAACTGCATGAGACACAACCTTGAGACTTCCTGTGTAACTACAGAAATGTGACAACATCCTGTTGGAGGCCCTGCCTGGTGTTTCAGAGAGCGACTTCTGGGCCCCGCCCAGTAATTGCCCCCCTTTCAGGGTTGTGCTGGCAGACTTCGGGGAGAGCAGGCGATTTGGCTCCAAGGACGCAGCTGCCACCATCAGGTAAGCTTGGCGGCGCCGCATATCGGCATGGGATTGGGTCATGCTGCTTCTTGCAGCAGCTGTGCTGTACTCAGGCGCCTTCTTGCCTTTGGATGCTTCCGTGAACAGCACCCTCAGGCGCAGATGACATCTATCATGTGCAGGAACCGTGGCACTGAGTATATCAAGTCTCCTGAGATGCTCAAATGTGCCCTGGCTGACAACAAGGGCCGCTCAGACTATGATCGGCGCAAAAATGAGGGGGCAGGGGCAGCCAGCGATGTGTGGAGCCTGGGGTGCCTGCTGTTTGAGCTGGTGGCGGGGCACTTCCTCTTCTTTGATCCAGACTGGATCTGTTTCTTCATGCGCATCACTCAGCAGCAGGAGGTGAGGCTCGTATTGCTTTTGTGGCAGTACATCATGGCTGCAGGAGCTTGCTGTGGTTTGGTAGCAGGCTGCGCAGTGGAGGAACGTTGCCAGGGCAAGCTGGAACACAAGCTACATTGGCAGTCCAGCCAGAGCCTCTGCCCTGTGCACCCCTGGCACAGGCTATCGCTGAGGGGCATCAGTATGCTCTGCCGCTGCTGCCAAAGAGCCCTGTTGCTGCTGAGCAACAATATGAGGTGCAACCTGCAGGTGCTGCTGACTGAGGAGCGCCTCGAGCCTGTCAGGCACATCAAAGGGTTCCTGCCCCTGCTGGAGTATATTCTTGTGCGGGACCAGCGGCGCAGGCCCTCCATTGAGGATGTCATTGCCAGGTGCCTGAGAGTCCCTGGTTGCTGAACCTCTGCTGTCTGTTCTTATCAGTTAGCCAGCTGCCTCTTTGACAGTCACAACAAACGTTTTGTGTTCTTGTGTGTTTTTGTGTGTTCTTGAAAGCCCTGGCGTTGCCTGAGCTCTTTTGCTTTTTTCTGCTGCCAGCATGAGGGTCTGGTCTGCCTGCAGGGTAGCTCACTTTCAGCTGCCACGCTACATTGGCGCTGGCTTCGTGTTGCCCCCCTCCTCGCTGCAGAATCACGCAGCTGCCAGCCCCCTCAGCCTGGCCATGAAAGCGCCTGCCAGCCAGCCTGCTAGCTCTCCCCTCCTCTACCGCACCTGCCAGCACTACATTTGCACCCTGACGCCTGTGGCTGAGCGGGTGTGGCTGGGCTCGGTGGACGCTCTGCAGACCCCGCAGGCCCTGCTGGATGCCCAGATCACTCATGTGGTCGTCCTCTGCAGCCGGACAGACCTTCCAGCAGCGCCCTTTGACAGGCAGGCAGCCGCAGATGCAGCTGCAGAGGGGCTGTGGAGCACAGCAGGTGCAGTGCCAGGCAGCCCTGTGCGCACGCCGGCGTACAGAGCGCGCACCAGCAGCTCCAGTGCAGCCAAGGGCAGGGGCAAGCAGAGGCCTGCAGCACAGTACCAGCACGACCTACTGGGCTGGGTCATGGCCAACAGCAAGACAGTCAGGGCCATGACCTCCTGCAGCGCAGCTGGGGCACAGTGCCGGCTGCTGCCTCTGGGCGCCCTGCCCTCTGAAGGGGTGAGGCCCTGATTGCATGGGTGCAGGCAGCACACAGAGCTTGAGGCAAAGCATTCCCTGACCCTCTGTCGCACCGAGCTGTGACTCAGGATGTGGTAAGCAGTGACATGCCTGCACTGCCTGCAGGTCGGGAGTGCACTAGAGGAGAGCCTGCAACTGGTGCAGGAGCTGCCTCTCCTACTGCAGCACATTGCTGCGGCCACCACTAGCCGTGTGGATGTGCCTGGTGGCAGAGTAGTCATTGCTGGAACTGCTGGCTACGAGGGGGAGGCTGCTGTGGCGGCGGTGGCGCATCTGATGCACTCTGCTGGCAGCAGTGCCCATAAAGCGCTCGTGCAGGCCAGCCAGCACCACATGGCGCTGCGGGTGAGGGCTCAGTGCTGTGCTGCTCACTCTGCCGCAGGGCCGAACACTTCTGTGTCTTGTCAAATGCTCAGCTGGGACATCTTGCCTCTCTTGCTCGTTCAGATGCCACAAGCATGAATGCAGCACCACCACTAAGCAGCACTATCTTGGTGTAGCACCAGGCATGCTGCTTCAAGCGGCCTTGTTGGACAAACCTGACATCTGGTCTGCGTCTGTCCGCAGCTCAAGGAGCGCAACATGCAGCAGCTGCAGCATTGGGTGAAGCAGCGCGAGGCGCACCTGAGGGAGCTGCAGTCCCATTGGCATGCCAAGTGCCCCTGCGGCCTGTCTACCATTGCCATGAAACAGCCCGAGGGCCAGCCGGAGCTGCTGCCATGCACCCCAACACGCAAACGCTCTTGGTCAGGCCGGGTAGCTCTGCAGACAGCCCCATCAGCTGGTTTGTCCGCCGCTGGCTGTGGGTGTGAGTCGACTTCAGCAGAACCTGCCCTGGGCTGGGTGGAGCAGCAGACCCGGAGAGTGCACGGCAGCCTGCCTGCAGGCGGCCTTCAGTGGCAGGCCACCACCCAGGTATCCACTCTTACAAAACTCCTGCTGCATAACACAGAGCTCTTGCCGTCAGATATAGCCTGATGCACGATGCTGAGCCTCCGCGGCACATGCTCTCAAGTTATGAAACTGAGGGTCCAGGACTGCTGAAGCGCTGCACCCCTCTTGCTGCAGGGACAGATCATGGTGGACGCGGCCTGCCCATATGTGGCAATGCCTGACGCTGCAGCCCAGCAGCAGGCCTACAGTTGGATGATGCTCATGTGCGGCGCCTGTGGCTGCCCCACGCACGGCGTGCACACACCAGCAGGGCCCACTGCATCTGCTCATGTCATGATCAACAGGCTGTTCCCCCCTCTGAGTTGATCTTTTTTGTTGCTCTGCACATTGCCTCGCTTGCTGAAAAATGAATTCTGTGTTTGTTCTGGTCTTTCTCTGTGCTAGATTGGGTGGCTGCCCGTCAGCAATGCAATCAGCTTAGCGTGGCTTTGAAACATGGCAGATCCTCAGAGGCTCATCTGCAGGCCGCCAACATACAGGACGGTTAGGCCTGCCGAGTGTTGCCAGGCAAGCCCAAGGTTTTGACTAGCAGTAAGTGGTTCCCGCCAGACTCTGCAAGCAAGTACAGCTCGAAGGCCACGTCAGTGAGCTTCTGGTGTGCGCAAAGATGGTGAGCTGGGCCCGGCGGGCAATTTTCTTTTTTTTCCTCTTTATGCGGATTTAACGGTGACCATCGAGTGCCGGGCTTTGTCACGATGTAAATTGAACAGCTCGGGGAGGCCA
Organism: Asterochloris sp. CNOR1; assembly: GCA_963969365.1. NCBI lineage: Eukaryota > Viridiplantae > Chlorophyta > Trebouxiophyceae > Trebouxiales > Trebouxiaceae > Asterochloris > Asterochloris sp. CNOR1. Next base: position 2,728,511 of record OZ017746.1, on the reverse strand, counting down.
ATGACTCCGAGACCATCTCCCCACTTACTTCACAGCCCAGTGTAAACCCAAGAAGCCCCCAAAGTACTTCTGCCTGGCTTTGCTAGTTTCTCTTCTCAGCTTAGGTACTCTTCACAAGCAGAGCCAGCTGTGCCTGGCGACTCAGAGTTTTGCCTCGCATGCCTTTACAGACTGCAGGTGCCCTGGTCTCACAGAGCTTCATCAATACTCCTGCAGCCTCTACTCTTCTATCTGGCAAAATCTGCTACCGCTGAGGCGCGTTACTGCCTATTCTCTGAGGCATTGGCCTCCATGGCACCTAATGTCTCCGCATCAGGGCCTGTGCCCTGGATCAGTGCTGGTCTGCTGGCTGCAGCGCCAGCCCCAGGTAGCCTGCCCACAGCGGTGCCCACCCAGGTTTCACATGACACTTTGTCTCATGTCCCGTGAGTGGCATGCCTTGCACAGAGCTAGATATAACACAGGCCTGCATGTGGTGCCACATTATTGCAGAGATGTGGCTGTTGCATCATGTGTGAGCGCACATATAGTGACAATGTGGTCTGCAATTGATAAGCTCTTTGCTGCTGGAGTTGCAAAGAGCAGCCTAAACCGTACTGCCTTCCTCTGCTGCAGGCTGGTGGTGGCCTTCTGCATGGCGGCTTTTGTTGTCTGCGTCAGCATGGCAGCTTTGACTGTGGCGGCTGTGATGCGGATCAAGGCCACCCAACACGAGAACCTTGCTTACTTTCAAAGCGTGGAGGCACGCAGGGAGGGCAGACAGGACGTCACCATGGTCCCTGAGACCCAGGCAATCGTAGTCACTCAGCCTGACGGGTGAGTCGTGCTGACTGCTGATTGAGTCTTGCTGATGGCTGGCAATGCAGCATTGCCAGCCACCCCATGAGGCACTGTACTGCCTTCAGGGTCTTGCCCTCCCTCTTTGGCTTGCTGCTTTGTGCTTCAGAAGCCGTCCTGCATGTTGGCGGCATACCAAACGCCCCAGCTTGGTTAGCTGAAGCATAGTCGTCTGTAATGCCTGTCTGCACGCCGGTCGGTGCTGCCACAGCCTTGCTGATAAATGATTCCCTGCTGCTGCATTGCTTAGACGCCCTTGCAACAGAGCTGATCACTGAAGCCTGAACCCCCGCTGACTGGCGCTGTGCTGTGCAGAGCTGAAGATGTAGCTGTCATCATCTTCCCAGCATCAGAGGCTGAGTCAGACAAGGTGGCTGGTGAGAAGGCAGCAGCCGTAGCAGAAGCAGACCGCCGTCAGAACAGCCGCCGCTCAACAATGGAGCAATTCACCCGGTGGCTTACAGCAGCTTACGATCCATCTACAGAACATGGCCTGCCTTCTGTTTGACAATTTATGCGCTGGCCTTGCAGACCTCAGCACACTACCGCTCCCCCTCCTTCGAAGACCGCAGTGCAAGTCACTTCCCAGTATCGACCAAAGGAACCCAGCCCGACGGCATTCCCTCTGTCACAGTGTATACCCTGTGACAACCTCAACTTCTACGCAGAAAGAACTTCATCCCTCAACCCCAGGCTCATGTATAGGATGCACATTGCAACATTGTAAAGGTTCTGGCAGCTTGACAATTGATCTGTTCTCCTTGCCATTTATTCATTGTGCTCCAGCAGGAATGTCTATACTCTGGCTTACATGCCATGCCCACGATGCAAGAGCACAGATTTGCATAATCTTGAGTGTTTTTAGAAGTCAAGTCACTGATGGCCACAGATGCTGATCAAGGCTGCTGTGACCAATCTCAGAGCATTCCACTTTTGTGCCATGGAGAGCTGCTGCCAAAGCTGCGTCCAGGGCAGCCTTCGTCAACAGAGCCTGCTGATCACAGCCTCTGGGCTGGGTGGGGTCAATTCCTGTGAGGCGCTGCACATGTCTCTCGAGTTGCTTCACCTGCACGTCAAACAGACATTCCCAGACAAGCTTGGCTTGACCAGGGGCAAAGTCGCTCTTCAACTGTTGCTCACCTTCTGCTGCGCAGCAATGAGGTCTTCCCTGAGCTTGCAGGTGCCTGCCTCAAGGCTGGCATTCCGCTTGATGTGCTGCTGGGCATCATGCTGCAGGCGGCTGTGCAGCTGCCGCCTCATCTCCGCTGCGGCCGCCAGTTCGCGTTGTAGGGCCTGGGCCTGCATTGCAGGCCACAGAGGATGGATCAGCAAGCCATGGGGAAGGCCATCCATGCAGGCATGTTCCACTGCACATGGCGTCTCGTGTGCCAAAGAAGGTGTAGCGTGCGGAGATCGACAGCATGGATGTTGGGAATGCACTGTGAGCAGTCACCTTGAGGTCTGCAGTAGAGCGGGCTGTGGAGGCAGCCAGCCTGCCTGCTGTAGCTTCTTTGAGCTCAGCCCTAGCCTGGGCCAGGTCACTCTGCAGGGCTGCCTCTAGGCGGCTATGCGTCGCTGTCGACTGGGCCAGTGCTGCTCGGAGCTGCCTGGCCTCATCCTCCACCTGCTGCAGCTCACCCTCATGCTCCTTCTGACGGACCTGCAGACAACAGGGAGCTAGACCTGCTGCATGCCCACCTCTCCCAAAACCATGAGGGCCCATGCAGCAGGCCGCTGGCAATGCAATGCTGAGCCCCAGCAACACAACCTGCTACAGCTGGACTCCGGCTCCAGTGCCAGATGCTTGCAAGCTGCATAGTGAGCCCCTCTCCAAATGCCTGAAGGCTGGACCATCACCTCATCTGCCGCTCTGAGCTCGTCTGCACCACGCTGCATGCCCTGCAGCTCCCTCACCATGCGTCGCAGCGAGCCCAGTTCCACCTCCCTGCAGCAGAAGCAGTGCTTTTGGCACCTCTGCTGACAGCTAGGACAAGTGAAGTGTGGCAGCCATGGTCTCTGCTGCTGCCGGTGACCCACGACTGCCTCCAAGCAAGGCACGTGGACCCAGCCAGTGCTGCCAGTCAGGGCAGGCAGGTGCAAGCGCCATGCCTGCTGACAACAGGGGCCTGCAGAAACTGACCTGCTCCTCAGCAGCGCAATCTGCGAGGCCGCCTGCTGCTGCAGCTCTGCTGCAGCATTCCTTTCCGTCTGCACGACTGCCAGCTGCTCTCTGAGCGCCAACAGCTCCTGCTGCTGTGCCTGCTGTGCTTCCCTGCCCGTGCGGCCTGCCTCCAGCTGCACCTGCACCCCTGCCAGCTGCCCTGTCACATCTGCCAGCTGCTCTGCGTGGCCGGCCTGCTGAGCCTCCAGCTGCAGCATGCCCTCCTGTGCCCTGGCCAGCTGGCCCTGCAGCTGCTGGCAGGCGGCTGTGTCAGCTGCCTGATGTGCTGTTGAGGCCTGCAGGCGCTCCCTCAGTGTGGCATTCTCCAGGCGAATGTCATGCATGGCTTTGGAAGCCTTGTCAGCGTAGACCTGCATTCAATGCCATTGTCTTGGCCCTGGTGCACATGCAAGGTCACAATTGCAACTGTCAGGTTGCCTTCCATAAGAGCCAGCAACGCGGGACGTCAGCCGACCTGAGAGGACACTTGGCAGGCTGGCTTCACACATCCAGCCTGGCAAAAACCCCTCTGCAGAGTCAACATGCAGCGACACGCTGCTAGAGCGTTGGTACCTGAGCTGCCATCAGCGAGTGCTGCAGCTGTGCCTTGGTGCCGTGGCTCGGCTGTGCAGTGGCCTCTGCCAGCTGGCCCTGCAGCTCCTGAACTTGACCCTCCCTGCACATGAGTCGCAGGTGCATGTGAAGCAGCAGGTGATCTACACCCTGGCACTCACCCCAGGCTGGGCAGGCCAAGCAGGCCAAGACGTGAACATACTGTGATATCTGAAAGCAGGAGCAGCATTCACCACACCTTCCTCTCAGCTGTGCTGCCTGCTGCGTCAGCTGCTGCTGCAGCTTCTTCAGCGGGCTGTCCAGGTGTGAGCCCAGGGTGGCATCATCCTGAAGCGTTGCAGGACAGGTTCAGTGGTGCTGAATGGCAACTGGGGACAATGACAGTCGGGCATCCAGTTCCGGAGGCGCAAGCCCTCCCTGCACCCTTACCATGTATGCTGGCACGAAGCAGCCTGGTGTGCAGCTGCAGAGCCACTCAGCATGGCTGCCGGTGTGTGAGCACCTGGTCTGAGGCGTCATCAGCTGCTGGGTTGTCCCTCATTGATGCAGGAGTGGCCGCACAAGGTTTTGTGCCGCCAGGCACGTCCCCGCCCTGTCCACCTGCCTCACTGCAAGGCAGATTGTAAGATCACCAGTGCTGCTGGGCAGGCAGGCTATGAAGGGCGTCACCGGTGCCAGGGAGCAGCAGATGCTTGAGCTTGCTGGCAGGCCCTCAGGACACAGCAGTGCGCCATGGGTGAACCAGTCAGAAGACGCAAGTGGCACCTGTCAGTCTCCGCCTTTGCCTCTGCAGCTACCAGCACAACTGCGAGCTTGCTGTTGCCAGCAGACTCTGCCAGCTCTCTGGCGGTGAGGCCCTCGGGGGTTGTGCGTGCCCACGTGTTGCAGCCAGCCCTCAGCAAGGCTTCCAGGACAGACTTGTTCTGCTTCTCCCGCCTGGCAGCCACGTGCAGGGCCGTCTCCCCGTCCCATCTTGCATTCAAATCAGGCTGCATGTCCAGCAGCGTCTTCACCACATCCGAGGGGCATGTCTCAGCCGCAGCGTGCAGCGCAGGGCGCTTTTGCTCTCTGCACAAGCCTGTGTAATTGATGTCTGCGCCAGCTTTAGCCAGCGCACGGATCATGTCTGCATGAAAGCAGGGTGTGAGCAGATCTTGATCTAGGAAGAGATGCGGCATGCAGATCGGTGGGCTGCCCTGATGAATTCAAATGGGGTGACCGCCAGTCAGCAGCACAGCATGCCAGCAGCTGGGGGGGCATGCAGGGACACAGGTGTTCACGCACCACACTTAGGGGCTGAAGGGCCCTTGAAGCCCACAGCGTGCAGCAGACCCCGGCTGCATTGCTCCATTGAAGGTGCATGCTCTGCTGCACACAGGAGTTTGACAGCACCGCTATGTCCAGTCTGTGCTGCGACCTGCAGTGGCGTCAGTCCATCTCTGTCTACAGACTGAGTGCTGATGCCTGCTGCCAACATCACTTGCAGCTCATGTAGCTGTTGGCTGACTGGAACGCTGCACGACGGCCCAGAATACCCGCGGAGTGCATGATGTAGAGGGAGCAGGTGGCTGTCGCTGTTCATCATGCTGGTGGCTAACGTCAGGTCAACTGATGTTCAAAGAGCGCATACCAGCAAACTTGCGTGCCGACTGCTGTTGGAAGGCTCTACAAGCTGGCTATGGCGGTGCCACAGACACGTTTGACTGAGGGAACTCTAAATCCTTTTCTGAACTCGGCCGATAACCGCATGCTGCTGGATTGACTCAACCTGCATCATGCCGGCATTGAGGGCCAGTGCAGTGAAGGCGAAGACTCACTGGGTCCCTCACGGCAACTTGCCGAGCATTTTGGAGCCAGCAGAGCCTGCAGCACACATTGCTGGAACCAAAGGTGAGCCTCCCCAGTCCTGGCTGACTTGTAATGATGTGTCATGTGATTGCGCAGATCTTGCTGTTTCCTGCATGAAGGCTTGCCCAATCTGGTTGCCTGCTTCAGAAGCACCTGCAGCTGCTGCCGACCCCAATACAGTAGGCTCTCGTCTGCTGCAGTGATTGTCACCCTGGGCCCGGCATGCCATGAGGTGGATGATATGATAGCCCTGCTGGAGGCTGGGATGTCCTGCGCCAGAATTGATCTCACGGTGACACTCACTGGACTAGCCTTCAGCAGCGTCCTGCTGCACTCAGCCTGCTGTGTCTATGTAGACCCGGAGCTTGCAGGAGTGCATGCACATACCCAACTAGAGCTTGCAGCGCATGAGCTGTAAGATGATGCCTAGTTGCTGAAGCTGGTGTTTGCACAAAACTTGCGGCTGCAGCGAGCTGGCATCTGCAGATGCTTACCAGCAGCGGCACTGCCTCTTCTAGGTGCAAGCCTTCACATGAGCACTCAGTCTGGAGGAACTGCCCTGCAGTGGGGCCCTGTGGAGTATCACAAGCAGTCCCTGCGCAATTTGGAGCAGGCTGTGAGGCGGACACGGCGCCTGTGCGCAGTGCTGGTGGACACCCTGGGGCGGGAGCTCATGATTCGGCGGACCTACACCCTCAGCGAGGACGGGTGGCCCGTGCATGAGCAGGTGGAGCAGGGCCTGCCTTGTCTGCAGCGTCTGTACAGGACCTGGTTGGTGGTGCTGCACGCTGCAAGGCAGGCGGTGCCTGCGCCGCCAGCCAGCAGCACAAAGGGGGTGGGGCAGTGAGATGCCAGGGCTGCCCTCTCCCTCCCTCCCCCCCCCGCTCAGGCAGCTGCCGCAGCTGTGTGTGCCTGGGAAACGGATGCTTGTGGCTGCAGCATGCTAGCACGGAAGCGAGCCTGTGCACCTTCTGTGGTATGACGGCGAGACCAATGCAAAGCATGCAGCGGTGTCCCTGCAGGGGTTTGCCATCAAGAAGGGTGCAGAGGTGACTGTGACTACCAGCCCTACAGCTCAGGCGTCCAGCAGCTGCCTCCCCATCACGTATCCCAACTTCCACACCATGGTGTCCCCCGGCGACACTGTCTTTGTGGGCAGGCGAGTGCTCTGATGCTCCTGCTGTACTTGGTGAAGTTGTGAACGGCCCGCTGGAGCACCAGTGAGCCTCACGCACAGCTGCACTTGACATCATCCGGGTCGGCATGCTGGCACCTGTACCTCTTTGCGTGAAGACCGCTGGGGGGTGGCCAAAGGGAAGCATACCCTGTTGCAGCCACCTGCACAGTGAAGCAAGTGAAGCACCTGAGCCTATCCTGCTTCAGGTACCTTGCAAATGGCGCGGATGAGTCCTCCCTGTTTCTGGAAGTCAGGTACGCAGAGCACCGAGTGAGCTCCTGCATGGGGGCTACGGCAGCATGTGTGACACCCGTGACCCGCGCACAGGTCTGTGAAGGGCGAGAATGTTGTGTGCGAGGCCCAGAACGATGCCATGCTGGACGGCCTGCTCACCGTCATCCACTCCAGTGACAGCGAACAGGTGAGGGGGCAGACAAGTTGACATGCTGCCTTCGCAAGCGGCAGTTGTGCCAGCAGTGCGCTGTTACAATGCTGCACGTCGCAGCATGAGGGTTAGATGTCCATGTGAGAGACCTTCTGTTGCTGCCCTGCACACCAGCCCTGGTGCATGAGCTGGAGATGCAGCGGCTGCAGTTAACTTTGTGCCCTCCCTGCAGATCAGCAACATTCAGGCTGACCTGCCCCTGCTGAGCGAGCATGATGTGGCCGCCATCCGCAGCATTGCAGAGGAGCATGAGATCGACTTCATCTCCCTCACCTTCACCAAAGATGGGCAGGACGTGGAGGACATGAGGTGGGGAAGTCCGGTGCCAGGCACTTGTGCACATGGTCAAAGCTCAGACCGAGCTGATGCTCCGAGCAGGGCTAGTGCGTCGCATCAACTCAAGGCACCCTCAAGCTCTTGGCACCCTGCCACCTTGCATGCTGCCCTCTCACAGCCGCCAAAGCAGGACTGCCCTGTGCAAGAGCAGATGCCAAGCGGACGCCTGCAGGCTGCAGTCTGGGGGCCGCCACAGCAGTTGGGCCACTTGTGTGCTATGTGCTGCGAGCGCAGACACTGCTGGAGTATGGTAGGCTGCAAAGGGGCAGCCGCCACAGCAGGCCTGCGTCCACTGCAGACATCTTTGGGCCACTGGCTGGCGCACAAGCCCCCGCCACAATGCGCCTGGCCCTGACGCTTACTGAAGAGCCTCGCATGCTTGCAGCATCGGCAGCAGCAGCCTATGGCACAGTTTGAGCTCGACTGCACCAGATGCAGCAATGCGGTGCTGCTATGCAGGGACTTCCTGGACAAGCTCAGCCTAGAGCAGACCAAGATCTTGGCCAAGGTAGGCTGTGAAACCTCTCTGCAAGAGGTGGCCATACTGCCATGCACCGGATGCAGCACCGTCAATTTCTGGCTTGTGGAGTGCCCTGTGATGCATGAGCCCGCCTGGCATGCCCTACGATGCACCCCAGGGTGTCAAACATCCCCCAACCTGTTGCTCATCTGGATGTCACAGACTGCCTGTCACAACGTGCCTGTTGGAACAACGCCTGTCGCACGACACCCGTCAGCACGATACATGTCAGCATAATGCTTGTCAGGTGATGCCCTCCCCTTCTAGCCGCAGCCCACGCCACCCTCTGCCCTGCGGGCTTCTGCAGGTCGAGAACCGCGTGGCCCTGCTCAACTTTGAGGCCATCTGCCTGCAAGCGGATGGCGTCATTTTCAGCCGCGGCAACCTGGGGCTGGACGTGGTCCCTGAGAAGATGGCCCTCGTTCAGAAGAGCTGCATCAGCCGCTGCAACCTGCTGGGCAAGCCCTGCATCGTCACGCGCCTGGTGGACACGATGGTCTCAGCGCCACGGCCCACCAGGTCAGGCACTGCCCCTGTGCACCGGCATGGTGCTCTCTGCTGGTCTGGAGATGGCAAGAGTACACGCCCCAGGCTCATGTGGGTGTGGTTGCATGATGACAGGTTGATGGCAGTGCCGGCAGCCCCTGAGGTCTGCACAGGCCTGGCAGACTTGGCAGCAATGTGGTGCTGGGGCAATGAGCATGCGGCTGGCCAGGCTTGCAGTTTGCTGCTTCAGCCAACTGTGTGCTGAGAGGGGAGAGGTGACATGCAGGGGCCAGATAGCTACGATCCGTGACCTTGTGATATGAATGCTGTACCTTGTAGGTCTTGTTACAGGGGCCTTCTCTGCCTGCCCCACCTGCACAGCTGCAGCCCCTGCTGATGCTGTACTTTCTGATATCGCTACCTTGTTTGTGTCACGCTGTATAGTGACAAAGCAACCAGCAATGCTGTGGGGCTAGGGCTTTCTGCCTGTAACCAGGAGCAGGCGTCTGCCCGTGCTGCCCTCCTGCACACCCAACAAGAGTACCACCCACCTACCTGCAGTGCTGAGCCCACAGGCGCTGCACTTGGTGGCCTGCAAGGTTGGTCCCTTGCTGCCTGCAACAAGCAAAGGCTCTATGGACTGCAAGTCGAACCTGCGGCACTGCTGCAGTCCTGAGGCCAGAGAGGTGGCCAATCATGAGTGCTGGCTGGCTGATGAGGCTCAGGCAGCTGCCATCCCTCTCAGGCAGCAGTCTCAATGAGCCCTTCAACAATGAGCTCAGGCTGCAAGGCTGAGGCTTCCGGCTTGCCCCACATGTGTGGCCGCCCTGTACACCCACGCTTGGTGGCCCCTGCAGCTCAGCTCACCCTCCTCCCCGTCTGCAGGGCTGAGGCCACTGATGTGGCCAATCTGGTGCTGGACAGTGTGGACGGGGTCATGCTGGGGGCGGAGACCCTGCGGGGGAAATACCCAGTGCTGACCGTGAAGACGGTGCTCAACATCTGCCGCCAGGCGGAGCTGGTGTACAACCACGATGCGCACTTCGAGTGGCTGATGGCAGACTCCATGGCGGTAAGCCAGGCTCCCAGCAGCCTGGTTGTTGAGCAGCCAGAGTCTGGATGGTAACTGTCAACAGCTTTCGGCTGAGGGCCGTTGGCTGCTGGTCGAGCATTGCCACAAGGGCCTGGCTGCATGCTGAGTTGCTGGTGAGCTGAGAGGCAAGCAGCCTGTAGCAAGCGTGCTTGGGCGTGCCCGCTGCATGACGCTTTTGTCAGATGCGCATGCCTGCGTCAGCCTGTTGCCTATCACCTGGACAGCCAGCACCAAGTTGCAGATTGGCGGTGCCTTGAGTGGCACTGTGCTCCTGCACAACATCTTGCGCTTAGAGCTGCATGTGCCCCTGGGCTGGCTGTGTCTAGGAGCATACTGCATCACCTTGGTGCTGTGTGCTGGGCAGTGCCTCACAAAACCTGAGTCGTGAGTGCTGCTTGGCCGGATGCAGCAAGATGACATCGACATGGGCAGCCAGGACGACCTGCTGAAGCTGGACAGCGAGCCGCCAGGCAAGTGCGCTGACACATGCCCAGCGGCTGGGGTACTCTGGCGCTGTGGCAGGGGCGTCACTGTGTCCTTCGCTGGGCCGGCGGACTGGTGCCGCACTTGGCCTGATCTCTCCAGTGTCAGGAGGCTGGAGCCTCTCAACCTCATACCTGCATTGCTCACGGCTGTCAGCGCCGTCGCAGGGTGGCCTGCAGCAGGCTCGACCCCGCGCTTGCTTGAGCAGGGATTCTGGTCCCTTGGTGCCTGCAGGCCCCTCGCTCCGCCCCCCGCGCAGTGATGCCCCCCTGCCCCCTCGCAGCACGCCAGCGGCAGGCGGTGGAGGGGCCGTGTCCCCTCTGGCTCGGGAGTCCCGTGCCAGCCAGGAGCTGGAAGCCACAGGCCAGACTGGGCAGCTCCCCCCCCGGGCTGACAGAGGTTGGTGTGCAGGCGCCTGAGGCGGCCCAACAGTGCAGTGGCATTTGAGGCTTGTGGTCTGCCCTCCTGCAGCTGTCAGGTTGAGCCTGATGCAAGCCAAGCTGAACACCAGGACCTGCTAAGATGGTGCTGCAGGCACATGTGCCACAGCAGTGGGTTTAGCCGGCAGCACCTAAGGTGGCAGTTGGGGCATCAGTAGGTCCTTTCCTGCTGCAGGTGTACGACCCTCTGGCCCTGTGCACTCCCAGTCAGCTTCCTATGAGCGCCTGGGCATGCCCAAGGTCAGCAGTTTTGGCTCCATCCCCCGTGCCTTCAGCGAGCAGCAACTTAAAAAGGCCCAGGCAGGAGGTGAGGCATTCCACATGCACTGCTGCCCATGGTCGTCACCCTGCTGCAATCTGCTCCTGGCAAGCACTGCCTGCCGTGCTGAACGACAGTCCTCCCAATGGAGCGCAGGGCTTCAGAGCCACAATTTGCAGTCTGCAGAAGTGTGCTGCAAGCATCTGAAGTGCCTCTCGTTGTCATGCCTGTGAAGGGTTGGGTTTTCACTGCTGCTGGACTGCCTGCAGCGGCAGTACCGAGGACTCTGAATGCTGACCGCTGGATGAACAAGGTCGAGAGCATTGCCTCAACGGCAGTGCGCTGCGCTGAAAAGATTCAAGTGAGCTGCTGACATGCCACCCAGCCGCACGAGCAGGAGGTGCTGGATCCCAGACAAGCCCCTACTGCTTGTTCTGCCTGGCTGCTGCATGCTGGGCTCCTCCAAATCGTGCCTGTTGGCCAAGCCTAGCCAGGCTTGAGTGCCACCGCGGCCTGCCATGTATGTTGTGTCCTGTAGATGCCCCCAGCCCTGACCCTGCAGGCCGGCTTGATCATTGTGTATGCCAACTCGGGGCGCACGGCCAGCCTGATTGCCAAGTACCGCCCAACCATGCCCATTGTCACGCTGGTTGTACCCACGCTGAAGAGCAACTCTCTGAGCTGGGACCTGAGCGGTCGCAGCCTGGCGCGGCAGTGCCTCATCATGCGGGGTGGGGGGTGCTGCCTGCTATCGAGCTGCAATGCATGCCTGCTGTGCATGGCTTTGCTACCTGCAGTCCTGCAGATCTGCGGCTGCACTGCATGCCTGCTGCTTGTTTGCATTGTGGGCCTGAGCGGCCGCAGCTTCGCGCAAGCGTGCACTGTCACGCGGGGCAGGCGCTGGCTGTGCAACATTTTACCTTGACCTCTGGTTGTGGTGGCTGCAGTACATGCCTTTTGTGCCTTTTAAACAGCACACCCATGAAAGGAGCTTGCGCTGAGCAGAGTTGCGCCCATGCAGGTGTCATTCCGATGCTGGCGGCGCCAGTGCCCGGCAACAGTGATGTCATGCTGGAGGTCAGCCTCTGCCGTTCTTCCTGCTGCTGCCTGCACACATGGACGTCCATGTCCCTCGCTTGCTCATGTCCCTGGACTCACAGGCTGGCCCAGCGCTTTTGCTGGACTCACCGGCTGGCCCAGCGCCAGTATGTGGGACCAGTGCTCACAGCGCAACCTGACAGCTATCTGTGGTACCTGCAGGAGGCTGTGAAGGCGGCAGCCAGCAAGGGGTTCTGCAAGGCCAGCGCTCACATAGTCTGTGTCTTGAGCATGGGAGGGAACTTGGTTCTGAAAGTGGTTACCATGGACAGTCAGGGCAAGGGCATGGGGCAGCGCACAGGTAGCTCACTGTGCTCATCGCTGGACTCATTGGGCGCCTTGGAGTGATGAGTGGCAACAGCCCTAGACAAAGTGGTCACAATGAGCTTGGCCAACAAAGCGTGCCTGCTACACAGCTGTGTGTCTTGGCCTATATGTTTAGAAGGGCCTGTTAATGTCCTGGCCAGAAAGTGATGCAGCAAGGCAAGCCACATGTCCTTGCAGGGTCCCATGCTGACTTCCTGAAGTTTGCTGGAGAGGGAGGGGCCAGCTTCAGTTCACAGCCCTCCTTCACTGGTGGTGCAACATCTGTGATCTCTCCTGAGGTAGAGCTCAGCCCCAAACGTACAGCAATACCTTCACGATTTTCTGGTGACCGTGAGAAATGAGCAGGCTGGCTGTGCTCAAGCAGCCCTCGTGTGATTCCAGTCTGTGCACTTGCGTATGTGGGAGCTGGCCAGCTGAGGATGTGCAGGTGCCCTGTGACATGTGACACAGCCCAGACCCTCCATGACTTTGCTGTCTTCTGCTCACAAATGCATGCTGGTATGGATATATGCCGTGTAACATGGTGCATGATTGACAAGACTCAGAGGGTCGGAGCTCAGAAGCCATGACATGCTGAGTGGGGAGTAGAGGGGCTTCTGCAGGGTGTTGATTGGGGAGCGCAAACAAGGCAAGGCAGGTGCGGCTGGGTTGTCATTGGAGGCGTTGTCATTCCAGTCTCGAACTTCATGGTGTCAGTCCGCAAGGGTGCGGGAAGACGTGGCAGAGCAGTGATTGGATGCCAGAGGAAGTCTGAGTGTGATGCATACAAAGGAAGGCCGATGCGTACACTGCTACTGTCACCCGTACATGCTGTCCCAGTCAGGGCCACGGAACCCACGAGGAGCAAGGTCTGGATGCACCTGGCCCGGAGGGGGAGGGCGCTGCAGGTCATCTGGCAGGAAGCCCTGCAAAGCGATGCAGCATGGTTATGCCAGGGCGACGTGCAAACGACAACCAGACATGACATCTCTGGCTTGCTCATGCAGCAAGAGTTCCGCAGGCCAGGAAAGGGGTTCCTGCATGGGTTGTGACCCTGACACTGCCACCAGTAGTAAACGGCACCTGGTGCACCAGACGTGGGTGCAGGGGCCAAGGGCGTGGGACTCACTGGGGTTCCGGGCGGGCCGATGGGGTCCCAGCGCATGCCGGGCACCCCCCCACCATGCGCGGGGAGGCCCGGGCCCGGCCTTGGCCTGCAGCAGCAGAGCACCAGGTGGGTGTGGTGGGCACCTTGCTGGCAGCTTTGCTGCAGTCAGACTGTTCTGGCAGCATCTGGCGGCAGCAGCAGAGCATGTGCTGGACATAAGAGCCTTGCCGCACATCGGCAGGGGTACTGCATCCAGACAGATCCAGTACCAGCCATGGCAGTTAGTGGCAGGCAGGTCAGGCGGGCAGCGGCGGGGATGCCTGCCAGCAGCCTGCGCACCTGCCCTGCCTGAACATGGGGTGGTCCGGGCCGACCATCATGCCGCTGCCGGGGGGGATGAAGTCCCCAGAGCCGGGCGGCAGGTGTGGCATCGGCGGCAGCCCCGGAGGGATCATGTCGCCCCTGCCAAAATCCCCAAGCAGCGCTGGGATGCGCCCCTCCGGCGGAGCAGGCCCACTGCCTGCAGAGAAGGGGTGCGCAGAGCATCATGGGCTGTCCACCTGGCACTGCTCATGCCTTATCACCAAGCGGCAGCACACAAAGGGCCTGTAAAAGGCGGCATGGGCTGGCCCCTGCCAACCCCTCACATCTGGTCACGGAGTGCAGTGCACAGGATGCGACATCGTCAGCTGCAGCCTGGGACAGGGCAGCATAAGGTCGCAGCTTAGGGCCAGGGAGGGGGGGGGGGGGGTTTGCTGTGCAGCCTTGTCTTGGAGCTTGGAGGCATGTGTGCCTTCCCAGCAAGCAGACCAACTGGCAGGCTTGAGCCTGAGAGCATCTGCAGAAGGCAGACTCACTGAAGTTGGGCTCTCGCAGAGAACCCTCTGCGGGGTGTGGCCCTGGCTTTGCAGGGCCGGCGCTGCCCGGCCCCTGTTTGCCACCCCTGGCAGCGCCTGAGCTCTGCCCCTCTGTGCGGTTGCTCTGTCGCAGCTCTGCTGATGTCCGCGGCTTTGCCGTGGTGGCATACAAGCACTCATTTAGCTTCTCACACAGCTCGTCCAGGTGGCGGAAGCCAGCCACAATGTCTGCAGCCATGACTGGAGCTTTCAGCTGAGTTTGCATAAACAAAGGCGCCTGTTGGCAGAGGGAGACTGTCAATGGCTTTTGAGAGGGCAGGTGGCTGCTGCTGCAGACTGCAGCAGCCCCAACATCAGCCGCGCGTTAAAAAGCCAGCCAGCAGAATGCAAGATTGTGCAGCGCTCTGCCTGGACTATCTGCTTGAGGGCCTGAGATGACTGGATCCAGTGCCAGGCAGTCTCAGGGGCTGCACGTGCAGGACTACGCAGACTTGCATCTGCGGCTACTCCTGCTGGCAGCACAGGGCCTTGTCAGGAGAAGTCAGAACCTGTATAGCTGGCGCTTCTGCCTGCGACATGGCATGCTGCTGGCATGGTGTGCAGGCAGCGGGCAATTTACCTGCCACAGGTTGGAAAGCAGCTGGCAGAGCAGCCTGGACTCACCATCATCAGCGATGTCAGCATGGTCTGCACGGCTGACAGATGAAAGGGGCGGCTTACGTCTCATGCCTGTGCAGGCAGCAGGCAGTGCAGCACGTCGCTTCAGAGCCTCATCGTAGTTCTCCTTACACATCACACTCCAGCCTCACCATCATCGCTTATGGAAGTGCCAGCTTCTACAGTCTGGCCAGTCGCGGCGCTGGCCAGTCGCGGCGCTGGAGGAACTCCCCTGCAGGGCTGGTCCCTGGTGCCAGTGCAGCAGCATGCGGCGCGCGCAAGCTGCAGCGACACACTATGCAAAATCGCTTCCCTGACTGAGTGCTGATGGACAGCAAGACCCAGGGGCTCACCGTCGGTGTCAATGTTGGCTATGTAGCGGTCCACGTCCAGCTCTAGGGTCTGGGGGTCAGTCTGCTCCCTTGTGGAGAGCCAGTGCACCAGCAGCTTGGGCCCCATCGGCATAGCCTGCACCAGCACAGGCGTGCGCCGGCCTGCAGCGCAATGAAGCGTAATACTCAATGCCAGACAGCTATTGCACCAACAATCTTGCGGGATGGGCCAGGCTGTACAGGCAGTGAAGCAGCAGCTTGGGCATGGCCTGCATCAGCACAGACACATCCAGGCATTTTCAATCTGTGCTGGACAGCCATTACACCAGCAAACCAGCAGGCTGACCCAGGCTGGACAGCCATTGCACCAGCAGCTCAGGCCCCCCAGCATCTGGAGCATGGCCAGCCTCAGCACAACCCTGCATCGGCGTGCAGCAAAGACCGGTCATGGCTGCGTTGGCTGCTTGCTCTCAGCTATAGCAGCGGCATGGGGCCATAAAATGCATCAGCATCGTGCACAGTGAGACTGGAAGGCGGGATCAGACACAGCAAACTCGCCTGTGCTGTCCACATACTGGAACGAGAAGCTCTCCTGCGAGCTGTTCCAGCCAGCAACATCAACCTCCTTGGGGGTTCGGCTGTCTGCAGCGCATCGACACTTGGCCTCAGCGTTTCATGGGGAGCAGGTTCTGCACAGCCTCACATGTCTGGATGAGGTGTCCCTTGGAACTCTGAACAGACCCACAAGATCTGGCTGAACTTCTCACCTGCAAGCTGCCTTTCAGCATGGTCACCAACAGCCACCAGTTTGTAGCCATCTGCCAGCATGAAGGCGTGGACAGCAAAGGCCAGACTGTCATACTTGGATGTCAGTGTAGGCCTGCACAGAAGGACTTGATGTCAACAGCTGAGCCTGGAGCGTTGGAGCCAGGGATGCAGCCCCTGTGTACAAGAACAGTGCAATTTGCAGCCAAAGCTGTTCTCGCCTTGCAGCCCTGATGATGGCCTCCAAACTCTCTTTTGTGGGCGCCATGGAAACGAGCAAGAGTCGTACAAGTCCACTGCCACTGCTGTGGTCCTGCACGTTCTTCTGGCTCTCAGGTGGTCAACGAGCGTCAAAGTTGACTGAGGTTTTGAGCGCCTTTCCAGGCATCCAGCACATTGCAGCATTGCCTCACATAGCTGAAAGGGATACCGTCCGTGCTGGGCTCGTAGATGCCGGCTGCTGGTGGAAACACGGAATGAACGGTTCTGCGGTTTCTCAGGCAGCCACAAGCCATCTGCCAAACCACCCTTGTAAGCCAGGGGAGCGCATCAGCGAGGTAGGTTTCCTGTCAAAGTGAGGTGCCTGCAGAATTGAAGTTCTAGTGCTGGTGCAGCCATGAGTCTCGCTGAGCCTCAAGGCCCACCTGTGACATGCTATGCGCATGCTGTAGCACAGAACAGGCAGAGGAGCGGGAATCGTGCCAGCATCTGCCCAAAGCAATCCTGCAGCTCAGGCAGTGGCTTGCAGGCGGTATGCCAAGGACTGTCTGCTGCTGCTTGTGCAGGGTGTCCAGAGTACCCCTGCAGCTCTGCTGCAAGTCAGGACCACGCTGCAGAGCAGCAACGGCAGCGTGGCAGGGGCCAGCAGCGCTGCCAGCACACCAACAGTCCCCTCGCCCAGCAAGGTAGACACCCCCACCGCCGACGAATGGCAGCGGCAGCCTGCCGCCGCAAGGCATGCGGCAGGCACCCCGTTCCCTCTAACAAATGGTTCTACTCAAGATCAGGATGGCCTGGTGAGGGAGTCATGGCTTTCTGGGAGACAGGTGCCACAGAAGAGTATGCTCAGCAGTGCCTGCAATCAGCCACACACCACCACAGAGTATTGGCTGTCACAAAACTGCTGGGTGCTCTTCACTTGGGTGCCCCTGGCCTGCTCCAGTGCGTCTCGGTCACCACCTGCAGAGCACCAGCAGCATCAGCCTCGCTGAGGCTCTGACGCCTGAGCAGAGCGCAGAAGGGCTGGCACAACTGCTACAGCAGCTGGCCCACGCGGCTGCCAGCGACTCCCTGCTGCGCGAGCCGCTGGTGGAGGCCCTGCAGCACCACGCGGACAGGCTGCAGGGCCAGGCAGCGCCTGCCTCACCGCTGTGGCAGCTCGCAGGTGGGCCACCTGCCGGCTGCTGACCGCCTGCTGTCTGGCGCAACTCTGTGCTTTGACAGGGGTTGAGGAGAAGCAGTTCTGATGTGACACTTGCCGCCTGTTGCTGGCACAACCCAGAGATAATGTGGCATCTGTTGACTGTCAGGCACGGCAGCCCAGCTGCAGAGTCTGTGATGCATGCCCGGCTTCTTGCAGCCCACCTTGCTGACTGCAGGTGCGCCAGCAGTGCAGTTGCAGATGGAGAGCCAGGTGCATCAGCCGTCATTTGGGCGGGAGGGCGACCCTGTCTGTGCCTGGTTGTTTGAGTGGTATCGCACCGACACAGCCGCACGGCTGCTGCAGCGCTATGTGGCCTGGTGTGCTCCCCAGCTGGCCGCACGCTACCTGCTGCACCCTCACCTGGTGGGGCAGGCCCAAGGGCAGGGCATGCCTGGCCTGGAGGTGAGGCCCTGTGTGTGCTGCCCTTACCGGCCTCCTGGCCTGCAGAGGTGCCATGCATCATCCCAGGCTTTCGGCTTGTGCCATCTTGGATCTTCAAGCTGCCATTCCAGCACAGCATTCCAGCCAACCTGGCACCTCAGGATCCCTCCGCCCTGCTGCGCACCACCGCCACATGCAGCAAGATCTTTGGCCTTTGCTGTGCAAAGCAGATGTACAGCAGATGCACACTGCTGCTGCAGGCCTGCCTGGTGGCCATCCACGAGGTGGAGGCAGCCACGAGGGACACCTTCCTGGCCGCAGACCTGTCCCAGCCTTCGGTGTACCACCAGCTGGCTGCGGGGGCAGCCCCGACGCTGCCGCAGGACACGCAGCCCCTCGCGCGGGAGGGGTCCACCTTCCAGCGCAGCGCCCGCACGCAGAGCATCACGCCCTCAGGGGTGGCTGCCCTGTTTGCCGCTTCAGAGACGGTGAGCATCCGGCTGACGGCACAACTGGGAGCAAGGACCTGCAGGCGCTGCAGCCCCGAGACCCTCACTTCTGAGTTGCACAGAGGGATGCCAGTCGCGCACACACAGCCCTCAGCGCTTGATGCAGCACATCTGACAGGCAGACCACAAGGCAGCTCTGGTGAGCGTTGTAGCACTGCCCACCGGTGTCAGTGCTGGCTGCAGGCGCCTCGGAGGCTGCACGGCGTGCGCGCCTGGCAGCGCTCGGCGGTGGCTGCCAGCGCCCTGCACAGCTGGTGCACCTGGATGACCACCTTCAGCGACGCCTGCCTGGAGCAGTTTGCGCAGACAGCCTTTCGGCTGGCTGTGCACGGGTGCCCATGGGCTCAAGCTGAAGCAGCCACAGTCCTCCGTGTGAGGGGTTCGGCAGCAGGCTGGAAGCCTGGAGCTTGCTTGGCTGCAAGGTTCCTTCACCTGCTGGCTTCTCCCGGCTCTGTTGTCCAGGAATGCAATGTGGCCACTGCAGCCTGCCTGCATGCATGTGAGGTGCAGCACATTACATGCAGCCTGCCATAGACAGCTCTCTTAGAGCATGCCCCAGGCCTTGGCCTGCAAGCTGAAACTCTACTTCTGGTGAGCTGCAGGAGGAGCTGAAGTGTCAGCATCCCTTCCCGCAAGGCGACAGCGCTCAGCCCAGCGCCAGCACAGCAGGGGCAGCCCCACAGGTGCGGGTGCAGCTCTCTCAGGAGCTGCTGGAGCCGCTGTGCCAGGGGCTGGGGCATGGGCTGTACAGGCTGCGGATGTACAGCCACCAAAGTGGCACGCTGGTGCCTGCCATCTCCATGCCTCTGGTGGGCAGCCCCAAGGTGGTGGGAGGCACAGCAAAACGGGATGCAGCGCAGCCCCTCAGGAAGGCCATCATAGGTCAGTGCTGGTTATGTGACCTGTTTGCAAAGCAATTGCTCTGCCTGTGCTTTCAGGCAGCATGCAGCTGACTTGCCATGAGCTTTGTGAGGAGCATAGGCTGCATCACATGTCTTGGGGCATTGCAGTGCTTGCCATGCAACCTCATGAGGCGCTCTCTGCCATGCAGGTGCCATTCTGGTGCTGCATGTGCGCATGCTGCAGCAGCTCAGCCCTGAGGGCCTCCTGCTGACGCAAGCATTGGTAGCACAGCTGCCAGCTGTCCTGCCACAATGACAGTTCTAAGTTACCTGTTATTCAGTCTGCAGTGATCTCTCCCCAGCCCAGCACTTGTGCGTATTCAAGAGACACCCTCTGTCTAGCATGCCAGCTGCACAATGTGGCATGCAAGGCTTGAAATGAACAATTGGCTAGTTCTTGAGCCCCGCCGCGATTGCACCCACAACTCTGAATTGCAGTGCATACACAGGCGGCTGCAGAAAGATGGGAAGAGGCAGCAAAGAAGAATCACCTCCACACTCCCAGCTGCAGAGACATGCATGTTACAGGACATGTGTTTTTCATGGCACAAAAGTATGCCTCACTGCAAAGTATCTGACGATGTACTGACTCCACACCAAAGCAGAAGCAGGAGCAGGAGCAGTACTCAGCAACAGAAAAAAGATTGACATCCTCCCGCAATGTACAGCAGCCACCAGAATCAGCTCACCCTGCTTCTCACACATCCATCTCACAAGCTCAGACCTTTTTACTGGTAGTGCCAACAGTGTCAACCCCGTTTGTGTTTGCGTGAGCCCCATTTGTGTTTGCGTGAGCTGCAGTTGCTGTACCTGCAGGCCAGCATACACCTGAGCAGGTTGCCCTCAAGCTGCCCAAGCTGTTCTCATGTGCACATGAGATTGCCAAAGTGAAAGTTGACTCACTGCACGGGGAGGTGGCTTCCAGATGGCCCACATCAGAATCGACTCCAAGCAACGCCCGGAACAGAGGCTCTGCCATCTTGGGCCTGGGCACACCCTCCTTCATGACCTGCACAGCTCCAGTCAGTTTGCGGTGCAGGAGGGGCAGAGCAGCACCTGGGCACAGCACCTCATCATTGCAATGCGGGCTAGGCTAAAGACAACCCATGCTTTGCTGTTGTACTATCAGCAGGGGGCAGCACTCACGTTCTCAGCTGTGGCAGGTTCCACGTCTGGGTACATCTGCTCATTCATGGAGATGTCCTGTGAGACAAAGCCAGCTGCAGCGGGGGCGGTGAATGAGGTGAGAAACGTAGGTGGCGGCGGAACATGTGGTTGTGAGCAAAGCTTGGCATAGTCTGGACTGCCAGAACGCAGCATGGCCATGCATTCAGTGCTGTACCACACCTGACAATGTGAAGTCAATGAGCAGGCCCTTGGAGAGGTTGAAGACTAATGCATCCTTGGGGCCGTCTGTGGCCATCATCAGCGCCTTGTGCACATCGTGAGCGTCGCGGCCACTCATGTTGTGCAGGTCTGCAGTAGCATTTCTGAGCTTCACTTCTGTGCAGCTGCACTGCAGGAAGCTACCAGGCTGCACTAGCATGCGCAGAATCCACATCACCAGTCTAGGGCGCCCACCTTTGGCCTGGCCAATGCTTTTGCTGGCAAGATAGTCGACCTGCAGAACCGAGGGAAGCTCAAGATGAAAGGCAGTCAATGCTCATGTCTTGGCCAGCTCAGCACATTGCCTACCTCCAGGCCAGCACCAAACTTGAACTTGGGCCCTGAGGTTGTGAACTGCTTCAGCGCCTCCCCAGTGTTCAAAACAATCACACTGTAAATATGAGAGAGACCTGAAGGTAGAGAGGAACCACAGATAGGCAAGACATGAACAAGCGGCTGAGTGAGGAAGCAAATCACAACCAGCTTCAAACACCAGCAAGCTGCTTCCTACAAAAGCAGCATGCATGTGGCCGAGCCACCACCTGTCTGCTACATGCATACACATGCCTGCTGCAGGGCATTCACCTAGCGTGGGGCCTGCTTCGCCGGCACCCCAGTTGAAGAATGCAGGCGCACTCCATTGGCCACTGGGGAGCTTAGCCATGGCAAGGCCATTGCCACGCTGGATGCCGAAGAAGAACTGCAGGGACCATTTACCATAAGAAGGTGTGCTGGAGGTGGCTCCTCACAAGTCAGGCTGGCTCACCACACCGCCCTTGTAAAACTCTAGGAAGACTAGGCCCTACAACAGTCAGCTGGATCTGAGGATGGGCTTGGGCAATGAGACCGGCGTCAGCTTACGTAATGCAGCTGCACCACCGCAATCTGATTACAAAGCAGCTGCAAACTCCCCACCTTGGCCTTGCTCAAGAGCTCTGAGAAGACGTTCCTGCTCTCCGGCGTGCTGGTCAGGTACCTGCGGTGGTGGCAGGCTGCAGTCAGCTGTGCGCAACAGAAACAGAGCAAGACTGATGTTGTCAGGACTCTCACGAGATCAGCTGGACTGCATCCGGCGTGTCCAGGCCCCGGGCAAGGCCTGCAATGGTTCAGATCGTGAGCTTACACAAATGGCCCCGTGCACAACAGGCCGAGTGCGTCTGGGTCACAGCAGACTCACCTGGACCAACTTGGAGGAGCTCTGCCATTCTGAGCCTGCTTTGAGCGTTAAGTCTTTGACTGTGGACAGACAAAGATGTGGAACAGACAAGTATTGGTGCTCACAACGCGCTGACTTGACGTGCTCCGCAAGGCGAAAAAGCTTCTGTGGGAAAAGGGGACACCATTTCTAATGAAAACCTAATCAAGAAGTCAGGATCTGCCAGACTTTATGTCAAAAACAACATGCAACAAGGTGAGCCTCTCATGTGTAGAGGGTACAGGTAGCCTTTAATGGGAGGGCCCGATAAATGCAGTGCTGTAGACCCAGGATGACGCACTCTCACGCCAGACATATGCGCCACATTTGAAGGCCAGCCAACCAGTTCTGATGCCCTGTGGGCAGCAGCTCAGCTCTTGGAGAGAAAGATGTACAGTCAGTCCTCTGCACTGAGGTCAGCAGCTGCTGTTCCCAGGCTGCTAGGATGACTACCTCTGCATACGAGCCTGCCATGCCCGCAAAAACCTCGAGCAAGTCGCTGCAGCGCGGGCAACAGGTTGCAGAGCAACAGCCACGGCCTGTTGCAGCATTCGCAGCATTGCAGCGCATGCTGTGCACAAGTCTTGGCGCCTAACCTACCTCGGCCCATAGGCAGGTGGATGCCTGAACACCAGGCTCTGTGCATCAGACAAGGGTTCCTCATGCTTCCATCTGGGTCCCATTCACCAGCTAGTACCTCCTGCTTTCAGCCACAGCAACTCAGTCGTACTTGAGCAAAGCGCATACAGAGTGAAGGAGACAGCGGCACAGCAACTCAAAGACCTACCAGACCCATCTGTACTGGCTGGCCTCAGCCCGTCAGCAGGCCCATCATCTGCAGCTACCTACTTAACCTTCCTGCCCTCTACTTCCATCACACACTGGCCCTCAGACCTCGCTCTGTCAGAGCTGCTGCACATCTGTAGCAGGTATGAAGTTCAGAGACTCCCTATTATCGTAGGGTGGCCTGTCATAGTTGGCTCGTTGCAAGCCCACGGGCAGATGCTGCCCTGTTCAAAGGCAGTTGCAGCGGCGGTTGCAGGACATGCTTGGTGGCACTCCAGTCAAAACACTCTATCATCTTCCGAAGTAGTGCACATGCAAGATGTCCCACCCTAGGCCAATGACATTCAGGTGGCTAGATGGGGTTTGTGCATGCTTGGCCCATGCCAACCACTCAGAGCTTACACACAAATCTGTAATGATGTCTGAATACTCTGCCCTGACCCAACTGACAGACAGAAACTAAGGCTGTTTGCGGCTTCAGGCAGCATGGCATTCACACAACATTTACGCCACCTCCTTCAGAACACCTGCAAGGCGCCCAGGAGACATACGTTTCAACAGGTTCATTTGCGAGCTTTCACCATGGGCAGGGCCCGGATGACTTTCAGTGGCGCTAACCACACTGAAGTTGAGTCATTGCAGTCAGCAGAGAGTTGGGAGCCAGTGCAAGCAGGCGATGATCTTTTGGTTGGGGCACAGGAGGGGGGTTTCATGGGCCTGGAGGTGCTCAAGCCAAAATTAAAAGGGACTGTGCCTGGCACCAATCAGCAAATTGCACCAGATGGCAGCCTGGGAGCAAATGGCGGGGAAGCCGCCGCCCCCAGGGCTGCTGCTGCTCAGGCAGGCCAGGACCAATCTGAGCTGAAGCCTAAGGACAAGGGTTGCAAGAAGCGCAAGTCCCAGGACAGCTTTACACATGTGGACAAGCTGCAAGCCCAGATGGCGCAGCTGAAGCGCATGAGTGCTCAGCTCAAGGCATCGCTGCAGCAGTCAGACGCAGGCGAGGCAGGCACGGCGCCCAAAGCAAAGCGGCAGAAGAAAGCCAAGGTCGCCAAGGCCGCCCCTGCTCCCGCCCAAATTGAGCAGGCCCCTGCCGTGGCTGGTGCAGACATCAGCAGCTGGAAACACTTGCAGCTGGCACCTCAGATTGAAACCGCCATTGCGCAGCTGGGCTTCAGCATGCCCACGCCCATTCAGGAAGAGGCGTTGCTGCCAGCCATCCGGGATCGCCGTGACATCATTGGGGCAGCCCAGACGGTGCGCAGAATTTGACTTTTGTTGGCGCCTGTTGTGCGTCAAATCTGCACAGGCTGCAGCCCCAGGCGTGCAGCTCTGATGAGCTGTGCTGAGGCCTGCTCTCCAGAGGAGGCAGCTGTAGTGCAGGCAGCTGTAGTGCCTGATCAATGAAGGGGGAGTTCACATGCGCCATGGAAGCCCCGCTCAAGACAGGATGCAGCTGTGCTTGAGGCCAGGCAGCTGACCTGTGTGTTGCCATGCAGCGCCACAAACATGCTGCTCCATTTGCTGAGAAGTGGCAGATCTCTGCAGGGCTCCGGCAAGACGCTGGCTTTTGGGCTGCCCATTATGCAGCTCCTGATGGCAGAGCGGCAGGCAGGAGTTGCCAGACGTGGACCCAAGGACCTCAAGGCCCTTGTTCTGGCGCCCACCAGAGAGCTTGCCCTGCAGGTGGGCCTGGCAGCAGCACAGGCTTCATGCACCTGTTTGCTGCTCGCATGTAGAGGCCTGCTGCTTGTCCTGCACATCATGCCTGACCAATCCATCTGGCTTACTGCAAAGGACTCCCAGGAGACTGATGCCTGGCAAGGACAGCCATTTGCCTGCAGGTGTGTGACCACCTGCAGAAGATTGGGAAGTCCTGCGGCATCTGGGTGGTCCCAATTGTTGGCGGCATCAGCATGGCCAAACAGGAGCGCCTACTCAGGAAGCAGCCCGAGGTGGGCGAGCAAGCCTGCTGTGCGATGCCAGTGTGGGTGGCAGGCCTGCCTATGCTTTCTTTGGCAGGCTAGCTCAGGCTGCCACGTGCTGCAGCAAGCTTTGCTCTGAGTGGTGGCAGCCGTGAGCTCCAGCGGTCGTGCAACTGGGACTGCAGATGCACTGCAGGTTCCACTTCTGCGTGCAGGTCATCGTCGCCACCCCTGGGCGCCTGTGGGAGCTGATGCGCGGGGGCCACGCCCACCTGACTGCCCTGGGCGGGCTGCGCTTTCTGGTGCTGGACGAGGCTGACCGCATGGTGCAGAAGGGGCACTTCCAGGTGACGCCTTGCATGTAGTACTGTGGCTGGACAGCTCCGCCTCCTTCAGCTATTTCAGCATATGGGAGGGGTGCTCCCAGCTTGCAGCGCTGCCTGGAGGGTTTCAGCTGGAGGGTGACAAACAACAGCATGCTGGCACACCACACTCGGCCTCTTGTGACGCGCGGCAGATCATCTTACTGCAGACTGCTGCGTGATATGAATGTTATCGTACTGCGCCTTCAGCACTGATGGGCTCACTGCCAGCACACGCCTGACATCTGGCGCATCCTGCAGGAGCTGAGCAGCATCCTGGAACAGGTGCCCAAGCACGGGGCTGAGCCTGCCGCGGCTGGTGACGCAGTGGCAGAGGGGCCTGCAGCAGATGACAGGTTACAAGCTGAAGCTGCAGAGGCTGAGCAGTCAGAGGACGTCCCTGTGCAGAAGTTCATGAAGAAATTCATCCAGACTTTCGTCTTCTCAGCCACCCTGACGCTGCCGTCCAGCCTGAGAGAGCGCCTGCGCAAAGGTACACTGAATCTGGCAGCAGTGCAGGGGGTTGCAGCAGCCGAGGCACATGTAGGGCAGCTGCCACCGGCAACAACAGGCGTGCAGTGCACGTGATGAGCTTGCAGCCAGCCCTGACAAGGCAGAAGCCGCTATCCCTTAGCACCGGCCCAGGCCCAGGCAAGGCCTCCTTCTTCTCATCGTGGCTCAAATCTGGTGCTGCTGCCCTGTGCAGCACATCTGCAAGGACTGGAGGCATCACATTCACAACCAGCAGGTGGTGCCTCCAAGTGGCACCAGCTTCCCTAAGTGGCCATCAAAGGCAGACAGCGTCCTGCTGCGTGCCTGCAGGAGGTGGTGGCTCCTCTGGCAGTGCCACACTGGACTCCCTCATGGACCAGCTGCCCTTTCGGGCCAAGCCCAAGGTGGTGGACCTCACCAGCACCCGCAAGCTGGCCGATAAGGTGGGCTGCCAGTGCCGGGGGCCTGAATGTGCACTTCATCAACAAGCTCTCAGACCTAGATGCACGTGGCTGCCAGAAGCGCAGCAACAGTCAGTCATCAATTGATGTACCATGCTTTGAATTATGCAATGGCAGTGCCAGGCAGCATGACCTGAGACACGAGCTTCACTGCTTTGTCCTGCGCTGCCAGCTGCTGCAGTCTGACAAAGGATTGTTGCTGCTGCACCTCATGACGGCCTTGCTGCCGCACCTGCAGGTGGTGGAGGCGTACGTCTCCTGCTCCGAGGAGGAGCAAGACGCAGTGCTGTACTACATCTTGGCCCAGCACCCTGGGCGCACCCTCGTCTTTGTCAACGCCATCTCCACTGTCCGGCGCCTGGCCGCGCTGCTGCGCCTGCTGCAGTTGCCTGCGCTGGCGCTGCACGCCTCCATGCAGCAGCGACAGCGCCTCAAGGCGCTGGACCGCTTCAAGGGGGATCCCCATGCGGTCATGATTGCCACTGATGTGGCTGCCAGGGGCCTGGACATCCAGGTGAGGGACATGCCTGCGGAGAGTCTCCACGTCCAGCACTGTGTTGACCCCCAGTCTGGTCTGTGGCTAGATGTGCGTGACCCTCAGTTGAGGGCACCAGGTGTCTGCACTACCGATGGGTCTCACCATCAAGACGGCTGCCAGGGGCACCCGGACATCTGTGTGGGGAGAGGCCGTGTCTGTGGGTCACCGACGCGATTGCCAGGGGGCTGGACTTCCAGCCATGTTTCCCTGCCCAGCTCTGGGGAGGTGTTTGGGGGAGGGGATGCATTAGATGGTGAATGGTCTTGTGGTTGTGCAGCTGCCGGGGAGCTGAGCATCCAGGTCAGGGGCATGCCTGCCTTTCTGACAATCGAGGACGTCAACATGGCTGCAGAGAGGCCTTGGCCTCCACCATGGGGACATGCTGTGTCTATTGAGAGGGCCAGTAGGGGACTGGACACTCAGGTGAGCATGGTGCTGTATCCGCCATCGCCCTCGTGATGGGTGCTGCCGTGCATGTAGGCAGGACATGCAGGCGAGGGCACGCTGTGTATGGATGCCTGGCTATGGTTGGTCGACCATGTGGCCGTGCTGGACATGCAGATGGGGCGGAGACCCATGCCTGCTCGGTGAGAGTCTAGCTGTGCTGGCTCTCAACCAAGTCTAGTTGCTTGACTGTGGCAGCTCAGGGGCTGGACGCCCAGTTGAAGGTCAGTTGTGTGTTTGTGTGCAAGTGCGGTGGGCACTGGTACTGCTGTCAAGAGCATTGACATCATGACAGGAGCCTGGTGAGTGCTGTGCATACTGTGCTTATTGGAGACGTGTACTCTCTCGTCACTTTGGTACTGGTGGCTGTACTCTGGAGGCTAGTGGCTCTCATCAAGGGGCAGGCGCTTATGCCCGTCCCCAGCTGTTGCAGCTCTGGCTCAATGCCCCCAAGGTCTGTCTGACCGAGCCTGCAGTGATTGGTACCTGGATTTCAGGCAGCATATGAGACACCCTGGCCTCATGCACATCCTGGCAGCATCCTGCTGCCTGCACTCAGCACAGCCCCACCCCCAGCCCTGATCCTGCTGTGCCTCCAGGATGTGCGCTGCGTGATCCACTACCAGCTGCCCGCCTCGGCAGATGTGTATGTGCACCGCAGCGGGCGCACGGCCCGCGGCCAGGCTGAGGGCATCAGCATCGCCCTGGTCGGGCCCAAGGAGCAGACGCGCTTCCAGGCACTGTGGCAGGCGCTGGAACGGGCTGCTCCCCCAGAGTTCCCTGTTGACACATCGCTCATGCCGGCGGTGAGCAGTCCTGCCATACTGATGCCGGCCTGCAATGCTTGCCCTGACACTGCTGCTGTAGGCAGGCGGCCTGCCTGTGTGTAGCTGGCTGTGGTGCTGCTGCAGTCAGGCGCTCGTCTGCATGCCCTCAATGCTGTCTATCACCGACCGCCAACAGCATCAGGTTATGTATGGGCACCGGCAGCAGACCTGTTGTCACCCCTCACCCCGCACGCAGACAGAAGCCGGCTCATACAACTCAACATTTGCTGAGACGATGCAGCGCCTGTGGATGCAGGTACACAGCCGTGTCAAGCTGGCTGTGAAGATTGACGAGGTGCAGCATTCTCAGTCCAAGCAGAAGGCTGAAATGTCATGGAGGCGCAGGAATGCAGAGCAGGTGGGAGCGTGAGTGCTGCTCTGGGAGAGGTTGGCAGAGGCCTGATGAAGTCACTCTTATGCTGCACTCTGGCTGGGTTCTCTTTGGCGCTTCTTAGCCAGCCCATCTGTCACGCAACGCCAGTGCGTGCATCTGCCCCAGAGAGGGGCTCCTGCAGATGGCTGAGGTCACTGCAGTCATGCTGAACGGCAACCGCTTGTTCCTTAGACTCTTTCTCATCTGCTGGTGGGCCACAGGAGTGCCTGCACCTGCTTGCTTGGTATGGGGTCATGTTGTGACCTGCCTGAAAGCACCTCAGCAGTGCTTGCACCTTCCTGCAGCTGGGCGTGGAACTGAGCGATGACAGCGAGGCCGACTCAGGTGATGAGGGCCAGCAGCGCAGGAAGCGAAGGGCACAACCCACTGACAGCACAGCAGCAGCCGAACTGCAGCAGGTGTGCACGCATGCATGGGCGGCGGTTGCATGTCATATGAGCCAGCCCCTTTCTTGAATGATGATGACTGAGAAAGTCAAGAACACACTTGATCTGAGTGGCAACACCGGTGGACATTAAAGTGATGAGCGCTGCCTGCTACATTCTCTGCAGTCTCTTGGCGCGCTGCTGTCTGAGCCCCTGGCCCCCAAGTTCAGCCACCGCTTCTTGACTGGCGGGGGCGGAGCTGCTGCCCTGGCTGCCCATCAGGCCAAGGAGGACACTGCAGAGGCGAGTCATACTCCTGCCAACCAGGGACCGTCAGTTCGACATGCGCTGGCCCTGGCTCAGAAGCTGCAGGCTAGCAGGGACCACAGCGGACGCGGAAGTTCCACACTCAAAGCCAAGAAAGGCAACGGAGATGTGCAGAAGCAGCCCACTGCTTTAGGCAAGGTGAAACTGAAAAGCCAGAAGCCCCAGTCACGGCAGCAGATCCAGCAGGCTGCGCTGGAGGTTGCATTGCGTAAGAAGCTGGAGAGAAAGAGTGGTGGCAGAAAGGAGCCAGGTCTTGTGGTCATTCCTGCTGCCTTTGGCAGGGATCAGAGCGGACCTGATGCTCTTCAAGCCCTGAGGGCAACCTGGCAGAAACGACGCACTGATTGACTGGTTGTGGAACGAAACCTGGCTTGATATCAAGCTGAGTAAGATCGAATCAATTTTCCCCTCCTTGTATCTCTTTGTAAAGTCAGACTCAAATAGGACACAGGCCTCGAGGCTCAGGCGTCCATGACCCCAGATGAAGTGATCACGATGCTTTTGAGTGGCCGTCCCCATCGCGCCTTGGCTTGGGCAGCTCTCTTGTCTCTGAGCAGGCCAGCCAGCGCGTTGAAGGCCGCCACTCTGTCATTGGAGCTGGCCGGGCCAAATCTTTTTACTTGCAGGATCTCACTTATGGTGTCCAAGCCCTCCAGCACGCGGCCAAACACTATGTTCTCGCCGTCCAGGCTTGTTGCTGGGCCAGGCCCTGCAGTGATGGCAACTGACAGGACTAAGCATTGGCTATCTCTGGCTATCAGCTGGCATAGGTGCAGGCAGAACCAGGCAAATCACCTGTGGTGATCTGAAATTCCGTTGGGTGATAGCTGTTGCGCTGCTTGAATACAGGGTCATCGTCACACGTGGCTAGACTCAGTGAGACTGTGCCCGGCCGCCGGTGCCGCAGGCTGCACAAGGGGCAGCACACCGTCAGCACAATTTCAGCAATATTACCATCCACACTGCCAATCATTGACAGGGCGCATTGAGAGGAACCACACCTGGCACTGCAACTTCAGCAGCCAGCAGGCAGGCCTGCATCTGCTTGACTAGGGTCTGCCAGCCGTGCAGCCAGAAGGCAGGCAGAGTCTGTTTGAACAGGAAGCCCCACCTGAAGCTGGCAGACTTGAGAACCTCGTCATTAGTTTGAAGCGTCTTGGTCTTGCTGAAGTCGACCTGCCCCATTCGTAGGCTGCCTTGTTGCCCCATTTGAATGTACTCCCCGGGGAGAACCTTACTGATGATGGTCTGGTTGTACAGGCCTGAAAGCGTGGGTGCTCCTTGCAGTCATCTTGCTGTGCATCATCTAGTGAGGCTCTTTTGGGTATGGCAGCCGTGTGCTGCTCGGCCACACATGCAGGCGAGCATTGAATCGTTATGCCTGGGAGCGTTCGGTTGAGTCTTGAGCAGCTCATGAGGGCAGGCAATCACTGAAGACAGCACCCTACAGCTGGCCTGTCAGCAGTATGTCTGGCTGCCGTCTCTGCTGCACTGCCCCTCCCCGGCAGCAGCCACTCTATTGCCATTGGCATCGCCACCCCAGAGCTGCTGTCAGCATGCAGCATGCCACAGCTGGCTCACCTTGCTGCACTGCAGTGATGAAGTTCTGGACAGTTTGAGGGACTGCCTTGCCATAGAGGCCAATGACCATGCGCCCCAGGGACTGCGAGTCGGTGCAGATGGCGCTCTCTCCCAATGTGCGGTCTTGCCGGTACCCGTTTTTGCACAGACCAAAGTCTAAGTAGACCTGCAGCCAGCATGCAGGGACGCCTCCTAACTAATCCTTGCTCAACACGGGCCCCTGTTCAGGCTCAAGCGTCATGATGGTGGCTTCATAAGTATGCATGCCAGAACAAGGCCCTGCAAGCAGGTTGCCTGCGGGGACGCCGCACCTTTTGAGTGATCTCTGTGCTGGGTTCATCTTCGCCGGACTGCCCTAATCTGCTGATGTTGTTCTGCAGCTGCTGCGCCACAGTGGCGGCCCGGCAGTCACTGGCCAAAAGCAAGGGGCCGGCAACCAATGCTGCCAGTAGGGAGTGCATTTGCCTTTTGGTGGCAAGAAGTAGCCCTCCCTGACATTGTGCTCCTGACTCCTTTCGACATTGTGCTTTGCAGAGCACACTTCCTCTGTGCCTGAATTGCAGCCTTCAGTCAGACTGACGCTCGGGCAGGACAGGGACGGGAGACTCACCTGGCAACACGAGGACATTGGTGCAGACAGCCCTGAAAGCTGCGAGCATTGCAAAACGTTCCCATTGCAAGATGAAGCTGATCTCTCACCTTTTGCTTCTATTTGCATGCAGCCCACATACATGAGCCCTTCAGGAGCAGGAAGTTCTTGGCAGACGTGTGCCGAGTAAGCTTGCCATCATGAGATTTCAGTGTCGCTGCCAGATCAGCTTGGCTGACCCATCAGGCGCAGTGATTGCAGGGGACTGGGGCTGTTCCTTCGCCCTGCAGTTCCTTTCATTCTCCATGCTGCTGCGGCAGGTTCAGCATTCACCCTGGGCCTGGCTGGCACCCAGGCAGGCTTTGTGGCATGTCACACTGACTGCAGCTTGCATGCCTGGAACGGCAGCTTGCAGGGCATCACTGCCTCTCCTGCACCATGATCACCAGCTTCGTGGCCTGCAGTTTGCAGGGCAATGGCTGCGAGTGTCCTGTGCCACTCCAGTGATGGCTCCAGCATTGGGCCTCGTGGGGGTTGGCATCTCTTCAGCCTTGGCTGGCCAGGCATCCATCTACTGCAGGTCAGCCACAGACTATATGATGCACTCCAGCCTGGGTCTTTCCACACCGTGTGCGCCACTGCCAGCCATGTCTCCCTGCACCCCAGGGCATACCTGAGAGATGGCAGGAGCCCTCTGCAAGGCGCGCCACCAGAGGCCTTCAGGAACAAGGACCTGCTGCTGGATGCACTGGCTGGCGTGACCTTGTACAAGGTGGGTCAGCTGTGTGCCTGCCAGTGCTTCAGGCAACTGTTTGTGGTTGGTCTCTTCCATCTTCTGCTGAGCAATGACCTGCAGGCGATGGAGGCTGTGTCGCATGCACCAGGCAAGGGCAGTGACACGTGCCCCGCATGCAGGTGCAGTTTCCGGGCATGCCCCTGGGCGTTGCCCAACAACGGCAGTGTCAGGCACAGGACGGGGGGGCCGCAGCTGCATGAAGCCTCCAGTGACTCTGTCCACAGTGCAGTGAGGCAGCAGTGAGGCACGCACTGAACCTCCTGAGCCTGTGCCTGCAGCTGATAGGCGGGCGCTTCCGCAACATGATGCCCAGCGACCTGTTCCATGCGGGCGCGATGGCACGCGAGTCCCTGCCAGCAGCGGGGCGAGGGTACGCCACAGACGTGCCCCGGCGGGAGCTGCTGCGTATGCTGAAGAGGTGCGACACCTGGCCGCCTCAGCACTGCAGTCGAGCATGATGACAGGCATGCGTGGGACTGCAGGCAGGCACAGCAGCGCCACACTGTGGCGATGCCGCTGCGGCTAGGCTTGTCACAAGGATATGCGCTGGAGAACCCCCCATGCAGAACTTGTCCCCTGACCAGAAGGAGCTGGAGCCCCAGCAGGCTTGCGAACTGGTGGCGGCCTCCAGCATACATGGCCTGCTGCAGGGATGGGTGCCACCACTGCGGCCAACGGGGCAGTGCCGTCATTGCAGACCACATCCCACCCAACAAGCTGGTGTTTGGGAGCACCCGCACGCAATTTGAGAAGGGGCTGAACGAGAGGGCCAAGGTGTTCACCAGGGACCTGGGCAGGGGCAGCCACTCCATCACCCGTTTGCTGAGGGCCACAAACAAGGCGCTCAACATTGAGCTAGGTGAGGAGGCAGCTGCAGGGCTCTGTGGCTCCGCAAGGCAGCCTCTGCAGCAAACAGAGCTGCTTCAGGGTTATACTCTTGACGACACGAGTCAGATTCTGCATTGTCCCTGTCTTCTTTTCCAGTCTTTTTACCACTCCCGTGCCTCTGCTAGGTCCCGTGCCCCAGAGATACTTCCCACAGTGTCGCCGCTGCTCTGGAAGGCAAGCAATCGCTGCCAGGGCTGGCAAGCGCACGCTAGTGATGCACTATGGCGGGCTCAAGCCATGGTACTTTGCAGGTTTGTCATCCTGGTATAGATTTTGTCGCCTCCTTCTATGCCATCCTGCATGCTGTGGGCGTGCCTGCATCTTGCTGTTCTGGCAGCACCCACCCTGTCACTCTGCTCAACCCAGCTAGTGCTGCTGCAGGCGTCCTTGCCAGCTTCAGGCATTACACCTCTCCAGATAGCTCTCCACCGCACAGTCAGTGGAGGCACCCGGAGGAGAGGCGGCAGGGAAGAGGCCGGCTGCGTGGAGGGTGGAGGCCAACAGCAGACACGAGGGAGAGCCAGACGCCATGGTGGCGGGACACTCGCTTTGTGGCTGACTCCAGCATTGCTGCTTTGCCCTGGTCATGCAGCCATCACAGGCCCCAGTGGCTGACCAACATGCAGCATCGAACGCAGTCGCAGCAACAAACTCTGCAGTGTTGTCCAGTCAGTGCTGCATTGACTCTCACTTGATCATCATCATTTATGCTTGTTCAGGAGGCATGCCATGCCTGTAAGCACAGCAGCAGCACTGAA
Source organism: Asterochloris sp. CNOR1 (assembly GCA_963969365.1). NCBI lineage: Eukaryota > Viridiplantae > Chlorophyta > Trebouxiophyceae > Trebouxiales > Trebouxiaceae > Asterochloris > Asterochloris sp. CNOR1. Next base: position 2,695,401 of record OZ017746.1, on the reverse strand, counting down.
TCCTGCAGCTGTCCATTTGGACGGCGTGTCAAAATATTCATCGGGCAGTGGACCAGCCTCTCTGGCAACACAGGCAGCAAGCTTTGCCTGATACTGGCGGTCCAGGCCATGCTGAGCAGCACCCTCCCTCAGTAGTTTCAAGTAGCGAGCTGGCGGTGCCACAGGCCGTGTGAGCATCAGCTGGCGCTGGGACACAAAGGCAAGCGCTTTCAGCAGCCTGCAACTTGGGCCATATGTTTCCAGTTCAATATGCTGCACTCTGTAGCCAGTCTCAAAGCCACGCAGAGCAGTCCAGCCAGCGGCGTCTATTTGCATGGCTGTCCCGTGCACAGGACCGTGAATGCAGCAGGGCTGCTCACAGTCTGATGGACATTGTGCAGCTTTCAGGGTGCCAAAGCCGCCGCGATGCTGGAAGCACAAGGCCAGGCTTGGATCCAGCAGCTTGGCGGGGCTGATGTCCAGGGGTTTCACTCCGCGCTTTGCCAGTACAGCCCTGTTAATGTTTGCGCCATAGGCAAAGTAGAGCTGGCCTCCCTGTGCCATGAAGCCACCAGCTGGGAGTCAACCCCTTGATCCTGCAACATCAGATCTGCACTTGGCGAGAGAGAGAGGCTTGCAACCTATATGACCACATGAATGCCTGATGCTTTCACTCTTGTTGACCGGCCTCAGGAAGTCGACAGCCGCCACAGGTTCTGGTTCCTGGCCATTTGCACATCAGTGCGTCGCGAACTCATTTGAAGCAGCAAGCCTCAAGATCTGGCGCACCTTTGAAGCAGAACCAGATCACAGTATGGCAACAGGCCTGGTCGGGAGTCTGCTGGGCATGGGCAATCCACTCTTAGATGTCAGTGCTCCTGTGGACCAGGACTTCCTCGACAAATACAATGTGAGGCTCTTTAAACTGCAGCTTAAACGAATTTGAACCTGCTGCATACTGATCTTGACATGTGCTGACACCGGTTTGATGTGCTGCAGCTGAAAGCCAATGACCAAATCCTGGCCGAGGAGAAGCACCAGCCCATGTACAAGGCAGGCCCATATGTGCTGGATCATACAGATGCTGCTTGGCTCTCATCAGTGCATTGCCAGGTTCAACCAAGCACTGCGTCACAACACGCCAGGCGCGGCAAGGCTATGGCTGCCCTGAGGCATTGCACCGGTGCCCTGCAGGAGCTGGCAGAAAAGAAGGATGTGGCCTACATTGCGGGCGGTGCCACACAAAATTCTGTGCGTGTGGCACAGTGGATGCTGCAGGTCCCCGGTGCGACATCCTACATGGGCTGCATTGGGTACGACGACTTTGGGCAGCGCATGCAGAAGACGGCAGAGCAGGATGGTGTGAATGTGAGTCAGGCTGCACAAGGCATCCAGCCCCTGCCTGCAAGCGCTGCTGATAGCACTGCACTTGCTGCACTCAGCACCCGCCTGCTGATTGTGCTGGCAGGAGCAGCAATGCTGAAATGCCCTGCTGAGTTTTGAGACCCTGAGCTGACACTCTGCAGCTGCAAGCAACCCTCCTGCTGCACAACAGCAGTGGCCCTGCAAGCTTTCCATCTGCAGGCATACGATGCCCCAGCTGCCCTGCACCTCCAGCTGTGACGGGACCAGATCCCCTGAGCTGCAGCCACAGCTTCTGCACACGAGCGACCACTAATGTGGCCCTGAATGCCTGAAGGTGCATTACCTGGTGGACAAGGACACCTCCACAGGCACCTGCGCTGTCTGCGTCAGCAAATCAGGGGAGCGCTCCCTGGTGGCCAACCTGGCAGCCGCCAACAACTACAAGGTGCGCTGTTGCTCCCTCCGCACCATCGCCATCCTGAGTTACCAGCTCGTGCACGCCTATCCTGGGCCCGGCTTGCAAAGTTGATGACACTGCACCACCAATGCTTGCCCCAAGTGGCAGCACCACCAGCCCACCCTGTGGCTGTGCTGGCAGGCGGCTGCTGCACAATGAAGTCCCTCCAATAGGACGATGCACGCAGAACTGCAGGGGCCTGCCTCCCACAGGCTGAGCACCTACTGGAGGCCAAGGACAGAGAGTTTGACAAGCAGGCTGATGAATGCGCAAGCACAGGTCTTGGCGCCCTGCCTGCTGCAGTAGCCCGCAGATTGGCAGCTCCTCATGCATCGACTCAGACAGCACACCCTGCCACCTCAACATAGCAGGTTCATATCGCTGCTGTAGGCTGAGCACTGGTGGGTGCCTAGGAATGGTCAGGCAAGCTGAGCACGCAGGCTCAGCACCCACAGGAGCCTGAGCTGTGGCCCCCTGCCTGCTGCAGGCTGAGCACCTGCGGGAGCCTGAGAACTGGGAGCTGGTCAAGCAGGCCCGCGTGTTCTACTCTGCCGGCTTCTTCATCACTGTGTCACCAGAGTCCATCCTGGAGGTGGCCAAGCACGCATGCGAGAACAATAAAGTCTACTGCATGAACATCTCGGCGCCCTTCATAACACAGGTGGGGAAGCACTGGCTCTGATTGAAGCAGTGTTAGGCTCATGCACTGCTCTCCTGATCAAGTGGGCAGTGTTGCAGACTTGAGTAGCCTCCAAGCAAACTCAAACTGGTATGAGACGCAGGCCATTTGACCACCTCGGGTCCAGCAATCATGAGGAGCTGGGTGCTGCTTCATGTCTGCAGACTGCCAGCACAGGGCGTTGGTCCTTCTTCATGGCAGCTATGGTACCACTACTCTGCTTACAGAATCAGTGTGGGACTACATCACTGTGTGCAGGTGCCGCCCTTCAAGAAAACCCTAACAGATGCCATGCCATACATAGACTACCTCTTTGGCAATGAGACCGAGGCGGCCGCCTTTGCAGAGTCTGAGGGCTGGAAGGATATGGGCGTCCCTGACATTGCACAAGCAGTGAGTCCTGCACTCCAGCTGCTGCACTGCGCACAGGCGTTCCTGCATGTCGTCACGTTCTGGCATGAAGCATGACATCGCAGCACGCCATTCCTGCACATAGAGACCCCTGCCCTGCTGGGGAAGCCGATCAGCTGCTGGCAAGCATCAACCATAGCCTGGCTGCATGCGTGATGTCAGTCATCAGTCCTGGTTCCTTTGCAGATCGCCCGCCTGCCCAAGCAAAATGGCAGCCGGGGGCGCACTGTGGTCATCACCCAGGGGGCAGACCCCACAGTGGTGGCCACCCAGGGCAAGCTGTATCAGGTCCCTGTCATCACCCTGCCTAAAGAAAAGTTGGTGGACACCAACGGTGCTGGTGATGCCTTTGTGGGCGGCTTCTTGTCGCAGCTGCTGACTGGCAAAGACGTCTTTGAGTGCTGCAGGGCGGGCAACTATGCCGCCCACATTGTCATTCAGCGTTCCGGCTGCACCTTCCCCAGCAAACCTGATGGCTTTGTCTGGGTATGAGTTCAAGTTGTAAACTCTCATACAAAAGTGAAGATCCTTGCTGACCCCAAGCAACACTGCACTGCATTGTCCAGCTTCACAGACCCTCCTTTCTGACCTGATGGTGACATCAAGAACAGTGTTAAATAAATCAAATGAACTGGCATGAATCCATCATCAGGTTGGATGAGGCTGCTGCCAGCGGGTTTTCTTTTGAAGCACCCAGGCCTTGCGAAAGTTTTCGAGACCCTCAGCAGTCATGTCCACATGATTGCAGAGATCATTTTCCGATGAAGCAATTACCGCTCTGAGGGACACCTGATTGGGAAGGTGGGGGTTCCGCAGCTTGGTGCTCGACAGATTGCCAATCCCAGGTGTGAAGGACTGCCACGGAATGACACTAAAGCCATGCTGCTGCAGCAATGCTATGCGAACTTCCAGCTCGTCTGGAGACCTGATGACAGCAGGGTAGTGAGAGGCTACATCCTGCAGCAGCCCCAGCCAGCATCATTCTGAGAGCCCTGTAGGCCTGTGCCGACCCCAGAGAGCGTGAGCTCAGGGCAGCAACAGCCAATGGCTCACACAATTTCTCTGGCAGGACCGCCTGGCACAAACAATCTAGTCAGAAGGTCAGGTCATGGTCAAACTGAATCGCTTGTGCTGCACTGAGAGTGTCTGCTCACCGCAAGGCTGCCATCAAGGTGCCTGACCACCACGTTACAGACTCTGTGCAGCCCCATGATGGGGACTGTAAGCAACCAGGGCTGCCTGGTGAACTGCGTTGCAATGCGACTGGCCTCAAACTTGAGGCCTCGCAGGTACGCCACATTGCGGTGGAACTGGCTCAGCGGTTGCATCAGCAGCCAGGAGTTCCTGCAGACAGGAGCCACATGCTCTCAGGACAGAGCACCCTACCTGCATCTGGACATGGCTGCACCTGCAACGAGTGGTTGCTGCTGCCCCATTCTATCTCTGTGTGGCACCCTGTCCTTGTGACAAGCAGCAGCCATGTGGCTTGCCACACTAGCACAAATTGTGCGACGCCGCCACACAGATGTGAGAGGAGTTCCAGCCATGCCTGTGATGCGCAGGGTAGCTGGTCACAAATGACTGCCCTGTACACCTTTGCACATGCCAGCGCACCGTCTCGCGACAGCAGCTTACACCCATGCCCGCCATCAGCCCGCTTCCAAGTGCAGCAAACACTCTTGAGTTTGCCAGCTCACCGTCTCACGACAGCAGCGTACTGCTGTGAGGGGAGGCCCAGCTCCTCCAGAAAGGCCATGACCGGCAGGAGATCCTCATACACATCTAGGTAAAGCAGTGCTGGCTGCCTGGCAACTGTTCGCAGGGCCCTCCGTGGAGGGAACTCCAGCATACTGTGCAGGAAGTCTAGCACAGCCCGTGGGTCGGTCTCTGGCGCCGCTAAGTCTGGCAAGGCAGCAGCTGGACGCCTGCAGGGCACATAGTTGAAGGCACCTTAGCGCAGGCTAGACTCAGCATCATCAAGCTGAGTGGTGCATTGACATGCCCTGAGCAGCTTGCATGGCCCACAGTGACTCTGCTTGTCTGCAGTCCAGGGCTATGCAGGGTGGCAGTCACGTCTCCTACGCTGTGCTGCCAAGCGTGTTACCTACCAGGGCCTGTTCCGACGGGACGGTATGCCCTGTTGCAACTTTGGGGCCGAAGGTTGATGGTGCTGAGCCGCACTGTGGCTGTCTGATGCTGTGGGCCCTGGCTGCAGCAGCCCTGTCTGCACAAATCGCTTCACAATGTTGTTTCGCGAGTAGGGCCCGATGCCTGGGTGTAGATCTTGGAGATGTCCGGCCAGCTGGCGTGCCTGCTGCAGCACCTTCAAAAACTGGTGGCCCTGCTGCTGCCACTGCAGGCTCTGCGAAACAGCCTGCAGGCAGGAGGTCATGTGGCAAAATGTTGAGGCCGTGAGGACCAGGCGTTTCCTGGAGCGTTTGCAAGCTGTGAGGAGCCTGCAGCGGAAGGCGATGTGGCCAGACGCTGGCACTTCAGTGCAGGCTGCAGAGCAGCGCATACAGATCTGCAGCTTTTCTTGTCTCTTCGATTGCACACAGGAAAGGAAGACAGCTGACCTGCAGCTCAGCTGCTTTTGGGCGCCATCCTGCCAGGTAGTCAGTCAGGAACAAGCTGCCCCCTGTGGCTGGCAACCACTTGGGCCGGTTCGGCAGCTTGTGAGTGTAGGCCATCAGCATGTGCTGGTCGAGCTGCTGGATAGCCCGGGCAGCGAATTCTGGAGTCAGCCTGTTCAGCACTGCCTGCTGTGCCAGCTGCCAGGAGTGGTTAGCCATCCTGTAGGCACGATCAGGGCCCGTCTCATTCCCTAGGGCCTAGCATGGCAAAAGCCCCCTTCTATGAACGAAGCAGTCACAGGTCGGAACCCATGAACACGGCAGAACAGCACACAAGCATACAGCTGCTGCAGCAGCACCATGACAGTGCCACCACTCTCAAGCAGGCAGAGCCAGCAGCAGCGTGCCAACTGCACAAGGTGGATCACCTACTGGACGCGGAAGGCAGCGTGATGCTGCGGGCAGAGTACTCCTCTCCAGTCTCTGCTGTACTCTGGTGCATGAGGGATAGCAGCAGGCCACGCTGCCCTGCCTCTCGGCCCTGCAAGATGGCGATGGCTGCCTGCACGCTGCGCCCCACTTCAGCGGTCTGAACGGCAGACTTGGTCCTGGACTTGTCATGCCCTGAGGGCTTGAGTTGCGTGCTGTGCTGGGCCATGAGCAGGCCGGCCCGCTTGCTCATGGCAGGCAGGCCGTCATGGGTTGCGGCCTCAGCAGCTGGCATCCTTTGCAGGGCCTGCAGCATGCTGGCCACCAGGAGCCGCTGCGCCAGCTGCTCCCCAGTCCATGGCTGGATGGCGGCTGCTGACAATGCCCTGCAGCAGATGGGCATGTTACTCAAGTGCCAATCAGATGGTAGCTGATCTGTCCCTCAATGTCTGATGTCTGACCTTACTGACACTGCCTCTGTCAGTGAGGCTGCTGCCCTGTTCAGGGGCATGGAAGCATGGGTGTTGACCTGGAATTAATGACCTATTGTAAGCCATGTCTGCAACCACTTGCACTGAGCTGAGGTCCGGCGTGGGCTGGCCCTTTTCCCTTCACAGAATGCACTGCGGGAGAGCAGAACTTGCGGGGCGCACACCGCGCAGTGCAGGCAGAGGCCGACTCGCAGCAATTGAAGATGAAGGGACGTCTCTCCATGAGGGGGGTTCTTGATCAGATCGAAGAGGACCTGAGAGCAAGCAGCGCTGGCTATGTTGGCTTGAGCCGTTTCAAGCTGTGGAAACAGCTGTCAACAACAAGGCTGGGTTGCGGCAGTGCTTGGCCCAGCCATCTGTACTTGGCGGCATGCTGGCACGCCAGTACTGCTGTCTTCGGACTTTCTTGAGGTGGCATAGATAACCACTGCACACACCAGGCCAAACTTTGGGATGCAGGACTTGAGCGCATCTCAGACACAGCACTGGAGTGGCCTCTCACCTCACACTATTAACGAGTAACGAGCACCATTCTGCTGCACTGCCTCATCCACAAGCCACATAGAATCTTGGCCTGAGACATGAGGTCGCCATCAGGGCACCGGGGCGCCTCCTGCTCACAGTAAGTCTGCGAGACCGCGTGTGTGTGCATGACATGGCCTTGGAAGCCTCAAGGGCGCCATAAGAACAGGAGTAAAGGCCATACAGCGCCTACCTTCCAGAGCCTGGCAGCTGCTTCTTCACCCTGGACTGTGTTCTATGGCTTAGCCGCACCATGACGGGCATTGATGAGCTGGGTGCACTTGAGAATATAAGCTTCCTCCTCAGGAGTGTTAGGCATGGCTGCTGCCAAGCCAGCTGCTGCGTCTGGGACTGGTGCTCCATCCTGCTGGCCCAAAGTCTCTAAACTGTGCACACCCGGGGCAGAGACTGGCACTGACTGGAGATCATCCACCATACCAGACAGGTGTCTGCAGGCTTAATTCATGGCCGCTCTGAGGGAAGGGGGGCTGTTTGAGGAGCAGCTGGCATGCAGTATTGCTATGTAGTCTCAGCCAGCCCCAGGCTGATGACATGGTTGATGCAGGTGCTGTACTCAGCAGATGGCACCTGGTAGTGCTGCATGAAGGTCGAATCTGGTTTGGCGCGCTTTGATGTTCTATTATCGTCGTACAATAGGCCACAGCTGGGGGCCCGACGACTGTTTCATGGATAGCTCATTGGTGCTTCACTGGTAGAATCATGCCGAGCACTCAACCTCAGCGGCAAGGGCCGATAAAGAGGTCGGCCAACTTGGCTGAAGTTGGTCCAGCCATACCACCACGCCACCGGCTGTGCGGCGCCTGTCAGCCTGGCCGGCACGCAGCCAAGCCACATGGGAGTGATGCCCCCTACTGTGCAACGCTTCAACAATTGCCATTTCAACAATACCTCGCTGAATAGCCTGCGACAACTGTAAGCTGGGCTGAGCACAACTGCTGGGCACACAGGGCTGAGCACACAGGGCTGGGCACAAGGGCTGAGCACAGGGGCTGGGCACAAGGGCCGAGCACACAGGCTCAGCACAAAGGGCCGAGCACACAGGGCCGAGCACACAGGGCTGTGCACAACATGCATATAGAGTAGGTTGCTGACAGGGAGACTTCGCAATGACCCTGTCAAGCTGTCACTCCGCAAACCAGGGACTTATCGGCGGGGACCAGGCCTGCGGTTGCTCTGTGGTACATAGTCGGCAGGCCATAGTGGCTGGCCCATGGTCTCTAGCAAGCGGCTGTGCTCGTGTAGGGCCTGGCAGGCGAACCAGCCCAGTGAGCGCAGATCGCAACCTGCAAACACACTGGCCAAATTTCTGTGCTCTCGCTGGAGCTCAGGGCAGCTTGCACAGAGACCAGACATGGCTGGGCATTTTGTCAAGATGTGCAACTCATCTTCCACAGCACCAGTGGAGCATAGGCGGCATAGCCTTTGCTCCCTGGGTGGACGCACAGGCTTTATAATCCTGTCTGTGCAGACCCTGAGTTCACTGCAACTGAGTCTTAGGCGGGCCAGTGCCCGCCTGTGGTTGGCAATCTTGACATGATGCAGGTATGGCTCCAAGCCTTCCTGCAGCATCACCTCACGGAAGTATTCAGGGACAAGGATGGGCCCTGGGATGCTGTACCCAGCCTTGAACTTGCAAACCTCTGCTGCAGCAGCCATGTCCTCAGTGTTAGTCACGTCTGTGCCAGGGCCTGGGACCCCCCAGTATGTGGCTGCCCAGCGCACAGGTCTGTTATTCTCCATGCACTGAGCACGGACCTGGAAGCGGGCCGCCACCCTGGCCCAGTGCACAGCCAACGGGTATGCGCCAAACTCTGCATACACAGCAGGGGTAGGTGCACGCCGAGATACGCCCAAGATGCCGCGCAGGAAATCCCTGTGCACCTGCTCGGCTGGCTCAGCCCACCGCCGCTTGGTTGTGTCCTTGCAGCAGGTGCCGAACCAAACCTCACAGCCGTATGACAGGATGGGCAGCACCTTGGCGTTGAACAGCTTGAGGATGCAGTCCAAGCTGGAGATGCCCTGCCGGCAACATCGGTGCCGCACAGAAAAGGCAGCCCTGCGTGCGCTTGCACACAGTTGTGCAATGGCCTCCCTGAATCCACCCTGTGTCTCCAGTGAAAGTCCAAGGTACTTGAACCGGTGGACCTTCTTCAGGGCCTTGCGGTTGTAGTGAAGCGTTGGCAGACTGGCCAGCGCAGGCCTGCGCGGCTGGAACACAAGCACCTCGGTCTTCTTGATGCTGACCTGCAGTCTGCGGCAAACTGATGCAATGTGTCTAGCAGGCCTTGCAACCCCATAGCTGAGCGGCTGATGAGCACCAGGTCGTCTGCATATAGCAGCAGGGGAACAGCATGTCCATCAAGTTCTGGCACATTGAGGCCAAAGTTCCTCTGCATGAGACGCTCCAGAGCGTCAACAAAGATACCAAAGAGCGCTGGGCTCAATGGGCTTCCCTGTTGCACCCCTTGATGGCATCTGAAGGGCTTGCTGAGGCCATCAACTGTCTTGACTGCTGCACAGTCTTTGCTGTACATGGCCTGCAGGCAGGACAGGAAGCGGCCACCTACACCAATGCTACTGAGCACTGCCCACAGCACATCCCGGGGCACAGTGTCAAAGGCTTTGCGGAAATCCACAAAACAGCAGTGGAGCTGTCCCCCTTCACGGCAGTACTTGTCCTGCAGAGTGTGGAGGACATAGTGTTGATCACTGGTGCGTTGGTCAGGGCCAAATCCCGCCTGGCTGGCAGCTCGGATGCCATGCTCTTCTGTCCATGTAGTGAGTCTGCACTCTAGGACAGAATCAAACACCTTTTTGAGTGGCGGTGTGACTCCCAATGCCTTGTCAATGCCCAGACACAGCTGGCATACATGCAGGAACTACATGGCACGGTGCCGGCCTGTGCCCCTGTTCAGCTGTTCCCCTGTGAACTGCCAGCTTACAGGGACCCTGCCCCTGATGCGGCACAACTGAATTCTGACATCACTGCCGCAGAGGTTGAAAGAGCCCTGCGACGGGCCAAGCGCGGTAAGGCAGCGGGCCATGATGGCCTGTCTGCAGACCTGCTCAAGGATGCAGCTCCGGCCCTGCTGGACAAGTATGTTGACCTTTTTAATCTTATGCTGGCGGGTGACATTCCTGATGCACTATCCATGGGCATCATCACGGCTGTGCACAAGACTGGTGACAAATGTGACATGGCCAATTACAGGAGCATCACATGTTTCCGGACCTTGAAGGGTATCCAGAAGGACTGGTGCCCTGCCCTGCATGCAGCTTCAAGTTTGGCACTGTTGGCTTTGAAGTGGTTGTGCTTCTTGTGCTTGCGCATACCCTGCACCTGGTGTTGCAGGCTAGTTAGCTCAGAGGCAGAGACTTGCATTGGCCGGCAGGCGCGTGCCAGCCTCTGTTTCACCCGCCTGTATTCTGCATCTGCCCACGGTGGCATCTGTACCTGGCAGGGCCGTTTGTGTTGCGGGAATGTGTCCATTGCAGCAGCAGACACCCTGGCAAGGATCTCCTCGTAGGCAGCTGCAGCACAGTCACGGGGTGAGGTAGTCTGCTGTCCGGCCTGCAGCTTTGCAAGCAGCTTCCCCTGGGTGCCCACTTGGTATCTGATGTTGCTCAATCCTTTTGGGGCAGCGCGTCGGGGGTTTACCCACTCTACGCTGCCTCCAGTCAGGGTGAGCAGGACAGGGTTGTGGTCTGAGCAGAGGACCGGCAGGCTGGAGGGGTCATCCAGCACTTGCAGGGACACTACATACTTGGCCACTGCCGCACGTGCAGCAAAGTAGTCAAGCAAGCTTCCCGGGCCCCGCTTGTCTCGCCTGGTGATCTTGCCGGTGAGGTCACCTGGTACCCGGCCGTTCAGGATGGCTTGGCCTGTGGCCTGCAGGTACTGGATGAATTCCTCGCCCCAGTGGTTGCTGTTGGTGTTGGGGGGTTGCATGTTCCTGCGGGGCACAGTCAGAAAGTTTTCGGGCCAGTCCTCGGGCTCAGTATCGTCATCAGAGCCCGAGTCCTTATCACTGTGAATGTCCTGCATTGGGTACAGGTCTGTCAACCCTGCAGTATGGGCATTCATGTCTCCTGCAGTCAGGACTGGGCTGTCCAGGGGCAGCTCTGCCAGATCTCGCTGCAGGTCATCAAATGTCTCAAGGTTGCCGTGGCGGCCTTTTTTGGGTGGGACGTAGCACACTGCCAGATATGCTGTCCGCTCATCTGGCAGGAGCAGTCTTGCAGCAAGCTCCAGGATGACGTAAGTGCCATCATCAGCCACTTTCCACTCTTTAACATGCTGTCTGATGCCATCAGCAACAAAAACTGCAATGCCTCCCCTTGGCGGCCCCCGCCTCGCCTGCTGGGCTTGGGGCCGTGGCTTGCTAATGCAGTCATATCCCTGCAAGTTGGGCGCTCTATAGTCAAACTGGCTGGCATGCGTTTCTGTGAGCAAAATGAGGGCTGGGTGTTCTGCAGCAAGCACAGCAAGTGCATCATGCTTATTGTTGCCGGCCAGGCCGCCATGCATGTTCCACTGCATGATTTTGCATTGATGTTGCAAGCCACGGCCCCCGTACCCCTAGCAGGCGAAGACCTCAGGGGCAGAGCCAGGGGCGGCCTCTCTGCGGTGCGACATGACTTCACAGCCCCGCCAAAAGGCACGGCCCAGTTGTCGAGCTGCATCAAACCTGGGCTGCCTTGCAGCTTTCTCAGCCTGTTGGATCCTGGTGAGATGCTCAGCAATGTACACCCTGGCAAGTGCAGGGAGCCGCCGCAAGCCACGCTTAGAGCGCAGCAGGCGTGTGCTCGGTAAGGGTCATCAAGACGCACAATCACAGGGGGGTGGGGACCCTGGGTAGGCAGGGGCTCCACTGCAACCACATGCTGTCTGGCGTGGTGCAGGTTCAGTGACTGGAACACCTCCTCCGCTGCCTGCTTCAAGCATGCAGAGCTTTCCCCCGAGAGGCCATACATCACCACATTGGCGCTGCGCTTGCGCCTCTCTTGCTCCTCAGGCAGTACCATGTCGCTGCGGGGCACCTCCTCAATGTCGATGGGGCGCTGTTGGACGGGCTGCTGCAGCCATGCCCAGCCGGGGATGAGCGCTGTCAGCTCACTCTGAGGGCGTGGTGGCTGTGCTGCTTGCTGTACTGTGTTTTGGGCTGAAGGCTGTGCTGACGGCTGTACTCGGCGCTGGGGCTGTACTGGTAGCTGTACTGGGGGCTGGGGCTGTGCTGGGGTCTGTGTGGCTGGCTGTGTCAGTGTCTGAGGCGTGTGCCGGAGTGGGGGGGAGGTGGAGGGCTGCACCCGCTGTTGGCCCTGCTGCCGCTGGCATGTGCGCACGGCGTGCTCCAAGAGCAGCTAGCCCCGGCTGTTGCCCTGCACCTCTTCCTGAACCTTGATGAATTGGTGCTGCAGCTGGCTGATGACTTCCTCCCTGTCCAGTAGCTGTTGCCGTAGCTGGAGCAGCTGACACTGGAAGTCCTTGTTCAGGAACTGCATCTGACGTTGGAGGTCCTGAAGGTGTGCAGAGTGTTCTGAAAGCATAGTAGACTGAAACTGGGGCAGCGAAACGGCCTGAGCATCGACTGGGGCAGCAGCAGGTGCAACTACAGCAACTGGGGCATGAACTAGAGCAGCTGGGGCAGCAGCTGGTGCAACTGAGGTGACTGGGGCAGCAGTTTGTGCATGTGATGCAACTGAAGAAGCAATTGCAGCAGCAGGAGCAGAATTCAGGGCATCAACGGTGCCTCCAGGCTGCCGCTGTGGGGGCTTGACCTGCTGCCGGCATCTTGTGGGCTGTGGTGCTCGCCGGACAGCAGGGGCAGCAGCAGCCTGGAGCCCTGACCTGTTCCCAGAGTCAGGACCGGCCATGCGGCCAGCACCACCATCCCTCAGTGCCTGGGTCCAGCCGTGAGTCCTCAACCGAGCTTGCGCGGCGCAGGCGCGAACAGGACCATCTCTCGCCATAGTGGTGACGGGGAGACTGCAGCAGCGTGTTCGCAGCAGCAGCAGCAGCAGCGGACCTGTCTCTCCTGTGTGTACTTGAGGAGTGCCCCTTTAGGAGCCTCACAATTGATGTCGAGACTTAGATTTAGGTTACAGGGTGTCACATGGGCCTGTTAACAATCAGACCTATGATGTAAATCGTTTCTGCAGAATTGCAGCGCCCTGCAGCTCCCATCAGATCAACAGCTCCAGGCAGGAGCTTGACAGGGGACTAGATAGAGCACGCCTGCGTTGGCACCATGAAGCTCACGCTACGCACAGTGAAGAACGAGAACTTCAGCATGGAGGTGGATGAGCAGACCAAGGTGATGCCTGCCTGGAGTTCAGCTCGATTGCACTGAGGCATGGTTGGACCTTTCCAGTAAGCCTGTCCCGCCACACCCCTGGAACCTGCAACTGATGCTGGCATGTGCGATCCCAACCCCTGAGCTGCCTGGCCGCTGCATGCATCACATGCTGCGTTGGCTCACATGGGACTGCCCATCCAGGTTGCTGACTTGAAGGCCAAGATTGAGCAGGACAAGGGCACAGCCTACCCTGCAGCCCACCAGATGCTCATCTTCCAGGGCAAGGTGGGATCCAGCAAGGCGTCCCGATGCGCCCACATGCTGCCACACACCTGGCTTTGGCACAGATGTGGTCCACCTCGATCTCCACTGGCTTTCTGTGCTGTGCCCTGAAGACTGTCGGCATCAGGAAGCCCAGCAATTGTGTGTGGCATCAGGCAGCGGTCTAAGTGCCGCCCATGTCTGCAGGTTCTGAAGGATGAGACCACGCTGGCAGAAAACAAGGTCACAGAAAACACCTTCATGGTGGTGATGGTCAAGAAGGTGGGTTGGGCGAAGCCATTAGAACCCCTTGGCATCATGTGCAGTGTGCATCTGCTTGCCAGTGCCTGGCTGTTCCACAGCGCGCTCTTCACCTTCCCGGACAGTGCAGGCGAGCAGCTGCAACATGCACAATGCTGAGCTGTGCACAGCACAAGACCTTACCTGCATCTTGAGATCTGAAAGCAGCTCTAACTTTTGGGCTGCAGGCCCCTGCTGCCAAGCCAGCCGCCGCCTCGGCGCCCTCCACTGGCACGGGGGCAGCAAGCAGCACAGCTCCTGCGGTAAGGCAGATGTGGCTCAAGCCGGGCAGCTATTGACTCTGCTCTGTCCTTTGCAATGCAAAAACGGCACGTTTCGTTGATCGCAGTCCATTCCTGCACTGCAGGTGAGCGCACCGCCAGCTGTGGCCACAGCAACAGGAGCTGCACAGTGGGTTCTGCATCATGGCACCCTGCATATTGCCCAACACCCAGGAAGAAGGTGCACATTGCAGAATCTAAAGACTGCGCGGTCCCTGATGAGGCACTGTCCCCCTGCAGGCCTGCCGCAAGTGCTGCTCCTGCTGCTGCGACGCCAGCTGCTGCTGCTGGAAGCGCCTCTGCAGACCAGACTGCAGCAGCGGCAGGTGGCGACCCCTATGCCTCTGCAGCATCCAATCTGGCAACAGGCAGTGCCCTGGAGCAGAGCATAAAGGGGGTGAGTGCTTGACTGCCCCCACTACGCAATTGTAGGCAGCGATGCTCATTGTGACCTCTAACACTGCTGCTCCTGCCCATCCTTGTCACCCAACAGCCAGGCAACCGCACTGAACTGCTGTGCCCTGCTTCTCAGAGCATGGGCCACCGCCCAAGAGTTGCTGCACATGCTTTGCAAGCCAACCATGCTGCAGTGCTGATTTCCTCTGTGATCTGCTGCAGCTCAACACCACTGCAGATATGCTGTGTTCCCTGGTGCAGATCATGGAGATGGGTTTCGACCGTGACCAGGTTGTTCGGGCAATGAGGGCAGCCTTCAACAACCCAGAGAGGGCGGTGGAGTACTTGATGACGGGCATCCCTGCTGGCGCTGAGGAGGCAGCCCAGCGCCAGGGTCAGCATCAGCAGCCGTCATGCTGCTGCCACCCAGTCTCACTCTGCTTGCGACGCCTGCAAAGCATGTGGGCTGCCTGCCCTTGCATCTCTGACCTGGCCATGACACAAGGGCAGGCACCAGATCACAGACCAATGCCCCCAGTACCAAGTCACCTTGATGAATTTGCTCATACCGCAACCTGATCGGCCATCATTCACTGCAGCTACGGTTGGAGCAGGTGCAGGGGCTGGAGCAGGCGCTGGGGGGCAGCAAGGTCAGCAGCAGCCTCAGCAGCCAACAGGACCCAACACGCAGCCACTAGACATGTTCAACCCCCAGGCAAGTTTAGCAGCCTATCTGCTGTTGCACACACTTAAACTCCAGTACTCAGCCTCCGACTCTGCTGCATCTGGCCCTGCACAAACAGGTCAATTTTCTTCGTCTTGGATGGCACATCAAACATCAGTCCTGTTTGTACCTGGTTCAAGCCTCTGCTGCACATGCGCTCCATTGATGCACCGATCTGAGCTAGATGCCAAATTTCAAGGGCTAGGCGGCAGTCACCCTGCGCGTCCTGGCAAGCAGGCTTCCTTGGCAGAAAGCTGTATTCTATGGATGAAAGCTTTGTTTCACTTGCCTCAGCTCTACCGGCTGCCCATCTGTCTCTGCATGCTAGGGCTTGGACAGAGGTCGCGGTGACATAGCTGCAGCACTTACGTCAGCCTCCCTGAACCCTCGTGTGCCCCTGCAGGCCGGGGTCGGGGCAGGCGGCGGCAGCACAGCCGGCCGTGGAGCAGGCGGCGGTGGCCCTGCTGGTCTGGAGTTCTTGCGCAACCACCCTCAGTTTCAGGCACTGCGCTCGGTGGTGCAGGCCAACCCTGGCATTCTGCAGCCCATGCTGCAGGTGGGCATGCACAGTTTTTCAAGAATCTGTGAGCACGCTGCTGTGGGCATGTTGCCTGTGGCCTGGCTGCTTTGATGGGGTCGTCCAAACAATAGCGCTGCCCATGTCTTGCAGAACAATGGCTTGAGGCTGCCCATGCTCAGGATGCGTTGTGTGACATCTGCTGCTGAGCATGTGTGCTGCGTGGCTGCAGGAGCTGGGCAAGCAGAACCCACAGCTGCTGCAGTCCATTAACCAGAATCAGCAGGAGTTCCTGGCCATGTTGAATGAGCCTGCGGCGCCTGGGGAGCCCAGCATGGAGGAGCTGGCTGCCCAGATGGGTGGGGCAGGTCAGACTGCTGTCTTTGCTCCTGGCCACATCATGCCGTGTTGCTTGTCAGAGTGCTGTACATGTGTTCTGCCACACAGCCTCATACATGGCTACTGTCTGTCTACATGGCTTGGGGCTGGAGGGACCCCTTTGGCAGCCTTAGTGCATAGCCTTCGACACTGCAGGGTTTGCTGCCAAAAGGTTGGGTGCAGATGCAGGTGCAGCTGTTGTTCCGCCTTACTGCAAGGTGGGACATCAGCTGCGTCTGATGAGCGCAGCATGCCTGTGGTGATAGTGTCTCACTCCTGCATGCACTGATGCAGGTGCCATGGGTGCCCCAATGCAAATCGAGTTGACAGCTGAGGAGATGGAGTCCATTAGCAGGCTTGAGCAACTGGGGTTTGACAGGAATGCTTGCCTCCAGGCCTTCATGGCTTGCGATAAGAACGAGCAGCTGGCAGCCAACTTTCTGTTTGAAAACCAGGATTAGCTGATTCAAGTCGTTCGGCATCACCACTGCTATGCAGCGCGTCTCGAACCCTCAATAAAAGGACATACAAATCAGTTCACCTTTGAAGAGTTTTAGAAGCAGGGCAGAAGGAGCCTGGGAGATCTGACAGGCCGCCAAGCTCGACCTTAACCATGCAGCGAGGATGCTGTCCAGTCTCTTTCTCTTGGCATGCAGCACAAACATGCTGGGTACCACACAGCCCTCAAACTGATGAGGGTCTGCACTTTCAGGTGCAAGAGCTTCAAACAAGATGTCTTCTGCAGGCACAGCAGAGCTCAGTACAGAGCTGCCCCATAAGATGCACTGCAACTGTTCCAAAGGCACAGTCCAAGACTGAGCATGGAAGACACTGCAGGACAACCGGAGGATTCCTAAGCACACTTGTGCCCACCTGAGAGCACGCCTGGCCTGGCAACCCAGCACCAGATGGCATGGGCTGGGTTCTGCAACAGCAGCTGGACTGCTAGCCGCAGACCAGCTTGCACACCAGCGCAGCTCAGGTGCAGGCTGCAGGCCAGGAGGTAGTAGACCAAGGAAGTTGGCAGCAAGAAGAAGAGAGGTGCAAACAGCAGGACGCCCACCACTGTCTGCAGCCAAGTCAAGATGCGTCAGGCATGTGGCCCGTGGATTTTAGTGTACGGCACAAGCTGTGTCAGATGATGTGACGTTTGTGCCCCTCAAGTGAAAGCCAGCACGCTGCAGTGACACTGGGACGGTTACAGGGCTGAACCCCACCTGCTCAGCTTCCAGCTGGGAGTCAGCTGCCTGGGCCTTCCGCCTGGCGGCCAGGCGGGAGGCAGTAATGGGCAGCTGCCTGCGCAGCATATCCAGGGCATCCCTGCATGGCAGCTTGCACTTGCGACCACAACATTGTTGGCCAAGCTGCGGGCAGCTTGGATGGGTGATGGAGGATTCAGCCAGGCCAGCATGGCTGACAAGCCGCCATGACAGACTGCGGGTGGTGCGTCCAGCTAACCCTGCAGCTGTGCATCCCCAGGGTTGCATGCGCCATCCCCAATGTTGGTGCTGCAGCTGCAGATGCACCCAAGGCTTGAAGGGGCACCGCCCTCTGCCCAGCACCAGGTGTGTCCAGAAGCCAGGCATGCCACATGCCTACCTCTTGCCGCGCATCATGCGCCACATGGTCCTGGTAGCGCGCTGCTGGCGGTTGTACAGGGTTGCCACACCCAGGTAGTGTGCCAGCACAGGCAACGACAGCACAGCGCAGATGTCGTGCAGGAAGGCCAGGGCGCCTGCCAAGCCCTGCAGGACACTTGTCCAGGCCAGGGCCGCTGCACAGCAGCCAGGAAGGTGGAGCTCAGGGCGGCATCTCCGCTTGTAGCTTGGGAACAGACACCCATGCGGGAGCCTTCACTGCAGCACTCAGGGGCATTGAAGGGACACGGCAGGACATATGCCAGTCAGGTCCCTGCAGGATCAGGATGTTGCCGGGGCTGCTGGGCCGCAGAGCAGCAGCAGACTGGAGGACTTCTGGTGTTCAACCCCAGCCTGCACATTGGCCAGCACTGATTTTTACCATGACAGCCCCTGCCTCCATGCTATCCCCTCACCCATGAGTACGGGCAGCTGTGGCTGCAAGAAGCTGCCAAGCACTGCCTGGGACTGCTCCAGCACCCACAGCGTGGCTCGGCCCAACAGAAAGCTGAGCTCTGTGTGCACTTTGAGCCCTGTAGGTAAGTCAAGCATTGAGAATCCAGGCGGGCACAATCAGCTATGTCGCTTGAATTCTCTGCCTTGGCACTTAGCAGCCGGTCAGCCTACCAGCAGGTGCGCCCATGAGCCAGTGGACTGTGTCTGCAATGGCATGCTGCCCCAGCCAGGCAGCCGTCGCGGTCACCCATGCACACAGCTGTGGGCTGTGCCACAGCAGGACAGCTCCACTGCACATGCCAGCAGCCCGCTGAATCAGGCTCGCCATGTGCGCAGAGTGGGCACGGAGCTGAGCTGCATTGGCCACCCTGATATCCGAGTTTGTGGCCCGCAAAGCCTCCGCATCAGCACCTGCAGTGCCCCGACAGGACAATTCCAAATTGCAGCTTGAGGCTTGGTATCAAGACCAGTGTGGCCTCCCCGGAGCAGTTGGAAAGCCACCAAATTGACTGGGCCAGCATTGTACATTGACATACCTGGCCCTTGGAGTGCAGCAAAAGAGCTCCTGATGAGGGCTGTCAAGCCCCTGGCTGCACGTGGAGCATGAAGAGGTAGGAGTGGCCCTGGCTGATGTTGTGGCACACCTCCGCGTGACTGCAGCTGGAAAGACAGCCAGCCACAGCAGTTGCAGAGGGCCAGCGCTTTAGTGAGAGGAGTGGCCGGCTGGTGATTCGCGAGCCTGCCAGGCAGCCAGTAATGCACTGGGCTGGACAGCGCTGCAGCCAGGTGCACCAGCCGGCAGCTGGCAGGCCTGACTGGCTGGCCCTGCAGGCTGCACGCTACCTTGTAGCTGAAGGTGGCACCTCTGCAAGACCTGCTGTCGATAGCAATCGAAAGCTGCAGATCATGTGCGGCAGCGCTGGTGTCTGTTGCAGATGGACCTGCTATTGGCTCAGCGCGTGTGCTGGAGACAAAGGTCCCTAAACTGCTGGGAAGTGCTTCCTTGAGGCTGGTCTGCTGACAGATACTGCTCCAGTACAGCCTTGCAGCGCCTAGACGGTCAAGGACCTCTGCGTTGGGTTTGATGATGGCACAGGCAACCACAGTCCAGCGGGTCCCTGTATGGAATGCCCAGCCATACACCGCACGGTCACAAGTCCATGCCTGGCAGTCAGGCACAGCCCAGAAGATGGTAAGGCGCATCAGTGTGTAGAACAGCTACTTGGTATTGACTTACTAATTAGGTCCAGAAAAACAGTCACCCTGCGGCTGCTATTGAGGAAGAGGGCCTGGTGCAAGGCAGGCATTACCTGACATTGCGAGCATCAGCATGAAGCTCTCACCCAATGTGTCCAGTAGCAGGCGGAAATCCCGCAAGGTGGGTTCCTGTTGCACATCACCATCAGCAGCCTCTGGCCTGGCAGCATAGATCTGGCCTGTCTGCCCTCCTGCACTGGCCACCATGCCAGCCTTCTCTTGGCTCCGCTGCAGGCTCACTTTACAGCACCCTCTGATGTGCGGAGGAAGCTGATGAGCGCAACTTTGAACTCTGAGCTTAGACAGAAGTACAATGTGAGTGAAAGATGGTGGCAGTGGCTAGCTGTCACAGCTCAAGTATTGTAGGAAGCAGCTTGCCTTGCCGCAGAGCTCTGCTGCAATCCTTGCATGGTAAGCACCTCAGGCTTAGTCTGCCTGGCAGAGAAGGGCAGACTTCAGTCAAGCGCACTTACGACTTGTCAGCAGGGCTTCAGGCATCCTCTCTGCCCTCTGCAGGTGCGATCTGTGCCTGTCAGGAAGGATGACGAGGTCACTGTTGTGCGTGGTACCTACAAGGTGGGACTGCATGCCGGCAAGCAGCTGGCTGGTCGCCAGTGGGAGTGCTCTCCTGTCACCTAGCTGCGCGACGCGGCAGCATCATGTTCCAAGCAAGCAGTTGTTATGAACCCTGTGGGACTCATGGCTGAGGCAGCCAGATGGGCAGGCATGATGTTTTGCGCGTGAAAAGGCGTCCTGGACTCAGAAGTGTGACTGAGTTGCTGGTGTCAGGAAGAACAGTGGTCCAGACGCCAATGCAGCTGTCACTGCTAGCTGCCTGACCTGCAGCATGCAGCGTGCAGGGAACAGGCGTGACATGACAAGCTGGCTTGGAATTGCACTCAGTAGCGTGGGATCTACTGAAGTCATGCTGCCTGCAGGGCCGTGAGGGCAAGGTGGTGGCCGTATACAGGAAGAAGTGGGTGATCCACGTGGAGCGCATCACTCGCGAGAAGGTCAACAGCGCAACAGTGAATGTGGGCATCCACCCAAGCAAGGTGATTGACCACAGAAGCTGCTGGCAGCTCGTGCTGGTGATGAGGGAGGCAGCGACGAGCCCTGCACGCTGCTGCATGTGCCTTATGCAGGCCAGCAGTTCCACAATGCAAAGGTGTCGGAGGAAATCTGCCAGCGCATGCTGACAGTGCCCCCTGTCCTGGGGTAGGAGCTGATGCGCTGTGTGCCTTTGCTCTGGTTGCCCACTGCCAAGAGGGGCCTGGTCTGGGGCTGTTTTCTTTGACATTTGGTTTGTGGGTGACTGCCCCATTCTGCATTCCAAGAAAGAGCTGTGCCTCCCTTGTTGGTGCTATCAATGCATGTGGATGGCAGCCATGTAGGCTGTGTGCCCGATGCCAGCAGGCCTGGAGGGTGCGCTGTCGTGTTGTCCGTGTTGGACACAGGGGCGGCTAATACGTTTTTGCAAGGGGTGTACAGGGCTGCTCTTTACCTGTATTAGTGCTGATGCAGCATGGCAGTCACCCTGCCCACAGCAGGCCTGGCCACACAGCTCAGCAGGCTGCTTGCCGTGCGACAGCGGGTCTTTTGGACTGCCTGCTGAGCCTGGCATGTTGCGCGGTGCAGGTCACAATCACCAAGCTCAAGCTGGACAAGGACAGGAAGGCCCTGCTGGAGCGCAAGGGCAAGGGCAAGGAGGCATCCAAAGGCACGTTCTCAGAAAAGGAGGTCGCGGCGATGCAGGAGGTGGACTAAGTTGGACCTTGCCGCTCATTGTTTGACTGTCCAACAGTACTCTGAATGCAAGATTGTTCATGAATTGAGACTTTCATAAAGGCTGGGAGCAGAGGCAGGGGGATTTTTCTTCTGCTCTTCAGTTCTGCCATGAGCACGACAGCTATAGCAAAGCTATGGAGGCAGGGTCCCAGCACCAGCAGCTGGCTGGCTGCAGTCTAAAGCGCTACAGGCAATGGTTCAGAGCAGCTTGCAATGGCTGCCGCCACCACATCTGCTGGTGCGGTCCTCAACGCAGGGCATTGGGCAAGGTGAGCTGCACTTATCGGCTGAGGAGCATGTGAGCGCCTTCTCCACCAAAGGTTGAGGAAGTCTCTGCGGTACTCTGCAGAAGCCATCAGCAGCGCTCCCTCCTGCCCCTCGTGATCGCCTGTTTTGGGCTCACAATGACAAGTGGGAGGTCACTGACAGGCACTGTTGCCTCAGCTTCGATTGTTGCCAAGCCACCCTCACGCAGTGAGAGTCTCACAGCGTGGCAGAAACTCTGCCTCCTTCCAGGGCTAAATGTGTGAGCATCTTGATTGAATATTCATTGTATTATCAGCCTGATGGACCCGGTTCGAGTCATGTCAGCCTCATCAAGCTCGGTGATCAGAGATAGAGTGGTCAAACTCAGAGATGGTCTGCAGCTGGCTCCCATAATCAATGTGAGCTCTAACTTGTGCCAATGCACATGCACATGCGTATCACGTGCAGCCATTGCCTGGCCAACATGCAGGGGTGCTGGACGTTTGCTGGGGGGCATGGGAGGCAAGCATTGGAGGATGCCCCCCAGACGCTTTGGGCGCACGCTGAGGCAGGCTGCACAACCTTTGACACAGGCACTATTCGTGCTGCCATGTAGCGCTGTCAGCTGCATGCATGTGCCTCAAGCTACCTGCCTCACTGTCCACTGACAATGCCTATTGGGGCGTCTACTGTGTCCAGACCGCTGGTGTGGCTGTGCAGCTGACATATATGGCCCGTCAGAGCGCATCCTGGGAGACTTTGCGAGGGAGTGGAGCCAGGCCGGCAAGGCCCCAGTGCAGCTTTTAACCAAGTATGTGCCCAACATCTTCCAGGAGGCGCCAACACCACACAGTATTGAAGAGGCAGTCCGCAGGTCGATGGCCAGTCTGAAGGTGATTGCAATGTGCGTCAACAGCCTGGTGTCCTGTTGTGAGCGCAGCAACAGCATTCCTGAGGCTTGGCCACCTCATGTGCTCCCCAAACTCTGTGGCGATGCTATGTGTGTCATTGAGACTGGCCAGGCACATCAAACCTGATGAGTTATCAGGCTAAGCTTTACTTGATGCACATCAGACCCTTTTTAGGCTGGTGTCTAACCCAAGGAGGCTTGCATGCATCCCAGAGCTCTGGCCTGAGCTGGGGCCAGGTGTGAGCGCTGCTGTGCAGGTGGAGCAGCTGGACTTGGTCCAGCTGCATTGGTGGGACTACAGTGTGGAGGGGATGGTCGAAACAGCACAAGCCCTGAACATCCTGCGCGAGCAGGGCCTAATCAGAAGCATCGGGCTGACCAACATAGGCTGCGAGGGCCTGCAGCAGATTCTTGATGCAGGCATTCCCATCGTCTCGAATCAGGTGCATGTAGGCAGGATGGCACTTGCTGTGCATGCCCAGCTGCATTGCCCATCACACAGCAATTGCCACTGATCATTAATCGTGTTGGCCTTGCAGCCCTGCATGAGTGCTGCAGAAAGACTACAAGGGTACATTGAACCTTGCATCTCAAAGAGTTCACGGGCCTCTCCGCAGGTGCAGTTCTCACTGTTGGACAGGCGGCCCCTGCATGGCATGCTGCGGCTGTGTGAGCAACACGACATTCATCTGTTGACGTACGGAAGCCTTGGGGGTGGCCTACTGTCGGACACTTTCTTCGAGACCAAACCCAGGCAGGGCATCTTAGGTGAGCCCTGCTTCTATGCTTGATCACATGGGCTAGTGCATTACCCTGACATCTAGCAGTGCACCAGGCCGCCTGACTGGAAGCTGCTGGCAGTGGCTGCTGCGGCTCACTGACAGTCATGCAGCCTGCCGACGCTGCTGCTGGCCAACTGTTGTGTGCTCTGCACCACAGGCAAAACAAAGTACAAGCCTGTGGACCTGAACACCTCATCTCTCAAGATGTACTGGTAAGGTCTGCATGATGCATTCCCTCCTCTGCAACTGCTTGCAGAGTTTATACTTGATTTTGCATTGCTTCCCCGCCATGTGCAGGAATGTGGTCAACCATTTTGGGGGCCAGGCATTGTGGAGAGAGCTGCTGGCAGTGCTGCATGGCATCGCTGATAAGCACACTGCCCCCATTGCAAATGTGGCGCTGGCTTGGGTGATGCAGCAGAGCAGCAAGAGGCTGGTGCATCCTATTGTGGGTGAGCTTAGCTCGTGACATTAGTGGCGCTGGGGTACTGCCAAAGTTTGTTTGATCACTGGGAAGCTAAAGTGTGCAATCTATGTGCCTGCAAGTATGGCAGAGGCCAGTGGCTGCAGGCTTCGCGGCTGCAACTCATCCGCCTAGCATCTTGACTGTCGGTGATGCAGTTGCCCGCAAGTGATGATGGCATGCTGCAGGCGTGCGGGGAGTCAGACACATTGAAGACAACCAAAAAGCTCTGCAGCTCACGCTAGATAATGACGATCTCACGGCCATTGACATGATCTTGAAACAAAGCTCTGGCCCAATGGGAGACATTTATTCCTTTGAAAGAGAATGAGCTGTGACGATGCAATGATGAAATGGTAGTGGCGCAGCAAGAGCTAGACGCTCTTGAGCTTCAGCCTCTTTTTGCTCACTTTGACTGTCTGCTTGAGCTGCGATCTGGGCTGGGCACCTGTCTGAACAGGCGTGGGCGGGCTTGGTTGCTGTTCACTTGGAGGTGGCTTGCGCTTGCCAGCAGGTAACTTACTCCTCCCAGCAGCTTCCTTACCACCAGGCTCCTTGCCCTTGCCCTTGCCACCAGACTGTTTGACCTTGCCAGCAGGCTGCTTGCCTGAACCAGCGGACACCAGGGCTTGGGCTGCGGCTGGTAGCTTCCCTTTGTTCCCTGGCAGAGCCTGAGCTTCTGGGCCCCTTGCTGCAAGACAGTTTGCTGAGTTGTTGGCAGCCTGCCCCAACACCTCCAGCTTGAGCTGAGCGCGCTGGCGCTTGCCAGGTCGCTTATGCTCCTGCTTGTCATGTCTGCTAGCCCTGGCCCTTTTCTTGGCACTGCTTTTTTGCTTGAGCTGCTGGGTCTTGGCCTCACGCTGCTGCCGCTTGCTGCTGGCCTGCCTGAGCCTGTCCAAGCGCTCAGTATGCGTCTCCACTGCCTGCAGGGTGGCAGGGGACAGTGCAATTGTCAGACTGTGAGCTCTGTTCACAGCCTGTGCAGGCACCTTGACGATTCATGAAGGCGGCTGCATGCCATGTATTTGAGAGCACTTGCACAGCAATGTTGCCAGCCACAGAAATGGACGCACCACATACTGCTGGCAGCATCTGGCAGCGCGCCACGAGAAAGCTGCACTTCAGTCAACCACAATTCCGCTGCAGTCCTGAGCCTACCTCATCCTCTTCAGGGATGCAATCCCGGGCAAAGCATAGATGGTCAATGCTGTCCGCTGGGTCTGTGCCGCCAGCAGCGGCCAGTTGCTTGGCATGCCTTTTGCTGGTGAGGTGGGCCACTAGAGCGGGAGCATTCAGGAGGAGGGCTTGCGTGCACAGGCGACACCTCAAGGGGGGACCCTGCAGCACTGCACTGCCTCATATCAGAGCTCACAGACATAGACACACTCCACAGGTCAGGTGAGTGAAGCGAACAGGAACCCAGCAGGAACAGTCGGATATGCTAAGCCCACCAGGAGTCACCTTGACGTGCTGTGCCACACTGCTGTCCAGCCAGTCCCTGCACAGAATTACAAGACGTCACTTTTGGCTGCCGAGCTGCAAAATGAGATTGCCAAAGACGCATGACTGTTGGTCACGGACAGCAGTGAACCAACGCTTACTCCAGCAAGGAGTCCAAAGCAGGATAGGTCTCAGCAGACTCTGTGCCGCCTGCTGCACTGCCCCCAATCCCGCGGCTGCTAATATCTGAGCCATCCATGTCATCCTCAGACAGGTCCTGAAGCCTGATGCCAGGCCCTAGGTCCTCTACATTGCAGTGGACATCTGACGTGCTGTTTTGGGTGCAGGTACAGCTTCAATCAGTCAGCGCCGTGTGAACAACAAGCTGCCACACAGCAGCCATTCACCAAGTGGGGTGAGAGGGCCTTTGCAGGATGCAATGCGGAGCCCTCACCTGACCCAGAGGATGAGCCTTCTGAGGAAGTGTTGCCTGCATCTTCAGGTGACCCTGTAGCATGGTGGACCGAAGCTTGAGCAATTCAAGTGCACATCATGGGCAGCTGGAGCCGGGCAGCATGGCAGTACCTGCATGATCCCCATTGTCAGAGCTATCATCTGAGCTGTCTCCCCCATCCTCGCCCCGCATTTGCAGCCAATCCCGGCGCTTGAGCATCTGCAGCCAGATGCATGGTGGGCACCCTCAGCACAGACTTTGGATAGGCTAAAAGGCAGCAGCATGGCCTCGCAGTCAGCTCACCTCTTTGGGCTCTCAAGCACGTCTGTATAACAGGCCTGCCCCACTGCAAGTTTCCAGGGAGCAGACCTGAGAAAGCTGGGGCCTCCTCTCTGGCTGTCTAGGTCAGAAATCTAAAACAAGCAGCCCCAGCTTTTTGTTTGGCCGACTCTGGCTGCTCCCCTCTGCATTGCTGAGAGTCTCTGCTTCAGCCTGAGCCTCTCAGAGGCCCAGTCACCCACAGGTGGGCTTGTGCTGCTAATCACTGGTGACAGTTGCCTCCCGCATGGCTGGGCACAATAAGGCGCCTCCCAAATGCCAGATCAAGCATGATGCTTGCCACCCTTGTCCCTGCAGGCCTCTCCCACTCTTCCTTGTGCGCGTCACAATGGCAGCCGCTCAGCACCCAGCCTCACAGCATGGAGGGCCTGCGCAGTCACAGGCCGTGTACCCGGATCCTCAGCTTGTGAGCAGATCACTGCATCACTGCTGCTGCTAGGCCTGGGCAGGTCATCTCTCAAGATGCTCAGATTGGGGCCTCTGGAGCCAATCTTTGGCGGCCAGCCCGCTCGGGATCGCTGCTGGACGTGAGCTCTGGGCCCTGGGTGCAGGTTGGGACTGAGTTCACTCGCCAATATTACCACGTGATGGCGAACACCCCCGACCTCCTGCACCGGTTCTACACGGAGGCCTCCACACTGACCTACATCAACCAGGATCAGGGTGGCGAGAAGACCGGCAGTACCGTGCAGGGCCAGACAGTGAGGCTTGGCATGCTCTTGTCGCTGTCAAACCACTGGCAATGTAAGTTCTGAGGTGCCCAGCTGCCCTTTGGGGTCCTGGCCTTATCTCAGGCTTCCCTTATGCGGCAGGCAGCATCACATGGGCCTTGCATGCCCATATCCGCATGACCTGGGAGCCCTTTGCTTCTGGGCCTGCCAGCAGTGCCCTGCTGTGTGCCCCCGCATGCTGCCCAGCCAGCGCCCGTCTGTGGCTGCCTGATGCCCTTTAAGTAGGCGATGTGGTGCCTACAGGCTATCCACAGTAAGGTGATGGCGCTGTCTGCGGAGCGCGGTGGCAGGCGCGCTGACTACACCGTGCAGTCCCAGAACTCCGTGGCCAATGGCGTCTTTCTGCAGGTCAATGGAGCGCTCAAAACTGAGGTGTGCTGCTGCACAGAGCACGCACTGCAGCCGCCACACCCCATCAACATCCCTTTGCCTGGCTGTTCAGCCGCTGCAGCCATGATGAGTTGCTGTACATAAAGGCCCCTGTCCGGCATTGACTTGCTGGGCTATGCTGTGGGCTGCAGAGCCAGTGTGCATGTCCGCTCTGAGGTGGGTCCTAGAAGCCCAGATCTGAGAGTGCTGAGGCCTGTTGCTGCTGCTCTGCAGGGCAAGCCGGACAAGCGCTTTGTGCAGAGCTTCTTCCTGGCCACTCAGGACTCGGGCTTCTTTGTGCTGAATGATGTGTTCGCCTTCCTGCCCCAGCCCAGCCCTCAGCAGCAGCAGCAGCAGCCACAGGGGCTGACCTCTGCTGGGTTGAGCGGGCTGGGGAGTGGGCCCACAGAGAATGGTTACTCTGGGGTGGAGCATGGGCTGGGCGGGTTTGCAGGGGTGAGCAGCGTTGTTGGGACCAAGCTGGGGGCAGCATTGCTGGGACATGTGCCCCGGATGGGCACCAGGCAGCACTCTGTTGAGGCTCGCCTGTGAAAATGTCGTGGGGCCACTTGGCATCCACAAAGCAGGCAGTCCTGGGACGCACAGCATTGGCACCCTGGCTTGTCCCAGGTTGCACAGCCGTGTTTGTGAGCCCTTCAGAGCTGCAGGACCATCTGTCCACTGCTCCTTCCTGCAGGCGAACGGCTTTGGGAAGCAGCACATGGGCAGCATGCACAGCGCGCACTCAGGACCAGGGTCCGGCCTGCCCTCTGAGCACATCGTCGCAGCGGCTGGTGGGGCCGGTGGGCAGGGAGGGCCCCCTGCGATGGGTGGCATGCACGCAGGTGATCCAGCCTTGGCGCTGCTCCCCAGCCAGCGCCTGTGCACGGACAATCAAGCTTGTAGTGTGCCAAGCAGCATCAGCAGGCTGCTGACAACAGACCAAAGGGCCAATTGTGAGACAGGCCACCGCAGCGCTGCTCCTCAGCCTGCGCCTGTGCTGGGGCACATGAGCACTCAGGGTGACAGTCATGCAGCGGGCGGGCCCACATGCCATGTGCAGGCTGCCTGCTGACTTGCTGTCTGCAACTGCCATGCGGCCTCCCTCACAAGGAGCCTGGCATGCATGCTGACCTACGTCAGGCGCACACCTGCCTATGGCGTGGCCAGCTGGCACCTTGCTTGCTGTGTTCTGTTACGTGCATCGCTGACTCCAGATGCCTGGACCTGCAGGTGGGGCAGGTGGGCCCAGCGCTCTGCAGCAGCAGCTGCAGGACTCTACCGCTGACTTTCTGAGTCGCCAACCGGCAGCGCCCGCGCAGCAACCTCTGCCCCCGCCTCCAGCTGCCAAGGTGCGGAGATTCTGTCTGCTCTCAGCATGCATCCATGTCCAGCATCAGCTGCATGGGGCGGCACTGAGCTGCTCAATGCTGCTGTCTCTGTTCAATTTGGCTCATCCTGGCTGCCTGCCAGCTGCTTCAGATGCCTTGGCACAGACCAACAGTCCCTATGCCTCCTGCAGGCCCCGCAGCAACCCCAGCAGGTGCCATCCCCCAAGCCCAAGCCAGCACCAGCCGGCAGTGGGGGGGATGTGCCAGCCCCCCAGCAGCAGCCGGCAGCCGGGTCGGGGCGGGAGGGGCAGCAGCCCCAGCAGGCGGCCGCGGCGCCACCTGCACCCCAGGAGAGCGCTGCCGAGGGAGGGGAGGCCCTGCCCCAGAGGCCCGCCCGCTCTGCGCAGCCCCGGTCGCCTACCAAGATGCAGGCACAGGTGCATCACCTGTGTGCTCAGTCTGCAGAGTTCAGACACATGCTTCAGATTGCACACCTCGTGCTGCGCAGCAGCGAGACATCTTAGCTGTTTCAGCTTGTTGCTGCCCAACAGCACAGCAGCATGTGTACTTTGGGCTCTCGAATTCCTGGAGCTGCGTCCGATGGCATCCTGTTGCCTGCAGGAGGAGGCGCGGTTTGAGCCTGAGCCTGAGTCCGAGGAGCATCGCACCCATCCTGAGCCTGCTGCTGCCTCTCAGCAGCAGCAGCCCAGCGGCAGTGCGCAGCAGACCCCCTCCTCCCGCCAGCAACCCATGAACTGGGCCGCCATGGCGCGCACTGCCGCTGACAAGCCAGCCAGCGAGAGCGGAGGAGCCACGCGTAAACCGGCTGCCAAGAAGGTGAGAGGGGCACATCCTGGGCTCTCAGCACACCTAAACTCCTACACTGGAGCGTTAGGCCTTGGTGGGGCATCTCTGACTTGCCAGCCCGCCCTGTCTCTGTCCAGCCTGCCTGGGCTCCTCACATCTGGTGGTGCTCCCCTTTTGACCTGCTGCATCCTCTGCCCGACAATTCTGTCTGCACAAGGCAGGCACTCCTACCCCATTTCTGTCCCCTTTCTGCAGAATGGATCGCAAGCGCCTGGGTCCCCCACGAAGGCGAGCTCGGTCACTGGTCGCAGGGAGGAGGTCCCCTCTGAGGGTGCAGCAGGTGGGTACAGTGCCTTCAGCTGCGCCTTGTTGCTGGTGCGCTCAGTCGCCCACATGTTGCCTGAGCGACATTGCAGGATCTTGCCTGCAGGGCAATGTACCTGCAGTAAGCCACCTGCTGCCCAAGTGCTTGAAAAGCTCTACATGTGACACTTTGGCTTGCCCAGTCCTGCTGTCCTCTGGCCGGTCCATTGCCATCTGCTGCTTCAGGGCAATGTCCCTTGGCTCCTCATCACGGGTAGGTGGCCCAATGCTGCAGGCGGGTCACAGGATGATACACCAGCGGGTGCAGGGACATCTGTGGGGCAGACACCTGCTGCGGCCCTTGCCCCCACGGCTGGGACATCAGGCAGCGGGGAGGGCAGGCCCTATCAGACCTCAGACGCTGAGCTGGAGAGGAGCATCTTTGTGAACTACCTGCCAGATGTGAGTTCCAGACTGAACAGTTCCCACGATGCCCTGAAACCTGCTGCTGCTTTCCTGAGGCAACTGCTGCCCTGTGTTGTATCCCTGCAGGCCCGTAACAGCCTGGTGAGCCGCAAAGCCCTTGCTAGTGGCATTCCCCAAAGCTGCCTGCTGCACCTCCTGCATCGATGCACGCAGGCTTGGGCACATGCAACCTGCAACTCAGGACACTGCTGTCTTGAAAGCGGATTGCTGACCCTGCGCGCTTTCTCCTGGTGCAGGATGTGCAGCGGGAGTCGCTGTACGAGGTATTCAAACACTTTGGTCCCATCAGGAACGTGCAGGTCAAGCGCAGTGGGGACCACTGCATTGCCTACTGTGAGTTTGAAGACGTGGAGTCGGCGCAGGCAGCCATTGCCAGCCAGGACACCCACTTTGCTGGGAAGCGGGTGAGCTGTGCTGGGCTGCAGCCATGCAGTGGCTGCTGTCATGCCCTGCATGGGAGCTAGCTGGCCCAATGCGCTCATATGCAGCCACTTCAGTTGACTGAGTATGTCCTGCTTGTACCCCTCTCCTCTCTGGAACCCTAGGCTTAGCTGCAAGGCTTCTGACATGCACTCCCACGTTGTGGTGGTGCTGCGCCAGCACTGCCTGTGTTCCCTCTCTCTGCGTACTTGCAGCTCCCAAATCCTGGCTGATGCCTAGTCCTCTGGCGGTGCAGCTCCTGATCCAGGAGAAGAAGCCGCAGACCTTCTTTGGCACCAGGCGGGGCGCAGTGCGGGTTGGCTATGGGGGTCGCAGTGACCGCGGCGGGTTCCGAGGCGGCAGGTCTGGCGAGCGGGGCGGATTCAGTGGTCGTGGAGGTCAGTGACACCTGTGCTGACTTCTGCCAACCTGACTGGGCTGTGCTAGAGAGCTTCAGACAACAGTGTGTGCACAGAGCTCTGCAAGCTGCATTGATGTTGCAAGCTGTACCACAGAGCTGCTGCTGGTGGGCGCTGGCAGCGCTTGCACAGAGCTCTGCATGAAGGCGAGGATGCCTGCCCAAGCATGTTGGTTTGGCCGAAGCCTATGTGAACAGCTGCGGTGGTCACAGGTGGCTACAGGAAACCAAGATGCCATGTGCTGCAGGTGCTGACCGTGCCGCCTCTGGCGGCGTGCCTGTGGAGGCTGGGCGGGGTGGCAACAGGGCCCCCCGCACCAGCTCTGGCGACAGGCGGGGTGAGAGTAGCCGTGGCGCACGCGGCAGCTCAAGGGCAGAGGTGAGCTGAAGTTACAGCCGCTGCCCAGTCTGTTGCAAGACATGGCTGCTGCCAGTGCTTCGGCAGGAAGCAGCCCTCAGTGCCTTTTGCAACATGCTCTTGTGGTGTGCTCCTGAGCCTGTTGCAGGAGCTGAAGGCTCCCTGTTGGTGATCCAGGGTGGCCGGGGTTCAGGAGTGAGTAGCCGGCCAGCCACAGCAGCAGCAGAGGCCTAGGCAGCAGGAGTCCGGGTGGCGGCCTCCAAAAGGCTGGCACCCCAGGAGCCCACAGCAGCTTTCACCAATGCTGACGCTGCTGCAGAGGTGGTGTTGCAGCACGTCTTGGGTGCAGCGGCTGGGCAGGCGTTTTGTTATAGTTTGCAGTGTGCTTACTCAGCGTCCCCTTGAATAATGCGCTTCCCATGAACTGTGGCTCCTCTGTCAGCTGGCTTTGCATGGTATATCAGGCAGACCATGGTGATGAGTGGGTCATTGTGACAGCAAGGCAGTCTGACAGCAATGCTTCTGAGATCTGAAGTAGGGTTACAAGCAAATTCTGTAAGACGCTATACAAACACTTTCATCGTACAGGGCATGGGGTGTCTCTTGTTGGTGTCTCAAAGCCGGCATGGCTGCTGAGACAGAATGCTGAAGATGCACCTTGTGCTGGCAGGCACATACATATGCAAAGGAAGTGTACGAGCCCCAGGCTGCCAGGCTCAGGCATCATGTACATGCATGCTCGTTAACAGCTTGTTGTGTGGGTACATCTGCTTGTACATGTGTGCAAAAGAAATCTGCTCTGCTCACACCTCTCTCACTCAGGGCTGGTGGTGGACTGCTCTCCTGCTTGACGCGCAGCGACTCGGGGGTTCATCACATGGAAGAACAGGCTGGGCACGGCTGCCAGCAGCACCATGGCAGGGTAGCTCGCAGGCAACTGAGGCGCTGATGGTGTGTGCTGAAGGATCTGCATGGGCACCGGAGGCCTGAGCAGGCAACTACTGAATCTGGCGCAGGCAGAGGTGACTGTCAGCCCGTGCTCACCTGATATGGCTTTGCTGCATGCAGGTGGTGGTCTGCATGGCGCTGCAGCTGAAAGAGGCAGCTGCTCGTGAAGAGCCAGTTGGCGTCCCAGCTGTGGTGTTTGGATACTTTCTCGTACCTGCAGAGCGGGACTGCCTCAGCTGCAGACCTTGGGAGAGGCGGATGCTTGCAGCAGCTGCCACCGACCGCTACCGCAAAAACATAATGTCCTCGGGGCTGCAGATGCATGCAGCAGCTGCCACACAGCACAGCCTGAGAGCCCTTGAGGCCTCCTGAGGGGGGTCACCACAGATCTTGACAAGCCAATCTGAAACATTCATGCCCCACCTGCCGCTTGGTAGGTGCTTGCGCTGCAGGCCATAGTGCTCCACAAAGTTGACAGCCTCCAGCAGCACCACCGCTGTGAGGGCCTGACCCATCAGGACGAAGGTTGCCGTGGGACCCCACATGTGCTGAACAGATGCAGTCACCGCCGTCGGCGCTGCGACCCACAGCAGCATTCTGCAGCAGTGGCGCCAGAGGATCATGCAGGGTGCCTCCCCCCTTGTCTGCCGCCATGAGGGATGTGGTGCGATCAATGAATGACACAAAGGCTGTGTCAGCACACTGTGGACCATGTCAACGCTGCGACAGGTAGCATTCAGCTGTGCCAGGGCAGACATGGGTCCACAGCCAGCTTGAGGTGCCTGCTGTTCAGGTCGACGACCCCCTGTCCCCTGGTGCGCAGCCAGTAAGTGGCCCCCTGAACCCCTGCCAAGCCATGAGACCCAGGGAGCTGCACAGAGCAGCATGCAAGCTTGCCCACTGAGACACCCGCCAAACCACGAGACCCCCGCAAGCTTGCCCAAGGGTGAATGGCCGGCGCAAGTGGCATGACACGCTAGTTGTGGCGGGCAGAGAAGCTCCTGCTTGCAGACCCGCAGGCGGTGCAGCTCGACACGCTGCACCCAGACGGACACAAGCTGTGTGCCATAGCAGGCGGGCATACTTGTTGTGCAGGCTGAGGAGCCCCTGCTTGCGGACGCGCAGGCGGTTCAGCTCCATCTCCACTCCATCTGCCAGGTTGCCTGCAATGCTGCGCGGAATGAAGCGGTACAGGCTCTCGTTCAAGCGAGCTGAGGCGGGGTCCTCCCGGGTGGCAACCTGCAGCAGCGAGCGGAGATGGGCAGCAGGTGGGTGTCAAGCTGTGCTTGTGCCCTTGGCAGCAAAACATCCCTGCTTGAAAGGCAGAGTGAGACATGCCTTGCAGCAGTGCATGAGGAAGGCTGAGCATGGTGAGAGGAAGCTTGACAGGAGCAGTCTCGGCAGGCCAGATGGCATGCCTAGGCGGCTTGGATGCGCAGTCCTCACCTTCACGTGGTGGGCCTGATGGGAATTGTCCCAGTGCATGTAGTAGGTCAGGCACAGCAGCAGGCCAGCCATGAACTTGTCCGAGCGGGTGCGCCCGTGAGTCAGCTCATGGGAGACTGCAAAGCCGACCCCTGCCGAGGCACCCAGGCTCGCAGTGAGGCCTGCACGGTGGAGGGGAGGCCTTAGCAGACCGCCAGACAACTTGCAGAGAGGGAGACGCACGCACGGCAACCCTCTGCACAAACTTGGTGTGCCGCAGCCAGCTCTTGAGCTGCATACTCCCATGATGATCACCTTGTCAGCCCCGTGCAGCAGCTCTTGAGGTGACTCCACTGCTCAGCAACCAGCAGCACAAGCAGTGCAACGGGAGGCAAGCAGCAGCCCACCCAGGATCGCCAGCGGGAACACGTCATTGGTGCCAATGAAGTTGCAGCAGGCCGCCACCAGGGTGCAGTGCAGCAGCGCCCACGTCCACAGCAGCAGCCTGTAGCCCTGGTCGCCCGCTGCCTCCTGCAGCTCCTCCTGCAGCAGTCAGGTGATGAGCGTTGCTTGATATGACAGCCACTGCAGGCAGTATGACACCAGCTGTTGCTGATTCTGTCCATCAAGCAGCTCTGAGCGTGCACCACTGGAATCTGAGGACACCACAGGCTGCAGCACCTACCTGGCCCCTGATGCATCCGGCCAGCAGGCATTATAGCAGAGGGTAGCTGTCCGCTGAGCTTGTGACACTTAGCAGACAGAAGCACCAGTCCGGGGTGTGGCCTGGGGGAAGCATCCTCACCTCGGTGCGACTGTGCAGATCCTTTCCTAGCAGCAGGTCCAGGCTGGGCATCACGACAAAGTTAAACAGCACGCCAGCCAGGGAGACTGCAGTGCAGATCAAGCCATCCCCAAGCTTGGGGTGCTGGCCGTACAGCACCTCTGCCATGTTGATGGGGGGCAGCTCCATGATGGCCTGCAGGTAGCAGGAAGCGCAGTGAAGCACAGCTCTGCACGTCAGGGGAGGTGTCCCTGGCTGCACCTTCATACAGCAGCTGGCCTGAACCTGTTGCTGCAGCAAAAATTGCGCATTCTGGCTGGCAGTGTTTTGGAGTGCTAAACAAGAGAGAGATCTGCAGATCTCAAATGTGGCGGTGTCAGCCAGCATTCCATGCCAGGTCAGCGCACCTGGGGGACAGGCAGCAAGCCTAGGAGCCAGCGGCTCCACTCAGCCCCATGCACACTGCCCTCGAGGGATATCAAGACGCTGGCAGGCGCCAGGAAGGCTGGCAGGTACTGCAGGTGTCCTGGCAGGAGGGTCAGGTACAGGCTGCCTAGCTTCTTTGAGGCCAAAACCCGCTGTGAAGGGCCAGGCAGCAGTGTGCCATCTTGGCTCCGCGCCTCAGAGGCAGCTCTGCATGCCAGCTTGCAGGATCTTCTGACCGTCCCACTGTGATGTTGGAGCAGCCTTGGGCTGGCAAACAGGGGATGTGTCTCGGTTCCCCCTCTTCCGGGAACGAGGGTCTTACTTGTTATGCCTGTGATTTGCATGGAGCCCTGCACTGCGGCAATGCCCAGCAGAAGCCCAGTACCTCAGGCTGTCTTTCTGACCACTTTTCTTCCACTGAACTTTCAATGAAGGAATCTCGAGAAATCTTTTACTGCTGTGATGACTGCTAACTCTTTCTAACCTGATTATGGTATTGGCACAGCATCACCACAGCAGGAAGCGTTAGCTTCTTCCCAGTGGACATGAATTCTGCAGACTTTCTATCACAATGTCAGTGCAGCACAGAGGAAGTCAATTGCCTGCAGCCCTCAGTGCAGAACACCCATTCAGAAGTGCTCCAAGGCTGTCATGCTATTGACCTCATACTGCCATCACCAGTAGCACTTGGCCGAAAACAGTGGATTCGATCCCAGACTGTTGACATCAAGTTGGGCCATGAGTGGGACAAGGAAGCATTAGTGCTGGATGGCTAACAAAGTCTGAGGGAGGCCGCATGCAGTGTCAGCTGCTCAGGGCATTGCTGCCTCAGTGCCGTTTATTCCTTTGGCATGGCTGGCGTGCGACGGGGCAGCGCAGCCACCATGTCTTTCACGCGTGCAGGCAGCTCCTCAAAGGAGAATTCTGGCTCCTCTCCTGCTTTCTGATTTTCAGCCATCGTCTTGACCTGCAGTGGCACATTGCCATTTCATGCTTGTGGCTTGCATCACAGCTAAATCCTGTCAGCTGGTCATCCTGCCTTGTGCACACACAAGCGCCTGCAACACTCTTGATGTCAGCTCACCCCTGCGGCATACAGCTAGTAGCACCTTGAACAATACCAACAGCACGCTGCATCCTGCCACACTCTCTCATGCCACACAACCTACAGCAGCACTGCGCACCTTGGCCACACCCCGCTGCAGCTCGTCCCTGCCAAACAGCACCATAAGGGGGATAGCATGGTCATTGGCCTCCCGCAACTGCTGGGGGAACTTGGGGGCCTCCTTGTACCCGAATTCTGCAGCCACGCCCAGGCGCCACAGCTGCGCGCAGACCTGCATGCGCTTCTCCAACATGCCCTCGCCCACTGAGGCCACCAACACCTGCAGCAGGGGCCATGCAGTTGGGGCAGGGGTGTGCATATTTCTCTCAGGCCCTGTTTGCATGCACACTGAGGCTGCCAGTGCCGGCAGCACCAGCCCCAGGCAGGGCTGGTATGGTCCACTGGAGTCTGTGAGCACATTGCTACAGCAGCATGCCCCTCTCCAGCAAGCATGTGCGCAGGGGCTGGGGAGCTTGTCAGAAACGGAGGCAAGGTCTGGTGGCAAAGGGGCACATGCAAGCATCACAAAGCTGGCTGGGCAAGAGGCTGCCTTGGGCACTCTGGAATGAGGCCCAGGTGGCGTACATCAAGGGGCCACCAGGACCTGCAGGGTATGGCAGCTGGCACCAGAAACAGGGTCTTTGCAGGCATTGAAGCACCAATGGGCAGGCGTGGAGTCGTCTGTCGATGGCACATGCCACAGCTGCCTGGATTTGCCGCAGGCAACATGCTCCGGCACGGCTGCCAACAAGAGCCTCACAGCCGAAAGCAGCAGTGCAGCTGGCCTGCAAGGCTGCCGCAACGCACCTGTGAGGAAGCACTGCACAAAGCCTCTGCGGGTCCTGGCAGTATGGCATGCACAGTCCAGCACACCTGCGTCTCACGCTCCCGGATGTCCCCCTGGGACCGCCACTTCTGCTCCAGCAATGCGAAGATGCGCTCAATACCAATGCTGATGCCCACTGCAGGCACCTGCTTGCCCGAGAACATGCCCACCAGGTTGTCATACCTGCTGCAGGGCACAGGTGTCAGGGCGCGTGCAATGACCTGTTGGGCCTGCAAAATTCATCAGGCCCACACACTCGAAAACTTCAGCCCAGCATGTTCCTGTGCACAGCAACACTCCAATACCTCACGCCGGCAGGCTAGCCTAGGCGGCAGCAGGCTGTCAAAAGCCCATCTTGCGTGCAATTGATTCCAGGCAGCGCTGCAGCGCAGACAAAGATATGCATCTGCAGGCACTGCCACATGAGCCACTGCAGATGGGGCAGCAACAGCTGATTCATGTCCTTCTGCAGACAACAGCCCTGCCACATAATCCAATCCTGGCCAGCAAGACGTGGACCTGCACTCCTTCAAGTTTGACTTCACCCACCTGCTGCCAGACGCAATGTACCCCACTGTGAAGTCCCTCCCATCAAGGGCCTTGACCATGTCTGCCTCACAAACAGCCTATGGCCCAGCAACAGATTGAGCTGGTTCAGGGGGGCGCCAGCTGTACAGACCACAGCACACCCCAATGGTACTCTCGTTGCAGAGCACCCACCTGCCGCCAGCCGCGATGGAACCCACTTTGGGGTCGCTCCCATCAAAGGCCTTGACCATGACTGCCTCATAAATGAGCCCTGTGTAGTAGTCTAGCCCCCGGGCTAAGGAGAGGTTGAGCTCAATGAGGCCACTGTCCAGAGCGCCCATGGAGTCCAGGAAGCCAATCAGGCGCTCCAGCTCTCCCAGCGCCTCCTGGGCGGCAGGGACCTGGGACAGGGAGTCGTTGCGCAGCCTGTCCAGGATCTGCACAGAGAGCAAAGCAGTTGGTCCAGCCGGTGACCCCATCTTAGGCAGCAGCTTGTTCAGACTTTGAACAACATTGAGTGATGCTCAACATTGAGTGATGCTCTTTGCACAGTGCATGATGTGCTCCTGGACCTGCGACAGGGAGTGCTGTGCAGGCTGCCCTGGGATATGCCCAGGGAGCACAGATAGGCATCAGGGAGGGCAGGGCAGGCAGCACCTCAGCAGGAGGGGTGCTGGGGATGTGGGTAGAACAAACTCTGAGCTGTCTGCCAGGCAGGCACCTGGGCAGCGGGCCCCGACATACGGGCAGCATGGAAAGCAGAGCAGCACAGCAGCACCTGGGACAGGCCCCCAGTCCGACAGATCTCAACATCCATGCATGGAAGGAGGGTGGCAGAGGGATTCTGTGAACAGGCAGCATGCACTGGCACAGCTTCAATGCAGGGCTGGCAGGCGCCTGGGCAGGTCGCCTAGTAAGTGGGGCTCCACAATCAAGGGGAATCAGAGGGCAAAATAACGCAGCATCAGGCTTGTGAAGGACAGAACTTGTTTGCAGACTTCTTTG
Organism: Asterochloris sp. CNOR1; assembly: GCA_963969365.1. Lineage (NCBI taxonomy): Eukaryota > Viridiplantae > Chlorophyta > Trebouxiophyceae > Trebouxiales > Trebouxiaceae > Asterochloris > Asterochloris sp. CNOR1. The sequence goes on along the minus strand of OZ017746.1, from coordinate 2,657,279 downwards.
ACAGGCACCTGTGCCGCTGTAGGCAGTCCTGCCATGACGTGAGTGAGGAGCAGCCTTGGCATGCAGGACTATCAGTCCAGTCAGGAAGGCACCTGGGCAGGATCCCCCTGAAAGACAGGTTCCACATCATCCCGAACGTAGCGCCCAATGCGGTCGGCCACGTCCCCGTCCAGCCTCTTCTCGTCCACCATCTCAGAGCGTACCTCGGGCCAGGGCGTCTTGTCCAGCTTGTCGATTGCACTGCAGAGCAGGGCACGGCAGCAGCAATCAGCTGAAGTTTGCACAGTGCGGCCTGAAGCGTGGCACGCGGTCCAGCCTCTGCATTGCATTGCAGGGGAGGGCAGGGGCGCAAGCTGAGATCACTGGCAGCCAGCAGGATGCAGGCTGACGCCAGCGCTTTGCCCAACTTATTGATGGCACTGGTGGGTAGGGCAGCATGGCTCAGGTCAGCAGGAGGCACCAAGATGGTGCTTCCAGCCAGAGCCTCATCTCCAGCTTGTCTATTGCACCTTGGAGCAGGGCATGGGCAGCTCGAATCAACAGGAGCCAGCACAATGCAGCCTCAGAGCAGCCTTGTCCAGCCCCACTGCCCTGCATGGCTGTCCAGGGCAAAGGGGGAACCTCAGCCAGCAAAGCAGCAGCCAGATGCAAACAGCGCCGGAGTGCTACAGCCTGACCCGTTGCCGCTGCAGCAGGCATGCAGACTGCTGCTTGTGCATTGCCATTGTTCATGCTCAGGAAGTCTGCTGAGCATGCAGGTTGCTGCTGGCAGGCTCAACTGCCACATGCATGCACAAATGCTGATCACACCTGTAGTACCTTCTCAGCGAGAGACACTGCAAGCACCAAGCCCCTGTTGCTGCACTTGCCTGAACAGAGGTGAGCCCTGGACAGTCCCTGGGAGGGGACTCATCTGTGACGCAGGAGGTCCTGCAGGGTGCAGACTTCATGATGAACCTGAGTGGCACTTACCTGCAGATAGTCCTGAACTTGGATTGTGGGACGCCGCTGTGTGCCATCATGGCATCCAGCAGCCGCCGGTGGCTGACCTTGACCACAAAGGTGCCAATCTGCAGCTCAGTCAGGATCTCCAGCACCACCTGCAGCAAGGAGAGCAATGTTACATCCAGTGATCAACAATCCCGGCCCCTTCAACCATGATGCAACTGCCGTTATCTGGATGCTTGGGCGTTGCCAGCAGGTTGCTGTCGCACAGTGGGCTGCAGAGCCATGATCAATGTCGGCGGCAGCCCTGTGTAGTGCGTGCTGCCTGCAATGACTCAAAGTCCAAGGCGTGGCACTGCAAGACGCTGTGTGCTTGCTCTCGCTGCTGAAGCCTGGCTGGGAACTGGTGCCCAGTGCAGCAGGGACCAGCAAACACGGCTGCCCCAGAGATGAGGCTTTGACCCTCACCACAGGGATGCCCGCACCTGAGACCATGGCAGGCAGCGCCCAGCAGAGTTGCGGCACGGCGTTGTGTACACCCGGCCCACCAACGCAATACAGCAGTGCCAGCTGCAAGCTGTGGAACCCTCACCGCAAAACTTTTCAAAGCAGGCAAATGTATGGCAGCATCCAGTTGCAGGCACAGGCTTTGGGTGCCGCCTGTCAGAGCGCACAGCACAGCAGCAGCTTGAATCTCCTGCAGTCTGCCCTCACTACCCAAAAGCAGTCAGTTCAACAAAGCCCAAGAAACATGCAGGACCCCTCACCGCCACGATCCCTACGTCAGCCACGATGGTTGGCAGTGCCCCACAACATCCAGGGTGCAGAAAGTAAAGCACATTATGCTACCTGCCAAAGCGTACCAGCAAGCGACCTCCCCAGCAGTCCTCTCGTAACATGACAGAAGCAGTCAGTCCCCCTTCACCAAGACAGACACAGTCAGCCACAACAACACCAAGGAGCTTTGCAACTCTCACTGCGAGGATCTCAGCGTCAGGTACCATAGGCGCGTAGCGCCCTGCGATGTCCAGGTCGCACTGGTAGAACTCGCGGAAGCGCCCACGCGTCATCTGGGGCTGGTCCCGCCGGTACACCTTGCCAACGTGGAAGCGCTTGATGTTGTCCAGAGCGTGCTCGGCCACGTACCGCGCAAAGGGGACTGTCAGGTCATACCTGCAGCAGGGCTTACACAAGTCCGTGCCAGGTGATGCGCAGCAGGCACCGTGAGGCTGTGGTTGCAACACAGCACTCAGGCTGCTTAGCCCTGGTGTCAGACATGTAGCAAGGCACAGCCATGTAGCGTGCTAAGGAAAAGTGTGGCATCATACACGTACTTACAGCAGGGGCGTGTGTGCCAGTCTCAGTCAGGGTAGCAACAGACAGGCTGTGAGGTTGCAGCAGGGTGCAAGGCAATGGCGCCGTAGTCTGCCGGTGAGCAGGGCTTTGCACATGGCCGGGGCTGGGCGCGGGCACCTGAGCAGAGTGTACACAGTCCAACAACACAAACTGGCAGACAGTCAGCTTGACCCAGGCAGCTCCCAGGGTGTCGCTAGCTCACTCAATGACAGATTGTTCCGCTCTGGTCCCACAGGTCAAAGGTGAGCCTGAGAACACTGTCCATCCATAATATCTTTGCAAGCAGCTGCTCATGCAAATTAGCGTCCCTGTGAGGCCAGGCTTACAGGATGTGGACCCCGGCCTGCCTGCAGGACCAGGCATGGCTAGCATCATCACAGGACTTGGACTTCACCTCCTTACCTGAGGGACACAACTGTGACGACCTGCTACTGCAGCCTCAGGACAGGCCTTCTTGAGCTGTCAACACCAGGGAGACCACCGCTTGCTTCAGTGAGGAGACTATGGCCCAATCTCTGCCGTCACCTGAGAGACAGGATCTCTCCGCCCTGGTCAGCCAGGTCATAGATGAGCTTGCTGTCTTCTCCATACTTGCCCATCAATGTCTCGCGCAGCTCAAAGACAGGGGTGTCGATGCTCACAGCGCCGTGGCGCTCAAAGACGGCTGTGATCATCTCGAAGGCGTGCTTGCGAATCATGAGCTGCTGGGGGGAGAAGTCGCGGGTGCCCTTGGCAGCCTTGGGCTTCACAATGGGGGCGCTGGCCTGGATGCAGGCGGCTATCTGCAGCAGGAGTAGGGCTGCGAGCGTGTTCCTGCATGACTGGCAACTTGCTCCCCATGGAGTTTACTGAACGTATGAGTTGCAGCAGAGAAGGATGCGGGCCTGAATGCAGGCGGCCACATGCAGCAAGGATGGGGCGGGATGCGGACAGTGAGTGGCAGGCAGGTGTATCAGAAGCAGATGGTGGTGGAATGCTTCTCTGCACAGCACACAGCAGGCAGCTGCCAGCTGCAGCTGCAGCTGACAGACAGCTGGTTCCTCTCACACCAAATGTTTTGTCAGATAAGGTGCACCGGCCAGCCCGTGGCAGCCTCAGCTTGCAGCTTGCTGGAGTCATGGCGTGGCAGGCAGAGGGGGGCCAAGCAATTCAGCCAGCTCACCTCAACAAGCAGGTATGCCAGGCGAGGGCTCAGGGGGTTGAACTCCGCTGTGACGGCCTGCAGCACAGCATCTCTTGAACTGGAGGACGGCCCACGCATGTTTGAGTGTCAGCAGGGCAGCATTGACGGGCAGTGCCAGAGCTTGAAGCATCTCACTGATCACACGGCAGACCTGACAGTCAACTGTTGCGACCCTAGGCACGTGAAGTAGTACTGAGCTGGCCACCCCTGGACCTGTCGCTTGACTCCACGACTGCCTTGAGTCAAACAAAGCAATCAACCAGAAGGAAGCAACCACTGCTCACAGGACGCCACCAAGGTGGCAAAGCTATCGGCCCCTGTGCTGCGCAGCCCAGTGGCGGGTGCACAGCAAGGGCGGATGCAGAGGCAATGTGTCACTCCTCAGATAGGCCATTAGTGCTGCTGCTTGCCTGGACGACCGCCTCCAGCTGGGCGCTGGCCTGCCCACCAGGTTGCACCCCATCCTGCACCCCTACACTCTCCTCCTCTGCATCAGGCACCAGCTGAGCGACCAGGTCCAGCATGGCTGCGCTGTCCTGGCCAGCAGCAGCAGGGGGGGTCACGCCGTTGGCCGTGGCCCCCGCTGGCGACCGGGCCAACCCCTTAGGTGCAGCGGCCTGCAGCAGGGACATCATTACCTGGCTCAAGTCAGCACTTCTGTGGAAAGCAGCCAAAATTTGGGCGCAACATGGCAGCTCGGAGGCGCTGGTGCTCTGCAGCAGGGGACTGCGCCTAGGTCAGCACACAAATGCAACAGAGCGCCTCACCTTGACTGCTGCGGGATGTACAACTGCATCCCACTGCTCACCTGGAGCATATATGCATGTATGCTCACGATTGGCGCTCCTCAAAGAGCTGATGCTGCAGATCAGCATAATCACAACCTCAATCTCCCTGGCCCCCCCCCCCCTTCACCTGCTGGTGCAGCGCCATGCCAGACAGCGGCTCCACCCCTGCACCTGCAGCAGGCTGCGCCGCAGCAGCCAGCCGCTGCCTCATCGAAGCCTCCACCAGGCTCTGCAGCATGGCGGCGCCCCTGCCCACAGTGAATTGGGGGCGGCCGCCCTTAGCACTGCCCTTCTTGCTGCCCTTCTCCTTCTTCTTGACCCCCATAGCGTCTGCTGCACTGCCGCCACCGTCTGCTGAAGGCTGAGGGGGACCTGGGGAGGCTGCCTGCAGCACACCCACATGATGATTGCAGGATATGCACAGAAAAGCAGCGCTGCTGCAGCCCAGCAAAGCATTCCAATCTATGAGACAGCACATGCCAGCAGGGAAGGCTGCATTGGGCGCAGGAGAGCCCACCAGTAGCACAGGTGCCTGCCAGACTTCATAGCGCTTGGCATAAGTGCAGCTGCAGTGTCAGTGGCCAAAGCACCACCAGCCAGCTACCCAGACCCGCCACCGACCTAGTGATGCAGCACATGCAGGAGGGCTCCAGGGTCAAGCAGTTCAGGTGCTGCTTGCAGCAATCGCTGGCTGTTGCCAGCCGGACAGCTGGCATGCATTTGTCACCTGTGGGGCCCCCTCCTGCTGCCTCAGCAGCAGCGTGGCCAGCACCGCCTCTGCAGCCAGCACATTCTGCAGTGCTTCCAGGGCAGCCGCAGCAGCCTGAGCAATGGCCAGCGTGGGCTCGTCCAATGTGGGCTCAATGGCTGCACTGAGTTGTTGAATCACGTCGCTGAGGGCGCAGGGCTGCTCCAGCGCCCTGGCAGCTGCCTCTAAGCGCCTGGCCTGGGCGCTGACCACCTCCTGCAGGGGGCAGGCACAACAAGCTTTCAGATGTGACAAATGCGTTGCAGCAAAATGAGGCAGGCAGAGGCAAAGCAACAGGCAGCATCCTGGCGCATACAGAGGGTCGAATATGCTGGGCGCGGCAGCAGCAGCGACATTACACATGCTCCACCACATGCCCAGAGCAGGAGAACACCACTTATGTCAAGCCTGCACTACAAAGCAGGGATCACCATGGCTACAGGCAGGTGCTGCGTCAGGTACTTGATGCGCGCTAGGGCCAGAGTGCCCACCCGCAGGAGCTGCCGGGCCAGGGAGGCCAGCAGCTCCGGCAGCTGGTCCGGGTGCTGCATCAGGAGGGCCTGCAAAGATGCACAGCTCTGTCATTGACTGGCCAGAGGTTTGGCTTGCAGAGGGCCTGCAGCAGCAGGTTGCACAGGGCTGGGCAGCTGAGATGATTAGCTCAGCAGCCAGCAAGCATGCAGTCCCCCTCAGTGCACTGTGTCCAAGGCACAGGCTGCAGCCTGTGGCTGTTCTGCCTGGAGGTCTGCTGCTGAGTGGCAGTACTGCTTGGAGGCAGTCACATCAGCGCAGGTGCCAGTGGCGGAGGGGCCCACCTCAGCAGGCTTTGCTCCTGTGCCAAGTGAGAGCTTGACCGACCTCTCGAGTGCCTCCACGTTGGACTGCAGGGCGCCGTGGCTCTACAGGCAGAGGGGCATTGTCAGAGTCCGTTGACGTGCTGAAACCATGGCAGACGATCACAGTTACAAGCGCCCCGGGACAGTGCTCACCCTGGAGCTGCCGCACTCTTGAGCAGTATTGCAGTCACCTAAAGGCCACTGAATGCCTCAGGGCCTGGTGAAAAGATGTGATTTGCAATGGTACCAGCCTCAGCAGCGACCGCTGCTGGCCATCTGCACATTGCATTACATCGGGGAGCCATTGCGGCCAGACCTTGGGCTGCATAAGCCCACCTCAGGAACTGCATTGAGAGAGGTGCCTAGATTTGGCCCCTTGCGAGCATTGACCCTGGTGGAGTCATGCCACAGCCCGCGCAGGTCGCCAGCCACATCCTGAGCCCTCCGCTGGTACTCATTAGATTCCAGCAGAGGCCTGACCTGCATGCGCAGCAAGGTGCTTATATATATATATATGCTTGGTCAGGAGCTGGCAGCCTGATCTTTGACAGCAAGCAAGCTGCCTTGCACAGGTGCAGACGTGGAGAACAGGGGGACCAGCAGCTGAAGCGTCCTGCCATTGCTCTAGCAGCTCATATCTGCAGCTGAGGCCCACCTTGGCCTGCAAAGCCTCTGCTGTGAGGGCTGCCACAGCAGTTGCCAGCGGCAAAACGGCCTCCGCCTGCTTGGAGGTCAGCACTGCCACGCCCAGGGTGGGTGCCTGCCCCTGCTGCATCACCTCCCACTCCTCACGCGATAGGCCAGGCACCTGCAGTTGGGCCCCCTGCAGAGCCTGCATGTAGCAGATGGAGCACAGGTCTTAAGACAGTAGCAGGCCCGTGGGGGGCACAAGGTGCTGCTGGCATGCAACTGGCCAGACCGACTGCAACGCTTGCAGGTAGCAGCAGCACAAACTGCTTAAATAACTGCCAGAGCTGTAAAGACAAGCCAAATGTGCACCCTTGCAACCCAATGCCTGTCGCCGTGGCGACCTGCATTGCTCTCCCAGGTAATGTGCTTATATACAGATGACAGTCCTCTATACTTGACAGGGCCAGCTCCAACCTTAGCACACTGTGCACGGGCATGCCTTGTAACTGCAAGGCCTGAGATGCACGAAAGTCCAGATGATGCAGGCTCAACCTGCCACCAGCATGCCTTGTAGCCTCAAGGCCAGATGAAGCAGTGCTCACCTGGCTGATGGGCTCCAGGTTGGGGCTGTCCACCACCATACCAGTTCCGGTTGCCACGTTAGCAATCTCAATCAGGGCCGGCTCATCCCCCGTGCTGAAGTGCACGGTGGGCACTATGTTCTTGTTCAGCACGCTACACAGGAGCTCGACCACCTCCCGGCGCACGCGACTGGTGCCATGGGCCAGGCTGAGCAGCCGCACAAACACTGCCGCGCGGCTCTGCAGGCGGCTTAAGCTCCTGCTGGTCCTGTCTTCAATTGGGTTGGCCACAGTCTGGAGCTCCTTGTCAGCCTGCAGCTGGCAGCATAACAGTCAAGATTGGTCATCATCAAGCAGGGATGGAGGCATGCATTGCGCTTGCAGCAAGCGCTGCTTGGGATCAGGGAACCAATTGGATAGCTCCTATCCTTGGCAGCCAGGTGTCTGCCTGATCAGGGCAGCCAGCTTGGCGACATTGCTGCTCAAGTGACCACTTGTTGACATTGCCAGGCAATGCAGCTTGCTGCTTGCCTGTTTGACAGCTTCATTCTGCAACCTTTGTGCTGTGTCTGCGTCCAGCTGCACCTGCTGGCCCTGAGCCACCTTCAACACATCGGCACTGGTGGCAGCGACAGCTCCAACAGCAAATGCAGCTGCCATTGGATCCCCAGCACAGTACTTGAAGGTGGCGACCCGCCTATTAAGTTCTAGGTCAAGATCTGTGTGGGCTTTGACCGTTGACTGCTGCTGGACTCACGCCCAGCGTGCTGAATAACTACTTTCGGCTTGTTGCTTCCATTCTGTGATCTGATGCTGTCAGCATCACAACGCCACGGGATGCTGGCACACAAGAGCCCTACACAGCCGCCTTTCAATTCAGCATGCACTTCAGTGCTGCCTTACACTTGCATGGCGAGGCTGTCTGTCACTTGGCTTGCTCAACCACAGATGCCTGGTTCTGCCTGTGATGCAGCCCTGTCAGAGGCTTGGTGACAGGCAGGCAAAGCAAGTCCTTGCCCCATGGTGGCACCAGCAAGACCAGCGCCTAGAAGGTGCAGTCTCATCTCCGCATTTGACTGACAAGAAGTGCGCCCCTGTCAAAGGCTGTACAACTAGCTGACACCATACCAGATTTGGTGTCTGCAGCTGTGCAAGGTGGTGCAACGGCAGCAGAGGTTGGTTGCAGATGAGTGTGCTGCCTGAAAGCTCTGATTGCATTCATCGTAGCAAGCTTCATTCATTTGTCAAGATTCAAGTGAGTGTGGCTGCCAGCAATATCTTTTCTCAATGTTTGCTGGCAGTGGTTGACAATCAGCAGTTTGGGCCATGGGTTCACTGTGGCTGCGGGCCGCGTGGTCAAGGGAAGGCCATCAGAATGCAGAGTGTGTGAGCCACCAGGGCTTCCTGGGGGGAAGGCGCCCACCCTTGATGAGGGCATCGTCTGCAAAATTGCGCCACTGGCTAGCGCTGCTAAAGTCGGTGACGCCCATGTGTGTGGCCAACCCACGCAGCAGCTGCACCACCCGCAGCACAAAGAACATGTCACCAGGAAATTGTTTGACGCCCATTTTCTTAAGGGGGGAGTCCGGGTCAAAGGGGTCCACCCTGGAAGCAGCAACAGGAGTTACTTCAAGGAAGAGGAAAGACTTAGCACCAGCAGGCTGCCAGTTCAGCAGCTCAGGTTCTGGACAGGCACAGGTTCTGGATGCAGGCATGCATATGAGAGGCTGGAAGGCACGGGTGAAGCCCGCAGCCGTGACCTCATCCTGGTGCGAGGGGACTTTGCCTGTGAAGTATGCAAAGGCTGAACAGCAAAGTCAAGGTGGCAGCTGTCCTGCAGGGCTTAGCCTGCAGCATGCCATGCAGGAGCTTGCCTGCCTCTCGTGTCAAACATGCCATATGCCATTCTGGCCTGCAGGGCCACATTGCCCTCCTCCAGCCTGACTCCAACATGCTTCAGGCTGGCAGCAATGTCCTCATGGTCACCGATGTCCAGATTGCGGATCAGCTCAGCAAAGGCCAGACGCGACTCGTCAGGCAGCTGCTTGGACTGCCCATAGTCCAGCAGGCCTACCCTGCCCCCTGGAAACATGCATCCGTGGCTGCCAAGGATGAATGAGGTGAGGCATTCAAGGCCTCAGGCAGCAGGTCAATCAAGCATACAGCGGGCACACCATGCCCCTAGCGTCGCTAGACTGACAGTGCTGCTGGTGTCCAACTTGGGATGCAGGCGGGGAACTACAGCAGAGGCAGCCTCCAAGAGGTATGCAGATTCGACGCTGACGAGATGAGAGGGCACAGGATGCAGGCCAGGACACACACTGAGTAGCACCCTATGGAGGCCTCTAGCAACCAGCTTGGCTTACTCAACCAGCACTGACCTTTCTGGACAAGAATGTTGCCTGCATGCAGGAGATGTGCACAGTTGAGCAGCCCTGACCAAGCAAGACCACACAAGAGGGCTGACAGCAAGCTACTGCAATGCATACTGTGCATGCTGGGCAGACACCTTGGCTGTGCTCAAATGTAAAGTTAGCAGTGCAGTCACAAAGGCTAACCTGGGTGGCCATCTGCCTGGAAGAGCCCATCATACAGCAGCATGCGGCCATAAGCCTCCGACACCCGCTTGATGAGGCGTCTGATGCCAATGTTCCGCTGCCGCTGGGACAGCTGCTTCATTCGCCCCTCCAGGCGGGTGATCTGCGTGCCCTCCACAAAGGTCATGACCAGCACCTGCATGAGAAGGGTTGCTACTTTTGATTGGGAGTCATGCAGCGCACTGTCAACACATTGCTTCACCTCCCAGCCATCACAATGATGTCAGATGGCGCTCTTCACCAAACATCGTGCTGACCTTATGCAAACAGGCTGTGAGAACAGCATCAATGTCCTGTCAACAGCACGCACCTGCTTGGTGGTCAGGCCAGGCACGGAGGTGGGGATCACGATGCGGCGCCCCACGCCCTGCCTCTACAGCAGGCAGGCAGGACCCATCAGGTTGTGTCTGCAACGGCCTTGCAGTAGCATGCTACCACAGGATTCAGAGTCCACAGCTGCTTCTCGCAATTGATGCTTGCTGGGCACATGACGCTGCTTGTCAAGATATACAGCGCTCGCCAGGACAAACTCGAGGGCTCACCTTGAGGTCGCCGGCAATCTTATCCATCACCCGTGCCTCTCGGTGGAAGTCGAATTCCAGTTTGATCTGCAGGCAGTCCACAGGACAACTTTTAGCTCTGCTGCAGCAGCTGCACTCATTGGCTTAGCTTCATACTCGTCAGGGGACCTGCACACAGAAGGGAACACCCCAAACTCTAACTCGCCCCAACACTGCCAGGGGGATCATGCAGAGGGATCACACTCTGAGAACAGCAACCTGGGCTTTCGCAGAAGCCCTGCATCCTGCAGGAATTCTGGCTGCCAACTGGCTTTCTGTGTCCTCGGCTGCCCTGCCCCATGGTTAGGCAGCGCAGTCCTGCTGGCCTCATCATACTTCAGGACTTGCCACATCAACAGGAGAGCCGCACCTGGGCAGCAAGCTCCCTCACGGCCGACACCAGGTCAAACTTGAGCTCAAACTTCTGGAGGAAGGCTGCCGCGAGACGCACATTAGTCAGGTCTTGCAGCATCGTGCCCAGAGCATCTGGGTACTGCACTTTCACAGCTACAAGGCCTTTAGGAGGCCCATCACGTGCACTGCGAGCTGCTGCAGCAGCTAGCTCTGCGGCAGAGGGCTCCACGGCGGGCGGCGTGACCCAGCTATGTGTGGGGATGTGCAGGTGCTGTCCCAGCTCCAGGCTGCCCAGGTCCTGCCCTGCAGCGGTGGTTTGGTGAGAGTATGCCGCAGAGCACGGGCCTGGCAGGAGGGGCGCAGGACCCCAGGGCCCTGGCCAGGCAGCTGCTGGAAGCAACTGGTGCACTCGTCATTTGCAATATGTGCAGCAGCTCCAGATTAGATTAGTTCTGGACTGCAGCTCAGTATTGGAGCGGATTGGGTGAGCACAAGGGTGGCAAGGGAGGCCAGCTGGCACCAGACTGGGGAGAGGGTGCTGCAGGGGCCAGAACTGCGGCTGCTGCAGCAAGGATTAGCACTGGGCTGAGGACTGGCGGAGGGTGCGGCAGTTATAGTTGGGCAGAAATGAAGGGGAGATATGATCTGACACCTGCAGGAGCAAGTCTTGCACGCAATGTCACAGTGCATCAGAGTTACACCTGTGGCCTGTACAGGACAAAGCTTGCAGACCACCAGTGAAGGGAGCCAACCACCGGCACATGCACCCCTGGCTGAAATGCTGATTGCTACCATGCTGCATACTCTGGTGCTCAAGCAGCCATTGACCTGGATTGGCCTGCTCCAGGTCTGCTACCACAAGGCCCCTCGAGCTGGCAATGCCTGCAGCGGTCTCGCCTTGCTTCACTCTATGCACCATGAAGGCTTTTGGCTTCTGGCGTCGCCCTCTCTGGCCTCCTGCTTTTAGGCACGCCATGTGCACCTGCAACAAAAAAGGGGTAGTCATGCACAACAGCGGCCACTGATTCTGTGGGATGCAGGGGGAGGCCAGCCCCTTCCATGGCTGCAGTGTGAGAATGCCAAGCCAGGCACCTCAGTACAATGCTCTGCTCTGCGGAGTGGAGTGCAGCAGCAGTTGCTGACCTGGGAGATGGACGCAGAACCTAGTGGAGTCTGCAGGTCTATCCACTCAAAGATATCCCTCAGCGGGGCGCCTAGCTCATGCTCCAGGACCTGCTGCACCTGTGTTGGCGGCATGGGCGGTACCTGCAGGGGTTGCAGCGGCTCTTTGTGGTGGGTTCAGCTGCAGTTGATATAAGCAGCTAGCCTGGGAGCAGGCAGGTGGTGATCACTGGCGTCAGCTGCTCTGTCGTGAGCAAGCAGCACTGTGCAGGTGTGCAGACGCTGCGTCAAGCTGTCAGGCGGACCAGGGACCCACATGCACCTGCTAGCTACTGCAGCGCCAGGCTGACCTCACTTACCTGATCGTGCAGCTTGGACAGGTGGTCACAGACCGGCTGGGGCATGAAGTCCCGCCTGGCACCCAGAAACTGCCCAACCTGCAACCAGCAACATGCCCCTCTGGAGGGGTCCAAAGGCAGGCTTTGTTTGGGCTTGATGTACAGCTTAGCGACGCCAGGTCACCTGCCAGGCCTCTGTCGCTGGGCTTCCCACTTAATACCTGAACTTCAGCACCTGCTGTTACCTTGAGAGGAGCAAAGCCACCTTACGCCCCTTTGCCAGCCCCTGCCGGCAACATGCTGATGTATGAATTCACTACAGGTGCTGCCATCTTGAGACAGAAGCCCAGTCCCTGATGCATTTATTCCAGCAGCCTGCACCTGAGCCAGCGTGAAACTTTCACCTTAAGGTAGAAGCCTCTCATGTCCACCGCTAGTTTGTACATGTTCTCGCCTGCCCACTCGTGCTGGTACCTCCAGAGGTTCTCCTTGAGCTGGATCTCGCTATGACCAGCAGCACGCAGCACGGTGGCACGCAGCTGGGCCACCTTGTAGCCTCCATAGATGCCAAAGGCTCGGCGCCAGAAGTCTGTTGTTCTGCAGATTGCAACTTGCAGATGATGCAATTGCTGAGCTGCACATGTTTGTGGTATCCCTAGGCCTTCAGGCTGACAGCAGAGGCTGATCATGGCGCCAGCAAACTCATGCAGAGCAATGCACACGCAGCAGCTCGAAGCTATGCAGTGTCAGCTGTGTGTCACCTGAGGAACCCCTGAAACGGATTCTGGACTATCTCGTGTCGCTTGGCAGACATCTGGTGGCTGTGCTAGACACCCAGCTGGGTGGGCAGAGACATTCCCGCTGTCGCCTTGCGTTCAACTAGCCAGGCTTGTGAATTAAGGGCGGGGCTCCTGCAGCTGAGAAGTCAAAATGGGGGTCAACCTCATGTGGCTTGCATTTCATGTTTGCCAGCAACAATGCAGATCCTGGCACCTGGGTGCCGTGCAACATTTCCAAGTCTCATCAGCACATGGCACAGCAGGTGAGACCTACTGCAAGGGGTGACTGTTTCTGCAGTCAGATCAGGTCATCGGCCCATCAGCCCCTGCAGGCATCAATGTGCCTGGAGCCATCAGCTGAAATACCCATTCATGGCAGATCTGCAGGTCATAGCAGCAAGTGGCATGCCGGTCATAGGCAAGGTGACTGCTCAATGCGGGCAGCCAGTGACACTTCCCAGCAGCTGAGCTCAGACTACATTGACCTGGGACACCAGCTGGCTGACGCGGCGGCCAAGATCACAACTCAGTACTTCAGGTGATTCTGAGGTTTGTTGTGGCGTTTGCAGACGGCTTTAACACAGAGCGCTGCTGTGTGTCCCTGTAGGTCCCCAGTCTTCATTGAAACCAAAGGCGACAACAGCCCTGTCACTGAGGCCGATCGCAAAGCAGAGGAGGCCATGAGCAATCTCATCAAGGAAAAGTTCCCAGACCACAGTGTCTTTGGGGAGGAGCTGGGCATGCACACCCCAGATGGCGACAGCCAATATCTCTGGGTTTTAGACCCAATCGATGGCACCAAGAGCTTCATCACAGGTGCGTGCAGCAATGACGTGGGTCCAGCAGAGCTCATGTGGCGGCTGCCCAGGTTCCAGCACAGAGCACAGATCGAGGTGCATCAAGGATCTCTGAGGCAGTACAAGCCATCAAGAGCGGACAGGTCTGAGTGTTTGCAACTACAATACCAAGGCAGTGCTGCATGCATGGGCCCTCACCTTGGCCACTTCATGGCTGCTAGCAAGGACGTTGCAACCAAGCCCACCTTGACTGCCCTGATCGCCCTATCAAGCGTCTGCTGCCCTTTGCTGCAGGCAAGCCAACCTTTGGAACCCTAATTGCCCTGCTCCAGGATGGCTCTCCTGTCTTGGGTATTTTAGACCAGCCCATCAGCAAGGAGCGATGGGTGGGCGCTGCTGGTCGAGGCACCACTCTGAATGGTGAGACATACCACTTGACCGTGAGACAGCTGGCTGTATCCCAGCCCTGTCCCAGGTCAGCTCAGGTCACTGCAATATGAGGGCGGGCTGAGGTGCCTTCAGGAGAGCAGGTTCCTCAGGACCTATTAGCACTCCAGCATTCCCACTCAGCACCTGGTGCTGGCGCTGCATTTCACTACATGAAGCTCTTCTCACTGCGTGAGCATGGGAGAGACGCTATAATGGGGGATTGGCGCAGCTTTCATGGTGACTGCTTGGTGCCGCAGCAAGTCAAACTGGCCGGACAACCTGCAGAGACCTGCTGATGGGGGTGCACGCAAGGCAGAGGCTGCCAGCATGCCCATTCACTCCCGCTCAGTACACGCAGGGTGCTGCAGCGCACGCATGGCAGGAACTCCCAGCACTTGCACTCAGGGTCTCTGCGCTGCAGCACAGGCCAGAAAGTCCAAGCACGCTGCTGCGGCGACATCAGCCTCGCCTACATGGACTCCACCTCCCCCCACATCTTCAGCGGGGAGACGCAGGACGCCTTTGAGCGTGTACGCGAAGCTGTGCGCACCCCACTATATGGCTACGGTAAGTGATTTGTGATTTGTGTGAGACTACTGTGCCACCTGCACACTGCCAAGCCACAGAGGCCTGCATGGTGCGCAGCAGCTGATGCATGCTCTGCATCGGCAGCCTAATCATCTCTGCACTGGAGCTGGGTGCCAATTTGGCGCTGTTATGTGCTGTGCCATGTGTGACACTCACATCAGACCTAAGAGCATGCCACATGAGAGTGATCTGCCCTGTTGCTGTACAGACTGCTATGCATATGGCCTGCTGGCTGCTGGCTTTCTGGACCTGGTTGTGGAGGCCAGCCTGAAGCCCTATGACTACATGCCGCTGGTCGCCATTGTTGAGGGGGCAGGGGGAATCATAACAGACTGGGAGGTAGGCAGATGTTGAGGATGGCTTTGCCCTTCAGAGGACCTCTGGCAATGCTGGTTGGTAATGATGCCTGCCTGGCTTCCCCGCTTGTGATGCAGCGCTACCGTGTCTGCCTGGCAGCTGCTGGCAGTATGCAGGAGAACGGCTAGTTTGCTGGTGCTGGAAATAGCCTGTGATTTGGGCAGCGTCGTCATTGCAGCAGCATCAAGCAGAGGTGCAGCCACCCCTCTCTGAAGCCCTCTTCCCTGGATGCAGGGGCAGCACCTGCAGTGGAGAAGGACCTCCGGGCAGTACGCTCTGAATCAGCTGCCCGGTGAGCAAGCTAGACCTCTCATGCACGTGCAGTGGTAGCAGACAAGGAGGCTGTCGAGCTTGCCTGTTTGCAGGCGAGGTCATTGCAGCAGGAGACCCTGCCGTCCACAAGCAAGCCTTGGAACAGCTGGCATGGGGCGAGACCAGAGGCGAAGGTACTCCGCCATATGGGGCTGGTGCCACAAGTTGAGAATGTCTTGCAATAACAGGCTCATACAGTAAGCGTCATGCATACAAGAAGCATCTGCTTGGGCGTGAGCAAAGTGTCACCCTGAGTAATGTTGTTCAAGAATGAATCCATCGCCAATGAAATTGTGCAATGCATGCCCTTGTTGTTCTGTCTCTCGCTGGGCAATGGGCACTCCTGCACGCCTCTCTAAGTTCTTCATCTCTCAGCTGCACTACGATGCGCGGGGAGGGCGTTGGGACTATGGATGGTTGTTTTGGCGCCTCATAGCGGGTGTACACTCTTGGTCGCTCTTGCTCCTCGTACTTTGTGTTCACTCCTTGTGCAAGAATGATGTGTCAACCGCAGTGATGTCTGAATTCTCCTGGCTCTCCACTCTTGCCTTCTCTGCATCGCTTGCAGCCGCCAGGGCTTCAGCTATCTGCATGGCAGGCAGGCGAGCAAGCTTTGCTCAAGGCAGCCAGCATGCTGGCTTTCATGCAAGGCTTGCAAGCGCAGTGTAAATGCTTTGGCAGCCAGGAGACCACAGTGTCACCTATGGTGCATCCCCAGCCCACCTTGGTGTGAACCTCAGCCTCTGGCCCAGGGTTGTTGCCTTCGTGGCCAGGGGGAGCCATGCGCGAGGTGCTCCCATGAATCTCCTTGGCCTCCTGCTCCTTGCCTGGCACAGCCTTTGCCTTGCCAACTTTGGCAGGCGCCTCTTGAGGCTGCGCATGCACCCGCATGCATTGCCTTGACTTTGACGCCACCCGGTAGGCCTGCAATCTGGCACTCTGGTGTCATCCAGGCCCTGACAAAGATCCAATTTGCTGGTGCATAACAGCAAAGTGCATACTAGCATACCCGACAGGTCGTGTTCTGCCCAAACATGCCACCTTGAATAACTGAACCCATCATGAGCACCCTGGCGACAAGCTGCTGCTTAATAAACAAAAGCAAACTTGGAAGTCAAGGGCTGCTCAGGTGGTCAGAGAGTGCGGACAGTGTTTTCAAAAGTGTTCAGGGTCGTTCCAGAGCTTGCTGCCAATCCCCCGCCTTTCTATTCTGCTAACTTTCTCGGTAGCGACCAGCTCGGAAAGCATGCTTCACCGCGGCTTGCTGCCTGGTGCAGGGCAGAAATGCCAGGGGGAGCATCCTTTAAGCCTTTGGCAAAGACCTGGTGTCCATGCAGAGCTGCTGGCTTGCAGGACACGACAGAGGCCACTGACCCACCTGCTCTGTGGAGGCGTCGCTGGCAGATATTTTCTGTACAAACATGGCCACTGGCAGACCAAACGTGCTCACAGGGCCGCCCATGCAGAAGCTCAGGGAGGGCCGCGAGTGCAGCATGAGGGTGCCAGCAGCAGCAGGGGACCAGACAGTGCCCTTGGCGGTCCCCTTTCCCCGAGAAATGCCACTCAACAGGTGACGCTGGCTGAATGCACCATTGCCTGGCTTACGATGAAGGCCTGGCCTGATCGACACCGAGCAAGGGGCACTGACAGGTAGAGGCAGCACCTGTCGGGCCTGCTGTGGAGTGCAACCTGACCCCTGCACCGTTGTGGCGTGCAGGCCAATCAGGAGCAGCAAACCCCCTGGGGCAGGAATGGCGCTAGCCCTCAGCATCTTGATGATCTGGGGCACCACAGCAATGGGCAACAAGGTCACCTTCCCAGCCACATTCACAGCTCTCACCTCCATGTTCATCGCCACGACCATGAGCACGACGCCGGTCACAGCCACCAGCACGGTCATGAGCACGATCACCACCCCAGCCACTCTCATGGCCACGGACACAGCCATGAGCACTCCCACTCTCACCCTCATGACCACAGCCACAGCCACGACCATGAGGAGCTGGTCAACCCCCGCAACCCAGTCCATCAGGTGCTGCGCGCAACATTCAGCGCCTTGGGGCTGCTCCAGCTCACAGAGGCCCTGCACGAACGCCTGTGGGTGGCTGTGACCATCTCGGTCATGATGGCCAGCGCTTTGGCCTGCAACGGGCTGGCCAGCGCTGGGTGGCTGCAGGCCGCGCTTGCTCACAGGCTGGCCAACGCGGGGGCTGCTGGCGTATACCTGCTGGGAGGTGTGCCTGCAGCTGTGGAGCTCTGCTTCAACCTAACCGATGCCCAGATCAACACCCATGTCCTCATGACGCTGGCCGTGTTTGGCACGCTGGCCATAGGCGGCCTGGTGGAGGTGGGTGGGACCCCATGTGACTGGCTTGTCTGAGCGTCCTCCATTCTGGTGCCTGCAGACATAGCTGGCCGCGGTGCCATCTGAGCTACAGTCAGGCCCTTTCGATTTCACGACTGAGACCTGCTGTTGTTCCGGCCGGTCTGAAGTGTCTCTTGCTTCATCTTGATGCTTCCTGGCCATGCTCCATTCACTCGTAACCAGTCAATCCCAGCAGGGGCCTAGCACATGGGAGTCTTACTGTGTGGGGTTGCTGTGATGCATGCGCGACACGATCGTGCTCTGCTGCTAGGCTAGCTGGATCCTAGATCCTGCCTTTTCTTGCAGATGGCTTGCTTCCCATGCACAGCCCGGCTCCTTTGCCACATCAGCTGACTCCTGCTGGTGCAGGGCGCCCTGCTGTTGGTGCTGTTCCATGTCTCCCATACAGTGGAGCACCGCCTTACCGACCGGGCCATGGGCAACCTGTCTGCGCTGTTTGACAGCATTCCCCAGAAGGCTGTCCTGGTGCAGCTAGACGCAGGGGGCTCCCCCAATCTCTTGGCTGCACGGGAGGTGCCTGCACGGGATGTGGCTGTGGGGGACCTGACCCTTGTCCGCCCTGGCCAGCAGGTCAGCCTTGCATGAGGCTGCCTGCATCACAAGGCTGCATCTAGCCTGCAGGTCAGCCTTGCATGAGGCTGCCTGCAATCCAAGGCTGCATCTAGCCTGCTTGCTTCCCATGCTGTGCAACGTACGGCCAACTGCACACCAGCTTGTGGCAGTTGGCATCACAGCCACAGTGCCATCACCTGCTGCACAGTCCGCTCATATCTGCCTCCCCTCACCCTGCCAATGGTTAAGGTTGATGCAGGCCCCACTACAGCCACTGGCCACGATCTGCATGCATGCACCCTACCTGCTTCCAGCCAAGCGGTTCCCCAAACTTGGCTGCAGATCGCACTGGATGGGGAAGTGGTCTATGGCGAGGCCATGGTCAGCTCGGAGCATATCACAGGGGAGGCCCTGCCCCGCCAGTGCCGGCGCGGGGATGCAGTTCCTGCGGGGGCTCTCAACCACGATGGTGTCCTGGTCGTGAAGGCGCAGCGGCCGTCAGCTGACTCCACCCCCGCGCGTATTGCCAGGCTGACGGCGGAGGCACAGGTAGGATCGGCTGGATTTGCATGCTCTGGCTGGTCCCCTGTGGCAGGTGCCGGCACCCCTGCGCGCACTGCCAGGCATGGTTTGGTGGCACCAAAGGTGGTGAGCTGGACTGTGTAGGCACTGGCTGGGCACCTGACTGCAATGTCCTGGCATGCAGTGCAGGCACAGCACTGATTCCAGTAGCTGTGCAGATGTGCAGGGGCTGCTCCTCCCAAGCCTGCTGCGTCCCTCTGGTGCCCCTGCACATGCTTTGCTTTGTCGTTAGATGCCGGCATGCTGCTTTAGACAGCCTTTTAGACTCAGAATGCTGTGTCAGTCAGTTGCCTGCCACTGTCCCCTGATGTGGCTGAGAGACGCCCTGCAGGCGCAACGGCCGCGCCTTAAACGCTGGCTGGACTCCTTTGGGGACGCCTACTCCAAGGGAGTCATGGCTGCTACAGCTGCATCTTTGGTGGTGCTGCCTCTGTGTGGGGTGCCCTGGCTCAGCACCGCCGTCCAACGGGGAGTCTTCTACCGCGCCATGGGCCTGCTGACCACAGCCTCCCCCTGCGCTCTGGTGCTGGTGCCCCTGGCATACACTGCTGCAGTGGGGGCCATCACAGCCAGGTGGGCAGCTCTTAACCTCATGGGGATGTTCGTGAGCAGGTGCTGCTGAACCCTGTAGCACAGATTGCGGCACTGACAGACTGGCAGGCCATGACGGACCCACGGGCAGCCCCGGACCTCACGAGCTTCCTGTGTGGAGTGTGTTCTGCTTTTCCCTGGCCGACCATGCTGCAGCGAGCGCCTATCACAGTCAGGCGGGCAGCTCGCGGCCTGGCTTGCGGAACAGTCAGCTGGGTGCTGCCTGCACTGCTGCCAGATTGGCTGAGTCAGACCCATACACAAGATGTATGCTGCTGAGCCCTTGGTCTAGCACCAGATGGGTTGCCTGGAGAGGTGCAAGTCCGACACAATACCAGCAGGATGTTGTGAGAGACAGCTGCACACTGACATGCAGTCCTTGAGCACTAATGCGAGTTGCGTGTCCTGGTGCAAGCTGCACTCTACTTGCTGTGGAGGCCAGGAAGCCTCGCTGGCTGTCATGCAGCACCGCACTCTCCTTCTGCTTTGGCAGGATGGTGCAGCACGGGCTCACCAGGCGTCGATATGGAGTTTCTGCGCTTGCTGCTGATTTGCATCTAGTACCACTCGGGCACAAGCTTGCCCACGAGCCTGGGGTGCCAGGCTGCAGCGCGACTCGTCAACGAGCGACCCATACTGCGCCTGCAGGGGCATTGTGGTGCGCACCGGGGCCTCGCTGGATGCCCTGTCCTCCCTGGGCACAATATTCTTTGACAAGACGGGCACCCTGACCACCGGCCGGCTCGCCTGCACCAGCATGCAGTCCCTGGACTCTGCTGCCCTGGCCCTCGATCAGGGTGGGTGCTCTCACCTACTCTCACTCTGCCAAGCCAGACAGTGGCCGCTGCCAGATCAGCCCGAGGTGCCTGCCAGGTGCTGCAGCAGGTGTAGGTGCATCCTTGTGCCTGCTTGCTGCAGCATCCAAGGGCCTCAACCTGGCTGCAAGGCTGGACCTTGTATGCTGTTTCCGCCTGGCATGGATGCAGCATGGGCGACGAGAACAGGTGTGACACCTGTACATGCTCCTCAGTGCAAACTGCACCAGGCCAGCCATCTCATCTGGAAACCGTTGCCTCCATGCTGAAGGTGTCACAGATGCAACACGTTCTGCAGGCTCAGGCATCCCTGGTAGACTGGAGCACCCTGATGACCGGCATGCTGTGGCTGCAGCTGTTGCCCTGTCACTCAGGGGCACCCATCCTGTTTCACAGGCAATGGTGGCTGCTGGGCGGCAGTCTGGCCACAACTTACCTGCTCTGGAGATCTCCGATTTCAAGCTGGTTCCTGGTGAGTTCACGACTGCGGGGGAAGCTCATCTGCACAGGAGGCCTTACAGAACCTCACAGTCAGCATGCCTCCACCAATGTCGTTTATTTGCACCTTGAACATGGCGGCGTGGCGCCTCTGAGCAGGCGTGGCCTCTCTGCTGCAGGTGCTGGGGTGCAGGGCAGCCATCATCGGGATGGGCAGCCCAGGCATGTCAGGTTTGGGTCAGTGGCATTCGCTGCTGACGCCTTGCCAGACGCAGAGGCAGAGGCAATCTGCGCTCTGCAGCACAGGCAGGCAGGCGCCATCGCCTCTGTTCTGGTGGATCTGCCGCAGCAGGCAGCATCCCCCCAGCGCAGTAGAGAATCCTCTGGTGCAAGCCCCAGCGCAGCTCAGCAGGCTCCAACTGTCATCAGGCTGTTCACCTTTGACGACAGCGTGCACCAGCAGAGCGCCGAGGCCGTGGCGGCCCTGGAGCAGGGCAGCTGGCGCACAGGCAGGCTCAGGAAGGCGGATGCTGTCAGGGTGGTCATGCTGACAGGGGACCGCACAGACAGCGCCCAGAGGGTGGCCCAGCAGCTGGGCATCTCCCATGTCAGGGCAGGGCTCACACCAGAGCAGAAGCTGGAGGTGAGACACTGTCAGGGTGGCAGGTGATGTCCGGGGGGTCATGCTGCTGCACAAATGCGCAGGCTCAGATGCTGGCATCTTCCATGTTGGTGCAGCCTTGCGCTGAAGCAGTAGATGAAGGTGAGGACAACCTCATTCTGCAAACCCTTGCCATGAGCAAGCATCAACGCAGGGCCTCCACCTCCCAGGTGAGAGTGGCCCTGGTTTGCAGTGACCAGCCGCGACCACAGCTGGCGTTTTGCACCAGCTAATCATGGCAGGGCACACCTTAGAGCAGGATCTGGAGGTCAGACCATGTGTTGTTGGCTTGTCACACCTGGTTCCTGATGCCAGGGCAGGGGTGACACAGGGCAGATGCTAGGACTGAGACACTGCCAGGATTGCAGTCGATGCCTGCTTAGTTGGAATGACAAGCGACCATGCAGGAGTGCTCAGGCTCAGCAGTTGGGCATCTTCCGCATCCGGGGTTGGGGGGTGGGGCCGGGGGCGTCATAGCAGAGCTATAGCTGAAGCTGATGTGACTGCTCTTTTTCTGCTTTGCAGTACATCCCTGCCTGATCTTGCTTTTTGGTGTCTGTGCCTGCAAGAGGCATCCCAGCCGCGACTGATGTGCTGCCCAGACCTCTGTGCTTGTCCATGGGTTGCACATGCAGGCTGGCCCCTCTTACAACCCCTTCCTGCTGCCCTCAGTACCAGGTTTCCCATGCACATTGCCCACAAAGGCAGCCTGCTGCCTGCAGGCGGTGCTGGAGGCCAAGGGCAGGCAGGGACAGGCTGGCAGCAAGCGCAGGGGGGTCATGATGGTTGGTGATGGCATCAATGACGCCCCAGCCCTTGCAGCAGCAGATGTCGGATTGGCCATCGCTGATGCCACAAGTGCCTCTGCGGCAGCTGCTGACATTGTAATAGTCAACGGCAGTGGCGTGGCAGCCATCCCCACGCTGCTAGGCATGGCCCACAGGTGCCAGGCAATCATCAGGCAGAATCTTGTACTTGCGATTAGCTCAATCTTTATATTAGCACTTCCAGTTGTCCTAGGCTTTATTCCTTTGTGGTTTGCAGTGGCCATGCACGAGGGCAGCACCCTGCTTGTGGCACTCAACTCATTGCGCTTGCTGCGATGGCAGCCAGGCAGCCTTCCCTCACAGCGTCCTCTCAGACCCTCGGTGCGGGCATCACCCAACAGTCCGATGGCCCAAGTCAGTGCAGCTGCTGCTTGATAGCCCTTTCGATTTTGAACTGCCTATTTGATTCTTGATGTAAACCTGGCCTCTGCTTGAGAAGACTTGTTAGCTCTTCAACATAGACCCGTTAGCAAAGAAGGACGCCTTCAAGGGTGCAGAAAAGGGTGAGGTGGATAGTCAGGGTACTGTACATTGTCACCGCCTGGTGGGGCATCGGTGCGTCTCTCAACTGGGGTATTTCAGTGATTTTGCGAGTGGGTGTAATCCATAAGCCGAGCATGAGGCCAACACATCACGCTGTCCTGGGGCTGACTTTGCCACCAGCAGGCTTGTACCTGCAGCAGTGCGCAGAGTGTGGGCCGCCATGGAGTTCATTCTCTAAAAGATTGCACCATATTGTCAAAACGCAACACCGAATTTTTGCAGCTGCACAGGTGGCAGCCAGAATCTACTAGCCACGGGACCTGACCCTGAAGCGTCACTGGCACAGTACAGCAATCAATGCCAAAGAGGTAAATACCTCTTGGTGGCCTCTGTGTACAGGTAGGTGCCTAGCAAAGCAATGGCTGTGCCCAGCTTCGTCTTGGGGGTCAGGGAGTTGCCGAAGAACAGCACAGATGTGCCAATGATGGCCACCCGCTTCACCACATTGCATACGCCGTGGGACACAGGGCTCACACGTGACAGTGTGTTGAAAGCGAACTGCAGCACACAGGCACATGGTGGGATGCACTACTCCACATCACAGGGTACAGATGCCCAATGCCTGAGAGTGCAGTGCCTGAGAGAGCTTTGCCTGAGAGAGCTTTGCCTGAGAGAGCTTAGGGCACAGGCAGCAGCTGACACCCAAAGCAGTCATGGAGCAGACATGCTGCCTGCTCGGCAAGATTTGGCTCAGCAGCAGAAGCCTTGCTTTGCCAGCACCTCACAGCAGCCCCACAGACAGAGGAACGCTAGCTGCCCTCACAAGTGCTTGCCCAGCAGCTCATGGCAGCCATCTGAGCGCTGCTCAGCAGGCCACAGGCAAAATGCTCCTGGCAGCAGCTTATCGTACTGCCTGCGTACAGCTGCCCCCAGCGATGGCACACCCAACTAGTCTCTCAGCACTGGTCCCGATGCACGGACCTGTCAGCGGCTCACCTGGTTGTAAAGGTGGTACAGCAGCCCGACTGACAGCAGGGACCAGTAGAATTTGGGCTCATGCTCCAATGCCCTCTGAATTCCTTCCCTGACATGCGGGCCCTCGAAGATGAGTGCCCCAGGGACACAGATGAACACACTGATCAGCGTGGTCCACGCGTAGTTGGCCGTGCTGTCCAGGTTCTTGATGTCAGACATGTTCCTGCAGGGCGAGGGGTGGGGCTGTGGGGCTGGGCAGACTGAGGGCCCAACCAGACATTTTGCCTTGCCAGGTGTGTCCTCCAAACAAAGGGGCGCACAGTGAAAAAGCTCTTGAGCAGGGAGGGTTCATCAGGCAGCCCCAGCAGGCCCGCCAAGCCCAGTACATATTTGCAGCACAGGGGACCAGTGTGGACTGAGAGCTGTGCCGCTGCCCAGCAGCTGTACAGCAATCAGAAGGGTGCAACCGCAGAAAAGCGATCCAGATCCCTGAAGGTGACGCCAGTCTCTAAAGGACTGGCTCTGTCAAGTAGGTAAGCACTCTTTGCCCCTGTATTCCACTCACTTTTTGGACCACACCGCCCGGAACCCAAAGGTCAAGTTGCTGATCATGGCAAAGATGAAGCCACCCCAGTTGAAGCTCAGCTCAGCTGCAGACGCCATTGCCACACCAGCCTGCAGCAGCAGTGCAGGTGTCAAACATGAGCCCAGACGCTTATACTGCAATGATGCTGGCCGGCTCTGCAGTGTTGACTACGCCGCTGCAAAGGTCAACAAGTCAAGGGTGCTTCATGACGACACAAAGGGTGCAGTGCACCCCGACAGCAGAGAGGCAGGCAACAAGCCCGAAGCAATGCACAGGCATCGTAAGGGCATCACCCTGAAGGGCCTCGGAACAGGTACAGGCAGCAGGTCGGTCCCAGCAAGCAGGCCACAGAAGGCTGACAGGCATGATTGCAGTCACCTGCAACACCCCGGAGCTCACCGTGTTGGGAGCAGTAGGGCTACCGTTGGCAGGGGCGCCCTCTGGCCCAGCACCCAGCAGTGCGCAGGGGTGGTCTCAGGGACTACCGCAAAGGCTCACCTTGATGGGCCAGAGTTGCTAGCACCATGCGCGCACATCACATCTCGAAATTGGAGGCACCCCTGACCTTGATCAGCAGCATAGCAGCTGGCCCCTGGCCCAGCAGTGGCACGATCAGCAAGTCAGGTACACTGATCGGCCACAAGGGCGCACCATGATGGGCAGCAGGGTGGCCACCACGGGCAGGGGCGTTGGCTGGCCCAGAACCAGCTTGGACAGCGCGACGCTGAAGGCAGGCTCCAGCGTCTTGACTGTGTGTGTGAGGCTGATGGCCACAGCTGCAAAGGACAGGTTGGCAGCCACGTGCCCAACTGCGTGCATGGCAGCGGGGCCCAAAATCTTTGTGAACTCCTGCTTCGTCACAGGCTGCAGACAACTGGATCACTGAGGTCAGTGCTGCCCTGCGACACAAATGAGGTGCAACGCAGCAGGCCCAGAATAGGTTTGCTCACAGCAGACGGCAGCACCATGTGACGCAATGCATCTCTGCCCAGTGGTCAAGCTCTGGTGCAAGGCAACGGATGAGGTCAGGTGCTCATCCTGCGTTGCAAGCTGCAGCATA
Source organism: Asterochloris sp. CNOR1 (assembly GCA_963969365.1). Taxonomy (NCBI): domain Eukaryota; kingdom Viridiplantae; phylum Chlorophyta; class Trebouxiophyceae; order Trebouxiales; family Trebouxiaceae; genus Asterochloris; species Asterochloris sp. CNOR1. Next base: position 2,632,023 of record OZ017746.1, on the reverse strand, counting down.
AGGGACACACCGGACCCAGTGCTGCTATGATGAGTGTAGCCACAGGGTGCAGGATCAGGTATGGGCAGCTGGGCAAGCACTGTGCAGGGCTTCTGAGGCCACCCTGACCTGGCTTGCAGTGCAAGAAGATGCTTGCACCCTACACAGCATTCTGCCACCCTGCACAGTGCAGGCCTCACATTGCCAAGCGCGCAACATAGGCAACCTTCCTCCACCCCTTGCACAGACACTGCACGCAGCACCAGTTTGCACAGCACAGGACATATCTTGCCATCTGTTTCTGCCCCAGGAAGCAGCCTCCATTAACCACACCTCTTTGCATAGCATCTCCTGGCAATTCAGTCCTGCACAGTACAGCGCCGACAGCAACACTTACCCTGCCAAAGGACATCTTCTTTTGGCCCAGCAGGTAGGCGATGGTGCAGTAGACCAGGCCCACCACCACGTGCACCGCCGACACCGTCCAGGGGAAGGGAAAATAGTTGAAGATGGTCTTGTTTTGCAGGTTGAACCCAATGTTGAGGGCGTACCTGCAGGCGGAGAGAGCAGTGAGCAGTGAGAGAGGGTATGGCGAGGCAGAGGGCACACAGCAGACCAGGTCTAGTCCAAGGATGCACACACACTCAGTGTGCCCAGGGAGCAGGCAACCAGCAGACAAGGCACAGGGTGGCTGGCTGGACTGGCAGCACGGCACCACCAGTGCATACGCACCAGCAGTGCACACGCAGGTCACAGGAAGCAGACGCCAGAAGCATAGAGAGCAAGCCAGATTCCATGAGCCTGCTGCTTGCGTTAGTGCTCTGGCCAGGTTGCTGCCCCATAGATGGGGCTGCCAGCTGCAGGACAGGCCCTCACCAGATCCCAATGAAGGTGAAGGTGACCAGCCCTGGTGCCGCCTTGTCACCCACAATCTTGGCCAGCGTCCTGCAGTCACACAGCAACTGCATGCTGGATGAAGAGCCCACTCTTTGGGGCCAAGCAATACTGATTAGCCCAGTCAAGGCCCTGACTTGCTTTCGTTATTGCAGCAACGATCAGCAGGCCTCTCTGAGGCTCCCAGGTCCCCAGCAACAAATTAAGGCCAAGGCCCCAGAAAAGTGCTGCCATGAAGGCAGATAAATGAACAGCAGAGGTCCCACCGAGGGGACGCCAGCAGGTCATGCATCTGGCAGTGGAGCATGCATGCCAGGCACATTGGCAAAGCAGTCCATGGCTGGCTTGAGTACAGGCATGACAAGGAGGTGTAGAAGCACAGGCAGACGGCTCTAAAGGCTGCCAACAGGCCATGCAACAGTCTGAGAAGGCTGCAGACTGGTGGTGGACGAGGCTTGGAGGCCTTGACACGATGCTGGCTCACTTTTCCAGGGGATCCTTCTCTACCACCTGGTCAGCGCCCTCTGGCTTTGCATCCAGCTGGTGGAATTTGCTGCTGGTGCCACTCCCATCAGGTGCCGCTGCATGCGTGACCAGGGCACGACGGCACTGGTGCTGCCTCAGGAGCGGGGCAATGTGGTGCTGCGCCTGCAGTGGCGTGCGCACGGGGAGCCCCTTCCGCAGCTGTGAGCCCTGCATGGCATGGGGGTCATCGGTGCCAGTCTGGCATCACAGCCTGGGCTGCATCACAACACTGCCTCATGAGGCTCAACCATCAGGGAAACTGGCAGCAATCAGCATGCCCTGACGGGCCCTGGAAAATCGGCAGATCAGGCAGGGTAGAGCATGAAGCTGCTACAGGTTATGGAAGGGCACGAGCTGCCTGGGACAGGCAAAGAGCTGAGGCTGACTCCGAGGCCTCACCAGCACTGGGCTTCGCATGAAGCAAGAGGTGTCTCTGATGGCTTGCATGGCGATGCCTCAGGGGCTGGGAGGCACTGTGAGAAAGTCAAAGCAAAGATTTTTGAGTGTTGACTGGCCTCCAGCCTGGTTTTACCCCCACAGCTGCTTCTACAAGCAATCCCATCTGCATGCCGGTGGGTTACATGCTGCATGCCTGCAGGCTACATCGTGCGCAAGTCGCACAACTCACCACAATGACTTATCACTGTGGTGGAGGCTGCCTTTCAGACACAGCAGGCTGCATGACAGCATGCCTTCAGACATGGCTTGGAGTACTGCCCCTTGCATACAAGCATACCTCTGTGGGTGGGTCAGCCAGGCCTTGCGAGAGCAACAGGCTCTTCAGGCCAGCAAATGAACTGCCGACCAGCCGATATGTCTGTCCACGCTTCTGCAAAGGGGTTCGCCACTTCAATCTGCTGCCATCAAGCAGGCACGAGGACATTGCTGAGTGCAAGCAGCTCTTCCGTGGTGACACGGTGTGTGCGCAGCAAGCCATGGAGGTAGGGTAGTCCCATTGACAGGAGGGCCCTCAATGGCAGATGAAGAGCATCAGATAACACCTGCTTGTATGCTGCTGGCATTCATCTGCCCTGCTGACACTCAGGCTATTGCCACGCAGCACCCACGCTCAGAGGTTCAAGGAACTTCACAGAGTATAATCAGTGCTGTTCCAAAGTGCTGGGCTTTGCTGAGCTGATGAACAGCACTCATCACCCACGACAGAGGCAGTAAGGCTGCGCTGCGACACATATGATCTGGGAAATGGACGGGGAGGTGTTGAGTTCCAGGGTTGTGTTTAAAACGCTGTACTGGGGCAGACTCCTTGCCACATTGACATTGAGAGAGTATCAGGACTGTAAGGATCATAAAGTCAGGCTGAGCTCTTGACACGAGGAATCTTGTAGGCTGCATGCACCCCAGATCGCATGAAGGCGTTTGCACTGGTGGCAAGATCCTCAGAGTCATCCCACCTGCAAGAGCAGGTGTCATATACCTGGTAACTTAGGCAGGCAACATTCTGCATCACTGTCAAATGGCACTACTGGACTGCGTCGGGCAGCACTTGGTGACAGCACAATGAGACTTGCAATTATTGCTAACAAGACACACGTCGCGTCCCCTTGTTGGACGAGCTGGCAGCAGTGCTATGCGGCAGCAGTCAGTTGGGGACCAGGCAAGCCAACACGCTCACAAGTTGCGCCAGACGCAGAGCGTGTTGCTCAGGCTTGCGCTGACCACTGCTGAGGAGAAGCTCTCAAAAGTGATTGGGCCCTTGTAGTTGTGCTTAGCCAGAGCTTGCCAGAAGCTGCCCCAGTCAATGGAGCCAGTCCCAAGGTACCCTCTGTGGCTCTCACCCACGTGCACATAACTGCAGGGCATGTTTGCATTCAGCGCAATAGGCTTGTGCAGCAAAGGCTGCTGCAGTTCAGCAGGGTGCACAATGCTGGGGCTAGATGGGGTGCAGAGTAGTCGTGTCTGAGGGTTAAACTGCAGACAGCCGCAAAGGGGGAAGCAGGGTCTGGACACTATCTTCGACGAAGTGCAGAGCTGTCACGCCTGCAGGATCTGCAGAGTTCAGATGCTGGCTTCACAGATCATGTTGGCTAACATGACACAGCAATGACATGCCAGCGACTTACGCAAGCTTGTCGCCACAAATGCCAATGGCATGGTCCATGGCTGACTCCTCGATGTTCATGTGGTAGGTGTCCAGGTGAACGGTGAGGTTGTCAGGGTTGCCAGCCTCATCCAGCAAGTCCATGGCCTGCAGCACCAAGCATAATCCATGCCGGCTTGCTGCGTGGTCACTGCAGAGGGCAGCAGCAAGGTGCTGTGTGCTCACTGACAGCAGGTGGCGTGGCGCAAACAGCAGCACAGCATCAGCAGGCAGGCTGAGCTCTTCACTAGACACGCGGCAGCAAGGCCAAGAAGCTGCGGAAGGCTCACCATGGCGCCAGTGTTCGCAATATTGGTCTCGTATCTGTTGACCACCTCAATGCTGTACACAATGCCCATGTCTGCTGCCCGTGCAGCCAGCTCCTGCAGCAGACACCAGTGAAAAGTATGTCAGAGTTGATTTCGGCTGCCTGACGCAGTGGTGCAGGGCTACACATTCTGCCTGAAACAGTGGTGCAGGGCTACACATAGTGCAGCGTCTTGTTAGCCAGACCTTCAAGGTGGTGGCACAGTTCCTCCTGCTGGTGGCTGATGCTGGGCCCCCATACTTGTGCATGGCACAGTAGTTCACGCCAGCCATCACCTTGCCACCCATGTCGTTGACTTTCTGCACAGCCAGGGAAGGACTGTCAGGTTGATGCCTGCGCAACAACACAGTGCAGCTCAAGGCCTGCCGCTGGCTGCCGCAGAAAGGCGCATGGCTCATTACGCTGCCTGCAATGATTGCTGTCTGAGCTGCAAGACATAGCAGCTGAAGGGTCGATGCGACATGTTAGAGTGCAGCAGACTGTCACTGCACTCAGCGTTGCTGCCACCCCCCTCAGCAAGGGCAGGCTTGCCTGTAGGCACTTGATGAGGTGCTCCTTCCCATCTGCTACCACGCCATTGTCCTCGCTGGAGATGTCATGCTTCAGCGCTAGGCCCTGCAGTGGCAAGGTTGCGCATTGCATTGCAGGAGCCAGATTGTCATAACCCTGCACATGCCTAGCAGTGAAAGTGCCAGCAAGAAGAACCTTGACTGCATCAGCAGCAGGAATTTTGACAAGTGTCTGGCAATGAGGGCACAATCCAGACTTAATTAGGCTGACTCACTGCAAGATCTCCCTCACCATGGAGGCGGAGGAGCCCATGCCATTTGCATCCAAGATGGACTTTGTGAGCTTTGCGTCCACCTCATCTGGCACTGATACATTGACTGCAGGGCAGCAAAACACACCCTGGTCGTCTGCCGCCTGCCTGCAAACGCATGCATCGGGCTGTGTGTGCTTGCAACAATGCACTTTTGCCATGCAACAGCGCCTGTGCAGCACTGGACGTAAACATGCAGCATCAGCTCTGCTGTGTGGGGCTCACCCTCCACCAGATCAAACCCTGCCTTCTTGCTGCCCTGAACGGCGTTCTCGATGTCCGCTTTCTGCCAGTCACCGCACCACACTTGGGCATGGCATCCAAAAGTAATTCCTGGGGGAGACGGGGGCAGAGCGGAGCATGCTACTCGCCCTGATCTTCGAGCAGGCCTTGCTGCTACCCTGTTGCTCTGCAGTGGCGCACATCGGCCAGTCAAAGAGCTGAGCTGCGCCATATATGCTTTGTCCTAATGTCTGCTTGACCTGAGTATTCAGAGTTTTCTGTTTTACATGGCCATGACCTCTCGTGATTGAACAAGTACGACAGTAGAAGAGTTGGTGAGGTGATCTAGAGCTTGCCAATGGCCTGCAGCATGGATTGCAGCTTCAGTATGGTGGTGTCTTCCTGGCAAAAAGCAGGGGAGAGCGTCTTGCTTACCCTCAGGCCAAGAATGGCGCCAACCTGCAAAAGCAAAGCGTCAGCTCAGGTCTTTGCCTGAAGCTAAGCCCAAGCCAAAAGGGGCAGACAAGAATGCAGCAAGCAGCTAGGGGCTGTGGAGACTCACTGCGACAACATGGCCCATGGTGCCATGGCCAAGCACGTCAACTGCTGTGAAGCCTGCAGTTGAACAGGAGCGTGGCTAGCTGCAAGGGGTGGCACAATAAAGTGGAGGCATTCTGCAGCGTTTCCAGAGCTCTGACAGCAACATCACCCACCAGCTGGGTCGCCTGTGGTGCTGACGCTGTTAGCGTTCCTGCTGTCCACCAGGCGGAGGCCTGAGGTTGCCTGCTGCCTGACGGTGGGCGCCAGCCCAAAGCGGCCTGCCACCAGGAAGGCTGTTGTTGAGGCCACCACGATCTGCATCATTGAAGCATTGCTTGAGGCTCCTCTGAGCCAGGGTCCCAGCATGTCATGCAGAGTAGAGCAGTGTGTTCAACCACAGAGCACGCACAATGTTCTCTGGAGATCCAATGAAGCCAGCCCTGACCACTGCTGCCGATTGCCTGGAAGGGCGTGGCAGTGCTGCCTGCAGCACACAGTGATAAGCCTCTCAAGAGGGTGCCATGGCGTCCATTTTGCCCAGCAGCCACACCACTGTAGGATGCAGCCCAGCACCAAAAGAGTCTCCTGCAGTTGCATTGCATCCAAAGCTCGGCAATCTGGCCCTCACCTTGAAGTGAGCCGGTTTGTTCAGTGGCGAACGCAGCCTCTGGACGGCGCGTGTCTGGCAAGAAGATGCTGCCATGGTCTGCATGTTGGCAGCAGGGCTGTGGAGCTGCGGCTCTCTGAAGATCAGGCACAAATTCGAAGATATTTCGTTTACATTTTCACACCTAACAGTACTAATAAGGAGTTGTGAAACATGTCTCAGTTTGCTGTAGCAGGCAAAGCAGGAGGGCCAGTCACTCTGGGAGGGACACTGGTAGCTGCCTTTTTCTTTGCGTCCTCCTCTGCACGCTGGCGGGCGGTTTTATACAAGTCCATGAGCTGCTCCACGATGTCTGCATAGGAAACCAGTCTTAAGCCTGCAGGAGCCAAGCCACTGCATTGGGGAACCAACACCGGTCACCTTTCAGCTCATCATCCTTGACACCCCAGCTGAGGGGCCAGCCCTCCATGCGCTCCGGCACTTCCACTTTATGCAGCTTCATGGCCAGGTAGGCTGCTGCCACTGCCACGGCATCAGCGTTATACTGGATGCACAGTGTGGTCTTGTAGCTGCACAGTGAGGGCATGGAGCAGGGTCATGAAAGGCAGCCTCGGCGGGCAACAGAAGCAGCCCATATCGGCAAATGCTTGCGATCATGCGGTGCACAACACTTCCTGCAGGTGCACAGGCTGCTGCAGCATAGTGTGCGCACGCTGCTGGCGCTGGAACGCTTACCTGTCATTCACAAGGTTCCACGTGCACTGATTCACACATCGCTTAGCGGGTGCTGGCAGGCGCCCTAGGGCAGGCTCCAGGTACTCTAGCAGGCCTGAAAGTGGATCAATGGCAAAGAGAATGACATGACTATGCAAATGAGGCCAATGACTGGTCCTCTTGGCGAAGGTGAACATCTTGGGAGTTGCACAGGCACACAGAAAAGAAACGGGCCTGCTCAGAGCCTGCTGGATCACCTGTCCTGCCAACAGAGGTCGAGGTCTTAGGGTCACCAACAAGCACCTCAAAGGGCTTCTTTACGTTGAACTCAAAGCCCAGGGTGAAGAGCAAGGCGCGCTCTGCTGTGGCCACAGCCTCCTTGAGGTTCTCAAAGAACTCCTGCACACTTGACACTGCATGGCTCCCTCAAAGGCAGCTGCCAAACACTCCCACAGCAGCCTGCACGCATGATCAGCATGCATGCACTGGAGGCTTTCTCATGTTACCAGGACACGTGCAAGGGCAGCAATGCAACCAAAACTTGCTGTTGGCACAGCTCACTGGGTTGGACAGCTTGCTGAAGTGTGCTGGGTAGTGCTTGAAGCGCAGGGAGTAGACGATATGGGTGATGTGGCGCAGTGAGCGAGGGGCGTCTTCTGTCTTGCCTGCCAGGAAGAGGCAGGCAATGGCCACGATCTGCAGAGTAGCAGATGATTGCTGTGGACACAGCAGGCCCTCGCACGCTGATGCTTACATTGCTGCGGGACATCATATGCGATGGGCAGAAGGACATCCAGCACCCTGGATTAGCTTTGGCAATTCTTAGCAGCACCGGCAAGGCCTCTCTGAACAGCGCGACCTGTCACAACTTGAACACACCAGGGGGTGATTGCGCCTGAGGGAGCGTTGCGTCCAGAAGCGGTACCAGAAAGTGGCGGCTGCAGCAATGCCTACTGCTGGCCTGCAGCACATTAGGAGCTTGCTTGAGCAAGGCTGTGGCAGTGCAAAGAATGGGGCTGGACGGCAGGACGCTCGGCGCATAGTACCTGCAGCAGGAGAGACTGCTGCCCAAAACGGAACTCACAGGGGGATGTGAGAGCCAGCCTCGCTGAGCAGATGGACATAAGTCCAGTGGAAGTCTGTCTCCTCTTCTTCACAGATACCATCCTTTCTAGAGGGTGTCTCCTCCTTCAACCACAGCCTGTCAAAGTTTGGCCAGGCCGGGTTGCTCCACAGGGCTGACCTCTGCTCTGGCATCCCAGCCTGCTCACATGGCCAGTCCTGGCAAATTTGCTGATGACTAAATGTTCTGCAGAGCCTGGTACTGTCAGTACCTTTGGCCAATCAATCTGGGCCTCTGCGCAGGATCAGTTCTGTTTGTCTTCTTTGCACAAACAATTCTTGCAGCGTTCAGCTTCCGGATCACATCAGCAGCAGTCAGGAAGCATGGGTAATGCTCCATCCATTTCCCTGGTGAGGCAGCAGCGATCTGGGCATGCCACCTTGACTTTGGGATTCTCAGGCAACGGTGCCTCGTGCAGGCCATCAACATTGCTGGCCCCATCGCTGGCGGCTTTGCAGTGTCCCTGCTGACAAAAGACGACATAAAGGGCTGGTGAGCTGTGCTGCTACATGCTTGCCCATTCTTGAGGTGGCGGGGAGGCAGTTTGCTCTGCCAACAACACGATGACAGATCATGCAATGTGTTGCGCCCAGCTGCCAAGGCGAGCTCTCTCACCTGTAGGTACAAGCGCATCCGCAAGCCGTCCTGGACGCCACCCAATTGGGTCTTCGGGCCAATGTGGACGGCGCTGTGTAAGGAGGACTCTTGATGCCCTGTCCATGTCTTGTGACGGGCTTGAAACCACCTGCAGACACTGTGTGCTGCCTCTGCAGATGCCATGATGGGTGTAGCAGCCTGGATGGTGCAGCAGCAGGGCGTGGGACGTAAGCCCATGATTCTGTATGGCGTCCAGGTTGGGCATTGCCCTCACAATTTCTGGCTGTACAGCTCGGAGAGGACAGACCCTCACGTCTGCACTCCCTGCTGCAGCTGGCACTCAATTTGATCTGGAATCCCATCTTCTTCAAGGGACAGCTCACCTGGGCAGTGGCAGACATCGCAGGTCCTGTCCCCTGCTTCTGGAGGCATCTGCCAGGCATGCCGCCTGGCTGCATTGCACATCGAGTGCAGCCTGTACCAGAATTGTCCCCATCATGCTTGCAGCTCTCCTCGGCGTGCTGACCGCCACCATTGTGGAGTTCCACAAAGTGAAGCCTGAGGCGGCCTACCTCCTGCTGCCTTACCTGGCATGGACCTCCTACGCTGCTGCACTCACAGTGAGCTGGTCAACTGTCTTGCTCATCCAGAAGCTTGATGGCCACTGCTCTTCCTGCTGGGGTGCAAACTGGCACATGGACAAACCTGGCCACACAGTGGAGCTGCATCACCTTCAGCACTGACACCTGTGCAAATGACCTCGTTCTGGTTGCTCTGCACTGATGGAGGTAGCCATACCTTCGCAGGCTGACATCTGGAAGAGGAACAGGAAGGAGAGGCGGGTCCCCTCATTTGCCCAGGATGCTGTGCAGCACATTGAAAACGCCATTGACAGCAGCCACAAAGGTGGCCCCAGCGAGGTGCAGCGCAAGGTATCAGAGAGGGCCCATGAAGCCCAGGAGCACGCTGGAGCCTCCTGATCCATGTAGTCCCAGTCATTTGTAAGATTATGTTGCGGGCACCGTACAGACCTCACTGGTGGTGTGAGCACTATGTGCCTGAGCTGTCTCAATTGTGTAACAAAAGTCAACCCTCTCAGCAGGAACTCCGGCAAGTACAGCTCAGAGCAGTCATTGTGATAAAGCTGTGTGCAGCTGTGGCATTCAGGCAAATGAGAAACTGCCCATTTATAGCTTTACTAATCTGGGCTTGACCCAAAGCAGATCTCGACACGCAGCAGACGCTCCTGGGCAGTGCAGCATTCATTCCTATTCACTGACACCGCGTTCGCAGGGTTGCACCGATTGTGTTGCCAACAGCAGGGTAAATATGGGGCAGCCAGCTGATGCTGCTGGGCAGCCAATTGCTTTTGTGAATGGCAAACGGTACATTCTGCCCACCGGCAGAGCAGAGGCGACTTTGCTGCAGTGGCTACGGGGTAGGCCCTTGTGAAGAGGGCCAGAATTTCAGTCTGTGGCAATGGCTCTGCCTGGGCTTGCCAATAGTGGCATTGCAGGATGCAACCAGCAGCTGCTGCTGCCTGAACCCCCGTTGCCTTTTCTCAAGATTACATGAGCGCAGATACTGCACCTGCTGTGCATCTCCATGACTCTGCTGTGCCCACTGCAGAGCTGGGCCTGACAGGCACCAAGCTGGGCTGTGGGGAGGGCGGCTGCGGCGCCTGCACAGTCATGGTGTCCAGCTGCCAGGATGACAGGCTGGTGCACCGCTCTGTCAATGCCTGCCTCTGCCCCCTCTATGCCGTGGAGGGCATGCACGTCGTCACAGTTGAAGGTGTGCGCGCTCACCAATCCTGAGTGGCCCTCCTGCATTGCCAACCGTTGCATGCAGATCTGCTGCAGGGGTGGGCACGCCCTGTGGCTGCCATGACTTTCTGCAGCCCACGTCTGCAGCGACAGAAGGGTGCCGCAGTGGTCACGCTCTGCAGGCCTGCACAGCGCGAGTGACTGTGGCCCACCTGCCCTGTTGTGCAGGGCTGGGCAACCCCCGCGACGGGTTGCATCCCGTGCAGGAGCGCCTCTCCAAGGCGCACGGCTCCCAGTGCGGCTTCTGCACGCCTGGCTTTGTCATGAGCATGTATTCCCTGCTGCGCTCCAAGCCAGAGGCTCCCACAGAGGAGGAGATTGAGGAAAATCTGGCGGGCAACCTCTGGTGAGCCTGGTCACTGCTGTGAGGGCGGGGTGTACTTGCAAAGCTGCGGTGGGCCCAAGCAGACTCATCAGCCTGCCAAGGAGCTGAGAGGGGCACCAGGGACTGGCCATTGAATAAGATTCAGCCGGGTCAGAGAGACGCGCCACTCAACCTGACTCAGCAGAATGGAAGTGGTGACCTGCAGCAGTTCGATGCATCCTGAGCTGATGCAAGTCACTCAGAATGGCAGCAAGGCTGCCTGTGGAGGCTGCCCAGTCGTCATGACATATCAGAGATAGTGCCTGCACTGATGGTGTGATGCTTCCTGTGCAACTGCCGATTTGTGTGTCAGAGATAGCACCTGCGCTGACATTGTGCCCCTGCCGTTGCAGCCGCTGCACTGGGTATCGCCCAATCCTGGACGCATTCAAGGTATTTGCCAAGGCAGACCCGCTGGCCTACACGGAGGAGTCCATCGCCGCTTGCAAGAATGCAAGTCGCGAGGCCATTTTGCCGCGTCTGGGGGAGGGCAGTGGCAGCAGCGATGATGAGCCCAGCTCTTCAAACGGCCATGCACAGGCCGATGGAGGGCAGTGGGGCAGTGGGCATGCCACTGCAGGGGCCAAGAAGGCCCCGGGCAAGGTCAGGGAGCACCATTCCCTCACTGATGTGCTTGTTAAGCTGGGGTGGTTGGGAATGCTTGCTCCAGGATGGCAGTGTGTATCTCGAGGCCTCAGCAAGCCGCTGGCTGTGTTGGACACCCCCTTGCTGCCGCTCTGCCTCATCTGGCCACCTGCCCCCTTTGCCCCTGGCTGCTGTGGCCCGCAGCATCCGCTTCTGGCAGCGGCCACTCAGCCGTGCAGCATGAAGGCCCCTGCATCCAGTGGGCAGGTGTGCCCCATTATGAGGGCCCCATGCAACCTCCTCACGATGCTTGCTGCATCTGTGCTCCGTGCTGACATGGATCTGTATTGTCTGCTAGCACTCAGGTCGCTGCTCAGACTCAGTATCAATTCACCTGTGCGCAGGTCTGCCCTAGCACTGGGCGCCCCTGCGACTGTGGCACAGGCGCCCCGGAAGGAGACTCGAAAGTGGTCAGCAGCAGCAGCGAGGAGAAGACCAGGCTGGCAGCCAAGGAAGCCAGGCAGACGGCGCCTTGCGAGCCCATCTTCCCGGCAGAGCTGCGCAGGCGGCAAGCACCCATGCTGAATCTGCCGGGGCCGCTTGCGGCATGGCACAGGTCAGCAACAGCCTGCTTGCCGGAGGCTGCAGCAGGCACAGGCTTTGCTGTGGTGGCCGCAGTGGTGTGTGGCTTGCCCCTCTGGTACTCTGTCATGCAGATACAAAATGATGGCAATCCTGCAGCACGACAAGGAGATGACTTGCAAGCAAAGTGTCTGAGGCGCTTTCCCAGCTTTGGGCGTGGGCAGCACCTACCCTGCCAAGCAGATCCTGCAAACCCGACAGAACGGCACTCGTTCTGCTATGCTGTAGGCCCACCACGCTGGAGGGTGTTCTAGCTCTGAAGAAGCAGCACCCAGCGGCTAAGATGGTGGTGGGCAATACAGAAGTTGGCATTGAGATGAAGTTCAAGCATGCTGTCTACCCAGTGCTGATCGGCGCAACCCATGTGCCAGAGCTCAATGAAATCAGGGTGAGCCTGCATGGCGAGCTACCAGCAGCTGCAGTCGTCAAATTGCTTTTGGGTGCTGATATGGTCTGCACCATGAATCTTGACCAGAGGAGGGGCCGACCTAGAAATCTGTAGGCATAGTTAGTTGGCAAGCCAGCCCTGCCTGCAGGAGGTGGCTGTGGTCTGTTGCGAGGTCTGCAGCTGCTTTGGAGTCCCCCACCAGTCTTACAGCCCTGCTGTAGTTGACCACCTCAGAAGCTGTGCTGCAGGTGGACGATGCTGGCATCACTGTGGGGGCCTCAGTGACTCTGTCCAGCTTCATGAATGCACTGCGGGGCCTCATCAAGAGCCGGCCAGCTCATGACACAGGCACCTTCAAGGCTCTTGTGGAGCAGATGCGGTACTTTGCAGGTGGGGTAATGCAAGTCTGCATGCAGACCTGCTGAAGCCCTGATGCAAGGCATGCTAATGTGCAGGTCAGGCAGCATCTGGAGCTGGAGTTGCTGCTTGCTGCAAGGCATAGGCCAGTGGGCTGCGCATGCAAGGCAGGCTCCCGCAACAATGGGATGGGCCTTTGGACTGGCCCTGTTTTGATCCTACATGCTGCAGGTCTGCAGCATGTTTGACTGACGCTGCACGTCCTGTTGGCATTGTTGTGGCTGCTGCACCTGCAGGTAACCAGATCCGCAACACAGCTGGCGTAGGCGGCAACATTGTGACAGGGAGCCCCATCTCAGACCTGAACCCCATATATATGGCAGCTAGGGCAGTCTTCACAACGGCTGGGGAAGGCACCATGTCGCGTACTGTCCCAGCATCTAACTTTTTCCTGGGCTACAGGTCTGCCCCTTGTGCACACCCTGCTGGACTCTGCCATCCTCCCTGCCATCATTGTCCAGCCGTTGAGCAGTATGGCGCCTTGTGCAACATGCCTTGTGCTGGCCGGGGCGAAGCCCGCCATGTGTTGCTGCCTGCACATGGCGTCCTGCATCCGGGCTGACATCCTGTGAAGAACTTTCTGCATCCCTGGCAGTGCACTATACATGCTCTCTCTGCAGAGCTTTGAGGGCCTGGGGCCTGCTCTGTAAGGCCTGGCAAGGCGTCAATCAGCTCCTCTCAATCTGGCAGAACAGCCTTGTTGCTCCCTGTGCAGGAGGGCAAGTGCTCAGCAGCGTTGTGTCTCATCACAATTCAAGCATGCTTCTCTGACCGCATGCCTGTGCTGCCTGTACAGGAAGGTGGACCTGCAGGAGCATGAGATCCTGCTGAAGGTGCACGTGCCCTTCACTCGGCAGCATGAGTTTGTGAAGGAGTTCAAGCAGGCGCACAGGAGGGACGATGACATTGCTATCGTCAATGCTGGCATGCGCTTCCAGATGGGGCAGGCTGAAGGTGATGTTTGCTTGCTGTGAGCATCAGGATCAGCAATTGTGTTCTGTTGTGACACAGGTAAGCAATAATGAAAAGCTCTGGGGATGACAGTGTGGCAGTTTTGAGTGGCAGCGTGGCTGTCGTGCCCAACGCTCTCAGGCAAGCAAAGGGTGAACACAGCCTGGACAGCACCGCACATGATGGCGTGCAGTGACGGTTGCGGGCTGCACATTGTTGTGAAAGCTCGCCTAGATGCTGGCGGCTACTGCAGCACTGCTCTGCTTTGCTCCACTGGCCGCTTGTACCCCAATCCCTGGTGACTGTGCTTCTGCTGGGCCTGAATGATTTCTCTTGCTGCCACCTTGCCTGACTGCACCACTCCCCCTGCCTGAGGCCACAGCCTAGTTTTCGTTGTGATGGCAATGTTTCAAGGTGCAACAAAACACTGCTTACCCAGTGTGTGCCTACTTAGCATGTTGGGTGCACGCGTGCAGCTGGCTGGGTTGTCCAGGAGGCTGCTGTGGCATATGGTGGCGTGGCAGCCAAGACGATTATGGGCCCTGCCACCGCCAAGGCGCTGTGTGGGCAGCCCCTCACACAGGAGACGCTGCACCGCGCACTTCAGGCAGTTGCTGAGGACGTCAACATCACTGCCAATGCGCCAGGTGGGCAGCTGGGTCTCATGCTGGGGAGCAAGTTACTGCAGATGGGAGTGCCAGGGGTCATAGATGTGTGCCCACCTGGCATGCTGGGGGGGCGCAGCACTGCTGGGCAGTGCCAGCAGGCGCATCTGTGCAGCTGCAGAAAGGTCCTTGCCCTGCTCTCGTCGAGTGTCAGCAGAGGTGCCGCTGAAAAACATCTGCAGTTGGCACCCCTTCACCTATTTGGATGTCTGGTGAGCTGTTGGCAGCAGCCTCTGAGCTGCTGCTCAACGTCGTCAGCTCAGCAAGCTCCTGTGCTTCATTGCATGCTGTGACTTCATGCTGTGTCAAGCCAGCACCGTGCCAGTGCCCCTGGTGTCATGGCGCCTGCAGGCGGCATGGTGGAGTTCCGCAGGAGCCTGGCATCCAGCTTCCTCTTCCGCATGATGGTCTTTGTCAGCGCACAGCTGGAGGTAGCCAGGGCGCCCGGCTTCACCAGCAGCTTCTCTGGCTGCGATGCCTCAGCGGCACAGCCCTTCGAGCGCCCCGCCGTGCAGGGACTGCAGTACTTTGCAAAGACGCCAGGGGAGGCGGCTGTGGGGCAGCCCCACAGGCACATGGCTGCAGACCTCCAGGTGAGGGGCTGGTGGGCGAGCTCTGCATGCAGCCCTTCCTGCTGAGACCCCAGATGAGGTGACCTGAAGAGGCTGGAGGGGTGAGTTGCCAGCCTCTGCTCAGAAGCGCCTTGGCAGGTCAGAGTCATCAGCTCCCAGTCTGGAGGCAGCTGCTAGCCATGGGCAGAGGTGCACCCACCTGTTGCATGTGCTGCATGCTGATTCGGAGCGACCAGTGCCCCGCTCTCGGCCCGCAACACTAGGAGCTGAACTGCTATCTTGGTGCGACCCAGTGGCAACTTGCGCTGGCTGCCTTGCAGGTTTCTGGAGAGGCAAAATACACAGATGACATGCCCTTGCCCCCTGGCGGTCTGCATGCTGTGCTTGTGATGAGCACCAAGCCCCACGCCAAGCTTGTGAGCGTGGACCCCTCACATGCGCTCAAGGTGGGTCCTCAAGCGTGCTATTGTGCAGACCGATCCATGTGCACAGCGCCGTTGGCTGGCAACACCTCGAGCTGTCCAGCTGTGGTGGGTGCTGCAGCGGCAAGTACCCCAGCAACCTGTGCTTCAGCGATGCTCTGACCATCACCCACACATCCTGCCCAAAGTCATCTGTTAGTCTAATAGCAAGTCCGCAGAGCTAGTTGATAGCTGCTGCAGTGCGCAGATGTGCTACCTGCGGGACCATTGGGCCCGCACACCCTTGTGCCACCAAGGCCTGCCAGTCACATGATCGCTGTTGTACTGGTTGTGAATGGAAGTGATGGTTTGCTGTTGTGCCAGCAGGTGGTGTCAGGTGTTCTGCAGTGCTGCTCGCAACCCGCAAGCTGTAGGCCTTCTTCCCTGGGGTGGAAACCTTTGAAGGCCTCCCTCCAGTGAAACAAAACTGGCCTGCTATGCAGCTGGAGTTGCCATTTTGGGGTGCAGGTACCTGGCGTGGAGGGCTTCTTCACCCACAAGGATGTCCCCGGCGGCAACGACATTGGCGCGGTGTTGCATGACGAGGCCTGCTTTGCAGTTGACGAGGTCACCTGCGTGGGCCATCCCATCGGCATTGTGGTGGCTGACACTGAGCAGCATGCGCGCATGGCCTCCCTGCTGGTCATTGTTGAGTACGAGGAGCTGCCAGCCATCATCAGCATCGAGGACGCCATTGAAGCGGGCAGCTTCATCGACGTGAGTATTGGTATTCTATGTCATCACTAGAGTCTGGGAGAGCTAGACCTGCTGTCCTGTACTGGAGGGAACTCCAGGCATGATCAGCAGCAAAGGACGCAGTCAGAGCAGCCTGCCTTGGTGCAGAAAGCTGCCTTGCTTGTGGCGTCAGCTGCGAGCCTGCTCTGTTGCATGGGGAGGCTACTTGTTGCACCTCAGCTGTATCGTGCAAAGCAGTGTTGCAGCTGAGTGTGCTGGTGCACCGACCAAAAAGCTGCTGAGCACACCTGCACGAGATGTCGAGTTGGAATCGCCTTCAGCGTGTACAGGACCACCCGTCCGTCAAGCATGCATCAGAACAGAGCCGTCAGACAGTGTCCTGAAGTGGAGTGTCAAAAGAAATGCGTCGTGACGGATACCTGATCTAGACTGTGAGGGCTTGTGTCACTGCCTGAAGTGCGCCCCGGGTTGCCAGTGCCTGACGCTGTTCTAGCGCCATGCAGGGCTGAGTCCATCATCCTGAATGTAGAGGACAAAGCTACGCCTGCCTGAATGCGTGCGTCGTGCTGTGCAAAGCTGGAGCCATTGCCTGAATGGCATGGGATCACCCCATGCCTGACCATTCGTGATGCCATGGACGCCTAGAGGTGTTGCCTGGAGTGCGCCAAAATCGCCCTGCCTGACACTGTGGAGTGTCATGCAGGGCTGGGGCCACCGCCTGGAGTGCGGCGACGTGGAGTCTGTGCTGGGCAGTGGCGAGTGCGCCCATGTGCTGGAGGGGGAGTGTCGCATGGGCGGGCAGGACCACTTCTACCTGGAGCCCCACTGCTGCCTGGTGGTGCCGGCAGAGAACAGCGAGATGGCCATGTGGGCATCCACCCAGGTAAGCCAGCCTGACAGTAGGAGGTGTGGTTGCAGGTGACGCAGGCGGCAGGCACCTGCAGGTCAGTTGTGGACCTGGCTGCTGTCCGGGCTTGCACAGCTTCCTTGCAGAGACCCCCAGATGTGGAAACCAGCACAACTACACAGGCGGCCAGCTCAGGGCGTACAGGGCTAACTCAAGACTGAGCAGCACATGTGTATGTGGATGTGTAGCGCCCAAGTGAACACAAGCCACAAGCACCTGCAGCCAGCTGCTGTTTGTGCCAGGCTTGAGCAGGGAACTTTGCTGGCTGGATGGGGCCATGGCTATGCATACCATGCCTGCCACTGGCGATCACGGCTGCTGAGCAAGCAGCAGGCCGCAGCATTGACCCGTGGCCCGAAGAGGCAGCTGCCGCTGTGTTTCCGCTGGCTGTGCCCCCACGTCCAGGCATGTGGGCAAAATGGCACAGCTCTGGCTGTGAGCGCTGCTGTCCCATCCCTGCAGGCCCCCACCAAGCACCAGCAGACAGTGGCCCACGTGCTGGGCCTGCCCCACCACAAGGTGGTCTGCCATGTGAAGCGCCTGGGCGGCGGCTTTGGAGGCAAGGAGTCCCGCAGCGCCCACTTCAACGCCTGTGCAGCCGTGCCCGCATGGCACACGCGCAAGGCTGTGCGCCTGTGCCTGGACCGCGACGAGGACATGCAGCTTTCTGGGCACAGGCATGCCTTCCTGGGCAGGTATAAGGTGGGCACTGAAGCGCAACCAAGCCAGGCCACAAAGAGCTGAGCCCATGACGGGGATGTGCAGCTGGTGGGCCACAGGCACGCCTTCACTGGCACACAAAGGTGCGCCCCAGAGCGGCTAGCTTTGGACCAGGAGGGCAACTTGTTCCTGGAATCCCATCCAAGCTGTGTGCTGTGCCTGCAGTTCGACAAGCCGTCCCTGGGACCACCTCCCAAGTGGTCTGGTATGCCTGCAGGGGGCTTCGACAAAGGCAAGTTGTGCCCTTGACAGCTGCTACTGCCAGCGCGTTGCCCAGCTATGCGGTGTGCTGTGCCCGCAGGTGGGCTTCAACAGGGATGGCAAGCTGCTGGCCCTGGACGTCCAGCTTTACAACAATGCAGGCAACTCCCTGGACCTGAGCGCAGCCATCATGGACCGCGCCCTGCTGCACACTGATAATGCCTACAAGATCCCCCACCTGCGCGTGCTTGGCCACATCTGCAAGACGCACTGTGGCAGCAACACGGCCTTCCGGGGCTTTGGGGGGCCACAGGTGGGGGGGCGAGGAGGGCGTCTGCAAGCGGTGGCTGCCTATGCCCTGTCTGCAGGGCACTGTGGCAACACCACTGCGCTGTTGAGACCTGAGGGCCTGCAGGGGGATGGCCCTGGCGCACATGCACATTACCTTCTGCGCTCTGGGCAGCTGGTTCCTCTGCAGCACCACAACCTGGTTGGGATTGCTGCGCATGCGCTGAGGCTGTGCTTGTCCTGTCTCGCTGCATCTGTGGCCTGGCTGGCCTGCACCAGACTCTGAGGCCTTGCTGTGGGCTGCACATCCAGCAAAGAACCAGCATCCTACGATCCAAAGCCGGCTCGACATTGCCTGTCCCTTCCCGCAGGGCATGCTGGTGACAGAGATGTGGCTGGACCGGGTAGCCCGCACTGTGGGCAAGCCCCTGCAAGCTGTGCGCGAGCTCAACCTGTACAGTGAGGGGGACAGGACCCACTATGGCCAGGTCCTGAATGGCTGCCAGGTGAGCGGCTCATGGCCTTGTGGCTGGTGGTTTCCAGACTTGCTGTATTTGTCTGCATGGCATTGGTGGTTCTGCACAAAGGAGATCTGTCTCGAGGTGACATTGTAGACAGGCCCAGTGTCCAGGCTGGCCGTCGAACTGAGTTGCAGCCCTGCCTCACCTGTCGCCAGAGGGCCTGCATGCATCCTTCTCCAAAAGCCACGTCTTAGCACCCTCTTCAGCAGGTTGTCTGGCTGATGAGCCCTCTGCCCCTTGCGCAGGTTAAGTCCTGTTGGGAGAATGTAACCCAGCACAGCCAGCTTGCAGAGCGCCAGGCAGCCGCGGAGAAATTCAATCGCGAGAACCGGTGGCGCAAGCGGGGCATCTCAGTCATCCCCACCAAATTTGGCATCTCCTTCACCACTAAGGCAAGCTCTGCTGTAGACGGCACCTGTGATATACGCATAAAAAGCTATCTTGTCTGTGTAACCCTCTCACTCAAGCAAAGCACGTGTGTGCAATCTGGGCTCTGGGCGGTGCTGTCTGCAAGTGCTGACACGCGTCAAATGCCTGTCAGCGTTCAGCTGCAGTACAAAAGGTTGCCTTGAGAGAAGTCGGTGGCCTGCTCCTAAAGATGTGACTGACAGCCAGTGCCAGCAGCCCTGCTGTGTTGCAGTGCTTGCATCAAACAGGCTGGTTGCGCCGGTTCCTCAACACACCACTCCCGTCATGTCTGCAGTTCCTCAACCAGGCTGGTGCTCTGGTGCATGTCTACACAGATGGGACAGTGCTGGTGACCCACGGCGGCGTGGAGATGGGGCAGGGCCTGCACACCAAGGTGGCACAGGTGGGTGGCTGGTCATCAGCGCTCCAATGCTGCCTGCAACCTCCTGACACAGCGGGCTTCTCAGTGCACCCTGATGGGCAGCGTTCTGTTCACAAGCATGCAGCTTACCTGCAGGCTGATGAGAGTGTTAGTAGCAGCAGCGCAGGCTGTCCAAGGTTGCCCTGATGTAATAGTCTTGAGCATGACTAGCATACTTGGTGTGCTGATGCATCTCCAATGCATTTGTGCTACAGGTGGCGGCTGCTGACCTGGGCATCCCTTTGGACAGCGTGTACATCGCTGAGACGGCCACTGACAAGGTATGACATCCCAAATTGATGCTGGCTGTGACGATGCAGGGATGATGTGGGACTCAGTTGGGCTTGCTTGCCTGGCATGTGCGCGACCCGGTTGCTGAAGCATGCTCACCATGATTGGTTGTCAGTAAGCTTGCCAGCCGGCACAGCCTCCAGCACATCAGATGTCTCACTCACTTGCCTGCATCACAGGTACCCAACTTCGACCCCACTGCTGTCTGAGCTCTCAGCAACATGAACGGTGCTGCTACCAGCGATGCCTGCTGCCGGTTGACCCGAGGTCTGCCCCACTGCAGGTCCCCAACTCCAGCCCCACCGCTGCCTCAGCCTCCAGCGACATGTACGGTGCCGCCACCAGCGATGCATGCCGCCAGCTGAACGAGCGCCTGGCCCCCTACCGCGAAGCCAGGCCGGATGCCACCTTCAAGGAACTGGTCAACGCAGCCTACCTGGACCGTGTGGACCTGTCTGCCCACGGCTTTTACGCCACGCCAGACATCACAGGTGGGGCTGGGTGGGCCTCATCCTGACTCCGATGCGGTCAAGATTTGCATTTACATATGCCAGACTTCACAGGTGCCGCTCACATCATGTTTGCAGCTGCAGCCACGCCAGACACTGCAAGTGGACCTGCGGCAGTTGAGCCACTGGCGGCCTGGCGCAGCATGCTGGCGCCTGTGCTGTGTGCAGCTCGGCTCAGCCCCTGAACATCTCTTCTGCCTGGCTGTGTGCCTATGGCTGGGAAACGTCTCCCTGCAGGAACTTGCACCTGCAGTTACAACACTGACTGCTCCCTTGATCGGCGCCTTCAGGCTTTGGAGACAACATGCCCTTCAACTACTTTTGCTACGGCGCAGCTGCCAGCGAGGTGGAGCTAGACACCCTGACAGGAGACTTTCACATTCTGCGCACAGACATCTGCATGGATGTGGGCAAGACGCTGAACCCGGCCATCGACATCGGGCAGGTGGAGGGCGGCTTCATCCAGGTGGGCAGCCTGCCCTCTGGGCGTGGTGTCGCGCAACGGCAACCTCGTGCTCAACCTCCACTCTGGGTGTGGGTCTGTGAGATGGCTTCTTGCACATCAAATGTTGTCTAGCTTAGCTGGCCAGTGGCCTTGAGCTGAACTTGTACCCCTGGGTGTGGCTCTTCTCAGTGGTTCTTTCAGGGCAGGTGGTGTGCAGGTCAGCTGGCTGGCAGCCCTGTCTGTGCACCTGCTGACAGCATGGATGCGTGCCATGTTGGTCTTGAGAGGGCGCTTCTGCTGCAGGGGCTACGCTGGACAGCCACAGCTGTGGGCTGTCCTGCCCTGCAGTGCTGCAGGATGTGGGATGCACTAGAGCAGATGGCCTGCCAGCATTGCCAAAGTGACGCAGCCCTTTACACATTGACGAACACCACCTCAAAACAGTTCCTGCTTGCTGCCTGCAGGGCATGGGCTGGATGTGCATTGAGGAGCTGGTTTGGGGCGACAAGGAGCACAAATGGGTCAGGCCCGGCATGCTCTTCACAAAGGGCCCAGGCAAGCGATTCATCTCCCTCTGGTGCTCCCTGTTGGCCCTTGTGCCTTCCAGCACCAGGACGCCTGCATGTGCTTGAGCAGTGGATTGCATAACAGTCTTGGTGGCGCATCAATTGAGCGCCACCCCGTCCATGTAGGCACCTACAAGATACCCACAGCCAACGACATCCCCATTGACTTCCGGGTGACTCTGCTCAAGGACGGCTGCAATCAGAGGTTGCCTCAAGTCTACTCCTCAAAGGCTGTTGGGGAGCCCCCCTTCTTCCTGGGAGCATCCGTCTTCTTTGCCCTCAAGGAGGCTGCATACGCTGCTAGGGCCGAGGCAGGTGAGTGTAGTACCCTCTGCAGCACCACCTTGCCTGCCAGCCAGGGATATGGTTGTGTATGCCGGCAGCTGTCCTTGATGCAGCCAAACAACTGAATGTGGCCATGTGCTGCAGGAGAGACAGACTGGTTTGAGATGGACTCCCCTGCCACACCAGAGCGGCTCCGCTTGGCCTGCATTGACCAATTCACTGCACCGTTTGCCTCCGCCAAGCACCATGTCAAAACCAGTTGCTAAGCAGATTTCATGTGGACTGGAGACTGCAAATTTTGTTTGTTATCCGGCCATCCAACAGTGTCTGAGTGTAGTCATAGCCAGTTCAGCTTGCACAAGCTGTACACTACATTTTTTTGCTTCCCCTGCTCATGTTTTGTTGCCTGTCGTCTCTTCACAAGTTGACGCACTGTGAGCTGTCAAGCTCCAGTCCTGAGTTTTCCCTAGTGCCTATATGCCATCATTTATTTGCAATTCTAGCCCATACCCATGTGAATGGTCTGATGTAGAGTCCTGCTATGGGATTGTTTGGACATGTTCCAGTTTGTAAAACATGTGTGAGATCCAAGCATCTCCAGGAGTTTTGGTGTGTCTCTGCATGTCTTCAAGATGCAGCCTCTGCTGCTGCTGTGCCTGATGCACCACTGCACCTCCAGGCCTCTCAGGAGCTGGCTTGCCTGCATGTGCAATGGATGATATGACTACTTGGAGATGCCTGAATTGGTCTGAACTGCATGGGCATTGCTGAGCCATACCTTTTTTTCTGGATGTTGACGCTCTCCCGCTTCAGGACTGTCAGAAGAGTTTGTGAGCTCTCCAAGATTTTGACGTATGCAGACTCAGTCTCCTGAATCACCTTCTCATACTCTGTGCGTGTTGCAATCTGTACAGCAACACGCCATTCTGTCTCTCCACATGCATTGTACTGCAAGGCCACTGTTCAATGCGCACTCCTGCACCCAGCAGCTGATGACAGCCTTCTTCAGCAGCTGATGGTAGGGAGGCGCATTCATGATACAGCTGTCGTTCAAAGCAGACAGCGACTCAGGCACTGTGGTTTAAGGCTGCAGAGGCTGCACTACTGGCTGGTTGCCCCTTTGGTGCACACGCGCGCAAAGGTAGCCGATCTGCAGCTGACCAGCCGCCAGCTGGTGAGGCTCAGGCTGCGGGCTGGGATGCACTTTGTGCGACAGGCGCTTGGTGCAGCCCTGCCAAGATATGGCTGCAGTGTATTGGTCTTGACACCTTCCTCAGCAGGGCTCACCTTGCGGGCCAGGGAGTCGTTTATGTGGGAGAGGCGCTTGGTGAGCACCTGCAGGTCCTGCTGGATTTTGGCCTTCTCCCCCTCCTCATTCTGGATCTGTTTCTGGACCTCCTCGCGCTTCTCCCGCAGATCGTCAATGCACTGCAGCAGCGAAGGGGGGGTTTCCTATGAGCTGGCAGGCTGTAGGCCGGTCGCTGCCTTGCAGGTGCAGAGGGCTCGCAGCCTGTTGCAGACTGGTTGTGCCTGTGCAGGCCCCCAATGCACTGCAACAGCGCAGGGGGCTACTGGTGGTCACTGAACTGGGGGACACCCTGGCCCAGGTTGCCTGCCAGGTGCATTGGCATGTCAGTTGAATGCACAGAGATATGTGTGCCAACAAAGTTGGACATACTGCAGCAGCACAGGAAGTCTGAGCTGGTGGGTGGCCTCCAGGCCCACACATTGTTGAGAATGCTGAGGTACTGCAGCCAATGCGCAGCGGTTAGCATGCCCAGGAGATGGTGTCAAGCTGCATGTGCAGGCACCAAAGCAGCCATCTGGGCACCTCAGGGGCTGGTAAAAACCAGCTCAATCTGCATGGAAAACAACAACACAAACTAGAGCTACTGGTGTCAACTAGCAGGCCATGCTTACGGCAATTTCCTCTGCCCCAATCTCAAGGGCTGCCCACCTTCACTAGCTCATTATTGTGAGTCTGAAGAGCAGCCCCCTGGGCTGCCATGACTTGTGAAGGTGAAGAGCTCGCTGCAAACTCGCGCCTCAAACTGCTCTAGGCTGTTCTGAGCTCCTGATGGCAGCAGCGGCTGATTGCCTGGAGGCTGGCCAGCGCCACTTCGGTCTCACAAGCGGTCCCGGAATGTCTGGTCAGTGAAACCAGACCTCATGACCTAGGCATGAAGCCTGCGCTTGTGGTTCCACAGCACTGAGGCTTCGTTCGGAACTGACCAACCATGGCACTCACCAAGAGGCCTTCCATGGCACCAATGGCAGCAGCTCAAGCTACTGTCAGTGTGCTCTCCTTTGTGCAGGCAGCCCATGTAAGCCTTGTCCTACTCAACCTCAAGAGCAGCTCAGATCACCCTCATGTGCAGCCACAACTCACCCTCTCTGGTGACATTCACAGGTGTTTGCAGTCTTCCATGCTATGTTGGAGAAGCTCAGCCTCATTGGAGCAATCAGAGTTGATCCCCAGGTTTGCCAGACGGACTTGTTGAAGACACACGCCACTTTCAGCAGGAACTCAGGACACGCACCTAAACCAATGAGCTGCTGCAGGAACAAGCTGAGGCACTGACAAGGTCTGTGGGTGAGGAGATCACGCACATGCTGGAACAGCAGAAGCAGTTGGAGGACAAATTCCAGGTTACCATGCTGACATCGTGACGTGAACATTGACTGCTCACGCTTGCCTTGCAGAGCTGGCATCCGGCTCCTGACAGGCCCCTGTGCTCAATGAAGTGCTCAATTGCACTGCAGACGCTGTTGGCGGAGCAGCACATTCTGCGCAGCTTGCCCAACAAGAACAAGCTGATGCAGAATGAAGCGCAGCTGCACGAGGTGGCAGAGCAGCTCAGGCACAGCACGGCACAGCTGTGCCGGAACCTGAAGGTAAGCAGCTTGGTGACTTAGTCCCTGTGCTGAATGCTGAGCCAAACCCACAGAAGCACCAAGTCTGTCATGGCAGCAGGCTTGAGGCTTTGGCATCGCCAGGTCTCCTGTCAAGCGGCTGTGCCAAGTCATTACTGTTGCCATGGGCAGCAGCGGGCACTCTCTTGCCCACCTGACGGGTATCAGTGTGCAGATGGGACCATTGCTCTGCAAGAAGCTATCGGCTCAGTGCACAGTCCAGCCATTCCACCTGCCAGCTATTGAAGCTGGGGCTGCAGCCATGAGCCCAGCAGCAGGCAGAACATGGCAGCAGCACTGGTGCTCATCTCAAGCAACACAGCGCAGTGGTGATCCCATGCCCCTGGCCTGGCTGCAGGACAACCCCAATGTGTCCGAGAACATGGTCAAGGTGGCGGCAGAGCGGAACACGCTGCAGCAGCTGCTTCAGCACTGTTCTCATGAACTGGAGGCGCAGCAGCAGGCGCCTGCCCTGGTGAGGCAGCCTGCTGGGTGGCAGCCTGCTTGTGGGCAGCCCTGTGCAGGCCCTGGCAAGACGGCATGCTGCCCATGAAGGGTGCGGACAGCGAGCCCTTCCTGGTAAGGCTGAACTGCCAGCCTGCTCCCTGGCAGCCCTGTGCAGGCGTCAGCTAAAGCATCTGGCTCATGCAATCCTTGGCCAACCTACAGACCAGCTAGCAGGTAAGACTCTCAGCTGCCGGCATTGTGTTGGGTACCACCTGCGGAGGGCAAGCACAAGCTGAGTCATGTCAAGCAAGGTGCGAGGAACGACACATGACAATGCCATGCAGGCTGAGTTTGTGGTCAACCAGGAGCGTCGGGATGTGGACATCCGGGACACCATTGAGCGCGAGCGCATAACAAGCGCGGCCGTCAAACAGCTCAAGGCCACCATCCGAGAGGAGAGCGCCAAGCACGAGGAGGAGGTACACGCACGCAGGCATGCTGGTGCTTTGGTGGCTGCCTCTGGAGAGGGGTGGGAAGCGAGCCCGCTCCATGTGTGCTTGAGGGAGGGGGCCAGACATGAGGAGATGACCTGCATCTCTGTCTGGGCTGGGGAGTTTTCGCAACTGCGGCGGGGTGTACATGTGGAAAGAGAAAACAGTCCACCTGGTGTGCGAGACTTTTGAAGGACGCCTGCTGGCATTCATGTCAAGAAAAGCATGCTCAGCAGGAGCATGAGGTGTGCGCCTAACTTTGTGGTGCCTGAATGCTGTCTTTGGAGAGGAGATTGGCCCACATGGCCCATGTCTGACGAGACTTTCCAGGCATAAGGAGGTGGGCTGCATGTGCAGCTGGGCTGCAAAGGCTGCTGTTGGAGAGGGAGGGGTTTGGCTTGCCTGCTGTACTGACCTTACAGGGTACTGGGACCACGAAGGCAGGTGCGTGCAGGAACAATCACATTGAGCATGAGGAGGTGGTGATGTTGCTGCTGCCAACCATGGTACCACTCTGAGCCGAACCTGCCAACAGTTGGTCTGCAACCAGCATCCTGTAAAACGTGCCTGCTGCCAGCGAGCCCAACTCCCCTCTGCCTGCTGCCACCACTTGAAGGCCCACTCCATTGCCTGCACTGCAGCTGCGCGCCAACAAGCGCTCACTCAAGGCCCTCAACACCCAGCTCAAGCAGATCACCCTGGACAGCCACTCAACGCAGCAGTACCGGGAGCTTGAGGTGGGGCACCAGGCGTGCAGAGTGGTCCGGCAGGCAGAGCGGTCCGCTCAGGCTGCAGCCCCGCAATCTGGGACACCGGCTGCTGACTGCTTCACCCTGGCTTCACCTGCTGCAACAGATCTGGCTGCGGCCAGTGATGTGGACAGCTTGCGGCGCCACATGCAGCTGCCCGCCTGGCTGCACTCCTGCTGGGGTCGGGCACAGGCTTGCCGGCTGGAATCCTTGTGGGGTGGCGGCGCTCCGTTGACAAGGCGTGATTGCCATCCACAAGCAATCTTGTGGCTGCCTACCTGGATACATTGCTGCTGTAGCTGGGCGCAAGCATGCACATGCGGTCTGCAGCGTCACATGATCGCTGAGGCTGATTGTGGCGGTGCAGGTCAAGGCCAGTAACGAATGCGGGCGCCGGGTGGAGAGCATGGCTGTGGCAGACCTGCGGGACGAGGCCGAGCTGCTCAGGCAGCAGATTGCGCTGGAGGAGAGGGTGCACCAGGTAAGGCCTGTGTCAGAGGGTAACGCGAGGCTGTGGCTGAATGCAGGTGTGGTAAAAGCTCAGGGTACATGGCCTCAAAGTGGTCTTGAGCGCCTCAGCGTGTGGTGTGGCATGAACATCTTGTTGCTGTCACTTTTTGGCTGCTGGACAGGCATCCCAGCACCTGCATGCTGTCACAAGGCAAGGTGTGATGCAGCACAGGAGCACGGTAGCTACAGCAGGGCTGGCTGCACAAGACCAGGACTTTCTGCATTTGGCACATGAGCATGGCGCTGAGAGTGTCCCATCAGTATCTGATTGTGTGCAAGAGTGCTGAACCTGGCCTGTTGCCCTACAGACGTCAGCCGACTTCCTTGGCAAGCAGGCCAAGCAGTTGCGGGAGGATGCCTTGAATTGGGCAGACCGTCTGGAGAAGGATGTGACTGCCAAGGAGCGGGATACAGAGGCCCTCAAGCAGGAGCACCAGAGGGACACCAGCCGCCTCAAGGTGAGCGAGCTTCCTGTAGAGCACTTGATTGTCCTGCTGCGCAGCGTGCACACCTGTCTGGCAGGATGGCAAGGAGCACGCAACCCTTCTGGCTGCAATGCAACCTCACGCCCAGACTGCGCCAGGCACTGCCAGGCCAGGGTGGGCATCAGTGCAGGAACCCAATTCTGCTTTTACATGAGGGCTCACTCACCCCTCAGCGGCAGGGTGCTCTGCTAGCAGCAGCCTGCTGTCCGGGGCGCACATCTGGCAAACTCAAAGCTTGTGGCTGCAGGCCTGCCTCAAGGCTTTCTCAGCGCACAATCAGCCCTTGGCGTGCTGCAAGCATAGCTCAGGCCTCTGAGACAACACTCATTCCCTGAGCTGGTGCAGGATGTGAAGGAGGCTTATGAGGACGAGGTTACGGCAAAGGAGGAGCGCGACACTTGTGAGAAGGAGGTCAAAGACCGCGCGGCCGCAGAGCTGGTGAGAGCGCTCTGGCAGATCCTTGTCTGGCACTGCTCTGTTTGCAGGGATTGGCAGATGGCATTCCTGTACAAGTGGTGCTGAAGCACAGGTGGGTTCAGCCACTTGCCGGGCTCTGTGCAATCAACATCGTACCAGCTGAATGCTTGCGAGATGGTGAGCCTGGGCTAGCGGGACTGTGCTTGGCTGCTGAACTGATCCAGTACTTGGAGCAGCAGTGACTGGGGTGCTGCAGCTTGCAAGGGGTGGCAGCTTGCAATGTAGTGCTTGGAGCAGCAGAGACTGGGGTGCTGCAGCCTGCAAGGGGTGGCAGCTTGCAATGTTGTGAGAGCGGTGCTGAAAGAGCAGCCTGTGACGGTCCAGCTGCTTGGCATGCCACACGACCATATCAGCTTGGCGACCTTGGGACACGGTGTCAATGCTGAGCTAGCATTACTCGCACTACAGGTTCTCCTGGAGAGGCAGGCCATGGCAGTGCTGCGCATCCAGGCCATGTGGCGCGGCCATGCTGCACGGCAGAGCTTGAGCAAGGAGAAGAAGGGCAAAGGGGCCACCAAGGGCAAGGGGGCTGCCAAAAAGAAGAAGTAAATGCGCAGCCGGGGCATGTGCAGCTCTTGCTGGGGTTGCAGCCGTGCAGCCTAACGCATGCCTAAGCAGCCATGTAGCCCATACTTGCATGCGAAAGCGTGATAATCAAGCTAGATGAAGCAAGGCCCTTGTCAAACACCAGCCGTGCCATAAATAATATCGCTGAGATTCGTCAGGCCACTTCTGGCTTAGCGTACATGGAAATTTCCGTTTTCTTGTCACGATCTCAATACCAGACATACCAAACATCTGCAGACTCAGACTTGAATCTGCCGGCGTGGCTTGGACTGCGGCTCGATGGCTCAAAATGAGTATGCTCCCGTTTCTCATCATGTTCGTAGGTATCCAGCCCTTCTTGCTGCACACCCTGGCTGCCCTCGTCATCTGGGGCGCCTGCAACATCGGTGAGCTCACTGTCGTGAGATGCGGCATGTCTGCGCTGCTAGGTCTCCCTGCCACCTGCAGGCCAAGCTCCTGGCGCCATGCCATGTGCTCAGCAATCTGACAAGCCTCCTGCCGTGCAGGCAGCACACGCTCTATCAAGATCATTCGCAGCATGACCCGAACGCTGGCGCACCTAGCCCTACTCCTCAGGGAGCTGTCCTTCCTGACGGTTCCCCAATGGGTGTCAGCCCAGTCGGTCTCTGCCACCGAAATAGGTGCAATCACCTGTCCTCACCACGTTTGATAGGCTGCCCAGTGTGCTGACTGGCAATGCTGCTGCTCCAGGCTACAGTGCCGTCCTGATGACCCTGCTGGCCGGGTGGGATGCCTCTCCCCGCGACGTCAGAGCAGCCATTGCCTGGGGCGTCATCAGCACTGCCAGGCACACCCACCTACAGGCCGGCACCCTACACCCTGGGGCAGCAGTGCTGGGATGGCAGGCAGCAGGTGAGAGTGGCGTGCTGGCTCGGAAGATGATGTTCGCTCAATTGCATCAGCAACCGGTCTCAGCATTAACAAGCATCTCAATGTTCAGCATGCGGCAGCCCCATGCAGTGCATGTCTGCAGAGCTGCCTGTTGCCCTGGTTGTCCATCGGCGCAGTGGCCTCAATCCGCTTTGATTGCGCTCCAGCTTATGAGCCCCGCACTCTAGGCTTGGGTTGGCTTTGCGCCTTCAGCCCCTCTTCATCAGGTTTTGAAGCCCCCATCACTGCCTTCAGCAATGGGCTTCTCCCTCCAGCCTCGGTGGCCGTATGCTCGTAAGCGCCTCCTTTGCACTCCAGCAACCCCGACCACCGCTTCCTGTGCCTGGCTGCAGGTCTAGTCCTTATTGTCCTGCCCCGCCTGCCCCCAGTCAAGGCACGTGCCAATTCCATGACCATCGACTTCCAGGACCCAGAATATGAACGTCTACAACCTGTGATGAAGTGGGCTGGCTGCCTGTATGACGCACTGCTCCTCGCAGCGCTGTCCTAAGTACTTCCCTTCTTGCTGGTCACCTCAACCTTGGTGGCCAACCTGCCTCTTCAGCCCCCCGGGACCAGCCCAGGTGAGCAAGTGCCCCTTGACGCATGCAGCGGCTGCCTTCCTGGTGCTTAGGCTTCTGTTGATACAGCCTTACGGCTGCAACATTGCGATGAGCTGCCTTTTTGTGGGGGCACGCAGCTTGGCGGCTTCCCCGCTGTGATTTGGTGGCACTGCTGTGCACTGGCCAGCCTGGCAGTTTTGTCGTCTGGCCTTCTTCCCACCCATGGCATGGTCCTACTGGCTCCGCTTGCCATCTCGTTTGTGCTCCTGATGGCACTGAGCCTGGCAGTTGCTGACCCTGTTCGTGCCATTGCTCACTTGGCCGCCTTCCTTGCCTGCAGCTGTCACTCTCCACGACGTGTGCGGCACCCCTCCCACCACCCCTGCCGCCGTCAGTGCCTTGCTGGTGGCCCCACTGACGCCCACCATCCCCTCTGTGCAAACAGTCCTGGCCTGGCTCCCATGCTGTCTGCTCCACTGCATGCTGAACATGGCGGCAGCCCCTGGCAGCTGGGCTGCGGGCGCCTTCATTGCGGCCACCCCGCGTGAGTCCTCCTGCCTGTGCTCATCACCCGCACCGCTGCCCCTGGAGCATGTGTGTCCTGTGTGACGGGCAGTCACCAAGTGCGGCCAGCAGGCAGCAGCAGTTGCAGTGTGTGCAGTGCTGCAAGCAGTGCTGCTGTCAGGTGCTGCCACATTGAGCCACCTGTTACCTCAGCAGATGTCTCCCTGTCCTGTCTCCACCCCCAGTGCTGAGGTCTTACATCCCTCATGTCACCGCGCCTGGCTGCCCTGCAGACCGGCGCCAGATTGCATGCCTCATCCGCTTGGCACGGCGCCGCCTCTCCCTTCAGGACATCAGTCATGGCACCCTTGGTGAGCACACTGGCGGCTAATGACATTGTGGCTGCCTGCTCCACCATCCTGTCGCTCTTGGAGCGGTCTGTGACTGCAATGTTACTGGCCCCTGCCTCTGTCCTGCTGTGCTGCAGACATCATCCCCCATGATGTTGCTGATAAACTCGATTCAGCAGCCACCACCCCTGGCGTGTTCTTGAGCAATTCTGCCCTTGCCTGCTGCAGGCATTGTCCCCTTCAATCTGGTGGTGTACCTGGGCCCAGTGGGCGCCCTTACCACCTGGACAGCCATGCTGCTGGCCGCCTACACAGGCTTCATGCACGCCACGTGGCAGCTCCTTACCTTGAGCACCCCCACCTTGGCCCGCGACCCCTGGGCAGGAGCCCTGCATCTGGGCAGCCTGGCTGCTTGGCCTGCTTGGGCCTGGGGGTGGGCCCCCATGCTGTGCTGGGCCGCCTCCATCCTGTACAGCTTTAACATTGTGCGCCAGCTGGGGGTCAGGGTGGCCACGCTTCAGAACAGAGTGAGCGCTGTGGAGGGCCGAGAGGCCCAGCTGGTGGGCATGGTCCAGACCCTGGAGGGCACAGTGACCATCCTGGAGGACAGAGTGATGTACCTGGAGGACAGGCTCAAGGTCGCAGGTGAGACCCGACTGGTGTTACCTTGCACTTTTTGCATGCTCAGCTGCGAGCACCTGCTGCACCAGCAAGAAATTGCCGCCCTGGCTCACCTGCCTCTCTAGCAGGCCCAGGCTGGTCCCTAGCAGCCGCCTGCCTGAACACCCTTGCAGGCCACATGTTGACTGCCTGACAGGCTGCGGCATGCTCCAGCGCCTGTCGTCCATGCCATTACACCCTGGCAGGCTGCTGGCTGCCTCACAACCTTGTGCATGGTCAGCATCTGGTGCATGCTTGCATGTACCAGCTGGCTGCCCACTTGGGGCACCCGTCCTGTATGCCTAGCTAAATGCTTCATGCACATGGGACTGCAGAGCTCAGAAGCGGGGCTGCTGTTGCCGGAGATCCCGTGCCAACAAGAATTGCCGCCTCTGCTATCATTCCCGCCGACCCTGCACAGGTCAGCATCTGCACACCTTGTCGGGTGCTTTCGTTGCCACAGTGGCAACAGAGCTTTTTGGGAACTACTGTCTGTGGCCTGCACTGAGCCGCACAGGCTTTTCTGAGGAGAAGCATCATGGCTTCCTTGGCCACTCTGCCTGTGCCAGACACGGACTGTGTGCCTCCTTCTGAGAAGGCTGCTTACTGCCAGAGCCAGCCAGCCATTGATTGCAAAACTGCGCTGGCCTCACAAGTGGTTGCACTCCCCTACAGGACCCAGCAGCCCCTTCACCTGCCCCAGCAGCAGCAGCAGTGCCTGCAGCAGCACCACCACCAGCTGTCTGCGATGCAGCAGTGCCAACAGCAGCAGCTGTCTGCAGTGCAGCAACAGCGCCTGCAGCACCCCCTGCAGCTGCTGGCTATGAGGCAGCAGCACTGGCCCCAGTGGCAGCCGCAACACCATTCCCAGCAGCCCTGTGTGGCTGCACATCCCCGGCCGCTGAGGGCGGGGAAAGCACCTGTGCAGCCCCAGCCATGGCAGGTGCAGATGGCGCTGCAGTCCCAACCCCAGCAGGTGCAGACGGCGGCAAGGCCAAGGAGGGCGGGCGCATGCGCCGCGCATATGCTGCAGCCAAGAAGCACAGCAAGAAGCTGGTGCTTAAGATGGGCGCAGGCAGCAACCGGGGCAGAAGGCGCCTCAGGTCAGGCACATTCTCTTGTCTGGCAGACTGCCGAGGGCTGTGGCTGCATGGATGAGAATCTCCTCTGCCGCCTGCAAATCAGATCCATTGCTGCAGCGCTCTGCTTTTGCGATTTGGGGTTTGGAAAGGACGTGCAAGCCTGCTGAGGCGTGAATGCTGCTCTGCAGGCGCAGGCAGAGTTGCCAATCAACGGCCCAGATGGTGCACGCCATGGCCGCCAGCCTTTCAAGGTGAGCTTCGTTTCCAGGCACACTCCGCCCCCAGTCCTGTGACAACGGGACTTTTCAATGTGAACCATGCGCCACCTGACAGCTGTCCTCTTGGATCATCTGCAGAGACTGTTTGGCTGCAGCACTTTTCCGATTTTACTGGTCAGGTGGGTCTGGTGGCCGGCAGTTGGGTGCTCAGCACAAGCCTGTCTCTTAAGCTGGCAGTTGTTCAACCTTGTCACCTGTCTGCAGATCAAATCCGCATGTACCAACCTGATGTACGGCATAGTGTATTGAATATTTGAGCTGCCTCTGGAGGCTAGAAACCATATCCATCCCACTGCTGCAATCAGAACAGCAGGCAGTGAAGTCAGTCATCGTTTTCAAGTGCACTGTAAGAAGTGAAGGAGACTGGCATGTGCAGAATTTGCTTTCTCAAATATCCCTGCTTTGGGGCTATCGTGAAAGCTTCCTCAAGAGGCTGCCTTGCACAGCTTCATCATCACAGGAAAGACTTCATCGAACCCAGGTTCATGCTCTGCCTTCGTTTGGCAGGCAGTCAGGGCGCTGCGGATGAACCTCAGCACATCTTCACTAGTGTGCTGATCCAGCCACAGGGAGTACTGAGCTGCAGTGAATCCGCTCCTGGTGTGTGGTGACTGCAAAGACTGGGGAGCCCGGCTGTACAGATGGTGCAGAACAATGCTTGGTGGCAAGGCCTGCAGCAGTGGAGAGACGCATGTGCCGGAGACAGCAGCAACTTGCAGTCAAGTGGTGGAGCGTAGCAGCCTGTGGGCCCTCATGCTCCAGGAGGAACAGCAGCTTGATCAAAGTACAGCAAACTACAGGCTCGTAAAGTGAGCATACACGCCTGACCTGAACAAGCGGGCTGTCTAGAATTGCTGCTGTGTCCAGAAACAGCAGAGGCCGGAAGGCCCGCAGCATCCTGAATGGGGTGCCGATGTGCTCAAGGGGAACCAGACTCTGGCCAACTGCCGCCTCCAGATCGGCCATATCCTGAACATGTCAGCTGTGTCTATCAGGGCAGAAGGGGGGTGCACAACGAACAAGCTTGACTTCACAGGAGATGTGTCAAGTCTGTGTGCTTGCTATCTGCAGTAAAACAGGCAGAGATAGCTGTGCAGGCAGCCCACCTTGGCGAGCTGGAGTCTGCCGGTATCTGACAGCGGCCTCAGCAGGGAGGCGTGCCGCACAAAGAAGATGAGGACGCGGGAGGCCATGCGCTGCACGAGGGCAGCTGCAAAGGAGTGGACGTGCGGCGAGGGGGCTGGCATGAACTTTGACAGGTACTCCAGCCTGCAACAGCAGCACGGGCTGTTAGTACAGCGGCTGTCATTCAAGCTGCTGCTCTCTGCAAGTTCAGCAGTCATAGCAGAAGCGGTCCACATCTGAAGTGCATCAGCACGTGGTGGCCAACGAAAGATGGCAAACCCCAGGCCACCCGACAAGACTCTGCCTGATATGCCATATGACTGCGCTTGCGCAGCCGTGGAGGCCTTGCTGTGTGCCAGCCCTCCATGCTCTGCATGCACAGGCCTGATCCAGCACCACCAGCCTGCCTACCTGCAGTGGCTCAGGTGGTGGGTGAGGTCTCGCATGTAGCCAGAGGTGTGCAGCTCCCCCGGCCCCTCCTGCCCCAGGCCCTCCCCATGCATTCGCAGCAGGTGCTGCTCAGCCGCCTCCACCATGGCCTTGAACAGGGGCAGCACCGCCTCAATGGCCACAGTGCGGATGGCATCCAGTGGCGCCCTGCAGGGGTGTTGCACTGGAGGCTCAGATTCCTGTCACACCTGAGCTGCAGGCTCCCTGAGAGTGTGGGCCACGACAGCAGGCGGATGACATTTACGCCACTCCTCCTGCACCGCATCAACAGACACTGAGCAAACAGAAGCCAGCAGCGCTCGGTGGGGGCGGCATGGTCAGGGTCGACATCGTCTGTTTGACGCAGCTGCAAGCTCTTCAACAGCATGCAGCACAGCTGAGCTGCACAGACATGGAGCAGCCCCACATGCCCAAGGGCCGCTGTTCACAGCTCGGCATTGCTGGGGAGAAGCTACAATCTGCACTGCCCACCGTGCACACTCTTGCATAGGCAAGAGTCCAGGCACAGTGCAGCAGGGCGACTCACGTAAGCACTGCGGCGGCTGCGGGCGGCATCCGAGGCAGCAGCGTGGCCAGGGAGCGATGCACCTCCTGGAGGGCAGAGCTCAGGGCAATGTTGCGCAGCTGGGCGCTGGTGCAGGGCCCTGTTATGCTGCGCACCTCAGGCCCTGCAGCCAGACGACAGGAGCTTTGCACCTGGACCACGCACAACAATGCAGAGCAGCACCCCTCAGCTGCTGCCACACACATCAGCACCCACGCAGGAGGCAGCCTCAGGCAACCGATTCCTTTGGTCCGTGAGGGGCACATGAGCAAGCAGCAGCAACTCGTATGGACCCCTTTGCTGTTTCGGCAGCCTGAGAATCAGGCGCTGCCTCAAGGACCTGCTGCACACACCCCAGCTGTGGCAGCCATGCGGTCTGCCTTCTCAGCGGCTGACATTGACTGTTTTCAGAAGCAGCCAGATAGTGCATGCATTCCCCCACCTGTGGCAGCCATGTACTCGGCCTTCTCAGCCATCAGCTGCAGCGCCTTGCCCACGCTCCTGGCAGTCAGGGCGGCCAGGCGGGGGCTGTCCCCTGCAGCCTTCAGCTCATCATGCAGGCGCCTGCAGGCACCATGTCCGCGTGACTGAGCAGCTGTCAAGCTGCAGGGCAGTCATGCGCAACACAGGATGGTCGGTGTGCTTCAGTGGGCCTGGAGATGCAGTGATCACTTGCAGCTGAATGCGTCCAGATGCCATAGCCAAAACCCCTGCACACCACCCAGTACAGCGTTGCTTTGTCCGTTGGCAGCAGCGCCCACGCACACAACCCAGGGCTGCGCCAGGCAGATACTCACGCGATGCACTTCTGCAGCTCTGCAGCTGTGGGCAGCGGGCGGGTGCCCCCCTGGAAGGCTGCCTGCACCGCGTCGGAGATGCGGGCCAGGGCTGCCCCCTGGTGGGCATGCTGGAAGGGAGCGGCCGTTGCCAGGAGCTCATTCAGCTGCTCGGACACAACTGCAGGGGGCACGCCCTTCACCTGCAGAGGGGCCCACCATGAGGGTTTGGGCCCAGCAATCTGCTCTCATCTTGGCAGAGGATGTGGATTGCTGTCGGTGGTCAAGGGCGGGCTGATGAGGGTCATTCAGCAGATGCTACTCAAGCAGTCTGGCAGGATGCTGGCCTGGTGCGGGCGACGTAGATGCCGGCTGGTGCAGCTCGAGCAAGAGTGCCAGCCCTCACGTCAGTGTCCTGCACCAGACGCTGGAAGGTGCTCTCCAGCAACAGGGCCAGCCGAGGGTACTGGGCAGTCAGTGACTCCCTGACAAAGCCCCCCCGCGCGGGGGCAGCTGCGGCTGCCATGGCGCTCTCCAGCACCTTGACCATCACGTCCCTGCAAGGGGACAGGGTGGCACTGGAAACCACTACGTGTTGCAAGGATCCAAAGGCCAACACCCCACGGCTGCAAGCAGGTCAGGTTGGTGGACACCTTGACCTTCTTCATGGGGCAAGGGCCCCGTCAGCGACCTCCTGTTCTGTGCATCAGGCATTGCCCTTGTGCATCTGCAAGAACAGCTCTCTGCCAACTTGACTGTCACATTGCATGCATCAAGGCAGCAGGCAATGTCAGCTTAAGGCAGCAGGCGGGTCAGCCACTGCCTAAGCGTCGTGGAAATGCCTTTGTCCAAACCAGGCCTTGGCCACCTGCAGTTTGCAAGTCCACGTCAACCACAATGGCGGCCCCCATGGGTAGACTGAGCCAAAAGGGACTCTTACAGTCTTCAATGGCTTGAGGCGACAGAGCCACGCCTGACAGGTCTGACAGCAGAGAGTGCAATAGGGAGCACGCACGATGCACAGCAGCTCCTGAGCACATGGGCAGGCATGCAAACCATCCCAGAGCCTTCAGAGAGGCCTGCAGGAAGGCACTGGACCCGCAGCTGGC
Organism: Asterochloris sp. CNOR1; assembly: GCA_963969365.1. Taxonomy (NCBI): domain Eukaryota; kingdom Viridiplantae; phylum Chlorophyta; class Trebouxiophyceae; order Trebouxiales; family Trebouxiaceae; genus Asterochloris; species Asterochloris sp. CNOR1. The sequence goes on along the minus strand of OZ017746.1, from coordinate 2,595,476 downwards.
GCCCCTGGCGGCCACATGGGCTGATGGAATGCCCAGGGAATGCGCAACAGACACCTCTGAGCGCGCATCCCTGACAGCAAGCCCAACACGAACGCACCAGGCCGCGTCGCTGGGCAAGGGGGTTTCCTCAGTGGCCAAGTAGGCATCCATGAAGCACACATGGGTCAGGGGGTCCCGCTTCTTGACCAGCACCCGCTGCAGGTGCCACACGGTCACAGCTGACAGGTGAAGCTGCTCAAAGATCTTGCCCAGCCGCTGCCACAGCACCTCCTGCAGGCAATGGGCCAGCAGTGTGACAGCACAGCAGGAGCAGCCTGATGTGCTCCAGCATGCCCAGTGACAGTCCAGGCTCCAAGCAGAGATGTCAGCCCTGCAGCCACCCCACCAGATCACCTTGGCTTGGATGCTGTCTGCCTCACTGACAGCGCTGAGCTCTGGAAGGTAGCTTGCTGCGCTTTGAGACAGGTGTGCACGCTCACCTGCCACTTGGCGCTGGTTCCGGGCGCAGGTGCATCTGCCCTGGTGGCTGCCCCAGGGCCCCCCAGCAGCCCGCCGCCTGCGCTGGCTGCCCCTGCCGACAACTTTTTGGAGTCCAGGGCGTCCTTGACAGCCCTAGCAAACTGGGAAGATGCCCGCTCGACGGTGCCCACCACAGCCTGCAGGCCAACACACACTTCAGCCTGCAGACGTCCCCCAGTCCCCTGCACAAGCTGGTCACTGCCGACGATGCTGGGCCAGCTACATTGGCTCCTGCAGGCTGCCCTCAGTAATAAAAGCGACTTGCCAAGTAGCACACTGGCAAGCTCCCTCCCCCACCTCATTCAGCTCGTCCAGGTTGAAGTAGACCTGCAGTGCGCTCCCCACGTCTGCCTGGCTCAGGGTCCCAAGGCCCTGAAGCAGGGCCGCCTGCAGGCACCCACCATGTTGTGCATCAAGCAGCAATTCTGTCATGCTGCCATCATGCCACGAGGCGCCCTGAAGCGAGCTGGCTGTCCATGGAAGCCGCATCACACCGCAGCCCTGCAGTGGACTGCAGTCACATTGACACCTCCCTGCAGCTCCAAGCAGCCCTGCCTACTGCTATGGATACTGGCCACCCAGATGGCAGGCTGTGCAGAGGCAACTGCCTGCAGCCCATGGCAGCCTGCTGTGGCTCACACCTGGGCCTGCGTGCGCACTTGCTGCCCGGCATCTCTGAGGAAGCCCTCGTCTGCCTCCAGCACATCAATTCCGCTCAGATCAGCCTCGCTTCCAACGACGGCCACGTCTGTCAGTAGCTTGGCCGCCTTGGCCAGGTCCAGGCTGGTGCTGCCCTCTGCCTTGCCCATCTGCTGCTTCAGCTTCTGGGTCAGCTTCAGCCTGCAGCATGCACAGGCGACATGGAGCCTGTAGCACCCACAACAAGAGAAAACCGCCCAGTCCAGACTGTGCCCATGCGGATTGCATGACCCCAAGTGCTGCTGGCGCACCTTCATGCGAAGATCTCAGCTTGGCAGCAAGTCAATGGCTCAGCACCAAGCGGCCAACAGGTGATGTGAGGTGCAAGCACTTCATTGAGATGCCAGACCAGGGGAACCTGGCCACCACAGCTGCAGGCCGCAACCTGGCAGTCAGCAACGACTGCCTGCCAAGGTGAAGCAGCAGTCCAGCGGGGCCCATCTGCCTGGCCCACCTCTGCATCGCATGGCGCAGCAGCTCCACAGTGCCCTGCAGGTTATGTAGCTTGACCGCGTCCCGCCGGAGGCGCAGGTAGGGTTCTTGGACCTCACTGCAGGCCCTGCGCAGCTCAGCCTGCAGCCCGTCGGCCGCAGAAGTGATGCGGCGCAGCGCAGGCTCTGCCTCTCGCAGGTGCCCCACCTGGGCCAGCAGCTCATGCTGCTTGGAGGACACCTCACCGCGCAGGATGCTGTTCAGGCGGCGGATGCTTTCCTGCGTGGACAGGGGCCAGAGGTGTCTTGATGTGTGGATGCTGCTGGCCCTGATACTCGAGCTGGAGTCTGTGCAGCTGCAAGACATGCATGTGTGAAGCAAGAGATGCGTATACCGGCTGCGCAAGATGCAGACCCAGCGCCACACCTGCATCTGATGCGTCTGTGCCGCGGCTGACAAGTGCGTCCGAGCTAGCGCCGCGCTGGCAAACTCTGTGGCGTTGAAGCTGGCATCCAGGAAAGGGGCAAAGGCCGCCTCGCCGGTGAGGCTGGCCCTGCCGGGAGAGCCAGGGGCTGGCAGGGGCTCTGCATTGGCTGTTGAGCTGTCCCCACCTTTCCCCATCCTCCCACTTCCTATCAATCAGACTGTCAAATGGCTCCCTGACACCATCTGCTGCGCCTAGCTTCTCCAACCTGATCTGGTGTCAGACACCCTCGCCATGTAAACTGACAGTGGAGGAGCTTGTCTGTCACAGAGCTGTCAGTCTCATTCAGATGAAGTCAACAATCTAAAAGTTAGGTCACAGATCCCCACATGCGAGTCATGAGCTGCCGATGCAGCTGCACACAGACGATGTTTCGAAGGCACATACCCAGGGCACTCTGGCTGCATGCAGCTCTGCCATGTCAGAGCAGAAGGGCCTCAAGGTGCTGCTGTGCAGGTGAGCAGGTATCCTGCAACCTGCAGTAGTGGCGTTCTGTAGGAGTTTTCCAGCAGTGCTGACTCCCTGCAGCAGCCAGAGACCAGCTTGTCCTGGGCATTGAGAGCAGCTGCGATGACACCGGCGTAGCTGTCGTCAACAGCAGTGGGCAGGTGCTGGGCGAGGCGCTGGCCACTCAGGTAGGAGGCCTGCTGCTCATCATGCTCTGCAACAGGCTCAGCTGGTTCTGCAAACTGCAGCCAGGTGCTGACTACCCTTACGTCCTGGCTCAATGTGGCACTCATGCCTGCAGGATGACATTCATGCGCCTTGGGGTGGCGTGGTCCCCACGCTGGCCATGGAGGCACACGCAGCAGCCATGGACGGGACAGTGGCTGAGGCCCTGCGCAAGGCAGGCGTCCAGCCTGCTGACCTGGACGCAGTGGCAGTTTCCATTGGCCCGGGGCTGAGCATGTGCCTGCGGGTGGGTGCCTGCCATCTGTATTCCTGCCTTGAGCTGTGCCCCTCCGATGCGGCAAACCTTGCAGTGCTCTGCGTGACTCTGTGCTTTGCTGGCTGGGATGCTGGCACCTTCAACTGCTGGCAGTACACAAGGTGGTGGCGACAGGCAGGCATCGGCCATGCAGTCTTCGCAGATACATGGAATCTGGTGGCAGCTGCATGCCACAAACATGGCAGACTCCCTCCTGCTGATCCTGGACCGGCACCTGTTCCGACGTGCTTGTCCCCACTGCAGGTGGGCGTGATAAAGGCCCGTGGACTGGCAGCCCAGCACCAGCTTCGCCTGGTGCCAGTGCACCATATGGAGGCCCACGCGCTGGTGGCCAGGCTGCAGGGGCGCGTGCACTTCCCCTTCCTGTGCCTGCTGGTGTCCGGGGGGCACAACATGCTGCTGCTGGCTCACGGGGTGGGGCAGTACACGCTCATGGGCTCCACGCTGGACGACGCCGTGGGCAAGTTGTTGACCAGACTGCAGCATGGAGGCACTGGCAGTGTCCACGCTTGTGACAGAATTCAGTGTAGTGTCAGCACCTCGGCCAGCATTTCTGCAAGCACCGCTGCCCATAGCTGGTTCCCGCCATGAGCGCCATGCTGGATGATGCTGTGTGTGTCTAGGAGTCAGATTGCTGTTTGCCAGATGTTCCCTTTGCAGCCAGCAGGCCAAGAGCAGTCAGGCTTGCATTGTCTGCCTGAGACTTGTCCATCCTATGGCAGTGCCATCCCTCCTGCCACCAGCCGCCGCTCAAGCGTACATAGGCCTTGCAGCAGACAATCTTGAAATGGAGATGCTGGGGTGGTAGCCTGTGCTGCGCTACTTGTGTGGCAGTTGTCAGGTGCACAGGGAGGCATACACACCCATGCCTTGCTGCTGCTGCTGCTGCTGCTGCCTGAGATCAAGCCAGATGTCAGTGCTGCACAGGGGAGGCCTTTGACAAGGTGGCGCGCATGCTGGGGCTGGAGATGCGCCCCAGTGGTGGTGCAGCTGTGGAGGCACTGGCCCTGGAGGGTGACGCCCAGCGCTTCAAATTCTCAGTCCCACTCCAGCGACGAAACAACTGCAACTTCTCGTATGCCGGCCTCAAGACTGCCGTCAGGCTTGCCTGCGAGGCTGAGATGCCAGAGGGGCCCACCCCAACAAATAGACAAGTGGGTCACTGTGCAGCATACAATCTGGGCCCTATGTGGCGTTTCCCAGCAAACAAGTGCATGCCCTCTGCCCTTCAGGTATGCGCCGACATTGCGGCCTCCTTCCAGCGAGTGGCAGTTATGCACCTGGCAGAGCGCTGCCGCAGGGGCTGCAGGCGAGTTACAGCCATCCAACAAGTGATGTCAAGCTCTGCTCTTGTGGTGGGTCAACCTTGATCTGGCGCTTCAGGTGGGCACTGGAGTCACACCCAGAAGCGAAGACCTTTGTGGTGGCAGGCGGCGTGGCAGCCAACAAAACTGTGCGGCAGGTGCTGCAGAATGAGGCAGCTGCCCTGGGGCTGCAGCTGGTCTGCCCCCCTCCACGTCTCTGCACAGACAATGGAGTCATGGTGGCTTGGGCAGGCGTTGAGAGGTGAAAGGGTAGCCTTTGCTGTGCAGCTGCTGAGCATCAATGTACAGCGCTGCCCTCCTTGCAGGCACTTGTTGGTTCTCACTGCAGTGACTGTAGTGCTGCAGGCTGCAGCTTGGGCTCTGGGAACCAGCGCCCACCCAGGAGGTGCTTGAGGCCACAGGCGACCATGTTGATGTTCGACCCAGGTGGCCTCTGACCGACGAGAGGGACTCTCGCAGCATGCCGGAAGTGCGCAGCATGCGCAAGAAACGCATATTCCCCAGCCTCAGTGAGATCACACGACAAGCGTTGGAAGGGCAGCAGGCGGCCACGTGCCAAGCTGATTCCTCTTCGACGCGCTGATTCACAACCTGTTTTGGCGCCACAATTTCATCATTTTATGACCAGGCTTTGCTCTTTTGCTTGGCATACGTTTTACACATACAACTTCACTTCACAAGCAGTCAGAGTTCCCCTGGCTTGGGCTGAGAGGCAAGTTCTTGGCACAGCACACACTCAAAACATGCGAAACGGGTTTCAAGGAAGCAGTGAACACATTGCTGGGCTGTCTGGTGCAACTAAGTACCCTGCTTTCAGGACTTGCCTGCCCACTTGCAACTGCTGAGGGGACTGTTCAAGAGCAGGCACTCATGGGCAGGCACATGCCTACATACCAGCACACCATACTGGAAACTGTGCAGACCAGACTGGGGGCACGCTTGTGGTGCACGGAACCTGCTTGCTGCTGGTGGACATCAAATCTCCGTGAGGCTGTCAGCATAGTGATTGCCAGCAAACAGGCTGCCATCCTTCAGGGACACAGCCACTGCATGAAGCGCTCCAGGGTTGACCTCCTGCAGCTTCAGATCTCCCACTGAGAACAGAGCTGACATGGCTCTGATCTTGTCGACATAGGTGACCTCTGACAGCGGCGTCGGCTTGGCTGTGGATACTGCAGGCAGGCAGGAAGGCCTGTGAGTGAGAAGCGCTCAACGACCTGCAGGGGAATGGAGCCAGATGGCAAAGCCTGAGAAAGTAGCGCCAGGCAGCTTCAACCTGCATGACCAGGCACCAGAACACAGTACCAAGACACCCTTGACTTGCAACACTGCAGACATCCACATCCGGCATCACTGCCACTGTCAAATGCCACAGCCTTGCAGCTCACATGTCTGCCCACCCGCTGACGCAAGGCCAGACATGGAGGCCTTGCTGGCGTCTGCTGGGGGCGGCCCCGGCGGCGGCCGTGGGGGTGGTGGCCGCACTCCCGGTGGCAGCATCATGGCAGGCATGCCCGGCATGCCCAGCATTGGCGGGGCGCCCATGGGGGCCAGGGGCTGCGCCGGCGGCGTGATGCGGATGGCCACCCCATTCTCTATCTGCAGTGCAGAGCAAGTGGGGATGGTGGGCACTCTCTGAGCAGAAGCTTGACCCCAGACGAACCCACACAGTCTTAGGAGCTCTGCACAGCTCTGTGGGCAGTGCCAGGATTCTGAGGTGGCCTCCCTGTGTGGTCATTGGTGACAGCCTCTCTCATGATCGCATTGGCGACGCGTCCCAGCGAACGCTATGTACAACAAGAATCTAGGCCCTGTCAAGGTGCATGGCGTGGCCCTTTGCAGGCCTTGCCTGGCAAGGGGGCGAACGGCCACAGCTGCAAGGCCCATCAGCCTTGACCTGACCCCACCGCTTGCGCTCCTTTTGCCACCGCACTGCAGGCAGGGTGTTGGCCTCCTCAGATTGCTGAGGACCCACCTTAGTCTCGCCCTTATTCCGCAGCTCGTGCTCCCCATGCGCATAGTGACACCGCGCCCCGTAGGGGCACCCCGCACCGGACATGAACTTGTCACACAGCCGTGTCTTGTAAAAGTACTCCCTCCCTGGCGGCTGCGTGGCGCCCGGCTCCGCTGCCTGTGGCCCTGGCGTGCTGGTCGGGGGCGCCGCAGACACTGGGGCAGGCCCCGGCGCCGCCGGTGTTGCCCCGCCTCCTGCACAGTCAACATTGCGGACATCAGGGTTGCAACCCGCAGGCATGTATTGCAGGCAAAGCCACAGCAGTTCATGGTGGACAGAGCAGCTAGCAGGCCCACCACAAGCAGATAAGTGATGATGCTGGCCACAGCCCAGACAGATGTTGCACAGCAGCTTGCGGCCCACCAGATGCATCTCCAAAGAGTTGAGGATCAAACCAGCAGAGTTGTGATGGGGCAGACCTCCATGCCGGTCAGGGGGCAGCGCAAGGTGCAGCCCAGGCCCTGCTGTGGTGGCAGTCCCCATGCATGACCCTTTGTTCAGGTACATGGACATATCAGCTGCCTGCCCACAAACAACAATGCGCACCCATAGATGCACAGTAGGCTGCACCTGCTGACGGCCTGGCCCCTGCAGGCGCAGCAGAGCAGCTAGATACCTTTGTCCACTGCCGGGCAACCCTGCTGCTGCACATCCCACAGGCAGGTGAAGCAGATGAGACACTACAGCTGGCCGTCCAGCCTGTGCACATACACATACGCACGCGAGGTGAGTGCACACTGGGCTGTGGTCAGTGCAGACCTGCGAGCAGGCCTTGCCTCACAGCCCATCATGCCACCAGCAGAGCTGCCAGCAAAAGAGCTACCGATTGTGCAGGTGTCCTGCCTTCACAGGGCCCCAATGAAGTGCAGCAAGAGGGACAGAGCTCAAGGTGACCGGTCTTTCCAGTTCCAGCCCCACGATGCATGAGTAGGAACGATGTTGTAGCCAAGGCTTGTGGGTTTGCAGCTTGTTGCCGGTGGTCTGGCCTGCTGCTGTGAGCACATCGGCCATGTGAGATGACAGCGCCAGGACTGCGCACCTGTTGCTGCCGTTGCTGCCACCTGGGCGGCTGCCCTTGCCTGCTGCACGGCGGCCTTTTGCGCCTCAAACTGGCGCACCAGGTCTGGCGGCAGCTTTCTGATCTCCTGCTGCCCATGCGCAAAGTGACACCTGTCCCCAAAGGTGCACGACCCCTCCTGCCACCTGCAGGGAGGCACGCCTTGCTTTGGGGACACAGCGAGGCAGAAGGCACAGCAGACATGCAGGCCCACTGCAGCAAGACAGACTACAGCCTGTAGCATAGCTGTGATCCCACTACATCGTCAACAGCAGCAATCGCTTCAAATCATGCTCAGCAAAGAGCTGTGCGCGCCTGGCAGCGCACCACAGCGCACAGTGAGATTGGCATGTTGCAGTGACTGAGGGTGACTTGGCCTTGATCCCCAGATCAGGCTCACTTTTGGCACATCCTGGTCTTGTGAAAGAAGGACCCATTCAGGGATCCAGGCCGCCGGCTGTTCTCGTCAATGCCCTCAAAGATCTGTGGCCGTGGCTGCGGAGGGAATGCTGGTGGCCTTGGCTGCAACTGCTGCATCTGCATGCAGCAGACTTGTCATGTCACAGAGCGGCCCAGAGAGAAGAACACATGTTATTAGTCACAAGATGGCTTGTAAGCTGGTGGGGCAGGCTGCAAGCACTGAGCTTGCTGTGGCTGCCTAACACGCACTGCAGCGCTGGCAGCAGGGACATTGGATGTGTCCTGATCTGTGAACCCATTCAGTAATGCTGTGGATGCACTGCAGTACCAGCAAGGACGGGCCAGGCACTCTTCGAAGACAGTAGAGCTGGCGGCTCACCGCGCCGAAGCCTGCTCCAAGCATGGCTGGGTCCATGAAGCCATGCATGCCGGGGGGCATCCCAGGTGCAAACATCATACTGGCCTGGGGAAAGTCCATGCCAGATGAGGGTCTGGCCAAAAGATTGTGTCTCCTGCCTCTGCCTCCTCGTATAAAGACTAACCAGAGAGCCCGATGTCAGCTTGTGCCAGCTCTGGTGGTGACACTGGTGTCCAGCTCAACAACGCTTCTCTAGCACGACGGCTTGACCGTCTGCTTAAACGGTGCCACCACAGCCTGATGGCATCAGGTCTGCCTTGTGGCGCAGCCTGGCTATAATAGAGAGCAGCATGCGAGTCTCAGGGCTAGCTGAGGGTTTCCAGTTGAACTTCTTCCCCTGGACTTGGCATAGACAAACCAAAAGAAACATCAAGCTCCTGCACGCCCACCTCTCTCTGGTAGCAGCCTCCTCAGCATGCCAAGACAGCTGACCTGCAGCTCAGACAGACCACATTCCTCTCCTGTCCTTGAAAGCACTTGACAGCTGTACAGGGCAGCTCGGCCTTGGATTGCTGCCCGTTGAGCAGCCCCAGCAGCAGGCATGGCAATGAGAATCAGCACAATCCTGCCTGGGGCACATGATGTGAGTGGGCTTGGCCTGTTCCGTGTGTTGCTCAGCATGGGAGAGATTGTGCCGCTGAAGCAGCTCTCGCACCACATGCACATGCAGTTCCAAATAATGTGTGTGGCCTCTTACCCGTTTCATGGCATCGTACCGCTGAAGCAGCTCTCACATCACCCTCACATGCAGTTTCAAGTGCTGTGTGTGGCCTACAACCCCTTTCATGGTGAGCTGTACAGCGGCGCCCAGGAGTCCGTCATCAAGGTCTGGGATGCCGTGACAGGGCAGCTGCTGCGGCGCCTGACAGGGCACAAGGGCTGGGTCACAGACCTCCTGTACGTGCCAGCTGCGCGGCTGCTGTTCTCGTGCAGCCTAGACCACACAATCAAAGCCTGGACCGATCTGGGCCAGGAAGTGCAGGTAAGAGGGCATGCCTGCCAGTTCAGAGCATGTGTGTGCAGGCTGAGCTCTTTGGCTGTGTTCCATTGTGGCCTGTGTCAGGCATGGCCTTCTTATGGCATCTGGCCCGCATGACAGCATGTCCTCAATCCCCAGACTCCCTCAATAAGCTATGCTGCTCTTGCAGACCATCATCACTGATGACACGGTGCACTGCCTGGGCTGGTGTACCCCCAAGAAGTGGCTCATTGCGGGTGGCAATGGAGAGCTGCGTGTGTATGAGGTCAGCATCCCAATCTGCCTGTGCAGGCAACTGCCACACTGCAGCCCAGCTGTCCTGTGCATGTGCTGCACAACGGGCAGTTTCCCACAGTACTCAGCCCAGGAAGAGCATGCAGAGTTGGGCCACCTCAACTCAACGGCGGCCATGCTGTGCAGACATCTGTCGTCATACGCAAGGCTGGCCTGGGCCTGGGACTGGGACTGACAGCATGTCTGTCTGGCAGTCGCTGGTTGTGGCTCTGTTCGCGCTGAGGAAGCCGTGAAGCAGCCTGCCAACACCGCCCCTGTGGTGAGTGCAGGTGGACCTCGCCAACGCAGCCAGAGCCTGCATGCAGCTCCGCTCTCAGGCCAGCATGGCCGACAGGGCCACCGTGACCACTGTGGCGTTAAACGAGCCGGGGCAGTCTGTGCTGCAGCTAGCCATGAAGCCCCTCAGGGTGAGTGCAGCCGGACCACATCGCGGTTCATGTTGTGTGACATTGTGCTCTCTGGGCTTGAGTCTTGTGCGCATGACGCCTTGCAGACCAGCATGCTGCACTGGGGCCCCTGCCAGTGCTGTGGGGCCTTGCCTGCACCAGGGCCCTGCATCTGCTGCAGAGTGGTCCTCATGCTGGAACACAGGGCTTGTGCTGAGGAGGTTCAGTGCCTCTGTGCAGGCCCCGCTGCACGCCAACACCGACATCATTCGCAGCATTGTCTGCACGGAGCAGGGCTTCATCTTCACTGTCAGCTACGACCGCTGCATCATGATCTACGAGGTCAGCGCTGCATCAGGTCCGCTTCTTTCAGGAGCCTCCATGAATGGCGACCTCCACACTTCCAGACAGCTACTGCATCCTGCCGGCCAGCCCCGGGCTGGGTGCCAGATGATGCGCAGAGACCCTGAGGACCTGTCTCCTTGCAGGCAGACCGCATGCAGTCCGTTCGCCGCCTGGAGAAGTGCGTCAAGTCTGGGCTGACCTGCGCCGTGTTTGACACCCTCAACGGGTGGCTGGTCACAGGGGAGCAGGACGGCAGCTTCCGTGTGTGGAGCCAGGAGGGGCGCTGCCTGGACACCTTTGCTGGCGTCTCGGACATGGTGCGCACAGGGCTCGCTGACACAGGTCCCGCAGGCGGCTGCGGTCCCTCCTGCTCACCAGCACAGAGCTGACTGTTGTTAGACATGGTGGGGGCTGGTCCAGTGCACCTGGGCACCTTTGGTGGCCTCTCACTCCTGATGCATGCCAGCTCCAGTGACGCCTTGACTTGCATCTCACCGGTGGTCAGCAAAGGGCCTGGGCACCTTGCTGACGGGTTCACACTTGTTTGCACAGAGCCTGGCAGCCTGGCCTGCTTGGGTAGCATCTCAGACCTGATGTGCCGGGGTGCCTGCCATGACAAGGCACTTTGCAGGTCTGTGCTTGTCCTGCAGACCTGGCAGACCATATCGGCCTGGCACAACCTCAAGAGGCCTGGCGGTGCTAGAGCGGGCCATCCAGCGCAGGACCCTGCAGCTAGCCGCAGTCTCATACTGCCAGCAACATCCGCTCTGAGGATACTGCCAGCAACATCCACTTGGAGAGGCCGCTCCGCGCACCTTGCAAGTGTGGCCAGCCCGGGCTGCTGTGAGCTTTGCTCTGAGGCTTACAGAAGCCTTTCATGCATGCAGGCAGCCTCCTGCTGCGTGGTGCCGTTGACAGGCGAGTATTGGTGCACAGGCAAGCATGGCGCCCTGCTGGTCTATGACCCCAGAGCGCCTGCAGATGTGACGGCTTTTGTGCCAGGCAGCAGGTCTGTCCACTTTCTTTTCTTGATTCTCCAAATGTGTCTGCATGTTGAAGCTGGCGCACACCACCAGGTCCTCATGGCAGTCAGCCTGGGATGCCCAATGCACAGGCCCTGGCAGCGCTCGTGCGTGGCTGGCAATCGCCCAGACCTCCCTTCACCCAGCTGGCAGCATGGCTGCCTCACTCAATGCATCCCCTGAGCATCCTGTCTTCAGGCATAGCATTCTCACATGTGTCTGTACAGCAACCCAATTTCCCCGTGTCCTCTGAACCTCAACCGCTGGCCGCACAGGTCCACGCTGCAGGCAGAGACACGTGTGACCAAACTGCTGCACCCGCATGACTCTGACATTGTGGTGGCCATCACTCGCGACCGCAGCCTGGTCGTCTGGCGCCACAGCACTGCCTCCGCATACCGCGTGTTCAAGGCCAGGGCGGCCTGGTGAGAGAGAGTGCTGCTTGCTAGGCGGCTTGAGGGCTCCCCCCAACTGCTTACTAGGTGGCCTGAGGGTTCCTGCACCTGCTTGCTGGGTGCTTGAGGGGTTCATGCCATCTGGCCGCGGGGTTGAAAAGCTGGGTGATTCAGCCTGCAGCATGTGCGTCATATATTTCTTGCACTGACTGGAAATGGAAGACCTCCATCCTCCCAGCTTGAGAGCCTTGCGCTTTCATATATCAGCAGCTGTTGGCACGTCAACGACTGTTGCAGCTCACATGGGCGCCTGCTTGACATCAGCGTGTGAAGCCGTGCTGTCCCAGTCTCTGTCCAACATGCAAATTGGATACAGTTTCAGTGGCATGTCAATGATCGTTGCAGCTCAAGTGGGCGCCTAATTGACACCAGATTGTGGAGGCGCGCTGTTGCAGTCTCTGTACAACATGCAGGTTGGAGACAGTTTCAGTGGTGCACAGCGCTGCCACCAATGCGTGCTGCATCTTTGTGGGCTGCGCAGACGGCTACGTGCAGCGCTGGGACCTGGACAGTGAGCAGAATGTGGAGGTGTATAAGTGAGCAATGACAACTGCAGCTTTCTGAATATGTGCTCCTGCCCATTGCGGCTGGAGCGGCCCTGCGGCCTGCCCTGCCCAGAGCTGCCGCCCTGCTCTGCAGAGCTGCACCAGCAGGGCTGCACCAGCAGGGCTGCACCAGCAGGGCTGCACCAGCAGGGCTGCACCAGCAGGGCTGCACCAGCAGGGCTGCACCAGCAGGGCTGCACCAGCAGGGCTGCACCAGCAGGGCTGCACCAGCAGGGCTGCACCAGCAGGGCAGCTGCAGCAGCGTCTGACAGGGCATGACTGTCCGATGGCTGGCCACATATCTAGCTGCAGCATGTTGTGTGAGGCCTCTGCACAACTTTTATGCAAGCATGATATGCATGAGCAGCCTGCTGCCACCACGAGCTACCCTCAGGCCTATGACAGCAGCTCATTCCTGGCTGCAGGGTGGAGGAGGAGGAGGCCCTGCATGAGAGGAATGTGCTGGCTGCGCTGTACTGCCCTGCTCTGGACGCGCTGATCACCTCTGCAGAGGAGGGATCAATCCGCATCCACTGGCTCAACATGCGGTGGGGCCGAGGCCACGCACTTGCCTGCCCACAGCACTGGCAGCTGCTGAACCCAGCATCCTCTTTGGCACTGCAACTGCCTCTTGCATGGGCCAGCTTCACAGGGTTGTTCTTCACTGCTGAGGGAGTGCATTGGGCCGGGCATAAGCCTGTTGACCAGCACAGGCACTTCTGAAAGACAGGCAGGCCCAGCATACACGAACAGCTGTGCTATGCTGCCGTCTGTTGTCTGTCCTGCAGGCCAGAGGCACAGCTGCAGCAGGACACCTCCTCAGCAACAGGCAGCAAGATCCCGCGGCCGCACCGCGGCACGCTGCTTAGTGTCCTGCAGGCAGAAGGCGGACTGACTTGGAGAGCTCAGAGAGGCAGGACGCTGCGGCTGCACCTGCTGCACAGTTTGTGACATGACCTGCAGGCAGAAGGTGGACAAGGTCCAGCTGCAGCGCACGCTGACCACCCTGGAGAGCTCAGGCACGAAGACGCTGCAGCTGCACCCTCTGATGCTGGGCGGGGAGCTGGTGCACCAGGCTGAGGAGGCCCAGCAGCTGGGCAGCGCAAAGGGGGACAGCCCCAAGCCCACAGCGCACGGGGCCGGCCGCAGGTGGGGCGCTTGCCGCAGCAGCCTGCAGCTGCACACCAATGCAGGGCCCAAGGGTCCTGAGCCTGTGGGGCATGATGCTTTGCACAGGCTGGGGGCCTGTCCTCCCACCCTGCAGCAGCACAGGCTGGGACCGGCGCCAGGTGTGGCGCTGGTCTTGTGGCTGGCTGCAGCGTGACACTGGGCTGGGGTGGGGCTCCTGTTTCACTGCAGCCTGCAGGCAAACACCATGGCTTCAAAGGGCTGACAATGCTGCAGTTTGCAGCAGCACAGCTTTGCAGAGGATGTCAGACAACCACAGTTGGGTCGAGTCACAGGGCATACTTCTGGCAAGGCAGAGTGCCTGTCCAGCATCCCGCTTGCGCAGCTTGAATGTGTCTGTCACATGTGCAGCAATGTGTTGGAGGTGCGGGGTCCAGCATCTCAATCTGCCTGCCCTGGCATGCGCAGGGGCCACCTGAGGGGCCATACGTCTGCGTCATCATGAAGTCCATGCAGAGCCCTTGACTGCTCCGCTGCAGTGGCAGACAGATGAAATACATGCTTTGCAGCCTGGCTGCTGCATAATCCCTGTCCTGGCGCCCTGCAGGCGCGCACAGGCGCGCAACATCTCCTTTGCGGCCGATGCTCCGCAGATGCAGCAGGGCGTGCGCCTGCGCCATGCCCCCAGCTCAGCGCCTGGCAGTGCTCAGCCCCAGCACCCGCTGGCCCTGGGGCCTGGCTTTGCCCACAGCGCCGCAGCGGGTGAGGCAGGGGAGTCGGGCGGAGCAGCAGCGCTGGGGGTGCAGCCCAGCGACGTCCTCGATGTGGGCCCCTCCTGGAGCAACTTGCAGCACGTCCCCAGCATGGCCACGGGGGGCCCGGCTCATCCCATGGCCCTTGGAGCTCAGCATGCAGGCCAGGGTGGGGGGCTTGCTGCAGCTGAAGGCAGGCGGCAGCAGCAGCAGCACGCCCATCAGCAGCAGCACAGGGATGGGCACAGCAGCCTGCAGTGCACCCTGCAGCGCCAGACCAGCTGTGCAGCTGAGTTGCCGCACCGCCAGCTGTCCCGCACCGTCACCCTTGCAGACACGATGCTGGCCACCAGCCACAGCAACTACATGCGAGATGATGTGCCAGCCAGCGATGTGGTGCTGGGTGAGTTTCTTGGCCGAAACTGATGAACTGAAGCAAACACCATACTCAAGGCACCATGCCGCCACCAGAGTGAACAAAGTATGTTGTCCAGCCTGCGCACCTGCGCAGGCGTGCGGCGTGCCAGCAGCATGCACCGGCTGCAACGTGGAGCGCTGAGACTGCACAGACTGCTGCGCGTGGAGGTGCACTGTGCAGGGCCAAGCCTGTATGTGCTGCTGTGCCATGTGGGTGACACTCTTGTCATGTGCAGGCCACGGGCATCGGGTGACTGGGCTGTGCCTGCTGCCACCGGGGAATGTGCTGGCCAGCGTGTCGCATGACCGCTGCCTGCGCTTGTGGGACCTGCAAACCTTCCGCCTCATTAAGACAGTGAAGGATGCCCACGAGACGCCGCTGCAGGTGAGGTCTGCCTCTAGCTGCAACAGCAGCGGCCTCAGAGGCGCGTGGCTTGCAGTCTGCTGGCAGCAGCCTGGTCATTGTCATCACATCCGCTTGCAGGCCACACAGCCTACTGCATGGTGCATCACTTGCACACCACCAAAGCATGCCCCCTTGCTGGCTGCACAGGCCTCCTGCAGCCTGGGAACACTTTCTGGCCCTCCTGTGGGCGGCCAATGCCTATTGCAGCCATCATCGACCTACCTGGCCCTCCTGTAGGGAATTGACTGCAGTCCCGAGCGGATGGAACTCATCACCTGCGCCATGGACAGCTTTGCCTACGTCTGGGATGCGCGCGAGGTGCGGACCAAGTGCGCACTCACTGGGCACACTGGGGAGGTCACACAGGTGTGGCCGATGCCATTCTGCTGCCAGATCTGGAATCACTGCGCAGCTGCTAAAGCTGACTGATGTTGTGGTCGACTTGCTCTGAGAGCCCGTCATGTCTATGATGACTGGCAGGCAGGCTGCCGTGTGGCTGTGCCCTCCTGTCATTGTGGTCTGTGCAGAGGGACAGATGTCCGCCCTGGAGCTGGAGTCTTGAGAGGGAGCTGAGTGCAGGTTGTCAAAGGCCTGCCCAATGCAGACTGGGGCTTTAGGCTGCTGCACTCACTCTGTGCAAACGCAGGTGGACAACAGTGCTAGAGATGCTGTGCTGCATGTTGATGCAGCGCACAGAAGGGAGATCTCCTTTGGTGCAGGTGAAATGGGTCCCGTGGCGGGAGTCCTGGCTGACGTGCTCAGACGATGACACCATCCGCTTGTGGGACGTGGAGGGTTGCGCAACCATGTCCATACCCTATAAAGGTGCTCTGCTCCTGCAGCCTTCATATCGCTGCAGCAGGCTTGTCTTGCTGCGATCCTGCGGGGGTTTTCATGCCTCATTGCTCCTTCCGTGGGATCTGAAGTTGTCTGCTTAGCTGTCCACCTCGACTCTGTGCCTTGTGCATGCTGCCCTGTACCTTCATTGTGCACTGCTGTATGCTGCAGGCAGGGTACACAGACACAGTCAGCCGCTGTTCTGCATGGTCTGCTGTGGTTCCTGCATGGTCCACGCTTCTGATGCAGGCGGCGCAGTGTGACCATGTCTGTGAACTGCCACCTGCCATACTTCCCCCGCAGAGTTCCCTCTACAGCACTGCTTTGCGACAGCACAGCCTGCCCGCAGTCGTCGAACTCAAACCCTCTATTGGCTGCCAACAGGGGGTGCTGTGCAGACTGTCTTTGTGGACTGCGCAAACCAGCTGCTGCTGGCAGCCATGCTGGATCGAGTCATTCGTGTGTATGACCTGGGCAGTCCCCAGCCCCTGATGAAGTATGAGGGCCACACAGACGCAGTCAGCAGCATAGGCTACCTGCCTGACAAGGGGCTGTATGTCAGCGGGTCCTGGGACAGCACGCTGCGCCTGTGGAAGCAGCCAGGAGAGCAGCAGCAGCGCCGAGCCAGGGAGCACGTCCGTCAGCGGCGGGAGCGGCATGCTGTGGGAGCAGGACTGTATCTTCTCAAGCCTGGCAAGGCAATAGTGGTCAGTCAGCATGTTGGGTGCATGCTGTGTGGATGGGTGGCTGTTGCTCCTGCCCTGTAGATGTTGGTGGGCAGTTTCCTTCTCAGCTTGGACGTACGCGTGGCCACTGCTGCTGCCCTGGGAGCAACCTTTGGAAAGGCCTGGCACCAGGACTTCCCCGCTCAGCTGGCCCTGCAGCCACCTGCACAGTCGCTACCACCTGATGACGGCTTGGGTAGCTGGCCATGTCATAGCACATACCGGGTGCTAAACATGTGCCTTGCTTGCAGGAGAGCGGCTTTGAAGAGCTGACCCACCCGGTGCTGGGGCCCCTGAGGCTGCCTAACAGCCTGCAGGGAAACTCCCAGGCTGACGCCATCAGCGCTTTCCTTGCAACTATTGGCAACATCAGTGTGAGCACCTCGACCCAACTGCACGCATTGATGCATGCTGCCGCTGCTGTCTGTCCTTAGCAGAATCTTTGCTGCATTGACCTTGCTGCAGGTTGAGGACAGGTCTGAGGATGAGCAGGCAGACCCCACAGGCCTGAAAAACGTGCTGGCTGAGATGGACAAAAAGCTGCTGGAGGATCTGGCAGCAAGGAGGCCCCAGGACAAGCCTGTGTATGTCTCATGCTTTCACTTGTAGCAGTTGCAGTCCTGTTGAAGCTGCTTGGCTGTGACCCCTCTCACATACCTCTGCAGGCCCAGCAGACTCAACCTGGCCCGACAAGCAGTGAGAACCTGATTGGCAAGAAAGGCCCCCTTGTTCAAGAGTACAGATCTTACTTGCACAGCTGACAGCCATGCACTTGAGATCTGGCGGCACTGCCTGATGATGAAAAGTGTGCCTCAGTCTAGATAAAATAATGAAACTGGCGCAGCCTGATTAATGCAACATCCCAGGTGGGCTCATCTCCAGTACTGAGCCCAACGATGGGTGGTCTCCATGATCTGTGGCATCAGCGCGGTGGCTGAGTCATTGATGAGCTGCTGCATCCAGTCCACAGCCTGCTCATCATCCATGTCCAAACGCAGCTTTTCCTGCGGCAAGGGACCAGTCAGCTGTCGCTTTCTGCTTGTTGTTGACAGAGCGGCAATCTGAGCTTAGCAGAGACTGGAGATGCCAGCTTGCTCCGTACAAAGCAGGCTGCATGTGCCCCCTGCCATCAAACATAAAGCCTGATCAACCTACAGTTGACCAGAACCTTTACCTGGCCTTAGCAGACAATTGTGACAGCACCAGCCTTTGACCTTCAAAACCACAGCGCACCCCGCTGACCTGCAGCTTGAGCATGGCTTTCTCAGGGTCGGAGCGGACGTCTGGAATGGCGGCCCCTGCCATCAGGTGGAACAGGGACAGCAGCAGGTTGGCATTCTTGCGCAGCACATTGTAGGCTTCGCAACAGTAGGCCCGGAAGCGGAGGTAGTGCTCGTTGTCGCTGCCCCCCATGGCGTCCACCATCTCTTTGCACAACTTCATGGGCGGGGGAAAGGGCTTGGGATCGCGGCCTGCAGTGCAGAGCATGGCAGCCCTTGCAACTTGTCAGGTTGCGTGGGGAGGTCCACAGACAGCCCTAAGAGTCGCAGCCTAGAGAAAATTGGATGGCTGCTATCTGCTGCATCAGCTTAAGTTCCTTTCCAAAGATGCGGTGGACTGGCCTGTTTGCCTTGTCCCAAGCTGGCAGACGCAACCGCATATGTCCCTCGACACTGCACAGCAGCAAGGACGCTCCTCGCAGCACACCATCTGAAGCTGTACAGCAAATTCCAGTCCCAGCAAGGCAGTTCACCCAGGATGAAGCCAAAGTCGATGTGGAAGAGGCGCCCGTCGGGGCAGATCATGAGGTTGTCCAAGTGGCGGTCCCCCACCCCCAGGATGTAAGTCATCACGCAGTACCCTGCGCAGCTGCGCACCAGCTTGTTGACCGCGCTGGGCTGCAGCCCAAAGGGCCCTGCAGGCAGGGGGATGCTGTACCGGCTGCGTAGCATGTTGTGGGCAAAGCTGGCGGCTGCAGCGAAGGCGAGGAGCTCCCAAGTCCAGCCTAGACGCGCAACTTGCGCTCAGTCATGGCATCAGTCTGGCTGCGCTGGAGCTGACATGCACTTCTGCTGCGCAGATCACGTGTGTGCATCATGTTTGTATGACTTGCTCGGCAGAGTGCAGCTCAGCCTACCCTGAGGGTCCGGGCTGTGCAGCTGCAGGTACTTGTGGATGGAGCGGTGCTCTGACAGCACCCTGGCCAGCGCCACTGCCTGGACGCACTCTATCAGGCCATCATCTGCAGAGGTGGGCAGCACCCTGCAGACAGGCAGCCGGGTCTACACGCCTGCAAACGCCCTCGCACGCTCACAGCAGGGGTTTTGGGCAGGCTTGAACAGCAGCCAGGTGCTCTGCTGATGAGCTGCAGGAGTCGAGCTTATTTGTGATGCAGCAGCTGACGTGATTCATGGCGTCCTGAAGCAGTGCCATCAGACAGCACCTACCATAGCTGCACAAGCACTGCTGTGCCTGCACGTGGCTGCCTGCAGCCCGGCTGGTGCAGGCGTCACCTGTAAGGAGTCAGGCAGAGGTCCATGCCCACGTTTTTGAGCAGGCGGTCCATGAGGGAGAACATCTGCACCACCAGCTGGTCCTGCCGCAGATCATCTCCCTTCTTGTAGATGACCACATAGCGCCCCTCACCTGCAAGAAGCCAGCTGCATGCTCGCCCCTGGGGGCTCTCTCCTTCCATGATGTCTGCTGATTCCACATGGTGTTTCTCAAGGACACTGCTGTGGGCAGGCATGTCTCGGCACAAGATGCAGCTGCAGCAGCAGATGTGTGCTGTCTCCGCGCATGAAGTTCTCAACTCGAGGTGTTGGCTTCAGCGAGGTGTTGCAGAAGGTCCTATGCTGGCACAGCAAGTCGGCGGAGGCTGCATCACCCACCTGGCCGGGCGGGGGGACTGCCTGGTTGTGGGCCTGGTGCAGCACCTGGGGGGCTGATTGCTGGTGCTGTCTGGCTGTGCACACGAAGCATCGAGCCCAGCTCGCCCGATGCTTCCTGGGATTGCCCTGCAGCCAGCCCAGGCAGCGATTGGCTCACCTGATGCGCTCAAATTGCCTGCAACCCAGGTGGTACAGACAGCAACAGGCTTGCTCGGCATGTTGGGACTGCACTCAAGATGCAATGAACACGACACAGCCGCAGAGAATTGGCATGGCCTGCCAGTCGAGGCAGGGCAGAGACCGATAAATAGGGTCAGCCATTGCAGGCCCTCAAGCACTATGGAAGAGGGATGCACCTCAAAGCAGCCCGGCGGGGCAAGCGTCAGGCTCATGTTGGGGAGGTGCACTAAGCAGCAGCGTTGCTGGCCTTTCACAGGCATGAAGGCTGCCCTTCAGGGACCGCGCAACTCTTTGGCCAGCTGGACACCTCTCGACATGGTCCCTGCCAGGCGCACCTGCCACCTTGAAGGTCAGGCGGATGGGTGTCATGGCTGACTTGAAGACGCCGCACTCCTGAGGCAGGATCCCATCCAGCAGCACGCTGGGGTCCAGAGGCAGGGCCACCCGCAGCGTGGCCAGCTCCCCGCACTGCCCATAGCGCCCGACCATCTCGCGCAGGCGGTCAGCCTTGCGGGCAGCATTGCCCCTCATGGTCTGCATGCAGTGAGGCAACAGCTTTTGGGGACAAGGCTCAACGAAGCATGAGGGATGGGCGTGTCATGAAGGGCAGGGCCACCATCGGCTGAGAGCAAAAGTTCCAACTTGTGGACACATGTTCTCATGTCACAAACAATCACATCCCGAGGAAGCAAGTATCCTGTTAGTCAATTTAATTACTCACTTGCTTTGCTGAACAAACACATGCCAATCACTTTCTACATCGCCCTTGATTGCCCGCATGCAGATGAAGACTGCTGTGGGAGGAGGCGCCCCACTTGGTGTGTGCTGTAACTCACTGAGCAAATGGGCGGGTGGCCGGCAGGAGGCAACAGTGCTCTCTCAGGCCAGGGCCTGACTTTGTGTGCACACATCAGATCTGCAGGAGGCACATAACTGCCTGTGCAGCAGCCTGGCGACCTTCATGAGTTCTGACACCTGGTGAACGGCAACATAGCAGTGCAGAGATTATTGCAGCCTGCAGAGTCCCTGGCAGCTTTTAGATGCACTGGCTGGCCAGTCAACTGATCAGGCTCAGGCACCCAAATTGGCAACCCTTAAACTTGACATCCCTGAAGCAGCTCGACTCTGCAGCTGCAGCATCCTACCTTCAGCTCCCGCACGATGTGCTGCAGCTGGGCCATCATTGCGATCTGGTCTGACACCACACCCACCAGGCTGCTGGCGCCTGCCAGCAGGTGTCGGTGCACAGCCTGCGCCCTGGGGCCAAATTCAGCGTCCTCCCACTCAGTGTACAGGTACCAGTGCAGCAGAGAGCCCAGCACCACCCCCTGCTTGGCACGGGCGGTAATGAAGCGTGCGAGGCGAGAGTCATCAGCTGCCTCGTAGCGCAGGGCCTGGACCAGCTGCAGGAGGTAATACTGCAGCTCCTCGTCGGTGGTGCGCTCCAGAATGGAAACTGCGTGGCCTCGCACCTGCAGGCGTATGGTAAGAAGCCATGAGCAGTGGGTTGTGGGAGGCAGGCTGCCAGCTCCTTGTTGGTGGCGCACCCCTGGCTGGCGACTGCATGGCCCCGCACCTGTAGGCAGGCATGCACCAGGCAGTCACAGAGCAAAGTCCTGGAGAGGGGAGTTAATGCTCTGAAGCGGAGACAGTGTGGCCCCACACCTGCAGGTGAGCATGAGGCAGAGGCAAGAGTGCCTGAGCTGCAGGCTCAGTTGCTAAAGATGAAATGTCATCAGACCAGCAGGCAGGCACGTGCAGGGCATCAGCCAGGGCAGTGGTCGGCAGGCTAGTTGAGCCATATTGGGCTCCATGCAAGCTCCATCCAAGCTGAGGTCAGACCCAGTTGCTGGCTGTAAACGCTCTCAGGGTCAGTAAGCACGAAAGCAGTAGGCAGCCCTCTGAGCAGCCTGAGCCAAAGCGATTCCGGCCCTGCCAAGAGTCCTGCTTTCCAGGCAGGCACCCACCGCCTCATCACTGAAGTCAGGGGACAGCAGCTCCAGGGCATCTGCCACATCAATGTCCTGCTTCCAGACGCCCATCTTCATGAGCTCGGTGGCTTGCCGCGCCTCCTGCACATCCTTCCAGTCCACGCACTTGAGGAACTTGGTCAGCGCACGGGGCTCCTGCGTCAGGGAGTAGCGGAAGCGCCACACGATGTCGCGCTCGCCGGTGGTCAGCTGCCTGAAGGAACAGAGGGCGGATGGTTGTGACACCGTGACTGCTACATAGCGCCACGGCAACGAGCTGGCTGCAGGTGGCAATCTGCAGGGTGAGTTCAGGTTGAGGTGCAGGCAGAGCACTGCCAGACTTGATTAGGCAGAGCACCACCAGCACACCTGTGATGTGTGCAGCTTTAAGGCACTACCCTGTGTCCAAGCAAAGGTGCAGCAACATCAAGTATGGCCTGGCCTGCTAAAGGCAACCCATCCGCAGGTCCACTGCGACCATGGGGCTCGACTTGGAAAGGAGAGTGGCTTCAAACTCTCCTGAGATTGCTCAACTAGATTAGCATGGAAGTAACTCCTGCGGGGCGGCTGTGCTTTGAGCAGGCACCTGTTTGGGGGGTGCGCAAGGATGGCGTTGATCTGGCGCCGCTCCTCCATGTTCGGCTTGACGTCCTTGTCCACCAGGCCGCGTGTGACCCCACGGGCAAGCTTCTGCGCCTTGAGCTCGCTGGGGTTTGGGCGCCCCACCTCCGGGTCAAACAGGGTGGCGCGCCCGCTGCCAGGGGTGTGGCGTGCGGGCTCCAGCGGTGCTGCTGGCTGCAGCAGCAAAAGGGCACCATACCAGGAGTCGCTACGCACGGCGTGTCTAAGGCTCCACTCCGTATGCACTCAAGCAACTGGGCAGTGGTTCCTGTGCGCTGCTGCCTGCAGCATCAGCAGGGTACCCACAGTCTGCCGGTGTGCCATGATGTTGAAGCGTCACAATCAGTAGGTGCTGGCCCACCTCAAGCCTACCCCTGACAGTGGCACCTCTGCTTTCCTGAGCTCCTTGCTCGTGCTTGACCTTGAGGTTCTGGAGTGTTGCAGGCAGCGCACATGCTGCACTGCTCCGCACGGCACAGCTGCACAATTCTGTGGCTGGGGAGCCTGGAGAGCTCACCTGAGCATTGACGACAGCCTCTGAGTACAGGACAGGATGCTGGAAGGTGGGCAGCTCCAGCGTGAGGTGCAGCGCAGCCTTGCCTGCTGGCTGCTGCAGCTCCTGCATGGCAGCACGGCAGCAGGCTGGGGGTTGCACCCAGGCGGAGGTGTCTGGCAGCCAGGGCCAGGGCATGTCACACAGCCATCGTGCTGGCTGCAAGAGATGGCCTTAGATGTGCAATGCTGCATAGGTTCAGGGTATACAATGGCTAGCCCTGCCTGCCTGACACCTCTCACCTGGTGGCGCAGCTGCTCAATTTGCTTGAGCGCCAGCTGGTCTAGCCAGCTCACATGAGGCAGCTCTCCCCTCTCATAGCGCTTGAGAAGCTGCTCCAGTCGCCTGCAGACAGTTCAAACGCCACCTCAGCAAGCAGCAGCTGCAAGCCACCACCCATGCAGAAGGCACAGCAGGCGCACAGGAAGGTTATCAGGGGGAGGCAGCAGACAGCTGTAGTTGGCGGGCATCATGCCTACTGACAGCCTGATGCTGCCCATGCCCCATGTGACCCCAATCCTGCCCCAATTGCTCGATGCAGTCAAGATTCAGGCTGGCCTGCTGACTGCACAAAGTTGGCCGGCTGCTAGCAGCAGGCATCACTCCATCTGCAGGCGGTGCTGAGGGCAGCCGCTCACCCGAGGTCGCCCCTCTGTGCCAGGGGACCCTTGCCTGGCGTGCTTGACGGCCAGGCAGGGTCAGCTTCCTTTCCCACCCACAAGCACAGGCGGTGTTGCCCTGCCTTGAGACGCCCCTTTTTGCTGAACAGGCGCATTGTGGCCCCCCCTAGGGGCTGCTCTGCCAGTCCTTCGCTGAATTGCCAAACCGTGACTGCTAGCAGGGCCTGGGACGGCAGGTCCCTGATCTGCACACAGCATGGCAGGGTGCCAGACGTTTGTGTGGATGTCTTCAGGAGCCTGTTAGCTCTGATGGAGGTGCAGTGCTGCCTGGGCGATTCCTAGATGGGGGCAGCGCACCTGTGCCTTGACACCAGACATGCCTGGGGATGCACAGGCCTGGGCACTCCTGGCTTACCTTGGCAGGGAACTGCAGGCGATCTGTCCAGCTGCAGCCGCCTGGTCCAGCTTCAGCAAAGCAAGTTCGAGAGGGCAGGCCCTGCACCTCTCCGTGAGCACAGATGTAGCACACGACATACAGTCCTGCGCTGCCAGGGCGCTCCTGAAGGTCATCTGCACACTGCTGGTGGTTGGCAAAGGCTGGAATGCAGCCCGTAAGGTTGCAGACCCGCACATTGCACTGCAGGAAGACAGGGAGAGGTTGGCATCCAGCATGTGCCTTGGCATTGCAAATGCTATAGCTCACTGGGATGTTGATGTCTGAGCTGAGCTGAAATGCGAAGCTTGGCCGCTTGGTGGCCATGGCCCAGCTGCTACATCAGAGCTCCCCTACATCCTCTCTCCCTTGAAGCAACCATGCATGACAAAAGCTTATTCGACAAGGCTATCGGTTTGCGATTCATTATTCAAACTTGATGAAGTCTAATTCTGAGTCGTGAGGCAGAGAGAGAGCCTCTGGCCCCAAGAAAGCAAGTGGTCACGGTTCCAAGCAATCTAGCCATGAGGCCTCTCAACATCTCAGAAGATCGACCCCCTGAGCCTCAAGGCAATCAAGCCTCCTGTCAAGTGCTGCAGCACTTGTCCACCTAACCTTGATGTGCCAGGTCGTCTGGGGTGTGTTCAGGCTGCCCCAAATGGCACCATGCCCCCCAGCGGCCTGCATTCCATTGGCCTCAGGTGCTGAACGCTCAACTGCCAGCGCCTGGGCTGCTGCTGGGCACAGACGCGGGGGGGGGTGTGGTGTGACAGTTGGCTGGTTCTGAAGACCGTCACCTGGGACTGTGGGGCCACGGCATGTCCAGTCTGGCTGATGCTGCCTCTCCTGGTCAGGACCAACTCAACTGGCCTTTGTGCTTGTCAGCATGCTGACTTGCCCAGAGCTGAGCACAGGGCATTCCTGCGCTGGGCCCGCCGCTGGTCAGACTGCTTCTCTGGAGAGACTGTGGCAGCTGCTTGGATCAGTGGTTTGACAAGCAGCCACTGGGCTGGAGGGTCACCTGCAAGCTGCTCCTCCTTCAGCAGGGCAGCCTCAGCTTGCCACCTGCCATGGCTCCTAGCGCAGCCTGCTTGAAGCATGCTGCTGCTTTCTGCCCAGGGCAGCCTCAGCTGCTGGCAGCCCGGTTGCTGCTTCTCAATTGGGGCTTTGCTGTACTGGACCACAAGTTGATCAGGTCATTGCCAATCCTCCAGCGGGGCCTGGGCAGAGGGGCACTGCCCCCTCCATCCTCATCCCTGTCCGCAGGCAATGCTCATCAACTTGCAACAGGTGGGCAACGCACAGGTAGGCTTCACTTGCCATGTTCATGCAAGCAGCTACAGCACAGCGCATGCCAAAGCTTTGATCAGAGGCCGCCTGTCCAGCTGACTGTTTCTGGAGAGCAATGGCAAGACTTTGGCTTTCCGGCTTGGGCAGAAAGTCCACTACATAATAGGTGCTGCGGTTCTGTGCTTGGTAATGCCGTGGGCAGCCAAGCACTTGCAGGGCGTATACTGGCGCATCCCAGGGCAGCTGCGCTGTGCTCTTGACCTGCATGAGGAGGGCATGCGTTCAGCATGTAATAGAGCTTCTAATGCCAACAATAGTGTCTAGATCCACCTTTCCACTTGTTGAGGCTCATCCGTGGCATGAGGAGGGCATGCATTCAGCATGTAATAGAGCTTCTTATGCCAACAATAGTGTCTAGATCCACCTTTGCACTTGTTGAGGCTCATCCGTGGCCTGCCAGCAGTGTGACTGGCCTACATGCCTGGGCTTGGCTGGGACACACCGCAAGGGGTCTGCTTCTGCACCGGCATATTCTGTGTCTGATTCTTCACTGTCCTCTCCTATAAGTCGTCTGCTGGTGGCCCTTGCCAGCAGGCGGCTGCCTGCGTCTGCATCAGGGCAGAGCAGCAGCTCCTTTGATCGGTTGCATCCATTAGCGGCAACATGCAGCCCCCTTGAAATGCAAACAGGCAACTGGTCACCTTGGCTGGCGGACATCTGTGGTGATGCAAGACTGCTCCTGAGTGTCTGATGCCTGCGCCTGGGCTCATGCTGCCAGACAGGGTCCATCTGCAGCGCCTCTCTTGCCTGCCCACGCTGCCCCTGCCTGCTGCGCGCCTGCAGCATGCACTGCTGCACAGGCTGCGCAAGGCTGTGCTGCTCAACGTGCTGCACCGGCTGGCTGCAGGGCAGATGCTTGTTATTAGCTAGCTCCAGCGCTTGGAGCAGGGACTGTGCCTTGCTGTCTATGGCCAGCATGCACTCCTGCTGCTGCGCCTCGACCTCCAGGAGCATGCGCTGCCGCTCTTCCTCCGCCTGCAGGGCCATCGTGTTGATATAAGCAGCACATGCCTGGCTGCAGCCACAGAAGGGACAGCCACTTGCCACAGCAGCTTGCCACAGCACAACAATCAGGCTCTGGTGCATTCTGATGCTGTCAAGCAAGCGGGCTTGTGTGGCAGCCTGCAGTCATGCAAGGTGCTGCTGGGTTGCTATTCCCTGCTGCATGCACCTCTCGAAGGAACTGCTGCTCCAGCTCCCTCATATACTGGCAGAAGCTGAGCTGCAGGCCCTCAGTACGTTGCTGCAGCAGCCCCTGCTCCTGACCGCGGACCCTCTCCAGCTCAGCGAGCACTGTTGCAAGGTCAGCCTCAGTCTTGTCAACGCCTGCAGCAGCTCACAGCAACCGCCAGAGCTAGAGCTGGAGCTGTCTCTGGCAAGCAGCTTCTTGCAGACAGTGTCCCACCTCTCTGCCAGTTGGCTCGCAGAGCCTGTGCATGCTGCTGCAATTTCTGCTGCTGATGGGTAGCACTGAGCTGCTCTTCTGCAGGCTGCTGCATCTGCCTCAGGTGCTGCCACTGGTCAGAGGACTGAACCCCTCCTCCCGATACGGGACTGCTCATGCCGGAAGACGGGTGGCAGACAGGAAACACTTCTCCCGTATCGTGCTGCCTGTGTGATGCAAGCAAGAGCTTATGACACCAAGCCGATCCCGGATGACCTATGTGCGCAAAATGCGACATCCTCACAAAAATCCTTCCTTAGCTGGGAAGCTTTCAGGCATGACCTTTTAGAGATGCTGAGAAAGCTCTCAAGCACGTGCCGTGATCACCTGGTCAGACACATCTGGATCCTAGCAGTGCTGCTGCTGATCATTGCATGCCAAGGTATGGCCTGTTCTTGCACAGTGCCTTGGTGACAATCACAATCTGCTCACTGATCCCTGCCTGTCCCTGCAGTCCAGGCTGGCCCCACCACCGCCAGCATCCTCAAACAAGGCGATGCAGCAGTTGCACAGGGCCTATTCACGCAGGCACGCAAGTTGAGGTTTTGCTGCCTTGCACTGTTGTTCACACCAATTCCCTCCATGTCTTCCTGCAGGCCGTCAAGCTGTACTCACAGGCCATCAGTGTGGACAAGCCAGCCAGCATCCTGTTCCAGAAGCGGGCTGCAGCACACAGCGCCCTTGGCCATCACAAGCTGGCCCTCACAGACCTGACAGCTGCCATCGATCTGGATCCCAAGCAGCTCTCTGGCTATCTGCACAGGTTGGGACCAGCCTGCGCAACTTGCACACAGTATGCACCAGCTGCAGACTGACGTGCAGACACCGCCTGTGTACACAGGGGGCGGCTCCTGCGAAGCACGTGTGCCTTCGATGCAGCCCTGCGCGACTTCGACAGGCTGCTGGAGCTCAAGCCGGGGCACAAGGGGGCAGTCAAGGAGCTGGACAAGCTGCGCCGGACATCAGCCGCCCTGGACAGCGCTGTCAGCCACAAGTGAGCACCTGCAATGGCCAGGCAGCGGTCTGTGCGAGGTTGCTTGTACAACCTAAGGGCAGCACAGTGCTGGCAGCCACAAGCGAGGCTCCACAGTGCTGCCCAGGGCAGGGCAGTGGCTTGTGCTGAGCCAAATCACCTGCTTCTCAAGGGCAGGATGGCGCAAGCACCCATGACTGAACACAGCGAGAGCTCCCAGCTTACAAGCTGCGCACAGCACCATGGTCAGTGCACAGCATCATCTGGGCTGCTACCTCATTGAGGCACCGTCAGCAGTGCATACCGTTGGCTGCTGGATTGTGGCCCACTTCTTGCCTCGAGACCTGTGGTGGCTTGCCGTGGCGTGCACAGGTTGACCACCCTGCAGGGAGGCAGGCAGCAAGATGAAGGCGCGTCAGAAGCTGGCTGAGGCCTTTGAGGGCGCCCCTGACTGTGTCCAGGCCAAGCTGGTGGAGGCGCAGCTGCTGCAGCAGGAGGAGGACTGGGGAGGTGGGCATGCTGGCTGGGGTGGAGTGCACTCTGCAAACAGCAGCTGGAGGCTGGGCAGGCCGCCACCACCTTGGGCAGCCCAGGCATGGGCACCACTCGCCCTCCAACCTGCCTGGGGGAATGCCTGGCAACTGCTGTGCAGCTGTGACTCAGTCCAGGCAGGGTGTGCACCAGAGCTCAGGGGTCACCCCTTCACACAGTGATGCGCAGGAACACAACTGCTGAGTGCCTGTGCAGGCATTGTGCAGCTGACTGGCACCGTCCTCAAGTCTGAGCCGGACAACCTGGAGGCCCTGTTCCTGCGAGGATTGGCGTACTTCTACCTGGACGACCGCGACATGGCCAAGCGCCACTTTAGCGAGGTGGGCTGGCCCCTCGCCTGACTGTGTGCGCACAGCGCAGTATGCTTTTGCAGATGGCCAGGCACCACTTTGGCAAGCCGGGCTGCCCGTCAGCCAGTAGGTTTGCTGCTGTGACTCTACGCTCAATACCACTTCAGCGAGGTGGGCTGCCCCACGCCCCAGATCCTGCAACTGATCAGATGGCCCGAGAGGCTTCCTCGCAGCGTGCAGCCTGATCTTGAGGTGTGCTGACATCAGACCACGCTGACCGCTGGGCCCAGGTGCTGCAGGTCCTCAAGTTTGACCCTGACCACAGAGCAGCCAAGCAGGCCTTCAATAAAGTAAAAAGCATCTACAAGCTGAAGAGCCAGGTGAGGTATTGCCATGATGGCGCGACCAGTACACAGCCTGCGGTGGCAATGACGCAGGGTATGGCACCCTCGCTTGCAGCAGCAGTGCACCCCACGCTGCACCTGTGCATACTCTGTTGCTGGACCGCAGGGGGAGTCAGCTGAGCAGCATCAGGACTGGCAAGAGGCTGAGCGGGCCTTCTCCCAGGGCCTGCTGATTGACCAGACAGCCCAGATTCTGAACGCAGCGCTGTGGCTGGGGCTGTGCCGCGCAAGGTTCTACCTGTACAATGGGGAGCAGACCAGCGCAACTGTGCAGGCCTGCGACAATGTGGCAGTCCTGAATCCAGAGGACACACAGGGCCTTATCTACAAGGTGGGGGCCAGGCTACAGGATGTGGCCCACCACTCCCGCATGCACACCTGGCTGCCACCCCGCAGCCTGCTGCCAGAGCACGCACTTGCCTGTGCTCGGTGGCAGCTTCAAGGGTGAGGCAATGGGCCAGTGCGACTCCTGCATGCTGTGTGGAGAGGACGTGCCAGTCCTGGCTGTCAGGGTCACGCATGGGCAGCTCTGTCCCGCAGCTGAGGGCAGCTTGAGCGTCAGAGCATGCCTTCTGGAGGAAAAATGTCAGACTGTGCTGCTGCCACAGCCCCACCTGTACCCACTGTGTGCACCTGCTGAGGCATGCCATGGACTGCATCTGTGCCAGCCTGAGAGGGCCTGCAGCTCTTGTAGCTCATACTTTGCTGCAGGTGCGTGCTCTAGTGAAAAATAGGCACTTTGGCGAGGCTTTGCAGGCAGCACAGCAGTCCTTTCAGCGGCACAGGACCCAAGAGATGCAGCAGGTGGGGACCCATTTGCACTCTGAAGCGGGCTCAACTTCGAAGACATGCCCTAAGATTGCACGCCTGTTCGCAGTTGGTGGAGGAGGTAACCAAGGCAGAAAAGGTTGCGTTACGCAAGGACTACTATCAAATCCTGCAGGTCAAGCCGATTGCTGGGCTTGCAGAAATCAAGCGAGCATGTAAGCTCAAATCTCTCAAATGCGTAGGCTGCTTTGTACATGCTATGGCATGCTTGCTGCCTGCAGGGTGCATGCTGTGCATGAGCTGCTGATCGACACCAATGTGGTCAATGTGCAGATCGTGATCTTGCCAGGCGCTTCCATCCAGACAAGGCAATGGCAGAAGGACTGCCCAATGAGGAAGCAGAGTCCAAATTTCGTGACATTGCTGAGGCCTATGAGTGCTTGTCAGATGAGCAGAAACGAGCCACTTATGACCGAGGGGATGACCCTTGGGAACAGCAACACCCCGGGCACCCTGGCCCCTTTCGGCATCCCAATTTTCAATCTGGGGCCCATCAGCAACACTTTCAATTCAATTTTGGGTGATGTGTCTGTGATATGCCATTCCTGACATTGGAATGGTGCCAGCAACACTGAAAAGGCAATGCTATTGTTCCTGAGCTACACACTAGACTAGACAATGAGAGACCAGTTTGCCGCTAGAATGTCGACAGCTCACACTGAGGACTATGCATTTGGTCAGACAGCTGTTTGTGGCATTGCAGACGGAAGCACAGCCCAACTGGACATGCACTTGTACTGAGCTGAGGCCAGAATAGGCAGGGCGAGGGGGCAACATCAGCCCTCCAGGCATCATGTGCGGGGGGAGAGGGGGGGAAAGACCCTGCCACCTGCAGTGCGCCTCAGCTGCGTGCATGTGCCGGCGCAGGGAAGACTCGGTTGACAGTGTGACCCGCTAGGCGGGGCATACCCTGTGAAGCTGCTGAGGATGCGCGGGACTGCCCACCAGCTGAGGTGGCTGAGGTTGCCCGCGACTGTGGATTCAGCCGAGCAAGCCAGGGGAGGCGGCTCTGTTGGTGAGCTCTGAGGGCTGCCCTGCACTGTTCTACTACTGGATGCAAGGGGCTGGTGTCATGTATCTGCGAGTCCCTTTGCGCCCCCTGCAGGTGCAGCATGGCATGGAATATGGAGCAGGGCTGCACACCATGGAGGATGCCTACCACAGGCCCAGCCCAAACTTGAGGTGGGGTCTCGAAGTCACGAGCAAACTGCGACACAAGATGAGGACCTTTGAGCCAGGTGCAGCTTGAAGCAGGCAGAAAGTTGTACTCAACCCCAATGCCGCGCAGCACCTGAGTTGTTCAAGGGCCTCACCTCAAAAAATAGGCATGTTTTCCTGACGTAGCGCAGTGCCATCAGGTCCGGAGGTATGAGCTGCACGGAGGCGGTGATGAGCATGCTGAGGACAAGCGCCGCCTCGCTGCGCTCCTCAGCACCATGATCCTGCAAACAGCATGGCGCCTCTCAGCCAACCTTCGGAGAAGGGGCGAAGGGGGGATTGCAAAGGAGGGGTGTGTGGTGCAGCGTTCAGTGAAACCAACACCTCTCACAGTTGAGCTGGCTGCAGATTGGCCCCAGAGCAGCGCTCCTGCAGTCTCCACCACAATTTGCAGCAGACTCAGCCGAAGTACAAGCAGCTGCTGAGATGCAGTGGGGCAGCGCTGCTGCACCGCCGGCTAAAGATCTGCTGCTTGCTCTGTCCAGCACTGCAGGCAGCTGGCAGCCAATCCAGAATGGCCATGCTGCCCAAAGTGCCAAACGCAACAGGCGACAGCCCCACCTGCAGCTCGTCACGCCCTGTACTCTCCAGACTGGCCAGGCTGGCCTGCGACCAGTGTCCTGTCTTGTCTGCCCAGGCAGGCGTGCTGGGCACGCCCACGCTGCTCTGCCGCTCCCCCGGCCCGCCGTGGGCCTGCCCAGAGGGTCGGGGGCGCCTCTGGGGGGCCACTGCCACTCCCCCGCAGCACAGGCACCCGCTGGTGCGCAGCGAGGTCAGGCTCAGGCTGGGGCACCCCAGGGAGCAGGTCAGGCAGCCCTCAGTCAGGTCGTCCTCGGCCGGCAGGGGCGCCCCCAGGTGGTGCAGGGAGGCCAGTGCGTGGCGGCGCCCTGCGTCCAGCTCCCCATGCTGCATGCACATGGTGCACTTGCAGCGCTCCCACCGCGCGCGGCGGACTGCGTCCACTGTCATGGCCTGATTGCCTGCAGGGGCACAGGCGCCGGCTCACCGGGTACCCTCCCAGTCCACAGATGATCACCTCACTCTGGAATTGCTCCAGCCAGTGCTGAGGTGTGAGCTCAACAGCATCAGACTGGATGCAATGCTGCCCCCGATTGCATTCCTCCTGTGTACGGCAGATTGCGTGCCTGCAGGGACTTTGCAGCCAGCATTGACGGTGTGCAGCACCAGGCGGCCGGTGCTTGGTGGCAGTCTGTGGCGTCAGCCCCTCACTGTGCCTGCCTTCCCTGCGAAGCTGAGGCCAGTATGCAGCAGCCTGCTGAAGCAGCAGCGCTGTTCGGGCACCAACCCCTGGCTTGCGTCAGCACCTTCCATGGCAGCTCCACATGCAGCATGCGGCAGCACAGCGTGTGGCACCATGCCGTACAGAAGCTCAGGCAATGCAGGGAGCTGCTTCCTCCGCAGCGGCAGCCTGCAGCAGATGCCCCCTTGCGAACTCACATTCTGCCTCGGTGAGCAGCCTGTGGTGTTAGATGCAGACGTACGGGCAGCACGGGCCTAGAGGCCTCCAGGCAGGCTCTTCAGGCGGCCGTGAGCCAACTAAGGTGCTGCCTGGGGAGGCAGCGGCTGCCATGCAGTGGGCCAAGGTCGCACCTTGTGTCGTGCTGCGGCGCAGGCCAGGCTGCTGGCTGGCACTATCAGCTGCCTTCATGAGAGCAGACATCTTGCTGTTCTTCTTGTGGTTGGCTGCCAGCAGGTCTGCCAAGTCGTCAGCCTTCTGGAAGAAGCGCATGGCCTGCAGCATGGCAGTGGGGCTGCCAGTCAGCAAACAGAGCTGCCTCCCCACAAAAACGACTGCCCTGACAGAGCTGCAACCTACCTGCAGGAAGTTGCACGACCACAGCCGGGCACTGACACCGCCAGTCATGCAAAGGGGTTGGACAGCAGCCCTACTCAGCAGCTTAGCCTGCTCCTCGATAGCTCATCGGATTCATGCTACATGAGTGAGCTGCTCATCATCTGTGACACTGCTGCCTGCACCTCCTCACCTGCCTGCACCTCCGTTTGCTGTGTACATGGGTTCCAGCGCGGCCTGTTATTGCAAGGGCAGCTGGCTGCACCCAGTGCCACGCGCTTTGAAGCAAGCCACGCAGCGACTCGAAGCCATCAGCATGGGCCCCAGAGTTGCTCACCGGGAGGTGGTCAATCCCCTCCATGGCTTCCAGCGCAGCCTTCTCCCAGTACTCAACAGCCTTCATGGCCCGCCGCCACTCATCCCCCTCCACGTGCTTGCAGGACTCAGCAAAGTGGAACCCGATGATGGCCGCAGGCACAGGGGGGATGGTGTGGGAGGCCTCCAGCGCCTCGGCCAGCTTGAAGTGCAGGTTGCGGCGCTGGCTGAAGGGGATCAGGCTGTTGGCCACGTCCTGGGCCAACACCTGCAGATAAGGGCAGGGCCACGCAAGTGTACTTTTGGGCACATGTGACACAGCCTTGCAGGTCCACTGCCTATGTGTAGCAGCGTCTTCTTGCGTGGACAGACGCCAAAGATCTGAGGGTGTCAGCCAGCAGCGATATGTGCAGTGGAGCAGAGGCCGGGCAGCTAGAGTGTGCCTGGGTGCTGGCATTGCGGCAGTGGCAGGGTGATGTGATGGGCGCTGAGGGTGCCGTGCCTTGTCAGCAGATGCAGCATGCTGTTGAAGACGTCCCTCTGCCTGTGTTGAATGCTGCCGAGCAGCCCACGATGAGTCGTGCAGACCAGGAAAGGCATGGCGCTCTGTGCGAGCAAGACATGGCAGCCTTCCCACCTGGGCAAAGGTCCACTGGCCCGGAGCATCCTTGACCTGTTTAAGGAAGCCGGCTGCCTCCAGCTCCTGGGTGTCCTTCTCCAGCACGTCACGCGTGCAGGAGATGGGGTGAATGGCGTGCAGCAGCTCCAGTGTGATGGTGCCCATCACGCTGGCCACCTGCAGGGACAGGGGGGCAGGCAGCATGCGCAGAGGTGTCAACCAAGGAGCCACTTGACCAGCACTCATCGGGCAGGCCACCTGCTGCGACACAAGGCAATTGAAGCCCAGGCAAGGAGCGGTGGGTGAGCACCCATCATGCTGGCCACCTATTGCCGCGGCTGGCGGGCAGGGAGCACAGCCATGCAGCATGAGTGCACGCCCTGGGTGGGGGGGGCAGGGGCCTGCGCTGGCAATGGCTGCCGTGCCAGGCAGAGGACCCAGGGGGAAAAGCTAGTGTGCCAGCGTTAGTCCCCGACAGGGCAGCCCTGCAGCCGGCCTGCAGCACTCCTGTGACCAGACATGCACAGGCAGGGCTGTTCAAGGCTCTGCTGCAGGCACCATGCAACAGTGAGCGACCTGTGCATGCTGTGCAACTCCTGTGTACTGCTGGCACACTGGGGCGGCTGTCTACCTTGAGGGTGAGCTGCTGGTTGGGCCGTAGTCTGTCTATGCGATCAGTTATGACGGAGTGAATGGTCACGGCGCTCTTGGCAAAGCTGTCCCCCGTCTCAATCAGCTTGTGCATGGTGGCCTCCACCGGCAAGGGCTGCCCATTGCACTCGGTGGGAGTGTCCAGGGCTTGCTGGAGCGTGGACACAACCACCTACAAAGGAACAAAGTTGAGCACTCCGCATTGCCCAGCGGGCTGCTCAGCAGGCATCAAGCCGTGAACAGACTATCCAGAGGATGCCTTCTGCTGGAAAGGTGCAAGCTTCCTGACTGCTGCGCAGACGCAAGATTGGCCAGTCAGCCTGGCCAGCATTGCTGCAGCTGGCAGCGCCTCTGAAACCTTGTCAAATTTGGGGATCGCTTGCTGCAGGGTGCACACAGCTGCTTGTAGAGAGAGGCCGGAGGAACACGATGAATCCTGCAGCACCAGGCAGCACCCACCTGCTCCACGTACAGCGGCAAACCGTTGGTCTTGCCATGCACCAACTGGACGAGGGCATCCTGCTGCTCCCCAGGGGTTGCATGCGCGCCCAGCGCCTCCCGCAAAAAGCGCCGTGTCTCCTCCTCTGTGAAGGGCGCCAGCGTGAGGCCCATGTAGCTGCGTGTTGCCTGCAGGGGGGCAGGCGCTAATGCAGGGTTGGTCAGCAGCTTGGCAGCTGCTAAATGCAGGAGGCGGCTTTGGGCGCATAAACAGGTTGCAGGCCTGAGCTGTGGACTGTGTGGAGGGCGCTCCTGTGCCCGTGTGGCTGAGCGCTGCATGCAGGGTGGAGCAGCTTCTGCATGCTTCCCAGCATCATGGCACAGGCCCCAGGTGGCTGGGCATCGCCTGGAGGAGCAGGAGGGGGCTAGGCTGGAGCGCAAGGTTGGTATGAGTTCTTAGCTGGCTGTCACATGCTCAGGAACCGCAGCATCAAGCTGGCTGGCCCAGAAACAAGCTTGTGCAGGTGCCTGTGGCGCGCAGCTGACTGCCTCACACTTCTGACGCCCTCAGTTTGCTTTGATATGCAGAGATCTCTGTAGTGCTGGAGCATCGTCACCTGCCCGAGGAGATGCGTTTGGGCTACAACCTGGAGTGGCCCAGGGGCCAAATGGACCCGGTCCACCACTGTGCCTCTCAAAACAGGACCAGGTGGAGGCCCCACCTTGAGGGCATTGATGCACTCCGTGGCCTTTTCAAACAGCGCCTCCTTCCCCGGCTGGTGGCGCGTGGCCAGGGACAGCAGCCCATCATTGGGGCGCATGGTGCACACAACGGCAGTGCAGTCGTCCAGCTCCTGAGTCACGCGCACCAGGAAGACCCAGGACACCGTGTCAATGTGATGCAGGTCCTCCAGCAGGATGACCAGGGGGCCATATGCAGCCGCAAATTCACGCAGGACCTGCGCGCAGGGAGGCGGGGGCAGGCCACTGAGTCATAGGCCAGGCTGGTCAGATGTCATGAGACCTCCAGGACTGCCAGATGCTCGTGCTGCAGAACTGTTGAAATGAGATAAGTGCAGCTCCTGATTAGGCCAGCCATGGTGGTTGCCCAAGGTTCAGCAACTAGCCCTGGCAGGCAGCACTTCACTGCACACACCCTCACCTGCAGGAGCAAGTCCTGAAGGAGGGTGGCCTTGTTGTCCCTGGTCTGCTTGCCACCCAGCGCCTCGTGAGTCACGCTGCGGTTGGGGACCTTGTGCTTCAGCGTGCTGCGCAGCACGGGCTGGGGGCCCAGCGCAGAGGCAGAGGGGATGACTGTGGCGCTGGCAGACGGGCGTCCTGAGATGCTGCTGTGCCTCGTCATGACACGCTCGCTGTCAGCTGCTGCAGCGTCCACTGTGGCAGAGGAGTTGGGACCCGGCCCCTCCACGACGGCGCTGCAGGGCAGAAAACTCACTGTGAGACTTCACAAGCAAAAGCACACAGCTGGGGACCGCACTCTTCGCTTTGACTGGAGGGAGTTGAAACCCGCCTCTTCTACTACAATCTTGCAGGCACAGTGTAAGGCTCCACAGCGGGAGGCTAGCATGGCGATGATGTGACCTGCCTCAATGCCCAGGCTGTAGCATCACTTGCCCATTCCACAGGTGAGCAGGGCACTGCCGTGGCATGTCTGAGTTGCTGCAGAGCCCCCACAGCAGCCATGCAGCCAGCCCTCCCCGGTGTTGGAATGCGCCATGGCAGCAGCACCTCACAGCAGCAGCCTGGCACAGCAGGGGTGGCGCACACACCTGGCCTGTGCAGGCCAGCACCCGTGGCCACCGCCCACTTGCTCACATTCTGATCACAGAGGCACGCACCCTGCCCAACCCTCCTCACGAATGCACTTGATCACAAAGGCTGGCCCACCCACCTGGCAGCAGTTTGGGACAGGATCGTGACAGACGCGGACCGCTGGATGGTCAGGCCCCCCGACTGCTGCTGCGGCTGGGCAGGGCGTCCCGAGTTGGACAGGAAGCGGATCAGCCTATCCTGCATGTCTGGGCCGCGCATGGAGTCGCGACGCTCCATCAGGCGCCCTGCCACCTCCTCCAGTCCGCTGGAGCTGTGCAGCATGTCCAGAGCGGACTGCTTGCTGCTGACTGCAACCTTGATGTCCGGGGGCAGCGTGGGCAGGTCGTCCGGCTGCAGGGCCATGTGCAGTGTTCAGCTGGATCTATGCAGAAGACCAGCTGGCAGGAGCCCTGCGCGTGCAGCTGTGCGGACCATCCATGGCAGCCTGCCTGCGTCCAGCTTCAGTCACAACAACAGAATCGGCAAAGGGTCATGTGCGGCTAGACCTTGACAGAGGGGTCAGCAGGTACATCGGTGCGTTCCCGTGGTGTGTGCCTTGTCCTGGTGCTTGGCGCATGAGAGCTTTTGGCAGCACATGCTGCAGCCTGCCATGAGAGGCGCCAAGGGACTCGCAAAATGCTTGAACTGTGCAGGAACTCTGAGCGCCATCGCGGCAGCTTGGGCTGCAGTTTGACTCTTTGACTTAAAATTGCAGCTCCAGGGCCCCCACCTGCAGCTCCAGGGTCTGCTGCAGCACGTCCTGGTTAGCAGCATAGTCAGGGATGTTCTCCTTGCAGCGCTTGCCCAGCTCTGTGATGATGGGGTGGTGCCCACCAGTGTCCTTCTGCCACAGCGCATACAGCTGCCCCCAGGTGCGGTCATGGTTGAACATCTGCATGAAAATGCGGCGCCAGGGGAACAGGACCTGCAGGCAGAAGGGCAGGAAACATGTGGACGTGATTCATAAGGGGCAGCAGCTGAGCCTAGGTGAGACCCTGAGAGCAAGCAACAGCAGTAACAGGACTAGTGCAGCCTGGCATTGGCAAGCTCCTGCAATCAGCAGGCATGCTGTGTGGCTGGCATTATCACCAACAGCTTGCCGGTCCCAACACGCTTCAGGAAGTATATGTCATTATTGGCAGTGCGGCGCTCAGCTGCTGAGCTCTGGAAAAGCCTTGCAAAGGGCTTCTTGTGGTGCAGGGTGCGCCACCTGCGACTTGCGGGATGCCTCCCCGCCTGAGGCGTAGATGTTGATCTGGCGCCGCACGCCGCCCAGGTCGGAGTGCTGCAGCTCCTCCAGCAAGCGCGTCTTGCCCATGCCTGCCTCTCCCTCAATCATGATGATGCCGCCCTCCTGCTGCTGGACCAAGGCCATGATCCGCTGCGCCATCTGCATGCCAGTCAGGGGCAACTTGGTCACTGGGATGGGCACCAATCAGGCTATTTGTGCGTAGCAAGCATGTCCGACTGACGACTGCTGCTGCTGTGCCCTTCAAGCTTGCCAGGTCCATGGACTGTCCCCACCCAGCCATGTGCCCCTAGGGCTTCAGCGGCTTGGTGCTGCTTAGTCTCTGCATGCACAAACTCTTCTGTATGCCCACCTGCTCCATGGGCTCCTCCCGCCCAATCATGTCCTTGGCCTTTACCAAGTTCAGGGGCGTGCGCGTGGCCGTGTCCTCGCCCTGCAGGTTGGTGCGCCCCTGGCGCCGCTTGCGCCGCCGTCCCGCGCCCTTCTCCACCCCCAGACCAGCCAGGCTGGCGGCCACGTCTGTACCCCGCATCGCAGTGACGCTGAACACCTCCAGTGGTGCCGCCTTACCCTTGACCTGTAGCAGGGGCGGGGGCAGCCTGGCAACACAAGTCTTCTGGGACGGAGGCAACACAGCCTCATGAGCGCTGCATCTACAGACTTGGTAGGGGCCAAGCAGAGTGCCTTCATCTCCACTTTCGTATGCCGACAGAACAGCAAAGCCCTGTCAACATGCAGCAGGTCTGCTTCGAGGGCAACCTGCAGGGGGAGCACCCTGGTCAGGCCAGCTTGTGCTACGCATCACAAGCAAGTGTTGCTTGGCACACAATTGCTCACAGTGAGGGGCTCCAGCCGCGCATAGTTGGCCGCACCCACAGCTAGCTGCTGGGTGGGCTGGTCACAGAGAATCTCTCCTAGCCCCGCCTTGGCCTTGCACATCAGCCGTGCGCTGAGGTTGATGGAGTCCCCGAACACGCTGTACTCTGCGCGGATTCGGGAGCCCACGCAGGCACACAGCAGCTGCCCCGTGGTGACTCCGCAGCAGCCCTGCTCGCCCAGCTCCCGAAAGCCCTCCATGATGGACACAGAGGCCTGCACACACAGCCAATTGAGTCGGGGCTCAAGAGTGCTGCACCTGACTGTTTGGCCGCACAAGGCACAGTCAGGATACTAAAGGCCGCACAAATGCCCAGCCAGCGTGCTCAGAAATTGCAGTGTTGAACAGGAGGCAAATTGAGGAAATGCAGCCCCTGGGGACGCTGCTGCAAGAGTGATGCTGCAGCTCCGCTTGCTGCATTTCTGATCACGGGGCAGTCTCCGGAGCTCCGCCTTGTAAGGGCGGCAGCTCATCACCCCCAGCCCTCCTGAAAGCAAGTTTCAGGGTGTGGGCGTCACCTGAATGGCACGGGCAGGCCCATCCTCGTGCGTCTTCCCCGGCAGGCCAAAGGCACATATGGACAGGAACCCCTTCTCATCGCATCTGAATTGCAGGAAGCTGCCATCAAACTGGCGCATGCGTTTCTGCACCAGCTCCACAGCTGCCTGCACAGCTGCAGCCTCCCGCTCCCCATCCTGCCCAACAGGCTCCTGCCCCTCAGGCGGCCCCTTCTGCTTCTACAGCGCAAGTAGACGAATGATGAACAGGCTGTGGGCTTTGCCACTCTGGGAGGCCTGCTGGCCTTGCAGTCAGACAGCACCAGGCTACACAGCTGGAGACATTCAGGAAGCAGCAGACGGCGCAGCCCACACAGGCAGCCACACCGCAGGCAATTCGCGGTCACCAGTCCAAGGATGTCTAAGCCCCAGATGAGAGCTTGCACTGCACCACAGCAAGCCATGCAGCAGCTGGTGGTGCAGCTGGTGCCCACCTTCAAGCTGGGGAAGCCCAGGAAGAGGACTGTGCACACCCTGATCTCGTTGACAAAGTCGAGGTGCCCTGCCTCAATCCGCTGCCGAACATTGTCCATGACATGCATGCGTAGGATCTGCACAGCTCGAGTCTGGAGCGGCCGTGCCAGCTGCGCAAAGTCTGTGGCATATTTGGCACTCCGCAGAGCACTATCGGCCTCCGACAGGGTCTGCAGCAGCAGGGCAGCGGGCCCACGGTCAGACCTGGCAAACAGCAGGTGGCTTGAAAAGGTGTGGTGCCTGCCATTCCTTCCAGCAGTGGTGTCATAACAGGCAGCATTTTGCCTGTTATTGAGCAGCAAGCATGCTTTGTCCGTTTAGGGGGGCCACCTCTGCACAGCAGCCCCCACACATGGCCCTCCAGACAGTGGTCCATGTCTGCATGGGGCACATGGACACAGCCAGCCCGCTACGCAGCAGCACAGCATCCAGGGGCCACAAATAGACACCTCTGCAGTGGTGTACATGGGCGCAGCCAGCCATCTGCACAGCAGCAGAGCATGCATGAGGGCAAACAGACAGGAGAGCACCTCTGCGGTGGTGTGCATAGATATGAGGCGGGCGTTGTCTCGCTCCAGCAGCTCCACCTCACAGTGGTTGAGAAGGGTGCGTGCAACCTCAGGGCTCATGATCACGTCACCCGCATTGGCAAACTCCTCCGCTGTCGCAATCTGCATGCGTCAGGCCACTCAAGTTTGCCCGCCAGCTGAATGCAGGCGATGTTCTGTCTGCCGTGCCATGCTTACCTTTAAACACCTCAGTGCTGGCCTGAGCCGATGGTCAGGGGAAGCAAGCTGCCAAACCAGAGAAGCAGCGTTGCAGCTGGGCCAATCAAGCGCATAGCTGTGCTTGCTGTCTGCTCATCACTTGCTGTGAAATGAGAGCCCGCATGTGAGAGACCAGTCAGATCAAGCTGTGCCCGCAGAATGCTCATGACAAGCTGCTGGCTGGTCATACCTCTCACAGCTGGGCTGCTGGCCATCCACAGTTGGCACGGGCAAGCTGAGCACACGCTGCTGCAGCTGAGGCATGGGACTCAGATACTGACCTGTTCAATGGGCGGCCGCATCCCGCTCTTGTCCACAGGAGGAGCGTGGGGGCGGTCGCCAATGAAAAACTCCCAGCGGGGCACTCCGGAGTTTTCCTGGTTAGAGGACTCGTTGTAGCCGCCTGCATGGAAGACGCACACCTCCCCGCACCCCACCGTCACCTGCAGGATTCAGCATGTCTGGGTTCCCTGAGCCATTGCCGCACCGCCAGCTGACCCCACTGGTGAGAGCGGTGCATGTTGCCAATGAGTCAACCATTGCCCTGCTAAAGCTGCAGACCTGCACAACATTTCATTGTGCAGGTCTGCAGCTGCACAATACTGCTCAAGCTTGCCTGCAGCAGGGAAAGCGCAGAACAGCTGGGCAACTCAGAGCAGCTGGACTACAGTGTATGCCCAGGAGAGTGCTGCCATGGAGTCTGTGCTGAGCGGGCAAGGCGGTCTGGGCCCCTTGGTGCAAGGAGGTCAGCACGCAAGCAGCCCCCTGGCCCACCTTCAGCGACAGGGTGTGCTTGTTGGACCCCGAGGTGGCGTTCCTCATCTCCGAGCGCTTCAAGCTGATTGCGCGCTTCAAGTTGCTGCCCTGCCGCGCCAGCGGGGAGGCCCCTGCCGAGCTCATCCCGCTGCCAATGTGGTTGGACAAAGCGGTCAGGCTGGGACCTGACCGCATCACCCCCTGCAATGCAACTCACAGACATACAACCACCTGGTCTGCCCACCTGTTGTCATGTGAAGGCATGCAGCAGTGAGGCCATGCAACATGCTGTTTGACCTGAGGCACTGGCGGCACTACGGAGTCAAGTCAGCACGGTGCTCAGCCCTTCAAGTCAGTCCATACTGGTGGAATGAAGCACAGACTTGCTTGACACGCTAAGCAGGTTGCCAGAGAAGCCGGGCGCCTGTTGCAGACGCAGTAAGCCGCAGGCAAATCCCTGAGCTGCTGCACATCCCAGGTGCAGGCCACACGCTGCAAGCTCAGGGCCGGCAGCCAAAGACAGCCCACGTGCACGCAACATGCTGCAGGGCAGCAGGCCGATTGAACGCACCATGGCCGAATCTGTGCCCTGGGCTGTGGCAGAGGTTGACGGCGTCTCCACAGTATCCCAATGCACCGAAGGCTTGCTCTTCTCGGGCTCAGGGGCTTTTGTCCACAGCACCTTTCGGGCCGCCTTCAGCACGCCCCACTTGCGTGGCATGATGTGGCCCCCTGACTCTGCAGGGGCGCAGCTAGCGTGAAGTGCATTTGCGTTGGGCACCTGAGCAGCTGGCGCATGTGCGGGCTACAACACTGGGGTATGAACATGCTGCAGCGTTCTGTGGTGCAAGCTCTGGCAGCTTTGGCAGGTGCTGCTGGCGGACATCTGGCTTTTCACAGGCATGTGGAGGCTGCCCCAGCATGCCTGAGAGCCACCCAGACAAGGCAGATGAACGCCGGGCCAGCAAGCTGAACATGTCTCCAATGCAAGGCATATGATGGCAAGCCCAACAGGCATCAGCACAAGGCCTTGTATCTGGACTCCAAGCCACAACAACTGGCTTCAGCATGCAAGTCATGCGGCCCATTAGCAACCCAGCCAGACAGGCAGCGCACCTGCTCCCTGAGCCTCTGAGCCGGCCACAGACCCATCCTCAGACTCTGCACTCTCTGCCACAGGGCCCGGCTGTGCAAACGTCTGCAGGTGCTGCCCCTGCGTGCGGATGGCTGGCAGCTGCAGCCGACGTGCCATGGGGGAGTCCCCCTGGTCCCCGCTGTCGGTCACGCTGCCGCTGAGCGGGCTGTGCTCTGTGCTGCCCGCCTCGGAGGGCAGCCCATTGCCCAGCAGGCTGGCGGGCATCTGCATGGCTTGCGTCCTGTCGAGAGAGGGGTGGCTCTGCTTGAGCTCCATGCGTGTGGCAAGGGCAGCAATCAGCTCAGGCGCAGAGCTGCAGGCAGGCACATGCTCTGTCAGGCTGCGTGGGCTGCAGCCAGGGAGCAGCTGCAGGGTGAAGGGCCAGCTGGGTTCTGATGCTGCAGACAGACAAGCACAGGATGAGTGTAAGATCTGCACAGTGAGCACCTCAGTGGCCACTGCAGGTGGGGTGCCAGGCGAGTGGTCAGGAGCTACAGGCAGAGAGGTGTTGCCCTGCCATGTTGTCCTGCAAGCCCCGGGGTAGTGTGGTTTCCCTGGCCTGGACCCCACAAGCTGCCATCTGTGAAGGAGTCCTGCTGACGATGGCAGCATTGCTCTGCACAATTGCTCAAAAAAGAGGTGCTCTATGACGACATTCAACACAAGGCACCTCCTGCGCACCTGGAGCTGCCTGGCACCTCAGTCGCCCGCTGCATGAAGCTGGCCGACTTGGGCAGCTGGGGTGGCCGCCCAGTCACGGACGCCGCCAGCACAGGGTCGTCACTCAGCTGAGAGGTAGCATGCAACCCGGGGGAGTTGCTGCTGCTGGACACGGCTGCCAGCATTGGGCTAGCAGGGACTGAGTCCTGCAAAGAGGTGGCGTCGCTGTGGTGCCCCCATTTGGAGCCGTCGGGGGGCTTGCCTCCGAGGATAGACCCCCGCAGCTTCCTGTTGACCTGGGCCAGGAGGCCAATCATGGCTCCCCCTGCAGCGTGGGCATGTTGCAGGCCTCAGCACAGGTAGATGCGCCCCCGAAGGACATGCTCCCTGCACACAGCAGCTCGGCATCAGGTGGGGCAAGAGTAGATCTCATGCTGGCCCCCAGGCTGTCACACATGTTGACCAGCATGCAGGTGGCAGTGCAGCATGGCAAGCTCCAAATGCGCTGGAATGGCAATTCAGAGCAACATCAACACTGTGGAAGACATGAGGTCAGCAGCGGACCACAGCTGGCCTACCGCAGCTGAGCCCTTCTGCCCGTGCAAGCATGCTGATCAGGAGTGACGTGGGGCATCTAGCACAGTGCAGGGTTGCAAACATGAGGGGGCAACTGCTTGCCTGCAGCTGAGCTCTTTGCCCTTGATAGCGGTCGGGCGTGCTCGTCAGGCGACAGGGGGAGGGTGTCCTCGGGGCCTTCAGACAGGCAGGGACGGACAACATCAAGGACTGAGACCATTGACTGGGACAACAGACCAGGACTGAGACCAAACACTGGGATGACACTTTAGGACCCACTACCTGCTTGCAGTTTCTGAAGGGCAGCTCCTGAGCTCTGACCTGAGTCTCCGTCGCTGCCAGAGGTGCCACCCGCCTCCACCTCCTTCGTCTTGGGGAGCTGGGTTGCTTCAACAACAGACTGGCGCTGCCAGGGAGACTTGGGCGTCCTGCAGCCATAGCAGGCAGTGCGCATGAATATACAATGCCTGCCTGCCTTGATGCACAAGGCGCCAGCAGGGCAGCCAGCTCTGGGCAGGTGAGCCAAACCCGAAGCTGTGGCCACTGCCAGCTGAGGGGTTGGCTGCAGTCAACCTGCAGGTGCTCTCGTCCCAGCAGCAGCTCACTCTGGCACAAGCATTGCAGTCAGGCTGTCTGGCCTGCTGCAGCCGACTGCACCAGTGCTCACCCTGCAGGGCTGCAAGTGATGGACACAGCCTGCTGCCACTTGCAATGATTTTGCAGACAGCCAGGGAGAGCAAGCTGTGCAGTGGACTTCACCTGGACCTACACCAGCTGGTGAACGATGCTGCAGCACCCCAGTGCTGCCACAGGTGATCGCCTGCTTTCGAAGCTCACCCTGCATGGTTGGAAGTGATCGAAAATGCCTTCTGCCACTTGCGCCCTGCCGCACTGGCACTGCCCATGGCGCTGCCAGACACCTCCTCCCCCTCCTTGCCCCTGCTGCCAGCCTCTGCAAAGGCTCCCGCAGCCTCATAGATGCCAGCACCCAGCTTCCAGCTGAGCCCTGTGCCCTCATCGCTGGCGGCTGTGGGGCTGGACGAGGCGGCAGCCGCAGCTGCTGCTGCGATGGCCGCCTTGGCCTTCTCCCTGGCTGCTGCGCGGATGCGCTCAGCCAAGGGAATGGGGATGACGTCACCATTGGGCAGCATCTGCATGGAGCCTGCAGCGCAGGGCGCAA
Organism: Asterochloris sp. CNOR1; assembly: GCA_963969365.1. Lineage (NCBI taxonomy): Eukaryota > Viridiplantae > Chlorophyta > Trebouxiophyceae > Trebouxiales > Trebouxiaceae > Asterochloris > Asterochloris sp. CNOR1. The sequence continues at coordinate 2,550,641 of OZ017746.1, read as the reverse complement.
GTCAGCACAGATCTCCTTCATCTTCACCCATGACAACCTGGTAGGTCAACAACACACAGAGGCTGAGCACAGGGGCTGCGCAGTGCCGCTATTTAAGACCTTCAGAAAATTGTTGTGTTCACCCTTCAACAAATTTGCCCTCATTGCTGCCTGGTCAGCCGTCCATGGCACGGCTCCGCCTCTCACGGAGATGGCTAAGCAGGCCAGACCATGCTGCTGCTGCGGCGAGCAGGGAACCCTGCCTGCAGAGGCATTCAAGCAGGCTGCAGCATACGGCCAGAGCCCTCCTTCTCACCATACTTCTGCACCAGGTCGCTGGAGCAGTGGGCCGCCCTAAGAGTGGAAGACCTCAGGCCCAGGTCATCAGCAGTCATCTCCTCCTGCTTGGGGTAGAAGGCGACGATCATGGAGTCTCCAGCAAACTTCATGACGTCCCCTTCATAGGCCAGCACCAGGTCAATGACCTGCAGAGTCACACCAGCAATTGAGTATCAGCTAGCAAACCTGGCAGCAGTGCGCACTGTGGTGGGCAACACACAGCGTGATGTGCCGCTGTGTGGTGGATTCGGGATGAGCAAGCAGTAAGCATGCTGCTGTTGCAGCTAGTGACTGCCTGCTAGCCAAGGTACAGACTGTGCCCCATGCTGGCACGTGCACTTGGGCCGTACAGCAGACCATCTCCACTTCTAAGCCCACATGTGAGCAGCTGCAAAGCGTGTGTCTCCTGTGACCTGTAGGAGATGCAGATTGAGTGCTTTAACTGACCTTGGTGAAGTAGTTGTTCATGCACTTGGTCAGCAGCTCCACGCCGCCGGCCCCCTGCTTGGACAGCTCCTCAGTCAGCTTTGTGAACCCAGTGATGTCGGCAATCATGACGGCTCCCTGAAAGGTGTCCATGCAGGGCTTCATGTCCCGTGCCAGCTGAATGCCTGCAGGCAGGGTATGCTCAATCGGCAGTGTGCTGGATGCAATGCGCAGCAGTCAGGAAGGGTGCAGCAAGTGCCAGACTGGCAGCCAGGGAGTCTGGCAGCACAGCATCATCTCAGGGTGAACAAGGGGGGCGCAGCAGTTGGGGGCAACTAGCCCCTTAGCACCGCACACGCTCTGCTTGTCCGCATATCTCAAGAGGGCTGCATCGTTGCAATCACGCAGCACTGGCAGGGCAGCATGCTAAGCTGCACGCGCCGAGGCTTTGTGCAGGGCAGCAACGATTCACCGTTTGGCTGACATGTCAGGTTCTCTGGCTTTGCCGTGCTTAATGGGATGCAAAGAGATGTCAGACCCTGATCAACATCTGCTTGCTCTATGTGTGCACAGGCAGGCAGGCACTCACTCTTTGCAGAGGTGTCAGGCTCCGGCGTCAGCTCATCAGCATTCCTCACTTTGCGCCGCGGGCCATACCGTGGAGCCCCCTGAGCTATGTCCTCCTTCAACATGCGCGGCACAAAAGGCGCGAGGGCGGGAAGCGCCTTGGACACCGATTTATTGTGCCAGCGCTTGAGGATCATGTTGGCGCTGGATATGCGGGCAATGCCAGAGAGGGGGTCGATGTGGGGGTACACACCAACTGAGGGTTCCTCAGGCTCTGCCGGCTTTGGCGGAGGTGGGAGCGGCAGCCCTGCAGCTGCAGCACAGAGGAGCTGCATGTCAGCAGGCTACCAGCAGGGTCAAGAGCTACTTTCGTGGGTTTACTTGATCAGGCAGATCATCCTCACAAACCTCAGCATAAAAGTTTCAGCAATATTGAGCTGCCCTGAGCACCTCCTATCGAGTACAGGCCTAATGCAGCAGCTTGGAGAGGCTGCAACCTTCCAGCAGGAGAGGCTGCGCCCTCAGGTGTTCTCCAGGCCATTATCACAGAGATGCGTGCTCCATGCAGCAGCACAGGAGGGATGCACCTTTCATCTCCCGCTCAAAAGAAGCCTCTGCGGCCAGCTGGCTCAGATTGCTGGCCCGCCGCATCTTCTTCCGCACGGCGCTCCTGTTTGGGGCCTTGGGGCTCATGTACCCTGGGCTGGGCTGCCGCTCAGCGACCTCTGGCTCCAGGGCAGCAGCCTCCGTCTGCAGGTGGGCACATTCTTGGAGACGCCCCTAGTCAGGTCCCAGACCAACCCGGATCTTGGAGGTGAGTAGGCCATCAGGATGTTGGCCAAATCAGTGGTGTCCACAGGAAGGGCAGCAGGGTGACACAGCACATGCAGGTGAGCGTTGCGCATCCACCGCCATGCAAATGGCCAGCACAACCAAGACATCTGCCGGCGCACCTTGGCCTCGGCCTCAGGCTCATGTGTAAACCCCCCAAACGCCTTGACCAAGTTGACGCGGTTCTTGACCGCCTGCCAAGGCGTCATGGGGGTGTCTGGTGGACCGCTGGGGGTTGCAGGCACCTGCAGCTGCCATCCCTGCGGGCCAGCCCAGCCCAAGTCAGGAGCTGCGAGGAGACGCAGCAGCCAGTGCACCGTTGCAGAGCACTGCCAGAGCCATATTCCTCTGCCAGGCATCCTGCTGGAGGGTACACAGCTTGCAAACGCTAGCATGGGCACTGCTCTCCTCAAGGCTTGCTTGGTGCTGCAGGCCCTGTTCCATCAGAAGGCTGGTGAACAGCGCCAACAGAGCCAGCACCCACTGACAGGCTCACTGGCAGCAGCAGGCCCCCGGCTCAAGGCTGCCAGCAGATTGCAGCCGGTCAAGCAGTGCCTCACCGATTGCAGCGGGCGGGACAGAGAGGACACTGGCGAAGCTTTGGACAGGGACGCCCCGGAACCACTTTCCATGGACCCTGTCTGCTGCTGCCGATCGATGCTCAGACGCTTCCCTGCACACACAGTCGCCACTTGATGTTGGGCGCTACTCCAGCTTGTCATGCAGACTGCTAAACGCCACACAGCAGAGTCCCTCCCTGCAGCTGTCACCTGATGCATGGGTGGTCCGAAGAAGGGCGCCATGCAAGCCATGGCTCTAAACAGGTGCCTGTGCCTGTGGAGAGGGACTGCAGCAGCATGCCCCCTCAGCAGTCATCCTCAAAGCATGCTGCCTCTTCAACACACTCACTGGTGCCAGAGTCTTCTCGGCCCAGAACACGTCCTACGCCTGCAGCAGCTGCCTTGCGAAAGCCAAAAATGCGTTCCAGCATGCTCCCTTTAGACGTGGCAGGGCCAGCCTGCAGCAGCACTCTGAGGCTCAAGCACTGCCGCAAGTGCCCTTGCAGGTCAAGCAGCATGCGGCCGGCACACTGAGGGAATATGGGAGCTCTTCTGATCAGGCTCAGCTTGCAAAGTATAGCAGCAACATGCATCGCTGCAACAACTGCACATGCATCAGTCCTCCTGCTGCCAGAGAGCAGAGCAGGTTCACATCAAATAGGGAAGCAGGCCCTCATCAACATAATAGAAAGCCAGCTGCTGCTCACCCCAGCTCCAGAGCCACCAGTCATATGATCCACAGAGGCAACAACATCCCCACTGCCGCCTGTGCTGCTCCGGGACAGGACAAGCGGGGCAGGCACAGGTTTCCTTAAGCCAGCCGGCTTGCTACCTTCCCTGCAGATACAACCACAGCACAAGCTACACGGCAGCATGAAGGCACTGACACCATGCAACAGCTGCTTGGCAGCAAAGGCACGTGGCTGCTATTGCTTTCTCTCCCGATACAGTCTTCAAGCCAGGTCTAGCGCGCCAACTTCACTCACAGGCTGTGCAGCAGTTCGGGCACCCTTGCGGCACCCACATCCACAAGTGCCAGATATATCTGCTGGAGATCTCTTTAAATCCATTTGCTTTGCTGCACTGCTGTTGGCAACTGCTCTCACTGTGAAGCTCTGCCCACAGTCTTGACTGGCAGCGCATTCTCCATTGCAGCAGCCTTTGTCTCCTCCAGACCCTGCCCTGCAGCCACCACTGGCAGGCTGAGCCACGCCACAGGTGCAGCGGGCTACTCCTGTCATCAAGCTAATGCACTGCGGCAGTCCTGCCCCTGGCAGCAGGCTGAGCTGCACATGGCGTGCAGCGCCATCCCCTGGCATCACGCTGACTTATGCACAGTGTTGCAACAGGTGCTGCAGAACCTAAGCTTGCTCCTGGTGGTTGTCAACGTCAGCCAGCTGCACCTGAGCCTCACAAGGGGCAGGCAAGGCTCCCACAACATCAGCACATGGCCTGACCAAGCTGGGAGTGCAGCTCATGTCAGGCTTGACGGGTCAGCCCACCTGGCAGCAGCGTCCTAGGCTCCAAGTCAGGCAAAGACGCATCAACCCCTGCGCCCACGAAGTTCGGTGAAGACTTGGCTGAGCTCGCTACACTCACTTTGGCGGCTTCTGCAAAGCACATGGACGAGTGGAGGCACAGCTTATGTGGCTCGCACCTACGGCCACTGCAGACCTGCGAAAGGCCAAAGCTGGCAGGCAGCAGCGGCTCGCAGATCCTCCTGCTCCTGAAGCCTCCAGCCGTCAAACAGGAGGGGGTTGTGCAGCCCGCACCTGATGCCGGGCGAGTTGTCGCAGGCTCTTGAAGAGAGGCCGGCGCTGATGGAGGCTTCGGGCCCAGGGCAGCCTGCAGGGGGCCTGGTGGCAGGCGCTCTGAGTCCTGATCCTGTTGCCTGCAAGCAGCATCCAGCCCAGGCTTGGCTGCAGAATCTTGCCTTCAAAGGACGTTTCAGGAGTGGGGACGGCGCACACAGCGCATACAGGAGGCCTTCATGCATCAGGCTGCCTGCAGGGCGCGGTCAGCAGTGGGGCCAGTGCAAGCATGCCTGCTGCCGCCATGCCATTCATCCTGCAGCTGGCATACACAAACGGGCTGCTTTCTGCTGGAGTCAGTCACTCTGCATCACAGCCCGTCATGCACCTGCAAGCCTCATGCTGACCAAGAAGCTTTTGGTGAAGCATGAAGTGCAGCCTGTTCGTGTCCTCTGATGGGTCTGAATGGGCAGCCCTGGGAGCCTCAGCTACAAAGCTGTCAATTCGCCAGCGGCTCCCCCGCCCCATCTGCTCTCACAGCCATGCAGAGGCCAGCCAGGCAGCAGGCAGCTTCCCGCATGTGGTGTTGGGTCTGGGCAGGCATCTCATCCACCTGCTGGCTACCTTTGCCTCCCTGGCATGTCTCTCATTTGACGTGCCTGGCATCTTGTGTAAGGGCCAGTCAGGCAGCCTGGCCAATGCTTTGGGTCTGGGTAGCTGCCCCCCACACCTGGTGGCCTCCTCCGACTCGTCGGCGTGCGTCTGGTTCCACATGTCCAGCAGCGCATCAGCCAGGGAGTTGATGTGCTCCTCCTCATCATCCTCGTCGTCATAGTCCTCATAGTCATCATCAGCCATACAGGACCCCAGCTCGTCCTGTGAACGAGCTAGTTGAGGGCCTGCGCCCTCTGGCTGCTGCCCGTCTGCCAGCGCTGCAGGCGCGGGGGGCGCTGCCTGGCGGGCTTCCAGCAGGGCGATCAGCCCCATCAAACCGCCGGGTGGGGGAGCTGCTCCCCCCTCTTTGCTGGAGTCGCCTGCCTCGGCATCCTCGTCTGAGTCCTCAGGCTCTGATTCGTCAGGCTCAGACTCCTCAGGCTCCAACGCTGGGGGCGTGCTGCCCTCAGAGCCAGCTGCCTCCCCACCTGCCCCTGCCTGGTCAGGCTGAGGCCCTGGCTCCTGGAGGTCCACTGTGGCAGCAGTATGCAACCCAGCTTCGGGGTGCTGGGGGTCCCTGGCCGCTAAGGCGGGCAATGCTGCATCTGCAGCTGCCAGCACAGGCTCCGGCTCCTGCTCCTGCTCGACTGCCCCTGGGAGGGGCGTCTCCACACCTGCAACTGCTACCAAAGGCTCTGGCTGTGCCCTTCTCAGGTCTGAATCCATCAAGGATGCCCGCTGAAGGCTGCCGTGCTCAAGGGCTGCTGCTGTCTCCACAGCAGTGGGCAGGGGAGCAGCCTGCGCAGCCTCTGGGGTGCTGCTGTGGGGCCCAGCCTGGGAGGCCTGCCTGACTGCGCTGCCTGCCCCCCGGGCGGCAGCCTCCTCAGGCCCAGCGCGAGCCTTGAGCGGTGGTAGGTGTGCATTTGCGCTGTGTCTGAGCCCAAGCGCGGCGCGAGAGGAGCTGCGTCCGCTGGACCTCAGGGCTGTAGAGCTGGCGTGTGGGCTGCCAACGCTGTCACCGCTGGTGCCTTTGCCCTGGTCAGTCTGAGCTGCCGGTTCAGATGAGCTACTGTGCCGGGGCACGACTGGAACAGCATAGGCTCCGAACGAGGCCCGTGACTTTGGCGCTGTCACTGGCTTGAGGCTGTCTGTCCGGCTGCTCATCTGTGTGGCATGCCCTGCAGCATGAAGGCGTGCCTCTGCTCAGAAGGCTGGCAGGGGCAGTCTTGAAACATGCTGAAGCTGTGTAGGGCTGCCGCATGCCTGAATTGGTTTGATTGTGCTGACGTGCTGCACAGCAACGTGCAAGCTGCGCAACTTCAGTGACAGCCGTCGCTGTGCGCAGGCATGCTGTTGCCAGAGAGGTGGCTGGCCTCCGAGGCCGTGCTGTGCTGGTGCAGCATCCAAGGCCGCATTACTGAGAATGTCAATTATGAGCCCACCACCCAGATGTTGCCATGCAGAATGCCATTGCACCTGGCAGAGCATAAGTCGCCCGGCCAAGCAGCTATTCAGGGCGCATGGAGCGAATTGTGGTCGTTCATGCTACTTGAACGGACCTGTCGATTTGGGCAACTGCGGAATGCCCCGGCTGCGGCTGATTGCGACGATTCTCCTGATGGCTGCTCAGCAGATAAAATGGCCTAAGGTTTGCAATGCAATGAGCTACAATATGTTCAGCAAGTCATTCGCGGCATGCATATGGAGCTGACGCAAGTCACGCCAGTGCACTGATGCCATTGCACTGTCTTTGGCCTGACGGATACAGAAATCTCCCAATTTTTCGTTGCACCTGGTGGCATGGCTGCTGCACCCAGGGCTGCACGGCCCTGCCTGGGACTGGCATGCCAGGGGCCTGTTGCGCCACAATCGTCTGGCAGCCACTCCAAACTTCTCCACTCCAAACTCGTGCTGCATAGGCTGAGCGAGCAGCCAGGCAGGGCACACAAGGCCAGGGCAAGGTTGACTAGGCTGCACAGATGTGTGGCTCAGCCTAGCCTTGATGGCCCCAGCACCAGTGCACCGCATGAGCCTCCAGTTTGGGACATTGTGGGGCTGGGGCAGGCCATGGTGGACTTTGCAGCCGCTGTAGACGACTCCTTCCTTGACGGCTTAGGCATGAAGAAGGGCAGCAGGAGGTGAGAAGTCTGTGTGCAGGTAGCCACGCACCTGCTGCGAATGCAAGCAGGCGTCCTGACAGCTTTCTCTCCCCTTCAGAATCATCAACGCCCAAGAGAGGGCAGCAATTTTGCAGGCACTAGACGGCAGCGCCTATCAGGCAAGGCTCTGCTGCAGCCTGCAGCTAGGCTGACTCAGTGCTGCATCACAGTTTCATGACCACCCACTGAAGCGCTTGCAAACAGCCCTGGCCTGTGTGCTGCACAAGAGCTTGTTGCCTTGCCCGTGGCATCGCTTCACTGGGCGCTACATGAGTGCCTGCTGTCCAGCCACCCCAGCCTGTCTGCGGCGTTGCGCAACAGTCTCAAATGCGTCAGGAGCCCTGCCTCATGCTGTCAGTCGTGCTGCAGATATCTGCTGGCGGCTCCTTGTCCAACACCCTGGTGGGGCTGTCGCGGCTAGGGCAGGCAGACCATGCTTGCCGGGGCAGCGGCGGCCTTGCTGTGGCGATGGCCGGCCCTGTGGGCACTGATCCACTGGGTCGCTTCTTTACGGCGCAGGAGCAGAAAGCTGGGGTGCACAGCCTTGCTGAGCCTGTCCCTGACAGCAACACAGGTCAGCCGTGAGCTGTGCTATGTGGTGCGATGAGCTCTGCTGTCCTGGCCACGTGCAGACAAGGCTCAGGTCATCCGCTGCGTGCTGCTGGCAGCTGTGCTGCAGCCACAGCCCCAGGCACCAAGCTGCCCAGCTGGCACACATCCCTGTGTGTTGCCTCCTGTTGAGCAGATCAGAGGCCAGACTGTCAGGATGGTTGTGGCAGGCTTGCTGCCCAGCGCTACTCTGCATGACAGTCCTCCGACGCCTTGCATGCCCTGCATCCCTTGTCTGGTCAGCTTGCCTTCTGTTGACCCACCAGCCTTGATGGCCCACCACCTTGTGGCAGGCACCGTCATGGTCTTGACCACCCCAGACGCCAATCGGACTTTCCTGTCCTACTTGGGGGAGGCCCAGCAGGAGTTGCACCTCACAGAGGCTGTCCTGTCTGCTATCGAGCACAGCCGCATGCTCATCATTGAGGGGTACCTCTGGGAGATGCCCTGTGCGCGGACCGTCCTGATGGATGCAATTGCCGCCGCCCGCCAAGGAGGCGCCGCTGTTGCACTGACGGCTGGGGATGCCGGCCTGGTGCAGAGGCACCGGGAGGACCTCTGGGCAGCTCTGGAGGCTGGCGCCGACCTGCTGTTCTGCAATAGGTGGGCTGCCCTGCCCTTGCCCAGTCATGCTGGGGATCCATGCGCCAAGTGTCACACTCCCAATTGTGAGAGTACCCTTTGTTCAGGCGATGCATGAGAGGTGCTGGGGGCATCTGCGCTGCTGCTGAGCTGGACTGTGTTGTCCTTGTGTGGGTGTGTCAAGTCCAGCCTGCATGGCAGCATGGGCTGGTGCTGCCTCGCCAGCCACCCATCTGCGGGGTCTCATGGCAGCAAGCTGCACCTCAGGCAATCTCATTTGCATATTGCACCAAGTGTGAGCCTTGGAGAGTGGTGTACAGGCTGCACTCCAGTACCACTGCACTGCGTGTGCGCGCTTCCCATCTCAGGCTGCGTACTTGACTGCAGGCAGGAGGCTGCTGCGCTGCTGGGCGACTCAGCTATCACCGCCGAGCAGGCTGCTCTTGCCCTGGCCCCTCACTGCAGCATGGTGGTGGTCACAGACGGTGCCTGGGGCTCCTACCTGTGCGCCATGGGACAGCTGCAGCTGGTGCCCCCTTTCTGGATTGCAGATGCCCCTGTGGACACCTGTGGGGCCGGCGATGCCTATGCAGCTGGCCTGCTGTATGGCTTCCTGTGCGGCTATGACCTGAGCAACATGGGCCGGGCCGGGGCAAGGGTGGCGTCGGCTGTGATCAGCAAGCATGGGGCCACCCTCTCAGAGCAGGCGGCCTCAGAGTTGGCTGCCTCCTTGCCCAACCTGCTGCACATTCGCAGCACAGATGGCATGGCCAGCCAGTCTACAGTCAACTGAATTTGAGAGCATAGCTACAGACTTTGCCCTGTGGTCTCCTACAGCCCTGTCTTGAGTGTACCAGTATGAAGGAAACTTGCAGGACACCTGGCGTTCAAATGCCCAACGCTGCTCTTGATTTATACGCTTTGCAGCAGGTGATGGCATGGTCTGTCATGTCCAGCAAACCATGCTGCAGTCCATGGCACCTTAGTTTCACAAATGAATGGCTTTCTTTGTCTGGCAGCAGATCACTGTAGTCAGCACGTGACAAGGTCCAAGGCAGGCCTCTAGTGCATTTCAGATGTACACAAAGCCTCCTTGAGCCTTGCACTGTCGAGAAGGCACTTCTCAGGGTCTGAAAGCTTGCCATCAGTGAACTTGACGCCCTCTGCCTGCAGCATGTCAAGCTTGCGGCTGATCTGAGGCCCTGTGCCCTGCAGTGCAGTGAGTGCAGCTTGAGGTTGAGGCGGACAGTGACGTCTGGGCAACTAATCTGCACATTGGAACTGCTTCTCACCCATGCGCCAGAGAAGCCGCCCACAGCAAGGCTTGCACTGATGACCCTGTGACAGGGCACTGACCCTGTGACAGCACCTGGCACCTGGGGTGCATATGGGTTGCGCTTGAGAGCCTACAGGCAGCCATCTGAGCTCTCAGGCACATGAAGCCAAGAGCAGCATAACAGATGTGGCAAGTTGCAGACTCACCTGCCCCACAGCTCGCGGTGCACTGTTCAAAACATCAGCGACAGCACCATAGGTGGTGACTTTGCCTGCAGGAATTGCTTTGGTGGCCTGCAGAGTGGATGACTTGAGTGAGAGGGAGTCAGTGCTCCCATGCGCAGTCACATGAGGGGAGGCCCCACACACCTGGTGCAGCCTTCGCTCAAAGGCAGTAGGTTCGCGATGTGCTGCTGTGGGATTGGTGTCAGAGGCGCCAGCCATGGCTGGTGCAGCACAGCGCACTGTGTCTGCTGGGTGCAGATCTCACCGGCGTGCGCTCTCTGCAGCTGCCTGCCTGTCAGACTCTGCATGGAGCTCAGCTGCCAAGTCCTCTGTGCCGACAGCATGCATGGAATACAAATAAGTGCCACCAACGAAGGCAGTCAGAAGGCCAGCCAGAGCCCAGTTGGGCATCAACTTCCTGGGTGTGGCCGGCTGGCCAGGCATTGCACGACTCCCTACCGGCATTGTTTTTCGCAGGATGCTGAATAATTGGAATTTAGAGCAGCATTCTGAGGCTGCTGCTGGTGGGCTTTTGGTGCTTCAGGGGCAGCTCGCGAAGTAGTATATTCAGGCACATCCTGCTAGCTACAGGGTGACTGTTTATGATTTCTTCTGCTTAGGCCTATTAGATTGTTTTGTGAGCAGCAGGAGCAGCCCCGTGCTTGTTAATGCCAGCATACCCCCGCCAGCAAGAAGCGCTACTGCAATGTGGTCGTCTTTGAGATGCATGCCTAAGTGCTGGCGCCCAAGAGCTGCCAGGCGGTGGCTGGCTCTGCGCAGAAGCCGGCTGCTGTGCCTTGCAGCCCGCTGCCTGTAATTGCGCTCTGCAGCCATGTACTTCAGTGCCCGGGCAACCTGCAGGGCCGAGAATGGCGTTGCATGAGAGTCCCCAAGTCATGTCTTGGAAAGCACCTTGTCTGTTCTGCCCACCTCCTGGATGACCTGCTTGTCATCCGGGCTGCTTTCCAGCAGCTTGAGCATCCCCTGCAGCAGAGTCCAGCAGTGTATGTCAGTGCACCAGCACGGCTCACAGCAAGTTGCAGCCAGTGCAGAGAAGGGTCCACCTGTATTCCCTTGGCCTCCCGCACAGCGGCTTTGTTGTCAGGGTTGCTCTTGGCCAGCTCAGCCAGGGCGCCAGCTGCACTTTTGATAGCAGTGCGGTCGTCTGACTGCTCCAAAAGGAGCACCAGCTGCTCAATGCCGCCCGCAGACCTGCAGGAGGGGCCAGCAGCTGCTGCACATGTGCATCAACAGCTTCTTGCAAGGCCAAGCAGCTCTGACCAAGAGCATTACTTGTCACACCACCTGCAAGGGGTCTCAAGTCACAGTGGCCCGCCTTGGGCTTTCCCCAGCCAGCTTCTCAGCAGGATGAGTCCCATGCCCTTTCTTATGGCCCCCTGATGTAACTCCACCAGTCCCTCATGCTCCTCACAGCACTCCCCAGTCACTGGCACCACTCCCGGCAAGGTAGCAGCCACCCTCTCCAAGCTGGTTCGATTGGCAGCAATAAGCAGCTCATCTCAGTGCAGCCTGGCATGAGACAAAAACACTTGGCTGAGGACAGTCACCTCTAAGTTGTGCAGCCTGGCTCACAGACACGACAATGCTGCCACCTGCGGTCCCCACCTGACTGCATTCTGGTTGTTCTTGTTCCCCGCAGCCAGATTGGCAAGCGCCCAGGCCGCCTGTGCCGCCAGCTGCTGGCGGTCAATGTGCCGCACGAGCCTGTGCAGAGCCGCTGTCCGCGTCGAAGTTCTTGTGCCAGTGGATGCCTGGCCATCTGCTCTGCTGTCAGAGTCCAGCTGGTCCTGGAGGGTCTGGACCAGGTGCTTGATCCCGGCCAGGCCGTCCCTGACTGCCAGCGGGACCTGCACACAACCATCTGTGCTGTCCTGCCTGCTCCAGCTACCAGGCAATGTTCACCTTTTGCATCAAGCAGGCTGCCCATGAAGCAAGATCAAGCCTGGGGGTGCCTTGCACCAGGAATGCAGCAAGCGGGAGAGAGAGACAGTGCAGGGGTGGCGAATGATATTCTGCTGAACAGCATGCGGCAGGCCTGCTCAAGGTATCCCATGAGACGATGCAGGCTAGTGCCACGTGTGTGTGTGATTCCCTGACCTCAGGCTGCTCGTCGTCACCATGGTAGATGGCTACAGCGCCAGATGACTGTGCACTCTCGGTGTGCAGCCCTGCCCCTGTCTCTGCCAGCTCCAGGAGCTGCTCGATGCCTCCCACCTGCAGGCAGGGCACCCCCTGCAGGCCCGCCCAGGCACGCGCAGGGCAGCTGCGGCAGGCGCAGTTTGCGTGGCCAAGGGGCCAGGTCTGCAGACAAGGCAGCTGCTGCAGGCACAGGCTTGGCAGGACTCCTGGAACTGGATGGGTGCAGGGGGAAGCTGAAGCCATGGACAATGCCGCTGGGGGTCACGGCATATGCTCAGAAGATGGAGCGTGCAGTATCTCAGACATGTGTACAAGCCAGCCCCCTCTTCTCATCTGTGCTCCCACCGAGCTCGCTCACCTGCCGAATGGCCGAGCGCAGCTGGGGATGCTGCATCTGCATGGTCAGCAGGTGCTGCACGACCTCTACTTGGAAGCCACTGCCGTCAGTGGCGCGGCGCTGGGCGTCAGTGGCAGCCTCCACAAGCTTCACCAGTGGCTCTACTGCCCCTGCACCAGGTGTGGGAGATGACGTCACAAAAGCCTTCGAGATTGCCATGTAGGCTCAGCACTTGATAGTGCTCAAAAGCACCAAGCCCTGGTGCTCCCTGCATCCCAGACATCCCAATGTGCCAGGCTCAATCAGCTTCCCACTCTTTGGTCACAGCTTGGCCAGCCTGGGCAGCTGGTTTGTGCTCAAGCGCTAGACGTCAAGCAGAGGTGTGCAAGCATCAACAGCCAGGCAGGACAACTGGCCAGGCAGTCAGCACCTGCTTCGCGCAGCACTCCCTGGAGGCCAGGGTTGTCCGCAGCCAGGTTGCCCACTGCCTGGACAGCAGCCTGCGTGACGCGCCTGGCGGGGCCCTCCCAGAGCAGCCTGACCAGGTAATCTGTTGTCCCAGCTGACTGGACGTCACGCTGCAGGAGAGAGGCACTGGGCCCTCTCCAAAGTGCTGGGTCAGGGAACCACCAGCATGCCCCCGAACAGCTGCGCTGGGCAGCACTTTGCTGGCATGCAGCTGCTTCAGCATTTCTCTCCGGCTTATTGCAAGAGGCAAGCCAACCTAGTGCAACAAAGAAGAGTAACTGCAAACACCCGCTTGCAAGCTTTGGTGCAGCAGCACAAAAGGATGGATGGCTAGTGCTGTGGGACCAGGCGGCTGCATGCATGCCTTACCTACCTGAACAGCAGGATTGTTGATAACAAGGTTAGCCAGAGCCCAAGCAGCATTAGCGGTCACAGGGTGGTCGGCCCCACCCTCTAGGCATCTGCAAAGGCAGCCATTGCGTGACCTGTGTGGCTGTCTTGACAGGGGACCGAGGGTCCATGCACAGCACAGGACCCCAGCTGCTTTGAGCCATGCAGTGGCAACATTGCAGTACTCATGGTGTTGTCAAAATGGAGGCCGGGGGGTTCACCCAGCTCCTCAAGGCAATGCAGAGGAGGCGCTTGCTGTAATGACGTTGTTTGTGATCAAGGAACTTAGGGCTGCATGCACAGCCCCGTCACCAGGCCAGGCTGATCATGGTGCCAGCAATACTTGTGGGCCAGTCAGCAATAGCAGGGCTCTTCAGCGGGGCCAACCACTTGCCCACTCGATTCAAGCGCGGCAGCATAGGTGCAGGCGGCAGTCGAGTCAGACAGCCTGCCTCCCCTGGGTGCAGCACAGGTGCAGCTGTGAGCTGAGCAAGGGCGCATGCCTGCACTTGCGAGACCTAATGCAGCCATCAAGAGTGTCATGGTGCCCAGCAGAGGGCTGACCTGAGTAATGGAGCCGCCCCCAGCTTGCTCACGGTCTGCCGGGCAGCAGTGGCATTGCCCCCTGAGCCAGCCATCAAGTGGGCCAACGCAAATGCTGCAGAGCAGGACTCTGCTGCCTCAGGGCCGCCAGCCAGCAGCTTCATCAGAGCTGCCTCGCCGTCTGCAGAGGCACAGAGACTGGCCATCTGGAGGCATTTGCAGAGCCGAATAGCTGTGGCAGCTGAAGGACAGGACAGGCTCACCATGCTCATGCAGCACATGCTTGCTTCCCCCGTTCCCCTCAATGGCATTGCCAAGGGCCTTTGCAGCAGCTGCCCGCGCTTTGGGCGTGGCCTCATCATTCTGGAGGATGCCCAGCAGTGCAGGGATCCCTCCACGGCTCCTGACCATGTCCTGGCTGAGCCTGTTGCCGCTGATCAAGGCGGCAAGTTGCGATGCATAGCCTGCTGTCAGTGCAGGCCTGCCTGGCAACTGTGATGTGAGCCATCCTGTGATCCCTGCTTGCCTGCAGGACAGATCTGAAGGGAATGCAAAGTGACTGCAGCAGCACCAATTTGATCTTTGCAGCCAAGGACTTAGCAAGCACTGATCGATGGCACATTCGCAATGAGAGAGTTCTCTGACCTGGCTGCATCTTGCACGAAGGCAAACTCGCATCCACCATGCAGCAGACCCAGAAATCCAGCCAAGAGGGTCAATGGCCCAAGCAGAAGTGCTGACGTTGCTTTCTTCATGTGCACAAATGCGCAAGTGTCAGACGGGACTAAGCCAATAAGGAAAGGAAAGCAATCTGCAACTGGATCTGTTCATGAGTTCCTGAGTTCTGGTGCAAAGCAGGAATCCAGCAAGCAATGCAAAGGTTGGGCCTGCTGCTCCAAGGCGAGACCCCCCACAACAGCAAATAAGCTCGACAACAAGCATGTGCTCAATGCTGCCTTGCAATTAGAAGCCACCCTGGCTGCAGGATTGTATATTTTGTTCACCACTGCGGTACCAGAGTCACCTGTGTGGCCAGAGCACTTTCACATCGTGCTGCTCATCAACCGCTCCAACAATCTGGCCCTAGCAGATCTTTGGTGGGCAGCCTTGTCAGACTTGCAGGCAATTGAGCCGCATCCCCCAGCAGCACTGTCAGCAGCCACTCAACCATGTGTTCCGAGCATCCGCGGTGCATCAAGAGAAACAAGCATTAACAGATCTTGCCTTGCACGTGAAGGTACGACTGGCCGGGCGGGAGGAACTTGCTGCAGGCAGGGATGCATCTGCTTCCTGTGAGCCTGCTTCACACGACAGTGGCCGCAGAGGGTATGACACGGTCCAGGTGCTGGCTGCAGATCCACAATCAGCTAGCCTCAGACACCCTTCACGACTTGGAGCTCGACAATGGCACCCAGGTGTGGTGCTGTAAGCTTATCTGAGTGTGCAGTCAGTAGCCCCTCCTGAGAGCGCAGCTGCCTGCTGTCAGCCCTAGCAGCCTGCACAGCACACCCGCTGCCGTGCTGCTGAATTGATGATATTGGTCTCTGAGACGCAGTATTTCTGGTCTGAGGAGAAGCCTGAAGCCTGCAAGACCATCCAGCAGCCTGTGGGCATACTGCCCCCTGACTGGCTGCACGATGCAGAGTTTCTGGGTCAGGTTGGTATCGTGGACCAAGGCTGCTGAGGCCTTCACCATGACTTGAGCTGGGTGTTGTCCGTTTCTATTGTGAAGGTTATGCAGGATCAGCACAAGCAAGCCAGCGCTGCCAACCTATTCATGCTTCCCTGCAGGAATGGAAAGACAGCCACCTGTGTGACGTCTGGACAAAGACGCCCTGGACCCCATCACAAAACTTTATCTATTACTATGCTGACACCAACACAGGCAGGCCTGTGTATTGGAGATTCTTTGATGGTGCAGAGCAGCATGTCCTGAGATTCGATGAAGAGGAGTTGCCTGATGGCGACTGGGGCCCAGCACAGCAGTGCTTGCAGAGGTCTGCTTTGTCACAACGTGCTGCAAATGAGCACATTAGGTTGAGCGCAGCAGTGGCTTCCAGTCAGGCCTGAAGCTGTCTGCATGTGCGGACACTTTATGCGTTTTTAAACACAATACAACACAAGGTCAGATCATAATGTTAGCTCATTCAATGCTAGGGATTAGGGGCCACAAAGGCAAACACTGTCTGCATTATTAGGATCAAGCTCAGCAATACAATAGTGCAAAGGGCAGGGCAAAATTGCAATTCAGTGAAGCTTGCTGTCATTTAGGCTACCAGTTCAGAAAGAGGGTACCGCGCCTGACAGCAAGATGTTGATGGTCATTGTTGTTCGATGCAGACTGCTGGCAAGTCATCTGGGACACAAGGGACCTGCACCTCCTGGAGTCTAACTTGGCTTCTGCTAGAAGGTCCCACTCATAGCTGTCAAGATTGAGCTGCCACAGATCATTCAGGTAGCAACCCTCATAGGTCTCTCCGCCAAAAACGACCAGATAGGTGTCAGCGTGCCTGGTGAGCCCACGCTCAAGTGCAGCAATAGCGCTGCTGTTCTGCTGGTTGCCAATGGAGGCAGCGCGTTCAGCAGCAGTCGTGTAGACATCATAGCTGAAAAGCCACCGGGGCAGGGGCTGGGGCGCCCGCGAATTGGTTGCCCTCCTCCGCCATGTGCCCTCTGACAGGTCAAATGTCCACAGGTCCCCAAGCGGGATGGAGCTGGCATAACTGGGTCCTCCGCGCCCACCTGCAGGACATGGGCAGGGCTCAGCAGAGCATGACATGCTGTGTGTCACAGGCTCAGAGAAGCAGCAGATCATCTAGCCATGCTTGCAGTCCACAGGCTTGAGAAGCAGTAAGCCTTGGCAGCCAAGCATCAAGGTGCTACAGCTTCACGCGTGATTGAGGGGCAGCTTACTATTCCCAGAGACATTGCCGCTTTCTTTGACAACACTGGGTCAAATGGCGCAGGCTCACCCCACACAATGAGCTGGCCGTTATTATGGACCATGCTGCTGTGGTCCCTTGGCTGGGGCCCCCTCTTGAAGCTGTCAGGTGACTGCACAGTCCAGTCTCGCCCATCCCAAGACCAGATGTCATTGTAGTACTTGGTGTCACTGCTGCGCCCACCGAACAGCATCTGCAGCACAGTGGCACCTCGACTTGAGGATGTCAGCAGGGGTGGGAGCAGGACTGTGTGTCATTGACAGGAGGCCCAGAGCTTCAGGGCTTCAGGAGCATGCAGCAGCACCATAGGTCAGCATCGCACAGGCCACTGAGGCGCCAGCATGCAGCATCTGCACCACAATTCCGTCAAGCAGGATATCGCAGCAGGCATCTGCGTGAAAGAGTACATTGCACAGCCCAGCACCCCACCAAACCAGGCGAGTTAGATTGCAGTCACCATGGCTGCAGCCATCGACATGCTGCTGGTACATCAGAGCTGCAGCAGCAGGCAGCACCAGAGGGATGCACAGGCCGGCACTACATCTCACCAGGCGAGGTGGGCTCCCAGGCACCATGACAGCAGCATGGCCACGGCGTGCTGCAGGGGCGTGAGAGCGCCACCTGTCACCCTGCCCACCCTCCTCCCCATCCGCCTCAGGCCCGCTGTCAAGCAGCTCCCAAGAGACATCAGGCCAGCGCACGGTGGCCTGCCAGAGGTCGCCCATCACGCTGCCGCCTTGCCTCTTGCCGCCGTGGATCAGCCAGAGCTGAGTGCCGTCCTCGTCTGGGTGTGGGATCATGGCACCAGCATGTGCTCGCCGGGGCTCGGGCAAGTGCCTGCCTGCAGGGAGCAATGACCAATAGGCCTGAGCATCTCTGGTGCAGGTGCAGCACAGCACAAGTGGGCACAGCATGACACACAAGTCTTCATGTCAGATGCGCCGCACAGGCCTGGACTGGTCTGCTTACCTGCATGCAAAGCGTTGCAGAGCCCCACACTGCATGAGCACCAGTGCACGCTCTGCAGCCAAGGAGCAACCCACCTGGTTGCCCTCCCTGCACGCTGCCCTGCTGCCAGAGCATGTTGACCATGTTCTGCCCCTCTGCATCCCTCATCGGCCTCAGCATCCAAACATCATTCTTGTACACCTCCCTCGAGCTCTCCACATCGTCCCCCGCAAACAGCAGCATGCTGCTGACATCAGGCAAGGTGGCTGTCAGCTCCTTCCAGCGTGGGCTGGGCAGCCCAGACCTGGTAAGGTTGAAAGCAGGCAGGCTGCTGGGCGCATGCTGCTGCGATGTGGTGGCAGGCTGCTGCAGTTGTCGGGTGCTGGCTGCCGCCAGGACATTGCCCTGCACGGCCTGCCACTTGCGAGCCTCCAGGTCAAAGGCAAAGAGCCCGTCGAGCATGTCATCTGCCCCGTGGGGGCCCTTGCCCCCCCAGACCACCACGCTGGGTGAGCTGGCAGGTGCAGACAGCTCCAGCACGCTGAGCGCCGATGATTTACGGCAGCTGGGTTGCAAACCCCTGCTGTCCTGGGTGAGTTGAAGAATGGCGAGCAGGCCGCCAGCCAGCAGCCCAGCCGTCAGCATGGCGCCTGTCGCCAGCCAGGCAAGGTGCAGGTGTCTGCTGTGGTCTGTGCCTGCCGCCTGCCTGCGGGGTGGCAGTGCTGTGAAGGGGTCTCCCCCTCACGAAGCAGGCCTTGCGACAGCAGAGCCTAGCTGCAGGCAGTAGCATAAATTCAGCCTGCGCATCTGGCAACGGCATCATATGCTGGCAATACAGGATATATGGGGTATTGGTGTCCCAGCCTAGCTTTCCCAACCCAGCAGCAGCCCATCGGCAAGGGAGGCAGCAGCCGGCAAGATGCTGGTGCGATTCTGTCTTGCTCTTGGTCAGACAGGCCCAGATGTTCACCTGGGCAGCCCTCTCCGATATAACGCTACAGTGGCATAGTGTGATCTGGGGGGCCGCCTTGACCTAAGAAATCTAGTCATCACGCATTTGGTCGCACAAAGGGGGTTCACTTTGCAGCTAGTACTGGGCAAACCATTGTGGAGACTGCTGCTGAGGGATTTGCTGTGTGTGATGCATCTCAGCAGCATGTGGAAGTGAAAGTGCTGCCTGGACATCCTCCAGGCGATCAGAGTGTACAAGCAGCATGTTCTGCACCTGCAGGCATCAGTTGACACAGTCAGAACGGCTACAGCAGACCTCACTGCAATTCTGAGCGCCAACCATGATAGTGCTGTGTGAGCGGCAGGCACTCCAGCCTCTTCATACATCTGGAGGTGGACACTTCCTGAACATGTGCCTGCAATGCACCTTGATCATGGTGGCCTCTAGCTCCTCAATGCGCTCCTGAAGGTCCTGAGGGCTTGCAGCCTGATGGCTGCCCTGCTGCCCATCCCTGACTTCCACCACATCCAGTTGGCCTTCAGCTGCCCTGTTAAGCTCTGGCTCTGGTCTGAGCAGCGGCAAATTGCGGGTGACGCCTCCTGCTCCTGCACAGGCTGCAGCTGGGGCCTGCAGCGTGCTGGTGCTGACAGTATAGCTGCAACACGAAGCAGGGTGCCAATTGTGAGTCCAGTCAAACTGGGAGGGCCCACGCCGACTCCAGAGCACACACCTGAAGATCTGATCTGTATCTAGGATGAATAGGCCCTGCAGCTCTTGCAGGGCGACTGGCATCTGCTGGTACACTCTGCCAATGCTTGCGGTGCAGCTTGTGCAGACCAGGCTGTGGAACTGGCTGCAACAGCACTCACGCTCAGTTGAGACAGTATGCAATGCAAGCTCACAAGGAAAAGCCGAGAAGAGCTTGCCTATCCTCTGCTGTGTCAAGAGCGCTGCGCAGCACACAGGAGTCATCAATCTGCAGGTTGCTCCCACCTGCAAGCCACGCCAAGAGTACAACGCGCAGCAGGGCTGCAACACCTTGGCTGGGCTCAAGTGCACAGACCTGTGACGGCAATCATGCTGAGTTTTTCTGTAATCTTGAGGAAGGTTGAGTCAGACAGCACAGCCTGACACCTGCGGCACTGAAACACCTTTATGCAGGCGCTATCAGTACCCATCTGATTTGTTGTCAAGGCTGCCTGCAGCAAAGTCACAATTGGGAGATCCCACTCAACAGGTCGGGAGGTTTGACATCAAGTTAGGGGGTTCCACCTCTTTGTATTACCACGTATAAGCATTTTGTTGACCTATTTGGTGTTATTGAGCAGCAACACATAAATAGGCTAGGGGTTTCCTCTGGTCAGCGGCAATCTAGGGGAGGGCTCCGACTGCTAGCTGCCATAGGCAGCCATATGATGGCGAAGAGTCGGGCCCTGCTCGCTCTGGTTGCAATTCTCGGGACATCAAGCGTCTGGTGGGCATGCAGGGCTGCATGATGCCTGGCTCTGTTGCTGGAAATCATTGCATGGGCCCGCCAGGGCAGCCTAGGTCTGCTGGCATGTGCTCTCTGATTAGACTGCTGGCTGCATGGCTGCAAGGAGTTCTGGGAGTTGCCTTGCACCCTGAGACACATCTTTGGGCCAAGGCAGGCCGACACCGCCACACTTTGGTCAGCCCGCAGTCATGCCTGCAGGTCATTCGAGACAGCGAACGGTAGTTCAGGAGCATCGGAATTGGCCGTCGAGGGTGAGGACGAAGGTCCAGCCAGCCATGGCAATTCAGACCGGGATCTTCCCCCTCCGCAATGCGGCCAGTACAGCCCCGTGGCCATGCCTGATCTGCTTGCTGGGAGCAGCTCTGCAGTGCATTGACGCAGGCTCAGGGTTGATCTCTCACCCTTCGCAAGATTGATTTGCACCGCTGCTGCAGGCCTTCTAGAAAGCAGTGTAGCGTCAACATGCATCTGCGACATGCTCACCACAGACTACAGGGACCACGAGCACCACTTCAGGTGAGAGGTCTGTAGGAACAAGCTGGGCAAGGCAACGATGGTCAGGCTCCTCCAGGAGTCCCGCTTGCAGCTTGCTCTGTCAAGCAGTTGTTTCTCAAGCTGCAAACGCTGATCTGCAGCAGTGCTTGCCAAGGCAGGCGGCAACCCTGTGCTGCCCCACCCTGAGCTGTGTTGTCAGTCATTTCAGCAGCGGCAGCTGTGCATTTCTAAGGTCCACCTGAACACTACATTTGGCAACACAGCAGCACAGTAGCAGGCCCTCTCTCCCGTTTGCAGGCGGCGCTGCCCTGCCTGTGTTGTGGGTGCTTATGCCCTGCCTCTGGCTTGGAACAGTAACAGTACATACGCTGTACTGCGTGAGGCGCGCCCTTGTTTGCCTGCCTGCAGGTTTGGAGGACAGTAATAGCACAGCATGCAGTTGACTGGCATCCACAGCAGAGGGCCTGGCATGCCCAGTGCAGGCATTGCTGCACTGCTTGAGCCGTGCTTGTTGCTCTGCAGCTTCGGGGACGATGCTAATTTCATTGAGAGCGACCCTGCCAAGCTGGCCCGCTGCGCTTCTGACGGCTATGCCCTGGACACTACCAACAGGACCTATGGTGCCTTCATGGACGACTTGTGCGCCACAGTCGCCAACCAGCCCAGTGAGTCTTGTGATGCTGCACTGGCCATTGCTGCGAATGAGCTCCATCAGCAAGGGTGCAGCAGCCAACCGAAATGGCAGTCCGTGGCGCCTTCAAGCAGCCATGCCAGCCCTTCCTTCCCAATATTCCCCTTCCCCTGCAGCTTGTCAATGATCAGCAGTCTCTGCCAGCCTTGCATACTCACAGATAAGCAGCAGTGTCAGCAACCAACTTGGGGAGCTGCAGAGCAGTGCTATGGTCGCTAGCTGATCTCGCACCTGCAGGCAGCGTTGAGTGTGCATGCTGTGCTGCAAAACAATCGCCTTGCACAGCTGGTGCCATGTGGTGGTTTCTGCGCATGTCTCCGTGAATAGGCGAGACGCTGTCCCTGTGTACCAGCTCACCATGCATCTTCTGCAGCTCAAGTAAATTAATGGTGCGACACAAGCAACCTCCTTCCCAGCTAGTCTTAAAGCAGTGCAAGCAGTCCTCTTCTGTGAGCATGGCCCTCCCCAAGCTTACCAACTGGAGTCTTTGCATGCAGGCGAGGACCTGGTCATCTGCCATCGCCACAACAGCTGCAAAGAATATTGCCTGCTCATTGGCGAAAGCGGGGTCGCAAGAGCCCTGAAGGCCATCAGCTACCCAGGATACCCCCTGCCGGCGACAACCACAGCTGCCCCCAAAACCATCACCCAGGCTCCAGCCACCACAAAGGCCCCAGCCACCACTCCACCAGCGTCGACGTGCACAGTCTGTCCCTGCGGCAACATCACCGACACTGCCTACGACGACAAGTGTGGCAAGATGTGTCCCATCTGCAAGGCCTGCACCCCTGCGCCAACACCAGGCGAGTGAACACTTCTGTTGGCTTTATTGTCTGCAGCAAACCTTTGCCCTTTTCTAAAACAACATGACTGTTGACAGGTATCACCAAGACGCCTGTGCCCACCACCACCAAGGCACCTGTGTCCACCACCACCCAGGCTCCGGCCACCACCAAGACGCCAGTGCCCACCACCACCAAGGCCCCTGTGCCCACCAGCACCCAGGCGTCGGCCACCACCAAGGCGCCTGTGCCCACCACCACCCAGGCTCCGGCCACCACCAAGACGCCTGTGCCCACCACCACCAAGACGCCTGTGCCAACCACCACCCAGGCTCCAGCCACCACCAAGACGCCTGTGCCCACCACCACCCAGGCTCCAGCCACCACCAAGACGCCTGTGCCCACCACCACCAAGACGCCTGTGCCCACCACCACCCAGGCGTCGGCCACCACCAAGGCGCCTGTGCCCACCACCACCCAGGCTCCGGCCACCACCAAGACGCCTGTGCCCACCACCACCCAGTCTCCGGCCACCACCAAGACGCCTGTGCCCACCACCAAGGCACCTGTGCCCACCACCACCCAGGCTCCGGCCACCACCAAGACGCCAGTGCCCACCACCAAGACGCCAGTGCCCACCACCACCCAGGCTCCGGCCACCACCAAGGCGCCTGCGCCCACCACCACCAAGACGCCTGTGCCCACCACGACCCAGGCTCCGGCCACCACCAAGGCACCTGCGCCCACCACTACCAAGGCCCCAGCCACCACTCCACCGGCGTCCACGTGCACAGTCTGTCCCTGCGGCAACATCACCGACACTGCCTACGACGACAAGTGTGGCAAAATGTGTCCCATCTGCAAGGCCTGCACCTCTACCCCTGTGCCAACACCAGGCGAGTGAAAACTTTTGTTGGCCTTTTTGGCCTGCAGCAAGCCTTGGCGCATTTCTCAAACAACACTACCGCTGACAGGTACCACCAAGGCGCCTGTACCCACCACCACCAAGGCACCTGTGCCCACCACCACCCAGGCTCTGGCCACCACCAAGACGCCTGTGCCCACCACCACCCAGGCGTCGGCCACCACCAAGGCACCTGTGCCCACCACCACCCAGGCTCCGGCCACCACCAAGACGCCAGTGCCCACCACCACCCAGGCTCCGGCCTCCACCAAGACGCCAGTGCCCACCTCCACCAAGACGCCAGTGCCCACCACCACCAAGACGCCTGTGTCCACCACCACCCAGGCTCCGGCCACCACCAAAGCACCTGCGCCCACCACTACCAAGGCCCCAGCCACCACTCCGCCGGTGTCCACGTGCACAGTCTGTCCCTGCGGCAACATCACCGACACTGCCTACGACGACAAGTGTGGCAAAATGTGTCCCATCTGCAAGACATGCACCTCTACCCCTGCGCCAACACCAGGCGAGTGAACACTTGTGTTGGCCCTTTTTGCCTGCAGCAAGCCTTGGCCCATTCTCAAACAACATCACTGCTGACAGGTACCACCAAGGCGCCTGTACCCACCACCACCAAGGCACCTGTGCCCACCACCACCCAGGCTCTGGCCACCACCAAGACGCCAGTGCCCACCACCACCAAGGCCCCTGTGCCCACCAGCACCCAGGCGTCGGCCACCACCAAGGCGCCTGTGCCCACCACCACCAAGGCACCTGTGCCCACCACCACCCAGGCGCCGGCCACCACCAAGACGCCTGTGCCAACCACCACCCAGGCTCCAGCCACCACCAAGACGCCTGTGCCAACCACCACCCAGGCTCCAGCCACCACCAAGACGCCTGTGCCCACCACCACCAAGGCACCTGTGCCCACCACCACCCAGGCGCCGGCCACCACCAAGACGCCAGTGCCCACCACCACCAAGGCATCTGGGCCCACCACCACCCAGGCGCCGGCCACCACCAAGACGCCTGTGCCAACCACCACCCAGGCTCCAGCCACCACCAAGACGCCTGTGCCCACCACCACCAAGGCTCCCGCCACCACCAAGACACCTGCGCCTACCACTACCAAGGCCCCAACCACCACCAAGGCGCCAGTGCCCACCTCAACGCCCCGGCTACCGCCCCCCACCACAGTCCCGCCGCCAGACTGCTCAGATTGCTACTGCAAGTTGTACCCCTCGTACTACGATGCCTACCATGGCGGGCCAGTGGACAACAACGTCAACGTCGGGCAGCGCTGCCAGGACGATGATTACACCACCTCTCCTGTCAGGCAGAGCTATAAGGACTACATGGAGGCCACTTGCGAGTCTGCACAAGGCACCAACCTGCTGCCAGACCGTGAGTGCTGCAGTCAGCTTTGTCAGCTCAGTGTGTGGGCTGCCTGCACACCGCATGTACGTAGCACAGTAGGAGGCCTGCTCACTGCAGGCACATGCAGCATGCAGCCTGCTCAGTGTCAGAGGGTGCTCCAGCAGTCTGCGGCCAGGACATGGACAAAAGCTGTTTGCATGAAACTGACAGCTGTAGCATGCTCCGTACCTGAGGTCAGAGAGGAGTGCCAGCGCTGCATGCACAGTGCTTGGCGGCCAACTGTGAGCAAGTGTCCTGCTGCACTACAGTGCTCAGGAGCAGCACCACTGCTTCTGCGCCTTGTGCAAAAGCCTGAGGAGACACACTGAGCGGTGCTTCATGCTCAGCATTGATCCAGTGACTCACTCATGCTTTGCTGTGCCCTGCAGCCAACTGCTACGAGGGCTACTCTGGCAACAACTTCACCATCCCCACCAGCATTCCTGACAGCTTGGCCACCATTCACCAGGGCAACTGCATCTGGCTGAACGCCCGCTTTGACCCCTCCACTGGCGGCCAGAGCACATATGTGTTTGAGCAGGTGTCTGTGACAGTCTACCAGCCCCAGCATGGCCAGTACTCCCTGGACTTGCCCTCAGCAACCATACAGCTGAATGGCAGCCTGCAGAGCTCTGCCCAGGGCAGCACAACCTATCTTGATGGCCGGTGGCAAACAAGCGTGCCTGCCTCTATCTCAGGTGCGCCGACAGGAGCTGGCTTGTGCGCCTGGGGCCAGTGCTGGGATGCCGATATTGCTGTTGCTGCAGCAACTTGTGCAGATGGGATCGCCAGCTCTGGTGCTACTCTTGATGAGGCGCCCGCCCCTAAAGGCTTGTCTACATGGCTTCTCATGCCTGCAGCCTCATTCATTGCCATGCTGCCTGCAGGCAGTGTCTTTGCCACAGGCGCAGTCTGGTGCGCCCCCTTTGACCTCCCCCTGCCTGGCCTCAGCATCAGCTTTTCTGGCCAGTGGGGCTCCCACCCCAGCCCTGCAGGCCTGTCCTGGCAGTGGCAGGGTGCTGTCTACAGGCAGGGGACCCTTGCCAGCGGCATGGACTACAACAGCCTCAACGTCAAGCCCTGCGACGATTCCGCATGGTCCAAGAACTGGAGGCCTCTCAAGCCCAGCAGCTTTGGCCCTGACAGCGCCGACAGCGACCTCGCAGGCGCACCCTGCGCCTTCAGCAACAAAGCCTACCTCACTGACAACAGCCAGTTTGTCATCAATGATGTCAGTCTGGGCAACGACGTGTTCTGCGGTGCCAACATGGGCACCCTCATCGTCGATCAGTGCTGCCTTGGCCCAGGTGAGCGCCTTCTGGCTGCCCCACTTGCTGCTGAGCATGTTCCCTGCTCTGTCTGGCGCCATGCCTGCTGAAGTGAGCATGCTCCACACATGTATCTTGGCTGCCCTGTTTGTGACTGAAAGTCAGAGACAGTCTTGGGCCTGGCGGTGTGCTGGATGGGGTCCTCATCTCAAGCTCTCTGTATGCAGACGAGCTTCACCGCAAGTGCCAACGTCACTGCAAGTGCGCACAGCAGTGCTGTGTGAGCCCAACACCACCTCCAGCTGCAACCACCAAGGCTCCTACCACAACAACCACCAAGGCGCCAGCTTTGACCACAACTATGGCCCCGGTGCCCACCACCACCCAGGCTCCAGCCACCACCAAGGCACCTGTGTCCACCACCACCCAGGCTCCAGTCACCACCAAGACGCCTGTGCCCACCACCACCAAGGCCCCTGTGCCCACCACCACCCAGGCGTCGGCCACCACCAAAACGCCTGTGCCCACCACCACCCAGGCTCCGGCCACCACCAAGACGCCTGTGCCAACCACCACCCAGGCTCCAGCCACCACCAAGACGCAGGTGCCCACCACCACCAAGGCACCTGTGCCCACCACCACCCAGGCGCCGGCCACCACCAAGACGCCTGTGCCCACCACCACCAAGACGCCTGTGCCCACCACCACCAAGGCCCCTGTGCCCACCACCACCCAGGCGTCGGCCACCACCAAGACGCCTGTGCCCACCACCACCAAGGCCCCTGTGCCCACCACCACCCAGGCGCCGGCCACCACCAAGACGCCTGTGCCAACCACCACCCAGGCTCCGGCCACCACCAAGACGCCTGTGCCCACCACCACCAAGACGCCTGTGCCAACCACCACCCAGGCTCCAGCCACCACCAAGACGCAGGTGCCCACCACCACCAAGACGCCTGTGCCCAGCAACACCAAGGCGCCTGTGCCCACCACCACCCAGGCGCCTGTGCCCACCACCAAGACGCCTGCGCCCACCACCACCAAGGCTCCAGCCACCACAGAGACGCCAGCTACCACCACAGGTGCGCCAACACCCAGCCCCTGCCCACCATGCCCCTGCGGCACCACACACCTCGTCCAGTACAGGCCAGACTGCCAGCAGAATTGTTCTGTGTGCGCACAATGCAGCACACCTGCACCAGGCCCAGGTGAGCTCACTCAAACATCTGTCATAATGCTGCTCTCGCCAGATGCGCTCACCAGAGCCTCAATGCTCTGTGCAGCGGCCTCTCAACAATTCTTCTGCTCACCCTTGCCCACCAGCACACTGTGATGCAGCTGGCCTCCTGCTGCTGACACTCAGAAGCCTTTACAGGCTGCTGACTGGCCTGGCCCCTGCCTGCAGCCCCACCCTGCATGGCCTGCCCCTGCGGCCAGGAGGAGGACGTGGACGAGTGGGGCTGCCCAGCCTGCAAGAAGTGCCACTGCCGGTGCCACCTGTTCTGTGACTACCACTACGACCCCACTGACGAGTGGAACTGGGACCAGTGCCACAAGGATGGCTTTCACGAGGTGGGGCTGCTCCACCGCTTTGCGCACCGGCTCTGGGGAACACAAGATACCTTGCAGCAAGGTGGACTCTGCTGGCTTGGCAGCACTATGAGGACTGGCCAGCTGCACCGTGAATGGCATGGAGACAGGGGCAGGTTCAAGCTCATCTTGCAAGGGTACCACCTCACAGGAGTTCTCTTGTTATCTGTAGGCGCCCGCATCACAGACATATGAGGACTACATGAATGGCACCTGCCAGGGCTATCCTGACAACTATGACCCTCTTGGCGACACATGGCCTGGCCGGCAGCCTGTGACCTTTGTGCGGCGCCTGCTAGGTGAGGAGCAGCCACTGATACACTCCGTGGGAAAGCTCTGCGTACATTGGAAGCAGACAGCGGCCTTCAAATTCCTGTGCTGGCACCAGCACTGCCTCCCTTGAAGCGCTGCTCTGACAGGGTGCTACTTTAGCAGGCCTGCCCACCCCTGACAAGGTATCCCATACAGCGGCAGCAGCTGCAGAGCTCGTGTGCTGGCCCCAATGTGCTGCTTAGCCACTGCCCGCCGCCTGCAGGTCTCGGCGAGAGCCAGCAGGACAAGTGCAACCATTTCCACAAATGTGAGCGCCACTGCCATGAGAACTACGAGTGCCCACCGCCTGGGCCGCCTGGTCCTCCAGGAGCACCAGGCCCTGAGGGCCCCAACGGACCCCCAGGCAACACTGGTGCACCAGGCCCCAATGGAGCCCCAGGAACTCCTGGTACCCCCGGCGCTCCCGGCCCTAAGGGCCCCAATGGACCACCAGGCAACACAGGTGCACCCGGCCCTGAGGGTCCCAATGGGCCCCCAGGCAACACAGGCGCACCAGGCCCTGAGGGAGGTCCAGGCATCCCCGGTGC
This sequence comes from Asterochloris sp. CNOR1, assembly GCA_963969365.1. NCBI lineage: Eukaryota > Viridiplantae > Chlorophyta > Trebouxiophyceae > Trebouxiales > Trebouxiaceae > Asterochloris > Asterochloris sp. CNOR1. The sequence continues at coordinate 2,522,440 of OZ017746.1, read as the reverse complement.
TCCCGGCCCTGAGGGCCCCGACGGCCCACCAGGCAACACAGGTGCACCAGGCCCCAATGGAACCCCAGGAACTCCTGGTACCCCCGGCGCTCTGGGCCCTGAGGGTCCCAATGGACCCCCAGGCAACACAGGCGCACCAGGCCCCAATGGAACCCCTGGAACTCCTGGCACCCCCGGCGCCCCCGGCCCTGAGGGCCCCAACGGGCCCCCAGGCAACACAGGTGCACCAGGCTCACAGGGAGGTCCAGGCACCCCCGGTGCTCCCGGCCCTGAGGGCCCCAACGGCCCACCAGGCAACACAGGCGCACCAGGCCCAGAGGGCACGCCAGGCGCACCAGGTCCATCAGGTGCGTGACAGGGGCGATAGAGTAATCTGTGCTGCCCTGGCTGCGCTTCTCTGCCTCTGCTATGCTGGTGCTGGCCGCGTCCCAGGCTGACTGACAGCAGAGCAGAAGCCCAACACAGGCAGGTCTGGCCTGATGCCATCCATCCACCTGCTGCAGGTCCACCAGGCAGCTGCAAGGGCCAGTGCACACCAGGTGAGGCAGTGAAGCAAGCCTGCAACGCGGCAGGACTCCCCATGCCGTCTTTTTGGCAATCTGCTGTGCCAGCAGGGTTGCTATCACCACCAGCGCCCCCTTTGGCATCCAGCAGTATGCAGACAACAGCCCCTCCATGTTCTGTGCATTGTGTTTTAGAGTTGTGGGGCACTGTCAGGCTGTTGTGCTCAGCAGAGTGCTAGATCTGTTCACGTGCCTGTGCAGCTCCTACCACCATGTCCCCCTACATGCCGCCCAACCCCCACGGCAGCACCACAGCAGCACCAGGCAGCACACCAGGGGCCCCCGGCACCACCACTGCGGCGCCCACCACATGGTCGCCTTACATGCCGCCCAACCCCCACGGCAGCACCACAGCAGCTCCAGGCAGCACACCAGAGACACCCAGCTCCACCACAGCTGCGCCCACCACATGGTCGCCTTACATGCCGCCCAACCCCCACGGCAGCACCACAGCAGCCCCAGGCAGCACTTCGGAGACACCCAGCTCCACCACAGCTGCGCCCACCACATGGTCGCCTTACATGCCGCCCAACCCCCACGGCAGCACCACAGCAGCCCCAGGCAGCACACCAGAGACACCCAGCTCCACCACAGCTGCGCCCACCACATGGTCGCCTTACATGCCGCCCAACCCCCACGGCAGCACCACAGCAGCCCCAGGCAGCACACCGGAGACACCCAGCTCCACCACAGCTGCGCCCACCACATGGTCGCCTTACATGCCGCCCAACCCCCACGGCAGCACCACAGCAGCCCCAGGCAGCACACCGGAGACACCCAGCTCCACCACAGCTGCGCCCACCACATGGTCGCCTTACATGCCGCCCAACCCCCACGGCAGCACCACAGCAGCCCCAGGCAGCACACCGGAGACACCCAGCTCCACCACAGCTGCGCCCACCACATGGTCGCCTTACATGCCGCCCAACCCCCATGGCAGCACCACAGCAGCCCCAGGCAGCACACCAACGGCACCTGCCTCCACTCCACCACCCACATTGACCTGCCCAGCCTGCCCCTGCAACACCACTGGCGACTCCGCATGGAGAAAGGAGTGCAACCAGATGTGTCCCACGTGCAAGGCATGCGGCCCCACCAATGAGCCCACTAGTACCCCCTACATGCCGCCCAACCCCAGCGGCAGCACCACAGCAGCACCAGGCAGCACACCAGCGGCGCCAGCCACCACCCCTTACATGCCGCCCAACCCATCTGGCTCGACAACTGCAGTACCTAGCACATCAGGCGAGCACCAAGTGTCCCGCCTTTGCCACACCTCATTGAGCACTATCACAGACCTGGCTGAGCTAGCTGGATGCCATGGCCATGTGGTTGATATCACCAGCTGCTGCATATGCAGAGCTTGGCAGCAAGTGTGCACAACCTACGTGGCTCTTTCAAGCATATGCCTTGTGAGGGGCTCTATCTCTGGGACTGACCAGCTGTTACACTGTATTGGTCACTCAATTGTCTTGTTGGTTACCCTGCAGGCTGGATGCCTCCCAACAGCGGCAGTACAGCAGCACCCACAACATCAGGTGAAGCCCACAGCGTGTCCTGCTGCACATAGTCCACTGTGAAGATGCTGTCAATGTGTCTGACCAGCACTTTGTGCTGCACTGCAAGTGCTGATGTTGCTTGGCTGCTTCCCTGCAGGCTGGATGCCCCCCAACAGCGGCAGCACAGCAGCACCCACCACTCCAGGTGAAGCCCACAGCTTGTTCATTGTGAAGGTGCCTTCGATGCGTCAGACCTGTGCACTGTGCTACACTACAAGTGCTGATGTTGCTTGACTGCTTCCCTGCAGGCTGGATGCCCCCCAACAGCGGCAGCACAGCCGCACCCACCACTCCAGGTGAAGCCCACAGCTTGTTCATTGTGAAGGTGCCATCAATGCGTCAGACCTGTGCACTGTGCTGCACTGCAAGTGCTGATGTTGCTTGACTGCTTCCCTGCAGGCTGGATGCCCCCCAACAGCGGCAGCACAGCCGCACCCACCACTTCAGGTGAAGCCCATAGCTTGTTCATTGTGGAGGTGCCTTCAATGCGTCAGACCTGTACATTGTGCTGCACTGCAAGTGCTGATGTTGCTTGGCTGCTTCCCTGCAGGCTGGATGCCTCCCAACAGCGGCAGCACAGCCGCACCCACCACTCCAGGTGAAGCCCACAGCTTGTCCATTGTGAAGGTGCCATCAATGCGTCAGACCTGTGCATTGTGCTGATGTTGCTTGGCTGCTTCCCTGCAGGCTGGATGCCCCCCAACAGCGGCAGCACAGCCGCACCCACCACTCCAGGTGAAGCCCACACCTTGTTCTTTGTGAAGGTGCCATCAATGCGTCAGACCTGTGCATTGTGCTGATGTTGCTTGGCTGCTTCCCTGCAGGCTGGATGCCCCCCAACAGCGGCAGCACAGCCGCACCCACCATTCCAGGTGAAGCCCACAGCAGGTTTATTGTGAAGGTGCCATCAATGCGTCAGACCTGTGCATTGTGCTGCACTGAAAGTGTTGATGTTGCTTGGCTGCTTCCCTGCAGGCTGGATGCCCCCCAACAGCGGTAGCACAGCCGCACCCACCACCACTGCACCCCCCAGCAGCCACCAGCGGCCAGTCTGCGTGGTGGGTACCACGCCCCCAGCGGTGCACCCAGATCACGGCTGCTACATGGGCGCGGCCCTCAACTTGAATGACTTCCCCCAGCTGGCAACCTATGGCTCCCAGCTGGGCTTCACCCCTGCAGCCTACAATGTGTACGTCAACCTGCCCCTGACCTCTGGCGACAAGCAGGTTCTGGCCGCAGCCTTTGCCCAGATCACCTCCATGGGCGGCATCGCTGTGCTGACGGTGTCCCCCAGCCAGGGCCTTGCTGCCTGCGTGGACACCGCCGTTGTTGAGCTGGCCACCATCATCCATCAGTGGGAGGTCGCCGGCCTGGCAGTCATCCTGCGCTTCGCTCCCGAGATGAACGGCAGGTGGGTGTCCACAGCCTGTGTGGCAGGTGCTTGCTTGGCAGGGTGAGGCAAACTTCTGCTTCAGTGATCAGCTCTGGGCAGGCTGCTGGCTGTACTGAGCTGCGCATGGCTGAAATCAACTGGTGCTCAGATTTCTTGCGACTTGTGGTTGGCAGCTCATGCTGTTGGCTGCATTGGGCTGCATGATGCTGAGGCTTGTAGCTGCTGAGGTTGACAATGTGCTGTCTGCCTGTAGTTGGAACGTGTGGGGCCAGCAGCCCACTCTGTTCCTTCAGACCTGGCGATTTGTGGTCACTCTCATCCGCAGCCACACATGCCGTACCCTTATCATGTGGGCTCCTGCTGAGGTGAGCTTGCTGTCCCACATGCTGACAGCCCCTGCTCTCTCAGCCAGGGTCTGCTCAGTTCCTATACTGGTCCAGGGTTGCGCCTGGCACAGGTGCTGCTGTGCTGCTGCTTGCTTTACCTCACAGCGTGGCCCACAACAACTGCTGAGCAGGTTTCTGGCGACCCTTGCGTGCCTGACTCATGTGCTGGTATGCTCCTGCTTGCATTGCCTCACAGCAAGCCCTCAACAGCTGCCTGGGCAGCAGTTCTCCTGGCTTGGCTTGCCTGCCTGACACAGCTGCTGCCTCCCTGCAGTGCACTGGGTACCCCTACCAGGGAGGCATCAGCCAGTGCAAGTCTGGTACAGCAGACTATGCACTGATGGACACCAACGATGACAATGTGGTGAACTGCGAGGATGATTGCTACTCACCATTCTACCCCGTGAGTGTCCCAATGCAGATGATGGGGTGGCAACACTTGGCTGTGGGGACGCTGCTGTGGAGCTGCCTGCGAGTCAGGAGCCCTGTGTGACACAGCGAGGGCTGCAGCTTGCTGTCACCTTGGCTGGCAGGCGTGCTGCTGCAATCCTGCGGTGCATGAGGCAGTGGCAGCTGTCCTGTGAACTGTTTGCAAGCCTGTCCTGCCTGCCTGTGCAATTCAGCATCTCTGCTGGCAGTGTGAGCTGCCGCTGACTGCAGCTGGGCTGTGCTGTGCAGGGGGATGACTACGTCGACTGGGTGGGCATGAACGTGTATCACTTTGGCCAGAACATGCCCTGGGGCCGCAACCAGCTGCCGGAGGACCAGAAGCTGGACTCCTTCATCACTGGCACCTATCAGATGCCAGGTGAGACGAGCTACACACTCAGGCGCCTTGAGCCCTTGCTGCAGCTGCAACACTTATGGCTGTTGTACCCTCAGCAGCTACAAGGTTCTGCATGCGCTGGCAGGCACAAGGCTCAAGCGCTGCTACCTGCGCCAGCCATGAAGGCAACAGCTTGCCGGGAGTGCGCGCAAGGCCTCAGGTGCAAGGCAGCCTGCCTGGAATGCAGGTGCCCCTGCTGCCAGCAAACCCAACTTCTACAAGATATACGCAGAGAGCAAGAGTCTGCCCATGGCCATTGTTGAAACGTCTGCCCTGTTCAACATCAACATCACCGTGTCACTCACCCAGGCAGCCATCAAGATGAAGTGGTTGGACCAGGTCAGTGCACCTGCAAAGCTCCTGCCAGTGCGCGTATGGCACAGCCTGCCCCACAGTACTGCGCAAGGCGGGCTGCCTCCCTGTGGTGTGCTGCCTTGCTGCATGGCTCTATGCCTGCCATGCTGTGAACACTAGGCAGCACCAAGTGCTTTAGCCACTGCCTGCCATGCAGTGACGCTGTGCGTGGCCGCCACAGACTGGCCTTGCCCTGTGCTGCAGTGTTTCAACATTGCGGGAGACACCAGGAATTCTCTGGATGTCTCCACCCATTTCCCCCAGCTGAAGCTGGTCACCCTGGTTGACCAGAAGAAGGTGGCAACTGGCATGGCAGGCACGCCCACCATTGACTGGCGTTTCAACACTGCCAATGACGGCCTGGCCAGCACCCAGAGTGCGCTGCTCGGGTACATGCAGCAGCAGAAGCAGGGCCTGACCTACTTCAAGGACATTGCCGCCTTCAATGCCCTCATGGCTGGCAGCAGTACAACTTAATCAGCTTTTCAGCCGTGGGGGAATCACCAATTCAGCCGTGGGGACTTCACAGCTTCTGTCAGCTCTTCTGTTCATTCACAATCAGCCATAAAGCTTACAACGTGCTAGTGCTGCCAGCAGCCCCTGCAGCCAGCCAGATCCCCCCCCCCTTCCAGTCTGCAGAAGTGCAGCCGTCATCAACATCTCTATTACGCCTTTGCTGACCACGAGTTTCATTGACACTGATGTGATGAAGTGAGCATTTCATATGGCCCCATGAGTGGCTTCACAGTCAGCACGTCCAGAACAGAAGCTCTGGGTTTGAGCCCAGGCGCTCAGAATGTCAGACCTTCACCTACACTGACCAGGGGCAAATGGCTTCCCCTACCTGGGCTTTTGGTTTTGAAGCCACGGCTCAGGCATTAAGACTAACATCTGCAAGGAAAGCCAGCATCTGCAAGGAAAGCTATGAGTTTGGAGGCGCAGACAGTGTGCCCAGATTGGGCTGACAAGCCCACATTGGCTGTACACAATGTTCAGTGCTTTGGTGCTGCCCAAACTGACCCAACGCTGTGAAGTGTGATTCTGGGACCCACAAGTGGCGCGTAAGCCACACAGCAGCTTGGACTGTTGCACGCCCAGGTTTTGTGCACCTTGCTGGGGTCAAGCACAGCTCTCATGACCTCACCGACCTGGCAGAATTTGGCAGATACCGAGCTGCAGTGCCTTGGCAGGAGCAAGATGGTAAAGTGAGGTGCCGCATGGCTCAGGCTTAGTCTGACCATTCACTCTTCTGTGCCGTATCTGATGAAGCCCTCCACGTTGCCAGCCCATTCATTGTGTTTTGGATGCGCCATAACCCTTATGGTGCCCAGTAGGCTCGCAGCTCCGCAAAGCCGGTCCCCGCCAGACAGCGGCACAGCAAGGAAGACAGCAGAACCTCCACGGTGGCCACCTACAGGCAGAAGCAAGCCCCAGCGGCACCATTGCTACCGAACAACCTTAGAGGCTACAACCTTCGCAAGGCCTCTGCCAGCATCAGATGCAGCAGTCTACGTCAAACTGGGCTGCTGGGCAACAGTTTCCAGAGAGCAGCGAATCTATTCATCTGCAAGTCACCCTCAGCCCCCATGGGTGATGAAGGACACATTGGCCCAGCAATTGCTGGCCTCTGCTCCAGCCGGCCCCCTTCACAGAGCCACAGCAGGTATTCACTGGATGCTTCAAGCACACATAGTCTCAAATGCCATCATTTGCTGAGGCAGCACTGCTCCGGCATGACCTCATACTGAGCAGTGCCTGATGCACCTGCCGCGTAGGTGTGAGATTTGGCGGAGTGATCAATAAAAACAGGTTTGCGATCTCATGCAGAGATGAGAAGCAGCTGCATCTTTTACATGGCCCTCTTCGTCTTATAAACGAACCACTCGATTCAGCCATTGGTCTCATGCCTTTTTCGTATGGCCCAGGAATTGTAACTTCACAAAAGTTACGCTTACTTTGAAGCCCCCTCTCAAGTGGCGAATCTAGACACAGCAGCTCATTATGGTGGTGGTGGACATCTTCTCGGCTGCAGGCCTCAACAAATGGCCTGGCAAAGCATCGACATCAGAGGAGGGGGTGAGGATGAAGATGGTAAGTTTGGCCGTGACATCATAGAAGGGACCCCTGAATGGCCTCAGACAATTCGAATTGCTGTGCAGGATCGCAGCATCGGCAAGTCAGTTGTCCAGATAAGTGGCGCCATTCCCGCAGCAGCCTACCTCCAAGTGCCTGGAACTGGAAGCCTCAAGCTCAGGGGGCGATACCTGTATGCACAGGTCGGCCTGGGCAGTCTCATGTGGGCTCCTGCTCTTGTCTTGCATGCCTCGCGCTGAGCACCATTGATGGGCTGCAGGTCCAGCTGGTTCCAGGAAAGCTGTTTGCCTTACATATCGATGTGACAAAAACCGATGGCAACGTCCTGCGAATCTCAGTCAGCAACATCTATTCGGCAGACAGCGAAAAGGTGGGTGGAGGCAGAGCAGCTTCCAATCAGGCCTGCTCCGCAGCTCACAACATAGGTCCCAGGGAGTCATGTCAGCAAGCCTGAGTGAGATGCCAAGTTGCCTGGGCTGCTGTGCAGGTGGTGAGGTGCAAAGTCTGCGCAATCTTGCTCAGAGTGCCCCAGTCCTCTGCACTCGCCTGGGGGCACTCACTGCCACCTTTGGCAACCTCACTGCAGCCTGCAAGCAAACATGCCTCCCCACAGCAACACACCTCAGTGACCTGCCCAAGCACCTGCACATGCCTGCTGGCTGCCCTGTCGTGAGCTGGCTGCCCACTGCACTGCCTGCAGCGCAAGGTCACTGGCGTCCAGATCCCTTACCAAGGTGTGGACGCTTGCTGGACGCTGCTGGCATTGGATCTAGCAGCAATTGTGGCCGGCAGCGGCCCCAGAGCTGAGCACTGCGAGCTCAAGGGGCTGCAGTGCAGCGGGAATCTGGCCGTCCGCAGCTTCTTCATCAGCGATGCAGCCCACAGCCTGCAGGTGGGCGCCAGGGTTGCGCTGAATCACCTGCGCCACCCAGCAGCTGCAGTTTCAGGGCAGTGCTCAGCTGTGTCCCTATCCCGCCGGGCAATGGGGGAGTCCTCCCGAGCTGTTGGCAGCCGGAAATACTATTCTCTACCCGCATGTGACCAGATGACTGCTGTTCCATCACTGGCATTGGCCACCATGCCAGGTGTGCCCATGCAGCGCCAGCACGCTGCACAGACTTTGTCTCAAATGAGATGCAAATTGATGCAGGCACTGCCCAAGGAGATGGCTGTGCCACTTGCCAAGGGAGACAAAGCCTTCGTGCTCAGGTGGATCCCTGAGGAGCCGCCCATCACAGAGCTGGCGCCCCTCAGGTGCACACCCACTCTCAGCAGCCTTCTGAAATGGTGCAGCGTGCGCCTCCATGCTGACAGCCTGCAGGTGGCTGGAGCTGCAGCACACAGTGCCCCCTCGATCGCTGCTGTCTCGCCTATCTGGGCTCCCTGCCATCAGGGGGCAACACATTAGCAGGCCCCAGGACTTGTTGCTGGAGGCAGTCAGCCATCACCGGCAGGAAAGTTGTTGCTGTCCTGTCGATTCTGGCCCCTGGCTGTGCAGGGAGCGCAGCAGTAACACGTTGACAGGCTGCAGCCCTGGGAGTGTCGCTGCTGCCAGCAGGCAGTCAGACGCCAAGGGCAGCAAGATGACCCAGGAGCAGCGAGATGCCCTCCTGCAGGAGGTTGACCGAGACCTGCACAGGCAAGTGTACAGCCTCAGCATGTAGCACGATGGAGACTCTGCCCAGAGACAGGATCAGTCTGACCCAGACTGGCAGGCACAGATTGGCAGAGCTGCCCATGAGGGGCAGCACAGGTGTGAACAGGCAGTGGCTGGTGGGTTTGACTGCATGCAAACAGTCATGTGACAGTCCACTGTCCTATTCACTGGAGTGCAGGAGCGGCCTGGGCACTGCAGCACCGCCGCCATCGGCCACTGCTGCAGCGGCTATGCCTGCAGATGCCAGCAGCGTCCCGGCACCTTGGATGCACCTGGAGCGTTTGAATGGCTATACGGGTGAGGGGACAGCCCTGAAAGGGACAATTGACAGCCAAGTGGGCACACTGCTGATATGCATGCAGAGCGGCTGAGCTAGGTGCTGTGGCATGACCTCGACGGTGGTCATGGTGCTGTGCAGGGGAGTACACGCGCAGCATGCTGTGGCTGCCCAACTCTGAGGAGCTGGTGTTTGCAGCTGGCAGCACCATCGTGGTGATGAAAGGCAAGTGTGACGTTTGCTGCCAAATCATAGCGCTCCACCTCCAGCAGAGCCCCAACCGCTCTGTCAGAGCATGCACTGTTGAGATGCCGGTCGCCGATGACCTGCAATGCATGCCTGCAGCCTCAGATGGTTCACAGCGCTTCCTGTGGGGCCATGTCAACGGCGTCTGCGCCCTGGCCTGCTCTGCTGACGGCAGCACTCTAGCGACTGCTGAGGATGGCAGGGTTACGCTCATCCGTGTCTGGGACATGGCAGCAGGGCAGTGTGCTGCTGTTCTTCATGGTAAGTCTCCAGCTGGCTATGCTGTCGGCTTGGGCCTGCCTCCCTGGGGCCCTGCTGACCACCCGGAGCCTGCAGATTGCACAATCTTCCAACAGGTTCACCCGCATAAGTGCAGTGCTGGAATGGCGGGTCTGCCTGGAGGACATTGGCAAAACCTGTGCCACCTCTGCAGCACTCGCTAGCATCTGAAGATGCCTCTGAATAGCATGCTGGCCTGACATGCTGCTGCAGGACATGCCAGCGGCATTGTGTGCCTGGACATTGCACCGGACGGGCAGTGGGTGGTGGCTGTGGGGCTGGATGGCCACAGCAAGCAGCTAATGGTTCTCTGGAGGCTGGGAGACCTGGCTCAAGAGGGGCAGGTGAGACTGGTAAGGCTCACAATGGGAGGCGTCTCAGCATGTGACTGTTGCGCTGCAGCAGTGGACGGGGCTGAAGACGCATGCTTGCATGTGCTGTCACCCAATCAGCTTGGTTGCACGGCATGCATGTTGAAGCCGGCCGTCAACAGCTTCAGGCCTCTGTAGCCGTGCCAGCCTGAGATGCAGTGCTGGGTCTGGACAGTGAACAGCCGCTGGTGTGGCTACCAATTATCGCCTCCTCCCTGCAGCACCAGGTGGTAGCACGTCATGTGACAGAGTATAATGTGAAGGCCATCAGGTTCAGCCCCTATGAGGAGGGACGCCTCATGACCTGTGGCAAGAACAGCATCCGCATGTTCCGCCTCAAGGTGGGTGGGCTGCAATGCTGAGCAAGTGCAGCAGCACACAGCATTACCCTAGGCAGGCCCCTGCCAGTCTGCAGTGTGCTGCAGGGCATTTGTGCTTGGCCGCCCCTTGTCATTTCACCCGCCCAATGTCATTTGAAAGGCTCAAAAGAGGCAGGCATGACTGCACTGCCTGGCACCTGTTGCCGCTGAGCAACAACATGCAGGCAGGGGTCCCCGTGAGCCACGCGTTGCAAACTATGCGTGTGTCTGGAGCAGCATGGCCAACCCCTCGCGCAGGGCGGCATCCTGCGGGGGACGTCCATTCCCCTGGGCCACGCGGAGCACCGCACGCTGGGGCAGGAGGGCAGTGACCTGGGCAGCAACATCTTCACAGACATCGCCTTTGAGCCGGGGCAGGGCCTGCTGCAGCTGTCGGATCGCCACGCCTTTGTGGCCAGCGTGTCTGGCGCAGTGTACCAGGTCAGGCCCGCCACCCACCTGGCAGCTGTTCACGCCGGGCACCCCAGCCTTATAAGCATACGCGCTGGACCTGTCCGCCAGTGGCCTGCACCCCAGCACCCACAGACCTGTGCCAGCCAGCTGCCTGGACCAGCACGCATGCTTGAGCTGTTGCAGCTCCTGGTGGCTGATGGGAGCTCAGGATAGCCCCGCAGCGTGCTACCATTGTAGAAGTGCCAGGGGGAGGCAGCAGCCCCTCACCATGCGCTGCTGCTGCACCCTAGACATCATGCTGCGCAGCTGTTCAGGCTTCTGCTGTTGCGGGAAGGATACCGTAAGGTGTGCTTGGCTGGAGGATTCATGCCCTGTGCAGATCAACTATGGGCGGCGCACCCTGGAGCGAATCTACCAGCTGCACAGCGCTGCCATCAACTGTATCATTGCCAGCGAGGGGTTTGCGGTCACTGGCTCGGACGACAACTATGTGCGCGTGTGGCCCCTTGACTTTGCAGACTTCCTACTGGAGGTCAGCCCTGACTTGCTCTCTTGTGCTGAGTGTGGTGCAGCACCATCTGTCCTGCCGGGCCTGGTGGGAGCAGCTCCCCTCTGAAACGTCCCCCTGGAATTTGTGTTGACACGCATTTGTGATCAGCAGGTATCACGTTTGTCTAAGCAAGCATGATACAACCAGCAGACCCCAGGTCTGCCATACAGGCCTCAATAGGTGCAAAGATTGTGCTTTGCAGGCTGAGCATGAGACGCCAGTGACGGCTCTGGGAGTGGCGCCAGATGGCCTCTCGATCTCCATCGGCACTGAGAATGGGGCTGTGGGCTGCCTGGACGTGGTCAGCCACCAGTACCGCACCCTGCTGCGCTCCCACACAGACAGCGTCTACGCTGTGGCTGTTGACCCCTGCAGGTGCAACAGGCTGCAACATGGGCACAACATGATGTGCCCAGCAGCACCACGTGCAGTCATGCCAGTGCCGGGTACCAGATGACGCGGGCTGCTCCCCATCAGGAGCCCAGCCACTACATGCTGCACCAGCTGCGACCACTGCCATGTTGCTGCCAGGCTGGGGCATGCCCCATGTGGACCACATTGCCTGCAGCTGTGCTCCTGTCTACCCCAGCATGCGCTTCTAAATGCTCCTGCCGCACAGGCCTTACGTCTTGCCTGCCTGCCCTCACTCAGAGCTGCACAACCACTGCCATTGCAGCGCACAGTACTGCACTGCCTCAGCAGACGGCACCACCCGCGTGTGGGATTTGGCCACCCATGCGCAGCTGTATGAGTTTGACACCCCAGGAGAGGCAGCCCTTTGCTGTGCGTACCACCCCTCGCGGCGCGAGCTGGCCTGCGGGTACGACTCTGGCCGCGTCCGCGTCTTCGACGTGGCCAAGGCTGCGCTTGTGCAGGAGCAGCAGCAGCACAGGGCCGCAGTGACAGACATCTTGTTTGCGCCCACAGGGCTGCTGTTGTTCAGCATGGGTGAGTCGCAGGTGTTGCAGCTAGCACACCTGCCACCTGCAGCAGCAAGCCATGTCTAGGCTCAAAGGGATTTGACGGCACGCGCGGCCTGCGGCTGCCCTTGCAGGGCTGCTACACCAAGGGATGTGCAGGCAGAGACTTGAGCATGGAAGTGCCGGCATGCAGGCAAGGATGGCAATCTGTGTGTGTATGACGTCACCCTCGACTACAGTCCAGTCAAGTACCTGGCCTCGACCACCCAGGGCAAGCGCAACTGCATGGCCATCGGCCCTGACTCGGCGGTGCTGGCCACTGTGGCGCACACGGGGCCGCAGGATGGGGTGAGTGGGGTGGCCGGGCAGCATGTCATCGTGCTGATGACTTGTGTTCCTCCTTGCTGGCAGGTCTGCGGGCAGTTGTGCAGCCGGCTTCTGTCCTGAAGCAGTCTGTGTGTCTGCATGGCCTGCCTGGGCCCAGCACCCACCTGTACAGCCTTGTGTGCAGGCCAGCATCCTGCTGTTTGGTGGGCGCACCCTGGACCCCCTGAGCCGGCTGGAGACAGCTGCTCCAGGCTTCCACTGCCTCGCCTTCACAGCAGACTGCAGGCAGCTGCTGGCGGGGGCAAGCGATGGGCGCCTCCTGCGCTTCTCCATGTCAGATGGTGCGGGAGGGCTGTAAAGCATGGGAGGAAGCACCGGGCTCAGCTCATGCGGCCACAGTTCATGAAGCTGTGGTGCCCAAGCTGCTGCAGAGCGCTGCACCCTCTTCTGCTGGCATGCCTGCAGGGTCGATGTTGCAGAGCCAGGGCCCGCTGCATGGGCTGGGGTGTGACTGCCTGGACATTTGCCCCAATCTGCAGCTGGCAGCCACAGGCGGCGCAGACAAGCTGGTCAAGCTGCACCCGCTTCTGGTGGGGACTGCAGCATCACTGGAAGGAGCTGTCTGGCACGATGCAGCCTGCCACCAGCTGCTCTTCGCCCTCTAGCTGCCAAGTTTTGCTGCTCACCTCTATTGTGCAACAACAAGCTGCAGCGCCTTGTAACCCTTTCAAGCTGCCAGTTTCAGGACAGTGGCCACATGCAAGCAAGCTGCTGAAGCGCAGCCTGAGCCAAGGTGTGCTGTGCTGTGGTGACCGCAGGCGGCTGGGGACTGCCAGAGTTTTGTTGGCCATTCAGACTGCGTGGCAGCCGCGAAGTTTGCAGATGCAGACCATTTGCTGACTGTCGGCCCCGGCGATGCTGTGCTCATCTGGCGGCTGCACCATGACGCAGTCAGGGCAGCCACTGCTGAGTCACCTGCAGCGGATGGGCAGGCAGCAGTGGCTGTGGCTGTGGCTGGCGCTGAGCAGCAGAGCCCAATCTGGGTTCCAGAGGGTGCAGGACATGGTCATGCTGCCCTGCCAGGTACATACGCTGCATCAAACAGCACCTGTACAGTGCCTGCTGCTTCTTCACATGGCTGTTTGCCGAGCTCAGGCCAGCTCGGCACAGCACAAGAAGAAGTGGCACCTCTGTTTCTGTGGCACAGGAGCAGCACAGAGACTGCCTTGGTTGTGTCTGCCTCCTTCCCCATGGTCTGCAGAGCCAGTGCTGCAGAGCTCATCCTGCAGCTTTACCCTGGGTGCCTGTGCCGCCGCAGGCCCCCCTGCCGGGGCAGGTGCAAGGCGTTCCAGCCTGTTGGCGTCAGGAGCCCAGCTCAGCGCCCGCCACTCCTCCCCCAGGCGGCAGCTCAGCATGCAGCAGCAGAGCCTGCAGCAGACAGAGGACAATGTTGGTGACCTGCCTCTGTCATGCAGCCCAGCAGGCAGCCGGCCAGGCGCAGGTGGTCACAGGGGGGATCAGGGCGCAGGGATGCGGGCTGATGCAGGTGTGCTGCAACTGCACAAAGGCTGACCTGCCTCATCAGGTGTGCTGGAACAGCATGAAGCCTGAACTGCTTTAACATCCAGTGCCTCATCAGGTGTGTCAAGGGCTGGACGGCTTCATGAGCATTCTCATCTTGTGCCCATGCAGCACATTTGCAAGCGCCTGGGACGAACAAACACTCCCAGAACAGGGGATCGACATAACAGCGGAATGACAGAGCAGGTGCATGCCAGCAGACCATGTAGGCCCCCAGTCCCTTCGTTGTCTTGGCTGCTGCAGATGCAGCCCCCCCAGATCTGGAGCTTGAAGGTGTGGTGGGCTTCAGCGGGGATGGGGCAGGCAGCGCTGCCTGGGCTCCTGGCAGCGATCTGCTGGCGTACGCAGCAGACTGCCTGGTGGTGGTGGAGGACCTCAAAACACGGAAGTGCAGGTGGTCCAGCCCATACAACGCCAAGACTGGCTCCAGCTGCAGCACCGCTGAGGCGTTCAGCTCTGCTGTCAGGCCACCAGCTGTTCAGCTGCTGCAGTGCTGGGCTGTCCAGCTCTGCTGTCAGGTCCCACCAGCTGAGAAGGGCACAGGAAGGATGGCTGCAGCTTCTTCCACCTGCACTCCTGACCCAGCCCCCTCACTGTGCGCTCCAAGTGTCTGCCTCAGCAAACCATGCAGCACAACCAGACATCACGCTTCGTCTGCCACCTGTGCAGGTGGCTCTCCAACCACTCAGCGGCCGTGAGCTGCGTGGCGCTGGCCCCTGCCTGTGGGGTGGCAGCCTCCGGCCAGCGTGCAGGTGGGGGGCGTGCAGGAGACATCTGCCTGTGGGACCTGGCCCGCGCAGAGTGCACGCACGTCCTGACAGAGCACATCCACGGCGTGCAGGTGCGGCTGATTGCCAGTCAGCTGCTGGCGTCCCCACTGTCTGCCTGCACAGCTCCAGCCCAGCACACACTGTCCCTGTGCCTCCAACATGATGCATGGTGGCAGCCTACTGTGTGCTGTGCCTGGCTTTGAAGCATGTCTTGGGGCAGTGGTGTGCAGCAGGCTTACATGTCCTGTGCACTCACCCTGCCTGCTGAGTCACAGGCACTGGACTTCTCCCCTGATGGGGTGTGGCTGCTGTCCCTGGCAGCAGCGCCAGAGGGGGCCGTTGCTATCTGGGATGTCGCCACTGGGGAGGGGGTGGCAGCCGGGGCCACGGACTCGCCCGCCGTGGCAGCCGACTGGCGCAGCGGCGCCCCCCTGCCAGAGTTCGTCACCGTGGGCCATGTGAGGCGCCTATGCAATGACGGAACAGCTGGTTGAATGACACAGAAGCTCCAGCACAAGAGACCACCTTGCACGTATTACCAGCCGTCAAGATCCCCTGCGCCACCGCTAGTTAGCAGAGTCTCGGCAGGCCACTCGACAGGGGCCTGCTGCTGCAGGCTGGGCTGATGCACTGGGTGCTGGAGCCCTCCCACCTGGCCCAGCGCCAGGTGGCGCTGCCCGCAGAGCTGTGTGCAGCAGGTTGCAGCGCTGTCAGATGGGGAGAAGGTGGCAGAGTCATTGTGGGCGACCCAGCCGGGCGCATCTGGACCTTGCAGGTGGTCTTCTACGCTAAGCCAGCACGCTCATCACGCCTGCTCCTGCAAGCATGCATGCCCTCATGAGCTGAAACCATTGTGTGGGTGGACTGCTGAGCTGGCGCTGCCTGTCATGGATGTGACCGTCTGCCTGCGGTGGCAGCTTGCTCTGACTCGTGAGGTGTATGCCTGCAGGTACTGGAGGGCGGCTGCAGTGGCCCTGCGCAGGTCTGCTGCTGCCTGCAGGGCGACAGCCCCGTGACAGCGCTGCAGGTGCACGGGAAACGCCTGGCAGCAGCCAATACAGCAGGTCTGGTGGCTGCCTTTGTGCAGCAGCAGGAGCAGACAGATGGGGCCTGGGCAGTGGACAGCAGCGTGACTGTGGACGGGGTGGTCACCTCCCTCAGCACGGACGCTGCAGTCACAGAGGCGGTGGTGGGGACGACTGCAGCCACCATCTGGTGAGCACAGGGTCCCTGGCAGCGCAGTGGCTGCCCCTGGTGTGTGACACAGGCCTTCTGCTTGCCTGGTTGGAGGGGCCTGCACCACGTTGCGGTTTGATACCAGCCCTGCATGTCAAAGCCCTGCAGAGCACACAGCAACATTGCTGCCTGCTGCAGGTATGTGGACCTGAAGGCGCATTGCAAGACACCGCTGACCGCTGGCCATGCAGCGCCAGTGCTGACGCTGGGGGCGGCAGCAGAGGAGGCAGCCCTGCTGGCAGCCACCAGCCCTGATGGCGTGCTCAGGATCTGGCAAACTGCCCCGTTGGCCACTGAGAACCGCTTGGTGAGCTCAGAGGACACGTGTTGGGCACAGGGCTGCCAGCATCCAATCCAACAGCCTTACCCGGCATTCCAGATCAAACCACTGAGCACTGATGCTGGGCGTGATCTGCAGGCTGCGGCGCTGATGGAGTTTCGCAGCCCCCAGCAGTGCACTGCAGCCTGCTTCCCAGCAGGCAGCGCACTGCAGTGTGCAGCTGCTTATGACGATGGGGCTCTCAGACTGTTTGACCTCCCGTCTGCCTCCATCTCATGGACAGCAACAGACCTCCACCCTGTGGGACAGGCAGTGGTCGGCCTGCATGCCAACTCAGACGGCACCCGACTGCTCTCTGTGGCCAGGTGAGGCCTTCAGCTGGCTGCTCTGCTTTAGCCAGCTGGCAGCATAGCCTCATTCCCTGCTTAAAAGACTTACAGATTAGTTCGCACAGGTGCAGGCTGCCTTTTTCTGGTGCAGGGATGGCAGCCTGGCCGTGTGTGTGACCTCATCTGGAGCTGTGGTCTTGCACACCTACGAGCTTGTCAGCGGGGCAGAGGAGGTGGTGCATGCAGCAATGCTCTCAGCTGACGGGCAGCAGGCAGCTCTGGCGTGGCAGGACAGATGCACTGTGGTAGAGGCGCCCTGGAGTCAGTCAGACTGTCACCGTCTGGGGGAGTATGTGTGCCCAAGGGTGAGCAGCAGTTGCGCTGCTTGAACGCTGTGGCAGATCACTTGGCCATGCCTGCCCCCTGGCACAGAGCCCGCAGCTATCTGTGCTGGACTGCAGGCGTCTTTGTCAGGCGTGGCGGAAGAAGGGAGATCCCAGACAGCTGCAGCAGCCTTTGGCCCGCCTGACAGCAGCACTGTGCTGTTCACCAGCACGGCTCTGCAAGGCGCTGTGGTCCTCTTCAATTATGAGCAGGGCCTGGTCACACGCACATTCAACATGGGAGGCAGCCCAGTGACAGCTCTGGCCACCTCTGGAGATGGTAGTCTCATAGCCGCAGCTGCCAGCAATGGAGTCATGAGCCTCCTGCGCTTCGCGTCTGGGGCTTGCACTGAGCTGGCAGGTGGGTGCCAGTCATTCCAACTGCACTGTCATGCGCAGGCCAAGCACTCACACTGCCTGCCTGCACCACGCAGGACACAAGGGCGTTGTGCAGGCCATGCTCTTCTCCAGCAGCAGCAACAGGCTGTTTGCTGCCGCTGGGAGTTCAATCATGTTCTGGAAGACTGGTCAGAATGCAAACAAGGACTGCAGCTAAGCAGCACAGATGTCCAAATACTTCATTTCAAATGGCAGATAGTTAATTTGAGGAGTTCAGATGACTGTCCAACGATTGCTTGCAACACTCTGAGTCATGACACCTGAACATTGACAGTCAAGACTATAGCTCTGCTACTGATTTGGTACTGCTGTTGCAACACCCTGCCAGGAACCATTGCCAGGCATCCTCTTGTCAAGAGTGCTCCCACTTTCTAGTGTGACGCCAGACAGCGTTTGGCCCTGTGCGCCATGAAACTGGAAGGTGGCCTTCACATCAAAGGCTGCTACAGCACCGTCCCCCCCATACACACCAGCGGCAGCCAGGGCTGGATTGGCATATTGAGGGGGAAAGCACGCCCTGCAGGCTCCCTTGGCGCCAGGCTTGAGCTCAAGCAGGTCCCAGCTGAGCACACGCTGGCTGGGGAGCCAGGAGGCTGCAGGCAACACCTTGGCTGGCTGGCCC
Source organism: Asterochloris sp. CNOR1 (assembly GCA_963969365.1). Taxonomy (NCBI): domain Eukaryota; kingdom Viridiplantae; phylum Chlorophyta; class Trebouxiophyceae; order Trebouxiales; family Trebouxiaceae; genus Asterochloris; species Asterochloris sp. CNOR1. Next base: position 2,504,265 of record OZ017746.1, on the reverse strand, counting down.
AGGGGGCGTGGCAGGTTCAGCTGCAGAGTGACGCCAGACAGCGCATGTGGCAGACTGGGGCTGACGGCGTACTGCACCAGCAGCAGGATGGAGGCCTGCAGCAGGGGTACCAGTACTTAGCCTAGGGGTGGCTCGGGGAGCTCACTGCTGACTGAGGGGGCTACAGCCTGCTGACAGGAGCAGCCAGAAGGGTACTTGCAACATGCTCCTGGAGGGCAAAGACTGCCAACAGAACGCAGGCAAGCATGTGAGCCACAGGCCTTGTGCACCCAAGCTGCTGCCAGCAGTGATCAACCTGCTGTGCCAGCAGGGTCAGGTCCCTCACCTGAGGCTTGCCACTCTGGGGCAGCAACGGCGTGACTCTCAGCACCACCGGCGGGGGGCAGGCCACAGCGGGCAGGCGGTACTTGAGGAAGGCATGCCGCTCCAGGGGCCCAGTGGCCTTGCCAAAGTCTGCCTGGAAGCCGCCGCGATGCAGGCGGTCCCGCTCGGCTGAAGGCTCATGTCGCAGGGCGCAGCGCAGCCCCGCCGACAGTATTTTGGGGCCGGCCTTTGGAGGCTGCAGGCGGAAGGCAGCCCGGCAGGCCACCCGCTGGATGCTGCCCGTCCCCAGGACCTCCCCAGACACACCTGCCAGCACACACAGCTCTGCAACCTCTATTGCTGCTGCGAAGCCTTGGCGCCTGCTGAAGGGGGCGTCCAGGGGGGGCGTCCAGGCCCGGACACGTGAAGCAGCGCGCAATGGCAGCCGACAGCAACTCCACATCCTGGTAGATCACACGACAGCAAGCACATGCAGCACCAGCCGCGCCTGCGGAAGGAGTGCTGCGCCTGCTCTGCTGCAGCAGATTCGTGCACCAGCATGCACAACTGGCGCACCAGCCCCCGGCCGGCCTGTGGCTTGCTTGTCAAGGGGCAAGGGGCAATGGCAGCAGCAGCATGCAGCAGGGTGCCGCACCAGCCTTGGACAGCTTGTCGCCCACAAAGTGCCCCCGCCAGGTCTCCTGCAGCTGAAGCGCCAAGCCCTTGGCCACAAGCTGCTTGTCGGCCTCTGTTGCGTCACGCACCGGCAGTGGCTTGGCAGGTGGTGGGCTGGGCTGTGAGGCTGCCACAGCGGCGGCCAGCGCAGGGTTCATGGGCGCCCCTGGGCCACGCTGTGTGGCACCAAAGGCTGCCCACTGCGCAGCGCTGGGCTGCAGAGGCATGAGCAGGAGTTTCTCAAGGCGAGCGCTTCACTTGGCCAGGGGGTCTCTGGCGGCCTGGCCTGAGGGTGCAGACGGATTCTGCCTCTAAAAGTTGAGCCAAGGGTTGAGGGCATGGCCACACTCCACAGGTGGTTGCATGCAGCACTCACCTGTGGCTGCAAGCCCCCTGGCACGCCTGGTGAAGCCCCTGCAGCCAGGCCGGACAACTGCTCATGCTGGCTGCCTGACACCAAGCCTGCACCACTGTCCAAGCAGCAGGACAGCCAGGGTCCGGCACAGGCGCAGGGCATCACGGATGGCAGGTGGCCAGCAGCGGCTTCTGCAGGTCCACAGCACAGGCTACTGCACCACGCATCACAACCATGCAGGCCACAGGGGCACCCCCACCTGGCTGCCCAAAAGCGTCCCAGGAGCTGTCTGCCGCCTGGCCGGCCCCTGCAGGCGGGGCTGGCCCGCCCAGCAGGTCGTCCAGGCCCACAGGCTGCTGTGGAGCACCACCTGGGCCCCCTGAAGGCGCCACCCCATTGAAGGCGTCAAAGGCCCCAGCAAAGGGGTCGGCAGCGGCCTGCTGCTGGGCTGGCGGCGGTGCTGCTGAGCCAAACAAGGCCAGCATGTCGTCGCCGGTGCCTGCAGGCAGATGCATTGGTCATTTGGTGTTGGCCAAGCCGCTGAAACGGATGTGTGACAAAGCAGGTCCGCAGTGTGAGCTTGTCGGAGTCGACCAGCTGCTCCTGCACTTTCCTGGGCACACTTCCAGGGGTGCTCCAGCGGTGGCATGACCACGACCGCCGCCTCACCGCGGCCGGGCAGCACACTCGCGCGCAGGAGGGTGGTGCAACCAGCTTGCCTGCTGCAGTTCCGGCAGGGGCCTGCTGGGCAGGTGCTCCAAAGACCTCTGCAAAGGGGTCCCCCCCAAAGGAGGTCGCCCGCGACCGCATGGCGTGCTGCTGGGAGGGGCGGTCCCCGGAGGGCAGGGGCACCAGCGCATCAGCCGGCAGCCGGAACTCCATGCGGCTCAATGAGTCCTCCTCCTCCTCCAGGCGCCTGCAGGCACCAGCAAAGACAGATCTGCAGGTGGCGCATGGTGTGCAGCAGGTTGGTCGCCTAGCGTCGTGCAGGCTCACATCCTGTCCAGGCCCCTGCACAGTTGAAACGCATCATAGGTACATGATGGCAGCTATGTCTGTGGCAGTCAGAGCACCGCGGGGTGCGAGGAAGTGCTCATCCTCCACCAGTCATCTGCATGCATCACTGGCAAGTTGCTGGCAAGTGCAGGAGGCACAAGCCTCACAGAAGAACAGCCATTGGCTCTTGCATTGACCCTCCTCCTCCAGGCGCCTGCACAAGTGAGAAGCTTGGGATCATGGTGGCTGCGCAGCGGTTGAGATCCCCGGCGGCCCAGGAATGGCTCCTCCTCCAGGCACCTGCGATCAAGTGGCCACGATGTGCAGGACTGTGAGCACTCCCCTGCTTGGATCCCACCATTGCATTGCTGCCGGGCACCAGCTCCCATGCAGCTCAGCAAGTGGTCTTCCTCCAGGCGCCTACATGCACCCAACACAGAGTTTGTCAACTTCTGCAGAGGAGACATGACACAGGGACTGCATGAGAGCGGCTGCTGCGACCTGCCGTGACACCCCGGCCAGCTGCCGCGGCCCCGGCCCAGGATTGGTTGCCCAACAATGTGCAGCCCCAGCGCCCTCGTACCTGTTAGGAGCCCCATCTCCTCGCTGGCTGGCGCTGCGCTCCGGGGTGGAGGTGCCCGAATGGGGTTTGCTGCTGCGCCCCAAGCCCAGCTTGGCTGTGAAGGACTTGGTGCTGCTGCGCACAGCGTCTGGTATGGCTGCACTGACCGTGCTCTCGCCCTCGCCCAGGGCAGTGATGCCGTCTGTGCTGCCGCCGTTGTCCACCACTGAGTTGATGGCCAGGTAGACCTGCAGCAGGGGTGGTGGTCTGGAGTTTGTGCAGACGCATGGGCTGGCATGACTACCGCTGCAGGAGGGCTTGGTGCTGCATGTGCTGCGGCACGGGCTCAAGCAAGCACAGGGTAGGCGACGGCCACAGGGCAAGCAGGGGTGAAACAATGTCAGCACCTTCCCTGCAGGGGTCTCAGAAGACCACCCTACCAGCAGGCCAGGCGCAGCTCAGAACGGCACCACCCGGCCACCACTCAAGCTGCCCCAGCTCAATGCTGCTGTGCCCACCTCGGGATACCTCCGCGTAACCTTGTCGGGGGTGACATCCACCCCCTTGCAGGCCGCTACCAACACACGGACCGCCCCCTCCACCAGCTGCAGCATGTAGAACACGTTGGTGTGGGCTGCTGCCACAGTCATGACATACACGCCATTGACCAGGCGGTAGACCACCCGATATCTGCACGCAGGGAAACTGTGGGGTATCTGCGGGGTGGCATTTGCAAGGGTCTGCTGGCACACTGGTGCACAACCTGGAGATGGAGGAGTGTGCATGGCATTTGTGGAAATGGGGGCAACTTGCCACCAGGGCCATACCCTGTGCCTCCTGGCATACCAAAGCTGATGAGCAAGTTGACATCGCACCAGAGGCCAGGATGCTGTTTATTTGCTCAAAAATCAACCCTGCCTCAACAGTGTCACGAAGACCTGATCAAGCTGCACAGCGGGGCATGCTCAGGACATGGCCCAATACAAGCTGCCCTCAGCATGCTGCACTCTGCTGCGAAAGATACATGCACGCTCGGCAGCTTGCCTGCCATTGTCTACAACCAGGCCTCCAAAGGCAAAGCCTGGCGCATTGTCGCCCGTCCTGCAAGCAGCAACAAGCATGATTTGAGCCGCTGCATCACTGCATGGCTGTGGCCAGCCATAGCAAACCTGCGACACAGCCTGTGTGCTCACCCATCTGTGTCAGGACGCCCATGCGATTCAGCATAGCTGCTGAGAATCTGAGAAGCCTCCCTGGTGGCCTCCAATGCAATCTTGGCAGTGATGCCCCGGCTGCAGGGCAGGTGGAACGTGTCCAATGAGGAGAATGAGCATGTGTGAAGGAGGCTGCGCTTCAGGATGTTGGTGCATTGAATGCATCAGTGCAGATTACTTGACAATTTGAAGATGGCCGATACCTTTGCAACAGGAAATTTGAGCCACCTCTCGCTCTTAGCACTATAGCCACCTCCCGTCCAGCGACCATTCTAAAGGGCCAGACAGATAAGCAAACTACTGTTGTGTTTATTTACGGTCAAATGCAGCGTTGACTCAACTGGGCTTAGGCCACTGACGGCGCTCAGATGGGCGTCAGGAGCATTTCTTATGCTGCTAGGCGCTGGCCGATCCTGTAGCCCCCAAAACAGCAGCCACACCCCCTGCCGAATGCGCAGAGGAAACATGGCCTGTCAGGTGAGGGTGCTCGGAGCTGGCTGAGCTGCAGGGTCGGTTATGGAGCTGTACAGGAGAAGGTGGCTGCTGGAGTGCAAGCACTCAGGCTGCATACGGCTTCCACTGGCAAGGAGCCAAGTAAGCTCAGCTTGCGACTGCGTGTCCACCTGCAACCCTTGGGCCAAGGATGCCTGTCAAAACATCAAATAAACACCTGAGAGGTGATGACACAAACACGACCTGAGGCCACCTCCTGCAATGCTGCACCACATGGACCTGTGATGAAAGCCAAAATGCTTTTCAGTGAGCCACGGCCATGATCCCTGATCGATAGGACTGAGGTCTGCCCTGTGGTGTGCCCAAAAAGCCTGGCCTTGCATCCAGCATCCAATCCTCATCATGTTGATCTGTGGCTGCAGGCAGATGTGAGCTCCCCAGCCTGACGCAATTGATGAGTGCCTTTCCGAGATTGTCATGTACAATCTGAGGAGTTCTAGTGGGCGTTACATGATTGATGAATCTTAGTGCGCTCAGCTGTTGCGTTGACTGCTACACACAAATGCTGCACACATCGGCAGGCTGGAAAGATTGTTGACAAACAGGAGGTGGTACAGCAGCAGTAATCTGAAATGAAATGCAGGAACGAAAGGGAAGCGTGAACACAGTGTCACTCATTGACACACAGGCTTGATGCTAGGGAAACTTGGTACTGGCGGCACAAGCTCTGACTTGCGCTACTCAGCCTCATGTGTCATGAGGACGCGGATTTGGCCACGACAACGGCGTGGTGCAGGAGCAGTTTGTCCCTTCGGTAATGTGCTTCCAACTACAGGGCAGAGAGAGCCGTGAGCAGCCATGCTTGGTGAGCAACATGCGCAAGGCAGCCACCCAGCACCTGATCCCTGCGCTGGGAGCATCTTGCCCACAGCCATTCTGTGCATATCTGCAGACATCTGCCAATGTCTAGCACAGCACCAGCTGCTGGCAAGGGTCCTCCTATGCCCACCTGGTCCTTGCAGTAGCGCCAGGGGTGGCCAGGGCACGGCAGGTCCCTCACTGCCACCCACTTCCGCCAGTTGGCTGCCACCTGCTCAGCTGTGAGTGGCAGGCTGCGGCTCCTGCCACTGCTGCTGCGCGTGAGGGAGCCCGACCGCCGCCTCAGGCTTTCATCACTGCCTATGCTGCTTGCAGCACTGATCTGCTGGGCGGCAGAGGGAATGGGTGCAGGGCTCGAGGTGCTGGATGGGGACCCCTCTGCAGGGGCAAGACAGAAGACTTCACCAGATGCAGCTGCACTGCAAAGCAGCCGTGAAAGCTCAGGTGCAAAAGCAGCACAAGCAGCAGTAGTAAGGGGGCGAGCTGCTGGGGTGCAAGCCAGGCAACATTATGAAGTGCTGCAGCCACATGGCCTAGCATCTGAGAGGGGTCCAGGCATGTCCCACAAGCCCAGCAGGTGCTGCACTGCCAGGTAGGCAGGGGGCGCAATGCCCAGCAGGACTGACCTGCTTCAGGCTCCCGGCAGGCACCCCGACCTGCCGTCCCCCAGTCCCCGCTGGGCTGCCGCGCCGCCCTCATGGTCATCTTGATCAGCTGCTGCGTGGGGGGGTGCAGAGGGTTGGGCAGCACCGGCTTGCGGGCCCCGTTCCACTCCACGCCGTCGAACACCACCAGGCAGCGCAGCGCCCACCAGGGCCCATACTTGGGATGCAGGCAAAGGTTGGTGGACTCATCCAGGTGGGCCAGGCCAATGGCGTGGGCCAGCTGCTGGTAAGGGGCCCTGCGCCCACTGCTCAGCCCATCCGACTCGGTGTGGGACCAGAAGCAGCGGTAGGTGAGCCTGCAGGGTGCCAGACGCCGTGCTGTTTACGGCGAGTCAACGTGAGGACCTCCTGCCCCCACAAGAAAATAGGAAGCAATGCCGGTGCATGGAGAGAGTGTCATTGCTCAGGCAGGTCCCTGGACAACAGTGCCTTTCAGAACACCGGCGACAAGGGGGTTACAGGCAGCACGCACCCTTGCAGCGCCGAGTCCACGATGGCTGTCACCGTCCGCTCCACATATGCTTCCAGGGGGTTCTCAGCCTCAAGCAGGGAGGGGTCCCAGCTGCAGGCCTCCAGGAAAGGACGCCATATGTGCTTGGTGTTGCCAATCAGCACAGCCAGTGTCCTGTCCCCTGCAAAGCCCGCAAGGATACCAGGCCTCAGCATGTAGAGGCAGAGTCTGCAGCAGGCGCCCCCCGAGCCAAGCTCATCTGCGACCTGCTGGAGTGCACTGGCCTCACCTGCAGCTCCCTGCACGGGCACCTGGAATCCAAGGTTCGCAGGCATTGCCTCATTGAACCTGCATGCGGGAGGGGGCGCATGGCATGAGACATTGGCAGGTATGCCTGAAACACTCGCTGACCAGCGCAACCGCTAGGAACACTGTCAAAGGTGCCCTGGGCATCTCAGCACGTGAGTCCGTGGGGTGCTTTGGTGCGTGCAGGCTCTGCCCATCTGGTTCATGCATGGCAGGTTGACTGACAGCAGCTGGTCCTGATGAGCCTTAAGGGCACTGGCATTGGGGCATCGGTGCATGCGAGCGCTGATGAAAGGCTCACCAGCCGAGTTGACCTGGCTCCACAATCCCCTCCACACCCAGCAGAGCCAGATCCCTCCTCACTCTGGCGAGAAGCAATTGTCCCAGGTCGAGCTGACTTGACAATTTGTGGGACTTGAAATCTTGTGTGCCAAATGTAGACACAGTGGGCTGCAGGACAGAGATCGACATCGTCGGGCGGGACCGCTGCAAGCAGGTTGATGGCAGTTTGACAAGTGGAAGAAGGAGAAGTCATTTCATCCGAAGGATCCAGTCTGCCCACTTGCAGTTATACAATACCAGCTCTCTTGCAATCTTACATGCAGGCTGATGGGAAGTGTTGCAATTACTCAATTAGTGCATCCAAGTTCTTGCTACTCATGCGATGGTCCCACTATGCTGGGTGTGTGGTGTGGCCTGTTCTCAGATGCCATGCTCCAGCACTGCTGGGGCGTCACCGGCTGCAACTGCTGCTGACTGGAGGCTGCCCTGTCTGCCGAAGAGAGAGAGCCTGCCTGCATCAGCATGCAGCAGTGAGGCCTCAGGGGCTGCGAGGAAATGGTCCCCTCTCAGATTGACGCCGTGAGGAAGATAGACTGCTTCACCTCAACTGACCTCAACCGCATACACTTGTGCAGCTTGCTTGCGCCAATTTTCATCTGGCGCCAGAGTCCTGCCCGGCACCGAGTGTGTGAGCGCCTCTCCAGGGTGGCTGTTCATCTGAGTGCATGTCGATTGAGATGCTGCCTCCTCAGCAGCTGCTTCCTCCTCATCCTGCTGCCAGCGCCCCTGCAGCATGCGTGGCCGTGCTGTAGTCTGCTGGAAACTGCGGCCCTGTTGACGCTGTGCTGCCAGAGACGAGTCAGTCTGCTGGCCCTGCAGATTGCAGGCACCAACGCAGCAGGCTGGTCCATGCCTTGTCTTGTAAGTCAGTCTCAGGCAATGTAGGGGCAGATGCACAGTATCGTGAGCAGCACTGACTGCTCCAGGCTCCACCTTGCTCCCCCTCTCCTCCATGGCGCGGTCTGAGGCCTGCAGGCTGGCCCTGCTGGACACCAGGCCTGCACCCAGGGGGTCCTGCGCGGCAGCAGCTGCTGAGGACACATCCTGCAGAAGGGGGATCCCCTTTCAGTGAGGTTGCGCCGAACTCGCACAGAGGGTTGGCAGCTACATCTGCAGCCTGACAGCAGCTGGTGGTGACAACCTCTGCAGCAGGAAGGCTCAGTCGTGCGGCACCCCAGCCATGCTACAGCTGGCAAGGACTTAGGCTGGTGCGCTGCGGGAGGGTCACCCTCAGCAGCAACATGGTGGCTGTGGAACTGAGGCAGGCATGGTGGTGGACTCCTTGGCAGCGCCAATGTGTGCGCTAGGCTTAACAGGCCAAAGTGTGACCTGGAGCAGGGGTGCGACACTCTGCTGGCCTTGCCGGGCAGGCATGGGTACTGGCACCGAGGCGCAGCAGTCTGCGCACCTCGGTGGTTGAAGATGGCAGACTGCTCCTGTCCAACTCCACACAGGTCTGGGAGCGGCGCGGGACTGTCTTGATGACCGGCGAGGGTATCCGGCGGTCACCAGCATCCGCTGTACCGACAAAGGTGGGATCAGCTACCTTGGTGGCAGCTGGCGCAGCATGCGTCTGCCAGCCCGCAGAGCAGCCTGCACCGCCGCAGCGGCTGGCGGCAGGCACGACAAAACTACCACATGTTGCGAGATCACAGGAACTAGCTCCGCAGCTATAGGAGACAATTGAGTGCATACTTGTGCCAGCGCAGGCAGCCTGGGCTCATCCTCGGGCTGGCCCAGCAGAGCAGCACCCACACATGATGCCTCTCATCCAGCTGGCACTCTCTTGCTGATGGAACAGGCAACAAGCGAGGAGACAAGCAAGGAAACACAGGGGGAGCTCAGGTAGCTTGATCTCATCTCCTCAAGTCGGCCAGAGGGGAGTTGCAGCGCACTGTTTGCATGAGCCCACAGCTCACCCTGGCGCTGACTTGGCAGAAGGTGCACAGATTGTCAATCAGTCAGCCCAAGCTCACTCTCAAGCTGGCGGAAGAGCAAGTCCCGCTGCTCCATCAGAAACTTGTTCTCCCTCTCCAGGCGTGCAACGTTCTCTTTGGCTGCTGCACGCTCCTGCAGCAGGATGAGTCGCCTCTGGCTGAGCATTACATAGAGACAGACCAGCACAAGCATCCCAGGCATCACTCAGGCTGCTCCCATATTGCCAGCGCAGCCCCAGTGTGCTGCACTGGCTCCCTGCTGGGAGCAGGCTGTGGACTGAGGGAGCCTTTGGGAGAGGAGCCACACCCAAGCATGCAGGGCACCAGCAACACCTCCAATCAAGCATCTGACTGCGAAGGCCACACGCCGGCTTCTCAGGCACGAGCCAGTCTCTCTGCAGGTGCTGCACCTGCAACAGTGCTTGCAGCTGTTCCTGAAGGAAGGCAGCATCATCCTCTGGGTGCCGCACTGCCTGCAAGCTGGCACATGACCTCTTAGCCAGTGACAAGGCTTGCAAAAGCTGGACTGCCAGGTGGACTGGCAAGGTGGCGTGACAGCTGGACCAGCCCAGCAGTACACGGCCTGCCTTGATGTGCTGGTCCTGCTCCTGCTGCAGATGTTTAACCTGCGTTTTCAATGCCTGCACACCAGGACGTCTTTCAGCACGCTTTTCATGGCAGCAAATATGAATGCCAAGCAGAGCAAGCCGATGGGCTCACCATGGCTGCCATGTCTTTTGCTCTCAGCGCAGCTTGAGCCATTGCCCTGCGTGGGTGTGCAGTGCTTCTGGTGGTGCAAACCAAACAGGCACCTTTGCAGCAACTAATGCCAAAGGCTCACTGCTGGTGTGTGCTCAAGCAAAGTTCACGAACACACTCACATGAAGGTCTCAACATCCTTGAGCTGGCAGTGGTCTGATTGCATTGGCCGTATCAGCTTCTCGGAGTGGACCATGAACTGTGGTGTTGTACGAAGCCGCACTTTAAGTGTATATATACTTTGACCAAGAATGCCACTCTCACTCCAAGGGGTTTACAAGAGCGCTCCCCTAATCTTGAACAAGCCAAGGGGTATCTTGCATGCAAAGCTGTTGTTCTCATGGCGACTGCATGCTTTGAAAAACTACGGAGAGTGGACTTGGTCTAGGACAGCTGCATGGATCAGCCAGACTTCACATTGTTCATGCCACCTGCATCGCCGTGAAGCAATGTCAGAATTGCTGCGCAATCCACTGCATGCCCAGTGTCGAGCAGGGCTCACCATCAACACCAAGGACCTGACCAGTGATGAAGCTGTTGTCTGGATGCAACAAGAAGGCCACTGCGCGGGCAACATCCCCAGGCTCGCCAATCCTGCCCAGAGGATGCATCTTGAGGCTGGCCTTCAGTGAGGTTTCGCTCTTCCACAACTTCTCTGTGAGGGGCGTCTTGGTCTGCAGAGGGCAGACCTCGATGGCACAGCTATATTGGCTGACGCAACCTCATGGGAAAGGGCATCTGCAACAGCTCAGCTTACTTGATCACAACTTGCAAGAGCAAAGCAGTGCAACACTCACCAGGCCAGGTGCTACTGCATTGACCCTGATGTTGTGGCTGGCATATGTGCTTGCTGCCCCGATCATAAGGCCAGACACTGCGCCCTTGGCAGCAGCAATGCCCTCATGCTGGTGAACCCCTTTGTGAGCCACTGCAGGGCACAAGCCAGGCCAAGTGTCTAAGCGGGGCGTCAAGCACACATGGAGCAGACACAAGGCCGCAACAGGTGCAGCCAAACCTACCTGAGGAGGGCGTGAGCAGATTGGGCTGCTCAGCACACTGGTGTAGACAGGTGCAGCCACTGCAGCAAGCACAAACCTGATGACGACATCAACGCAACTGATCCACCCTTCTTGCTCTTCATCATTGCCTTGACACTGCCCTTGAGCACGTTGAAAGCCGACCACACGTTTGCTTGCAGCGCCTCTGCAAACTGCAGGTAGGCAGCACGAGCCCTCAGTGACAGGCTAGGCAGCGCGAGGCTGGACCTGCAGCATATCGAAAGCCTCTGGCAGGTCTTTTTCAGGAAGCAAAGAGGGGCAGTCACCACGGACCTGGCTGAACAGGTGAGCATTTGGTCCATGGCGGACCAGCACAAATGCCATATGAGCATGTGGCAGTTGCAAGGAACGCATCTCTTTTTATGAAGCAAGGCAGGGCAGGGTCCTCAGCGCAGGCACTCAAAGAGGGCCGTGCCTAAATTCTGGACATGGCGCCGCGTCTATGTTGGGAGAGCACGGTGGCAATGCACCTCTTCCTGGGTGGTGATGTGCAGGGGCTTGATGAGGACACTTCCGACCAGGTTGGTTACCCCACTGATGTGGCCGTGCTCCTGCTGCACTGCCATCAGCAGCTCCTCAACCTGCAGCATGATGGCTTCTGGTTGGCTTGTGTGTGGGCTGCCTGTGTGGTGCAGACCTTGCTGCAGCATGCCACTCACTTCCTTCCCGTTTCCAACATCCACCGTCATGACTTGACCGCTGCCAATGTTGCTTTTGAGCTTATCAAGCTTGTCCTGACTCCTGCCTGCCAGCACCACCTGTGCACCATCCTGCTGGGCCAACTGATGTGAGAGATTGCTTCCAATGCCGCCGCTGCGGCCATGATATTTGGCCAAGTCAGCAGCTACAGCAACCTGGCCCTGTGCAGCATGAAGTGCCACAGGACTGCACAGCACAGATTTGCCATGCAGCTCACCTGGCACCGAAGACAACATATACTGCAGGCAGAAAGTCCCAGATGAGCAGATCAGAAAGCTTTGCGTGGAACGCAGCACTCCCTCACAAGCTACACACAGTTGTGTGCAAGACATGCCAGATCAATGCATAGTAATCAGCCAGCATGATCTAGGGTTGCTTCTGCAGCAGCGCCATGACGCCATTGACTTGTGCAGCAGGCTGCCTACGCACCTGGTTTGAAGTTTTCTGAGGCATATGCCCTAGCCTGCTGAGCTGCTGTTGCATCCAGCGAGGCTAGCCGTGGGATCTGCCTGGTCAACTGTTTCAGCATGGTTGCAGAGTTGCAGGATGGACTGTGCAGGTCGACTTGCGTGCAGGTCAAGATTTCAACGAGGAGCAGCAGCAATAGCCACGTCTATGGCATGTGATCTGGAACCAGTGCAGATTCTAAATACATACATGACTGGGCAGTACACCCATGGACCCTAGCTTTAAACGCTGGCTCAACAACCACGGAGTGAAAGCTCATGGAATTGCAGTGGGCAACTTTGAAGGGGTGAGAGGAGTCAAAGCAACAGAGGCCATCCCAAAAGGCATGTCCCTTTCGGCCTTGCTAGTTTGTGTGTTCCTCTGCATGATATTCACCCCTGCACTGTGCAGGCGCCATGTTGCTGCAAGTGCCAGAGAGGGTGCTGATGTCCACAGCCTCTGCTGCACGAGACCCAGCTTTTGCTGCAGCTCTGCAGCGACTCCCTGAGGCTTCACTGACCCCAGAGGAGAGACTGACCTGCCACCTGCTGCACGAGGTGTCCAAGCAGGAGGCCTCTCTCTGGCTGCCGTACCTGAGGCAGCTGCCCCAGTCATACAACCTGCTCATGACGTGGTCAGAGGAGGCAGTCCAGGCACTGCAGGCCCCTCATGCAGTGCGGTGTGCTCAGGCTGCCATTCAGGCCGCACACAGCAGCTGGCAGGGAGCACGGCAGTTAATGCACAGGCTAGGTGGGTGGCAGACAGACTGCAGTGTGCTGGATTGCAGGTCTGGCTCTGCCTGATGTTCCATGAGAGGCTGCTGTTTGATGCAGGACTTTCAAGCAAGTATTGCAGCTGGAAGGCGTGGCTATGGGCTGCCAGCACAATTTGCAGCCGCACAATGCACGTCCCATTCTGCCCAGCTGGGGTTCTCACACCTTACGGTGGGTACTGCTCCAGCTCTTGCCATCACCTTATCAACCAGCATCAGCTGGCTGCAGGCCTCTATGCCGTATTCACTACTGGCTCTGCATGCAGGCGACCTGCATAACTACAGCCCTCCCGAACCCCCCGCCTTTCCCAACATTGGTGAGGCATTTTCATCATGACTCTCCACATTGTGCAGGCTGGCGCAAGTCACTGGCAAATCTAGAAAGGAGGATGCCAAGGTTCTGCCTGCTGTGCAGGCGCCTTCCATGTGAGGAGGCAGCACCCCTCCCAAACCAGCAGCAGTATTCATGAATCAGGGGATGGCGGCTTCCATGACACATTCCAGGAGTACTGCCTCTACGCCCGCAGAAGGTGAGGTGTGTGAGCTTTGGTAGCATGTACATCAGCCGAAAGTGAATCAACTCATGTGCCTGCAGCTACGCGCCTGGGGAGCAGATCATGCTCTGCTATGGGGAGTACACCAACCTTGAGCTGCTAGGTGAGGCTTGCTCAGCACAGGAACTTGCCTGCTTGAACTTCTCGTCAGCAGCTGCTGCTCTGCGCCGCAGAGCACTATGGCTTCATGCTGCCAGACAACCCTCATGACAGTGTCAGCCTGCCCCTTGGCCTCTTCAGTCAGGCTTTCGGAGCATATGCTCGCCAGCAGCCCTCCCCGACCAGCCAGCGACCTTTCCTTCATGCTAACGGCATTCCCTGCTGGACACTGCTGCACGATGTCCGCATGTTCTGTGCTTCACCGCTGGAGCGCGGCCAGTGGGCGCACCTGGCGGCAGCTTGTGAACCAATGACCCCTGCCTGTGAACGCCGAGCTTTGACTTTGTTGCTGAATGCATGCTACCAAGCTGCAACGCTCCTGCCTGCCCCCAGTCATGCTGATGGCGAGCTGTTGCCTGAACTGAACGCCCCTCAACAGGAAAATGTGCAGCTTGCTTTGCATTGGCGCGTCAGTCAGATGCGCATTATAGAGTGCGCTATCAACGGGCTGTCTTCAGCAATTGCTGCAATTGAGAACTGAGAAGCAGATGGGTGTTGTCTGGATCAGTCACTGCATGTTGTCGCCTCAGCTATCATGGCTTTCAAGTTGTCTACGACTTGTTGGGCAGCGTGCAGCTCCTGTTGCAGAGCTTGGACTCGCAGTCTTTTGGCAGGTGCCCAGCTACTCTGAACAAAGGTGGTGAGGGCATCAGGCTGTTCATGTTCCTGTTGGGGCAGCTGCCTGACAGCCATCTGATTCACTTCACTTCGTTCTGGGGAATGCAGCACATGCCGTGGCATATACTCAGGAGCAGACAGAGGAGCTGCTGCACTGGTGACTCCACTCATGGAGGCCACTGGTGCACTCGGCCTGCGTTGTCTGATGGCTGCTGTCAGATTGAAGTCTGGCTTGGCACTAATCGGGCTCAAAGCTGCCCGCTGCCACAGAGAGCAGGGCCTGAAGCCCATCGGGGAAGCCTCAGACTGCTCGGCCCTGCATGCTGCAGTGTGGGGCATGGCGTGCCAGACTGCTTGCTCTCTTCTGCTGCGATCCTGACACGAATGCGCCACGCGGCCTGCTGCTGATCTGCTTGGGACACCACCCCATGTCCTGCGCACAGGGAACAAGCGACCCAGCAGCTGACGCTCCCTCGCTCTGTCCAGCGTTTGGGATGGCCGGGCAGCAGCGACAGCAGCTGCAGAAGCCAGCCTGGCCTTCTCTCTGTCTTTGACTGGCACGCCGGCAGCGCTGCCGTGCACGCCCTGCGCCCTGGCCTTGGCAGCGACGGTCGACTCCCAACTGGCCCGCATCAGCGCCCCAAAAGCGCTGCCGTCCAGGCCCCTTAAGCCGTGCCGATCATGCGCAGCCTGTGGCTCAGGTCGACCTACACACAGGCCGTCAGAGATAGAGACACATGGGTTCAGGCCATGCTGCAGGCATGCATGTGACTGGCAAGCCTATGACCCAGGACGCGAGAGTTTTTACCACCACAGCTTGTGAGGCTGCAGCAGCAGCAGGCAAAGACGCAAAGCAGACCTGCTCACCGTTTGAGGGCTCTGCAGCCACAGGGTACCGTGGTTGGCATCCACCTGCCTGCTCTGGAGCTTTGCGCTCATCGCAAATCTTCTGGCGGATGGGAACCATGCAGCAGGGGCTCGCAAATGCGCTGGCAGCCCCACACTGAGGGCTTGCGGCAGCTGCCTGGAGCAGCTGCACATGCTCTGCGGTGGTGACGCCCAGCAGCCCAAAGTCGCCCACAGACAGGCAGCCAAGTATGTCCAACTCGATTTCCTCCTGCAGCACAGACGTACTTGGCAGATGATGAGTCTGGCAGCATGACAGCATGTACTGCTGAAGGCAGGGGCGTGTGAGGCCGTCAAGGACTGGTGCAGGCCAGAGTCAGCATGCTGGACACAGAGCCGTGTGCAGGCGTCAAGTAGTCTCTCCACCCAGTGCAGGTCAAGCTTCACAATTGATGCAGCGTCTACAGCGTGGGCGGCTCATAGCAGAGGCATGAGACGGTGGCGAGCAGCCCATTGACTCGTGCAGGCAAGAGTCTTATGAATTCAGTGCTAAGAAACGCTGGCTGGTTGCGTTGCTGAGCTGTCTGGACTCACCTGTTTGAAGGCTGGCCAATACGAGCTCATCCCCAGCCGCTGCAAGCAGGCAGCCATGCTGTTGCCACATGCGTCTGCCTCGGTCAGCCCCCCCTTCTGAGGTGATGTCTGGGGCACTGAGGGAGGAGGGCTATTGATGGCAAACCCAGCATGCGCTGCCTGCGCATCAGCATTCCAATGTGCTGAGGCAGCAAGGCCCCCTCTCTGCTCCTCGGATGAATGGGGCACAGCGCCAGCAGCTCCAGCAGGACATCCTGCTGGCTCCACTGCTGGCTCAGTCTCTGCAGATGCCGTGGAGCTGCTGCAAGAGCTGGCAGGGCGGCCATCCGCTGACATTCTGAGCAGCTTGCGCTCCATCTGCTGCCGTGGCTGGTGGGCGGCAGCAGGCTGCGACTGTGCAGAAGCCTCCTGCGAGGCTGTCCTGATGGATGTGCACCAGGCGACCTGACTGCTGAGGGCCTTGCGTTTCAAGGGCAGCGGTGCGTCTGATCTGCATGGGAGCTGCTGCTCAGGGTGATCCTGAGGGCTAGCAACGACCTGCCACTCAGCAGCAGGCCTGCTCCTGCAGCTGCGCAAGTGCAGGTGCTGTCGCTGGGATGTGAGGTTGGCTAACTGCTTCCCACACACAGGACAGCAGCCCTCCATGCAGGCACCCATTTCAGTCTGCCTGCTAGGAGAGGATCACTTCTCGAGAAGTTTCAGGTGTGACCGCAGCGCATTGCGTATGCTTAATGTATAGACGGGTTGGGAGGAGGGTCAAAGGCCTGGGTCACGAGCATTGTGGCGCCATGTCTCCATGACTGATCAGGATGCTGGATAACCAGATAGGCTAGGCTGCAAGATCAAAGTTGCAAATTTGCTCGCCCACACTCATCCCAACCCTTCCGATGGCAGGGTCTCTGAGGAAGCTCAAAAAGACCAGAGCAAAGGTTGGAGCTGAGCTTGTTGTGGGCTTCCTGGCTGCTCCTGGCACCTTCACCCCATCTAGCTGAGGAACTGTTGCAGGTTCAAGTTGGCAGGCAGAAGCGCTTCAAGAGGCCTGGCCACCGCACACAAGTGCCTCAGGAACTTAAGCAGCAGAGTGGGAGTAGACTTCTGCAGAAGTTGGAGGAGAGGTACAAAAGGCCTTGGCAGCTTCCTGTGTTGTTGCCTGTCACAGCCAGGCTCGGTGCTCAGTGGTGCCGCTACGATGTGCAGGCCGGCCTGGGATGAGAGCCAATCTGTGCTAGCAAACTACAAGGGGGCTTTTGTGGCCAATGCCAATGTAGGCTTTGGCCGCAATGCATTGACTGAGGAGACAGCTGGGCAGCCTGGCGATGAGAGCCAGGCTGCCGCATTCCAGCCCGATGACGGTGCGGCTGTCTAAGGGCAGCTCTGTCCCCCTTTCCTTTCAGCTGCTTGCATCCTGTACACAACAGAGAGGTGCTACTGCAGACTTCAAAGCCGAAATTCTTGGGGAGGTGCGTAGCAGCGGCCCAGCTTTACCTGCAAAGCTCACGAGCACCCAGCAGCGCATTTTTGAGGGCTTACTGGCAGCCCATGGAGACGATCTTGAGGCTATGGCAAGGGACAAGAAGCTCAATCCCATGTTGCTGACAGCTGGCAAGTTGCGGAAGATGCTGCTCAGCTATGAGGCCTTCAGAGACAGACCCCAGGCGAAGACCCCCTTCAGAACTCCTCACAAGCGCCTTTGGTGATATACTGATCATGCCTTCACCAGTAGGGTAGTATACTGCATTTCATTTCAATATGAGGGGGAATTCTTTGATGAACGCTCTTGCTCAAGGTGCACCAAGCCGGCCTCACACTTTTAAGTGTCATGGACCTGTCAAAACCGCTGAATGAGGCTTGCCATGGGGGCCTTCCCTCAGAGTGGCATGCCTCCTGTAATCATGGGGTCGGATTACTTCTTCACAGCCTTGGACACCTGCTCTGCAGCCTTGTTGGTCTCCTTAGAGGCCTTGTCACGGGCAGAGGCCATCAGCTCCTTCCGCTTGCCAGCCATGAGACCCCTCTTCTTGATGCCTGTGGGAAGCAGTGCAGGCATTCCCACAAAACTAGAAGGAGCGCGCACCATTCGAATCTCCAGGGAGTTGTGCAATCAGCAATCTGCAGGGCACGCTCAGGCTGCCCTCCTTAAATTGAGCAGCAATCACACCTGTCATGTCGAAGGCGCTGCCTGACGCTTCTGTGGAGCTGAACTGCTTGCCCAGCACCATCTTGGCATCTGCGGCCAACATGCTGCCTGAAGCAACAGTCAGCAGAGCTGCGAGGGCCACAGCAGCGACAGGGTTGCCTGCCTGCTGCTCTTGGCGGTGTGCCACTGCCCGCACAGGGAGTCTGGTGCTTCTGCACCTTGCCTGCAGAGATGGTTCCAATTCAGAGTTGCCAGCTCAGGTGCATGCTGGCAAACACTGCTTCTGCGGCAAGCTTCAACTCACGGGCTGAGCCAGGGCAGGACTGCGAAAGCTGAGCTGTGCGACCACCATATCGACTGCGGGTCTGCAAGCTTAGGGGTGCAGAAGCAGATTTGCAGCAGATTGTGTGGGTCAAGATTGTGTGGGTCAAAGGCTCAACCAGCCTGCAGGGGCGCTAAGCGGCAGCAACTGCCTCATGCTTTTGAGGCTTTGCGCAGGCCCCTGGACTATCATCAAAGATGGCCCCTGGACTATCATCAAATTTTAAGTTGCTCTTGGGCAGCGTTTCATAGGCTGTCACCATGTCTCTTTTGCTTGTAACGAACTTGCAGCCCAGGTGCTTGGACTAGCCCCCCAAAGATCATGCGCCCAGCTGCAGCAATCAATTCAACAAAGCAGCTTTGAGGGACCGCTCACCAGGCCAGCTTAGCTCAATGGTCAGCCCAAGTCTATAGTCAGCTTGCAAGCACTCTGCCAAAGCATACAGCCGCAGTGTGCAACTGAAGCGTGTAGAGTGGGCAGGCTGGCTGGCTGCACCTGCACCTGCCCCACCCCAACGCCAAGCAGCCCAGGCATCACAACAGGAGCCCAGCATGGTCAGCAGCACTTGCGGCATCAGCAGCTGCCTTGCTGTTGGCCTCAAACTCTTCATAAGGGCCGTGATGCTGTCAGACATTTGTGCCAGCATGCAAACTGTGACACAATGTGGCAGTGTCCTGCAGTAGAGGTCGTTATGATATAAAATTCTTCTGCCTCATGCAGAGGTGACAAACTGTCACACAGGCCTGGCAAGTCGATTGCTTCCAATGGCGCAAGGTGTGTCTCCGCATCCATTGTATACAACAGGCATAGAGACGTCAGAATGAAAAGCACGAAGTTGGCCAGAATTTTAGCCCAGAAAGAGGAGGCCAGGGAGGGAGACATGCACGCAAAAAATGGTCAAGACCACTCAGGTCTGAGAAATGTCAACTGAATCTGGGGACCTGCAGGCGTGCCTTGCAGGTGAGCTGGGAGGCGCTGCTCTGCATGCCATAGATGCTGCGCAGCTTGATGCGCGTCTGCTGCCCCTCCTCCAGCGTCCCATCATCCGCACAGTCCACTTCCTGAAGGATGCGCTCCACCTTGATGAGCACGTCTGCCTCTGCTGCAGTCAGGGCATCCACTGCATCCTGTGCGAGCAGCTGCCGCAGGCTGGACTGCAGGGGCTGCCTCAAGCCAAAGCCCAGCAGGACCTGGGCTCTGAAGGCGGCCTTGCCGGCATCGAACAGGTTGTTGGAGCGAGGCTGGCCCCAGGCCATCTGTTCTGCGGCCCTCTCCGCCGCGACACAGTCGTTCAGCAGGCAGCACAGGCTGGAGCACAGATTAATCCACCGGCGGAACGGGGCCCAGGCGGACAGTACTGCCTGCCACCAGGCTAAAAGCGGCTGCCTGCCTGCCTGCCACCTCACACGCAGGGCGATGCAGTCTGCTGTGATGGTGAAGGCCTGGCCCAGCACCTCAAAGGCCGTTGCCCAGTTGAAGCCTGCATAGCAACAGCCTGCACTGAAGAGACCCCTTGATCACGCACGACTCCCTGCCGGCCGCCTGACACACAGAGAGGTCCCCGTTGAGCTAGGCTGCTGCTGCACCCATTCTCGCCACACGGCCTGTGCTCAGCAAAGCATGAGAGGCTGCTGGTGCAGACATGTAACTGCATAGTAGCGCAACAAGCGCACAGAGCTCACGTGTCAGCGTCAACAGCATTCGCTGGACATGCTCGGCCACCTTGGGCTGTTGATGGAGCCACAGCTGGAGCAGACCAGCTGCCAGCTGATCATGGGTCTGCCGGAAGGGCCCAAGCTGATAGGTTTTGCCTAGGCGGCCTGCGCGCAGGGGCTTGCTTGAGACGCCACTGTGCACGTTGTAGCTTTGCAGTCAGGCAACTTGAATCAGTGCAGCCAGTGCGCTGCAGCCCCGACCTGCTCTGGTCAGCGTCTTGGCCAGGAGCCAGCCCGCACCAGGCAGAAGCTCGGGGGCATCATGCCGCATGCGCAGGTGTGAGCGCAGCAGCCCTCTCAGCTGGGGGAACTGGACAGCGCTGCCTTGACAAGCAGCTGGAGCTGCCAGATCCTCGGCAGCACTAGCCTTCACGTAGCGCTTTCGGCCATCGGCATCTGTGATGGCCCGCAGCTGCTCGCCAGAGGAGCTGCTGGCCTCTAGACTGCCAACTGCAGGCCCCGCAGCTGCAGGAAGTTCTGCAGAGAAGGTAGCATTTGTTTGCACAGCAGGCAGGCCCTGAGTGGCCTGTCCAGGCGTGGCAGCGGCACTGCTGGGCAGCTCAGGCTCTGCTACGAATCGGGACCACAGATCCTCCTCGAGGAGCAGACTGTGCAGGCGTGCGCAGGAGCAGGCCACGTGCGACACATCTGTCAGCGCCAGCTGGGCCAGCACCAGCAAGAGAACTTCTGCGGGCAGCTCTGCAAGCTGCAGGGTGCCCCTGCTTGCAACTCCTGTGCACGAGGTGTGCTGAGGCGCATGGGGACTGTGCTCGTTGGAGCTGTCAGGGTCTTGTACAGGCTGATAGGAGTCCTGCATCAAATGTTTGTGTGATGTATGAGCAGGCAGCATCAAGCTAGTGCACATTGAGTGCAACAGGATCCATCCTTGCCTCAGACAATTCATCCAAGTCCTTGAGCCAGTCCTGTGCCATCAGATGGAAGTTCTAGGCATACTTACGAAAGGCTGGGGCTCCTCAAACTTCCTAACTTCTGTAGTGTGTCATTTAGGTTGGGCATCTGATACTTGGCGACTGAAAGACCGTATGCCAGCTCCTGCACTGATCAGACACAGCAAATTGCGCCTTAGGACACTTGGAGCCCCTGGAAGAATCTGCAAGCCACGAGCCTACCTACGTACAGGAAGAATGAGCCCAACTTATACTTATGGAGAACCTGTAATACAGCCAGCCCCAGCCCTGCATAGTGCCACCATCATACTGCTACATGGCCTTGGAGCATCAGGTGTGCCTCCCTGCCAGCACATATCTGCTGTCCACACCCGCCACATCATCATATGATATAAGCTGCCATCTGCAGGGCAGAGCCTGTCGGCCATCGGTCCCACCTTAAGGCTGCCTCACGTAAAGTGGGTCTACCCAAATGCTCCGCAGCGCCCCGTGGGCATCAATGGTGGTGCAGTCGGGCCAGCTTGGTGAGCTGCGTGATGTGAGCAAAGTCCATGCATGGTGGAGTTCTGCTGGTACCCACCGCCGGCTGCCCTGCACATGCAGGTTTGATTTGGCAAACTTCAATGGCCTCCTGCAAGGCCATGTCGATCATGAAGGTGTGCACAGATGGCTGTGAGCTCAGCATCATCACGTACAGTGCTTCAGTGCAGCAAAGGCTGCACATCCTGTCCAGCAAAGGCTGCACCTGCTCATTGCCAAACAATGGGGGCTTCTGCTGCCTTAGCCCTGCTTTGCTCTGCTGCAGGGGTCAAGCATTCAGCTGCCTATGTACAAGGCCTGGTAGACAAGGAAATTGCTGCTGGCATTGCTGCCAATCGGATCGTCGTGGCTGGATTCTCCCAGGGCGGCCACCTGGCGCTGAAGACAGCCCTGTTCAGTCCCCAGCGGCTTGCAGGCTGTGTGGCCCTCAGCACGTGGCTAGAGCCACTGAAGGATCAGGTGATGGGATGCAGCCAGCCTTGCCTGTATCGTGCTGCGTCAGCTCACCTGGCTGACATCCCTCTCAAAAGAGAGACATCAGCTTCAGGACAAGACCAACCTGCAGTGGCAGTGACTGCTCCACTAGACAGAGAGCTGAAGCAGAGCATGCATGGCGATCATCAATTTGCTGCACTGATGTGCAGATGCCAGACATCAATAGCTCCTATGTGTGCAGGTCCCAGAGAGCAACAGAGCCTTACCCGTTTTTGTGGGGCATGGCACCTCTGACACCTTATTGCCAAGTTTTTTAGCACAAGCCACAATGGGCATCCTCAAGCAGCAGGGCATCAGAGATGCAGAGCAGCATATATACCAAGGACTGGGACATGCCACCAATGCCCAAGAGTTGGATGATGTCAAAGACTGGCTTGCCAAAGTCATCCCAGAAGCACGCATCACAAGGTACACACCTGGCAGCGTGGAGTTGTTCTCCTTGTACCTTGTAAGATATAGGCGGCAGATTCTGGACGCAGTTGGTGATCACACGCTGCCTGCTGGCTGCAGGGAAGGACTTGAAAAGATGTCAGGTGAGCCAGTGCTGCAACGTTTCACGCCTTTTGTGCAGTAAGCATCGGGCTGCTGTGGTTTTTGTGGTGCACTGGTGACCGTGAGGTATCCGCTGCTGCAGCAAAGCAACTCAAGGCTTTCCTCGCATCGAAAGGCATCAGCACGGCTGGCATGCTGGAGAAGCAGGAATTACTTGAGAGCGCTCGGCGAGCACTCTGAACCATGTTCAAGAGGCAACCAGAGGAACTGCCAATGGTGTTGTAGCACTCCCAGTCTTTGGACAATTTGATTGTTTTCATTTACCATCAGCATGAAGCGCACATGCTGCTGGCTTCATATTACATACGGTCAGTGTCCAAACATCTACAGGCCTCTAGCAGGTGGGAGAGGAGCCCGCATAGTTGAGAGACAGAGGGGTTGCACAGGCTGGTGACTGCTGAGAGAGCTGGCACTATTTCACAGCGACAGCTGTGCCAGCCATTGCGTCCAGCTTCTGCAAGAGCTGCTGGGAGTAGGAGGGGCTGTAGTACCGCACAATCTCCTCGGGGAAGCTGCTGTTGATGATGTCCACTGCCTCCCTAAGGGAGCTGCCTGATGCCTCACCCATCTGCTGCACAGCTGCCAGGCCGCCGGAGTGCACAAAGGAGGAGCGGCTGGTGGGGTCATTGGCCAGCACCTTGCCCACCTGCTCCAGGACCATGCTCATCACGCTTTCAGGGAGCTGCCTGCAGGCAGGGAGGGCAGCAGGCGCTGGGTCTAGGCGGGCCAGACTGGGGCCAGATCAGGTAGGCTGCTCTGCCAGCTGGCAGCATCCCTGTCAGCCAGTGCAGGCGAGGCGATCCTCACCTGTGCAGGGGGACGTTCATGGGAAGGCAGGCAGAAAGACGGTCATGCACACAGGCTGGACAGTGCAGATTGCACCATATGCACCGGCTTGTCCACCGCAGGCATGCTGGGTCAGCTTGGCACGTTGCGCAGTGAGGGTGCTGCAGGGGCATCCCCATAGACATTGCAGGGGTCCTCTCATGCGGGTGTGCCCCCACCTGTGCACAAGCATGTCCAGCGCTGGCAAGTTGGTCAGCTTGGCCACCACTGCCTTGAGCGCCTTGCGGCACTTGGTCTTCAGGTCCTCGCTGCTGTGGGCATCGTTCTCCAGGGTGACCAGCAGGGGCAGCACCCCCGTGTCAGCCACCGCCTTGGCGTGGTCCGAAGTGTGGCGGCCCACCTGGCCAATGGACCAGGCTGTAGCGCTCTTCATGTGGTCCTCGGGCTCCTCGTGCAGGGCCTGCACCAGCGGCGCCTGCAGGGGCAGGAGTCAGGGTACACAAGGTGAAGGAGCTGACAGGCGGCTCCGGGCCTGCATCCAGCAGCAGAGGGTCCACTGGGCTCACACAGGGCAGCCTTGCTCAAATGAGCAAGCAGGGGCACTCAGGACCTGCAATGACAGCGCCCTGCAGGGAGCAGGCAGTCGGCGTCAGGCAGATGAACACACAGCACAAGGGGTGAAAGACCACCGGCTGCAACTGTGTAGGCAAGCCAGCCAGTGCGTCCAGGGCCTGCAAACAGTGCCCACCGTTGCCCCACAGCTCAGCCAATCCAGCTCATCAAGAGCTGCCTGATCAGAGCCTGCAAGAGCGCCAACATGCAGTGATGCTGCTGTGTGCAGGCTGCATAGGTTGCCCCCCTGACTGCATTGCTGCATGCAGTTTTTGGAATAAAGTTCAGGCTGTAACAGGCCACACCGCTGCATGCAGGTTGAGAGCACAGTCCAGTCCTGGCAGGCAACACTGCATCAAGTGACCTCTGCCTTTCTGTGCCAGATCCAGGCGGGCAGTGAGTGCTTGGAAGCCGCCGCCCGCAAATGGGTCGCACAACCAACAAGACGGAAAAGCACAGCAGGCTGCGCTCAGCGATGACGGCCAGGCACAGCTTCTTGCTGCATATGCAGCTCACAGACACTGTGCAGGCCACACCAGACTTCGCTGGCACAGACAGGTTCCGGAGAGAACAAAACACGCACCAGGCCACGCTCAGCAATGACGGCCAGGCCCAGCGTCTCGCTGAAGGCTGCGATGTAACCCAGCGCCATGATGCCAGGCAGGCGACTGTTGCCCTTGCTCTCGCTAATGTAGTCTACCAGCGCGCCTACACCGCCGCTGCCCACGATCAGCTGTGCCAGCTCCGGGGTGTGCTTGGCTACCTGCCGTGCAGAGGGGTTAAGCCCGTTGGTGTCTTGCTGGACACCTAGTGGTGTATGCTTGCACATGGAGACACCCGCTTCTCCCTGTGTTGTACAGGCCCTCAGCTGTCAGATTGACATCTACCTTAGCAGCAGCGTTGCAGAAGGCCTTTGAGAAATTTTAGACAAGCAGACGTGTGTGTTTGACCCAAAACAGGTGTGGGGGGATCATCTGCCTCATTGAAAGGACTCTTGAGCTGCAGGACACAGGGGTCACCATGGAGGCTGCATGCCACTCACCTCACGCACAACGGTGGCTGTGTGCTTGCGCACCAGCTCGTCGGGGAACTTGAGGCAGGTCAGGATCTTGGGGAAGACCTCTGCCTCCACCACTACCTCAGCCAGGTCCACACTGTGCTTGGCAATCTGGGCCAGCGCGCAGCACACCTGCAGGAGAGAGGACATGCGCGCTGTTCAGGCATGGGAGTCTGCACATGCATCACTAGGTGGCACAGCTCCAGAATGTGTACTTGCGCAGGTCAGTCACGATTGTGTGCATTAATTCTGGATGTGCAGGTGGCAGACACAGGCAGGCAGGGCATGACCACTCAGGCTGGGCAGGCATGAGGGTCTGTGAGCACAGCTCTAAAGGGGACGGCCTGCATTCAGCGCAAGATAAGCTCCAGGGAGCATCACACTGAACTAGCTCATGACAATCAGCTGCTGACCTGTCGCTTGAGCTTGGCATCCTGATTGACCACAAGAGGGGCCAGATACGCCACAGCACCTGCAGACAAGCAAGCTTGCGGCTGGCAGCCTGAGGTAGAAGAAGCCAGGACGATACTGTGTCCCACATGCATGTCGCTGGCAGAATCACAAGCAGGCATGCGGCTTGCTGCAATTGGTAGGCTTCGTCCTTGGCCACATCAAACAATACATCAGCATCAATGTGGCCAGCTGGCTGACCTGCATCCACCACACCCTGCGCCAGCTCGGGGGTGTGTTTGGCGATGTCACTGAGCGCCGAAGCAGCCACCCGCTTCAAGGACAGCTCCGGCTCTTGTACGCACAGCACCAGCAGCGGCACAGCCCCAGCATCCACCACCTGCCAGCACAGGGAATGGGCACTGTGAGCAGCATGGGCGGCAGTGCAGCATAGGGAGGGTGCAGAAGTGGAAGCTCATATGTGGACGCCGAACATCCATACCAGGCCAGCACATCAGGCTGGCTGCCATCTGGTTCCCTGTGATCCCAGGCTGCCACCTGAAATACCGCCAGCCTTTGCTGCAACCAAGATTGCTGGGCGGCCCAGCAAGCTGCGATGCATTATGAAGCCATGGAAGCACGCATGCCACAAAAGCAGAGCAGGCCTGCAGACCTGCTGCGCCAACTCGGCTGTGTGGCCTGCCACATAGCCCAGGGTGAAGCATGCGGCCTCCTTCACTCCAGGGTCAAACTCCTCCAGGCAGGTCACCAGACTGCTGAGGGAGCCTGCAGGGCACAGGGACAGCTTTGCTTAGGCAGCAACCCCAGTGCCAGGCTGAACACCATATATCAGGCGTTTGCTGAATCAGTGCAAGCACGGCACGCATGCTTGACAGAGCAATGCAAATTCTGCCTGCGGCAGCCATGCGTGCATCCCAGGCAATGCAGCGGAGCAGCAAATGCCAGGACTTTGAGTTGAGACATTATGGCCTAGGTTGTGGCTTCACCAGTGATGCTGCAAAAGCAGAGCCTGCCGGCAGTCTGGCAGCTGAACACTGTCTAGTGGCCACATGGCTGCTTTGCATGCACACACACCGCAGTCCACCACTGCCTGGGCCAGCGCAGGGGAATGCTTGGCCACCGCCCTCAGGCAGTAGGCAGCCGCCTTCTTGTAGAAGCGGTTCTGTTCAGCCAGGGAGTAGACCAGTTGGGGCAAGATCTCTGCCTGGACAACTGCCTCAGCCAAGTCGTCGCTATAATTGGCCAGGTGGCCCAGGGCCATGGCTGCTGACTGCTGAATGCTGCAGCAGCACAGGGCAGGGCCTGTCAGAGGTGCATGACCCTGTTAGGTCTGCAGCAGCATGGTGCAGTGGGAAGGAGCACTGCTGTGAGAAGTCGCATGACCTGCTGGATGCCGCAATGCATTGGAGCTGGGCTTGCTGCATGCTACAGTGCAGGGCAGGGCTTGCCGGAGATAGCAGAGCACAGTCTGAGTTGCATGGCCCTGCTTCATGCAGGCCATACATATGAAACACACATGCAACAGCGAAGCCTTGCCTGGGGACATTGTCCAGCAGCAGGGGCCGCAGCAGCTTAAGAGCGCCTGCCTGCTGCAGGGCTTCCACATTCTGCATGGGCAGGAGCAAGAGGCATTGATGCAGGGGGCCAATCTTGTCAGTTGATTGCTGCCTAACCTAGCAACATGCTACTTATGAAGCAGGCCGTCCCCTGCAGGCCAAGAGCTCACCGGTGGCTTTTTGGCCATCTCTGTCACGGCTGTGACAAAGGCCACCCTCTCCTTTTGGTACACCTCAAACACCTGTAGAACTGCACGGGTAGCCATTGCGAAGCTTGTCTAGTGATGGCTCCCCAACCAAATCGCTGCCCAAGCCGGGGCTGTCGCAAGTAGAGGACCCTCTTGATGGGATTCTGGCCTAGGGTTGGCTTCACATGCCAACTTCAGACTGGTCTTGATCCATGAACAAGGCCCAACAGCCTCTGGGTGAAGCCGTGGGACAATTTCGCCGTTAGCATGCCTGGGTTCTGGTTGAACAGCTTTGAACCTTGGACTTGGGAATCAGTACGCAGCTCAGCAATGACCATGCTGAACAACAGGATCAGCATTCTCCTGGCTGCCTGCCAAGTACACTGAACAATTTGGAGGTGCAGTCAGGACATGACTACCTCCAGCAGACGCAGACCTCAGAACTCCAGGGGCAGCTACTTTAGCACGGACCTGAGGCAAATTGAGAGACACATTGAGATTGACAGACACACATGAAGAGCATCCCGCTCATCTGGCTCAGCTGCGATCGATTCGAGGAGGGTCTCCCCTTTGTCGGGCCTACTGGAGCACAGCCAGAGACCACAAGAGCTGCGCAAGTAGGCCCGCAGCAGCAGCCATTGCAGCATGACAAGCTCGCCCTGCATTGCTAAGTCAACAGCTGGTCAACCGCTTCATCTATCTGCACGGCAAAGGCTGGTACTGACATCCCAAAAGCTCTCTGCAGAACATGCGGTTTGCATGTGGCATGCACAAGGCATGCCCTTGCATGTGCCAACAAAAGACTGGGCCTGTGTGATCAAGGTGCCCTTCGTCCAAGACAGAGCCAGCAGCACTCCACATCATGGGCGACAGTTGGGGCAGCAAGCAGCAGCATCCACAAACCACTTGAAGGGTAAGCATAGAGCTCAACACCACCCCCTGCTGATCTTGAGAGGCTCTCAATGTTCTCCCACTGCTGCAGAGCTGACCAGCCTTGAGACAGAAGTCAGGACCAGAGACGACAACCAGCTTATTCATGAGCCAGAGGCTGCGGCAGAAGAGGAGGAGATGCCTCAACCAGCAGTCCTAGTCTTCAGCGGAGGCACAGCCTTCAACAGCGTTGCAGGCAAGCCACGAGATCTGCTTCAGCATTGTGTCTGAGACTGCAGGTTGCTGTAGTTGGGCCTGTCGAGAGTCTGAACCCTAGAGCAACACAGCAAGCTGAGTTGACAGCCTGTATTTGCTGACTGCAGGTAGTCTGCAGAACTTTACCACAAGGATCGCCCATGTGCTGCCAGTCTCAGATGATGGCGGCAGCACTGCTGAGATTGTGAGGGTGCTGGGGGGCCCTGCTGTGGGCGACATACGCTCCAGATGCCTGCGCCTGGCGGATGACACCAGCGCTGAGGTAGGCACAGGAGGCAACCATGTCAGATCAGCCTGCCAGAGCTGTCTGGTCACCGAGCTTTGCAGCAGGGGTGATGCTGCGGCTATGCATGCCTGCTCACAGCTCGCTGTATGGAAGGCAGTGTGTAAGCTGCTGGCATGCAGGCTGTCCTCAGAACCAATAGTAGAGGGGTAGGGTTGTATCCCCTTAAACACCAGGTGGCCCACTGGTGCAGGCCAAGGCAGTTTGGGACGCCCTGAGTGCCATGGCTGGCACCCCTGTCAGCAGCACTGAGGCCTAGAATCTAGTCACCACCCAGCTAAGCAAAGCCTCCTACTGCAGGGCTGCAGGAGCTGCTGGCGCGCAGGCTGTCCCCTGTGGGCAGTTTCTAGGTCCATTGTTGCAGGGTGTGTGTGAGGCCCAGCAGGAGCAGCTCGCTTCTTCCTGCTGCAGGGCAAGGCGGTGCGGGAGCTCCTTGCGCACAGGCTGTCCCCTGTGAGCAGCAATGAGGCCAAGCGCGAGTGGTACGAGATTGTGGAGGGGGACCACGACCTCTGGAGGGGGGTGTCTGAGCCCTACAAGCACACCATCCGCGCCTTCCTTGTCCACTTCAATACGGAGATCCAGCGCAGCTCCACTGAGCGCTTCAACTTCCGCAACGGCAGTGTTGGTGAGCCCAGGGGGCTGGCTTGTTGCGCAAGACAGGTCGCGCGTCACCCGCGCCCAAACCGGCGACACTGGCATGGCCGACGACTCCAGGGCCTGGTCCTTGCCACCATATGCGTGCAGCATTAGAAGCCAGGGCTGCCGTGCTCAGGGTTTGGTGCTTGGAGGCCGGCCGCCTGCTGCTCACGCTGCTGCCCAATAGTTCCTTGCTGCTCATCAGCACCCAAAGGCCCTGCAGGGCCAGCTGTCAGGCCTTGCCTGCATCTGATAGGGTTGCGTAGGCCTCATTTATGACTGCTTGCCAATGCCAGGCTGGTGGGTGTTCCAGTGCTGGGTGCACCTCTGTCTGGACACTGCTGGCCCGGCAGGAAGCAATGGTCATCCTTCAGGCCGCTTATCCCCTGACATGCGCCACAGCTCACAGCAAGTGCTCGCTATCCAGATAGGGCATGCTGCTGGACCCATCACCCACCGCTTGCTGCCTGCTGACTCCCTGCTGTCGCCCTTGCAGGCAACTTTTTCTTTGCTGGCGCCCGCACCTTTTTTCGGTCCCTGGAGGCAGCCATCTTCCTGTTTTCGCGTGTGGCACGCATCCCTGAGGGCTCCCGCGTCTTGCCAGCCATCTGCACTGAGGAGCGCATCACCCTGGGGGCCCAGCTGGTCACGGGGGCGGTCATCCGGGGGCAGAATGAGATCTCCCACCCCTCAGTGACAGGTCAGCCTGCAGGATGTGTAGCAGGGGAAGCCATGGAAGGACCGTGTGTGCCTTGTCAAGTGCAGCGAGCTGGCAGACTGCTAGGACAGGCACGGGGAATTTGGTGCAGTGGCAACACTCTCAGACTTGGCCGCTGTGATCTGCCTGCCGTGGGCAGTCAGGGGCTTACTGCATGCCCATGCTATGGGTGGCTGCCACATGCTTGGTGTCGGCTCCAGCTCAATCACCTTCAGTGTGTGCCACGTGCCAGGCCCTGCCAAAGCCCCACCTCTGCCCAGGTGATGCTTCTGTCCTGGCTGCAACCCACCTGTTCTGCTGACTTGCCTTCCACAAGGCGCCCTCACTGCTCAGCATTGCACCTTCAGCAGATCGGACCTTCGACGACATGCGGCCTGCTGCAGCGCTGCAGCATGCCCATCCCACCTGGGTGGGGAAGCAAGCACTGTATGGTCAGCCAGCGCGCCAACACACCACCCGCCGCTGCTCTGCAGAGTCCCCTGGCCCCTCGCAGGTGGTCAAGCACGAGCGGGGGCCCCCCCTGCAGGCGCCCATCGAGCGCATCTTCTACCTCTCCCGCGAGGGGCGCGACAGTGAGCACGAGGTCCACCCTGTGCCCAATCCTGCTGTGCTGGAGGAGCTGGAGACGTGTGACGCCATTGTGTACGGGATGGGCTCCCTGTACACCTCCATCTGCCCCTCCCTTGTTCTGGAGGTGAGCAGTGCTGCAAACTGCATGCAATGCAGCCACTTGGGCAGGTTGGATGCTCTGATCCAGTACAGGGTGGCCAGTCGACTGGCTGGTGGCCATGGACCACCTGTGTCTGGCCCACGCTCATGCTGAAAGGGATTTGCTCAGGGCCAAGCACGGCGGCAGGGCAACTTGCAGGGGTTGGCAGTGCAGTTGATGCCTGCCCACACAGCTCCACATATGCCCGTCCTTTGTGCTGGAGGTGAGGCATGCAGCACAATACATTCCTGCTGGTGGTGAGGCTGATGACACGACACAACAGCAGTCTAGCAGGGCAGCTTGCAGGGCCAGAGGATGCATCAAGGCCGCCGTACACTTCGCACTGGGTCTCTCTTGTGCTGGAGGTGTCGGCCGACTGGTAGCCTGGGTTGCTGAAGCACAGCCAGTGTTCCGGCGCATTGGGGTGGCCTGCCCTGGCTGGGCTGCCTGGGTGCTGCAGGGTGCCATGCATGTCCAGGGAGCCCTCCCTGCTCAGGCCCACAGGCTGTAGAGTCAGGAGGGCCGCATGCAAGCCAACACGACGCCTGGCGTGGCAAGCTTCCAGGATGAAATGCACAGTGGCAGCTTGGGGGGGTGCATCAAGGTGCATCAAGGCCGCTGGCTGCATCAGCGGACAGGTGCCAAGCTTCTGCCATCTGCCGTGGTCATCCTGCATGAACCTATTCCGACAGGTGCCCTTGCCCATAGCTGAGCTGGGCCCATAGCTGAGCTGGCAATTATCAGCAACCTGGCCACTGTGACGACGCTTGATACGACTCTGTGCTGCCTGCAATGCAGGGCATTGGGGAGCGCATAGCCCAGCGCTTGGTCCCCAAAATTCTGATTCTGAATGGCAGTCATGACCGGGAGACTTCAGCCTGTCGCTCCCACGCAGGGCCCCTGACAGCAGCTGGCATTGTGCAAGTCATCTGCGATGCATTGAACCGGCGCCACCTCAAGGATGAGGCTGGTCTTTCCAACTCCCCTGAAGCCTATGTCACTGCAGTGGTGACGCCAGAGGGTGGGGGCATCAAGGTGGACTATGCTTGCCTGGAAGAGATGGGAGTCAGGCAAGCAGGAGGCTGCTGAATGCAGGGCACTGTGCGTGTCTCTGGTTGCTCCGAGGCGCTGAGCATGCTCCAGCAGATGACCTTGGACTACACCAAGGCTGCAGCATTCATGCTTTCTGGGCTTTGCTCTGTGCAGTGGCAGCTACATGACATCAGGTATCTAGGGATGGAACGAGAGCATGTGCTGCACTGTGTGCAGACATGTCTTAGCAGTCAAGGCGCAGAGGGAGGGCAGGCACTGGTGCACCTATGACCCTGACTGCCTGGTAGCAGCCATCCAGGAGATAGTGATGGCTGCGCAGCCCTCTGTTGATAAGCCGCCCAGCAATGGCTATCCCATCCAGTCCTCTCCTAGTGACCAATTCACGCTAGAGCAGCTCAGCCTGTTGCAAGGTCCCCCTCCTGTCCAGAGACAAATTCAATGAACCAGGAAGACCAGAGCTGATGGTCCATCATGTAGCAGTGTGCAAGCCTTACTTTTGAGCATGTGCGTGACGTTTCCTGAAAAATTCACCAGCGTCAGCCTCTGAGGAGATGGCAAGCAAAGCAGCGGCAAAATCGAAGGAGGGGTCTGTTCTATCAATGATGAAGTACCAAATGCCAAGCAAATGCAGTTTGGTTATTGGCTCAGAATCTATATCACCTGTGTGCCTGAGGTCACACATGCACATGTGAGCTGAACCGCAGAGCTAAACCTCGGTGTCTGAAGTGTTGTCTGATCATGGGTCAGAGGCTCCATTTGATCATGCGTCAGAGGCTCCACTGGAGTGGCAGCTGCTGCTTTATTCCGTCTGCGCTGTCCTGCTTTATTTTTCACGCACCGACGACGTCCCATGTCTGTACCTGCAACAACAAACAAGTCCAGTGTCACATGTGAGATATCATGCAGCAGTGCTCTGCATCTATTGACAACTGCGAGAAGAATTTTTCAGCTTGCCCCACCTGAGTATGAAGACTTCACTGCCGCTGGCTTTGACTGGGACCATGCTGAGTCAGCTGGGCAGCCAGCTGCTCCAGATTGGGCATCTCATCAGAGGAACTCAGCAGGTTGAGAGGGAAGCCCTGGGACTGAGCCTGGTGGGAATGCTGCTGCTGCTGCGCTTGCAGCAGCAGCGCCAGCTGCTGATGGACAGGCAAGGAGGACATGGCTGCGCCCCCAGGGATGGCTGCTGTGGGCTGGCTGCGCAGGTCTGGCTGGCCGGCCATGCCGGAGGCGCCCAGGCCTGGCACGTGACCCTGCAGTCAGGGGCACTCACGTGATCAACTGCTGGCTGCATGACGTGAGGCGCATGGCAACCCGCCGTCACCCAGCCTTGTGGACTCAGAAGGGACACATGAGGTTATGACTGGCAGGCAGGCACAGCCAAAGCTCAACAGGTAACCCCTCGGCAGTGCTCACAGCGCTTCTCAGGAAGGCGGTGCTCCCTGTGACACAGCAACCTGAGCCTCCCACAGTACCGCTTGTGGCGGCTGGGCATCGCACCCATTACAAGACATGCACAGTCTCACCACAAGCGCCTCCAGACCCTCATGCTGCCCTGAGCCTCCTGCAGCCTGAGGTAAATTCTGCTGCAGAAGAGTGTGCTTGGGGCGCAACTGGCCAGTTGTACAGTCCAGCAGGCTCTGAGCAGCTGCGTCCTCCCACACCCACTGCTCCAAGGCGCCAGGGGCAAGGCTGGTGCAGTCAATGAGCCGGTGATCCACAAAGACTGGCTCAGGCATTCTCTCCTCTCCTGCAGCAGCATTGCCTGGCTGGGCTGTGGGCACGGCTGCTGGCAGACCTGATCCAGGGTGGGTTGAACAGTGGATGCTGACAGGGGTATCTGCACATGAGGGTGCCAGCTTGGCTCTTCATGGAAGGCATTGCTGCGCAGGGGACAGGTTGGTGCAGAGCATGCGGGCTGGAGGCGGAGGCTGTGCTGCGCAGGAGGGCTGCTGGTGCAGTGCAGGCAGGTCTGTGGACATCGCTGCCAGGCAGGGCATCACCTGTGCTGGTCTCCACATTGCAGCTGACCGCGATGCAGCCAGGCTCGCTGTGCAAGCGCAGCAGGAAGGCACCAGGGGGCTGGCCCTGCAGCATCTGCTCCGCAGTGCCGCGGTCCACACCAAAGCCACAGACCCAGGAGGGGTTGCAACTGTTCCACATCGGTGCGAACTGCAGGGCAAAGTCAGAACCTAGATGGGGCAGGACTCTATTGCTGTGCGAAACATTGACCCCCCCCCGCCCCCCAAGGTGTAGAGCATTGGCCTTGCAGGAGGCTAGCCCCCCCCGAGCAGCTGTGCACTGTCCTGCACTGCCAGCTCAGCTGTCAGGAGCTATGACGCCACAGCTGCATGCTGCATGCAGCTTGCAGCCAGCCCTGCCTGCCCACTCGCTGAAGGGCCAGGCAGACCACCCCAGCATGCAGGAGAGGTACAGCACTTCCCCTTGTGCCCCTCCCTACCTGCTGCAGGGTCCGCACGCTCTTAGCGAACCACTCCCGGAACGCCGCCCATGCCCCTGTGCTGTGCACCACCATTCTCGCCTCCTCGTCGACCTTCAGCCCCGCCCGCAGCTCCAGCGCGCGCATGTCCTGCTCAGCCAGGGGCCGCCGGAAGCTGGCACTGCCGTAGCAGCGCGCAATCCATTGGCGCACGTAGGCCTGATCCACCAGGGGGGGCTGCTGCTCCTCATGCTCCTGCCACCCTGCAGCGCAACCCAGGCAGTTGTCAACAGCATTCATGTCATTGAGCAGCCCTGGAGGGATGCCCTCCCAGCTGCTGCCAGCCTGCCGCATGACAGGCACATGTGCAGCTGCAGGAGGGTGGGAGGACGGCTGCTGCCAGAGGCTGCACGTGCTTCCGTTCAGGACAATGCCCGCGACAGAGCCTGTCAGCCCGCAGCTTGCCAGCCGGCCGGCCCACCCGGTGGTGGGCGGGGCACCTGCCCTGCTCCCTGCATCACGCCCTGTCCCTGGCCCCCAAGCTGCTCTGCCAGCCCTGCCATGAGTGCTGGCTGCAGGAGCTCTGCTGCGGCCAGCTGCTGCTGCAGGCTGGCTGCCTGGGGCATCACAGGCAGGCTGGGCAGGCCCAGCATACTGCCAGCCTGGATGTGTCCCTGCACCACGCACAGCAAGACATGTTGGCCAGGAACACAATGCATCAAGGGCTACACAGAGGGAGCTGTTGAGCAGTGCAGATGCTGTGGACTCCTGCCGCAGCACTTCTGGTGCAAGTACATGGCCAGGGCGCTGCTGCTCATGCTTGCAGCGCCCACAGATCGCTACGCTGCCAGCAAGCCTGCCTTAGGAGCCAGGCTTCCCGGTCCCACAGGGGCCGTGTGCTGCCCACCTGCCCAGAGACTGGCGGCGTGGGAGCAGAGCCCAGGCCCTGGCTGATGCGGGGGGCTGCCCGCCGGCCCTGGCTGGCGCTGGCCTTGTCGTTCAGCACCTTCCAGGCCTTCTCATACTGATCAGTGCGCCGAGAAAGAATGACTGTTGGGAGGGTGTAGAGAGCGTAAACCATGTCGTCCTGGCAGACAATTGACTTTGGCATCAGACCTCCCCATTCATGGCTGGATGTCGTTGGTAGCAGAGCATGCAGGATGATCAATATGCAGCAGATACTGCAAAAGAGGTGCCAGCAACAAGATTGCAGCTGCGGGCTGGCCACACCCCAGCTTTCTGTCAGCACAAGCTCAGCTGTGTAGATGCCACGTGGAACTGTGTCATACAGCGGCTGTGCCTGCAGCACACACAGTGGCCAGAGATCTGGCCATACAGCAGCAGGAAAGCTCACTCGAATGCGGCAGGCAAAGATGAGGTGCCGTTTGCTCATGCGTGAAGACTTGATGAACTGAAGCTCTGTGAACTCGAACTCCTCTGCGTGGACTCTGTCTTCTATGGTTTCCTCCAGCTGGGCCGGGACCTGCATGCAAAATGCAGAGGCCGTTGTCATATGTCAGGGTGGCATGCTGCTCAAGCTTAGCAGTGCCAAGTGCTGGGACAGCAGCAAGCAGCGCCATGCACCCAGATTGGCAGCAGCCTGCCTGGCAGGGGCTGTGCTGCAGGCCCCAGGCTGCACACTCACACGTATTCTGCGGGCTATTACGTTGCACCCCACTTCCAGCTGGGCAGCGTTCTTGTCGGGCACCCAGCGCACAGGCATCTGGTAGTCTGTGGGGTTGCTGATGGGGTAAGCCTCCACCTTTACATCCACGTCCAGGGAGCCTCGATAGTACATCACGACTCGAGCCTGCAGGGAGTGGTGGCCGAAACGTGGACCATGCTGAATCCACCAGGGAGCAGGAAATGATGACTGAGAGAAACGTCTTTGTGTGAGGTTGGACGTGCTGCGGCCAGCAGGCAGCAGGGCAGAGCATGGCCATGTGCGGCTGGCAGCCGGCCACTTTGGCCCGCCGATGGCTTGCCAGGGCACAGGGTGCTGCTGCAGTGCAGCACCACCAGCCAGGAATGCAGGACAGGTGCACGGCAGCAGCAGTCCCGGCGCCCAGGAGGCCAGGTGAAGGTCCTGGCTGGCTGGCAGCCGTGCCCGCCTCTGCGGGCTCTGGCAGGCACCCTGCAGCCCATGTTGCTGCCTGCCAGCAGCAACAGGGGCACGGTACAGTCCAGCAGGCAGGCTGCGGGGTGTGCGCCCAGCCAGCAGGCT
Source organism: Asterochloris sp. CNOR1 (assembly GCA_963969365.1). Lineage (NCBI taxonomy): Eukaryota > Viridiplantae > Chlorophyta > Trebouxiophyceae > Trebouxiales > Trebouxiaceae > Asterochloris > Asterochloris sp. CNOR1. The sequence goes on along the minus strand of OZ017746.1, from coordinate 2,468,130 downwards.
GAGCTGGGGTGCATGTGAGGTCTTGGCCCAGCGGCATCACTAATGGGTAGTCAGCTTGACGTGGGGGGAGTGAACCTGGCTGAAGGGATGTTTTGACACAGCAGTCACCTCCCCCATGCAGAAGCTTGTCTGCGGCAGCTGCTGCCGAGTGGATTGGGAGGTTGCCCACAGGGGTGGCTGCATTCTCTGGAGTGTATGCCCCCCAGAAGTGGGCTGGCTCGGAGTCGCGCAGCAGCATGGCCGGCACCTGGCCTGCTCTGCCAGCACTCACCACAAAGGGCGGCTTGAAGACTTTGCGGTGGCTGATGGGCCGAGAGAAAGCCGCCGGCGCCTGCGTCAGCTTGAGCGTCGCCCGCAGGGGGACGCCTGGCACCAGGGGCACGGGCATGCCGCCCCTCAGCATCTGCGCTGCCGCTATGCTGGCCTGCTGGCTCCACTCCGCGGCCGCCGTGCCTGCAGCACGCAAAGTTTGTTGAGGATGCGGCACATGTAAAGTGTGTTCCGTCCAAGACTTCCCTGGACTCAACCTCTGCCAGTGGCTGCCACAGGGCCACCATTATGCACTGTCTTCTTGCTGTTTGGTGCAGGCCTCCAGTCTCAAAGTCTCTGCAGCTGCCGCCCAGCAGACCTGCACAACGCGACCTCACCTTCCCTCTCTGCGCTGTAGCGCACATATGTTCGCTGATAGCGCTCAACGTCTGCCTGTGGGCCCACCACATCCTCGACTATGGCACCTGATGGCAGGCAAGCGTGAGGCTTAGTCACATTGGGTGGACTAATGGCATGTTGTGCCGTGATGTGAAGATCTCCTGATTTCACCTGTTGGCGGTTGCTCATTCATGTTGGCTGCCTCGCTGCTGCCTTCACTGCCTTCCATGTGGCGCGGCGAGTCCATGTGGAGCAGGGCAGTCACTTATCGCCGTGTACAGGGGCTGTCACTGCTGGGTCAAGGCAGCAGAGGGCAAGTCTTCACTGGAAGGCTGATTGAGTCACTCGGCTGTGGCCCTGCTGTGGCAGAATGCCAGGTGACTGCTGCGCTTGGCTTCTGAGCCACAGAACAAGCAAACGAGGATGTGCCAGCACCTGCAGAGTACTCATGGCTTGAAGCAGCCATCGCTTTGAATGGGGCGAAAGTAAGTAAGCCTCGCGCTGTCACCTGGTGGAGGATTGCGGCGCTCCACCTCCTTCGGCCCTGTGCTGCAGGAGTGTCAATACTGTCAAATTCTGTTCGAGTTTTGTCAAGTTGAACTGCCCTTCAGTATCTTCAGTGCCCCTCAGTGAGTGAAGGGACACAGCTGTTCTTTCTTTCTTGTGTCATCTCACTCCTTGGCGGACACAGCGCATTGAGGGCTGTTGCTGGGCAAGCAAAATCAGCAGGAAAGGAACCATAGCTGCTGCTCTTTGTCAACCCCCCTCACAGGCACTGCCTTGCCATCAGCCTTGTTCTGAATCTTCAGCAAATGGCAATGGTCACTCAGGCACGCATGCTGAGGGGAAAGCCTGAGGACCTGCCGGAGTGCAAGAGCAATCTTTCGGCAGTTACTGCGGAGGGCACTACTACACACACTTTCTCCTGCAAAGTTTGTTGAACAGAAACAATGAGACACTGTCTTGACAGCAACCACATCAGTCTGCTGCTGGGTCTGAAAACCACCAAGATGTTACCATCATCCTGAAGGTATGGGTCTGCAGTAATGGCTGGCTGGCAAGTGAGGCACTGCGACTGGACATCAGGCAGACCTGCCACCCTTGTCAAGCAAAACTATCCAGATGAATGGGCTATCGTCCATAATTGTGAGTGGGCATCCCAAAATTTGTTTTCACCCCCCTGTGCTTGGCAAGGCGCCCCAATCTGCCTTATGTGGTTCATAAGAAATCCTCACATGATCTGTAACACAGCTGGCATGTTTACATTATACATGAGTATGACTTGCAGGCAGTAGGGCCGGCAGATAGAGATCACTGCTCCTGCCAGCTGGTGCATCAATTCCGACATTCATATGACTTTCAAAATGCCTCCAGGGCCAGACCCAGGTGATAGATGCCCCGGCTGCCATGCAGCAGCGAGAGTGCCTGGGAGCTAGCGCTGGAAATTGCTGGCGGCTGCTTTGCAGCGGGCAGGCCCAGGCTAAGACCCGCAAGCATCTGATGTAGGCCCTGGGAGGCAGCCTTGCACTCCGCCGCCACGTCCTCAAAGTGACGTACTCTGCTGCCTGCCATGGCGCTCTCCACCGTGCCACGCTCTGCCTCAGCCAGAGATTGCTGCACAGCACATGACGCCTGATCACCTTATTAGCTCCAAGATCATGTCATCTTGAATGCTGGTATCATGCACACCACGCGGTGCATGTCGGGGGAGGTATACACCTCTGCAGCAGGCCTTTAGGCACGGTTGTAGGGACTAATTGCACCTGTTGTATGCACTTCTGACATGCATTCCCAGCCTGATCCTGTGAACAGTGTGCAGGGAACAGCCCAAGGCAGCACAGAGCCACAGGCTCCAGGCAGCGATCCCTCCTCACCGCAAGCAGTTGTCGTACACCCTGCGCCTCGGGCGCCTTGTCCAGCGCAGCCTGGCTGACATTGCGGGCGTACATGTCCTTCAGGCGCTTCACTGCACGGCTGGTGTTGTCTCCACCCGCGGGGGAGTGGGCCGCTGGGCCAGCGCTGCCCCCCCAAGCGTTGCCAGAGGGCTGCAAGGGCAGCAGCAATGTGAAGCTTGAGCCAGGCACCAAGCACATCAAGCAGGGTGGGTGCTGTGTCTGTACTGCTCAGGCCTACCTGCAGGCGTGTAGCTGCTGCCTTGTCACAACAAGCACCCAGTCCAGACCAGTGTTATTGCACCCATCAGCGCCGGCCTCCAGCGTGATGAAATGCACGGCCCGTCAGCAGCCCCCTCAAGCTGCACTGTCAGGCATCAAAATACACAGGCAGGCTGCACTGTCAGAAACTAAACACACAGACTCATGCAGGCCGCCACTCATGCAGCTGACATGAGCGCACCTTGATTCTTGGCGGCAGGGAGCTGAGCGGCTGCCCCACGAAGGGCCGCATGAGCTGCTCGTGAACAGATGCATCCCCTGCAGCCTGCCGCCAGCGCGGGGAGCGGTGGAACAGGTCTGCCGCGCGGCGCAACGCGCCGGCGCCCCCTGGGTGCTGCCCGCGGAGCGCCTCCAGTGTGCGTGCTGCGGCCTGGGCGTCCGCAGGGCTGAAAGGCAGGCCATCGGCTAGCTCCACAGCATCATGCAGCGTCCTGCAGGGGCGGCAGTGGCTTGTGGAAGTGCTGGGCCTGTGCTGCCTGCAGCTTCTGCCAGAGACTGCAGCAGTAGATGTAGCAGCACTGCTGGGTAGATACAATTGCACAAGCTGTCAAGATAGGGAGCTCAGGTAGCAGGGAGAAGCACACAGGGCAGAGCACGCAGCATTGTACATACCCCACAACAAAGCTGCCAGTTGCACCGACAACGATCAAATCGTCAAGGCCCGCAGGTCGCACCTGAGGTGGGGCACAGGCCCCACAGCTGTCTGCAGGTCCAGCAGCCCTGGCAGCTCCAGCAGGGCTGCCAGGTGCACCAGGCCGCAATTGCAGGTCGCCAGCACGGCCAGGCAGCGCGCAGCGTCCAGGCGGTCAAGGCGATCGCTCTCGGCCGCTAGGATGTCATTGCGCAGAGCCAGAAGGAGGCGGGCGGCCGCCACCAGGGCGGCGTCGCTGCAGCGCGTTGTGGTGGCTGCGTACAGACGGGAGATGGACACAAAGACCACGGGCTGGTTGTCAGGGATGGCCACCTACAGGATGAGGGAACAGAGACTGGCGAATTGACTGCTTCTGCTGATGTCTGCCTGCACTCAGTCAGCATGGTACCATTTGCACTACTCTTGAGGGGAGGGCTGGTCTGCCAGGCCTCATGTGCAGGCCAGTGGTCTGCTTGCAAAGGCACAGGAAGCAGCCCTGTCTTGCTGCAGGGCTGCACTGTCTGGCGGTGACCCTCAACCAAGACGGCACACCTGCTTGGCCATGACAGCGCTGGTGCTGCAACTGCTGAGGGGCCACAGCCAAGGATCGGCAGCAGTGCAGCTTCCACAACATGCCTCACGAGGATGCTCCTTCACTACATGCTCACACAGGCTGCTGGACGACCAGCCCACTCCTGATGACGGGCACCACAAGCCTGAGCCACAGACACTGCTTGCTGCCTGCTCTCAAGATGTCTGTCCAAGGGAGCAAGGCGCTCTCCCCAGCTGATTGATGTGTCCTTATATATCAGTGCACCACCAGAGGAACAGTTGTGCAACAGTCGCAGGGCCCCCAGCTGTGGCCTGCTTGACGACGATAATGTATTCACTAGTGCTGCTCACCTGGTGCCAGATGGCAGACAGCAGGCCCAGCACCTGAGCATCCCGCAGACCGTCTGACGCCACCGGCAGCAGGGTGACCAGGATGTCGTTTGCCAGCAGGCGCTGCTGGTGCTCCCACAGCGTCATCACCCCCAGGCACTGCTGCAGGAAGACCTGCGGGAAGGTGCGGCTGGGCAGGGAGCGCGCCTGCAGGGGAACACACTGGGTCCGGCAGGGGCAACCTGGTCAACTGTTTGCAGGACCCTGGCCAGCAGCTGCTGTGCTGCTCTGCAGAAGATGTGTACGTCTCATCACGCTGGCCTGCTGCTCTGCACCAGGGCAGGCTGTGGAGGGTCACACCCGGCTGGAACTGCCTGACACAGGACACTTGCGCAGCCACCAACAGAGTCCCACATGGCACCATCATAAACACGGCAACTGGCAGGAGACACCATGCAGGCAGGGCAGGGCGATGGGCCTCACCCTCCCCTGAACACTCGGCATCCGAACACTCTGCAGCACCACTCGGCTGCCCGGAACTGCAGGGTCCCACCTTGCCCTGGAAGCTCTGCACCGCCAGCGCAGCTGCCAGCACACACTCCAGCATAGCCGTGCTCAGGGGTGCAGGCCCCGGGAGCTTGCCCACAATGCCCCCCAGGGCCTCCAGCAGGTGCAGACTGTCCCCGACATGTGTGGCCAGGGAGCGCACGCAGGCCAGCACAATGCTGCGCAGGGCGCTCTGGTCCTCATTGCTGATCTTCTCACTGCTGGGCAGCACCGCCGACAGCTCCTGCATACAGATGCGCAGGGCTAACAGTCTGCAAGTTGCTGGGCACTATCAGTGACTGCTCCTGCACGCAGTCCAGTTTTTGTTCAGTGCCTAGCTCGTCCATGCAATGATGTGGGTGCGGCAGTGGCAGGCAGGTGTCCCTGCCAAGGACCAGTACCACAGCCAGGGTCACCATAGGCTCTGAACCCCTCAGGCAGGCCTGATGGCCAGCCTGGGTGCATGGGAGACCTGGCTGCAGCACACTGGCTCGAATGAGGCAAGGGCACCCGCCTTAGGGTCAGCACAAGTCCAACAGGGGGCCTACATCAGCCTGCTGGGTTTTGGTCGCTCCAACAGGGACGCGCCCCACCCTGGTGGCTAGCTGACGAACAGGGGCCCTCGCATCAGCATGCTGTTTTGAGACTGTTGTGAGCCCACCTTGATGGCCAGCACCAGCGCAGGGGAGGCCAGGGCCCCCTCCAACAGCTCCCCCTCGCTCTGCCCCAACTCAACCACACGGCGCTGCTCCGGGCCTGTCAGGTCGACCGCCGCACTGTGCCGCGTGAGGGCGCTGAACAGCAGGTAGCGCTGGTGCTCCTCAGCGCAGACCTGCAGACGGTGCAGGTGCGGCTTGCAGCCTGCTGTGTGTGGCCAGACGCGGTCACTGCCTAGTGAAGGGTTTGTGCCAGGGCAGGCAGTCAAGGCCACGAAGGCCATCATGCAACTTCACTGCTGCAGAGCACATGTAGATTGTTGAGTGGCAGCCAGAGGGGCATGCCAGCCAGCAGAAGCGCGCCAGGCAACTTTCCTGCACAAGTGGGCATGCAGGCCAGAACCATGTTCAGTAACCCACCTTGCGCATGGTACCCAGGGCTACCTCCACCAGGCCAGATGCATTGGTCCAGTGGTGCCCACGGTCCAGGTAGCGCAGCAGGTACTCTACTATGCGCTTGCCCTCAGCAGCATCCTGCACACAGCACAGGGTCACCTCTGATGCAGGCCATAGCTGCCTCGAACAGGCCCATCTGTATGCAGCACAACTTGCACTGCAACCCTCAGCATCCCCCTGCCAGGCCCCCTGCCAGTCCCTGCGCTTTGCGCTGGCCCCAGCTGCCTCATGCCAGCCTGGTTCTGAGTGTCATGGCTTGCAGCAGCCTGCCAGCCTGTGACCAGCAACAGCACCGCTTCTCGCTTCAGCATCCCACAGGTGGAGCTGTTTGCCTTGGTCATGTGCCCCAGCAGCTCCAGGACATGGAGGGCGACTGTGCGCGGCGTCTCCACCGCTGCAAACGTGGAAGAGGTGGTGGAATCACGCCGCTCCATGCCCGAGTCATCGCTTCGTCTGCAGGACAATGCGGGATCTCTTTGATGAACCCCAGGTCATGCTAGGTGAGCCAGCCCTGCATGATCACCTGCTGGCAGTGTCAAGCAGAGCAGGCAGGGTCCTGCCGAGAGGACGGCAATCAAGTGGGTGACAGGCAGACCCACAGTGCTGAGGCCCTGGCACACCTGAGGGACATGGTGAAGGCATGGGGCAGATTGCTGAGGTTGTGCAGAAAAGAGCCGCGGGAGGCACACTGCTTCTCCGGCAGAGCGCCATTCTTGGCGCCGCCCACTGCGGCAGCGGCCTGCTGCTGCACAGCTGCGTCTGTACTGGGCGGCTGTGATTGCGGGCTGCTGGGGCTAACGTCTGAGGAGCCAGATCCATGAACATCTGCAGACTCAGTAGGCAAACACAGCATCAGTGTAGCGTGGCTGGTCTGCAGGAGGTGGTCAATGCGAAGCAGTACAGCTGGGGAGTGGCCGTGAATCGGCAGGGCCAACCCATGCCAAGCTCATGACCTATCCAGGGCCACACATGGGGTGAAGGACATGATGAGGTCAGAAGGAAGCTCAGCGGAGCTGTGGCTCATCAAGCGCACATTGGAATCGCTCTCAGACGAGTGGACTGCCCCACAGAAGGGGAAGCTTGCTGATCAGAGTCCTGGCAGCTCAGCTCAGGGCCAAGCTGCAGCCCACCTAGCTCAGGGTTCACCGGCTCTTCGAAGGGGCTCTTCTCAAAAACAGTGGCCATCCCGGTGGCCGACTTATCCCTGACCACATCATCTGGCCTGCCCTTGTTGCTGCCTGCGTCTGCCAGGACATGAAGGCCCTCCTCAGGCCTGTCGTGCCCCTCATGGTCCTCAATGCTGACGTGACGGACTCCCATCGCCTTCCCCTCGCCAGCTCTGTGCACTGCTGACGGTAGTGTTGCGGGGGCACTTGGGCGGGGGCCCACCCCTGCTGGGCTGAGGCCTGCAAGGAGAAGCAGCCAGGCCCTGGGCTCAGCGAGTGTGCGGCACACTGCTGCTGGCAGGCAGCACCAAGCTGGCAGAACACGAGGGCCGCAGGACTGCTTGTGCCAGCAGCTGACATGCATGGGCAAATAGCAATGGGCCCCTCGCTGAGTCAGGCCTACACACTCCTGCAAGCTTGACAACAAGGCATCTTGGTACTGCAGCACCGGCGTCCAGGCAGCTAGAGCTCTCCTGGTGGCAGCAGCGCATCGCCTGCAGCAGCTGCAGCCGGCAGCACAGGCCACTGAAGGCTGGAGCTGGATCACGCAGAGATCCATCAGATGCAGCCCCATGCATGCCGAACCCCCCTGGTGCTCACCAGCAGGCGCCTGTACAGCCTGCCTCCGCGCTGCCTCAACGCGTGCAGTCTCCACTTGGACTGCTTCAGCCTCAGCTTCCTGCTCAAGCTCCAGCGGCGAGATGGGTCGATCCAAGACGTCTAGCACGGCATTCTCAAGAGCCTGCAGGGGGAGGGCCGAACTCTTGAAACAAGGAACAGGTGGTCATGTGCCCCAAGGGCGCACTGCAAGCATGGGCCGGTGGGTGGCAGGCAGCAGGTACAGCGGCACGCCGACCAACAGGGTGAGAGTCAGCCCTGGTGTGGGTGCCCAAGCTGGTGCTCACCACCAGCGATTCAAAATGCCTAGACTGTGCTGCAGCGAGAGATTCCGGCCCTCACCTCCAGTTTACGCGGGGAGATTGAGCCCCGCTGGCAAAGCTGCAGGTGCTGGGCCAGGACGTGCAGACAGGCCACGTTGAGGGTGGTCACATTCTCGGCAGAGGGCTGGAACAGGCCCAGCGGGTGCTCAAGGATGTTGGCGCACACCATGGGCACAAAGGCCTCAATCTGCTCGACATAGTCCAGGTCCAGCTGCAGACCACATCCAGTTTAGTAGTTCACTCTGTCAATCCAGTATGAACACTCCATGGAGAAAGGCAGTGCGCAGCCACAGCATGGATATGTCTCTGCTCTGCTCCGCGGGCACCACCAACTAGTGTGGCAGGCAGAATGCAGCGCAGCAGTGCTTGCGGGTACAGGCAGCTGGTGCAGACAGGACCTGTCCAAGTAGGTCACCTGGACCTTGATGAAGGTGGCCAGCAGGTTGGCCCCCAGCGTGCGTATCTCAACATGGTTGTGCCGCAGCAGCACGCCCACCACACTGTTTAAATGCAGCTGCACCTTGTCCATGAAGGCGCCCTTCGACATGTCCTGCACGTGGCAAGGCCAGCCAAGTCTGGAAAACCTCAGGCCAGATCAGATTAGGAGCGGGCCTGACCAGAAAAGCAAGCAGCTGCAGGCCAGCTGGCTGTAGCAGGCAGACGCGAGTCTGCAGCAAGGGTCTGCAAGCATGTGTAGCTCAGGGGTCCATGGTCTCAGCCCCTATCTCCACAGCTTCCGCTGGGATTGGGGGACGGCTCCTGCCCGCCAGTAGCCTCACCACTGGCTGCACGACGAGCTCCTTGGCAAACAGGCTGCTGTCCTCATCATTCAGCGTCTCCAGGAGGTGCATGTAGGCCCGCACTGCCAGCTTGACATAGCCATACTTCTGGTGGCGCAGCTCCTTGGTGACTCGGCGCGCGAGTCGGCGTGACACCTGCAGCGGGTGGGTACAGGTCAGATGCTCTGCCAACAAGCGGAAGATTGAGCCTGAGTCTGGCCAGACCACAGAAAGGCAGCGGCACCCAGAGTGTGGATACCAGGTGCGCCTCACTCATTCTCTGAGACCAGTCCTAAGCTGATCATGCTGTGCATGCCATGGTCTGAAGAGCAGCACACAGCTCCCTGACAGCAGCAGTCTGGCCTGCTGCAGAGATGTGCAGTGACAGCCCCAACAGTGCAATAGACAGCAACCCAGCAGTGGTGCCAGCCCATGCTTCAAAGGACAGCTCACCTTGGGCCCACGGTGAGGATTCTTCTCCAAGTAATCTCCCAGCTTCTTGATTTTGCGCTCTGTGCTGCTGTCCACCTTGTCTGTGAAGCTAGGCTCGCTGCGGGGGAAGATGTCAGGCACCAGCAGATTGTAGCGCTTGATGGGGCGCTTGGAGCTAGCAGCAATGCCGAAGCAGTTGCAGTTGCAGTCCATGCTGGCTGTTCACCCCCTTGGAGGGGCCTTGGTGCTGTGGCTCAGATGCTGGGCATTGCCCTGGGCACGTGCATGCTGCTCACAATGTGCTCCCGGATAGCTGGGGGCCTCCTTGGGCTGTGCTGTTGCCAGGAAGAGATGGTCTCGCCTTAGCTGGCTGTCGGGATGCAGTTGTCAATCTGCACATTGCAAACACTGCAACCAATGTGTTTCATCATGCCAGCAACTGCCAGAAATCCTGTCGACATCGGTTCACAGCCAGAGGGTTAAACTCGAGCATTGACTTGAAGTAGAACATGAGTCTGACATCGCCAGCGTCATCGATCAGGTGCCCACAAAGCCAGTCAGGAGGCTGGCCTTCCAGGAGAACTGTGTGCAGATGTTGTACAGACTTGCCTTGTATGACCAGAAGGCAAAGCATGCTCCTGGCAGCTGGTGGGTTGCCTGTAGAGCCTTCCTACAGCAAGTCTTTCTCCTGTGGGGTGGCAGCCTCCAAGATGCAGTGCAAAGTGCGTCAAGACCAGGGCTGCCACTGCAGGGACCCTGCCTCTGGTGCGGTGGTGCGCCCTGCCAGCTGCGACCCAGGCTCAGGCAGCTGCAGCAACTGCTACACTGGATTCCAAGATTGCCTCTGCTTACACGCGTGCGATCTACACAGCAGTTCAGGATCTGCAGGTCAGGACGATCTGCTGCTCTGGCTTCGCAGCCCCAGTGACTGGCACTCACTGCGTGCATGCACTGCTACTCGCCTCCAACAGCCTCCTGCTGGCTGTACGTGCAGGCAGCATCAGAGGAGGAGTTCCAGCGCTTCAACTTCAAGTTGCGCCGACGTGAGTTTCCCTACTATGCAGAGCAGCACAGGAGCCAGTTGCCTTTGATCCCGGACCTCTCTGACATGTCTGGGGGCCTGAGCAACCCTGTGCTCTTCAACTTTGTGGCGTACTGCACCTGGAAGACGGCAGGAACCTTTGTGACCTCTCCTGAGGGCAGGACGCGCCTCAGCAGGCTGGCTGGACAGCATCTGGCGGAAGAGCTTGTGCCGGAGGCTTTGGCGGCAGCTCGGCAGCGAAACCCTGGTGCGCTGTGCTTGAGTGTGCGCAGCCTTGGCAGCTGCAGGGTGCGCTGCGCCTGGAGGCAGTGTGGCAGTGGGGGCCTGGGGCCGGCCTGAAGCCTCGCTGGCAGCAGGGCAGCAGGTGCTCCTGCGCAGTGTTGCTGACCATGCTCTGGGCCACCAGCCTCGACACTGCGGGACAGAGATGTCGGTTGCCTCCCTCAAGCCGTTATGCCAGACACCCTCTCCCGCTTTTTGCCGCCCTGCAGTGGGCCTCCCTGCAGAGCCAGGCACCACCCCCAGCACACGGGATACAGGTTGCTTTCTCAGTGCTTGCAGGCAGCATCACCGCCACCGGCCACCAGCTCAATGCAGCCCTCACTCAAGCTCTGCAGCGCTTGGTCAGTGGTGGGTACAGCAAAGGCTTCCAGATATGCTGGGGCTCGTTCCCCTCGCTGCCGGACAAGCAGGGCCGCAACACCTGGCAAACCCCAAAAGAACTGTGCCAGCCACCTCCAGAAGGCTCCCCAGCTGGCAACATCTTACAGATCAAGCTGCAGGTCAGCACCCACTGTGACAGGCATCTCTTGTAGCCTGCGCGACCATGTGCCCACTGCCACCAACTGTACATCCTCTCGAGTGACTGTGACATGACCCTGGATGTCTGACAGCTGCACAGCAGGGCGGTGCCCGTGCAGTCCTGCTACAGTGGCGCCAGCGCACTTGTGCTGCTTTCAGACCGTGTTTCCTGCCTGCCATAGCGGCCCGCAGACATTGCTGGCAGTGTGGCTCTCAGGAGTGAGGAGGATGGCTTCAGTGGGCGCCCTGCTGCCTCCATGCTCGAGGCAGTGTTCGCGGCTGCAGGCTTCCCGGACAGTGTGCTGGCGGACGAATACTTCTTCCAGGTGCACTGCTGTGTCTGGGACAGCTCGGCCCTCATGTGTGTGGCGTCTCCTCGCAACAGCATGGCCCCATGAGCTGCACACCACCCAGCAGGCCACGTGTCATATTCATGAAAGGTGTGCAGTTCAGGCCGTCAGGTGCTGTCTGTTGTTTAAGTCACGATGCCTGATGACGCCTGCAGGATGAGTGGAGCGGGCCCACTGGTGGCTGGAAAGCCCGGCTGCTGTTGCTTTTTGGGGACCCCCTTCAGCAAGTCGATGTCCCATTCATCCCATCCACAGTTGTGCAGGACTGGAGCTTGTGAGCATCATCTGCAGCTTTGTGACTGTCAACTCTGTCTTGAAATGCTGCGCTGTCAAGTGGAGTTGCAAACGACTCCAGTGGAACCAAAAAGGGGGTTTGAACTCAGTTGTGTCCACTCGGCAGGGATGAGGTCTGTGTTGCTGGTCGGTTGCAGCATGGCATGCAGCTGTTCAGGTGCCATGTCAGGTGATGCTTTGCTTAAGACTACATTGCTGAGGTCGCTTTGCTCAGCCAACAGGATGTCCAGGAGAGCGCTGTCATTCCTGGCAGTCATCTGATGGTCGTTGCAGCCCTGCCACTGCTGCTCCTGGTCAAGCATGGCCAGCAGCTGCTGCATGCTCATCTTAGGGGCTGGCAAGTGCTCCTGCTGAGCCACCTGTGTCATTTCAGCGCCAGGAGGCAATCCATCAGCCTGGCTGCTGATGAGCTCCTGCAGTGCCTGAAGCCTCCCCTGGTCGCTGCATTGCGGGTCCAGGTCTTGGGCTGCAGCTGCCAGCAGCTGCTGCTCCAGGGCGCTCAAGTCTGAATCTGGCAGGGCTGCCAGGGACTGCTGTTCCTCAGGCGACAACTGCAGGGCAGCAGAGGCCACAGTCAAGCTAGAGAGGCAAACTGCCAGGACGCAGCTGCAGGGAATCCTGGCGCAATGTCAAAGGGCACGCATACGCCATGAGACACAGTCAGAGCCAAAGGACCTGCCTGCTGGAGCTGCTGTGTGAGCCAGAGCTGCTGCAGGCTGGTCTGCTCCTCCTTGCTGAGCCCCTCCCCTTGCTGCATCATCATCTGAAGCCAAAGCAGCTGCTGCTGCAGTGCAGGGTCCAGCTCGTGTTCTCCAGCAGCCTGTTGAGGCATGACAGAGCCATCCGGCTGAGCCAGTGCATCCCCTGCCGGCTGGTCGCCAGCAGGCGACTGCACTTGGGCTTCTGACTTCTGCAGAATGAGCTGGGCTGCTGCAGAGCTGCGTGCACCTGCTGAGAGCCTGGCCGACAGGCGGCCCCCATGCAGCTCTTGCTGTGAAGGTAAGGCAGGGTTCAAGACCTCCAGCAGAGCTAGCTGCTGCTCGATCCACTTCTGGTCTGCTGGGGCCTGGGGCTGCTCCCCCGGCAGATGTGCAGCCAACCAGGAGGCAGGCTCCTCAGCAGCCCTCTGGGAGGAACTGCCAGGTGCCCCTGGCTGCCCTTCAGGGGCCGGCACAGGCTGGGGCAGCTGCCACGTCTGAGGGCTGCTCGAAGCAGGCTTGGCTCGTGAGTCTCTGGGTGCCTGCCAGGGGGTCCCGCTGGAGCCCAGGCTGCACCGGCCTACAGGGAGGCCTGCACGCTGCACTGAGCCCAGGCTGCACCGGTCTCCGGAGAGGCTTGCATGCTGCCCTGTCCCGCTGGTCAGGCGCAGCAGTGAGGCTCGCAGCATGCTGGGCTGGCGGTGTGGCTGCTGCTGGTCTGCAGGCTGCCCATGCTCAGGGGAGCCAACAGTGCTGGACCCCCTGCCCTGCACATTGCTGAGAGGCAGCGGCTGCATGACTGCTGGCAGAGACTGAGGCGCCTGCTCTGTGACTGGAGGCAGCTGCAGCGGCGTCTTGCCCTTGCCCATGGCGCTGCTGCGTCTGTCAGCATGCTGCGCCGGGGACAGAGGCAAGCTGCCCCTGTGTCTATGCACCAGGCGACTCAACAGGTGAGCGCCAGACACGCTGCTCCTGCCTGACACAGTGGATGCGTGGGCGCCGCCTGGCTCCTCTGGCGGGACACTCTGGACCTCTGGAGATGCCGCCAGTTCCGCTGCCTGGCCCTCCCTCAGCTGCACTGCTGCTGAAGCGGCAGCTGCCGCCAACAGCGCTCCAACAGCACTAGACCTTCGTGGCTGCGCTGGAGTCCCTCTGTATCGGCCATTGGCCGCTCGCCCTGCAGACATGCAGGCAAGGTCACACTGTGCAAGCCAGAGCAGGCCAGTGGAAGCTCAGGACATGGGACACCTCAGACCCCCCTTCTTGAAAGTGTGCCTGTACATGACCTGAAAAGATCACATGGTGCACCGCCTTCTGACCAGTGAGCACCCGCCTGATGGCCGTGGTGGTGGAGGCATGAGCTCCCTGTCGCGAGCACCCTGCATGTTCATGACCTGAGCACATCACAGCAGTGCCTGGCATCTTCAAGCTCCTGCCTGGTGGCCTTGGTGGCGGAGGGGGTGCCGGCGGTGCTGGCCTGCCAACCCTGCTGCCAGGGGTGCCCCCATCTCCTTGAGGCTGCACAGCACCACTCATGCGTGCTGCCTGCCCGCTCTGCCGGTGCACAGCTGCAGGCGAGGCATCAGTGTCGCCTGCTGCCAACTGCCCTGCATGCTCTGCAGTGCAGGTGCCAGCTGAGTCCTGTTGCTGCAGTTGCCCAGCTCGCCGCTGCACTGCTGCTGCTAACTGTGCCTCAAGATCAGCATTGGCCAGCCTGCTGCTGGTGCCGCCCAGCGATCTGCAGCAACCATGCAATCTCTGACCCGCTGTCACTGCAATTCTGAGCTGCACACCCCATCAAGCAGAAGGCAGGCAGGACACATGACAAATGGCTGGGGGCACACGGTGACCCACAGCCACTGGGGCCATGCAGGGGCACACCTGACGCGTGGCCTTGATGATGGCTGGGCTGGCCTGCTGTCACCCTCTGCAGTGCCCCTGGACCCTGCTGACGCCTCACTGGCTCTGCGGGGCTGAGCATGGCCGACACGCTGCCGCAGCACACTGCCGAGGCTGGCCAAGCTGAACCGCTGCACAGCCTTGGCCGGACGCAGGCCGCCTGCCCCGCTAGATGCCTGTGGCGGCCTGCTAGGCTGCTGCTGCTGCAGCTCCTCTGCAGGACGAGGATTTTGCCCAGTGAGGCCCACTGGAGTGTAATTGAAAATGGTGCAGGAGTGTTTGCTTCCAATGCAGGAGAAGCTGCAGCCGGCCGACAGCTGCTACAGGCCGCAGAGTGCACAACACAGCATGTTGACGGAGCGCGCAGCTCCAGCTGCACCTCACCATGTGCAGGCGCCACAAAGCTGCGCCTGCCAGGCAAGAACTGTGGGGTTATTGCCTCAGGTCTCACAAGGCCCTCAGAAGTGTCATTTGAACATGGCCTGCCTGCTGACGGCCGCCCTGCCCCACGCCACTTGTTAGGGCTGATGGTATGGATACGAGCATGCCTGCAAATGTCAGCAAATCTCAGCATTCAGTTGGTTGCTCTGAACAAGACACCAGGAGCAGCTGCAGAGCGCAGCATAGCCGCCGGAATCCAGCCCAGAACTGAAGCACTGACTAAGCAGAAATTGACATCTTGCAGAAAGCACCGGTGTCAAGGCAACTCAGGCAGGACTGTGCGCTGGCCCAGGCCGCTGTGGGCTTGCAGGCAGTGCAAGAGCCTCTTGGCAGGGTGCCACTGCAGAAGGTGACCAATGCGTGTTCTGACAGCCAAACTAGCAGGTGAGCAGTTTGCCTGGCTGCTCACGTGGGTGCTGCCCGCTCCCAAGACAGGCCCCTGGGCCTCACGTCCACAACCTCTGCCTCCTGCGGGGAGTCAAATTGCTGCAGCAGCGCTGCCACCTTGCCTGGCACGGCTGTACTGCTGCCGCTCAGGTGCCGGCTGTCAGGCTCCTCACTGCCTGCCTCACATCTGTCCCACAGCTGCGCCAGCCCCTCTGTCCTGCTGCAGCGGGCCGGCCGCTGTGCCATGCGCGCTTCCCCCGGGCACCCTGCTCCTGCTGCAGACGTCCCAGCCAGCCCTGCGTCCGAGCTGTTCTGCACAGACAGCCTGGCGGTCCGTGCTGCCAAGCTCTCCCCCCCCTGCCGCACCAGGGCAGGTGGCTGGTGCCCCGCCTCCCTTGCCACAGCATCAGCGCCCTGCAGGCTGACCCCAACAGGGGCTGACTGCCGCCACCGCGGCTTAGGAGGCAGCGGCGGCTGCTTGGGAACGCCGCCTGCAGCATTTGGCGGCCGCCACACCCTGGGGGCTGTGCGATGCGGGCCACCTGCAGGGGTGGGCCCTGAGGCTACGGCCTCCCCAGGTGGCACATCTGCAGGGGCCTGATCGACGGAGGCCTCCTGAACGGCTCCAGCCTCCAATGCCTGACCATGCTCCTGCAGCTCAGGCCGGGCGGCCTCCACCCCGGCAGGCTCCCAAGCGGGCTGCTTGCCAGCTCCAGTTCCCTGTCCACCCACACCAGCTGCATCCTGCTGGCCCTGGCCAGGCTCCCGAGGGCCGGCCCAGGCAGGGGCCGCAAGACTGGCGTCCGAATGCTGAGCCTGCAGCAGCTGGGCCTGCAGCCGCTCCACTGCCTCGCGCTGCTGAGCAATCAGCTGCTGCTGCTGGCGCAACTCCTGCTGCAGCAGCACCGCCTGGGCATATTCCTGAAGCTGTGCAAGTGACGGGCTCTGCAGGAGGAAAAACACAGAGCGTTCTGGGGCTGAGTTTTGACACTGACCTGGACCCAGCACCATGACTGCACAGGCTCGCTTGTGATGAAAGAGGCAGTGCAAGGACTGCCCTGTGCAGCCTCAGCTGTGTGACAGGGACCCAAGTTCGGGCAGCATGCTGGCACATTGACTTGTGATGCCAGTCAAGCAGACAAGTAAGAGGTCCTGATGCCCTGCGCTGCAAGGGTGCGTGGCATCTCAGCCCTTCTAATGTGTCTGGTACGCAATTCAGCGATCACAGTCAGCCGCTTGACATCCACCCAGTGGTGTGCTCTGCTTGGCAGCTCTGCCATGACTCAGGTCGCCCAGGCTGCTTCAGCGCATGTGTGAGGTCCAGGCAGGTGTCATCTCACCTCCTGCAGGGACACACGATGAGGCCCAGCACCCCCCTGCACTGCTGCATGGCCAGGCTCTGCCTGCTGGCAATCAGCAGCCCATGCTGGGGCTGCTCCTGCACTGGGCTGCCCCATCTGACCCACCAGGCCAGCTTGCTGTGCAGCTGTGGCCTGCACAGACGCCTGAGCCTCGCGCTGTGCCTGCAGCACCTCTGCCTGCAGAGCCTCCACTGCAGCGCCCTGCTGGTCCAGCAGGGCCTGCTGCGCCTGCAGGCTGTCCAGCTGCTGCTGGTGCCGCTGTGTATCAGGGAGACCTGCTGGGGTCGGGGATTGCTGGGCAGTGGACTGGGCAGCCACCTGTGCTAGCAGGCTCTGCTGGGACTGCACCAGCTGCTGCACCTGAGCCTGCACGTCCTGCAGCAGTGCTTACAAGCCGTGATGACTCAAGTGATGCCGTTGCTTTTCACTGCTTCAATCGCAGGGTGAGGCACTGACTGAGACGGGGCACCAGCTGCCAGAGGTCAGCGCAAACAAGGACTCCATTACAAACTCCTGACAATGGGAATGATGGAGGAACCGGGCTTGCAGCCCCTGCAGCAAGACGCACAAGCCACTGTCTGGGGAGGGGTGCCATCAGCTGTGAACAAACCCAATTCTGGACCTGGGCTTGCAGCTGCTGCACCGCATAGGGCCCCAAGGCTGCCAATAGGGTGGCGCTTCTCATCCAAGAATGGACAAACCCGACACAGGACTGCAGCATCAAGCCTCTGTTCCCTGCCAGGCAGATAATATGGCAGCCATCTGCACCCGCTCACACACCTAGCTGGGAGCAGATGGCTGATATACAGTTAAGGTTTGCAAGACTCTCACCCGCATGGCCCGCTCCTGCCGCTGGAGGCGCAGCTTCTGCTGCTGCAGGCTGTCCTGCCGGCGCAACTTGACAGGCATGCTCTGCCCCCGGTCCTGGCTCCAGTCAGCCAGCGTGCCATCCAGCCTGGTGTCCTCCGCGCTGTCTGAACCCTGCACCTGCGCCCCAGCAGGCGCCTGCCCTGCCCCGCCAGCTTGGGTCGAAGCTGCTGCTGCCTTGAGATGGGTCTGCACTTGCTTGGATACTGGCTTGCTGGTGAACACTCCTGCCAGCTGTGTCGAATGGCCATGCGTTTCAAGATCTGCGACTGCCATGCCAGCTGCGAACCGCCCACTAGGGGCCCTGGATCGACTTGCTTGGTGCCAGGTGGGGCGGTCTTGGGGGCCTGCTGCTGGCAGCCCCTGCTGCTCCCCCAAGCCCTCCTGGCTGTGCCCCTCTCCACCTGTCGCTGGTGCTGACAGTTGCTCCCTCGCCGTGGCATGCTGCTGCTGCTGCAGAAGCTGGTCTGCAGCCTCAGGCACCATCTGCAGGCTGCCTTGCGCCTGAGCAGGCACCTCCTGCATCTCCTGCTGACAGGGCTGGCCCAGGCTCTTGCGCTGCAGGCTGCCAGAGCGCTGAGAGTGCAGCAATGCCCCCCGCTGCCTAGGATGTCTGCGCAGGTCAGACACCCGCCGCGAGAGCTGCGGCAGCAGCTGCTGCTGCGCCTGCATGGCCAAGGCTGTGGGGCCCGGCACTGCCATCCTGAGCAGCCTGCTTGCCGGGGAGGGGCTGCCTGAGCGAGGCAACGGCACCTTCTGCCGGCTGAGCTCGGCCTGCTCTGACTGGTGCTGAGCATGTGCCATGGCAGCTGTGCGCTCCAGCTCCTGCAGCAGGATGCACAAGAGCATGCTCAGCAACATCGAAATGCAATGAAATGCGAAGCTGGGTGATGAGCAGCAATTGCTTGGGTGCTTGCCCAGATCTGTGACATCTGAGGAGCGTCCACACCAACCTTCACCAACATTCTCTGGGGCCTCACACTATGTTGCCTCATCAGTAAAGTGCAGGAGGCAGACCCGAGCCTGGCTGAGATGGGGTGCAATGACAGCTTAGCGTAGGAAGCGCTGCAGCCATGCTGCCAAAAAAGCAGAAGCGCGGTCATACAGATGCCACTGCACTGCTGACCTCACCTGCATGGTGGCAGCCTGATGCATGATCAGCTGCTGCAGAGTTGACGGCTGTGGCTGCAGGCTGTGAGGGCTGCCTGACTGTTGCCAGCCAAACAGGCCGCCTCCAGGCAAGCCCTGCAGGGGACCAGCTCCGACAAGCCCCTCAGCCTGGGCCCCCTCCTCCTGCTGCCACGGAGGGGAGTATGGGAAAGGCTGCTCCTGCCCTTGCCCCTTCTGCGGCAATGGCGGGACGTAGGCCGAGGGCTGAACCTGCAGCCTCAGGGACCCCTGTCCCCAGGGTGCTTCCTGGGCAGCAGCCTGCTGGCCTGCCTCCAGCTGCTGCCTGCCCCAGCCTGCTGCCCACTCCAGCGCCACAGGAGGACGCCTGCTGGCCTGCTGCGCTGCAGTCGGGCGCCCGTCGCCCCCAGCTGGGGGGACGCTGACACCCTGGCCCTGCGCTTGGGGGCTGGCAGAGCGGGAAGCTTCGGGCGCCCGTGTGCTGAGCCGGAAGCCAGGCAGACCTGGTCTGCCCTCAGGCGAGGGCCTGCGCTGCAGCCGGCTGGTATCGGCTGGGGCTCGCCAGCTGGCGCTGCCCGCTGTGTGCTGCACCTGCTGCTGGTGGATGGGCGAGGCAAGAGCACTTTTCACCCGGTCCAGCGCTGCCTGGCGGCGCCGCTGCAGCCCCTGCAGGAACGCACGGCCATGACATCTGGCATGAGCAGCCATTGGAACGTGAGGAGCAAACCATGTTGGAGCACCAGAAGACGAATGTGTCGGGACTGGCATCTTCGAGGGGCACTGGCATTGCCTGGGGGTGCTTCCTCCCTCTCCACAGCAAAGCACTGTACTTGTGACCTGACACTGACGCGCTGCTGCCGCTGCAAAGCAAGAGACCTCCTCCTTTGAGGGATGCACACACGCACCTGACTCCTCAACAACGCAGCCTGCTCGCTGCCTGCGCACGAGCCAGGGTTAGCCTGTGAATGTTGCACACCGCCAAAGTCCACGACAAGTGGCATCCAGGCAGGCTCTTCAGCAGGTGCGCCATTGTGGTCCACCCTAGCTGGTGCCAGGGCAGGCACTTTACTGCCAACTGCAGCCTCTGGCACAGCAGTGCGCAGGCCTGACGGGCTATGTTGTGGGTCTGCAGGCTCAGCAGGTGCCCCTGGCAATGCCTGCCTGCTGGCTGGTGATGCCTGCTGCGTGTCCTCTGCAGCCACAATAGCGGGTTGCGCCGGCTGAGCAAGGCTGCCCATGACAGGTGCCTGCGCCACAGGTGCCTGCTCCACGACCGGCGCACTGAGGAAACCAAATCCAGCATCAAGCCTGGGCAGGGCTGCCGCCTGCAGCACAGGCACATGAGCGACGTCACGCCCCTGCAGAGTGATGCTGTTGTGCATAAGCGGGGGCTGACCTTAGCTAAAGCGGGACAGGTGAGGATGCAGACCGGCCCTCAGCTTCAGTCGGTCAGCAGGCAGATTGGGGTCTGTAAAAAGTAAACTAGTTGTCACAGCTGACCTCATCCCTGGACCTTCTGCCTGATGCCCCCATGAGGCTGCTCTGCAGGCGCCTCAGGGTGCTGGTGCGCTTCACCGGCGCTGGGGGCTTCTGTGGCTCCTGATCATCTGCCCAGGCAATGGCTTTGTGGGGCGCCAGGCTGCCCTGCCCGTCACGAGCTGGCCACGGCAGGTTATGCAGGGTCGACTGCACAGCAGACGGCTGCGGGTGCAGCTGTGGAACGCCAATCGCGTCCTGCTCTGCCACTGCTGGAGAGGCCTGCTGAGTCTGGAGGGCTTGATCTTTCTCGATGCTGCCCTGCTGTGCAGGTCCATCCTCTGGATGTCGTGCCAGAGGTCCCAGGTCTGGCACTCCAACAGCTGCCTCCCCTGCTTCTTGCGCCTGCTTGTGAGCAGCTGCACTGCTGGCCTGTACGGAGGCAGCATATGAGGGAGGGCAGCTGCAATGCACTGGCATGGTCTCGGAAGTGCACAACAGCATGACAGGCATAGAGCCATGCGCTGACGATGTCTTTCAGATGCCAAGCTGAGGCTTTCTATGCCTTCTGCTCAAGACAGCAGCTTGCCTTTGCAGAGCATGCATGTCGTCCGCAAGTTCTGCGTCAGAAACGGGAACAGGTTTGCAGCTCACATCACGAGCCAGCTGGAGCATGGGGTCAGTGGCAGCTGCGATGCGGTAGCTGTTGAGCAGCGCCTGCAGGCGTCCAGTCTCATGCAGCTGTGCCAGCAGGATGGGCCGCGGGATGGAGGCGTGCCACAGTAAGGTGACCCAGGCTGCCTGCGGGCAGAGATGCTGGGCATGGCAGCTGACAGCAGAGAGATTAGAGCGACATGCCTCAATGCAGCTGTACTCAGCATGCCGGCGAAGCTGGCGCGTCAGGGAGGCATGGCTGTACCTGGATCTGCACAGTCGGCGCCGACAGCACATACCGCCTCTGCTGAACCACCCGCACGAATGTGTTGCTGACCCAAATCTTGATGAGATGGCGGCTGGCACTCGTCTGGTCCTTGGCGGCCTCAACCTTTGCATGCTCCAGCGGCACCACGCCCTTCAGCTGGTGGGAGGTCAGGTCCTTCAGGTAGTACAGGTAAGTGCCCTGCCACGGAAGTTGAAGGGTTGCCAAGGGCTGTGTATCTGGACTGCCTGGGTGGCTCGCTACAGCGGTGAGTTGCCCACAGCGGATGGCAGAAACATCTGCTGGCTCAGGATGGGGGGAAAGCACAGGACCTGTTTTGCATCATGTGCCCACAGCATACAACATGGCCCTTGACAGCTGCATCAAGCACTCTGCTGCTTAAACAAACACTATATGCAGGAATTTCACCTTGAGCACAAAGAACCTCTTTGCCCACTTCACGAAACCAGACCCTGCAGCAACAGGATGCCTGTCAGCTGGGCATATCACCTGGAGCAAGCTTTTGTGACAGATGGATGCAAACCTCGCTTTTCCAGCCACCCAGAAAGCTCTGGGGCCACCACCAGACAAGCCTGCAGGGTACTGGCCCATTAGACTGCTGCGTGAGCACATGCTTCCCACAGAAGGCGTGCAAGAGCTGGAGGTGTCCGCCCACCTCATTGCGCATTGTAGGAAGGCTCCTTCCAGATAACGAATAGGGCCTGTTGGCATGAAGTCAAAGTCAAAGGTCAGCTAATTTCAGCTAAGCCCTCGGTTCATGGATTGTTCAATTGATCAACAACGCCGTTGTGTTCGTTGCTGCATCTGCTGCCAGCCCTTGCTGGCAAGCTCCGTCACAACAGTTCCACGTAAGCTTTCCCTCACCAATGACCCGTTCTCCTGGCCTGGAGCTCAGTTTTTATCATCAGACACCAGGGCTTGAGCTCAGAGGTGGGCAGTATGAACGCAGGCACTTTGCAGAAGCCATGGCAGGGTTGGTCAAGGAGCCCAGCCTCAATGCTCAGTGTGTGCAAGTAGCCCTGCTGGCCTTGCAGGACCATCTAAGACCCACTGCAAGAGGCATCTGGACGACCTCCACAACGGCAGCAGCCCGGGCATGCAGGCCCGTCAGCCGCACTCAGGTGACTCAGACTTCACGAAGGGCAAGAGGCCTTGACCCCGCGTCCCATGCATGGCTTTAGATTGCCGACCTAAGGGCTCCCCTGCTGCAGATGCGATCGGCCCCGAGATTGAGGCCAAGAGGAGCAGGCAAGCTCCGCCCACCCACGAAGTGGACCTCCCATTGCCCCTTCACACATCCCACACCGGCACACAGCATGCAGAGGGATCCCTTCAGACCCCAAGGTGAGGCGTGCCCCTGCAAGCATACATCCTGAAGGCAATACAAGGGCTGGTGTGCTGCTGCATGATCTGGCAACAGTTTACATTCCGGCCCACCCTGCAGGACTGCAGGCAGCGGCAGCATGCAGCGCTTGGGCACTGGCAGCTTCAGGATGACACCGGCAGGTGAGGGCCTCTGGCAGAGTGCGCCCCCTGCAAGTTGACTTTTATGTCTGTCACGCAGCCTCTGCGCACATGCTGCAGCCATGGCAGACCAAGACACAGCCCTGCAGACCTGCATCTGGCTGTGCAGGTGCAGGAGTTGCTGCTGCCCTTGCAGCTATCCCAGGCGTGCAGGCAGGCTCCATGCAGACAAGCCCTCCTGGCAGCCCCCGCATGGCTGCCTCGCCCATGCTGCACGCAGTGTGCGGGCGTCAGGCCGAGTCGCGCATGGTGCGGTCCCCCACCCAGCGCCGTCCCTCAGCGCAGCCGGCAGGCCAGCACACCTTCCGCCCTTTCAAAATGCTCAGCAGCCCCAGCAAGCGCACAGGCCTGCAGCAGCTGAACGCGCAGGTGGCACAGGCTGCCCAGGCTGACAGGCTGGCTGAGAGGCAGCGCGGCCTACGCCACGACCTTCGCACGGCCACTCAGGAGGCGCCTGCCCCTGGGCAGGGTGCTGGTGAGCACAGTGCAGTGTGGCCATGTGCTGCATGCTCTTGTGCGTCAGGTGGCATGCACACTGTGGCCTGGCGGCTGGGCACGCCAGCATGTCTGTGAGGAGGATCCGCACTGCTTTGTTCATGTGCAGCTTCTGCGTGACACCCAGCTCCTTGGTTGTGGCATGTTCCTGATGCGCACATTGCTTGCGCATGATGGGCACACTCCCTGCAAAGCTTGATGAGCCACCCTGGCGAGTATCTTGCAGGTGCAAGGCGCCTGGGCCCAGGCATGAGCGTCGTGGTGGGGGGCAGGGTCTCGGGGCAGGGGTGCACGCGCCTGGTGTTCGGTCCTGCGCAGCCTGCCAATCCAGCAGCTGCAGGCAGCTCAGCCAACACCATTGAAAGGGCTGGCAGTCCAATGGACACCCAGCAGTGAGCTGCTGCCATGTTTGAGGTCTCAATGAGGGACGCCAGACATTTCCTCTTGCCAAGTTGGCCGAACATAAACAGCAAGGGCTTTTACCAGGCCATTCAGCTTTGCTTATACATAGAGCAACGATCCCCCGCATGGCCAGCTGCAGTGACGGTGTCTTCTGCCACAGGAGCAGTGCCTGCGTCTTGTTCCTAGTCTCTAGTCCTGATGTTGTCTCTATCAGCAACCCTGCTTGCACAGCAATTTGTTTCGATGTCAGCCCTTTCTGCCCATGTTATGAGATATTGCCAAGGCCCACTCTTGTGTATAAAAGTTCCTGCCTTGAATGCATGATCAAGTACAAATCAAATTTATTGATAAACCAGAGATCTCAGGGCCCGCTGGGTGCTGGGGGAAAGTCCAGTCTCTCTGCTTCTGGCAGGATGGTCCTGCGGTGTGTCACAGCAGGATGTGAGACATCACTGGCTATATAGGGACTCCTCCCTGTTTACCAGCGCTGTCTCGTCATGGGGTCCATACCTATACTCGCACATGGATCTCTCACCAGTTTGGAGAGGGCGTGGTCCTCAGCCAGCCAAAGTCCTGCACAGCCCTCCAGCTTTCAGCTTCTCCCTGCTCAGATAGCATGGCACCTGCCTCTGCCTCTTCCTGTGCAGCACCTGACAGTGGCGCAAAGCGCAGTCTGGAGGAATGCTCAATGATGGGGTTGCTGCGCACACGCAGGTAAAAGTCACAGTGCTGACTGCTATGGATCCGCACTTGCTGAGAGGCCAGCACAAAGGTGCACTTGCATGCCCCTGCAGGCAGCGGGCAAGCTCTTGTAAATGCAGGGCTGCTGCAAGCTGCAGCATCATCAAAGCAGCAGCATGCAGGGCCAGCCCAGCAGATCAGGGTAATACGCACCTTCGATGAACGTGGCGCCGGTGACACCAGCAGCCACAATGGTGCAGCCCTGCAGCTCTCGCATGCGCAGCGCCCTGAGCTGCCCTGTCAGCCACACGGTGCACCGCTCCAGGTGGCTGAGGCTGAAGTCGCCGCTGCCAAGATCTGCCTCGCGAAGGCAGACTTGCTGCAGGACCAGGCCGTGCAGGCGCCTGTGGCAGCGGACCGATGAAACATTTCTGTGAAGAGCAGCAAGCCAAGAGCTACATTGTGCACCATCTACAGACAACTGGGCCAGCGACACATATATCAAACCATGAACTGCTCTATCGAACAGAGTCGCCTCAGTGGCTCCAGGGACAGGATTGCATGAAAAAGGGACTCGTGAAGCTGCATTTGCAAGGACGTGCAGCTGCTTCTGAGTGCAATCTACATGACGACGAGTCTCACCTGCTAGGTGCCAGTTCTGGCGCAACATTGGCACCACCAGGTCCCTGCCCAGCAAGATGAACCTGTTCTACAGGTGCATCTGAGGTGCTGCGAGCCTCTGCAGAGTCAGGCTGGCGCTGTGTTGGCATGCCAGCACTGGCTGCCCCATCGCCTCCAGCAGCAGCCTTGCCAGTCCTGCTGGGCTTGCGCCGAAAGGAGAACTTGCGCTTGCCTGGCAGCTTGCCTTGGACATCATCCAGCGCCTGCCTGATCTGCACAAGGGAGCCAGTCACCTGCCTGAAGTCATATGCTGGCAGGTAATACGTTGCTGCAGCTGCTGCCTGCATGAAACCAGTGGACTTGTCCGTGGGAATACACAATGGGTGCCAAGGAACATGTCAGCCAGCAGGAACAACAGAGACATGCTGCACCTTCTGCTGCTCTGCTAACTGCAGGGCAGCATCATCCAGCTGCTGCTCCAGTCCTTGAGTGTCCTGCTCCGCGGTGGACAGCCTGCACCCGGCACTGCTGGCAGCTCAGCCACGGCATCCAAAAGTATGTTATGGCATGCCCAGCAGTGAGGAGGCATGCCTGCCTGGCAGACGCCTTCTCCAGCATGGCCTCCTGACTCTGCTGCCATTCTCGGAATGCTGCAAGAAAGACTGCAGCAGATTCTGCTGGTGCAGCACATCCCCTGCAGCAGCACACATGCATCACCCTTACCTTGCCACCAGTTCACCTTGCCATTAGTGCTGGAAGCTCTGACATCAGAATGCCTACCTGTTGTCCTCCTGGCGCCGTGAGTTCTCAGCCTGTCTGGCCTGATCCCTGGCTGCCAGGCGATCAACAGCTCTCCTGGCCTGATCACTGCCAAACAGGTCTTCTGGAGTGTCAGGCAGGGCCATGAAACAGAGGGGCAATCTGGCTGCTCCGCTTTCTTGCCGCTCACGACGAGCCTTGCAGCAACTCGACAGGCAGTGTGCGGAACCTTCTGTTCAGGGCTTCCATTCTTTCAGTGCCTTCGGGAGGCAGCGCCAGCAGTGAATGCTGCAGGCAACTTTCAAAGGCCTCATCAGCACTGTGCAAAGTACATTAGGAGCCTGCCATATGCAGACAGGGGTGCGGGTTGCCCGCCTGCAGACTCTCCAGCAGCACAGCTTGCGGCCATCCCACATCGTAAGGAGCAGCCTGGCTGCCCCTCTGCTGCAGAGAGGACTTGCAGGCACAGCCAGGCCTGCCTCAGCAACGCACCCAGCATCCCCAGGTATGCTGTGTAAAGTTGAAAGTGTCCCTTGCAGCGCGCCTTGCTGCCCTCATGCTCAGGGGCAGACCTCCTCATCGTCACCTTGGTGCCTCAGAAGCCATAGCCAATGAGGAGGTCGCCGGGCAGGATATTGCTGAGATCAGAAGCCGGCCCTGGAATCCCTTGATTGCCAACGCAATCTCGCTGGTTGGGAATGTTGGCGTGGATGTTGAGCTGAAATTCCTGGAGAGTGGGAGCGTGGTGGGGAAAACAAGGCTGGCCATGAATGAGAAAGCTAAGCGTAATGGAGAGGCCCCTACCAGCTGGTGAGCAAGAGCATCCCGTGCAGTTGTGCAAGAGCCTGCCTTCTGTTGTGCTAGCAGTCACAAGAGCGAGAGGCACTTTTGGCGTCTTATCATGCATCCAGTGATGCACCAAGGGCTTCCTTGCTTCTGCTGCAGCATGAGGCATGCAGCACTGACATGAGGTCCTTGTTCTGTCCCATGAGAGCAGCAAGTCTTTGGCTGGAGGGCTGCGCCACAGTTCTCCACTCAGCAGCTCTCCATGTCCAGTCCAGCACACGGCTGTTGGAGCTGCATGCGAGCAGCAAGGCACTAGCTGAAGAGCCACAGCTATGCTCAATGGGGCAGGGAAGCCTGGCATAATGTTCAGAAGCTGTTGCTGTCTGCAGCTGTGCGCTTCGTGCACAGAACGGCTACCTCTTGTCCTGTGGCAGGCATGCTGAAGCAATACTTTGAAGCTAGTGTAATCTTTGTGCTGACATAGCTGTGCTGCTGTAGGCCTGCTCCAGCTTCTGCATTGTGGAACACCATGCACACGCTGACTGTGCTTGGGGCATGCCTGCAGGTACGAGGTCGAGATGTGGGGGTCGCTTGCTGAGGAGGCAGCTCAGAAGGTCCGCAAGGGTTCCCGCATCTGTGTTCAGGGCCAGATAAAGCAGGACCACTGGGTGGCTCGCACGGGCGAAAAGCGCAGCAAGATAGTGGTGAGATCAGGGGACTCAGCTTGTGGCAATATGCGCTGTGAAGAGGCTCCTTCAGGCGGCCAGCCCAATCAGGGCCAGCCTTGCACCTTTGAGGACCTTGACGCCGTCTGAAGTAGCTACACGTTCTAGCTTACCTGCGCTGGCCCATGCTGTTCATGAGTCTGCCTGCTGATAGCCATCATAATGCAGGTCTCCGCTCAAGCCATCTCGTTCATTGACGACACTCCCTACAGTGGCGAGGGGCAGTATCAGCATCTGCCCACAGCAGGGCAGGGGCCACCCCAGCGCAGCAGCAGCAGCGGCGGGAATTCCCAGCAGCAGGTAATTATCCGTGAGGTAGTGAGCCTGACTGGTGCTGATGCACCAAGCAGTTTGCATGGCGCTGACATCCACCATGGCTTCCCTTAAAATTGAAGTGGCCTCTGCAGGCAGCAGTGCAGCCACCGCAGCACTCAGGGCCAGCAGTGAAGCCGGTGAGCTTGATGCACAAGTCTCAGCTCTTCAGGCTCGCTGCTGACTATAAGTACTCAAGAGCTTCAGCAGAGTTTGCTGGCATGCAGACGTCCAGCTCCCCTGTTGAGGACAAGTGGAGGTATCTGCTAGAAAACCCACACCAGTTCTGGGACAACCGAGCTGGCAAGCGGAATCCACGTGCCCCTGACTTCAAGATGAAGGGCACAGAAGAAGATGTCCCCCTCTGGATTAGTGGCAGGGACACGCCCCGCTGGGTGCTGGATGAGCTGGTCAGCAAGGGCATGGGCCCTGTGCAGCCCACTGACCCTGGCATGAACTGAAAACCATTTGCAATGCAGGTCTGCCTGCAACTGACACATGTTAGCTGGTTGAATGGTCCTTTTGGGTTGACAGAAGCAGTGGAAGAAATTCTGCGATGTCATCACAATCATTGTGATTACTAAACCTCATGAGGTCTTTCCCATTGCATGGCGCTCAATCTCAGAGCACCACCGCAGGCTGGCTTCCGCAGGGGCCACAGCACTGCTGGACAGCTGAGCACACTGAACATTCTGGTAAGAAAATATAGGCGGCACAACAGCAAGCTTTTCTGCTGCTTTGTTGATTTTGAGAAGGCCTTTGACACAGTGGATCGCGGGGTGCTGTGGGCTGTCCTACAAAACCTGGGGGTGTGTGGACACTTCATGAGCTGCCTGCAAAGCATGTACGCCCAAGACTCAGCAGCGGTCAGGGCTGGAGGGGGCATATCTGAGGCATTCAGGTGCCTGCAAGGAGTGCAGCAAGGCAGCCCCCTCAGCCCACTCCTCTTTGGACTGCTGATCGATGTGCTGGACAAGGTCATGCGCAAAGTTAAAGGAAACCATGCACCCACGCTCATGTTTCATGATGTGCCGCTGCTGCTCTTCGCAGACGATTTGGTGCTCATGAGCACAAGTGAAGAAGGACTGCAACGATTGCTGAATGCTTTACAGATATTCTGTGAAAACAGGCGGCTCAGAGTCAGTTTGGTCAAGACGGAAGTGGTGGTGTTTGAGACACAGCGCCAAGAATGCAGCACCTTCACATACAGTGGGCACCCCCTGACGCGCTCGGATTCATTCAAGTACCTGGGCCTGTGGTTTGAAGCCACCAAGGAGGGCTTTGCCAAATCCCTTGGCGAGCACCTGGAAGCTGCGCGTAAAACCATGAACAACATGCTCAGGCGCTGTGCACAGATCAGTTTGACGTGCCCGCGCCGCATCTGCAAGTTGTTTGATGCCTTGGTGCTGCCCATATTGAGCTATGGCTGTGAGGTCTGGTTCTGGGACCACAGAGCAGGCACACAAGCCACAGCGCAGCTTGAGTCTCTGCATGCACAATTTTTGCGCAGATTGCTTGGCATCCACTGCCACACACACAGTCTGATTGCACTTGCTGAGTTTGGCAGATATCCCCTGGCAGTGCATTGGCAGCGGCAAGTGGACAGGTTCAGACAACGCATTTGGGACCTCAAGCCGAAGCTTCAGAAGGAGCCCCTGCTATGGGCTATGTATGACGGCGTCTGCTACCTGCCGCTGTACCGCGACCTCTCCTTGGCCCCCTTCTGTGCACTACAGGCACATGGCAGCGCAGAGACAGCCCCTGGCAAGGAACAGCATGAGCAGCGCTTCAGGGACTGCCAGGCCGCCACCGTGGCCACCTACATGCAGATGCGGGGTCCCAACACGGCCTATGCCATGCAGACATACCTGACCAGGATCAGAGGCTTCAGGCTACGCAGAGCCTATGCCAGCATCAGGTGCAGCAGCCACCAGCTGCGCGTACAGACTGGGCGATACCTATTGCCCCAGCTCAAGCGAGAGGACCGGACATGCCGAATCTGTGGGTCACCGAATGAGATTGAGGATGAAAGCCATATCCTGCTACACTGCCCAGGACTTGCAGACCTCCGGTCTGCTCACAGCCACCTGTTTGCGGAGCAGCAGCAGTCGTTGGCAACGCTGTTTGAACAACCACCAAGCCGAGTGGCCACATACATCAGGGCAGCACTGCTCCAGCACGCAAATATGCTGGGCATCACTGGGGGCACATCTGGGCCTAAATGAGGAACAGACACCCTGGGTGACCCCTCTATGTGCCGTGATGTGTCCCCAGCTCACCAGCTGCTGATTAGAGCCCCAATTTCATAGCAATGCGCTAGACTCATCACATGATTGTCTTCCCCTAAGGTCCCCATGCTGAGTTGTTGCTTGGGGTGTGCCGCCTTGGAGCCTGGTGCCCTGCGAGGGGAAGACTGCTGGTCACAGTCATACCCAAGCATAACTCTCTCATGACTGCGAAGTCTACGAGCTGAGAGGGCGTGGCAAGCCAGTCAGGGGGGCTGAGCCCCCCCCTGCGCCATACAGGATCCAGGGTGTTTGCATTTCGGGCAGCAACCTCAGCTAGCAGTCCAACGTGGTGATGAAGCCCAGCACAGTGCCAAGGCCTGCTATGAGCGCCGGCTCCCTCTTTACCAGCCAAGTACAGTGACCTGCTTGATATGCCTGTACTGCTTCTTTTTGTACCCCTACACCTTCAGCAAAGTTCATTGGTGGGATGAAATGATCATAGTCCTATGCCCGTGCATTGAGGCTACGGACTTTAAATTTAAATCATCATCATGGTCCTTATGCACATACAATGGAGATCGACCAGGCGATAATAACGGTGGGAGATGGCTCCCTGTGTTCCTGTCTGACTTGTCTGGCCTGGCCGCGATGTGAAGTGTGGGCTGCTGTGCAGGTGCCGGCCACCAGTGCTACTGATCCCCCCACGCAGCTCTTGCTTAAACGTATTGAGCTTCTGCAGCAGCTGCACCGCAATGCTGAAGAACACTTTGCAGAGAGGGAGGATGCACACCTTGGCTACATTGCAGAGCTGGAGTATCAGCTCACAGCAACCCAGGCACAGCTTGAAAAGGTGAAGCATTGCGATTCAGACACAATGCAACTCAGAAGCCATGCACACAACAACACAGCCCTGCTGCATCTCTCAGCATCTCAAGCGTCCTGGACTGGCCTGCAGGAGACGGAGTCAGTTGTTGAGCAGCACTCTGACCTGCAGCAGCAGATCAGGGAGCTGCGGTCACAGAGTGACATGCAGGCCTCCCAGCTGTCTGTGAAGACCAAAGAGCTGCAGGCTGAGAAGGCGCGGCAGCAGGATGCCACCGCCATCCAGCAGTTACAGAAGGATTATAGGGACCTTCAGCAGAAGCATGACAGTGCCAAGGTGACTGCTGCCACTGGGGAGCTGTTGCATTGAGTGGCTGTCACTAGCCATCCTGTGGCCTGCACTCAGCAGGATGATTGGCTGTGGGTGTCTGACTGGGGCACTACTCAGACAGCAGGTACACTACTGCCAGCATGGAGTCTGGGCCCCAAGCACAATGTAACCTGCATTCCAGAGGCCCAGGATCCTGCAAGGGCTGCCATGGCTTGCTGTGACTGCCTGGCCAGAAGCTTCCTCATTTGTGTTGCACTGGCGCAGATATGCGCTGAAGAGATGCATCCTCAGCCAGCACAGCAAAATTTCCCACATGAGTTGATGTGATGTGAGCGCCGTTGCTCTCGCTTCCTTGAGCTGGACGAGTTTCAGGCCTTTTATGTCTGCAGGCAAGTCTGGACAAGGTGATGGGTCAGCTAAGCCAACACGTCAAAGCTCGTGGCAGCTCAGGGGGGACTCTGGGGGAGCTAGTCAGCTCATTACTGAAAGAGCACAACTCACAGGTAATGCAGGAATCGTCTGACGCCCCTTGTGGAGCTTCATTGCTTGCTGGGCTGTGCTTGTCCAGCTAACCGGATCCACTGCGCATCTCTTGTGGGATTCCTTGCACGATTTGAAGCCTCAGTGCTCTGCAGATAGCGCAGCCAGCAGTCCCTGCCGGTCAATTGTGCATGACCTCACAGCGCAGTCCAGCTTGTCAGCTGGCTTCAAGACTTGTCAGCTGGCTTCACCAATAGTGGCAAGTCAACTCCACCAGTGGCTGAGGGTGGCCTCCGTTTGCAGGTGTCAGAGCTGCAAAAGCAGCTGGAGGAGGCCAAAGAGTTTGAGCCACAGGCCAAGTCGCTGCAGGAGAAGCTGCAGACTGTGTCTAAGCGATCACTGGAGGCCCTGACCAAGGCCCAGAGCGACAAAGAGCAGCTGCAGCAGCGCCTGCAGGCTGAGGCGACAGAGGCCACCAAGCTGCGCCAGCAGCAGCAGGCTGTGCTGGCAGCCGTGCAGGGCACAGATGGCAGCACGAATGGCACCATGCATGCTGCTGGCGGAAGCTCGGCGGTTCCTGGCGGGGTTGTAGGCGCCGGCAGCGCTGGTGAGGCAGGGGCTAGGCCGCCTGAGCAGGTGCAGGGGCAGCGGCAGGCAGCATGGGCTCTGCAGCAGGCGCTGCCCCAGCTGCAGGAGGTGGCTGGGCTCAAGCCTGCGCTAGAAGCCCTGGTCAAGCAGCATTCTTCAGGCAAGAGCTGTCTGACTAGTGGTGTCCACCAATCTTGTCCCAGAGCACCTGGTGGACATACCATGTCTGGCAATCCTGCCTTGTCGCAGACCTATCGTGCCAGCTCTCCCTGCTCTTGTGCAGTGTTGCTCAGACCAAAGGTGTCACCTTTCAAAATTTCTGCGCAGGTGAAGCGGCGGCCACGTCTCAGCAGCTAAAGTCTGCTGTTGCAGCGACCAAGGTGAGCACTGAGCACTCCAGGGAGCCGCTGTGCGCTGCCTACCTGGTCCCATGGCCCACCTCCTCTCATGCCCAACTGCAGGATGCAGTGCAGTCTCTCAAGTCATCGATCAAGATAGAGCTTGCTGGGATGATCTCAGGTACATGGCAGGGCCTGGCATTGCCAATACCATCAAAGAGCCCCAAGATAAGCAAGCCTCCTACTGCAGCTGCCATGCCCAAGGACACATGATGGGTATACTGGCCTCTAACACAGTTGCAGTGTGTCCAGGGGTCGTCGAGGGCTGCCCCAGCAGTAGACTTCAGAGCAACCAGCTGTCCACCGTGTAGCTGCCTTCTTGCAGGTCTGCCCCAGCAGCAGGCGCTGGAGCAGCAGCTGTCCCAGGTGCATGAGGCCCTGGCAGCCCTGAAGGACCAGGTGGCAGCCCAGGTCCCCCCCCAGCGCTCTTTCTCGCCCACCTACGAGCGCGCGCCCCTGATGGACCACCTTCTCGAGGTGGCAGCTGACGACACACCCCCTAAGGCTGGCCCAGGAGCGGGCGAGACACCGACTGCAGTGGTCGGGGCTCTGGGTGCTGTCCCTGCACCTCCAGTGGGCAGCCCGCGGCTTGGGAATGCAGGCACTGGAGCTCGCCCTGGAGCTGGCCAGTCAGGTGCTGGGGCGCCTTCAGGGAGGCCCAGTGTGGGCCCTTCTGCTGCAGACGGCGCCCTGTTGCCGCGGCCAGTGTTGGGTGCCGGCTCGGGCAGCCGGGCTTGGGATGGTGGAGACTCATCTGATGCAGTAGGCAGCCCCAAGGCGCTAGGGCCCCCTGCTGAAAAGCCAGCAGAGCCTTCTCCTGGTGGCCAAAGGAGGCCCTCGTTCATGGAGAGGGAGGCAGCCAGGTCTGAGAAGGCGCGCAAGGGCAGCCCCCATGCAGGGGCAGGATCTAAGCGCAAGGCGCCCGATAGGGAGCGCCACAGGACTCCCTCCACGCCACGCAAGGCAGTCAAGGGTGGCAGTGGCAAGACTCCTGGCAGCAGGGTGCCAGGGGACGCTGCCCAGGGGTCAGAAACCAGCCATGCCGGGGCTGAGCGACGTGAGTCCGGCAGGGGGAGCGAGCGGAGGCGCAGCCACCGGGCCACCAGCCAGGAGGAGACGGACGCCAGGGCCGGCAGGCATGCAGAGAAGGCTGCGCACAGGGCCAGGCGGGCCAGCGACGGCGCGCGGGACAGCGATAGGGGCGGTGGCGACAATCCTGAGCGCAGCAGGCTGGGCGAGGGCAAACAGGGGGACAGAGCTGCCAAGAGTGCAGGCAGCAGTGGAGGGCCACCACTGTCCCATGGCGAGGCCCTTGGGTCGCCTGCAGGCAACGGTGTGGACGCCCATCAGGCGCGCAAGTGGGACCAGAAGGCGCCACAGCAGCACTCAGGTGCGTCAGCGCACCTCGGCCTGGAAGCAAGGCAATCTCAGCTTGCAGCAGGTGCTGCTCTGGTGTCGAGTGCACCGCAGGAGTGTGTCCAGGGTTGCTTACAGTTTCTGCTGCTGTAGCAGCAGCAGAACATCAGGGCAATGCAGCGCCTGCAAGGCACGAAAGCCCTGTGGATTGCCTGGCGTGCCTGGGGCTGGCTGCCTGAATTTCGGGCTGAGAGTTGGAGTGTATGAGTGCAGGTCCCTTCCTGGACGGCACGAAGGACGGCTTGAATGCAGAGGCCCGAGCGCAGCTGCGTCAAGGATTGCAATCCACACCCCCATGGTTGGCAAATGTGCCGCGCGTCGGTCAGAAATCCACAGGTGGGCCTAGCCTCCAGCCGTTCCCTGCTATGGGATCTGCCGCAAGGCAGCTTAGCCATGTTACCAAGCCCAATTGCTGGAGTGATGCAGGGCCTCCTGCAAACCCTCCCAGCTCTGCTCCGCACACCCTTGGCAGCAGCAACAGGCCGCAGCAGATGCAGGGCGCGCAGGGCAGTGGTCACCTGCAGGGTGCAGGCGGCGGGGGCTACGGCATGGGCTGGCAGTCTAGTGCAGCACCGCCTGGCCTTGTGGGCGCTTCAGGAGGCTTTGGCGGATTCCCAGGTGGCGGGCTGCAGGCCGGCATGCCGCTGCAGCAGCAGCAATATGGACCTGGAGCTGGCAGCCAGCAGCCTGGACAGCATGCTCATCAGCAATCCTTCAGGCTGGGGCAGCCCGGTCAAGATCCCCATGCTGATGCTAATTTTCTGGCCAATCTGACACACCAGCAAACCCTGATGCAAAATCAATTTGGGCAGGCTATGCTGGCTCCATGGGCTGGCCCCATGCCAACACCTGGAGCTTACATGCAGTTCTGAAAATATGATTCAAGACACTGCCTGACCCAGCTGGCAGGAAGAGTCTAAAGTTGTGCTGGGTTCTAGGCAGGATTGTATTTGCACAATGCTTTGGCCACCTCCGCACCAAAGGCTGCATTGTTCTTAATCAAGTGAATGTTTGCAGTCAGAGAGGCACCTCCTGTCAGCTCCTGGACTCTGTGCAGCAAGTATGGCGTGACAGCAGCGCCATGAATGCGTTTCCTGTCTGCCTCTCGCAATGCCTGCTGAATGGCCTTCTCAATTTGTGCCCCAGCTGCTGCGTGTTGTTCTGAAATAGGGACCCCTGCAGCAGCCTAATCTTTGAGTCAACTGGGTACACAAGCTACATAGACGAGACTCTCACCTATGAGAATGCTGCTGCCCATTGCCAGCAGCTGGCTGCTCCTCATCAGCTCTGCAGCCTCTGCGGCAGACTCAATTGTGGTGGGCGCCTTGCAGCCACTGTTTCTGCTGAAGAAGCAGGGAAACTCGTCTGCAGCAGTGCACAGATCAGGAGTCCACACTATGTTGGCAGCACCATGAAAGCTGCAGCTCAAGCAGCTTGCCTGTCCCTACAGCTGCAACACAGACACCCTGTGTCTCCAGATACTCAAGCGTCTTTGGAATGTCCAGTACCGACTTGATGCCAGCGCACACCACTATCATCTGAGTGCGGCCCAGCTCTATCAAGTCTGCAGAAATGTCCAGGCTGCTCTCAGCGCCCCGATGCACCCCGCCAATACCTACAGAGCGCACCACCGTGTGTTCTCCGAGTTAATGTTGCCAAAAGGGCTGGGGGTTAGAAACCCACAAATGCACGTGCAGGGATCTTCACATGCTTCAGGGCAGTCAGAATGCACTTGGGGAGAGTCCAGTGCCAGCACAAGACAGTCAAGCAAGTCGCCTGGGTTGACATTGGGGTGGCAGTGCATGCATCTCACCTCCAGTCACAAAAGTTGGTATGCCTGCCCGCGCAGCCAGCAGCATGGTGGCCGACACCGTGGTGCTACCATGCAGGCGCTTGGCCATCACTAAAGGGAGGTCCCTGCGCGAGGTCTTGTGCACTGCCAGGCCCGCCTTGGCGATCAGCTCCAGCTGCTCTGCTGTCAGGCCCACATGGGGGACGCCGTGCAGGACTGCGATTGTGGCTGGGACAGCGCCATGCTGCCGCACCACAGCCTCCACTTCAAGGGCGGTCTGTAAGCTCTGGGGGTAGGGCATTCCTGCGGCTCATGTGCATGGTGAGGCAGAGCAAGGGACTGGGGGAAGCAGCGAAGGATTTGCTGCCGCATGCTCACTGCTGAACAACTGCAGGTCTGATCAGAGCGCCTTTGCACTTGCCGTGGGAGACGATGGTGCTCTCCAGTGCAACCACAGGCTGCTGTGTCTGCAGCGCATGCTGAACCTCCTCACTGATTACTAGAGGAGTGCCAGCCTGCACGCATGGCTTAGTCCGACGGTGTAAGCTTCTCCAGCAGGGCTCATCAGGGGCACTGGCATTTGACAGAACACATGTGAGACGCAGCTTTCCTGGCACAAGGCGCCAGAAGTAGCACTTGCAGGCTCCTCTTCAGGTACAGCTAAGAGTGGCTGCAAGACACTCCTCAAAGCTGTGATGCGGCGCCTGATGGCACCACTGTCCATGCCTGGCAGATGCACTCTAGTTGGCACAAGACGATTCCGATCCTCGTCACAGATGTTTGTCTGACATACTAACAGCAGATGCAAGGTTCACCCCAGCTGGTCAACATGGTTAAGCTTTCGAGTTGCACACTCCAGATACCAAGGCGAGCCCTGACCGTCAGAACCTTCAGTAAAAGAGATCAGAGGGCAAGCATGGGAAAACTTGGTGCAAAGAGGCACAAGCCCAGCCCCAGCAAGGAAGAGGCGAAGCCAGTGGCCATCACAGTGCCACATGACTGTCTGCCTGTGGATGGTGCGCCCCTACACTGCACAGCACAGTGTGCAGCTGCCTGTGCATGCCCTGGGCTTTCAGATGGCAATCATCTGACATGCAGTATGAGTCAGTGCATGTATGCATTGGCCTGCGTCTCTGGATCTGCAGGCAGCATCCTGGAGGGCGGCGGCCAGATCCTGCGCAATGCAGCAGCGCTTGCTGCCATCACCAGGCAATCGGTGCACATTACTAAAATCAGGGCGGGCAGGTCTCAGCCAGGGCTGCGCCCACAGCACTTGACAGGCTTGCAGCTTGTCAGGTGAGCCTGTTGAGCCCCCTGCCTCCTGCCGCCGCTCTTGACTGTCAGGCAGATCGCAGCCTCACTTGTAGTCTGCAAGGCATAGCCCCAGCCTGCACTGCAGAGACTTGTGCTCTGGAACACTGCAAGGGGGCCAGCCCAGGGCCACAGAGGTGGTCCTGCAGCCAGGCCCCCTCGTAGCTGGCGTGCATGAGGTGGACACCAGGACCGCAGGCAGCTGCATGCTGCTGGCTCAGGTGCGCCTCTGACCAGATGATTGCTGCAGTCTGGACGCTGGTGCGTCTCATGCGTCAGGGCTTCCAGCTGCATGGGCAGAGTCGTAGGCACCTTGCGCTTGGTGCACAGCAGCTGATTGACCACTGCATGCTCTCACAGAATGGTATTGGATGCAGTCGGCTGTGCCCTGCCTGCTGATGTCAGCCCCCCGCAACAGCGCAGATCGTGAGGCAGGCGAGTCAGTCCTGAGCCTGAAGGGAGGCACAGACGCAGCCATGGCTCCACCTGTCAGCTACACCCAGCAGGTGCTGGTGCCGATGCTGAAGCGGCTGCTAGGCGTGGACATACATGTGGAGCTGAAGCGGCGTGGCTTCTTCCCCAAGGTGCAACTCACTGCCTGCCAGAGTTGCAGGGCTGGTGTCCTGCAGCCCGCTGTCAGGCAGGTGTGGGAGGGCTGGAACAGGCTTGCTGGCGCAGTGCACTCACTGCCAAAGGCCAAAGGAGTGCTTTTCCTGCACAGCCTAAGACCCACAGCACAGCAGTGTATGTCTCAGGCATGCCTTGTCTTCACCCTCCACTGGCAGCTATCAGCACACAGCTTGATGCATGCGCTGACCTCTGCTGCCCTGTGTATGTCTGCAGGGCGGCGGACACGTAGTACTGCAGGCAAAAGCGCTCCCTGCGGGGTCTGCTCTGCGTGCCTTTGAGCTAGTGGAGCGGGGCAGCATTACACACCTGCACTTCCATGCCCATACAGCTGGTGCGGCATAATTCAATGTTGCTTCAGCTGGTCTTGTGCGTCTGCAAATGATGTGTGTGCCCTGCCTGCAGCAGCTGTCGAACGGCATCAAGGGGTGTGGCACATGTCACCATATGCAGTGCTGACCTGCAGGCAGGGTGTCACCAGCAGTGGCTGAGCGTATGCTGGCAACTGCCAAAGCAGAAGTGAACAACGTGGGTGCTGGAGTGGGCAGTCAATATGCTTCCTGCCTGAGGTGCTTACGAGGAGTCAGCGCGCTACACTGTTGCCTTGCCTGATCTGCTCAGATCACTAACCCCTGTTCCCCTCTCAAAGGCCCTCAAGCCTGCCGTTGAGATAGAGACGACATCCTACCATGCCACTGAGGCTGAGGCTGTAGGTGATGGCACTGGCTTGTTGCTGGTGGCAATGACCGACAAAGCCTGCCTCATAGGTGAGGCCCTGCTGCTGCATCTGCTGTTACCAAGAAGCTGCAGTGCAGAGACTGCCTCAGAGTAGTGCGTGTGCCTGCGTATGCTGAGTAATTGAACCCTGGATCCAGGTGCAGCAGGCATCGGCGAGAAGGGCAAGCCAGCGGAGCAGGTGGCCTCTGAAGCCGCTGCTGAGTTTGTGGAGGCTATGCAGTCGGGAGCGCCTGTCGATCAGTGGTGATGCCCTTGGCATGTGCTTGAGCATCCCTTGTCAGCTGTGTCTTCTGCTCCTTTGTGCCAGCTGGGGGCCTGTGTGCAGGCTCCAGGACCAGCTGATCATCTTCATGGCCTTGGCGGATGGCACTAGCAGAATGAGGTGCACAGAGCCAACATTGCACACACGCACAGCCATGGTGAGGCCTGCCACACCAGTTGCTGCAACTTAACATGACTAGCGTCCACAAGCGCATGCATTATGCAGCATCTGCTGCTGCAGGTAATTGCTGAGAAGCTCTTGCCAGCAGCAAAGTTCACTGTGACAGGTCCTACAACAGACGATTTTATGTGGACAGTTCAGTGTTCAGGGGCAGCAGTGAAGGCAGGGCAGAAGCAATAACAGCAACCCTTAGGGGCAGCACTTTGAGGCTGGTGGGGCAACTCCAGTTCTGAAGTGATGACTGAAGAGCTGCCAACAGCAACAGCAAGACCATGTTCATTGTGGTCTTGCTGTTACTGTTGGGCTTTGGCACCATCTCCTAGCAAATTGGAAGCCCTGTGTAAGGCCTGTTCCGTACAACGAAGCTGCTTGGAGGATTGCACACCTCCAGAAGTGCCCGTCCTGGTTGCTTGGCATCCAGTCGAGCTTCGCGATAATATGTGCAGTCCCGACCTGCACAGATGCCCTTAACAGTCAGCAATGCTGTCACAGCAGCAGTGCTCGCAGGGCCTTGAGGAAGTATAACCCTCTCAAAGTGGCCTGGGCACCCTCTACCTTGTCACGCACAGCCTTCTCAAGTGAGCAACAGGGACCTCTCCTGCCAAGCAGCCTGGTTCAATGAAGGTGTTGTGATAGCTTGTCGCACTGGTCTGGAGATGCCTCACCTCCAGCAATGTCGTAAGGGGGCGCAAGCACATCCAGCACCGCACACTGCGAGCCCTCCACTGCAGTGAATTCATGTATATTGCCTCCAGAGGCAGGGAACAGCGCTGCCGGCTGATGGTGTGGCTCAGCCACCTGATTGAGCACCTGTCTGGCCCAAGCGCTGGCACCAGCAGAAGAGAAGGGCAGCTCAGGGTGGTCCTGGTCTGATGCCTCCCAGTCATAAGACCTGACTCGCATTTTGCCATAAAGGACCCTGCACAAGGAGATTGCTGCTGAGACAGTGGCCTGCCCTGTATGCTTTTCCAGAGGCCGCTCACTGCACCAGGCGATGATCGCGAGACAGTGCGCAAGGACCCATGCCTGCAGGTCACGAAGTCTGCTCACCTCGACAGGACTGTCATGCCAGGATGGTTGTGCAGGGGCAGCTGGGCACCCTTGGGAAGGCAGAATATCCCAATGCTGACGGTGGGGTCTTCATAGATA
The DNA here is from genome assembly GCA_963969365.1 of Asterochloris sp. CNOR1. Classification (NCBI taxonomy): domain Eukaryota; kingdom Viridiplantae; phylum Chlorophyta; class Trebouxiophyceae; order Trebouxiales; family Trebouxiaceae; genus Asterochloris; species Asterochloris sp. CNOR1. The sequence continues at coordinate 2,428,508 of OZ017746.1, read as the reverse complement.
TGAATATAGGTGATGCTGCAGCGCAGCAAGTTTTACGTAATAAAGGAAACATGGGCAGAGCAGACTATGACAGGCCTGATGACACTGCCTGGAGTCACACCTGTGCTCCTCTGGTCTCCATAGCTTGCTCAGAAATCCCTCTTTGGGGGAGGCTGCTCCCTGGGCCTGCAACTGAGGCATGAGAGGCTCAACAGCTGGGGAGAAGAGGCAGAGGTTGGCATGCAGGTAAGCTTGGGCACTCACAGGATCCTGAAAGCCGAGTTGCTGGATGGGCAAATCACCTGCAACATTGGAATGGCTCAAGGCAATCCACCAGACGTGAAGGCCATACATACCAGTGGCCTCACTCAACACAGCAGAAAGACTTTGCAGGCCAGCAGCATTGTCTGGCTTGCCAGCCCACGTCCTGGCCCTGCCCACTAGCTGCTGAACCATGTTCTGTTGGGCCGCTGCTGCTGAGCTGTATGCTGAAATATTCATTGTCACATGGGCTCTGCTTCTGCACAGCGATCTGATGTGAAAGCAGTGTCTGACAGGCCTCTGTTTAAGCATGCTGCTTCTGCTGGCAAGGCAGTCCCATGGGCCGGTCAGAGCGCAACAGGTATGGCGGTGGCTGCAGTCAGGCAAAAGTGCAATGCCCGAGTGAGCTGGCCACTGAGGTGGCACTCGAGTTGGACTACAAAGTAACACCTGTGCATGAGCATGGCTTGCGGATGAAGGCCCTCGGCAGGCAAGGGCTACTGTTGATCTCCTTCCTCGTGAGTGGCCTTGCCGGACTGGCTCTTCACCAGGTGGCCTTCCAGGTTTTTCTTGCTTTTGGGATTCTGCATCTGATGCTCAAGTCCTGGCAGTCTGGCAGGGATCTCTGAACACTGGTGTATCAGCTGCCTGCTGGCAGAAGTGGTGCCTGCAGCAAGCCTCTGATGTTTCCCTCCTTTTGACAGCAGTCCCTCTGGCTTGCAGTATGCCGCCAGCAGGGAGGCCACCAAACTCCTTACCAGCCTCTCACACCAGAGGACAGCCAGACAGCCTCCCCATGGTGAGGCAGCCAGCTCCTGCATCTGCACCCTGCCTGTAGGCTCACCACACACCACACGGGCTCTGAATGCTGCCTGCAGGATTTCTGCGGCCAAGCAGGGAGTGGCTGCCCCAGTCAGACCAGAGCTACATACTGCAAGCTGGATCTCATGCCCCTTCCCAGACCAGAAGCAGTGATGTACCAACGAAGGTGCACCTCACAGCGCTCAGATGTGGCATGTCCCTCATTCGCACCTGAGGGATTGGAGGACCACCTCAAAGTTGGCTGCAGGTGCCCCAGGCCACATACCTGGTGGCGTATCTCAGCAGCCTGTCACCTCCCCCTGTATTTGTGCCCCTGGAGGATACGGACCTGCAGCATCTGCATGTGGACAGCCTAAACTCCCAGCTGCAACAGGTCAGTGCTGGGCCATGCTGTGTGCAAGTGGAGATAAGCTCCAGCTTTCGCATCTGGGCATGCTGCGCTATCGCCTCAACCCAGTGACCTCTGTGCCCTGCAGCTGAAGTCTGCAGTTGCACTGGCCATCCTCCTCCAGCGTGTGCTTGTCATGCCAGACTTTGTTTGCCTTTGTGACCCTGGTTGGTAAGCCCTGCATGGACACCAGCAAGGCTCAGCCTAGCCGTCTGAGCACTTACCAACCAAGCTGCCATTGAGCTGCAGGGTGCCAGGCACACAGTGTCAGCAGCCAGCTGTGAATCCCCAGTACAAACAGCGAACTTGCTCAGCCAGAGAGGTTCTCAACAGCAGCATCTGCGATGCCAAAGAGACCATTACAGTGCAGCTGGGGCTGCAGACTGTAACATTCACTTGCCAGATGAGCCCATCAACCCCTCCTTACGACCTGCTAGCCACCGTCAACACTGCTTTCAACGATACCAGGCGTATACAGCTTTCCCAGTCTACCTTGCTGGTGCTGCCAAAAGCACTTCCTGCAGATCAGCTGCTGCTCAGCTTAGAGCAGAACACAGGTGACATAAAAGTATTGGGAGTGGAACAGCCAGCTGACCACTTCCTTGATCTGCTTAACGCTCATGTGGGCACTGACATCGTTAAAAGCTTTGCTGCATGGCTTCAGACAGCTTTTGCTCCAGTTGACCCTCAGACTAGTTTCATGCCTGGCAACATGCTTTACTCTGTGCCCCTGACCGTCTTGGATGGTGTCATTGTGTGACTGCAGTGTAGTGCAGCTGCCTTTTCTCTCTTGTTCCAGAACACATCTTCAGATTCAAGGGCATTTTGCCGTGTGAGAACGAAATCACTACCTGGGCCAGTTGAACAGTGCCTGCCAGCAAAACAAGGGGTACAAGGGGTGAAATGGGCACACCTAAAATCATACTGCAGGGAGAGGTGGGGACACTTTCAAGGCCACGCAGGGGACTTCACCAGACTGTGCCTGCAGTGAAAGATGGAGGGTACAAAGAGCGTTTCAAGGCCTCTTCTTAATTATAGCCAAAGGGGTCGGCAATGGACTCAGCACGGCGCATCGCCAAGTTATCGTTGGAGGCAGCTGCCATGGCAGCCATGGCCAGCTGGGCAGCATGTGTCCCTGCTGCCACTCCCGACCGGGGCCGGCCTGGGCTGCGCGCAGGCTGGGCAAAGCTTTGCAGAGGCTGGCCCGGCGGCAGACCCTGCTGGGGAGCTGTCTGTGGCTGCGCACCGCCTTCTGATGCCTCCTGGCTGCTGGGCTGCGGACCCTGGAGTCGCTGCAGCAGCTCCACCGGCAGCATCTCCAGCGCAGCTGAGGCCTCCCTGAGCGCCTTGACAGCGTTGTGGCAGGCCAGGCGCTTGGTGGCAATGTCCTCCCGCTCCTTCATCATTTCGCTGAACAGCTCCTCCCTGCAGGGGAGACAGCAGCTGCTGACGTAACATCAAGCTTGCCAACAGACATCAGCAATCAATAGATCCAGATGGCAGACGCAGCTGGCAGACTAAAAGCAAGTAACTACAGGGTACAGTCACATGATGCTTCCCATATGCCGTACTCGCGCCCCAGGTGCCTGCCAAGTTGTGCCAGCCAGGCAGCGGGCAGCTGTGCTGGTCAGGTCAGTCCAGAGGCTCAGGCCAGCGTGCAGACCGCACTTGCCTGTAGAGCGTCTTGATGAGGTGCTGCTGCAAGCCCCGCTGCACATGGTTGACCAGGAAGTGCATGACTGCCTTGGGCACATTGTCCTGCATGTTTTTGCGCACAATGTCAAAGTAGGAATCCACCAGCAGGCGGGTCACCTCCACCTGCACCTCCTCCTGCTCACTCACGCTGCCGGGGACGCGCAGAATCTGCAGCACAGGGACACCAGCATCACAGTCAGTGTTGGCCTGAAGCATGGGTCTTGAAGCTTGCACCTTGATGCAGCGCTGCTTGCCTGCAGGCGCATGCTGCTGATGCTCGCATGCTTGTCCATGTGCTGCCGACGGTAGCCACAGATCAGCTGATGCCATGCCCACCACTGGTGAGAGCACAGTGCAGCGTGCATGAGTGCGAGTCATGGGTCAGCGCTGCTTGTGTGCAGCCAGCTGCTGCAGGTGGTTGTCGTCCTGCGGGCATATGCACCAACACAGCCACTCACAGAAGGAGGGTAGAGGGCAGCAGGCCTGTTGCCAGAGTCCCCATCACTGCTGCTGCCACCTGGGCTGCTCAGCCTGCCATTCTCGCTGGGGCCATGGTGGCTGCCAAACCAGGGCAGAGAGAACCAGCCTGCGCCACCGCTGGGTCTCGTCTCTAGGGGCACCAGATCCGGTGGGCGGTGGTGCTGCCTGTGCTGCAGCGCTGTGGGCTGTGCTGCCTGGTGCTGCCTCTGGCCACGCTGGTGAGGCCCCCTCAGCAGCTCCTCAGGACTGTACAGCTCGAGCTCCACACCCTGCAGCCAAGACCCAGCCAACTTCAGCCTGCCAGCCTGGCTGTTCCACTGCCATGACCTGCAGATGTGTACCTGTTCAGCAGCTTAACGATGCAGCAGATGGGATGCTGTTGTTGCAGTATGGCCGGCAGGAAAGAGAGTGGACGCTTTGAGTCAAAGCGTCTCAGACAGCACAAACAGAGATAGCTGCAGGGTCACAGTGCAGGAAGGCCCCACCTTCAGGCCAGGACGGGGCTCCCGCTGGTTGGCTGCTGCCGTTTCAGCCAGGGGAGGGCGCTGCGGCCGGCCTCCACTCCCCAGGGGCCCAGTGCTGGGCGGCTGGTCCTGCAGGTTGCCTGCAGCAGCATGCTCAGGATGTCAGGGTCCTGGGCGCATCCTTCGCGTGGGGAGTGCATGCAAGCCGGGGCCACACCTGCAAGGCATGCACAGTAGCACCAGGCTCACGGAGATGCAGACGGGGGTGCACCAAGCGCCAAGCGAAAGGCTGTGCGCATATGGGTGCGACCCCACTCGGTGCACAGGTGAGGCAGCCATCAGCAGCAGGGAAAACAGCGGCCAGCCTGGCCCTGCAGGTGCCTGACCTGTGGACTTTGGTCTGCGCTGCTCCTGCAGGTGCCTCGCCCTCTGATGGGGCTGCTCACTGGCCGGCCCCTCCTGGCCGCCAGCCTCCAGGCAGTCCTCATCTGCACCATCAGACTCTGCCCCACCATGCCGTCGCTGCAGGACCTGTGACAGCACAGTCAGGACAGGTCGAAAGAAGCTTTACCCTCAGGAGTCACCATGGCAAGCACTACAGGCAAGGTGATCTGCAGACTGCAGACGCTTCTGCAACCTGAAGCAGGCCTTCCAGCACGACAGCCTGCCCAGAGCATCCAGAAGAGGAGCTTGTGGCATTGCCTCAGGGAGGTCCACTCTGCTCACCGAGGCAACTGCCTTGTTGCCGCCAATGAAGGAGGGGTGATCTGTGTTGATGTAGGCGTGCTCGCAGGCAGCAAAGTCCCTGATCATGCGCTCTGTGGGCTGGGCCCCCTCGTGGATGTAGTCCTCCACTGCCGCCTTCAGCTGGCGCTGCAGGCCACGCACACTAGTTAGACAGTTTGTTGATGTGCAACTCTCTGATGCCATGGCTGTGCAGAGGTGGGCCACTGGAGGCCACGCACTGGGTGGCTTGAGGGGTGAATGTAGCAGTCATCACATGCAGAGCCCAGCTGCCAGCAGCATTGGCTAGGCGTGCACTGCTCTGATGGCCTTCATTGACAAATTTGAAACCCACTCCCAGGCATCTGAGCATGAGCAGCAGCACTGATGACATGGCGTTAAACCTGAAGGGTGGGAAAGCGGTCGACATCTGGGGGGGAGCACTGCCCCGCAATCTTGAGTAGCTCTGCGTGCACGAACTCTTTGCACTGTAGCGCGAGGGGCAGCAGGCGAGTGAGCGCCCGCCGCACCAGCAGCTCGAAGGGCGCGTCAGGAATGAGCAGGCTGCCCTTGACGCCGCCGCTGTTCTTGATGGCTGTGCGCACATCCTCATCTGTCAGCTCACTACAGGCAGCACAGGGTAACACTGCATACACTTCCTGCCACTGTACAGAACAAAGAGTCTGGGCTCATGGACTCAGAGGTCTCCATGGGTGGGGGTCGTCAAATTGAGCATGCAGGCCCAGATTGCATGCTGCAGGTCTGAGGGTGCACCCACCACTTGTCTTCAGGTTTGTGCCGAGCAGCAAACTGTGGAACAATGCAAGCAAGCTCTGCAGGGCATGGGAGCCTACTGAGCCACCGGGCAGCTGTGGTTCAAGTGTGAACGGGTCCACATGCACTCACTGTGGACAGACTGCCAGGTGCAAACCACTCACCTGGAGGGGTTCAGGTCTGACAGGCCCCGCACGAAGATATCTTGGAATATGTGTCTGATGCGCGCCCCGCCCGCCAGCTCTGAGGTTGGGAGGTGCTCGCTGCGCCCATCCAGCATCTCGCTGAAGCGTACTGCATACGAGTCCAGCAGGCGCAGCAGCAGAGCCCCACTGCAGAGCAGGCGGAGGTTCCCTCTAAGTCAACTCTGAAGTGAAGATATATGAAGTGACCTCGGGTAAGCTGCTCAGGGGAGACCCAGTAGCAAGGCCTCACTGCAGGGTCAGCCCTGACCAGGCGCTTGTCAAGCAGCAGCTCAGAAGCTTGGCAAAGGGCCCCACTTGCCTGCTCAGAGGCAGCCCAACTGCTCAAAGGCTCTCTTGCAGGTGATTGGCGGCAAACAGGCTGGAAGGTATCTGCAAGGCAGGCGAGCAGCCTGTCTGCAGATATAGTCCTGCGGCCAAGCAAGCTGCCAATCTGCTGTCAGAGGAGCAGGCTCTTGAGGGAGTGCATGTCTGCACCCACCTGGAGGTGCTGGCGCTGCCCACAAGCGGATCCCCATACAGGCGCAGCTCCGCCAGCCTCTTCTCCAGTGCCTCATCAATGGCACTGCGCAGCTGTGGTAGCATGAGCCTGATGTGCTCCACCAGAATGGCGTTCAGGCTGCTGGCCAGCTTCGTCACACCACACTGTGCCGCCACCTGCACAGCAGCAGAGCTCATCAATGTGAGTAGATGGCAGGCTGCCAGGCAGACAGCAGCGCAGCTTATAGGGTGAGCAAAACGCCAGACTCGCCTCCCGATGGAGGGGAAAGGGAGCCTTTGTGACCAATGCACACAGCTTGGTCCAGGACATCAAGACATGACTGCCTGCTGAAAACAGCAGTGCTGCCAGAGAGGGCAGGCTCACCTCCTGGTATTCTGGATGTGCCTCAAAGAATGCGGCCTCTGCAGCGCGTGCATCCCTGATGTTCCTGCGCGTGATGATGTCCTGCTGGCTACGGTTGACCACGCCTGCACAGCAGGCACAGCCTGGGCGCGGAGACAACTGACGTAGCAAGACAACACAGAGAGGCACGCGATGCAGGCATCCGCAGGGCTGCCCTCAGCAGCTGATGCCTGCATCACTGCACAAAGAGAGAGTATGTAGGCACAGAGAACACACAGCACAGACAGACATGCAGCCCTGCTCACCTATGTAGCCCAGCCGCAGGGGAACCACTTGATTCTGCAGGACTTTGACTGCGTTGGTGCCCCTGTCCATGATGTCCAGTTTGGTCAGCACACCTGCATCAGCAGAGGAGCGCCCGTGCCCCTGCAAGCCCTTCACACAGCTTCAGGGGTGCCTCTTACAGCAGCAGCCCCCAACACCTCTGGGACTGAGTACACATGGCATAGCATACAACCGGCAATCTCCTGCAGCAGCAAGCCTGCAAGACAGATGGAACCCTAGCTGGACAATGGGGGGAGAGGAACACTGGGTCATGAGCTGCATCTGCCATGCACTTGCTGCCAGCATGTACCTATGGTACGGTGCCCATCTGGGTCTGCACTCCTGGCCAGCTCCAGGGCATCAGAGTTGACGAGGTCATGATTGGCTGCTGAGACAGCCAGGATGACGCAGGTGGGGTGGCGAATGTATTCCAGCACCATGTTGCGGATCCGGGTCTCAATGTCTGAGGGCTGATCACCAACAGGCACCTGCAGCAGTGCAAGAGCAGTTGCAAATATGGGCGTGGCTGTACCCTTGCCGGTTGCTGCTAGCACACCCGGACCTCAGAGGACACAGAGCAGCTGCTCACCTTGGCAATCCCAGGCAGATCTACAAGAGTCATTGTCCTGCACCAGACAGAATGGCTCAGCAAGATATCAGTGCCAGCACTTGGCCGCATGCTGGGCAGCAAGATTGGGAGTTGCCCCCAAGCATGGCTAGCCAGTCACAGACAACATTCATGATCCCTGATGGTGAACAGTTAGGTGGCTGACAGCACACCCGTATGCCCCTCTCCCAAGACTCACAGGACATGTGGGCTGCAAATCTTGAGGCGGATAGCCTTGTCTGAGATGCCCTTGTTGGCACCGGTCACCCTCTCCGTCTCTGCCATGATCTCCTGCCGAATCCTGTCAAAGTCAAAAAAGCGCTTGCCTGCAGCAAGCAGTGGGCAGACATGGCATCAACAATGAGGCCAGCCCGGCAGAGACTGCTTCAGCAGCAGGCAGAGACACGTACCAGGCGCATGCAAAAATTCGCCCCACTCCTGAGAATTGCTGCCACTGCCCGCTGGGGCCCCAGAGCTGCTGCTGGTGCCTTGCTTAACCAGTTGCAGTACCAGGGGTCGCCTGGTGCAGATCTCAGGCCCGCGGGGCAGGAAGTCACGGCCAACCTGCACAAGAGGCAGCCATCTACTGTTGGGGCGGTCCATACAGGCAGACAAGCTGCCACAGTCACAACTCAGGAGGCCATCACTATTGTCAAAGCAGGCTGGAGCCTGACCAGGTGCTAGCAGGCAGAGGAAAAGAGCGCTGCAGGAGCTGTGGCAGCCAGCGCAATGGCGGCTTTGGGCCTCACCAAAGCTTCAAGCACGCTGGACTTCCCGCTAGACTGGCTGCCAATGACTGCCACCTGAGGCAGCTCCAGCTTGTAGTCAAGAGTGACCTGCAGGGCAGAGCTTAGATGGTGGGCAGGCAGCAGAGCTTCAACCTCAGCAGAAACAGCAAAAGAGTTGCTAAGTCTCAGACAGGGGCTGGGTGAAGCAGCAAACACAAAGCCTCTTGCCTGATTAAACAAGTCTTGGAGACGATTGATGGTGGGGATCAACAGCTGGCCTAGAGACTCCACTTGAGCAACTGAGGACAAGACTGGCATCTGGGGGGCTTCTCCAACAGCTCCCAAGCCCCCCATGGTGCGCCTAGGAGTGCCAGCAGATCCCGTGCCTGCACAGACCAGTGCTAGCTGAGCATCAGAAAGAGGAGTGGGCCTCAAGGCCTCCCTTATGAGTTCCAGGCCACCTGATGATTTGGATGCCATATGACAGGTGAGGTGCACGAAGAGGGTTGAGGCCTTCGCAAAGCAAAGGAAAAGTCTTCACCGGCTGTGCTTGTCAGTAGCTTGAAGGAGCGTCCCCTATACGTTGCTGGCACCCCGGCAGAGCCTTCCTCCGCCATGCCGAGCTCTAATTGAACTTTCACCTGCTGATTCTGAGGGAGCGTCACAAAAGGTCCCATACATGGCACCGAGGAGGCACCATTTGCCTGCAAACCATTGAGGACCTGTGCAACACCTCGTCCCCTTTAATTATATCAAATCTCCAGCAGCAAGCTGATCCCGGCCTCAGCAAGCCCATTGCATGCTGATAAACAGCACTGAAAGGATCCGAGCTGTGATCAACCAAGCCTCAGACTGCATTCTCCTTGACAAGGTACAGACCTAGACATGCCCAAGCTCAGCAAGCACCAGTCCCTGCTGCATGCCCACGTCCCACTTCTGCTGCTTTACAGCATCTCAGTTTGCTCATAACCTGCAGGAGACCAGAGCAGAGGCAGGCAGTCTCCTGCCCCAGAAGGCTGTGCCGTGGGCACAGCTGAAGCACTTGGTACAGCAGCTGCAAGCAGTCCAACCTGATGAGCCAGGCCTGCAACTGCACACAGTGTGCAAGGGCAGCCAGCTGGTGCTGCAGCCCCCGCAGGCTCGCCAGAAAAGCCCTGAGCTGCAGGCCCGGTTAGCAAAACTTCAGGCTGCTCTTGAGCAGCAACACTATGACAGGATGGTGCATGATGTGACCGAGAAGGTAAGTGGCAGCCTGCAAAGCACCACTGAGAGCTGCTGTTGATCCCAACTTAGTTCAGCCCGCATGACTTCGCTGTTGGCCTTTCCTCTGCCATGTGACCTGCAGCACATGGCCAAAGCAGCCGATAGGGTAACTTAACAAATGTAGCTATATGCCACATTGTGGGCCTGCAGGAGCGAGCGGCAGCAACTGCTGCAGAGGGCTTGTTCAGGAGCTTCAAGGACCAGCTGTCCTTTGGCATCCATGTGTTGGTGATGATGGGGACCTTTTACGCCCTGGGGCATGTGGCAGGCCGTGGCCTGTCCCTAAAGACCAGTGTGGTGGGCTGTACGCTGCTGTCTCGTCCTATCTGCACTGTCCATCTGGGCTGTGCTGGTATGAAGATGTATTGTTCCCTTCTGCAGCACGCCGCCTGTGGACTGGTAGGGCTGGTGCTGGCGCTGCTCCTGGAGAGTGTGTTGCTGATCATTCGCACCTCCCATCCTCCCAGCTTGGAGAAGTATCGGCACTTGCAAGATGGATATCGAGCTCCTCCTGCCCCCGCCACACAACAGCAGCAGCCGCCCAGCGGTCTACAAAAGAAACGGCAGTGAAGCTATTGATCCTTGATGTCACTATTTTCTGAGGCTTCAAGAAGGAGCTTCCTCAGACTGTGTGTGCCGCTGCTGATAGTGCTGTGGGCAGGGTAGTCCAGATTGAGCAAGGCATGAGAAGCCCATGACACAGACTGCCAAGGTCTCATGAGCTGCCCAAAGCCCTATGCCCAGGACCATTTCTGCAATTGCCCACATCTCCTGCTGCACAGCATGAGCTGTGTCCCAGGATTTGTGCTGCGTATGTCTGCAAGATGGTATCCCTCGTCCCCCATCTGGCAGCGAGTGCAGAGTTCTACCTGCAATAGGTGTGCTGCTGCTGCTCAGCATCGCTCTTGCGGGTAGCGCATGTCTTCTTATAGCCGGCCTCCTGAGGCCCTTGAGGCGTTTGTGGAGGCTGCAATGAGCCCTCCAGAGCACACTCCAGCATTGGAGATGATGAGCAGGCCTAACATGCCGCCTGCTGCAGCCAGGAAGGGGAACCCAGCCATGGCTGCCAGAGCACCTGCTGCTACCGTGATGTGACCTGCGGGCCAGGCAGCTCTCCAGTGCAATGTCAGTGACATGGGCACAGGCAAATCCGGCATATCACTCAACCGAAACACCTTGTATGGGGTACCTCATCTAGGTAGTGCCATTGCATGACCAGTAGAGCAGCGCTATAATGAGGACACTCAGGCAAGTGGCAAGGGTGCACCAGCAGGCTTGACTGTTGTCTCCAAACCTCGTCTTGTCCTGCTGCAGGCCTGCAGAGCTGGCAGGTCTAGTGAGTAGTGCTGTGCAGGTCACCCACTCCTGATGCTGACAATCTGGGGCACCTGCACGAAGGTAGGCAACTTGGAGGGCTCCCCATACACAGGTCTGCCTCCTTGAGCTCCCCGCTGGTGTACAGATACACATCACTTGGCAGGCAGGCTGGTCAGCACTTGGACCTTCCTACGTCCAGGCTGCTGGCTGTGCTGGGCTGCACTTGATGCATTGACTGCCTGCATGAGCTACTTCTCTTCTAGGAAACTGTGCTGACTTAGCCGGTGCAGTGCGTTGGCGACAACAGCATTTCGCACCCTGAGCAAGCTCTGCACAAGGAGGCAAGGCTCTGTCGAACAGCTTTACACAGATGGCCAAGGAGACTGTAAAGTTGATCAGTGCAGAGGGCTATGAGTTCATTGTGGAATACAAGGCAGCATGCGTCAGCACAACCATCAAGAACATGCTGAGCAGCTCAGGTGAGACTGGTTGTGCACAAACTGTGCATGCTCAAAGCACAACAGCTGTGAGCTGGTGCTGCCATGGTGCGTTTCTCCCCGCAGGTAGTTTCACTGAGACAGAGCTTGGGGAGGTCAAGTTCCCGGACATCTCCACGCCAGTGCTTGAGAAAGTCTGCCAGTACTTTCACTACAAGCTCCAGTACCAGAATGCGTGAGGCACTGTATCTGCTTTTGCTTTCAGCTTGCAGTCCAGGTGCCCCACTGGATCCTGTTGCTGACTGCTGCAGGGTCACCAAGAGCATTCCTGAATTCAAATTCCCACCTGAGATGGCCTTGGAGCTGTTGAGGGCAGCCAACTACCTGGATGCCTAGCCTTGATGTCGTCAGAAAACCCAGTGTTGCTTTGTTGTTGCAGTGTCACAAATGCATGTTCAGACAGCATTGCTCATCATTTTAGCTCACTAATTTCCAGCTGCTGGAGCGCCAGCTCAGTACTCAGATGGCTAGGCAGCCGGCCAGGTCAGCTCACTATCCAGCACAATGTTCATAGGGGTGTCAAATAGCTGCAGGTAATCGTCCACTGAGGGGGCCTCCTGCAGGGAGGCATCTTTCTTGGTTCAATGGCACGGTGGAGGCAGGGTTAGACAGCTGGAGATGCCTGCTGCAACCCACCTCTGCTGCTACCATGGACAGGGCAGCATCTGGGTTGGGCAGCCCATCAATGGCAGCCTGCAGCGATGTGAGGGCCTGCCGCGCCTCTGGCTGCAGGGCAGGTGCTGCATTGCTCAGGAGGCCACATGATCTGGGCAGCCCTCCAGGGGCCCGGCTCTCATGACTGCATGCTCGTCAAGGACAACATTGACCAGCTCTCAGGGCAGGCTGGTCGCCCTGCATTGGCTCACCTCTTGCATGTCACTCAGCTGCCGCCCAATATTTATCATGCTGATGCTCACATCGCATGCCGTGTTCACCAGCCTGTGAGTCAGGCAGCCAGCAATGAGAGTAGCAGCACCATTCTGGGGATGCAGCAGGCGAGTGTAGAGCTTACAGTGGAGCCTCAATAGCGTCGACTCGGTCAGCTGCTGAGCCGGCGTTTATGAACGCTGCCTGCCACCTGTTGTAGGCCCGTTCAGGAATATCCTCAGTGCTGGCAATGACCTGTGCAGGCAGCGAAGGGTGGGCTGCATGCTGCTGCATGCGGCTGCTCAGAGGAGCAGATACATGGACCCAATGCTGCTAGCAGCTGCACAGCAGGACGAATCTCACAGTGACACGCTGCAGCCTGCTGTCAGTGCTGGCCTTCAGAGCTCGTAGGTACGCCATGACAGCGCTGGTTGGCCCCTGCAGGGAGGGCACAGGGGCTTGAGGCAGCTCCAGTGCAGCTGCGCCTGTGATCAGAGGTCTTGAGCACAGTGCAGGGGTCCACCTCCAGGACGTGTACCACCACTGCTGGCCACACAATCATCATGCCTGTGAATGGGATGCCTTCCATGGCTGTACGATTCAGCAGCCGCCGCTGCAGGCCTGCAGCAACAGTCACTCTCTGCGAATGGCTGCCTGCCCCTGGGTGACATTATTGCAGTCCAGACCTACCCTGATGGGGCTCCAGGCCCTTTGCACTCTCTGTAAGCCTGGCGACATATGTCAGACGAGTCAACAGGATGGTCTGCAGCCGCAGCATGACAGTGGGGCGCTGCAGGGCTCGAAACAGGTCAAGCAGCGCACTGCACAGCTTGCCTTGCTCTGGCTCAGCCGCTTAGCCAGGACGCAGTCAAGCAGTGACGTCCTCTGGTGCTGCTGCTCCCTGCCCATGCTGGCAACTGCTGCTGCTGCCATGGCGTCTCCACGGATGCTTGGTCAACTTGGAGGCTTGGAGCTGTAGTGGGTTACATTGCCTTGCTCTGCGATGTGAGATAGAATAACATTCGGTGACTGGTACGGTGCACGAGCCAGGTACTCAAAATCCAGTTCACGTATTGACTTGGTGCCCCTGAACATCCTGCACGTCTTGCCAAGATGCCTGAGAGCAAAGCAGATGAGGGCGATCCTGCGCCCATGGCAGTGGACACAAGTGCGTTTAGATGTGCTCAAGTGACAAGAGTGCATGGTTCTTGCGCTCCTTGTGAGCAGCAGAAGACCGCCTCCTTCTGTGCATGCTGCAGTTAATCCATCAAGTGCCATGACAAGGAAGAGATCACACGACCAGATGGAGGACGTTCTGGCAAATGGGACTGCTGCTGGCTCAGTAGGCACATTACAGGACATACCACCTTCAACAGGCAAGTTATTCTTTGTCAGGGCGTGTACCTGTGAACCAGGAGTTGCAGATCATGGCCATGCTGTTGTATCTTGCAGAGGTGCCAGCCGCTGCTGAGTGTGACACAAAAAAGGATGCTGCCAAGGAGGCTACCCCAGCAACAAAAGATGGGGCAGCAAAAGGAAGCAAGACTGGTAAAATGGTCGCTGCTGCTCCGCCCAAGCGGTCCAAGAAAGGGAAGAAACCAAAGGGCGGACATGCAGGTAAGCACATCTCATCAAAACTCCTCCAAGTCGACCTCCAGGCTGCAGCAGAACGGCAGGGGTACGGCGTTGCATGCCATGCCTGCCCTTGTCGTTCTTTGACAGCAGTCAGTGACAGCTGACTGGGCCGCTGACCACCTCCTGTGCAGCGCACAGAGCGGCAAGTTGCATACAGCACGCTGCATGCACAACACTGAGGAGGCAAGCCGATGTCGTCTGCATGTGATTCCATACCGGGAGGGCACCTTTGCCCTGCTGGCAACAAGATGTCCTGACTGGGTTCTGCAGACTTTGGAACACCAGATGCACTTGCCTGCAGGCCACAGGGTCCTTCTGGCCGTGTTGCCCCTTCAAGCTGCCTGCATACAGGCAACAGTGACCTTCCCCAGCAACCCCTGTGCAGATTTTTGGTGCTCCCCTTGCCCTGCAGGCATCAAAATCCTTCCCAAGGGAGCTCTGCGCAGCGGTCTCAAGATCCCCCTGCCCTGCAGGCAACAAGATCCCGCTGCCCCAGCGAGACCCCAGCGACTTTGTGCGCATCACACGCGTGGTGAACAAGGAGGACATCCTTGCAGAGGGGCCGCGTGATGTGCTGCTGTCCAAGGTCGATCGCGCACAGCAGATGCAGCTGGGGGACGACCGCCTCAGCGTGACGTCGCGCAAGGGATACCGCATGGTGAGGGAGGCAGTCACATGTCACTCCCGGGGGCAGCGGGGAGGGGAAGGGGACCCCCTGCAGCCAGCAGGCAGCCAGCAGGGGTTCAACCCTCAACCGCCCGCCAAGGACCATGTATGCCTCTGTCATGGAAGGTGTCCCGCAGGAGAGGTGAGAGTTGCAGAGTAGCCTCAGGACTGCAGGTGGGTTGTAGGGGCTTTCAGGATCATGCACGCCCAGGCTGATGCAGGGCGCGAAGCTGGGCACAGGAGCCCAGCTGGCCATGCCCAGCAGGGACACGAAGTGGCCTCTCTTTAGCCTGGCATGCCCACCAGGTACACGGTCAGGGCGCTCAAGCCTGTTCGGGCTGCAGGCGTTCAGGCTCAGCCTCTTGGTGGACGTCCCTGAGTGTCGCCTACCTGGCTCTGCAGTGGCTCAGACTCTGGAATCGTCTGCAACTGCAGTAAGCTGCTCACAACACCGTGACCTAGTGCACCTGCTGTGTGGTGCAGGCACGCGCTACGCACGGCACCTTCAGGGGCTGCTATTACTATGAGGTCAAGGTGACCCACCTGGGTAGCTCAGGACATGCCCGCGTCGGCTGGGCCACACGCAAGGGGGAGCTGCAGGCGCCAGTACGTCTGCAGACGCCCATGCGGCGACCACTCCATGCCTGCACGCAACGCCCAAGCTCCATGCTGCTACTTGCATGCAAGTGCCTGCATACGCGCAAGCAGCCCACTAGACGCTTTGTGCTCGTCTTCTGTGGTGCAATTGCTGAGCTGCCGCAGAAGGCCTCTGTACATGCTGCAGTCCATCTTTTCTGTCCGTGCTGCAGGTGGGCTACGATGCTCATAGCTTCGCATATCGGGATTCAGAGGGCAGCAAAGTCCACAAGTCGCTGCGGGAGGACTTTGGGGAGTCCTTTGGCGAGGTTGCTGGCTGCCCTTGTCTGTTTGCATGCTGGAACCATGTTGTTTTGTCTTGGCAGGCTTGGCTAACAGATCTCTCCTTCTGATGTCAGGGCGATGTCATTGGGTGCCTCCTGTACATGCCGGAGGGCGGAAGAACCTTTGAGAAAGACAAATCGGTGAGGGTCCCCACTCTTGTCATCTGTAGAAGGCACAGGTGTGCTGGCGGTGCCCCTTCAGCTCCTGTTGCAGGAAGTAAAAGCCGAGGTCTGAGCATGGACACACCGTTGGACTGGCTGCATTCGAGCAGATTGGTTCCAGCCGCCGCAGCGCTCACAAGCATGCTGCCGTGCAGGACATTGTGGTGTGGAAGGGAGACCTGTACTTTGTGGACAAGCCTGAGCCCAACCCTGAGCAGCTGAAGGGAAGCCTGGTGGCCTTTGCCAAGAATGGCGTCCTGCAGGGCACGGCCTATAGGTACCTGGCATTTCATTGATAGGTGGTGCAGATTCTTCGTTGAACACAGCTGCCTACTGGGCGTTGTGCATTGTTTCCAAGCAGTACGCAGTATTGAGTGGCTACTCTGACTTTCATCGACTCTCCTGCTGCCTGCAGGGATCTCAAAGAGGGGACTTACTGCCCTGCTGTCTCATTGTACACCCTGCCTGACCAGGCCGAGGGTGCCACTGTCACACTCAACTTTGGTGAGTGCTTGGACCAACCCGCAGGCGTAAGACAAGTCAGGATTCACGACCATGCATGCCTGCTGCATGCGCTGATCATGGACTTTGCTGGAACAGGTCCCGACTTTCATTTTAACCCCCCTCCAGTTGAGGGCTGCCCCCCTGCAAAGCCCATCTCAGACTTGTCCACCCAAGGCGGAGACGTAAAAATCGCGACGCAGCATCAGAAGCCCCTGGTGCTAGCCTGTAAGGCTCCTGGCAGTTGTCATCATGACTGATGAGTGTCTGCCAAGCAATGTAGCTGAACTTTGTTGTTTCTGTGTGCAGGTTCTCAGCCAGCCTCAATCAAGAATGAGGCAGCCACCTAGTAAGGCTGCAGAGCGCAGCTGATTTGGCAGCATGATAAGACCAGTAAGATTTGGTTCTGCAGCGGTACTCAGAGCAGAGCACTGTTCAAGCATGAAAAAGTGATGAACATTCTGGTCTAGTCTGTAATCGCTGAACACACAACTGTGCTGATGTACCTGCAGCAGCTGCCCTGTGATGGTCAAGGGAACGCAGTGTGCTAGCCAGCTGACCATGTGCTTCGCATTGACGGGCATGTATCATACAAGAGCCCTCTGCATTGAGCTCCAGGGCGCGGTGAAGACAGACCATGACCATGTTAAAAGTGGCAAGAACTGAGTCTAACCCCTGCACAGCACACAGTATGCATGTCATTCTGGAGGCAAGCCAGTCAAGCAGCCCGAGAGCTTAGACCCACACCACCAAGACATGTGGGGCCTCAGCCATCTGCTGCGTGAACAGTACTGCTGCAACTGACAGATGTGTAGCAGCCTCCTTCGAGCGCCCCTGAGCAGCAAGGATTTCGCCCCACTCCTGCTGCAGCAGAGCGTCCTGAGCATCAGCCCTCTGCACCTGCAGGGCACAACAGACGGAAGTGCTTAGCTTGCCTGTCCAGCAAGACCGGCTGCTGCAGGGCGGCATCTGGCATGCACGCCCCCCACTCAGGTCCTGTCCGCACAAGCCGCTCACCATGGCAGTACTCAAGTCCACCTTCATGAGGTGCACATTGCTCAGCTGCTCTCCCCCAGACTGCAGGCCAGCCGTAGGCACAGCCCTCCTTCTGGGCTGAGGGGTGACACATAGATTCTCTGCCCGTGCGATGCCTCGCCAGGTGTTCAGGCTTGGTGCATCAGACAGGCAGGCGCCACAGGTGATACTCTTGCCTAGACCCACCTCAAGCAGGTTGCAAGCCCAAAGCAGACGTCTCCAGCCCAAGGCAAGTGTCTCAGCCTGCCCTCACCAGGTGAATGAGGTGCATGTGGGCGGATGAGGGCTGCCTGTCCCCTTCCTCGCCCCTCTGCATGAGCCTGCAGCCAGGCCCCGGTCCATCCAGGTACTTGGCAATGCCAGCTTTGGTCGCTGGAGCCACAGGGCCCTGTGCTGCCAGGGTTCTAAGTGCCTGCTGGCGCACACGGAAGCACTGCTGCAGGTGCAGCAGCTGCGCGCGGGACAGCTGGAGCGCACTCATAGGGGTGGCTGCTGAGCTGTGGCCTGTTACCTGTTGCTGGCTGGTGTTGGCAGCAGCAGCCTCGACAGCAAGAGCTGACTTCAGGGCCCTCAGGCAAGGTCGTGTGATACCTGCAGCATGTGTATTGTGCTTGATGCCAGGGCAGCCAAAAGGATACGGTGCATGCTTTGTGCACTCCTGAGACACCCTGTCTGCAGACATAGTTGTGCTGATGCAGCCTGCAAGTTGCAACCCAATGGCATTGCCAGTCAGGTGTAAGTGAAGCAGGGCATAATAGCTTTCCTGGACAGCACCACAGCTGCTGCTGAGGTGGGGTGTACCGATTGGCGGCCCCACCTGAGAGGGCAGTTGGCCCTTCGCCAGCTGCAGCCATTCCTGCAACCGCCTGCTGCAGCAGCTCACAGGCCTCCTCAATTCGATTCAGCTCTGGGCGCAGCAACACCTCTGCCCACTTCACAAGTGAGGCAGTGTTCTGTGGAGGGGCGCCGCCACCTAAGTCCGTCTTTGCGCTGATCTGCAAACAGCCACAAGACCATCAGCAGCAGTGGACTTGCCAGCAGCGGTGGGCAGGGCAGCGCATCCTGGCAGCTGCTTGGCGCAGGCTGGCGCCTTCGGTTGACACCAGCCTTGGGGCTTGTCTGCAAACAGCAGCAGGCTGCTTGGAATTGATTGCAAAGGGCAATCTTGGTGCTGGGTTCTGCAGCGCAGCAATGCCAGCAGCTGCACACAACTTGCCCGTACTGGTCTCTGAGTTCACAATGTAGTGTGCCACACTAGCTGCATGGCAGCAATTCAGAGGGGCAGGCTCACCTGCAGGTCCTCCAGGTCGGCCTGCGCTGCAGGCGTGGGCGTCTGCTGCCTGCGCTCCCCCTGGACCCTCTGCAGGCTGCTGTGGTGGCCAACAGGGCCATGCTGCATGGCCTCGTACACCTTCTGGAGCACGCTGACAGCATTGAAGGCTACATATTTACAGCTGATAGCACGCTCCAGCTCCTGCGGTCAGCAACAATCCCATAACATGTGCAAGGAGACTTGCAGCCGTCAAACTGCACCCATTCAGATTATATGGCGCCCACACCTTTGGGATGCTGACACTCTGCTTGTTGGTGAATTCAGTGCTGCACAGCACAACTGCCCAGCATCGCCCACATGGACACCCTGCCCCACACCTCTGCCCTTTAGGTGCACTGCTGCACAGAGATCATGGGTATCGTACCCCACATGGGTCCCACCTGAGTGTCGTGCTCGACTCCCTGCCCTGTCAGCAGCATGCTGAACAGGCACACGTAAAGCTTGAAGTCTCATCATTGCTCACTTGGATGCCCCTCTCAATGTCCCTGCCCTGGTTGACCAGTGTGAGGCCCACCCAATAGTCCGGCTCGCAGTACCCTGGCTCGATGGCGCGTGCCCGCTCAAAGTGACGCAGCGCCGCCTCCCAGTTCTGATACCGGCGTTCTAGGATGCCACTGTTCAGTTGCACTTTGGCGCTGTTGCCGCACACCTGCAGCAGGAGGGGCCCCAGAAGTGTGCTGATGGGTTCATGCACAGGGCAGGTGGTTGAGCTTAGATGCACCTTTGCGCTGATGCTGCCCACCTGCAGCAGGAGGGGGCCCAGGCGCTGCCTTGTGCACAGGGCACTGCTTGAGCTACCTACACTTTACAGCTGGACTCGCACATGTGCACATGTGACTGAGTGCAGCAGGTGGGCAGGCACATATGCAGGCAGCATGAGTTCCCAGTCAGCAGCGTGGCAGCTGTGAGCATCTGGCAAGCAGCAAAATGGGTAAAGACGTGCTGAATGCAGGCAGCCAGTGCTGCAAGCAGTTTATAGGTTCATGTCACTGCTACACCTTCTGGGCAGCGATGAAGAGGAGCTCCTCATCCATCCAGTCCTTGTTGCGCAGCACTGTCTTGCTGGCACAGGCCAGCAGCAGTGCCAGGAAGGTGGCCCCCGCAGCAGCAGCCCTGGTGCCCCAGAGCCGGCCAACTGTGGGGGTGCCACTGGCCTGCCCTGCTCCATCGCTGCCATCTGCCTGCCTGGCCTGCTGCTCTGAGCTTGTGCTGCCGCTGTTGCTGCCGCTGTTGCTGGCGTGGGGCCTGTCCACACTGCCTCCAGCCAGGCCCACCCACTGAGCAGCATGGGCTAGGACTGAGCGCCCGCCAGGCCCCAGCAACAGCATGACTGCATGCGCAGCAAGCAGGCAGAAGCCTACAGAGGGCATGTACAGCAGGCGCTCTCCAATAAAGGTTCCAACATAGAACAGGATGTTGGAGGCTGGCAGGAAGGGACCTGCGACCAGGCCCAGCATAACAACCATGCGCCACTGAGCCTGGCTACATGCCTGAGCCCGCTGCCCTTGGCCTGAGTGTGGACCTGCACTGGGTCCGACAGACTGCCCTTGATGCTCTGCCAATCCTTTCTGCAGGAGTCTGCCTGCTTCTGGGACTGACCCAGGCCTGCCAGACTGGCGCCTTTGCCCTCTTTGATGTTTGAGGGCAGCGCCGTCCTTTGCACCGCCTGCTATGGTTCTGGCCGGCTGAGTCCAGAGACTGCCAGCTTGCGGTCCACCTGCGCTGGTTGCTGCCACTGGTGCCCTGAGCTGCTGCCAGGCATCCACCAGAATGGACCAGGGGCGCCCTTGCAGCAGTGCTGCAGCCAGGGCAGCATACAGTAGCAGGGTGGCTGCATTGCGCCAGTCCAGCACACTCTCCACTAACGGGATGCAGGCAAAAGACCAGTCTGCCGACAGGTGCATGGGGCACAGCAGCAGGGCGGCGTATCTGGTGTGCAGGTAGCCGGTGCTGAGCACGCGCGTTAGCGGCGGAGCAAAGGGTATGGGGTTCTCCACCTGCAGGCAGTCACACTCAGGTCCCACAGCCAGTCACACAGTGTGACCCTGGGCTGACAGCAGGGGTTGGCCATGTAGCCAACTGCACAACACCAACTTCCGAATTCACTAAGCGCTGTGATTACATGCTATTCTGCTTCCAGCACACAAGATGATTTGCTGGCAATCCTGCACGTGGCTGCCAACGAGGCAGCTGCTGAAGCTCACAAGACATGCTCACCTTGCGGTAGATGCGCACAAGCTGGTCCCCAGCCAGCCAGGACCGCAGCTTGACATAGGTTGCCACTGTGGCCAGGAGCACTGCAATCTGTACAGTCAGACGCTGCAGGCCACGCCAGCTCCGGGTCAATTCCTCCATGTACACCAGGTGCAGGATGACTGCGCCCACCTGCACTGTAAGGCAAACAGGGACTGAGCAAGCGCTGGCCTTGAGCTGGCATGCTGGGAACAGTTGTCTGCAGGCTTACGATGGTAATGCCAATCTCCTTTGCTAGAGCAGCTCCCCAGATCAGTGCCAGGGACACAGCCAGGTGTCGCCACACACTGCCTGCGTTAACATGACAGACTCAATGAGGGCTTCAGCTTGAGAGTAGTATTGCAGACCAGTGACCAGCTGCGGCAATTCAAGGCAGACATGTCGAGCACTGCAGCTGTCATGCCTGCACCTGGCGAGGCACAGTCCTGGGCCTGCATGGCTGTTAGCAGTGCAGCTAGGCTGAGCAGCGCCGACAGCAGCTCAGCCTGCCCCACAATGCCGGACACAGCCTCTGTGTGTACAGGGTGCACTGCAAATAGCAGGGCTGCCAGCAGCGCTTCTAACTCATGCTGGGGCTGCATGTCTTTTTCTGTGGGGTCCATGTCATCTCTCTTGGAGCAGGATACAAGGGCCAGCCTGCAGCGGCATGGAGGGTGTCACCTCAGACTTGTCCTGGGGCTCAACACTTCCCAGTAGTGGAGACAACAGCTCCCCAGGCAAGGGGCTAGCTCACCTAAACACAAGGATTGACACCAGGCCATGCAAAATGACATTGCAAGCATGGAACGGTTCTGGATTAGGGCCATCAGGGGCATTGGTGGCAGAGAAAGGCTGCAGCAGGCCACCTGCACAGCGGACATGCTGTTGCTTGCCCTGTTCAAGTAACAGTAACTTGCAGACCAGATTGACTTGTGCAGCGCACCTTGGAGCAGGAGGCTGCCAAGCAAGCGACAGTGACGCAGAAGCAGCACAGTGAGTGGCCGGAATGACTTGTGACTTTGATCAGAGATCAGATCCTGACCCCTGCAGCAGCAGTCACACAGTAGCGTGGGGGATGGGGGGCAGCATCATGAGAGGCAGGTGTGAAACAGGCAGCGTCATGGCAGCCCCTACCAGAAGTCGTGGCGAAACAGGTCCAGCAGGGACATGTTGTCATGCATAATGTCGCCATTGCTGAGCTGCAGGGTCACAGGGGTGCTTGGTAGGCGACCTCGATGCACCGGGTCAATGAAGGGACTCACCACAGCAAAATTGTCATCAAAGGTAAATCCCGCGCTCAGCGTGTTCAGGTACACTCCACATGCTACAGCGAGCACCACAGCACAGGGGCCCCACTGCTGCATGTGATCCTCAATGTGGCAGGAGCCATTGACTGTTTCGGTTGACCTGAGCAGGAGATCTCACTGTTTCCGGCTCTTTAAGTTCCTTCTTATATCCAAATCTCGCCAGGTCTTTCTTGGCCACACTTTACTCCATCCTGCCGCTGGATTCTGGACGATGCAGTCCCTGATTCGGACATGCTCAGTGCAGAGGCCGCAGGCCAGTAGGGGCCAGCTGGCCTCCAGTGGAGGGAGCCCCAGCAGGGTGCTACAGAACAGGCATACCTGCAGGCGCAGTGTGATCCTGCATGCCTATGTGTTGCAGCCCTCAGGTGCTTTTGCGCATGCCCACCCGTTTGCTGAATGCCACCCTAGGGCTGTGGTCCCAAGCATATGCCTAGCATGTGCCTTGCCTGCCCGGCATGTCCCATCCCCGCTGTCTCATGCCAAAATTGTGTACGCACAGGTGATGGAAATAGTGACCACTTGGAGGAGAAGATCCCAGCTCCAGGCAGCATCAAGCTGGCAGAGGGCACCTGGCAGCTGGGAAGGTGTGCCTTGCTGTGGGCATCTGCTGCTCAGCACATGTCTGCTGGTCCAATGGTGAAAGTTGTTGTGCACCTGCAGGGACAAGCCAGCAGACATTGTTGTGCCGGTGCCCACAGTCTCTGGGCGCCATGCACAGCTGAAAGTGGGTGAGTCCTCATTGCTGTCTCATGCTGTTGACTTCCAGTTTGTGCTTTTTCTGAAGGCCCTGCACCTGCCCACTCTGCAGAAGGCTCAAAGGTCCAAGTCACAGACCTGGGCAGCACCAATGGGACTTTTGTGAATGACCAGGAGCTGACAGCAGACAAGACTGTGGACCTTGCTGTTGGCACAGAGGTCACATTTGGTGGGTGATCAAGGAGCTGGGGCAGGCAGTGCTGGCCCATGAGCACACCTTTCAGACTGTGGTTGGTGCCCTGCAGGCGATGATCACCTTGCCAAATTTGTCCTGCAAGAAGAGTAGAGCTGAGGCAACTTGCTGTCACACTGTCTGTTGGAAGACAGGGAGCCGATCAAACTCACAATTTTTTGGCATGAAAGTTGCCTTACTCTCTGATTGGCCTGGAAGTTAGGGTAAGGAAACCTGGCTGCCTGAACCCAGCCTGTGCGAGCAAAATGGCGTCCTACCGATTGTTGGTGGCAGCTGCCCTGCTGGCAGGAGCCCAGATCGCGGCTACCAGCCCTTTCCATGAGAGCTTTGGGCCTGGTTGGGCATCGCGGTGGAAACACAGTAATGATGCGGAGTTCTCAGGCCGCTTTGCTACGGAGAGCCCCCAGGAGCTGGAAGATGAGGCGCTCAAGGTGCAGATCATACAAGTGCCAGTCTGCAAGCATCCTTGATGCAGTGATGCCATGTGCAGCCCCTTTCATTAGGGCCCAGGTCAGGCATCACTTTGGGTGTAAGCTAGCCAAGATCACACGCAGTGTCAGCACTTGAGGGCAGGGCACTCTGTCCTGGCAAATTGTCATCAGGCTGTGTCTTGAAACAGTGCTTGAGTGCGTTCATGGGCGTTGAAAGGCCCTCATGCTTCCACAGGCACGCTCTGCAAGTTCTTCAGCACCCCAGCACACTCTTGGGTTGGTTGGGGGCGGTGTGTCTATGCAGATCGTGCGTTTGTTTTCAGCTTGTTGATGCTGCCTTGCTGCAGATAATTGACTCCCTTGCTGCCGCCCATTCTGCCTGCTGCAAGTTTTCGAGCATGCTTGCTTGCCAGGCTTGTGGTTTGCAATGCACTGCTGCAGCCAGCTGCCTGAGGCTGCTAAACGATCAGCGCCAGGTCTACGTACCCCAGCAATGCGCTGCCGCCAGAGGTCATTGCATGCACTGTGCCACAGCTGCCAGCTGCACGAGGCTGCAGCATACCACGAGGCTGCCCTGTGACCGCATCCAAGCCTAGACATGCTTGGGAACACCCACGTAACCTTATCAAGATTCTGAAATCACATGGTTGAGATATGTTGTCTGCCAAGCTTGCTGGCTGCCTTGTGCTGCTGCCTGCTTCACAACGATGCATGCCATGCCGCTTGGGAGTTGCCATGTTCCCTGCATCCACCATCATGATTGATGTGCGACGAGCCACCTGCAGGAGCTGCTGTTCTGGGGCTTTGCGACGCCGCTGCTCTCAGAGACACCCCAGATGACAGGCAGGCAAAGATTTGTGCTGCCTGCAGCTGTTCCCTGCTGCAGGTTCTTGCAAAGGCTGGTCACCACGCAGTCAGCACGCAGCTGCTGATGCCTTGCACCATCTGCTGTCATCAGAGAAGGCTCATCAGCTAAGCTGCTAGATGTATGCTGCTCTTACTGCCAGCTCATACAGGCTGCCGAGTCCACATGCCACCTGCAGGTCTCAGATAAAGCATTATTCCATCCCTGATGCCTGCCTTGCTGCTGAATTATGCGCACAACCTGCAGGTCCCCGAGAAGGCTCGCCGCTACGCAGTCAGCACTCGGCTGCCAAACCCAGTGGACCCTGCAGACGGGCTGGTGCTGCAGTATGAGGTCAAGTACTCTGAGGGGGTCACCTGTGGAGGGGCTTACCTCAAGTTCTTCACCGAGGACCCCGACTTTGATCCCACCGAGCTGACCAACTCGTCGCCCTACAGCGTCATGTTCGGCCCCGACAAGTGCGGGGCCACCAACAAAGTGGGTTCTGCTTCACTGAGGCTGCTTTACAGAGCCTGCCTTTGTCACACTTGGCTGGCTCTCATAATTCAAAAGATGAGTTTGGCTGCTGCTCAGGAGCGCTGCTGCAGGTGTGTCATGCTGTGGACAAGGGTGCATCTGGTGGGGACCAGCCCAAAGGCCCAGCTGTAAGGCTGCGTGGGTTGGCATACTGTACGATCTCTTGTGCAGCAGCTGGGCAGCCCAATCTGGGGGCAGATCAATCTGCACCTGCTGCAGTGCCCTCCCTTCTTGATCTGCTGCTTTCCCTGCAGGTCCACCTGATCCTCAGACACAAGAGCCCTAAGGGCGTGATTGAGGAGAAGCATCTGGAGGCGCCCCCTTCCATTATGACTGACAAGGACATGCATGTCTACACCGCCATCATGCGCCCTGACAACACGTGAGCGGTCGCCTGGTGCTTGCCCAGATGGCTGTAGGTCCAGATGTTCCCTGACTTTCCCTATGTCCTGGAATTTGCTGGAGACATTGCAGCTGGCTAGCTCAGCGTTTCTGCTGTGTGCCTGATGCTTTCCAGGGCAGCATGCACACAAACGCCCGCCCGCACTTGCTGGGGCAAACTCAAAAGGGCAACATGCTGGTAGGCATGCCCAGGCCCAGCAAGACATTGCTGCCTAGCGCACCCCTTGCAGGCAGCATGTCCAGAAACACCAAGATGCAGCCAAAAGGCCTCTCAAGCCAGAAGGTGCTTTCAGCGTGCGCCCTCGTTGCTCCTGTTGCCGCAGAGCCTGCTGCCTTTGCGCAGAGACAGCTGTGCTGAGCAGCCAACTCAGAGCTGCTCGTGCAGCGTGACCTGCTGTTGGCCACATGGCAGGCTGCCTCGAGCACCTGTTGTAACTCTGGAAACAGCCTGCCTGCCTCGTCGTGACCACTGCATGGGGCCCTGCCTGCAGGTATGAGGTGCTCATCGATGGCGTGAGCAAGAAGAGCGGCTCCCTGTTTGAGGACTTCAACCCCCCCTTCAACCCCCCTGAGGAGATTGACGACCCTAGCGACTCCAAGCCAGATGATTGGGTGGATGAGCCCCAGTGAGGGGCATGCCATACTTGTTTTGTGCATTGCCTCCACTCTCAGGGCCGACAGATGGCGGCCCACACGATAGAAAATGAGATGACTGCATGGATGAGCCCGCGTCAGGGGCAACCTGTACCTCCCCGGTGCACCCACCAGCGCTTGGGGGCAGGCTCCCAGAACCGTTGTGTCAGTCAGCTCAGCACAACGGCAGGCTTGGGAGAAGCTTCAGCAGCAGGGCTGAGCACTGATAAGCAGGTCTAGGGAAATGGCCCTTGATGTGGGTGTTTGGGGAGAGGGGGGCTGGGGGGAACACAGCCTTGCAGATGGCCAGTGGATTTGTTGGACGTTTATGAACTTGGTGTCAGTCATACCACAGCCTACTGATCTGTGGTGTGCCTGTTCTCAGTCTGCTATCGCTTGGGTTGCTCCTGGCCTGAGGCTGCCACCCATGGGGCTCGCCAACTGTGAGCCTGCCACCTCCTGGGGTGCAGGATTGCTGACCCTGAGGCCACTAAGCCTGAGGACTGGGATGAGGACGCACCCCGCGAGATCCCTGACGAGGAGGCAGAGAAGCCGGAGGGGTGGCTTGATAACGAGCCTCTGGAGATTGATGACCCAGGTGCGCTGAGGCCGGCTGCTGGCAGAGTGGCCTACATGTTGCGCAGCACAGCTGCTGGGGGACTGCCAGCTGCAAGCAAAGGCTGTATGGGTGTTCAGAACAGCATGGGGGTGCCTAGTTGAGCTGGAGGGTGGCTGGTCAAAGAACCGCAGGAGAGTGCCGTCCCAGGTGAGCTGAGGGCTGCTGCGGCAGAGGCCTACCTCCTGGGAATTCATGTGGAAGGAGGAGCTCATCAGCACTGACACTGCAGAGGAGGAGCATCCCAGGGATCGGCATACTCTTCTTGGCTGCAAGCTGCCAGAACCCAAACATTCTTGGCACAGGCTGTCTGGCTAACTCTGAGCATGGCCTGCTGCAGAGGCTGAGCAGCCTGAGGACTGGGATGAGGACGAGGATGGCGAGTGGGAGCCTCCCAAGGTGCCCAACCCAGCCTGTGAGGCCGCCCCCGGCTGCGGGGAGTGGAAGCGCCCCCTAACCCCAAACCCCGAGTACAAGGGCAAATGGTCCGCACCCTTCATTGACAACCCTGCCTACAAGGTGGGTGTCGGACAGGACTGCTTTGTGGTGCCTGTTAGTGAACCTGTGCCAAGATGTGCTCTGTGAGGTTACGTGCAAAGCAGCCTACATCACTGTTTTCTGAGCTGCCCTGTGCTCTGCCAGGGCTTAAGGCATGCCACTGGCATCTGTAACGCAATGCTCATGGTTTGCTACCATTCCGGTGGCAAACTTGCCGTTGCATGCCAGGCCAGCAGGGTCTGTTGCAACATGCTGCTCTGCGGCTGCCTTGCAAGGCATGTGGAAGACTCACAGAGCATTGCACAGGAAGGGCTGCTGTACTGCTGTGATATCTGTGCATGTGTGAGCCACTTCTGCAGGGCATCTGACAGCCTGTCTAGACCACAGCATTGCAGCAGCTTGCTGGGGTCCCTCTGCCCACAACCCTATTGAGTCGTGCAGGGCATATGGAAGCCTGCCAAGATTGCCAACCCTGACTACTTCACAGACGACACACCCTTGGCCAACATTGGCAAGATAGGCGCTGTGGGCGTGGAGATCTGGACCATGGATGACGGCATCTACTTTGACAACATCCTGGTGGCCAACGATCCCCAGCTGGCAGAGGAGTACAGGGAAAAGTACTGGGCGCCCAAGGCTGCAAAGGAGAAGGTGACATCTGTTGATGTCCCCTCGCCTGACACTGTGCTGCCTGATAATGGGCAGCTCAGTTTGTTACCAGCCTGACTGTGGGCACATTTGCTCTGTTCCGCCCAGCCTGACTGGGTGTGCTGCAGCAGTTGGCAAGGCACGCCTGGGCAAAGGGGACAAAAGAGGTTTCTTTTCTCTCACCAGGTCATGCAGTGTTTCAGGGTGTGCTGTCAGCCCACCCCTTTCCTGCCTAAGAAGTGCAGTCTAGCATGCTCTGAACACCCGTCATACACTCTATGGCTGGCCCAACTTAGCCAGTGTTGCCCAACGCAATGGTTTTACCGTTCATTAAACCCATGCGTCTTTCATGCTGCAGGAGCTGAATGCAGCCAAGGTCGAGGAGGAGGCTATTGCAGCCGCTAGCAGCCAGAGCGGCAATGCTGTGTCTCGTCTGCTTAACGTGGTGCTGGCCGTGCCTGGCCTCAGGCTGGTCAAGCCCTACCTGAGCCCAGTCCTGGACATCGCTGAACAGAGCCTCCTTTTTGCTCTGGGCATTGTTGCCCTTCCTCTGCTGCTGCTGCTGGTGCCCCTCCTGGGCCTGTTTGGCAAGAAGGTAGGCTTCTGCATCTGCTGCAGGGTAAGGTATCTGCTGCTGTGGGCCTCTTCCAGGCAACCTGAGCAGCGGCTGCACCTGTGGTGATGCCAACTGCATCTCCCGACAGCCGTCCTTATCTTGGGGAGTACAGCAGCTGCTGGGGTTGGAAGAAATGCAGCTGACTGCCATTGTTGACCTGCAGGCCAAGAAAACAGGCACAGGGACATCTGGCCCTGTGACCGTCAAGCAGGTCAAGAAGCAGGATGTGGCCACAGCTGATGACAAGGAGGAGATCACAGCTGAGGAAGAGGTTAGCATCAACGGCCCAGAAGGGGCCTTTACATGTGCACTGGGCCAACATGCACGGTCTGCAAACCTCTTGTGGACTGCATACGCGGTTCCTCACTCTCCTGCCCTCTCAGCATGCAATCTGGATGCTGCCATCATGAATTGCTGCGCTGATGTGGTCCTTTGCAGAGGTCTAATGGCAGCATCTGCACTACTGCACTGCATTGCACATTCCCAGTGGCAACTACCTGACTCATGCTGGCTGCCGCTCTTCAGGACGAGGTAGAGGATGAGCCTCCTGCAGCCGCAGCGGTCCGCAGACGCGCAGCCAGGCAGGGCTGATGGGCTGTGCAGCAGTCCGCTTTAAGCAGGGTCGCCATGCTTGCTCCTAGCCGCATGGTCAGAGCGCAGCTGCTCAGAGGTTGTGTGCGTCCTGGGCGTGAGCAGGAGCTCCAGCGTCTCATTAGTGTCATCGATTGCTGTTCTCAATCTTGACCTGATATCAATAAACAAAACCTTGCTGTAAACACTCACACACAGCACTCCTTAGATTGAGACACAAAGCAGACAATGCTGCCTGAGGTACAAGGTGGGGCATAGCTTGGAGGTTGTGCCTGGACTTCATGAAAAGATGAGGCACCAGGCCATGTCAGGAGACAAAATGATCAAATTGTGCAAGGCAGCAAAGGACTTCTGAGGCGAGCGATGCATCAGCTGATGCCTTTCATGAATTTTACTTGGTCAACAAGGGCCTTGAAACTGAGAGGCTCGTTTGCTGCTAAGTCTGCAAGGACCTTGCGATTGACTTGCATGTTGTTCTGCTGCATACCGTGCATGAAAGTGGAATATGGCACCTGCAAACCCACGACATGGTCAGCTGAGCTGGTGGTAATCGCTCTGATGCGCTGTGCAGTTATGCTTCCAGCTGCTCACTCAGCCAGGCAGTGGCTCACCCCATGGTGCCTGGTGCCAGCGTTGATCTGCTCAATCCACAACGAGCGCATGTCCCTCTTCTTCTGCCTTCTGTCTCTGTACTGGTACTGCAAGGCCTTTTCAACCCTCTCTCGCGCGATCCTGACACAATTCTTGGCACGCCCCCTGAAGCCCTTGGCAAGCTTTAGGATCTTGTCATTCCTCATGGCTGTTGCCAGAGCCTGAAGAAGGTCCAGAGTTGCTACTTGACCTACTGCCTGCACCTGACAGTAGAAATTCTGACTGGCCTCTTCAGACTGCTACAACATGAGTGTCAGTGGCCCACAGCTCGCGCTGGGGCAGTGAGCGAGTGATGCTTGCAGATCACGTGCTCAGATCACCTACATCAGGTGATGCCTGCTGAGAGGTGTTTGCTCGTCTGAGCATTTCGAAGAGAATGCTGGCTGTGCCTGATACCTGAGGTTCATGTCTGCAGTATATTGCGTGCAGACCTACGTCTGGAGACGGCACTTAGCCTGCAGAGCCTCAAGCTTGCATCTATTTTCAGGTGGCAAAGGCACCCACAGCGTGCAGCATCTCAATTGACTTTGCGAGGCAGCCACAGAAGATTGAAGCAAGCTCATGAACCGTCACAAGCAGCCCGAATGCCAACAATGTGGAAATGCTGCAGGCAGGAGGTCTCTGACCCTGCACAGGAGGGGTGCCATGTCTGGCCTGATCCAGGATGCAATTGACCAGCTTGACGGCATGCGAGCACAGGCATCAAGCTCAGCAGGTGGGTGCCCAGAATTGCAGCACAGCCGCCGACTTCTAACAGACACTGAGAAGGGGCAAAACCCTTGTCTCCCCCGCACCAACACACATGTCTGGCTCTGTAGATGTATTGAGGTTGTTTGAGCCTGGAGAGGGAGAACCTGCAACAACAGCCTGCTCTGCAGGCCAGGCTGTACCGGCTGACAAGAAAGCACCCAACCAAAACGGTGCAGCCCCTGCAGCTGTCCAGCAGGCTCCTGCGGGGAAGCAGAAGGTGTCGACGGGTGGCGATGCAAAGGAGGCAAAGAGTGGCAAGCAGCAGAAGAAGGGCAAGCAAGGCAAGGGCCTGCATGCCACAGCAGGGTGCTGGTCATGCACACAGGGAGTACACGGATATAAGCGGTAGCTGACGGGGGAACTGTGGTCTGTCAAAGCGCAGGGCAAAGACAACCTGAGGGCACTGTTGAGGACAGCTGGCCAGCGGGGCATGTCTATGCGCCAGTCGATGTGTGCAAGAATCCTCCAGATGAGGATCCAGTCAGCATGTGTGGATGGCTGTGCATGTAGACAAGCCCTGGACGCGGGCACAGCTGAGCACTTGTCGCCGCCTGTGCCTGCAGACAAGCCTGCCAGGGAGCCTGCGCCGCCGCGTCACCCTGTTGTGGTGCCCCTTGACCTGGCCACCCCAGTCCCATCGAGCCAGATTGGCTCTGTGCCCAGCATAAGGGCAGAACTCACAGCTGCCTTCCAGCTTGCACTGGGCAAGGCTTTCCCCACAGCCCAGGCCCAGGCCATCGTGACTCCCACTGCTGAGCGGGACGCCAAATTTGGCGACTACCAGTGCAACAACGCGATGGCGCTGTTTGGCAAGCTGAAGGGGCAGGCAAGTCCTGCAGCTTGCCCAGTGCCTGCTCAGTGCCTGCTCAGTAGTAGCATGCTCAGAGGCAGACCTGGCCTTGCAGTTCCAGGCCCCGCTGCATCACAACCAGCTCATTGGTGGCTTGGTCTGCCTGATGGCAGCCTGCTCATGTGCGGCCTGCTCAGTGGCAGCTTGTCCAGGCGGTCATTTTCTCTGCAGCTCAAATCCAGGGCAGCTCCTTCAGGTCACCTCGCTGATCTGTGCATTGCATGTGTTCAGGCTCATCTCCTCCTGTCCAGCATGTTTGTGGCTGCAGCCTGGAGCACCCAGCAATCCGCGGGCAGCTGCAGAGGCGCTGGTCCAGGCCCTACCATCCACATCCATGCTTGATGGTACCCCTTCGCTGGCTGGCCCTGGCTTCATCAACCTCAAAGTGACGCAGGACTTCCTGGGGCAGCGTATCACTGACATGCTCAAGGTGGTCCTGGTCACCTGCTGACTTGACGTTGGGAATGCAGCACTGCATCCACAGGGCTGAAGCACAGCCCCCCAGAGCCTCTGCTGTCCCTGTGATGGCTGCCCGATCAGCTGTCAGAACCGCCTGCATAAGGGCACCGCATCACTGCTGAGCTGTACCTGTGGTGAGTATGTTTGACTGGCAGTCACCTCAACACTCTCAGCCACTCTCCCATCGGCGAAGGCAGACTCTTCACAATGACCTGCCTGCACTGGGCCCCCTTCCAGGCGCTTCCTTGGCAAGCAGGGCTCATATGCTCATCATCATCCCCACCTGCCTGTCAGCAGGAGGGTGCATTGACACCTGGGCCTGACGCAGCAGATACTCTGCAATCACTTTTACGTAGTCCCCTGCACAGCACTGACGCGCACAACAACATGTCAGTCCCCTTCTGCACTCACTGCAGGATGGCATCGCCACCTGGGCCCCACGGCTGACGCGGCAGCGTGTGATTGTTGACTTCTCGTCACCCAATGTGGCCAAGGAGATGCATGTGGGCCACCTGCGCTCTACCATCATTGGGGACACCATTGCACGCACCCTCGAATTCTGTGGAGCTGATGTCCTGCGCCTCAATCACATCGTGAGCTGCTACACTGTTGTGAGATGATGTTCATGTGTTGGCTGATGTGCAGGCAGTGCTCTGCCAGCTGAGGTCTGCAGTGCAGGCAATCGTTGGCCATGCCCCTGTGGTGGCAGCTGGCTGTCTGCAGTGTCCTGCCCATGTGCTGTGCCCTTGCAGCTCCCTCCTGTGTGCTTTGCTGCAAGCCCATTGTGAGCTGCATACAGTGATCTCTGGGGGCCGTTCTGGTGCTTCCTTTACCCTGTCCTGTCTACGCTGCTGCCGGCCTGGCCCACCTCATGAGCTGCAGTTCCAAGCCCAGCTGCCCTGTGCCTGTGCAGTCTCCTGGACCTTGCTGCCATCTTGGCTTCGTGGTTGTCTGGGGCTGTCAGTCGCTGGCGACCCGCAAGCATCTGGTGCAGGGCGATTGCTGAGGGTGCTCTTTCTCATGTGTAGGGTGATTGGGGCACCCAGTTTGGCATGCTGATCGAGCATTTGAACGAGACGCGATCAGGGGGGCTAGCTGACCCCAGCATCGCGGACATGAGCATTGCAGAGCTTCAAGTAGGCTTTGCATTGCCCAGCGCTGCTGCTCAGGCTGTGTGCAGACTCCAACATGAATGCCCATCACGTGGAGAGCCCAGTCGCTCGTAGACCATGCATGGCTGTGTGCATGTGAGGCCTCAGTTCTGTGGTGTATCTGCCTTTGAGTGCTGTAATTGCTCAGAGGCTCTGCCATCACGCATCAGCATCTGCCCAGCTGAGCATTGGCCGCTCCGCTGGCCTTCAGAGTACCTACAAGGCGGCCAAGGCGCACTTTGACGAGGACGCCGGTTTCAAAGACCGGGCGCGGCGGGGGGTGACCAAGCTGCAGGGAGGGGACCCTGAGTACCTTGCCGCATGGGAGCGCATCTGCGAGGCCTCACGCAAGGTGGGCCCCCCCACTTTGCCCTGCAGGCATGACCCTGGCCAGTGACAGCCAGCATGCATCCTGAGTGCATTGGTGAGGTCTCCTGCAAGGTGGGGCCCCCCACGTAGCCTGAAGAGCGAGACCTGGCCAGCTTGTGAAACTCACAGCCAGCATGCTGTGCCCAGCCCTGTCTGTGTGGGCACTGGAGCCCTTTCGGCACCGGCAGACCCCTCATGCATCAGCAGGTGCGTGCAGTGTGAGATGGCCTGCATTGCTGCGCAAAGACCTTTTGTGTCCACTGGTCCTGTCATACTCCTGCCCGCAGAAATTTGCCTGGACATGTGGTAGCAGGTCACCTGGACATGTGGTCGCATGTCACCTGGACTGTGATTGCTTTGCCGCCCCTTCAGCACAACGAGGCAGTGTGTGGACAATCTCCCCCCTGCCTGCCCCTTCTGCAGGCTTTCTCTGCAATCTATGCCCGCCTGGGAGTCACCCTGCAGGAGCGGGGGGAGTCATTCTACAACCCCCGCCTGC
Source organism: Asterochloris sp. CNOR1 (assembly GCA_963969365.1). Taxonomy (NCBI): domain Eukaryota; kingdom Viridiplantae; phylum Chlorophyta; class Trebouxiophyceae; order Trebouxiales; family Trebouxiaceae; genus Asterochloris; species Asterochloris sp. CNOR1. The sequence goes on along the minus strand of OZ017746.1, from coordinate 2,394,987 downwards.
GCGAAGCGGTGGAGGAGCTGCAGGCGATGGGGGTCGCTGAGGAGTCAGAAGGGGCCGTCGTGGTCTGGACCAAGGTGAGGTGGCTGCCCTGCAACTGAACCCGATGCTGAGGCAGACTAATAACACTGCTGAAGATCTTTCTGCTACCCAGCCGTGTAGCCAGTACATATCAGTTGCTATTGTACAATGCAAGCTAAGCAGACACCTGAGCTGTCACTGAGCCATACCAGCTGAGCTGGCATGTAGCTGCGTCTGGTGCCGAGGTCCTGAGCACTCACGTTGAGCATTGTCACCTGCGTCATGTTGTGTGTTATTGGCAGCTGCTCCTGGTGCTCCTGGTACTTGACAGCGGCGATGCATAATGCTCTCTTGCCTTCATGCGCTGTGCTTGCTTAAAGCACGCTCTTCATGGCTGTGTCAAGCATATCGGCAACATCTTCTTGCTCTGCCCCTTGTGTGACATGCAGCCTGGGCAACCGCCCCTGATGGTCCGGAAATCTGACGGCGGCTTTGGATATGCTACCACAGACATGGCGGCCATCAAGCAGCGCCTGCATGACGAGAAGGGGGACTGGATCATCTATGTGACAGATGCGGGCCAGGCTGAGCACTTTGCCAGCGTCTTTGCAGGTGAGGCCTGGAGCTTTCCGCCTGCTCCGTTTATGCTTTATCCCTGCTGCAGTGGCCACTGCTGATGGTAGTCGCTGACCACCCTGGTGTCAAAGGTGCAGGCTTACTGCTTGCCAGGAGCTGCTGTTGACCTGACCCTGCATTGCAGCAGAGGGCCCCCAAAAGCCTCAGTGCAGCCAGGCAGTGCCTTGTTGCCACAGACTGCATCTCAAGCATGGTCCAGCCTTGCGCTGGCACTTGCATAGGCTGCCCAACCACCTTGCAGCCTCAAGCAAGCGCCCACCTGCAGTGCTTTGTGTGCAGCGGCTCGCAAGGCTGGCTACCTTGGGGACCCGGCTGACCCTGCCACGCCTTGGGTGTCTCACGTCGGCTTTGGCACTGTCCAGGGAGAGGACGGCAAGAAGTTCAAGACACGCTCTGGCGAGGTGGGGTGCCACTGCACAGGCTGCTCTGTAAGTGTCTGTCAAGGTGCTGTAGCAAGCTGTCGGCATGACCCACAGCTCATAGGCCTGCCTGGCCAGCAACACCTTCCTGTGCAGCCTGACCTGACATGCAGGCACTGCTGCAGAGCTGGTCACTGACACCTCACATGGTCAGGAGGCTCCTCACATGTGATCTGCCAGTCCCTGTCATTGTGCTTGACTTGCCCTCTGGCTGGAAGGGGACTTCAGAGGGGCTCTCCAAGCCTGCTTGTTCTGTTCAGACAGGACATTCATCTCAGTGATTTCAGGAATAGCAGGGCAAGACCCCTGCCGATGGTACACCTGGTGAAGTGAGGACGCCCTTTGCAGCTCGCCTGCCTTGGCCTTCCTCACTTTCAGTCAGGACACTATGGGCAGCGACTGTCACTGTGACTTTGGCTGATTGGGACTGAGGGTTTGTGCCATCCATGCCAAGGGCCTTGCTGCCTGCTTTCATCCAAGTGCAAGTCAACCTGGCCCCTATTCCGATGGGGGGGGGTTCCTGCCGGAGCTGCTGGACGAGCTGTTAGCTGTGCCTGACTGGCCCCTCTCCTGATCTGCACAAGGCTTTGGAGTAGAGGGCTCTCAGCATTGCCTCCTGCAAAACCAAGGCTGACTTGGCCACCCCTGTATGTCCAACATGTTGAGTACTGCAGCTGCCTGCAGACAGGGTGGGGCTGCGGAGCAGCTGTCTTGACCATCACCACAGCAGCACCACAGCTGGCTCTCTTAGAAAGGCACAGCCTTGTCTCCTGCACTGGACTCTCCGCCCAGTGCAGGCAGTGCGCCCTCCACCCTGCTGGGGGCCTGCTGCCTGGCTGTCCTGAAGAGGCACACAGCCTCATCTACTGCAATGGCTGCCACCCCTTGCTGTTCAGACAGTGCGCCTGGTAGAGCTGCTGGACGAGGCGCGTGACCGATGCCTAGCCACCATCAAGGAGCGTCGGGGTGACGACATCCAGCAGGAGGAGCTGGAGCACTCAGCCGCTGCGATGGGCTATGGGGCAGTCAAGTATGCAGACCTGAGGAATAACCGGACTACCAACTACCGGTGAGGGGCAGAGTGGGGCAGCGCGTGGCTTGCGGGAGGCTGTAACGAGGTTGGGTGGGTGCATGCTAGCAGGGACTGCCTGGGCAGCATGTTGGCAGCCTGCAAGCCTACCGAGAGCCTCAACACGGGAGGGTCCTGAGTGGGCCACACCCTGCTGAGCGTGCTCACCATGTCAAAGTATAAGCACTGAAAGCGGTGCTGCCATGCACCAGCCAGCAGAAGCAATGGTGCTTTGCCCCTTCCAAGATGCAGCATGTCTCCTGCAGCAACTTTTCACTGACAATTCCCTGCAGGTTTTCCTTTGACGCCATGCTGGAGCTGCAAGGCAATACTGCCGTGTACCTGCTGTATGCACATGCCCGCATTGCCGCCATTGGGCGCAAGGCGGGCATTGAGGACATTGCAGCGCTGGCACAGGACCACACAGTGCACATTGAGCACGAGAAGGAGCGCGCTCTGGCGCTGCATGTGAGTGAGCTGTGGTTAGCTGGGGCTGCTACTTGGCGCCATAACTCTGGATTCAGTTTGTGAGGGGCTGCTGGGTGGCTGCATCATTTGTGGCCTTCTGGCTGGTGTGCCACCAGCACTTGCTGCGCTGCCACCATCTCTGTGAGGGGCCTGCATGGAAGGCAGCTGCCTGCAGTGACTGTTGGGCACCGTTGCTTTCATGGCTTGCTGGGTCCCCCCCTCCCAATCACAGAGACTGGGAGCGCGCAGGTGCCACCTCCGCTGGAGCCACTGGCTGTGCGATTTCTATGGTTGCTGTCTGCTTTGTGGCCAGCTGGGTGCTCCTTTCCTTGCTAGCTGCTACATGGCATTGCAGTGCAGTATGTCTATCACATGGTCGACAGGCTGCAGGATATGCTTGCCGTGCTTGCCTTCAAGGTCAATCTGGTGGTGGAGCCTGCGCCGCAGCAGCAAGTCAAACTGCCAAGCCTGCGTTTCTTGCAGGTGGTGCGCTTCCCAGAGGCGCTTGAGAATGCTCTTGACGAGCTGATGCCTAACAGACTCACAGAGTACCTGTACGACCTTTCAGACAAATTCACGGGGTTTTACACCGAGTGCAAGGTGGGCCTAACCCGTGCAAGTGCCTGCTCACTTGCCACTGCTTTCCTTTTCAAGGAGATCTAAAGCTTGAGACTGACCATCTGCTCTTGGTGCGTAGGTTGTTGGCAATGAGCAGCAAACGTCCCGCTTGTTGCTTTGCGAAGCAACAGCAGTGGTCATGCGCCAGTGCTTCTCCCTGCTGGGGATCACGCCGCTCTACAGAATCTAGGCGGCCATGCTCGAGAGACTTGTGTGCACGCTAAATGCTACATATTTGCTGGCCTGGATCCTCTGAATGCTGAGGATCAGGGCCAGTGCACCAGAGCTTCAATAGCATAAATTCAATTCAGTGTTTGACATTGTTCCTGCGGTGTTCTGAGAGTACAGATAAGCATTTAACAGCACGCAGAGTCAGCTTTCCTATCAAGAAGGATCAGGAATGGGTACATCTGGCTGAGCTGCAAAGTACTCCTGCAGCGAAATGAGATGTGCACCTCCATACCAGTCCAACAATCTGAGCTCCTTGATGTGCAGCTCATACCTGCAGGGCAGGATCGTTTTTGTTGGAAGCAGACAGTGCAAGATGCACCCTTCAGCTTGCAGTGCGGTTTGCTCATGCCAGATGTAGAGCTTGTGCCACACACACAACATATGCCCTGTCAGTCAGCAAAACTTCACCACAAACCTCATGGTATGCTCAACTTACACTGCAAAATGATGGCCTGTCGGCCATGACCGCATGGCTTCATGCCTAGAGAAGAGCAGGTTTTGCGCTTCCTGAAGGGCATCCTCCTTCACAGGCTCCAGCTTGCCGCTGACGCTCAGCTTTGCGCATGCAGGGTCCTCAGGATCTGCAGCAGCCACTTGGAGGTGTGCACCCTGGGTTGCTTGCAAATGCCATGGGACAGGTGTGGAGCTGACCTGTTTTGCCACAGCTGCCCTGCAACGATGCCTCTGCAACGCTGAGGGAGGCCCAAGCACTGTCCTGCAGCAATTGCTTGGCGAGGTGAGACAGGTGCACGGCAGGCACACCTGCAGCTGTAAAAGAGATGTACCTCCAGGTCCTGGGCAGTTTCATCCTGCAGCGTGCAAAAGTGGGTGTTGAACAACAGCCTTTCACGAAAAGCTTTGCCCAGCAAAAGTCAGCTCACCAGAGTGGTCAGATAAAACAGAAGCCGGCCTGTGCTGTTGTCCAAAGGGCCATCGCTGAAGGACACCACGTTTCTGCATGCGGCGATGGGGATCAGCAGCAAGTTCTCCTGGAGGCACCAGCAGAAAGGCCACAGGGACAGGCCCCACTCACGCAAAAGGTGTGCCCCTATGCAGGGTGGCCACTGTTCCCCAGGTGCACTTGTGTACTAACCAACGAGCCATTTTGGCATATGAGCTGTAGGGAGGCCTGCAGGCACACGTTGTTTGCAGAAGCTTTGAGTTGGGGAATGATGGCAGGTGTACAGGGCCACACCTATCAGCATAGGTCTGCTGAGCTGAGCAGCACCAGCACAGCATGCTGGCAATCAAGACCAGCAAGCACCCCAGCCTGCTGTAAGGCATGATGAGCTGTGACAGCACAATGATGTTGCCCTGCAGACGGGTTTGAGAGCTGAAAAGGATCTAGTTTCGGGATCAGACCGGCTGTCGAATGCCTCTGCTGATGTCTCACAGGCTTGGCCCTTAGATGTATTCAGTACATGAGGGTGTCACACATGATCGCAGTGTGCTTCAGCCCGCACGCATGTGCCTCCTTGACAAACCTCTGGGTGTGTGACATACATGAAGGTGAGGCTGATGATGCAGCTCATTGGCGGCTGGGCACAGGTATAGCGTGCTGCCCTCGGTTTGAGAGGTCCCTTCATATGCAGAACATTACCCAAGTTGTCCTGTCCTTCCTTTGCATTGGTTCATCTAAGGCTCCCCAAGCTGAGATGGCCTGAACACATGCAATTGGAAGTGCTCGGAATGCCTGCCCAGGTTATGTGGTTGGCGTGCACAGCTGTGCAATGCATCATGTGGACAAGTCACTTAGGGGCAGCCCATTGAGGGGTAGACCCATTCAGGGGCAGCCTGGGTGCATCTTAGACACTGTAAAGGCAGGCCGTCACGCTGTGCTGGTCAGCTTGGCTTGTCGGTCCCCCTAGCACCAGCTGCTGTTCATGCTGCAGCTCATTGGCTTCCAATGCTGGCATACATGGCATGTCATTGCAGCCCTTCACTCCATGGCCCAGCGCTTCAAGAAGCAGGAGCTGAAGCAGTCCCTAGCTGTCTGCCCACATAGTCACCTCTGTCCTGGCTGGAAGCATGGCAGTGTGTCCTCTCCGCAGTGGCTCAGTCAGCACACAAGACAACAGAAGTAAGACATTGTTGCTTGTTCAGTGGGCTTCAGTGGCCGCTCGCACCCTTTTGACAATGGAAGTGCCCCGCAGCGGCGCCATATGCGTGATAGGCATCTCTGGCTGCCTCCCAATTGAATCCATGCAGGGTATGCTGCACCAGCCCACTGGAGGGGCAGGCTGGCTTGAAAGGTGCCTTCAACATGCCAAGGCAGTACAGATCCGCAAGCAGAACACAGCATTGCTTCAAGTAATTGCAGCACTACAGACGCCAACTGGCCTCCACAGTGCTGCTTGCACGAGCCAGTTGCAGAGCCCTTCAATACCATGCACCACCTCTGCAGCTGCATGACCTTCCTGCATCATCAGAATGCCGTGCCGGCTTTTCTGACCACCTGCAGCAGCTCAACAAGCGCCTGCAAGCGACAGGGCACCCACAACTGCAGCTGCTGCCTGCACGCCTCTGGCCACTTCTCCCCAACAGACACCTCGTCACCCCCTCAAATCTTTACGCCAACATCAACATCGTTTGCGCGCCACCAGCCGCCAGCATGTACTCCTCCCGCACTTGCCTCAGTCCATGTTGTGTGCAGAGGAGAGCTGTGCTGGCTGCCACAGCTGCCCAACGGAACTTTATGCTTGCTTCAGCGCCTCAGTGTCATTGTCCTCGGTGGCCACTCTAGTTCCCGGCTGCCCCTCTGGTTGCTGTGGCTCGGGTTGGTCTAGTGGTGCCATTGCTGGCCCAGCTGTGGCGACCAGCCTGCAAGTGCCTGGCTTGTCTGCCTGCACAAAAACACTGTGCCAGGCCTGCAGTGCAGCTAGCAATGTCTTGATCAGGGTCAGCACCTTGTTTCAGACATTGCCCATCCCCCTCTCCCTGGTGCCCATCCCCATCTTCAGGCTGCCTGCGCTGCTGCTCTGGCCAACTTGGAGCCCAAGTGCAACCATTTGGAACCTGAAACCTGCGGAGAAGCCAGACATTGGCACTCACGCTCAGAGTCCATTAAACTGGAGGCTGGCCCTGTCATGCTGATTGGCATGCAAAGGCTCAAAGTAGAGGGTTGGTGTCCAGCCATATGAGAGCCGTATAAGGGGGAGGGAGCCTCATCCATGCCCACAGCTCCAGCATGTTGTAACGTTCAGGAACCCGGCATGTGCAAGGCACAAGGCAACTGCCCTAGCCCATGCTGCATTTGGGGCAGCCCCACCCCTCAGCCCCCCCCTGAGCAGCCCCACCTGGTGCACCTGCTCCTCCAGCGCAGCTTGCTGCCTGACTCGCTCAGCCAGTCATGTTGGTCTGTCTCCTTCAGGCATTTTGCGCAGCGCCCTCTCAACATCGTAGCTGCCGCTGCTAAGGTAGCCACGACATTGCAGCGCTGCAAATGGCTGGCGCTGCTGCAGCAGCAGGCTGCACTTTTGAGTGCCCTACCACCACCACGCAGGAATGCTGCAGTGCCAGCAGCCATCCGCCAGCCAGCCCGCTCGCCACCCACTCTTTGCTGACTGGTGCACACCTGCAGTGCACAGTGAAGGCGAAATGCAGACCAAGGCGCACCTGGGAGGCACACCCAGGGCACCTGGAGAGGCCTCAGCAATATTGCAAGCAGGCCCAGCTGTTGGCTGCACTGAGCTGCAGCAGCCGTGGGAAGGGAGCAGCAAGCCTGCTGGTAGCAGCGCCAGAACCAGAGCATGTGGTGCAGAGGCCCCTGGCATCAGGAGTTCGGCAGTCTATAAGCATTGCAGCCTCAGTGGTGTCTCAGTCAGGTAGCAACAGGAGCTGCAAAGGACCTGAGGCTAAAGTGTGACATGGGCCATGTTAAGGTCAAAATCCTGCCACTCATCTTCCCATTTCATCTCAAAACGTTGCACAATGGCCTCCTGCACGATGACTGGCCCATGCCTGAAGCCCCGGACAGCCCCCACCAGCAAGATGCAGTCCCGTCAGAATTTGAGGGCCGTGTCTAGGCGGCAGCGAACCACCACCAGGGCATTGAGCGACACCAACCTGGTGATCAGTGGGTGCGATCTGCTCTCCCTCCCAGCACTTGTGGTGAAGGATCCTCGATATGCCAGCTAACAGCCCTGCCCAACCCCATGCACAGGGCAACTGCTGTCAGTCTGGCGCTTGGCAGATTTGTCTTCCTGGACTTTCAGAGGGACAATGCTGCCAGGCAGGGAATGCCAGTGCAGAATGGTGTCACTCATGAGGAAGCTGGCGACAGGCTTGCTGGCGAGGTGCCCTTCCTGAAGTAAGTGACAAAAGGCTGTGTGGCAGCAAAATGCAGCTTGGAGCTGCTCCTGCCTCTGCCCACCATGGGGAGGCATTGCCAGGGCACTGCTGGGTGCATACTGACCTTGGTGCGGCCATGCTGCAGGGCCACCAAGGACCCTGCTGGTTTCAATATCATTGATGTCTTCGCATGGGGAGCAATTGGCCACGCGTTGGGCTACGCAGCACTTGCCATCATCAGCCTGAACTCAGCAGGCATCAATCCTGGTCAGCCAGCCGCGCCTTTGTCGATGTGCATGCATGTGTGCCTTGGCTATGCTGCCTGCCATCCTGCCGCTTGCACCTGTGACTTCGGTCTGCTGCTTGCGCTTGACAGCATGCAAAGCACTGGATCCATCTCTGACTTTGGTCCATCTGCCTGCTGCAGCTCCCAAGTTTTGAATGTGTCAAGAGTTCTCATGGAGGCTCGTGATGCCAATGTAGCAAGCTGTTCCTGCAAAGGGTTGTGAGAGAAGATCACGCGGCACCCACTGCTGACCTGTATGCACACCCTCATCCTTGTTTGGTGCGGAATCAAACACCGAAGCTGTAATCAGACACACTGCTCAGGAGCTTCAGACTGAGGCAATCAAAGTTTGGGGGGGGGGGGGGGGGGCTCTGAGTGCAGAAATGCGGCTACTTGGGCTCAGACTATAAAACTCCAAACATGGGGTTGCTCAGTGCTGAGTTTATTTCTCCACCAGCAGAATTCAGGATGGCCATGTCAGGCTCACCCATTACCAACAAGCTGCCATCATCCTGCTTCTGCAGCCAGCAGACAGCCCATGAGCTTGAACTGGACAGGGCACTTCCAGCAGGAACAGCAACTGTGTACCTTGAAGCCTGCTAGTTCCAAGAAGTCGATAGCGCCATTGAAAGTGGCCACCCGCTGCTGAATGGCTGGGTTTGTCAGCTTGATCGACCTGAACCTCTCAGCCTGAGGGTTGGTGGCCACATTGCCCACCAGCTTCATCATCGTCTGCAGCACCACAGCAATGCTCATGCCAAGGTTTCAAAACTGCCCAACAATGTTGCTGCACCTGTTTGAAAACAAGCAATCCTGACACTGGCAGTGCTGCAGGGCTGTGCAAACTGAAGCACCTGGCACAAGCAGGCCATGCTGATGCTGGCCAGGCCAGACCAGACCAACGAGCAGGCAGCAGTCCTGGCTGGGAGCAGGCGACGCAGACGCTGGGAGCATTGCAGGGCAAGATAGACCCTGCAGCAGCACCTGCCTGGGAGCAGGCCAATTTAGACCGCCAAGCAGGCAACAGCTCTTAGCGGAGAGCATGCAATGCTGATGGTGGCACTGCCAGCCTGCAGAGTGGGGTGGAAACTAGCGGTGCCCACCTGGAAGCACGTCGTTACACCTGCATCATTGCCTGGGCTGCTTTTCTTGATGGTCACCAGCGCATCCCGCATCTTTGAGGCCACTGCAGCACAGACAATAGTTGATGCTGGATGTTTTCTGGTGTCTGGTCATAGAGACCAAGCAGCCTTCTCCGGTCATCATTGGATGTAGGTGATTGGTACAGCACATGACTTGACGCAGGGGCATGCCTGGCCAAGCAAGAACCAACAGCACAGCCAGGCCCTGCTTTGCTGCATGCAGGGCTCAATTTGGCAATGGGACATGAATGGCGTACATGGGACATGAATGGCATGCCCTGCAAAGCGGCATAAGAAAGGCATAGCAAATGCCATCCACCTGTTTGAAGATTGTGCTGAAGCCACCAGTCAGTGCAGGCAGCGATTTTCATGCTCAATGCAGGTGCTACCTGATACAGGCTTGACGGCAACAAAAGTGGACGTGGACTTCTTGGCAGCTGCCTTCTCAGCCTGTTTGGCTGCCTCTGCTGCCTTCTCCTCCTCGGACAATTCCTCAGGGAGGCCCAGCTTCCGGCGCCGTTCCCGTCGGTCATCATCTGTAGCAGGGGACCAGGACAGTTTGGCCGCATAGAATTGCACCAAGCCAGACTGCTCAGCTTACACTGCTACCCCTGCTGATCCTCTCCTGCAGCAGCGGCCAGGGAGAGTTACCACCAGCTGCCAAGGCCTATCATGTTGCCCCCACAAAGTGAGGCAATGCCTTAGGAGGCAGTCTGCCCGCCAGAGACCAGGGCAAGAAAGAGCCACTCATTGCACATCTGTCCTCCAGCAAGACAGCTGCTTTCAGTTGCGGCATCCCACATTTTTCAAACCTTATGTGCAGTTCTCTGCAATGCACCACAACCCTATCTAGAGCCTGCACTGGCAAGCACCCAGCTCTTGGCACCAGTTTGACTCTGTCACGTTCTCCACTTGCACCACTTCAGAAAGCCCTGTGCACATTAACACGCCATCACAGAGCTGCCCAGTCCTGACTCAGCCTTAGACATCACAGCCCTGCTCTACACTTGCGCGAGGGTAGACTGCTCATCACTTGACTAAAGTGCAGCCACATTCAAAAGGGGGCAGATCTGCAGTCTTATTCACCCAGCTTGGCCCGGATTCTGGCCCGCGCCCGCTCCTCCTCCTCTTTCTCAATTCTGCGCAGCTCCAGGTTGCGTTTGAGCCTCAGATCCTCTTCTTGGCGCTTGGCAGCCGCCATCTCTTTGCCCGATCGGATGCGTTCCTGCTCCCGCAGCTTCTCCAGCTCAGCCTCCTCCTTCTGCAGCAGGGATAAGGAATCTGGCTTGATGCACCATGCAATAGCGGCCATGGACATTGAGTCTTGTGGCTGCGGCCTCTGCAGCAGGCAGGCCGGGGTGTCAAGGGGGACATCTGGCTCAGCCTACGGGCTTGCGACAGGCATGGACTGCACCACTTGGGGACAGCTGCTGTAGCATCACAGCAGTGCAGAATTTGCTCTCGATGGTACTTTGCAGGAAGTCTGCAGCAACAGTATGGAGCATCATGACCTCTGCTGCTCAGCTTCCCAACCTGTGCCCTGGCCAGCGCGCAGCCCAGCCTCTGCTTGGCATGACCTGGACTGCTTCGCCCTGCGCCGGCACCCAAGGCTCACCTGTCGCTTCTGCTTTGCCTTCAGGCGCAGCTCCTCAGCAGCCTTGGCAGCCTCCTCTGGCGTGAGCTGCAGCTTCTTCTCCTGCAGCCAGGAGTCAGCACCAGTCAGCACTGCACCATCACGGCAGGGCCACCCCTCTGTGCACAATATTCGGTTGATGGCTGCGGTCCCTGCACTTCGCTTCCAAAGACCCACCAGTGCTTGTCATTCCCACTGCAGGTAGGTGCTGGACGAGACCCTCCACATGGGCCCTAGCGTATAGCTGCAGTGCAGCCTTGCAGAGCACATTGACACAAAGATCTGTCTCTCAAATGAGCTTGAAGGGATGGCTGCACGGCATGCTGCCACCCAAAGCTCTCACCTCTGGCTTCACCAGCAGTGGCTCATTCACTTCTGGGTCATCCCCATGCTGGTCAATCCAGTTGATTGCTGCCTCAATGCTGGAGCCCCCGAAGTGCAGTGCGCGCGTGGCTCTGCATGGCGTAGTGCAGCCGTCACCAGCCGTCAACAGTAGTGCCACATGCAATGCAGACCTCATAGGCGGGTCAAACACGACAGCGGCCCGCCCCCTGCGGCCATGCTGGACGTGCAGCAAGCTCTCATGCAGAGCGAGGGGTTGCAGTCAACTTGCTAGGAAGCCACAAGACCCAGATTGCTGAAGGCCGTTGAGGGAGACGCCATACCGCAAGCAGGCACAGGACTGCAAGCTCACTTATTGGCATCAAAGCCCATGTCCTCCAGCTGCTGCCTGAGGGACATGTCCACATCGGCAGGCACCTGCACACCAGCACGCAGCAGCGTTTGCCACAGAGCGTGGCAGGGACCTTCAGATACATAGGCATTGACAAGCATGTGTGTCAGTGGCAACAAAAGTGGCTGCTGTAAAGCGTGCCAGGGCCTTGCGGGGCATTGACCATCATATGGCAGACAATAGCACCAGCAGAGAGGACAGCCCAGGGCAGCCGGTCAGCAGGCAGAACCCATTAACAGAGGAGTGGAGCAGGCATCGGCCTTGACTGGGGGTGCAGGCAACCAAGCTGCAGGCCCTTGCCAGGGAGCTGCTGCTCATGCAGCTCAACAAATTTCAGCTCCTGTTTGGCAGACATAATCTGATGCTCAAGGCTGATGTACAGACAGACACTCACCAGCTGACTCAGCTCCTCACGACTGGCGTCCATGCTGCGGGTCTCTGCAGGGTTGTCGCCCTTGAGAGCTTCCTTCATGGATTCTGATGCCTGCTGCATCTCCAACTCTGTCTCCACACCAGGGTTGTCAGCTGTCTGCAGGCACCAGGTCAGGTGTACACAGAAAGCCCAAATTGACGTCAGCCAGTGCCCAATGCAGCAGATCACCTGATCTACAAACTCATTGTGGCCTGTGGCTCTGCTGTGCATTTCCTTCTCTGTCTGGTTCCTGCACGGCTTGCCGCATGCTGTGCACTTGAGCGTCAACACCTGCAGCCCAGTGTGATGATGTGTGCTGCTTGGCTTGTGGAATGCATGGCTAATGATGTTGTGCTCACAGCTGCTGTAGACTCCTCAAAAGCAGCATGTCCAGTGGCCTCTCCATGATCCTGAGCCTCCTGCGCAGGGGAAAAACACCCAGTTCAGATGGCCCTGTCTTCAGCAAGCCCAGCATGGTTGCCAGCATGCAGGAGACTCCAACCTGAACCGATCTCAGCTGTGCTCCACAGTCCTTGCACACCAAGCTGAGTGCCTTGGACATTGCCTCTGCTGCACTGCTGGCAAGAAAGGGAGAAGATCACCTTGCTCAACTCCATGGACGACTCCTTTGGGCAAGAGCCGTTGGCAGCGGTCCAGGACTCGGCAGGACTTGGACAATATGTCAGGGACAGCCTGCTGCATGGCAATGCACCTGTATCCCAGGTTGTCCAGCAGCTCAGGCTCAGCACACTGGACCTCTCTGGCTACCAGCTGGGCATGTCTGGTGCTCCCCTCACGCTGGCCTTGCCTTAATCAGAAGCGCGATGCCTGCATCATTGTTCTCTGGAATGATGCAGGCCTGCAGTCCCTGGCTGCTGCTCTCGGCGTCAACACCTCGCTTAGAAGATTGGTGCTGGCTGATTGCTGCCTGGAGGACGGTGCTGGGGCAGCGCTTCAGCAGTTGGCAGCCAGCAGACTGCAGTTCCTTGACCTCTCAGGCAACAGGCTTGGTCTGAGATGTGCTACAGCTCTGGCAGCAGCGCTGCAGCAGCCAGGATGTTCGCTGCTGAGCCTTAATTTAGCCGGCTGCCTGCTGGGGGACAAGGCAGGCCAGCTGCTGGTGGCTTCCCTGGCCAGTGCCAGCCTTGCAGAGCTGCAGCTGGCGCACAATGCCCTGGGCATGCGTACAGCCACAGCACTTGGCAGCTGCCTGCAGCAGAACACCAGCCTGCTGGCGCTGGACTTCTCCTGGAACACACTGGGCCCGAAAGGGTTTGCCATCCTGGCAGATGGACTGATTGCCTCTGGGCAGGTCCAGGTCAGTCGCCCTGCAGAGGCCTGCAGCTGCTCCCCTGCAAATAAGCAGCGGATGCCAGAAGGTAGTTGCTTGTGAACATCGGCTGATGCAAATCGAGTTTCGCTGTCTGCATCCTTCAGGCGCTGGATATATCCCTGTGTGGCCTGCAAGACTCGAGTGCAAACGCCTTGGCTGAAGTCATTGCAGACCTGACTCAGCTGGTGGAGGTTGCCGCTGCTGGCAACCACTTCACTGCCAGCTCTGCCGACAAGCTGGCTGAAGGTCAGCGTGCAGTTCTGGAGACCCAGAAGACGCTTGCCAGCGTCTTGCTGGCGGGCCTGCCACCTTGAGTCGCTGATGCTGCCTGTTGTTCCTACAGGTCTGGCTGCAAATTGCCAACGCAGCAATAAGTTGCTGAGGCTGCACCTTGCTGGAAACCTCTTTAAGGAAGCAGGATGCCGGGTGCTTATAGAGGTGGTCAAGGCCCACTGTCAGAGCCTCCAGGAGCTGGACATCAGCGCTTGCCATGCCAGTAATGAGCAGGAAGCAGACCTGAAAGCTTGCTTACAGGCAAGCAGATCCCTACATCTTTTGCCAAGGGCAAAGTGCAGCTCTGATGGCAGCGCTGCTCTGCAGGGCCGCATCCCAGCACCTGTGGCAGAGCAGCCTGCTCTGGAGCCAGTAAGGCCGCTTCCAGAGGACTTGACCAATCCAGCCACACTGATGAAGCCAATTTGTGCATGGCCAGACCGCTCTCCATGAGATGCAAGGGTTGAATGAAGTAGGGTGGGCTTTTGTCTTATTGCAGAGGAGTGCCAGGTTACAGTTGAGATTGGGCTCATGCACTCTGGAGGATTTGCTGGCAAGCCGCCAGAGACCACTTGGCTGACACAGACAGTCTGGCACTGTCTTTGTAAACCTTCTCCAAGGCTGCCACCGCCTTTGCAAATGGCTCCTTAAGAACTGCCTGCACAGCCAGGTAGAGCTGGTCACGCTCAAAATGCATGTTGGCAGGTCTGGCAGCCCTTCACCAGTGTAGCTATGGTACCTTCTGCTGAGGACCAGCCTGTCGCTCCAGTGTAGCTTGCACCGTGTGGGTAATGAGAACTGCAATGCTGTCCACGTCCTCATCTCCAACACGCGACAGCAGTTTCCTGCTCTCAGCAGGGTGCTTCTCGATGTAGCGCAGTATGGTGACAGGGTCGACATCCATGTATGCATCTGCGGACAATGAACATGGATTCAGCCATGCTCTGCGGTCAGGCCAACATATTCGCGGCGGCCAGAAGGAGGAAGGCAGGACACGCTCTGCAAGAGCAGACTGCAGACTGCAGCCTCCAGCTGTACTCAGGACAGGGCCCACCAGGCAGCCTGGCATGATGCAGGGCAGGCACAGCAGAACACACTGCCCCCATGCCAGGCTGCTGACCTGAATCCACTCTGTCAAGAAATTGTGCATGGTACTCGACCAGCAAGGGGAAGTTCTGCTGGTCTGATGACTCTCGCTTGGCATAGCGTTCACCCACAGACTGCAGGGATGGCAGGCAGAGGCAGAGGCTGAGACCATGCCCTGAACAGTTCCCAGATGTCAGGCAGTGCAGCACTGTAGGGGGCAGCAGCACTCTGATAGCCCTGGCTCAACGTCATGATGGCACAGGTAAGCAACAGTGCTGAGGCGTCAGTCCAGCAGAGCACACCCTGGGCGTGATTAGCCGACCAGGCTATGCTAAAGTCTACTTTGCGAGTGGCCCAGCTGTAGGTGCCAACAGGTATGTCACTCATGCTCCATCAGCAAATCTCACCACTCCCAGCATGCGCAGGCGGTCCCTGGGGGCCAGCGCGCGCAGGAAGGATTGCTTCTTTGCCGCAGACGTGCATATCAGGTCCCTCCCTGCAAAGCCCTCAAACTGCATCAAAGAGAGTTTCATGGTCTCAGAATGAGGGCCAGGACGCAAGATAAGGCTGGCAGGGCAACAGTCCTAAAAGGCCTGCTGCTGGAAGACTGGCTCACCATGTGCTGGTCCATGAGCCGGCGGCACTTCCCAGTCAGCTGGGTCCGTGCTTTTCCCTGTGGCTTGAAATACCCTGCCTCCTCTGCTGTGCCTACACACAAGCAGGCACTTGGCATGATGCTACACATTCCTGGTGGCTGCCGCACCAACCCGCCCCGCACTTCCTGCTCGCAAGCGGCCCCTGGCAAGCGGCCCCTCTGCACAGAGGCGACGCACCCCTGGCAGCTGCTGCACTGCTTCAGGCAGATCAGCAGCAAGCAGGCGGAGAAGCGACAGCCCCCACCATAGAGCTCCAGCATCATCTGTAGCATCACTGTGGCCAGCCTGGCCAGCTCACGCGTGTCAAACACTTGCGCCTCAGCAGGCAGTTGCCCTGCACGCAGGAAGGAGAGCCCTCCGCACGGGCAGCCCATGGTAGGGCACAGATGAGTTGCTCAGCATGTGTGCTGCCAACAGTCATGCCCACCAGCGCTCTGCACGCCATCCTCCCCGTCAGCAGCTATGCACCTCATGAGACTAAGCACTAATGTGCTTTTGCTGTAATTATGCTGGCCCTGCACATGGCGAAGGTGCATTCAGAGCTCAACCGCGGCTAACATGCAGGGTCAGCTGGACTGCAGCGCAAGGCATGCTGTGTGGGTCACCAGCAATTCTCATGGCACCATTCTCAGGGCTCATTGTGCACATCTAGCAAGCGACTGGCCAGGTCCCCAGCTATACTGACCAGCTGGCCTTCCAGCAGCCGCCACAGCTGGCTGGCCGTCAGCACGTGCTGCCGCTGTGACTGGACCTGCCCTTCAGGTGAACTGTCTGTCTGGGCAAAGACGGACATGCGGTGCCTCAAATCTGCCTGCAGAAAAATTATGGACTCAGTACAAGCTTACATGCTTTCATTTGCTGAGGCCTGCTGACCAGAAGCATGGCAGCAGGTCAGCCTGCTGCAGAGGCTGCAATGCCTTGCAGCCTGTCTCTTACTGCCCATGTGGTGCAAGGTACCGCACGGATGCTCTTCAAGGCAGTGCCTGCACTGAACAGACCTGAAGCTGCTGCAGCACAACCCTCAGCAGCAGCAGCTCGCCAAAGTTGGCCTCCGCCTCAGTTGAAATGCCCCCCGCATCTGCCAGCCCCGCCAGCTTTTCTGCCTGAGTGGCAGCAGCCTCAAAGGTATTTGCCAGCCACCACATGGGACGGATGGTCCTGCTGGATCTGCCTGCCTTACCCCCATGCAGGGCACTCTCTGTCAGGTTGCTGCAGGACATCAGGCAGGGTCCTCAGGCTGGGTGATGCATTGCTCGATGGGCGGTACATCATGTCAAAACAAGGGTCTGTGTGACAGCCAGAGCAGCAGCTGCCAGAGAACAAGTAAAGGCTGCAGGCCCCGGTCGAGCAGCAGGACACAGCTGCAGCCGCTTTACTAGCCGGCAAGTGAGCATGCTGTGGGCCTCACAGAAGTGAGCAATATGGCTGGCAGCTGACCTGCCCACAAAAGTCCAGGGCTGGGGCAGCTTCTGCTGCCTGTCCACAGCGATGACCTGCTCCCTTTGTGTAAGCAGATGCGGGAGGTGATCTGATTCCTGGCCTGCATGTCGCTCAGAATCTGGGAGCTCTGCTTCAAGAGCACAAACGTGATTTTGGGGCATACCTGCTTGGGAGTCAGTTATGGGGTTCAGCTCCACCAAAGTAGTCAGCAGGCTGTATCACACAGACACTGTCATTCATCTGCATTGTTGTGTAGCATTCTCGACCAGGCAGCCTGGTACCTGCCACAGAAAGGATGCAGGGAATTGTTGGGCGTTACCTTGCAGCTTGCTGTGAAAGGTCTTTCGCCCCATGAGCAGCGTGAGATCGAATGACATCCACCAGCCGCGAATATTCAAACCTGCAGCCGCGGTATTCACCCAACAGAGTGAGTGGGTCTGCTGGGCTACCCCGCACTGGTGCAAGGCTTCAGTACTCACAACGTCGGCACACAGCCCTTTCCCGTCAGCTGGCGCAACTGCTGTATATATCTGCGCCCTGCAGATGCGGGAAGAGGGCGCTCATCAACACTCTGCTCAGGGCCAAGTCGCTGTGATAAGCGCGGGCCAGCAGTGGAAATTGATGCACACAAGAAGGACATCACAGTGCGAACATCAACAGACCACCAGAACGCAGAACTATGTTACAAACTTGCTGGCACAGGCTGACCTTCCTCATCGCCTGCCTGCTTGCGCCCCTCCCCTGGGTTCACACTCAGCCGGCCTGCAGGCTCCTGAGACGCCATGGACTTGCGGCGCTGCCTGGAGGAACCCTCAGCTCTGTCAGCCAGCTCCTGCAGCAGTTAGCGTCAGCTGTGATGCACCGACTGAGGGTGTTAGAGTCAAAGTTGGCCGCGCTATGCTGTGCACTCACCTTGCGCTGGCGCTTCTTCTTGTTGATCTCCGTTGCATAGGGCTCATATGAGGCTTGCAGGCCGGCTGCAAGGTACTCACTGACAAGGTTCACGCTTCCTGTCATGGGCTGTAATATTTTTAGGTGGGCTGGCACAGGCTTGTGCCGTGCATGGCCCGCCATCGCAGCAGAAATGCCTTGTTGCTTCATGGCCGCTGGGATCTGCTCCGAAAAAAATTACTGACCACATTGACTTTTGTCAAATCTTGAAATTCCGGCATGCAAAGCCTCCTCCAGGTGCACAGCCCTGCATGCCCCATCACTAGAGCAAGAGGTCACAGGCCTGCCCCCAGAAGGTGGCTTGTGACAAGAAGGTGGGGTGCAGATACAAGATGTCAGGTAGCAGCAGGCCTTCAGCAGGGACTGCAGGACCTGCAGCAAGCGTTGGTGGGCCCTGTTTGCCAGTGATAAGATGCCACCTGCTTAGGTTGTACATCTGCACATGGTGCATTGATGCAGGACCACAGTGACACTGAAGCCCTGGAACAGAAAGCTGTGGATCTGGCACAGAGGCTGCAGAAACAAGGCGTCCTGAAGGCGTTTGGGCAAGCGAATCAGGTGCGGGGTGCAGATGTGGCACCTGGTCTCTCCTGCGACCAATCTGAGCGCCCCTGCCTGGGTATGCAGGTGCCAAAGCGCATCTATTCTCTCGAGGAGCTCAAGCTCAACAATGTCTACACAGGTACCCAGTCTCCAGCAGGGGATAGACGAGCTCTGATTTGGACATGCTCACCAAGTGTGTCTCCCTGGTTGCAGCGGAGTTCCTGTCGCCTGAGGTACGATGATGCTCACAACTTGCGCACATCGCTGCGCTGTCAGCATGGCCTTGTGGTGCTCACTGTGCTGGTGTTCTGCTCAAGCTTTCTTAAGTCCAGTCAGGCGTCAAGCTGCTGACCTTGCT
This sequence comes from Asterochloris sp. CNOR1, assembly GCA_963969365.1. NCBI lineage: Eukaryota > Viridiplantae > Chlorophyta > Trebouxiophyceae > Trebouxiales > Trebouxiaceae > Asterochloris > Asterochloris sp. CNOR1. Next base: position 2,376,392 of record OZ017746.1, on the reverse strand, counting down.
GGTGCAGGACCAGACTTTGAACAATGTAAGGCTGATCCTGAGGCTTCTTGGCCTTGCTGGGGTGACAGCCGCTGTTGTTGGGCTGGATTGGTCCATCAACCAGGCCCTACTTGTTGTTGTTTTTACAATGTTTGCAGTGGTTGCAGATGAGGTGGGCTCTTCTTCTGTTTTTGCTTCTCACACAACCCCTGCGGTGCATCTGCAGGAGGCAGCATTGAAGCGCCCTGCGCCCTGTTCTGCAGGTGGCCAATGGTGGTGCCTATGAAGGGCTCCTGGTGGATACCATCGGCAGAGCGATAAATCGCTCCTATGGTGAACGGGTCGCCTGTCATGAGGCTGGGCACTTTCTCATCGCCGTACTGCTGGGTCTGCTGCCCAAGGGATACACCCTGAGTGCTGCAGATGCCCTTCAGAAGTGAGTGTGACAGCCCTGACTCGCTGCAGCCTGCCTTGTCATGTGTGGCCTACAAGTTGCATCTGTCTTTCCTTACAGGTATGGGTTGCTGAATGTCCAGGCAGGCACGCAGTTCTGCGACAGTGCCTTTCAGCAGGAGGTGAGGCCAAACACATGCTGCCTTGGGCTAGCAAGCAAGCGACCAGGAGGCTAAGCATGATTGTCCTGCTGCTTGCTGTCATGCAGGTTGCCAAGGGCAAGCTGAGCAGCACCAGTCTAGACAAGTACACCTGCATTGCGCTGGCAGGCATAGCAGCAGAGTATGTCACCCTTGGGAAGTCAGAGGGTGGGCTCAATGACATCCGCCAACTTGATGGTTTGCTGAAAGCTCTTGGGTTTTCCCAGCAGAAAGCTGATGGGCAGATCAGATGGGCTGTCTTGAACATCACTACACTGCTGCGTCGTCACAAGGAAACCCATCAAAGATTAGCTGCAGCAATGGCTGAGGGGAAATCTGTGTCTGACTGCATTGCCGTTGTTGAAGAGGGAACAGCACAGGTGCAGGAGATCTGAGCTGGTTCTGGCAGCTTCTTCATCTAGACAGGTCCAGCGTTGAGAGCTGTTATGCAAGCCATCTACTTTGTTGTGTCCTTCTGGACAACCACTTTGAAGCGACCTGTGACTTCCTCATGAAGTTTGACCTCAGCATCATAGTTGCCACAATTCTTGATGTCTGGCAGTGTGATGGCCCTTCTGTCCAGCTGCCTGCCAGTCTGCATGTTGACTGCATCTACAACCTCCTGGGTGGTCACGCTGCAGACACAGCAGGTGCCTGTCAGGCGCTGCAGCATGAGTGAAGCTCTGTGGATGCACACGTCATGCACGCATATGCCAGTCCTTAGTGGCAGCATTGCAGCATACTCTTGAGAGATATAGCTCAGAAGCTGAATGGCTGCCCACCTGCCAAAGATCTGGTTGTCCTTACCAACCTTTTTCTGCAGCAGCAAGTGCCAGGCGTGTGAGGGGTGGCATTTCAAGTGGATGGCAATGCGGAGTGCCGATGTTCACAAGCAGCAACAGTGCTGCTGAAACTCAAGCAATCACCTTGATGATGAACTTGCTGATCGTCTGGAGTGCTGTGGCCATTGCCTGTGCCTTGGCCTTGACCTGGGCCATTGCCCTGAGCTCAGCAGTTTTCTGCTCCTCAATGTTCCTGCAGACATGCAAGCTGCAGGTCAGCAGTAGGTGACAAACAGAGCCTCCTTGCAAAGTTGTTGAGGCATGACATGGGGATATCATCACCTTAGCACGCCTGCTGTGGCAGGCTTGGCCAGCCCCTTTGGTGCAAGGAAGTTCCTTGCATAACCTGCCTTGACCGTCACCAAGTCGCCAGCCACCCCAAGAGAGGGGATCTCACTCATCAAGACCACCTGCAGGAGCGTGCCTGTCGTCTCAACAGCCTGCAGCTCTCTGTGCCTTCTGCAATTTGTAAGGCAGAATGCTACACCTGCTGCTGTTTGTTGCCCTTCTTGTTGGCTGTGACGACCAGTCTGAAAGTTTGCCTCTTTCCAGCGCGCTGTGCTGCTAAGCACGAGCATGGTGAGGCAGCCTGGCAAAGCACAGCAAGGGTCAGGCCTTAAGGGGGCCCTGCACCACCAACTAAGTGTGCTACCCCAGCACTCACCACATGTTGGGCTTTGAAGCCTGAGAATGTCTTCAGCTGCATTTTGCAGCCACCTGATAGTCTGCGTCAGGGTACTCTCGGGGAGAACGACTGCAGCTGCAGCGTTTCCAGGCAGCAGGCACAGACAGAGAAATAAATAAGTTGCGGCTACCAGATTTATACTCCCAGCCCAGGCGAATTTGCATGCCGTGGACCTTTTTGCCCTTTGAAGCCTGCGAATCGCTGGTGCGAATGCCAGCTTCCAAGCATCACGTCAGTGAAGCAGTCCACAGCAGCTGCTTCTGCTTCCGGCAAAAGCATGACGGTTTGCAACAGAGGTGCAAGCAAGAGCCGTTGGTAAGTCGGTTAACCCCAGGCTCAAGAGTGATTCATTAATCCACATGCTGCAGGGAAAAATCCGGCGCAGCCTCTCAGGCCTTGGCAAGCAAGCCGCTGCCTGAAAAGCTGAAAGAGAAAGGTGAGGCATGTGTGCATGCTGCCATGCAGTTCAAGGAAACGGCCAAGTCATAAATGTTGGCCGCCTCTGTGCAACCAACGGACCATGCCTGCTGTCCAACGCAGGTGTTTTGCAGCACCAAGATACTCAGGAGAAAGCTCAGTGGCGCATTCGCACCGAGGCTGACACTCTCGACCTGCTGCCAGCATCTCCGGTCACAGCCAGGCCTTCTGATGATGCTGATGACCTGGAGGTGGGCAGAGACCTGAGGACATCAGCACCAACCTGTGCGTCCCCTTCTGGTGTCGCTTGACAGTAGAAAACTTACCAGGGTGTTATCTGGCTGCGTGGCATGGCCCTCAGCTCTGCCTGCCTGTGCTGCAGAGAGGCATCTCGCTGGCCCCCAGGTCAGACAGCCTCCAGCAGACCACTCATTGGAGCAATCAGCCCAGCACCCAGGTGGCCAGCCAGCAGCAGGACAGCAGCCAGCAGCACCATCCTCAGTCAGCTGACAGGGCCGATGCTGGAACCACCGCGCCTGACGGGGACGCCAGCAACAGCAGTGCCAGGGCAGATGTTGTCGCCGACGAGCCTGCTGTGCCAGCCAGGGAGAGGAGCGCCAGGCAGGCGCTGCGCGAGGGGTCTGGCGAGCGGCTGGCCCTCAGGAGGGTGGACGAGGCTGCGGGCCTGCTTGAGCCTGCAGATCTTGAGCGTGACTTGGAGCATGTGCTGGCGGTGAGCTCGGCCCCCTGGGATGAAGGGTAGCCTGCAATTGGCTTCTTCTGTGGGCTTGCAAGCATTTCTTTTTTTTACAGTTGTGGATTTGTCGATGTGGCTGTTGTTAACCATGTTTGTCGCATTGTGTGCTGATGCCCAGCTGTTGCGCATCCAGGACACCACCTGGAGACACCTGCTTTGTTGTCAGACCTGGTCCCATTTGTCTGCATGAGCAGTGACATGCTGGACCAGATTTGGGGGTGGCCAGGCATGTGGCCTTGTGTGGGCTGCAGCAGCCCTCCCTGCAGCATGTTGCAAAGGCCTAGCACCAGGGCACCCCTGCTGCAGGGCCATGCGCCCAATGTCGACCCAACAGACCTTCTGTTTGGGGAACGCAGCCTGTCCCCCAGAGAGCAGAGGGCGGCGCAGCGGCAGCGCCATGTGCAGCAGCACCAGCAGCTGGCGGGCTTTGTGCTGTTGATGGGGCAGGTGCAGGCCATCAACAGGGCCCGCCCCCTGGCGGGCCCCTTGCAGCAGCTGGCGCACAGCGTGCTCCTGGCACAGGTGGGCAGAGGACTGCAGGCGCCCGCACCTGTCTTCGTGGTGTATTTGACACAGACTGCTCCGTGGGATGCTCTTTGAAGCCCCGGGAGGATGCCCTCAATAGGTGCAGTGGGTGCTGCATGCGCCCCTGCTTGTATAATGGACCCAGGGCGCTCTGGCCCAGTGCGACAGGCAGCGTGCTCTGCGTGAAAGGTGTATGTCTTTCAGCCTCATAAGCATGCCCTCAAAAAGGGGTGGAGTGTGGGTGCTGCAGGCGCATCTTTCATCAAAGCCATGGGAACCCAGCAGCAAACGGCTGCCTGAAGCCCCGCAGCTCAGCTTTGCGGCTGGTTGACGAGCTCATGGCGTTGGCACCTGAAGTCTGCCTGAACCTTGTCGGTTAACATTGTTCCCACGCATGCAGGCGTGGCACGCCAAGGTGCAGCAGGCCTGTCTGGCCTCAGGGGCAGCAATGCACAGCAGCCTCGGCGGCAGCTTGAGCTTCACAGCCCAGCAGCTGGAGGGCTCGCCTGACATGCGCCATCTGCGCGCTCGCAACGAATCGCTGCACAGAATGGCTGAGCGCCTGCATGGGCAGCTCGTGACTGCACGCAAGGAGGGGCTTCAGCTGGCCACTACAGTGGTCAAGTTGCAGAAGCGGCTGCATGCGGCTGAAGTGCGTGATGCTGAAGGTGCGTGCCTCCAACGACCCAAGCTGCATGGTAGTGTTTCTGGGCAGCAGCTGGCAGCATAGGTGGCAACCCCGAAGTGGCAGCATTGCACATTCTGACTTAAGGCTGGCACTGCACACACATGAGGAGCTGCTGCATGCTGCTCACACGCAGGGCATGCAGCTGGCCGATCTGGTGCATGCAGCTGGGGTACAAGAGGTTGCAGGTAAAGGCATCTGTGATTGCTGTGCACTCGTTTCATCGGGGCAAGTCTGCTCTGTGTGAATCATGGGAAGCTGTGTGCGCTGCTTTGTTACTCTCTGGCAACAGCATATGGTTGCTGTTATGCCTGTGCATCCCTGCATGGCAATTGCAGAAGATTCTTGTGCTGCGCCCTTCAGCAGGCAACCTGCGAGATCTGATCTTAAGAGTGTGTTGGTGTCTCGCAGCAGGGGACATGCCCAACCACGCCGCGCAGAGGGAGCCTGCAGCATCAGTGGAGGTGCGACCTGTTCAGTTTGCTGGACTTGCAGGGCGCTGTCCCTGCTGGGTCCTACAGTGCTGTACAGCGGGGCTGGTGGACTTTGTGTGCACGGCGAGGGCAGACCCTGCAGCAGAGGCAGGCGTGGGCAGATCCCTGCAGCAGAGGCAGGCGTGCCTGGCTGCTCTGCTAGAGGTATTGACACAACCATCTGTGGAGAGGCACCATCTCCTCAAAGGCCGACAGCAACACTCAGCAGCAGCAGCTGTGGGTGCAGCAGGCCTTGTGTGTCACAATCGAGCAGGTGCCGTCACCAAGCTTTCTGCTTTTCCACACAGGACCCTGGCAGAGCGCAGCAGAGGAAGCTGCGCGTGCAGCGGGCGTCATCCGCCCTGCTGCAGCAGGTGGACATGGAGGAGACCAAGCCAGCACCCTCCCGGCTGCGGCGTGCGGCGACCTCACCCGCTGCGGGGCCCCGGAGCGCTGTGCTGGCCAGGCGGGAGCATGACGTGGATCAGCTTTCGGTGTCTCCCCAGCAGAGGGTGAGTTTCAGGGCTGCAGCTGATGTGGACAGGGCCATGGTGCCCCAAAAGCAGCCCTGCCATTTTGCCCTACAACAGGGACTGTTGCAGGCTCAGGCGTCACTGCTTCCAATTTGTCCTGGACGTCACTTGCCGTTTGCAGTTCCAGCTGGTTGTTCATGCCTGCCAGCACTGCTGAATGCCTATGTGTGTGTGTGTATATTTGTGCAGGCAGCAGCTGAGGCAGCCTTGTCCCGCATGGTAGCAGGGCTTGCTGCCGCTGCAGACAGGCCAGCAGTCAGAGCAGCTAAGGGAAGAGCGGCCCGAGAAGTGGCCATGCAGAGTGCTGGCAAGCGGCAAGACATGTCTGCCGCCAGGGCCCCTCAAGATGTGGCCAGCTGCAGTCCTGGGGCTGCTGATGCAGGACAGCAGGACACGGCTGACGGCAGCAAGCCCCAGCCTGCACAGGACGACAAAGTGGATGTGCCTGCTCCTGCCCAGGGCAGCAGCAGGCCAGCTGCTACAGCTGCAGTCCCTGCAGATGCTGATGATGCAGCCAAGGTGCAGCTACAGAGTGCCAAACGTGCTCCCAAGGAATGGCCTCAGGCTGCTGGCAGTGGTGCCCAGGAGCAGCTAGGTGATGCTGCAGGGGCTGCAGCTACAGGCAGCAGCTCAGCGCAGGCAACGTCCGCGGCGCAGACGCGTTCAGAGGCTGCCAGCGTCAGCAGCAAGGCCCCGGGACGCACCCTGGAACGCTCCAACACGACTGCCAGCAGCAGGCCAGTCCAGGATGCTGGGCGGGTCACCTTGAGGCGACGTCAGACTGAGGGTGAGCTTGACCTGACACTGCCTGGATCCCTCAAAGATCCAATGTGCCTGTAGGTCTACAGTTCCAGCTGCTGTTCGCTGTCAGGGAGGCAGATGGCCCTCATACCATGCGCCTGCACTGCCAGTGGTGTCTGGCAGACTGGTGATGTTGGGTGGATGTGTGGGGTCAGAGGTGGGGTCTGCAGCTGTCTACTGCATCTGCTCTGCCACCTGGCTGAGCGTGACCACCACTGCCACCTGCAGACCTGAAGGAGCGTCCCATCTGGGGCGCTGGTCCTGGCATCCGAAAGCCGCCTGCCAGGTCTGCCTTGCAGCCCCCGCTGTCTGCAAGGCCTAGCATGGCAGCAGCAGCGGCAGCAGCCGCAGAGGAGGCTGTCAGGAACGTCGATGGTGCACAGGGCGAAAGCCCTGCTCCCGCAGCAGCAGCTCAGCAGCAGGGAGAGGCGGGGCCCAAGCTCAGGCCTGCTGAAGCTGGGGGCCAAGCAGCAGCAGCTGACCCGCAACCAGAGGCTCAGCCTCAGGTCCAGCCTGCTGCAGCCTGGGGTCCAGCGGCAGTGGCAATGGAGCCTGTGGCCAGCGCAGAACTCAGGGACCCCGCCATGGCAGAACTCCCTCCTGGGCTGGAGTCTCTGCGCAGCGTGGGGGCTGGTGTGGGGGAGGCTGCAGCAGAGGGCACGCTGTGTGAAGCAGAGGCTGAGCCCAGCAAGCCTGCTGAGGTGGGCAGGGGTTGTGCTGAAAGAGAGCCTGCTGAGGTGGGCAGTAGCCCTGTAGCTGTCGAGGCCAGTCACCTCAGCAGGCCACAATCGCATGTCTGACACCCACTGCAGCTGTGACCTCGGCAGCAGCTGGGCATGGTACCGCAGCTGGCGTCAGTCAAGACCACAGCTAACATCTGTGACCTCCCTGGCGCCTCATGCCTAAACCCCTGCTCGGCCAGCAACCTGCCAGGCACCTCCTGGAAAAGCCCAAGTCATGCTGAAGGCGGTGCTTGCCCCTGCTGCAGCCTAGCACGGCGCGGGGCTGGGAAAGGCAGCGTCGCCTGCCCACTTTCATGCAGCCCACTCAGAGCTGGGCTCTGGCACACCAGTGCTCCATGCCGCTGAGGCACAGCTCTGAAGGGCGGCCCATTGCCGCCGGCCGCCGCCACAGCATCAGCAGTGGGGGTTCAGCCGACGGGCGACTCAGCCACACTGGGCGCGGGCGCAGTGCAGGCAGCAGCACGGAGCCGGGGTGCAGACCCACCCGCCTCAGCTTTGGGGTGGCTGATGGCAGGCAGCTGGAGGAGCTGTCTGAGGAGGGAAGCAGCACCCATCTGGCAGGGCAGCACACCCACAGCTTGCAGCATGGGCGCCCCCGGTCGGCGGCTGATGAGGGGGGTGGGGACAGCAGGTCCCAAGCCTCATCTGTTAGCGGGCGCAGCAGCTACATGGAGCCCACAAAGTCCAGCCTGAGGTCAGTTTAGCTTTGAGTACTGAGGGCTGCTGGGCGCCTGTTCGGTTGCTCGTCTGAGCATGCATTGGCAACAGCAGGCGCAGTGATATCGCTCATTATGTGCAGCTCAGCATGACATCAGCGGCGCTTGATGGAGCAGGGGGCACCAGGCATCCTCAGCCACCCACTACAACTGATCTCAAAGTATATGCGTGGTCGAGGGACTGCATACTCAGGGCTTGCTTCTGCTTGGCTAAGCGTGTGAACTGCTGCTCAGCATGCAGCATCTGCTTCTGACAGCAGTGGACCATCTGCCTGACAAGTCTCCTGGCTGGGCATGTCCCTGGCTCCAAGCTGGCCTGTGTCGCAGGCACAGCACGCACAGCCACAGTGAGGCCTACCTACCTCACCCGACGGTGGGAGACTGGCTGCACCAGCACCAGGGGCAGCAGCTCAGAAGTAGTCCCCACCTCCATTCGCAAGGGAGCTATGCAGCTGCCACAACAGCGCTTCTGGCTGCTGACGCTGGTGAAGCTGTCAGTCCGGCACGCTCACATGGGAGCCAAAGCAAGCTGCAGAGAAGCCGCAGTTACATGCAGCCCACCGAGAGCAGCGAACGGCACAGCACCCATGTGTACCAACATCAGTTATCATTAGGCCCTGCTACACCAGGAGCTGCTGCAAGTGACAACAGCCCTGACAGTGGCACCCACAGAGTTCTGCAGAGCAAGCGCAGTGCACTCGTGCCGCACAGCACCCTTCGATCTGCAATCAATCCAGCCTGACGTTGGCAGGTACAGTTAAGAAACAGCCCAAGTGAAGTGGGGCACAGGCGACCTGCACATCTACAGCTCGTCTATGGCGCTATGGCGTTGACTGCAGGCAAAGACGTCGAATTGACAGCTTTCGCAGCCATGTCACCACCAGATCAGTACGCTCAGGGCTATTGGGAACATGTGCAGCAGTGCACGTCTGCCCTCCGGATTCTTTGGAGTGAGCTGAATGCATCAGCCAGCTCTCAAGATGCAGAGCTGAGAAGCATCACAGACAGGTGCCAGAGCCTGTGGACTGAGGCAGTACAGGACACAGAGGGCAAGCATGCAGCAGTGCAGCGCAGAATAGATGAGGCTGGCAAGGAGATCAGAAGGACCAGGCACCAGCTTGCAGAGGACTGTGCAGTGAGCAGCAAGACGGGCAGCCCTAGCTCATGGACCTTGCGCCTGCAATGGATGCCAACCGAACTTGACATGAGTTTGAGCTGTTATGGTGAACATCTCGTTGCATCGCAGAATCCCACTGAGGACAGTGGGAGCCCAGTGGGCACCCTCATGGATCGCTTGGAAGCAGTGCAAAGCGAGCTGAATGGCTGGCGTGCCCGCAAGTCCAAGCGGCTGGAGGAGCACGGCGCCCTTCAGGCAGGCACACCTGCTTGGGCTGTGTGGCAGACCTGCTGGAACATTGCAAACGGTCGCTGGCATGGCCCAGATGCGCAGCTGAAGGAACTTGTGCACTGCGTCCAGCAGCACACCTGGTCAAATGCTGGGCTCCAGCCTCTACTGAGGCCAGGTTGTTGCACTAGCCCAAACACTTTGCAGTCTGCAGGGTTGACCTGCATGTCAACACTGCAGCCTGTGCCCGCAGATCCAGGTGCAAAGCCTCAGCGAGCGAATGGGGCACCAGTGGAGCGGTAGCACCAAGCCAGACCTCACACCATCTGGCCTACAGCAGCTAAGCCTGGAGCTGGAAAGGTATGCCCGTCATGGATGCCTGGTGCTTGCTGGTGCTGGCATGCTTGCTTTCGGCTGCACAGTGAAAGCAGCAGCTTTTTGCAGCGTCCGTCCCTCGACTGTCACTGTGCTTCCACCGACTCTCACATGTATTCCACTGACTCTCGCATGTGTTCAGGCTGCACGTGGAGAGGGCCAGCCGTGAGGAGACACTGCAGGAATTGCTCAGCAGACTGCAGCACATCTGCACCGAGCTAGGCGAGAATGCAGGGACTGCTGCTGCAGAGGCACATGCTAGCTTGCGGCACTTCAGGTTAGCCAACATACTTTGCGGCTTGTGGGGCAGGACAGTGAGGCACCGGTGCGGCCAAGGCTGACGCCAGCTTGCAGCATTCATGGTCAACCTGCACCGTTTCTCAGGCTGTGAGGCAGAGATGCGAGCCACTGCTGCTGCTGATGCTCACGTCAGCTTGCGGCACGTCTGAGCAGTTCAAACACTTGCGCAGCATGTGGGGCAGGACCGCGAGGCCCCCTACTGTGAGGCACAACAAGAAAGGCATGCCGCCATCACAGGATGCCCAGTAGAGACTCAGCTGCTGCCTGCAGGGATGTGCTGGCAGACCCTGGATGGCCGCTGCCAGGAGGGGGCCAGGATGCTTCTGCGCCTGCACTTGACCTGAGCGATGCCACCTTCCTGGCCCTGGAGCAGAAGCTGAAGTGTCTGCGGGATCTCAAGGCAAGTAACTGGCTGCAGCCGGCATGGACCATGGGGCAACAAGCCTTCCAAGTTACCTTTGAGCAGCAAGCTGTGAACCATGTCCAACCTTCATGACGGGCAGGAGCTTACCTGGGTGTACACCACCTCCGCCGCCTGTTGCGAATTTGAATTTACACAGTAACACGATAGGAGCTCACATGCCTGCAGGTGTACAGGGAGGCCCAGGCGCAGCAGGTGCTGGGCACGCTGGAGGGGCTGTGGGATGCTGTGGGCATGGAGCCTGGCCACGCAGACCGGGAGGCCTTCACCAGGCTCCTCAGTGGGCCCTCCCGGCTGCACGCTGCCGTCCGTGGCAAGGTGGGAGTCTGTGCACCTGTCTGGGCAGCAGGCGCCAAGCGGGTGGTGGCTCTGCCTGTCAGGCAGCTGGTCCAAGCTCATTCCAAGCCAAGACTATCGCGGCGAGGACGCCCATGGACCCGCATTGCTGCTGCCTGCAAAGAATTCTTTCTGCCCCAGACATTCCATGTTCCCTTGACGGCTGTTTCGGGCCACCGGTTGACAAGGAAATTCTGCACCTGCATCTTGCAGCTTGCTGAGGGAAGCGCTGCCAGCAGCCTTGAAGCAATTGGGGGTTTATGCCATAGCTTTGCCTGCAGTGTGTGGAGGAGGTGGGTTTGGCTGAGGAACTGCATGGCAGAGCTGATGCTGCAGCAGTCCATTGGCTCCTGTTGGAAGCCTGCTGAGGCTCTTCCTCAGGCAGGCTGAAGGGCTTCAGGGCAGATGGCGTGCCAGCTCCCCTGAGCCTCTGTTTGCAGCTTGCTGAGCATCTGAGCAAGCACCACCTTGCTTGCAGTGCCTGGAGGAGATAGGCAGCCTTGAGACCTGCAAGGCGGAGCTGATGCAACAGCTTATGCTGGCCAGACGCGAAGAGGTGGAGGCTGTCTGCCGAGACGCCCACGTGGTGCCGCCAGCGCTGCCCAAGCAGTGGCAGGCAGCTTTGGAGGCTGTGGGCCCGACCAAACTGACACAGGTTAGGTCTGACTCATGCTGAGCTGTGTCGTTGCCGCACCTCTGATGGTGCTGCATGCCTCAGCTCGCAAGCTGAGTGGAGCAGGGTCAGGCACAAGCAGTTGCTTCACCAGCAGCGCGGTGTGGTAGAGGCGGTGACAGCAGGTGGCTGCAGTCAAAGAAAAGCTGGTTCTCTCATGGCAGGGCAGCCTGCCAGCTGCTGGTGCCCTGCAAGTGTCAGTTTTCAGCTGTGAGCGTGCAGGTCCAAAAAGTGCTGGTCACAGGTATGTAGCTGCTGGCAAAGGCTGGTACCGCCTTCAGAAGATGGGCCTTCATCAACTCACAACCTGCAGCGCGACGTGCATAGCCACAGCGCTGTGGCCCTGCAAAAGTAAAAGGAGTGTTGACTAAGGTGGTGCAGCAGCCCTGCCAGCCAGGCTGCCTGCCTGCTGCCAGTGCACGGCAAATGCACAGCAATCAGATGCGGTAAACGTGGCTGTGTAGGTGTCAGATGCTCTGGCCAAGGTGGTGCAGCAGCTGGCGGAGGCCTGCGCTACAGCACAGCGTCGCAGCGGCATGCTGGCCCAGCTGGAGGAAGTAGAGACTGCCCGCAGCGAGTGGCGCTGGCTCCAGGACTATGAGCAGGATGCAGGGCGGTTCAAGGTGGGCAGCTTGCCCATGGGCAGCGCGCGTTAGCTTGGACTTGAGGCAGTTGATGGCCTCATCCCTTGGGTCCTGCACTGTAAGCTGGCTGCAGGACCATGAACAGGATGCAGAGCGCTCCTCCATGGCAGCACTTGTTGGATGTTGTGTGAGGCAGGTTGCTAGATGCTCTGGAAAGGTATGGGGCTGCCAGCCCACTGCCCTAGGAGGCCTGTCAGGTCATGCACTGGCGGGACATCTGGCACTCCGTCAGAATGCACTGCAGCAGACATGTTCGGGGCATAGTCAGGCCTGACAGGTGGGATGCGATCAGTCCTCAGCGTCTGGGGAGGAGCCTGCGCCTGGTGCAGATGGCGTCCAGCCTGTCTGCTGGCAGGCCAAGGCAGCAGTGCTGAGCTGCATGGCTCAGATCTGCTCCGCCAGTCGTGCCTGCCATGCCTGCAGGGCAGGGACGCCAACAGGCGCCTGCAGCGAAGCATCAAGGCCAGCCGGCAGCGCGATCGCCTGCCTGCCCTGCTGGAGCATGTGCTGGGCCTGCTGGCTGTGTGGCAGGTGCAGGAGGGCAGCGCCTTCACATACGATGGACAGGATTACAAGGTGGCTGCTGGGCAGTCAGGTGGTCGGAGTGTAGTTTCCTGCTGGCAGCAGCCTCTGTGGGCAGATGTTGGGTGGGGCCGGAGCCAGCATGCCGCCCCTGCACACTCCACAGGCCGGCCAACAAGGAGGATGTGCAGTGTGCTCAGGGGTCACGCAAGCTATCATCACTGCATGAACCCTCTGGCTTGCTGAACTCCCTGAAAGTGGCATTTGCCGCAAAGGCCAGTCATCCAAGCCCTGGACTGCAGGAGGTGGTGCTGAGCATGGCAGCTGAGCTGGACACAGAGAATCTGCAGAAGGCACAACACCACAAGGATAAGAAGCAGGCAAGAAGGGTCTTTTGCATGCCCTGCACACAATTCTCACCTGTTCCAAGTACCTTTCAGGATGCGCAAGTGACACTGATGGCCGTTGCTCCTGGTGGATGCTGCAGCTGTGGTCAATTTGGAAGGGAGGTCCTTGCAATGCGCTGCAAATCACAGCATTGTCATGGGCAACTTCAGCTGTCATGCAGGCTGCTGCTATGGGCAAGAGGGCACATGGCAATGCCTGCAAAGACACTGCCAAGCGGCGGTCAGGGGTGCCACAGACGCCTGCAGCAGCCACGCCTGCTGGCAGGAGTGCAGAGTCAGATGGTCTGGCTATCACAGCCAGCAAGGCAGGCGGGAAGCAGAGGTGGGCATGAAACATGGCACAATCTGATCAGAGACTTGCTGCCTGTGCTGCTCTCATACAGCATGTGAGGTGGAGCCCATCACCGACACCTGGTGACCTGTGCTGCAGTGCGCAACCTGGGGCAGCTGTGGGGACGCCGGGCTTTTCGGGGCCCCTGCAGGACAGGCTGAACAGGTGTGCCCATGGATGCTGAGCAGACAGCAGATGTCAGAGGCTGTCCAGCCAGCACCCTTTCACACTGCTGTCATGCCCAGGCCACAACCATGAGATAAAGCTGGCCACAGCATGCTGCATGTGTTGCAGGGCTGCATAACAACACCCTTCCTCACAAAGTTGCAATGCCCAGGTCAAGGCCACTTGGTTCGCTGCTCGCAGGCTACTGCACAGCGCATCCAAGACGCCTACAGCGCTGCGGTCCCTGCAGAACCAGTCCCTGCTGCAGTCAGCGCTGCCATCCTATGCCGGAGCTGGCGGCCTCCTGCAGCAGGGGTCCCAGGAGGGCACTGAGGGGGTGACGCCAGTGGCAGCTGTCAAGCGCGGAGCGCCTCCCACCCCCAGCAACACGCCAGCAGTGGGCGCCAGCACTCTAGGCAGACTGCTCTCCTTCAATGCAGAGGGCCTGGGTACACCAGACGAGAATGGCCGCCTGGTGAGCTGGCAGGGCTGGAGTGTCAAGCAGGATGCAGCACGATGTGACCTTGTCAGGTCGGACCTGCCTGCCGCCATGAAACATGTCCACTGTCCTGCCACATTGTGCAAGGCTCACGCTGGAGCTGACTGCTGCCATGTTCAGGAACTTCAGCAGGTGCCTGCCCTGCAGGAGAGGAGGTTTGCGAGGAGTGTATCTATCCCTCCGTCGCTGTCGGGCAGCAGGAGCAGGGTCAGCAGCCCTACATCTGTTGTGGGTGAGCCCCAGTGCCTGACATTGACGTGCTGGCATGGCAGTCCACTGCCTGGCAGAGAGTGTGAGTGCGCTCTGGCAGTGCTTCAGCATTTGCTGCTGTGTCAACCTTGGGGGTCCTCAGTAAGAGGCTGTGCATTGTGTAGGTGCCAGCAAGTGGAGCCGGACGCAGAGCAGGGTGGACTCGGGGCGCCACAAGCTGCGCAGCTCAACCTCTGGGCAACTGAGTGCAAGCAACAGCAACACCTCGCCAGACTATGCAGGGCTCATGCCTGAGCGCAGTGAAGGCACGTCGGCTGGGGTGCTGGCTCCCACTGCAAATGAATGCCAGGCCCTGTCACGCCGAGGTTCAGTCTAGATGTTCTTGTTGTGCGTTGCATGAATACACTCAGCGAAGGGATCAACAGGGCTGCTATTGTGGAAGGCACATACATTTGACGGTCAAGGGGCAGGACGGGCACAGCCTCGCGCTGGGACAGTCATGGCTTCAGGAAAGCTGCATCAGGGCTGCAGCAAGGCTTCAAGGGCCTGCCTCAGGTTGCCTCTGTGCTCCCGAAGGCGCCGCTCTGCAGTCTTGGCATCCAGCTCAAACTCTGATGCTATAGCATCGATATCACCCTTGCTGATCTTCAGCGCAGCCAACTCCCGCTCCCTGCAGGCGTGTGCAGTGCAAGTGTATTCGACGCAAAGTACATAAGGTCGAGGGAAGCTCACCTCTGCCGCTGTGCATCCTTGTCTGCCTTCTGAGACTCGGCCAGGGTGGCCATGGCAGACTGCACCTTGGATTGATCCATTTGCTTGTCCTCTACCTGCGATGCAGCCAGAGCACAGGTGCTTCATGGAAGCATGCCACTTGCTGACGACACATGCAGCCCACAGGGCTCCCACATTGTCAGTCAGCTGGTCCAGAGCCTTGCTCTGGGCCCGGCCCTCCTTGTCCTGAAGGTCCAACTGTTCAGGATCTTCAGCCATCTGGGCCCCCGAACCCTGACCTTGTCCTATCTGACTGTGTTGGCGAACAATGCCTGGCAAAGTGCACAATTCAAAGACTGCAACTGGCTCATCTTCTCGTGGCTCAAGCAGCAAGGGGCCCCCTGTCGTACAGGAGGGGAAGGGCTGCATCTAACCTCAGGTTCAACTCTCCAAGCATTTGCTTGTGCATGGGTGCTTCAATGACAAAATTTGTGAGATGGGGGTGCTCCTCAATGAGCTACAATGAAATGATCTCACTCATTCGGAAAATCTCACTGCTGTACTGGGGAGATGCTCTGCATGGCCTCTGGTCGAGCGGCCAGACAGACAGACACTGACGCATCCTAAAAGGCCATCACGCCACCGGGAATGTACTTATTGATCAGGGCTGAGTAGTATTTGCGAAGCGCCTGCCCTTCAAGTGCCCCAGGCACGGGGCGCCTCCTGTAGGCAGCAAGCTCCTGCATGCGAAGCGCAGGATGCAATGAACAAGCGCAAGAAGGAAAAGGCCCGCTGCTGACACATGCCTCTCTGCTGCATGGACTCTGCCGGACCATGTGCGCTGCAGCAGTTGAGCTCACCCCTTTAGAGCAGCTGACCTTCAAAGAGCAACCCAGGCAGTGGCTGTGCCATCCAATCCCTCACCTGGAAGGCCTCCAACCATGGCAACATCCTCACATCCCGGTCGCTGAGCAACTGCCAGTAAGCACCCCTGGAGTCCATCAGGGCCTTGAATTTCTGGTGCCGCAACACAAACTGCAGCGGCAGCACAGGGGCAAGGTGACAATAGCACAGAATGAGGGGCCTGGGCCGGCAGCTGAGCAGTTCTAACTGCACACAGCACCAGAAAGTTGCTCCAAGATGCAGTGGTAGCCAGTGAACCTGGCGCTGTCAGGCATGTGCACCCATATGCAGTCCTTTCTTCTGCTTCTGGCAGCCCAGGCTTGCTGAGCACCAGTAGCACACTGCCCAGGCAGGTCCAGAAAGCTGTGGGCCTCACCAGGGCTTCTGGGGGCAACTTGACTCTGTTCAGCACCAGTAACATGTACAGGTACTCAGCTGCTGACCAGGACATCTGCACAGCAGAGTTTCAGTCAGCATCGGTTTTGTCACCCTTTGCACTGCACAGCATGCAGCCAGACGCATGGCTGGGGCGGCGACCTTGCGTTCCAGTTCAATACTAAGCAGTCTCTGTTTCAGCACGCAACTTGTAGATGCGCTGAAAGTGAAACACGGAGCCTGCAAGTGCAACGCCGAGCAGCACAGGCCAGCAGGCCTGCTTCACACAGAAAATAACTTACCAAGACCGCATTGAGGCCACAATGCTCAGAATACATGCCGAAGTCTGTGTTCAACAGTCGCCGACGCCTATCAGGGTTGACACTGCAACACGGAGCCACAAGCCAGTCAGGTCGGCTCACAGTGGTGCCAGTCAGGCGGCAGATGGTGCAGAGACTCAAGCATGGAGCAGATGCCCCAGGATGGGTTCACCTGAAAAAGCGGCTGAAGGCGACACTTGGAGAGAACTTGCAGCCCACAGGGAAGCTCTCGCCGCACACAGCCCACTGAGGCTGAATGCCGTGACTGCAGGCAGGCGAGCGACTGCAGCGGGAATGACTGTGCAGCAGCAAACTGCTTGAGACAGTCAGAAGCAGAGTCACCGCCTCATAGCCCCAGACTTCCCGCTGCGATATTGAGACATGTGCAGCCCAACTGTACACAGCCCTGTAGCCTGCAAGCCCATGCTTGCATGGCCCGATGCCTCTGCCAAACCTCAGCCTGTGTCACACAGTGCTGATATGCGTGCATGCAGGCTGCCAGCGCGCCGCACCTGGCATGGGCCAGCACCTTTCCCAGACCATGAATCAGCCCACACAGGTGCAGCCAGTCAGACTCAGGGAAGGCTGCACGGCAGGCCTCTGCCGTCTGAAAGGCGTGCTCCGGAAGGGGCATGTCGCTGCCAGGCTCAGCCAGTAAAGCTGCCTCATACTCCCTCAGCGTGCCCAGCTTGTCCAGCGCCTCCCAGATTGTCCACCTGCCCTTGTCCAGCTGCGAGAAGGCTGCCGCCTGCAGATTGGCAGGACACATGCATGCGGCAATTTTGCGCAAGCTCCAGAGCTCTGCTGGCAGGCAGTATTAGCTCCAGGCAAACTTAGAGCGACTGCCACCTGCGGCTGGGCGGAGCACGCATGGGCATACAGGCCCCGCCAATCAGCTTGCACCACAGTGGACTCCGGCAGTGGGACCATGCAGCCCGCTCAGTAGATGAGTGAGGAAGGTGGCTGCAGCAAGCGCCACATGAAGCTGCTCCTGCAAGCAAGCAGCTGTGGGCACAACAAAGTGGCTCAAGAAGGCCTTGAGCAATGATTGGCAAGTACTCCTGGCAAGCAGTGTCTGCTCCAGGGATGGAGAGCGGCTCCCAGCAGGCAGCCTGCTTTGCACCAAGCAGCGCTCACACTAGGGGCAGCCCTGCAGGAGTTGCATCCAAGCGCGTTGCATTGGGCAGTGGTTGCGCAATAGGCAATGAGGCACGGGTTCTTGCCTGCCCTGCTTGCTGGATGCAGGCCGCAAGCCGTAGAATGCAGACCGATACCCTACCTGACGCTTGACGAAGTCCACTGTCTGCCTGGCGTGGTTGAGCCTGTAAAAGAGCTCCACCGACGCCTGCCTCTCGCTGAGGAAGCAGTGTGGCCCCCGTGTGCGAGGGGTCACTGTCATGGGCATGTTCAGGAAGCAGTCCCTGCCAACCTGCACGCACAGTAACGACAGAAAGTCAAGGTCAGCCACTCTGTGGCTGGTGTGCAACCTCAACAACAGACTGTAGGAGCATGACTCCCTGGTGCCATGGCGGCATGCGCAGCCCAGGATGTGGCTGCAGATGGTTTGTTGGTTGTCAGCTGCAGCTGCCATTTGCGCCGGCCTAGGAGGTGCTGGCACATGGCCCTGCGGCAATGCCAGCTGCAGCCATACACACGCCTGCCTCAGCTTGCCTTGCTCCCAGCAGAGTAACTGTTGCACGAACAAGCCCACACCTGGTCTCAGTCCTCTTGTTCTGCTTGAATTGATCACCAAAGACCTGGTGGACTGCCTTGCGGCATTGGGAACTCCGGCCATGGTTCCACAGTGAGCCTACCTCCGCGGCTGCCATGTCTGAGTCCTGGTGTTCTGCCGCAGACTGGGAGACCACCCGTCTGACTGCCTTTCGGCAGCCCGGAAATGTCCTGCCCATCTGCAGCGAGTTGAAACGTGCCAATTCCACGGGTGCTGCTGGGTGCCCGAGGGGCAGAGGCTCGTTGGCCAGGTCTGCTGACATCACAGTCTGGAGGCCACTGATGGTGGCTGGGGCGCTGCCCACCGCAGTGTCCTGCGCCTGCAGCAGGAACAGCGACTCAGGCACTGAGCGATGGGAGCAGGGGGTGTGCAGCCTGGCTGGGTGGAGGCGCCAGGGCGGTGCAGCCCGCCATGCTGCCACATGCTGCATTCCGTTCCCCCCCAAGACGTGCTGAAGCGGCACCATGTCGCACCTGTGCTTCATGGTCAGGTGCAGCCTGGGCTGCTGAGTCAGCTGCAGGATGGGCTGCATGTGTGCTCTCTCGCACAAGGCCTGCCTCCTCCCTGCTGCCGGCTTCTGGTCTTGCAGTTGCACTGGATGGGAAGCTGCTGTGTTTCAGTATCGTGATCAGGGGCACTGTGCCATTGACCCGGCAGCTGGGCTGCGCACAAATGTCAAATCGGACCCCTGCAGTTTGTGAAGGCTAGTGTTGAGCCTGAGCAGGACTTAGCAATAGTGGACTGCAGAGCCAGGAAAAGGGGGACTCGGCGGCCACTCCTGACTGTGGATGCAGCCCAGTCACCTCAACTGGGCGTCCAGGTGACAGTGGGTGCAGCTGCAGTGCAGTATTGGGAGCTGTGCAGTTTGGACGTGCAGACCCGGCCAAGTCAATGTTGCTGACTCTCGCACAGCCTGTGCAGTCACCTGGGGAGCCGCAGTGCAGGGTGGCAGCCTCTGTGAAAGGCCACTCCCCGGCATTGTGCACAGCTGTCGCCGGATGCGTGCTGAGGCTGCCCCCGCTGCCCAGTGAAGTGAGCGGCTCGTGATCTGGGGACAGGAGGGAAGCATTGGAACTGCTGCGGCTGCTGAGGCCTGCAATCATTGCTGCCCCCGAGGGCTGTCCCTGGCAGGCGATTGGCAGAGCTGCCTTCAAGGCCCCACTAGCTGCCAGCTGAGCTTCCCCGGGCCTTGGAATGGTGGGGCAGCTCTGCTTCAGCTGAGATCTGCAGGCATGAGGCAGGCATTGATTTTGCGCAAGATGCGGCTCTACTTGTGATGTGCTGGGTTGTAAGAGGCTTGGAAGGGGCAGTAGTTGGTGCACTCAAACCCTTTTGGTGCCCCAGCCTGGCTGCTGTTTGTGTGCACACAAGCACACCTTATGTGGAAGACCTGACTCAGCTGCTTTTTCCTCTGGCCTTTCCTGGGCCAGTTGATCTTGAAGTAAACCCCATTACCTTGGCATTGAAGGCTGTGGTGTTTCAGCTCTCATGTGCAGTGTGGCATTGTGTTGCTGCCCGAAATGCTGAGGCAGCGTCTGGTCGGCAGCTCACCTCGTACAGAGTGCCCCAGGTCCCTCCCGTGATGCGGTCAGATGCAGCCGCTCGCAGTCTGAGTTGCTTCGCACCCTCCTCATACTGCTGCTGCTCGGCAGTGCTGTTCACCAAGGCCCCCTGCGTGACTTGCCTGCGGCAATAGTAATTTGGATAGAAACACGAGAAAATAGAAGAAGACCGTCCGGAACGGAAAGCTGGGCCACTCGGAGCAAGCCCAATGGTGTGCTGAACGCAGGTGACCTTGCCTGCCTTCTAAAGGCCCTGACTTGCAATTCATATGACTCGATGGAGTCATGCACAGGAAGTACAGATTGACTTTCATGTCACCCAAGTTGAGACCAGGCAAAGCCGAAGCTTGACATGTGCTGGCGGGCTGAAAGTGGTGGCACAGGACTACACTTCTGATGGTGGTTCAGGTTCAGCAGCTGGGGAGGGGCCCTCTACTCTGATGCAGCAGCTGGGTCAGACAGCGTCCCTGACATTAGGTCTGTGATGTGAGGAAAGGTGCAGTGGCCATCTAGCTGGCTCTGGGCCCACAGCATCATTTTCAGCAGGCCTGGCAGCCTCGCCTCACATTCCTGCAGATCAGCCAGAAGGAGTGCCCATGACGGAACCTGCTCATCAATGAATGATGACGGGCCATGTGCTGGTCCCACCTGATGCTGGCTCTTCAGGATGGCGGCGTTGACCTCGCTGGCCGTTTTCTGGCGCTGTGCAGCATCCATGAGGTCGGCCACAGGGCTGCTGGCAGCGTTCTCAAAGGCTAGCAAAGCCACAGTGCGCTCTGCAGCACGAATCGGCAAGCGCACTGCATTACAAGTGACATAGAACAGTCCTGTTCCTGGACACTGCCCCTTCAGCGCAGACATGTGCCTGCGAATCTGTGACGAGAACGTTTGCCTGTGTACCAAGGCTCTCCAGGCGGCAAACTGCCCCGCCCGTGCAGCAGAGCCCCCTCCCAAACAGGACTCTGTGCAGCGCAGCACTTTCTGTTGTGCAATGTGCAGCAGAGGCCTTCTCCCTGGCAGCATGCAGAGTGGCTCAGCCACCTCCTGGAACTTTTTCTGGACCACCCTCTTTCCTGGTAGGCCTCGTTCTTGGTAGGGCTCTGCGAAGCAGCCCTGCTCACACTATAGGAGGAAAGCATGATCCCCACCATTCCCACAACACTCTGCCAAGCGGCATAATTTCAGCAAAGCCTTTGTCAATGAAGTGATGCCATGTGCTCACCCAGCTCCTGGAGGAAGGCAGGGTTGCCCTCGCCCTGCGGTGCAAGGTATTCCTGAGCAAAGTCCAGCGCCTCCTCCACCTTGCCCTGGCGCACCAACTCTATCAGGCGCTGCTGCTGGAGATGGAAGGACAGCTGAGGCTGCAGCTCCAGGATCTGCAGGCATGCAGTGGGCATTGGCCTGCCAGCTTTGGCGCGAAGGCGGCGTGTGCTGTGCGCAAGCGTCAGGACCACCGTCCAGCTCTGCTCAATGACACTGTGCTGCCTAGGCTGCGGCAGCTCGACGCAAATTCACTTTGCAGGCCCCACCTCAGGATTAAAATCATTGACCAGGTCAATGGCCTCCTCAATGTCACCGCCCTGGACTGCTTTGCGAATGTGCATCCTGTCTGTGATGGTGTCTAGATCTACCCCTGGATGAGTGCCAGACTCCTGCTGAAACAATTTGGCAGCGTCCACATAGCCCTGCAGCAGACGGTGAACAGCAATTGAGGACACAGCAGCACAAGACCAACTCGGACGATCTGTGACAGGCAGACACTGACTTCCTCTGTGGTGGCCAGGTTGCAGACAATGGCAGCCTAGCTGGTGGCAGACCAAGACTTTGGCAGAGCGCTGCAACCCAGCAGCAAGGCAGCAGACAAGTGGATGTCCAGCCAACCTGCTATGCTGTGGCCCCTAGCCTAAGGCGCCCACTGATGAACTATGAGCTCATTCGCTGAGCATACAGCATTGCCTGACCCTGCCAGGGACTGGCATGATGCTTGCACGTGCAAGGGCAAAACGCACCTCAGTGACTAGGAAGTTCATGATCAGTGCGTTCATATCCTCCTTCTTGAGTCGGACGTTGCTCATCTTTTTCTCCCATTCCTGCTTGCTAACAGATCTCTGCAGGCTCAAGCATTGGGGGTGAAGGATTGGATGTCCAGCCTGTCTGGAGTTCCTGCACTCACCGTGCTGGGCCTGCTTGCAGAGACCTTGCGACCAACCATGGGGCTTCTCCTGGCCTGCTCCATGCTGATGAGGTAGCCGTCCTCACCTCTGACGCATGCTGTCTGGTGAACAGAGCTGCTGCAGCTCTTGAGCGCCCATCAAGCGGGAGGCTGACTGGAACTCTTTCGGGTGGCCAATCAACAGAAGCGAGAGCCTCAGAACGGAAACCTGGGTCTGACCTCGTGCCCAGGCTGCTCTGTCCCGAGCTTGCCCAGATCTCTCGCGATTAGCCTCCGGAAACGCGCTGCAACCCCCAAGCTCGCTTGGTCTTGGCAAGCAGTGCGTGAAGTAGGACAATTTCTCGTGGGCCACCTCCCTCAGCAGCACGCAGCACAGGGGACGCTTTAAAGCCTCAGGAGCAAGGCTGCCTGGGCTCAATGGAGGAGCAGGGCATTCCCTTGCCGCCTGAGCTGCAAGGGGTGCCCCCATATGTCTTGGAGGTCCGCCCCTGACCTGACCAGCTTCTGCGTTGCCATGATGAGCCTGATGAGCCAGCCGGGTGCAGGGCTGCCACAAGGCTTGCCCACCAATGGCCAGCGCAAATCTGTCCCGCCTGCCAGGACTACGTCGACTCCAGAGAGAGTGCATAACACGACCTCCAAACCTTTCATGCCCTGCAGGAGTATGTTCGTACACGTATATTCCAATTTTCTGGAGCACTTGCAAGACGGATGCACCTCACAGTGGACCAGCGGGTGCTGCAACATGCGACCGCAGAGGCCATTGCCAGCCTGCCAGGGCCGGCCAGCGTGCCAGTGGAGAGCCGGGATCTCCAGCTGGTTTTCAGACACGACTGCTTGTGAGTCACCTAGAGCTGTGCTGCTTCCTCCTGCATCTGCAGCAGCCAAGGGACTTGCATTGCTTTTGCCTTTCAGGGCCTTCAGGATGATGTGGGTACCACGCACTGCGCTGTCGTGTACATGCTGCTCCAAGACCTTTCTGACTGCAGGCTGAAGGGAGCTCTCAGGCTCAGCATCTGCTGCTCATGCACCAGTTGTGACTGCCTGAGGCTCCCACCTTTTCATCATAGGTGGTCATTGGGTTGTTGAATGCCGCAGCGTGTCCTGCCTGTGCAGTGGATGCACGTCATCTTGTCTGAGGCTAACAATCCTGCTGCTGCAGGCTGCTGGGACCCACAGGCATCCTGCCTGTGCTGGTGCCGCATCTCAGCCCTGCCCTGAGCTGCCACTCCTCTTGCTGCAGGTCGTTGGGATGCTTGGACCCGCAGTGTGTGCTGTGCGAGCACAACCCCCATCGCAGGTGCAATGTGAACTTTGCTCCCAAATACCTGGTGAATGACATCCTCAAGGCCAAGTGCGATGCCCCCATCAGAGTGGAGATCATCGACAGGGCCACTGGCATCCCCCTTGGGGAGGACATCAAGGATGTGCAGCTGGAGGTGAGGCAGAGGCTTGGGCGGCGTGCCGCGATTGCTGTGCAGGTAGTGCTCTCTGCATTGAGCCAACAAAGTGCAGCTGGAGGTGAGGCAGGGCCTGGCACAGAGTACTGTGAGCAATTGCCACATGCATTCCCTCAGGGAGGACATCAAGGATGTGCGCTGGCGGTGTGGTAGGGCCTGGCAGCATCTGGCAGAACTGTGGCGCCTGTCCCTGCATGAGCGTAGAGGAGTAGATAACAAGAGCTTGATTGAGGCCATGCCTGCAAAGCAACATGCGTGTGGTATCAGCTGCTGCCTTTTGTGTCACTGCTGCCTCTGCCTGCGGCCGCAGCAGGCATTGGTCTTTGCACAGCACTGCAGCCAAGCCAGGCACACCCTGGCTGGAGGTGGCCTTTGCCTGGCAGGCAGTCATGATACATCATCTCCACCCTGTGGCACCTACCATTGTGCAGATGTGCATTCTGGACGGCAACGCCTATGATGTCAAATGCTTGGAAGCTGGCTTGGAGCGCGATGAGGACTTGGATGCCTGCTCCCTCCTGCTAAACAACAAGGTGGGGCAGCCAGGCAGTCTGCGCTGGTCGTTGCTGGCTGATGCTATGATTTGCAAGGGTTGCTGGTGATGATTATGTGGGCTCCTGCTGTATCCTGCAGGGTCTGCTGCTGCCAGCTGCCTGGACTGCTGCCTGTGCTGATGTGCTTGCCACCTATGCCTTGTCCCAACACCTTACCAAGCCTCTCTGAGCTGCAGCAAACCAGTCCGCTGCTGATGCCGGGGCCCAGCGCCAGCCACAATGGCGAATCGAAGGTTGTGGTGGGCCTCAGCGTAAGCCCTGCAAACTCTCTCGCCTGTCTGGCATGCGCAGCATTGCACCCTGCAAAGCAGTATGCATGAGACACACCATGTTGCCTGCCTGTTGGCAGGCATTGGGCCAGTGTTGCACTGAGCTAGTATACATTCCCTCAGGCTGGTGCGTCTCGCTGCAGAGAGGAATGGCAGCATTGCCGGAGCTGCATGTGTCAGACAGCTCTGAGGCCATGCTGTCGGGACGCAAGCCGCCCTTCAGGCTGCTGGTGCAAGCGGTGCACCGCAAGGGGCGCAAGCTGAACATCCGGCACGCTGTGTCGGAAGGCTTTGTGGTGAGCTACAGCTCAGATAATCCTGACTGGCTGGACCAGATCTGTGAAGGCACACACAGTGTGCTGCTGCCAGCTGTATGGGATCTCAATCAACTTTGCACAGCACTGACGGTGTATCGTGGCTGCTCTGCCAATGGTGTACCCTCCATGCCGATGATGCCTCGCATGCTGCAACACAACCACATCTGCTGCTCTTACCAGTCCAGCCTGCTCATCTTGGTTGCCATGGATGTCAGGCCCTGCATGTCAGGGGAGCTGGTGGGTAGAGCACATCGAAGGCTCCTACATGCAAAGCGTTACCACCTGCCCTGCATGCCGCCAGCAGGTGGCCTCTTGCGCATGCGCACAATGAGCAAGCTGCCACAGAGGCAGGCCTCTTCCATGTGCTGGCCACTTGTGCACGCTGCAGTGGGCCACCTGGCACATGTGTTCAGCGCAAAGGAGGCCTGCATCGCCTGTACACTGAACATGCCTGCACAATGCCTACAGGTGACCATGCGGCACACTGGGTAAGCCCTAAGAAGCCTCTCACCTGCCATGCCCTCACCCTTCTGCACCGTTGCCTGCAGGTGGCAACGCGGCGAACGCGCACAGCTGGTAAGGTGGAGATCCCCAATGTGGATGACCATGTGAGCAAGCTGGAGCACATGGGCAAGGAGACGGTGAAGAAGCTGCAGGACATAAAGGGGGCAGCCATCCAGACGGGGGTGGACATCAGCGTGCCCATGAACACCATCACCCGGGGTGCGCACTGCTCAGGACTTGGGGGACACCACGACTTCTGGCAGCCTTGCTGTGCCTTGCCCACACAAACTTCTTTGGCAGCCAGCAGCCTGCATGCAAAAGAGGCCACCCCTGTCTGGAGTGGAACGCTCCCTCTTCCTTCCTGCTGTTCCTTTGGTGCCTGCCTACAGAAATAGCCTGCACAGCAGCTGTTGCTGTGGTCCTGAAGTTAGCTGCTGGTGCCTGGCTTGCATCTCGTGGCAGGCTGGGGCCAGCATTGGTTGGCTGACTGCAGCATCAGGAAGGCTGCCGCCTGCCCTGGCCTCCCTACAGGCCACATGCTTGAGGGACACAGTTGCCAACAGCAGCAAAGCTGGCCTCCTGCAATCGGTCTGAGTGCACGCCCGCCAGGGCGGAAGCAGACATTGTGGCTTGCATAGGCGATGGGTGGGCCACGCATGCCCTTGCACATGCATTGCGCTGGGGGACTTGTGCAAGCTGGTGGTGGTACGTGGACAGCCACACCATGTGGCACCTTGGCGAGCTGAGGACTACATCTGACTCACGCGCCGATGCCATCCCTTGCAGTGGGCGAGTTCCGCAAGCTGGCCCAGATGGCGGAGGCAGATGGGCACCTCCGCCAGAAACTGCAGCAGGTACTCAAGCTGAGCAAGGAGAAGTGGGATGATGCGCGGGACCACGCGATGCGTGCGGTGGTGGCTGACAACCGCATGCGCATCTGGTATGCGGACAAGGCGAACATGGAGCTGGGGCTGCTCTTCATCTGCCGCTTAGGGAATGTGGACCTGGACCGCCCTGTGGGTGAGTCTCAGCCGGCTGTCCTCAACTCCAGGTGGCGCTGCTGGGGCAGCCCAGATCCAGGGCAGTCAGCGGTGAAGGCAGAACTGAGCTGGACGGGGGGGATGGGTGCATGCCCTGCTGGGAGTGCTGTGTGACTCAGTGGCTGGGTGCTTGGACAAGACGAGTTAGAAAGTGTTGTCTTGAAAGGGACGGGGTATTGGCACTCATTTGATGCCTGGGGGATGACCTGAATGTCCCATGGTTGAGGTTACAAAGGATTTGATCGTGTGGTGACTTGCCTTGAAGCCTGCTGCGGCAGCCATTGAGGCGGCTGAAGCTGCATTATGAGCTAGAGGACCTTACTGGTGTCCCTGGCCCCCCTCCCCTGCACCCCACGCGCGCCTGCCTGGTGAGGGCATGTTGAACCTGCAGGGCCCCTGGGTATTGCAAAGGAAGGTGACACAAATCCACTCACTGAGGGAGGCTGCTGCCTGCAGGCCTCCTGCAGAAGAAAAGCCAGGATGGCAGCCAGACCACGATGGAGGCCACCCTCATGGCGCAGCAGACGCCTGCACAGCGAGAGCAGGCAAGCCATCAAGCAATGGCTGCAGCAGAACCTGCACACCCATGATGCAGCACAGCAGCGCTCAGCAAACTGACACCGAGATACTTGAGTTTCAGCTTGTTGGCCGCGTGCTTACGACCCTGCCAAATGCTGCTGACTGGGAAGCCGCATGCATTGCTTTGTTTCCAGTCGCTGTGGTGCCCGCAGGTCTGCTTCAGGCTTGTGCAATCGCTGTGGTGCCCGCAGGTCTGCTTCAGGCCTGTGCAATCGCTGTGGTGCCCGCAGGTCTGCTTCAGGCCTGTGCAATCGCTGTGGTGCCCGCAGGTCTGCTTCAGGCCTGTGCAACCCCTGCTTGGCCCCTGCTGACTGATTCAGTGCCTGCAGGGGCTGCATAGACAGGTCACTGGACAGAGGGCCTGCGTCCATCAGCACTCCAGTGAGATGCATGTGAGACAGACGTCTCTCGTGTCGCAGGTGCGGCAGCTGCAGCCTCAGGGAGTGGCCTGCTGGTGGCAGCCTGGGCACTCGGGGTGGGCCATCTACCCAGTGGACAGCGAGTCCTTCGTGAACACAGGGACGCTGGAGAGTACCCAGCAGAGTGATCAGACACGGGTTACAGCGCCCGTGCCATCCAGCATGGGTAAGCCTGAGAAGCTGCCAGCTTCGCCGATGCTGGACGCCCCTGGGAGGTGCACTGCATCTGCGTGCAGGAGGGTCGCCCGGAACACCTTGCACCTGCCCTGCCCTTGGTGCACCACGCTACTGGTTGATGCAGGCAGCGTGCTGGGTCCCGCAGGGTGATCTCCTTACAGGCACTGAAGCTGGCTCAGGTGGTGATGGGTGCTCTGTCTGCCTGCAGGCATGTCGTCCTACCAGCCCCTGCAGGGGTACCCCATGCAGAAGGGCTTGCCGCCTGGGTGTGGGCCAGGATTCATGCAGCCGGATGGGCCGCACCAGATGACCCATCCCATGCAGCACCTGCAGCCCGGCAGCAGCTTGCAAGGTGAGAGGGGCGGCCCAGCCCCTGCCAGGAGAGGTGTCAGTCCCAGTGCAGGCGCCGCCATAGTTTCATCGCAGGCAGCACCAGCACCAGTAGCTGCCGGCACGACTTGGTGTGAAAATGTGGTGGTGCCTGCAATGAGTTGGCGTCTCTGCTCTTCTTGCCTCATTGCCTGCTCCGGGATGGGCGCAGCAGGCGCTCTGCACTGCTGTGCCCTGCTCTGTCTGCAGTAAGTATGGCTGCAGCGCTGATGTGTCCCTGCTGTGCATGTGGGGGCAGCGCCGAGCTTGCGCCTGCCTCGTGCCCCTGCTGCCATGTGGCGAGCAGCATGTGGCTGTGATGCTGACTTTGCCGCTGCTTGGTACCCACCAGGCCGCCACTGCCCTGCAGGCATGCCCACCACTTCGCCCTTTGCAGGGCTGCCAGCCGAGCCCCAGATCGCGCCGGGGCAGCAGGCGCCGCACACCCGCCGCAGCGCAGCGCAGCAGGCGCATGAGCAGCAGGGCCCCGGGCGGGGCATCCCCACGAACGGCCCCGCCGGCAGCAGCAGCAGCGGCAGCAGCGACCGCCAGCAGATTCCCCAGGAGGCTCCTGGAGACCCGCAGGCCAATGCCTTCTCGCAGTGCATGCCGGGGATGAGCCGCCCCATGCCGGCGGACCTTGCGCCCTACATGCACTCCATGTTCACGGGGCCCCTCTCAGCGGCTGACCTAAGCCGTCTCTCCAGCACAGGGGCTGGTGCCCTCTCCTTGGCAGGTGGGCTGAAACCCTCTGCCAAGGTGGTGCCTGATCTACAGGGCAATGCATGCTTTGTCTCTGCAGCACAGGTTGGCAAAGCTTGAACTGGGATGTTCTGTGAAGGGTTGTCTGCTGTCACTGCTCTGTTTCAAGACCTGGGCTGCATGTCTGGTGAAGATTTCGCACTATGAGGAACCCTGCCTCAGCCAAGCCATCTCAGCCTCAGTCTTCCTGCTTAAATCCCACCCTGTCGGCAGGCGTGCTGCCCTGAGCAATGTTGGCTGCCAGTGGGAGCCTGCCCCAGCCTGCTGGCCCTGGAGGTTTGGTATGCCTCTGCCAGGGACACTGGGCAGCAACCCTCACGCGATTGTGGTTGGCTGGCTGCCTGCAGGCTTCCCCTCCATCCCTGCCCCCATGCAGAGCGCAGACCTGGAGCAGCTGCTGGCTGCGCACCAGGGGGACATGCTCACCCAGCCCACCATGGGCACCAGCCCCTTCTCGGGGATGAGCAGGTTTGGCAGCCTGGGCATTGGCAAGCTGGAGTCCATGGAGCTGCCTGGGGAGCAGGTAGGTGCCTCATCTTGCGTGTGATGTCTCAGACATCAGGACAGTAAGTGTAAGAGCGCTTTGATGCCTTGGGTATGCAGGCTGCAGCCAGTGCCTCGCACCTGCTGTCATGACTGAATCCTGTGCTGCCCAGCTCCACTGCTGGTATGTCCTGGGGGCCGCCAACATGCTCTGTGCTGCCGCCATGTCACTGCATTTTCCTGGGGTCCCTGCTTGTCTACAGACGGCAGCTGAGCTGCACGACATGCCCTGGGACCCTGATGGGTCAATGCCTGCTTCCTGAGGCCCCTGCTTCCTGGGCTGCTGCAGGTGGCAGCTATGCTGCACGACATGCCCCTGGACCAGCAGCAGCTGCATGTGCAGCGCCACAACAGCGGCCTTGAAAGCATGCAGAGCGTGGAGCAGGCGCTGGGCAATGTCACAGATCAGAGCGCAATGGACCAAGCCACGCATGAATTTCTGATGTCAGCCCACGCCCCGCCACCCAGCAAGTCCTCTAGTGTCAAGGAAGAAATTTTGTGACAGTCAATCAACACATTAGACAATGTCGTCCAGTTCATGGGGTGAGTAACTCAATGAATCGCCTCTCCTCTCGCTGCCTTCCATCTACTACAGTTCCCATCCAGTGCCTCTGAGTCCCAATTTGAGCAGTGAAATGTCATGTCTTTGGCCCGCCTGCATCCGATACCTCTCCAGTCCTTGAAAATCTCTCACCTGAGATTGTACTACGTTCATGGTTGCAAGGAGCTTCTAAACCCTTTAGAACTTGTCGCAACAGTAGTCAGGCTTGCTGCACATTGTCATGGCCATTGGATTGTCGTTGACAAAGTGTTAGAGTTGTGCGAGGCGCCACACTTGGTGCTCCTTGCAAGATCTCGGTCGGGCAAGTTTGAGCTCAAGTTCAAAGGCAGCCTTGGGGCGGGTAGCAGCAGCCCCACAAACCTGCTGCAGATCCAGAGTGCCATCTGCAACAAGAGTGAGATACAGGCTACGCATGTCCTCTGAGATCCTGCAGGCAGCTATCTGCAATGTGATATGAAATCCTCAGCCAATGTTGTGCCTGCGCTGCCACCTCAGCATGGCAGCTAGCAAGCTGTTTCGCCGGCATGAATTTGGAGGTGGTTGCAGCTGATCCAAGCTGCATGCAGCAATGTCTCACAGATTCAGTCACTAGGGCCGTGCAGCCTACACACAGTGCCAGCAAGCTGAGATGCAATGGGCCACATGAGCAAGACAATAGCTGAAGCATCCTTGTACAGACAGTCACAGCTACTGCCACTGGCAGGAGTCTCTGCTGTGCGCCTGGGCAGCCTCAGCAGAGCTGGGCAGCAGATGCCTCGTGGCCCTCACTGTTGAGTGATCAGCAGTGTAAGGCCACTGGTGCCGGGCAGCCAATGCCAGTCCGCTGCACGTTCAGGTGTATGTGCCACCCAACATGATGTGGCCCCCTGCGGGTACCCCTGCTGATGGGGCTTCATGGCTACCGCTGCTGCCCTGCTGAGCCTGGTGCCATGTTTGCTGAGCCTGGTGCCAGTTCTGCTGAGCCCGCTGCAAGCGCAAGGCATTGCAGTGCAGCTAACAAGCAGTCTCTGAGCCAGTGGCAATGGCATGACTGTCAGCTTCGGACCATGGAATCGACTCAACATCAATGGTTGATAAAATCACACCTAAAGTCTCTGACGCTCATGCATGCGACCAGCATCTGCCCCAGTGCTGCATGCAGCAGCGGCTTTGCCCACAGGCATGCTGCAGTGAGGCTTCCACAGATCTGCAATCATCACCCTGCAAGATGGCATCTCTTCTGCACAGCGGCCAGGCCGTCAGCTGATGACCTGGACCCCTTGTATGGGGATGAGAGCACATGTCCAGTCCCCCTTGCACAACAGCCAGCTCATCAATTACAACAGCTGCAACAGGTCCCCGTTTTTGCCTGGGCCACTCGCCCTGTGGACCAATGGTTGTGGCAGATAGGGCTGGTCTGGCTGGCCTCTGCCATTCTGCTGGGACTCCCCATTTCCCGCTCAAGCTTCCCACATGAGCATCAACTTGCTCAGTGCCTCCTTTCAAGCAGCATTGGCGGCCTGCTTGTCGTGATAGGAGTTGTCGCCAGACTCTGGCTGGTGAGGGTCTGCTGTTGCACTGCTCTCCTGCAACTCCTAGAGAAGGCAGGCCCTTCTCTGCACATCCCAGACTCGTTCGTGCATGCTGCAAGGGATTCCAATACATTTGTGGACGGCTGTCAAGTGCAGTTGTGCCCTATGAAGAGTCTGGCTGGTATGATGGGCAGGTAGGATCCTGATCTGCAGCTTGAAGCCTGTAGTCCTCCCTTGGATCTGAGCCATGCACCATTCCTTGCAAACAGGTCTGGACCAAGCCTGCCAGCGTGCTCACCAGAGACAGACTGATGGCAAGCTACTCAGTCAGGCCAATCATAGCACGGTTGCAGCGCACACTGCTTTTCCTTGGCGGTAAGCAGGGCCGATGTGCATGTATGTGTCTGTTGCCAGGCCCATGAGTTGCACACTGTGTAATGCAGGTGCCTTCTTGGCTGCGTTGGCAGGTCTCATATCACAGGGATCAGCTTCAGAGGTAGAGCAATCACTGCCAGTTTCCGAGCAGCCCTCTTTGAGTGCAACAGGCCAGACATCAGAGTATTGGGACCGTGTTCAGCAGTTTGAGCCATGGGTTCTGAGAGGGGAAGAAAGGCCAGGCACTGATCACATGCGCGCGCATGGCCTGCGAGACGGGCCCGTGATACATTACTCTTCATAGCTAAAGCGTTTTGTCCCAAGATAACCTCAATTCATTAAATGATGAAGGTGGAGTTCCTGCTGGGTGACCTCTCAATGCTGCTGAACCTTTTCCCAGATCTCCCAGTGGTGCCCTGAAGCCACAGAGCGCCAGTGAGCCTCCTCCGGCTGATACTTGGCAGGCCCCATCTTCATAAGCATACACCCATCAATCTCCGCCACATAGATGCTGCGCTCTGCATGCTTGATCCAGACCTGCAATGCACAGGCAACATCCACTTGTACATGTGATGCCGATCTGTCAGGTGCAGACTTTTCCAGAATGTCTTCGGCACAGTTTGCCCTTATTTCAGGGACAAGCTGCTGACTTACACGTGTATCAACCAAAGCCATCTGACCCACACGCTGCTGACAAGCAGCCACAGCCCTGTTGTATGACCAGAGCTACTGCTAGCAATGTAATCAGAGCCTGCCACACGACATTAGAGGTCAAACAGCACCCAGCACCGCACCTCGCTGCGGCAGTGTATGCCATTGCGCTGCCGCACACCAATTAGAGTGCGTATAGACTGCTGCAGTCTGGGCTCCATCAGGTCGTCCCAGAACAGGCAGGGGGTGCCAGGGTGCGTCAGCAGGTAGGCGTAGCCCTGCTCCAGGCCATGCCTGGGGAAGCGCCAGTGCCCCTGGGTCGAGTCTGCAGTGCACGAGTAAATGAACCTGTGAAGCAGCGATCACAGGTCAATAGGAGCAGGCAATGCATTGTTCGCCGCGAAGCATTTGAGATCAGTATGGCCAAAATAGCTGCTGTGCTCAGCCACGACGGCGCCATTAGCAGGGAAGAGGCGGCTTAGCAGAGAAATCCACTGCAGCTATGCTGCCTCAGGCTGGTGGTGTCAGCGCTGCTGTGTGCTCACCACAGTCGTGATTGCAGAGGAAGGGGCTGCTGCGTGCTGGCCACCACCCCGTCAGGCCCGGCGGCCTGCCCTCCCTGTCCCGCAGACGCCCAAACTCATTCCTCTGCAGGCAGGCGTCTACTGTCGGAGAGCAGACCACCACAGTCTGCAAATGGACAAGGGCCCCAGAAGGATGGTGGCCCTGCTTCCCCTATATTGCTGGCAGCAGGAAGCAAAGTCAAACAAGTCTGGGACAGGCTTCACCTGCAACTGGTTGCCCATCAGGGCTGCAAGGAGTTAGTTGCATTGGTGCTTGTCACGCCCCCCACAGGTGTTGATAAGGCGCTCCAGGCTTTTGCACTGGACTGGAAGCCCGCTGGGCGTGATACCCACCTCAAAGGCTGCATGCAGGATGCCCTTCAGGGTGAAATCGAAGCACAGGGCCGTGCCCTTGCCATCATTGATCCAGTCGATCATCTGCTGGCGATGGCGATCCTGGTTGACCTTGGGGATGCTCCCCTCATAGTCCAGGGTGTCCCAGAACTCGGCCACCGCAAAGGAGGGCATGGTGCTCTGCACATAGTGCTGCACATAGCACCCGCCGTAGCCACGCACAAAGTCAAACCTGCAGGCAAGGGTGGTGGTCAGCGCTGAGGTGCAGGGTGCCCTGTGAAGCAGGCCACTTCCCCTGGGGTGCCTGCACGCGGCAATCTGCCTGGAGCTCCACATGAGTCTAGGCCTGCAGGCACAATTGGCTGCTGTGCTGGATGAGCCAGGGACCCACCACCAGCGTCGTCCTGCTCCAGCAGGTGCGCAACCCTGCCAGAAGGCCACCCAGCACTATGAGGGGCTCCCTTGGCTGCCGCTGCAGCAAAAGCTCGGCGCGCGTGAGCAGCACAGCAGGACAGCTTCGAGCAGCTCACCTCCACCCATCAAACCCAATCTCGTTTCTCATCCACTGGAGCCACTCGGTGAGGTCACTGCGCACAAAGTCCTGGCTGTGGTCCAGGTTGGGGGCACCGGGCCAGGAGTCACCACTGCTGCGGTTCCCCCTGCCCCCAAACTTCTTGTCATCCCGCACGATGGCTCGGGCGTCCCAGTCCATCCGCCCTGCAGCACACCCTCCCCCGCGTCAGCTGCCAGGCTGTGACATCTGCAGCACAGGTTGCTGCTGGCAGCTACCTTCTGCAGAGGCGCAGGCTCTCCAACAAGTCACTCTGAGCAGCTGCACATGGAGTTGGGCCACGAGGTGCCAGGCATCTCTGAGGATGTGTCCAGCAGCACCATCTTCTGCTGGGAACCAGCATAGAGCCCAGTGACAGCGCACATCAGCCCCATAGGCTGATGTGCCATGAGATGCCAGGCAGTTGAGCATGCAGCCTACCTCCAAACTGGTTCCAGATGCCCTTGCTGTCCTGCCCCTGCGCGCATCGGTGGTTGATGACGACATCTGCCAGCACCTTGAGCCCAGCCTGCTGCAGTTTGACCACGCACCTGCAGCACTGTGCTGCTCAGCTGGTCTGGCCAGCATCCTTGCAGTTGGCACACTGCAGGAGTGGCAGTTCAACAGCGGCAGCAGTGGATTGCAGGGATGCTGTAAGCGTCTACCGCCAGCCATCGGGCAAGCAGCAGGATGATAGGCAGATGGTCAGCACACATGCTGCCGCAGGTGGCAAAGCCACCGCACGTGGGATACACAATTCTTGGGGCACATGGCCAGTGCCCCAGCTACCTCTCAACATGCCGCTGCCTGTCTGACAGCATTTGCGTGCACCAGACCTTGGCCTGCCAGCAGCGACAGCAGGGGCCATGCAGATGGTTGTGTTGCGTGCACGCAGCCAGCAGCATGCCTTCGCCGCATCTCATGCCCCACCTGCGCAGCTCGTCCTCGCTGCCATAGCGGCTGTTGAGGTTGTAGAGGTCTGTGGGCATGTAGCCCTGCTGCGACACGCTGTCCGTTGGAGGCGGCAGCCAGATGGTGGTCACGCCTGCTGCTGCAATGGTGTCTGCCTGCTCCATCAGCTTGCGATACCAGCCCTGGTGATGGGACTCCCAGTTGAAGCCCTGCAGGGGCAGCTGGGGTCAGCGGCACACCAGCCCGCCAGCAGGCACACCGTGCCCAGCTGCAGTGGAGGTGCCCTCTCGAGCAGCAAAGGCTAGCAGGCTCAGCGGCCCTGCAGACGCGCAACAGCCCGCAAGCAACGACGGGCAAAGGGTGCTCTCGAGTGGCCTGGGAGGCCCAGGCCAAGGGCCCTGCGCAGCCCTGTCGGGCGGGCAGCGGAAGCGGGCAGGGCGCTGCTGATGATGCTGGCAGGCAAGGCAGGCACCAGGCTGCAGCCACTGTTGCCGCGCAGGCCACCCACCTGGAGCAGAACCTCATAGCCTGAGCCCTCAGCTGCCAGGGCCTCCTCTCCGATGCCAGGCGGGGGCCCCTCCGGCGGGTCTAGCAGCTGGGGCGGCTGCTGCATGACCACCTCCTGCTGGGGGTAAGACGGCTGGGTGGGCTCTGGCTGATGGTGCCGCTTGGAGTGGCGCCAGGCATCAGCCTGCTTCCGGCGCTCCTCCCTGCTCAGCTTCTGTTTGGGCGAGGCCTGCCCAGCCGCACCAGCCTCCAGTTGCTGCTCCCGTCCTTGGACAGGGGCTTGCGCCTGTGCAGGCTCCTCAGCCTGTGTGCTCTGCTGCTGCTCCTGGGCTGGGCCAGCCCCGGCCGCCTGCTCCGAGGGCTGCTGAGCAATGCCCTCCAGCGCAGTCCCCAGGCTGTCCTGATCTGCCTCGAAGGCTGCCAAGAAGGCTGCCTTGTCTGCAGTCTCAATCTCCTGCTTCAATGCAACCAGTTGCGCTCGCAGGCTGCTAGCCTTCTGCAGCACAAGGTGGGTAACATGAGCAGCGCACAATGATGTGCTGTCTATCAAGCCCTGTCGCCAGGAGGAGCAATGGCCAGGCAGGCGTGGCTACACCTTTGCTGCAGCGGCGTGGTCTGATTGCTGAGGCGCTTGCTGCTGCTGATTTGAGGCCTGCTGTGCACAAATCTGCACTGCCCGTCTTTGTTTTGGCGGGTGCCTGCCTGATGCCTGCAGGTGGCTGGCTGCCCAAATCAGTCGGAACTGTGCTGAAGGCAGCTGAGTGTGCAATGGCAGGGGCATCTGAAAGCGCAGAGAGCCGTCTGATCAAAGTTTACAACGGTAAAGCATACTCCTGACAGCTGAGCAACACAGGCATTGAGGCGTGATGCTCCGCGCAATGGGCGGGTGAGGACTTGCGGCGCCAGATTCCCTGGACGATTGGCTGACTGGTCAATTGGATCGAACATATGCCCAAAATGAGAGCTCAAACACTCATTCGTTTGGGAAGCGTGGGACTGTGCGTTGATCACTTCCCTGGCAGCTACTTGCTGAGACTGTCTAGGTATGCCTTCCAGCCTGCAGTCTGGTACTCTGCTGCTGCAGCGGCTGGGTCAGAAGCCTTGATGATGCCCCTGCCGACAATGATGATGTCGCTGCCGCCAGTGCCAATCACAGAGGTGGGAGTGTTGTACTGCTGGCCCAGTGCGTCGCCACCAGCTGACAGCTGAACGCCAGGGGTCATGTGCAGCAGACCTACATGGTGCGAGCCCTGACTTAGCTGAGTGGTGCACTCCAAGCTTGCCCATCTTTCAGGGAAAGCGCTGCATGCCTTTGAGGTTTGCAGGCAGGCTGTTTGGGGCAGCACAGCAGAGGTGCAGCCTGAGCCGGTCGCCCAATGCCTTCTTTTGTTTGCAGGCAGGCAGGCAGACAGTGTGGCAGCACGAGCATTCTGAGTTGGGACGACTGCCTGCTGACCTGGAGAGGATGGGCCCCAGGACCACTTGGCAGGGCCTTGAGAGATGAAGCCCATCACAAAGTCCTGGTGCGCCTCGGCAGCCTTGGCATTGGCCTCTGTGTATGCCCCTGTAGAGAAGCACCGTATCGGAATGGGGAATTGCTCACATTGCAGCCCGCATGTGCAGCGCCTTGCAGCTGCAGCCTCCACGCAGCACAGATATTGTGATGGCGTGGAGCCCCTGCCATGCACTGTGCAGTTGCAAGCTGGCAAATTGCTTGCAGCATGGTGCAGCCTGTGCCATCCACAGGGCAGATGTAGTGCAGCAAGTGCAACATAGTGCATTCATCTACAGAGAGAGACAGCACATGCAGCACTGGCTTGCTTGACAGAAGCGCTTGACTGGTAGGCAGCCAAAGGACCCTGAAGCCTGCATGACAGCACATCACGCAGGCAGATTCGTGGACTGGCAAGCCAGAAGTGCCTGCCCACCTGTGGCCAGGGCCCCCTTGGTGCTCATCTCTGCCAGCAGCAGCAGGCCACGGCCCTTGGGCAACCCCACTGATTTGAGGCCCTCGATGATGCCTGGCCCCGGGATGAGGTGGGCATTTGTGATGTCTGCCCAGTTGGCAATCTTGTACACACCGCTCTGGTACTGGCTCATCACAGTGTTGCCAATGTCAGCAAACTTGCGGTCCTCAAAGATGAGGAAGTCTGCAGGCAGCATCAAGACAGCTTGGCTCAACTATCCAGTGTGCAACAAGGCTGCGGCATGAGGCCAGGCAGCATCTAGCATGCATGAGGCCAGCCAGCAGGAGGCTTGAATGAAACACGGCAACCTGTAGCATGCAGAATGCTCAGTATGGCCCCCTCAGCCTCAGCCTGAATGCAACAATGCCGCCCGGGGGCTCTCCCTCAGCACCTGTCACAGGGGGACTCAATGGATGCAGCAGTTGGCTTTGAGTTCATATGCTGAAGACTGCTCTGTGCACAAGTAGGCAGCCCCTTGCCGTGCTTCTCTGCTACCCGTTTGAGCTTCTCGGCAATGGACTCGTCCCACTGGTCAAAGATGTCCACATGCGTCTTGAAGACACATATGTGTGGACCCACCTGCAGCACAGAGCTGCACGGTGCTGCAAATTCAACGCTCTGCAGGCTCAGCTACATGCTCCAGAAGCTGAGGACAGCCAGCAGCGTGCCACAGGCAGCTTCAGCAACGCGCTGAAAGTGGGGTGGGTGGCTGCACCTTCAGGGGGCAAGACAGGTCCAGCCGGACAAACACAGCAGCCTTGGGTGTCCTCTTGCCTGCTCTGCTATCTGCAGCATCTCCTCAGCAGTGGCCACATCTGCTGCAACAGCCAGGTTGCTCTTCTTCTTGAGCATGAGTTGCAGCAGCCGCCGGCTCAAGGCATTCTGTGAGAGTTGCGCCCGCTCATCAAACGGAAGTCTGCATGCCCGGCAGCAGAAGCTTCAGGCATGACTGCCCCGACAGTGCAGTGTATGGCGCAGGGCATCTCGTGAGCCAGCTGGAGACGCAGCCTGACAATCTGGGGAGGTCTGCCGAGAAATCTGGCAGACAGTGCTGGGCCTACATGAACTTTCACAGACTGCCGCAGTATATGGCTTCAAGGCACACACTCAGCAAGCAGGCAGATAGTGAACTGGCCAGGTGTGCTGGCATAGGGCAACCAACTGCAGAGCCGCAGCGCCTGGCAGGCCCAAAGCAGCAAGGCGGGCTCTAGGCACACACACAGCAAGCAGGCACACCTTTCGAAGTGGCCAGGTGTGCTGACTGACTGCACAACAGCCTGCACCGCTGTGGCCCCCGAGAGGCCGAGAGCAGCATCGGCTGCACTTCCGGGGGCAGCCTTCTGCTGGCCAAAGGTCTGATTGGCAGCAATGAAGGTCTTGACAGCCTGCGCCACGCTGTCCTGGACCAGACCATGCTTCTGGAGGACGTCCAGAATGAAGCTGAGCGTGAAGGCGCTGTGCAGGCGTAGGTTGTTGGAGGCCATGCGCTGGGCGCCCCCCTGCTCTCGGTCGATGAGCACCACCACGTCCGTGACCTTCAGGCCCTCAGCCTGCAGGTGCAGAGATGAGGGTGCTGGCCTGCCTGGTGCACTCTGTGCCCACAACTTTGGGCATGGCTGCCTGGCAAGGAGACACTGCATGGGGAGCAGCTGCCAAGCTTCAATCAGTGCTGCACATCTGGATCCCTGGGCAACCAGGCCCCAGGTCAAACTATGGTCAGATGCGCTGCAAACAAGCTCAGCCATTCCAAGTGACAATCAGTCTGACACAGCAGCAGTGAATTTGTTGGCTGAATGGCAGCGTAAGACGCATGTACGCTGCCCATGCAGCCTGCCCATTTTCAGCCTGCTGCAACTGCCTGTCCAGCAACAGCTGTGTTGCATCACCGCAGCGCATCACTGTCGTGCTGATCCCAGACCAGGTATGGAAAGGGAGAAGGCGACATGACACTGTGCTCACCCTCACCCTGCTGAATTATCAGGCAGGTCTGCCCCTTCTCAGAGGCGCCATGGTCCACAGCTGGCACCTGGAACGTCACACCGCCCCAGTGCCTCAGGGGCTGCTTTGCCAGCAGGCTCACCTCCAATGGCTCCACAGTCTCCATCACAGAGGCGCCGCTGGTCACCAGGTCTTCCACAATGAGGCAGGTTTGCCCCTTCTGGAAGGCGCCCTCGATGGCCTTCTTGGTGCCATAGTCCTTGACCTCCTTGCGCCGCATCAGCATAGGGGTGCCATGCAGGAGGGACATGCAGGTTGCAATGGGCAGCGCGGTGTAGGGCACCCCACACATGACCTCAAAGCTAGCTGCCTGAACATTCAGCCACATGACCTCGGCCACCTGCAGGGCAGTGCAGCTCATAAGGGCAGCATGTGTTGGGATGCAGAATGACTTTGCGGCCACCTGCAAGGTGGTGCAGGATGCCTCGTGTGTGATGCGCCGGCTTGTGGGATGCAGCAGGCCGGTGATGCAGGATGGCGCCTCGGCCACCCACAATGTGCTGCCCACTTGAGAGTGCTTGCGTAGCATTCCCGCTGGCAAGGGTAGCTAAGGCGCCAACGCATAGGCCCCAACAAGATGCCTGTGGTGACCAGCGTTCTCCTGATCAGCCCCCATGGCTGCCAGGGATGCTACTCAGGGACCTTTGCTGCGTTGCAGGCTGCTCATGTGCTTGTATGCCCGGCAAAAGAGGGCTTGTGGCCATGCAGCAGGCAGAGGCGCCTCACCTGGTGGAGGACATCTGGGTAAGAAACAATGACGCGCAGGTCCACATAGATTGGAGACATCAGCCCGCTCTTGAGCTTGAACTCCCCGAACTTGACGGCCTGCACCCAGCAAGAAAGTGCCTCACATATCTGCTTGGACAGATCACCCTGCAGAAGCGTTAACCCAAGCTCACCTGGATTTCATGCAACCTCAGCACCAAGCTCTCAACGTCTTTCTCAGACATGCTGCCGATCTGCAGCAGGCAGCATGGCCCTGCTCAGCAACGTTTTGAGGGGTTGAAGGAATGTCCTGCAGCTGCTGAGCTTACCGACGACTTGCTGGTTCCTTTGGTAGTCAAGCTCTCCACGGCAGATTGCAAAGTCTGCATGTCTCGCGTTCTGACCACTGACAATAGCTTTGGCACAGCAGGTTTGGGGCCTCTAAACGGCACTCTTGTTGCTGATGCGGCCGACGTACGGGGTGGTGATATGATGAAATGAACTGTCGATCTGGACCTGAGACTGGGTACGCAGGGCATCCACCCCTGTTAGCTTAATCAAATGGTCAACATGTGCTTAACCATCATGGTCAACCTAGCCCCTGATCTCACACATATTCTGTAGATTGGCGGTCTGCTTTGCCAGCTCAGCAAGCACCTGCGTGCAGCCATTCCAGCAACTGCGCACAAACAACACCAATAGCTCAGCAGTGCTAGCATGGCATGCTAGGAGAGTGTCTCCCAAGATCTGCTGTGTCCTGCAAGCACTTCCTGCCTACTCATCTAGCATGCCACATGTGAGCCACACAGCGCACTCATGCGAGGGCGGTCCCCCACCTGCTGGCAGCAGCCTCAGGCAGAGAAAGCAGAGGTCTGTCCAGCCAATGCCTCCCAGCAGGGCCAGTCGCCTGACAGCAAGGCGCCACAACCACCTGTTCAGGCGTCAGGTGCAAACAGCCGCCGGTGGCAATGGCAGTGGGCCTCCCTCCGATCCTGTGCAGCTGAAACCACTC
The DNA here is from genome assembly GCA_963969365.1 of Asterochloris sp. CNOR1. Taxonomy (NCBI): domain Eukaryota; kingdom Viridiplantae; phylum Chlorophyta; class Trebouxiophyceae; order Trebouxiales; family Trebouxiaceae; genus Asterochloris; species Asterochloris sp. CNOR1. The sequence continues at coordinate 2,335,979 of OZ017746.1, read as the reverse complement.
ACAGGAGCCAGCAAGGCAAAGCAGGAGGGCCCCAGCGCCAACATCAAAGTCATCTGGAGCCGGCTGTGGAAGGTACTGCTGCATAGTTTTTGCCCGAGCTTCATGCACCAATACAGTGCCAGGTGCTCTCCTCCTTCCTGGCAGCACTAGCCCGTATGGCAGCAGCCTTCAACCTGCCAGAAATGTTGCTGTGCTGCCTTGCAGCTTGCGCTGCCTTACTGGACAGATCCAGAGCAGAAGGGGCGGGCCAGGTGGCGTCTGGCAGCAGTTGTAGCACTCACAGTGGGCACCACTGGTGTCAGGTCAGTGCAGCCCGTAGTGTGGCACGCCACCACCCCGGCAAGTGCGTGTCTTCATTTGGGCGCGATGCCATGCATACATCAGGCAGTTGGACTCGGGCTACTGACCAGCGCACTCTGCGGGCTTCTGGCCAGCAATTGCTGATCAGATGCTGATGTGATCAGCCACCTTTGTTTTGCCTGCTGCAGCGTGCTCTTCAACTTCTTGGGCAGAGACTTCTTCAATGCCATCTCGGACAAGGACGCAGAGCGCTTCACCCAGATGCTGATCAAGTACCTGTGTGCCTTCTGCCTGGGGATTCCTGTCTTTGTGTTTCGCGACTACTACCTGTCTGTGCTCGCGCTGGAGTGGCGCCAGTGGATGACTGAGCAGTTCACCTCAGAGTACTTTGAGGATCGCACCTTCTATCAGGCAGGTTACTGAGCCTGCATGAAGCATCGAGCATTTCGATCACATGACCAGCTGCCCCGCTTGATTGAGCTCTGTACCGCAAAGCTTGTGGGACGATGCCTGACCCGACCGTCTGCCTGTGGGACATTGCAGGTGCAAGCAGGCGCCCTTGTTGATAACCCTGACCAGCGTATCTCCTCAGATGTTAGGTGGGCAAAGTGTGCTTTGCCCAGTCTAGAGCGCAATCTGCATCCCCATTGTACCTCTGCAGGCAGTTCACTGACACAGCTCTGAGTGTCAGCATGACCATCCTGAACTCAATAATTGACCTGATCTCTTTTTCTGAGATACTGTATTCTATCTACCCACCTCTTTTTGTGGCACTGCTGGTGTACTCCATTGGGGGGACTGGCATCTCCATTGCGCTGGGGAGGAAGCTGGTGGGCCTCAATTTCCAGCAGGAGGCCCAGGAAGCCAACTTTCGGTAATGTTGCTCTGCCTTGGACTCTATGAAGCCCCTGCGCATGGTGCAGTTCGTGCTGCAAGTGTTGGGGTCCTGCATGTCAGGTCTGACACGTTTCGTCCCCGTGATGAGCGCCTCTCAACAAATCACAGAGGTGCACCTATCAGATATGCCATGTTGCTAGCAGCCGGCTCGCAAACTTGTATGAGCTGCTGGTTCTGCAGGTATGGCTTGGTGCGTGTCCGCGAGAATGCAGAAAGTATTGCCTTCTATGGGGGCGAGGCAAGCGAGCAGCGTCTGCTGTTTGATCGCCTGAAAGCTGTGGTGGACAATTACGCCGATCTGCTGAAAACTAGCCGGAACCTGGAGTTCTTCACAAGTTTCTACAGGCGAGACGCATGGGTTTCGCAACTCGTGTGCTGTCATGGGGCCTCGGCTGCTCGAGCCTCCCTCCTTTGATGAGACCCATCATCATTGCCTGCTCTTTTTGTGGTGATCAGCTTTCTGATCGTGGTCCTGATGCTGCCAGGTTTCTTATCCAGATCCTGCCAGCCTCAGTTGTGGCCCCTCTGTACTTCCAAGGCAAGATTGGTTTTGGTGTCATCAACCAGAGCTCTTCAGCATTCAATCACATTCTTTCAGATGTCTCTCTGATTGTGTATCAGGTAGGCCAGCTGCTGCGGCAAACTGCTCGCATTGCAGTGACCTCACAGCGAGTGCTGAGCCAGACCTCCAACAATCAGCAAGAGCTGCCCTGCTCAATGCTTGTGGCAGCAATGCTGTATGATCACAGGCCTACACTCTCTGTGCAGGCCTGTGTGCCTGTGGCGCAGCTGATTATCAAGCTGCGTGCAAATCTCAACAACTGGAGGAATTTTGCCTCTGCAGTTTGAGAATCTGGCCTCCTTCAGCGCTGTCATCGACCGTTTGGGCGAGTTTCAAGAGGTTCTGGAGTCATCCGCCATGGCAAGGCCCACAACGGAGCACATGCAGGTGTCTAGCGCAGAGGATGGCGCTGGTGCGGCAGCCATCAGCATGCCTGCTGGCGCTTGGGGGGCACCTGCCACCGGCGGCAGTGGCGCTAGGGTGGCTGCAGATGCCCCTGCACATGCAGTTGAGGGGGGGCTGATCCGCATCATTGACCGTCTTGGCAAGGGTAGGCACCTCATGCTGCCAGCCACTTGCCCCCTCATCGTGGTGCCCTGGCATGCGGAAGTGCAGCTGGAGCCAAAGGCTGAGCAGCCTGGGCTGCCTTGCAGGTGCTAGCAGCAATGGGGCGCGCCTTCTGCTCGATGTGCAAGGTGTAACTTTGTGCACCCCCAACAGGGCAGCTACCTTGGTGCAAGACCTAAGCTTCCAGGTAAGCCACCTTTGCTTTTGTTGCACCGCACTTTACATTGCCTGTCTACAGCACCTGTTCATGCCTGCCAGACCTTCTGTTGCTGAGGCACATTAGCCACCTGACGTGTGCAGGTAACACAGGGCGAGTCTCTGCTCATTGTCGGCCCCAGTGGAACAGGCAAGACGTCCATCCTGAGAGCAGTGGCGGGCCTGTGGTCCACTGGTAGCGGCAAGATTGTCAGGTGGGCAGCCAGCCCAGTCGTGCGCCTCAGGCTTGATCCAGCCTGCTGGCCGTGCGGCACTGACAGCCCACTAAATTGCTGTGCAGATTTGGCAGGCCAGTGGGAGCAGGGCAGGACGGCGACATATTCTTCATCCCACAGCGGCCCTATGTCGTGCTGGGGACGCTGCGAGACCAGCTGCTTTACCCCACCTGGGCTGAGGCCTCTGGGTCTTCACCTGAGGAAACCAGTGCGAGCAGGTGAGCTCTTGTGCAGTCGACACTTGGGACTGAATCTGGGACAGTTGTCAAATGCTGTCCAAGCTGCCAGTTGTACCTAACCATGAAGCAAGCTGACAAGCCATTGCTGGATGCCCTTGCAGGCCACCTTCTGACGCAGACTTGTCCAGTGCTTTGAAGCGGGTCCAGCTTGGGCAACTGGTCAACAGGATTGGTGACGGGGGTGCTAGCGGGGCGACTGGCCTGGACGCTGTTGCAGACTGGTCCAGCACCCTCTCCTTGGGCGAGCAGCAGAGATTAGCTTTTGCCAGGTGGGGCGTGGTCATGGCATTACTGTTGCACCAGGATGCAGTGCAAATGGAGAGGCACATGCTCAGGTGTTGGACTCTCCATTGCGGTGCTGCAGGGTCTTGTTGTCCAAGCCCTCCCTGGTACTGATGGATGAAAGCACGAGCGCACTTGACACCACCAATGAGGAGCTGCTATACAAGGAGCTGGCAGCATCTGGCACTACATTTGTCAGCGTGGGGCACAGACCTACACTGAAGGCCTATCACCAGCGTGTGCTCAGCTTGCATTCTGCGGCGCAGGATGGCACAGGATCTGCATATGATCTGTTGCCAGCTGAAGAGCTGCGGACGTGAGAGAACTCCCCATGAAACACTCTTGAACGTAAGAAGTGGTTATACTGAGGTTGGGCATGAGGCCACCAACAACAGGTCTTACTAATTTGCCACACCCCGCAGCCACTGCTGTCTTACCGACGAGGCTGTCAGTGAACCAGCATGAAAGCAGGAGTAGTAAAGCCATGTGCGAAGTGCACAAAGCAGGCTCAGGTACCCTGCTTTCTGTGCAGCATGAAGTCAGGGCAGAAGCAACCTCCTCGGCATTGCCTCTGCAGGCCATCATTCGACAGGCAGAGCCACTGTGCAAGGACTGTCTGTCTGAGAGTCTGATGACCAAGGTGCGTGGCCATTTGCGCAGTTGCGCAGCATGAGCCGCCAAACCTGCCCTGATGCCTGCACCTGGCTGCAGATGAAGTCTGCTGTGCGCTTGCGGGGCTGCCTGCAGCCAGGAGACAAGGTCATGCTGGCACTGGCTGCAGGTGTGGGAATAGACTTTAAGCAATGAGCACTTGCAGCTGACCGCTGCTGCATTGGTGTGCAAGACCATGTGCTTGCCGCAGGACCATCCTCAGTTGCCATGCTCCACGTCTACTGCAGCCTCAGCAATCCCAGCAAGGCCCGACAGGCAAGGGGTCAGGTTGTTTGCGATCTGGAGGCTGTCCACATCATGCAAGGCCCAGCGGCAGGGCAAGCCTGGGACAGCCACCTTGAGGCAGCCTGTCAGCTGCAGCAGTCAGCTGCCAGCAGCAGCAGCCTGCATGTTGCGCTTCTGCCTCTGGCTGCAGTCTTCACTGAGTTGGATGGCAGGCTGGAGCCGTGCCAGGCAAAGGGGGGCGAGAAGTCTCTCAGTCCTGCATCGCTGCGGCAACATGGACAACTTGTGTCCCTCCTTCAGGTGGACTTCAACATGCCAACCCATCATAGCAGCAGAAGCCTAGCTTGTCCATGCTTTGCACCCCCTGTATGTGCGTCGTGTTGGCGCTGGAGCTGATTTGCAAGGAGGGGTGCATGCACTTTGCGGCTGAAGTCGCTATGCACCTTCCATTTGAGAACCAGACTTCTAAAGAGCAGCACACCCAGTTGTGCCATGCTGATGTCGTATGATATGTGTTTGTGCAGGCTGTGCAGGACCCCACAGGTAGGCAGGCGCTGCTGGAAGCCCTGCGTGGAGCACTCATTCAGCGCTGGGCTGCCCAGCAGGGGTGCAGCAAGGTGGCCCTGGGCACCAATGCGACTAGGATGGCAGCCAGCATCATCTCACTCACTGCCCAGGGCGCAGGCCATGGAATCCCTGGCCGCATCCATTACCTTGATGCCAGGTGGCCGCCCTTGATGCTGCAGCTCTGCTGTCCAGCTTGCAGGCCATGCACCAGGTGGTCGCTCCTGTGGCTTCTCTTTTGCTACCCCTCTCATGCAAGCATGCTGCCACCTTGAGCAGCAGGCCAGCACCTGCCTGAGGACCTTTGCTGGTGTGTGCAGGCATGGCCTAAAGGCACCAGTTGTCACACAGCCCCTGCGGGAGTTCGGTGCGCGTGACCTGGCCCTGCTCTGCCACTTCCAGCGGTGGACTCTGCCAACGCCTGCCGTGCTGCCGCCTTCTGGGAAGGGCACCATTCAGAGTCTATCTGAAAACTTTGTCGCGGGCCTGCTCACAAATGTGCCCTCTTCTGTCAGCAGCATGAACGGCACCGCCAGCAAGCTGCAGGTGGGTGTCCACTGTCATTCACTGCCTTTGATGTATGTTGTCACATCCAGGGTGCCAGCAGCAGGCTTTTCTCACAGTGCGATTCAGAACTGCAGACCTTTGCATTCACCCAGCAGCCGAGCTCAGCAACAGGTCAGATGTCACATAATGGCACCAGCTTCCTCGACAGCAGCAGGCTCTGCAGTGTATGCGAGGATCCTATGCTCCCCAATGGCAATACATGCGCTTCTAAGGTCCCAGTGTGCCCCAGCTGTGCCCATCAGATCATGAAGGTGCAGGCCGGTGGGCCAGATCCTTCAGATTTCTTGCCTCCTTCAATTATGACCAGAAACTCAGCGCGGCAGGCCGACTTCTGGCATGCACATGTGACAGGCTGATTTGAGTCTGACCTGAACCCTTCTCCACTGCGGAAGCACACATGGGCCATGACTGAGTTGTACAGGAGGGTTGCCAGCATTCAAGAGCAGCTGTTGCATCCTGGTGGCACATCAAACTCATGTCTAGAAAGTGATGCCGTGAATGATCTGACAGCCGAGATGGCAACGACATGCTTTATTCAAAATGCGCTGCTGGCTGTGCGGAGGTCAGAACTGCAGCCAGGCGGCATACAACATGAGGTAAAATGGTAGAGGGGAGGTTTGGCGGGTTAGCACGCTGGTGCTCATATCAGTTGCAGATGTGCTCTTGGCTCGTGCAGGGCTATTAGTCGCCAAAGGTGCTCATGGCCTCTTGCTTGCGAAGAGCTTCCAGCTGCAAGAACTGCTCAAGGCGCCCCTTGAGTGTGATGAACACCGAGTCCAGCTGGTGCAGCAGCCCGCGACAGGTTGCCGCATCCTGCTGGTGCGCTGCGTTGCGCAAGCCCATGCAGAGCTGGGCAATGGCCCTCGCCCCAAAGCTGGCGCTGCTGCCCTTGAACTGGTGGACGAGCTGGTCGATCTGGTTGAAGTCAGGGGCAGGCTCCTGCAAGCATGGCGTACAGCTCTGCCACCAAAGCTGATTCTGACAGTGCTGTCGTTGCTGTACAGGCCAAGCAAAAGCCTGGTGTTCGCCTTTACACTTGTCGACAATGCTCCCTCTGGCAGGAAGCAAACAAAGCTTGCCTTGCATCTGCCTCCATAATTGCCATTCACAGTGCTGCTCGTGAGTAGAGGCGTAAGCACCCAAGTCACATCACACAGAGCATGACAAGCGCTGTGTCCCCATCAGGTAAGCATGACAAGCTGCATTTTGTCCTAAACAGTACAGCAACACACTCACTTGCAGCCGCGCTGCAAGGTTCTGCAGCTTGCTGGCACTGTCCTCAAAGTAAAGCTCCACAACCTCCTTCACAAAGTCAGGATTGGACTCGTCCTGCAGCTGCTGCAGCTGCGTGAACTGGTCGTCCAGCAGGCCATCGCTCTCCAGCTGGTGCAGTACTGCGTTGATCTGCTGCGTCGTCTGGGCCGCCATGATGAAGTACTGGTGGCCAGCCTCCTTGAAGGGCCCTGCAGGTACACGACAGCAGTTGACAAGCACAGCAGCGCTGGTGGCAGCAGGCACACACAACAAGGCTCATGGGCAAGCCACACTAGCCTGCTGGTGCCCGGCCTGCATAGGCTCTGCAGGGGACTGCAGCGTAACATGTCGGTCATCAAGGCAGGTGCAATTGGCATCTGAAGGCGCCAAGGTAGCCATCTGGTGGCCAGCCCTCATGTGGGGCCCGCAGGACGGTGGCAGCGGCTGAACTGCCAGATCCATGCAGCAGGACGGGTTCTTGGGCCCGGCTGGCCGCTGTGTGGTCCTTGCAGAGGAGGCGACGCATCCCCACGAGCAAGTCCTGCTGGCTCTTCATGCACGCAAAGCCTGCTAAGCCTGTCGAGAACCTGTCAGCTGCTGGCTGCAGGCCAGAACGCAGCAGTGGAAGCTGCTGATAATAGTGTGTCTGCAACGGCAGCTATATGCTGAAGAGATTGCGAAGGCCATGTTTGGTGGGGCCCCTGTGCGTGACCAACACTCACCAAGCCTCAATAGCACTGTGGCGTGCCCTAACACGCCGTGCTGGTCTTGAGGCGTGATCACTGGAAGGGCTGCGAGCTGGCCAGCTCCAGCAGCCCTTGCAACTGCTGAGTGAGGCTGCCCCACGCAGAGGCAAATGCAGCACCTGAGAGCTTCCTGCAAGCAGAGTGCTGCCATGTTGGGTGTTTGATACGCCTCGGATCAATGCACAGCGTGGAGCTCAGGCAATACAGAATGCTGGGTTGGGGAAGCCCTGCCCCTCATGACATAATGGGGTGGCCCCATCAAAGACTTGGCAGCGTGCCTTGGTGCCCTGATGCAGCTGATCAAGGTCTGCATGATGCCACTGTGTCTCTGTCGAGAGCCCCATGCTGGGTGATCCATTCTGGATAGTCATGCGCAAGCTTCATGCGCACCTCGGCTTTGCTGCTGTGCCCTTGGGGTCTTCAGAGGAGCTCCGTCAGTCCTGCTCCTATCGCTGGACGCTGATGTGGGCAGCAAGAGCTCCAATGGGGGAAGATTCAGAAGATCTCTCAGATAAAACATTGCACTTTTCCCCCGAAGTTGTTCCATCCTATCTGGTTGCATCATGCAGCTGCGTTCACCTCAGTTCAAGGCCAGTCCCTGCAACTTCCAGCATGCCGTGTTGTCGAGCAGCAGCAGCAGCAGCTTTGGAAACGTGCTAGGCTCCCAGGCCAGCTCAGTCACCTTCCGCGGTAAGAATGCCTGCAAAGAGCTTAAGAGACCAGCTGGCCCTTGTCTGCCCCTGGTGGGAAAGCTGTCATGATCAACTGGCGCTCATGCAGCTGTGTGTACAGCCTGAAGTGTATACGTATTGATTGTTATGAGAGGTTCTTCTGCAGACTGGACAAGCCATAAGCAGGAGACCCCAGCACCAGGATCGCCTTCTCAGCGTGGCAGCATGCAGGGCTCCTTAGGCAAAGACAATGCTGCAGGCCAGAGCAGTGCAGGGCCGAGCACTGGATTTGCATCATCTTCTCCTATAGGCTTGAGCTTCAACCTCAATTCTGTGGCCAAACAGCACCCCTACCTGATGTGCACGTGAGTGCAACAGCAGGACCGCTATGGCGTCCAGGACACATGATGCTTCTCCACAACATAGCTGTGCACGTGTCCTCCTGCAGCAAGTCCTGGATCAAAGTGTTCCCATGCAGGCACTCCAGGGGGTCTCATAAGCTGCCATGGCCAAGTACTGCTCAATCAAGCTCATCAGACACACAGCAGCAATGCACAGCAGGTGCAGACTGGCTCATACTGCCGCTGCATGGGCTTCTATTTGCGCAGTGCTAGCAGCATGTGAGACCTGCCCTTCATCACCCTGTGCAGAGCAGAGCAGACAAAGGCCTGCAATGCTGGCATGGCGGTGGCACACCAAACCCATCCTGATCTGCTCTACTTTAGCCTGTGCTGTCCAGGTGTCGCTGAAGGGTCCGCTCCACCTGCTGCTGTGCGAGCCAGCCTCAGTTCGCCCAACAAGCAGCTGGCGCCACAGCTGAGGAGTGCACATAGCCTGAATGGCAAGGCCCTCCCACTGACGTCCCCAGGCGCCTCTGCCCTGCCTGCCAGCCTGTTACCTGGCAGGCTGGGCCCAAGTCCCCAGGCAACTCCACAGGACCACACCAGAGCACAGAGGCAGTGTCTGGGTGCTCAGGCCTGCTGCAGCCTGCCGCCAGCTGGCCGCGCACGGTCGGCAGCCGCAGCGAGGCAGTGTCAGGGCCAGGACACCTGCGCTGCTGGCCCTGCGCCAGGCACCCTGGCTGCTCAGCCAGAATGCCACCAAGGGCAGACTCATGAGAGACCGCAGACCACGCCACTCAAGCGGTTGCTGGGCTTCCTTGGCTTTGGCACACCGCCTGGCAGCAGAGACAGGCACACAAAGGGGCAGCTGCCACCCCTCAAGCGAGCCAGGCTGGCGTCCAGCCCGATAGCCAAGGGCGTGGGCAGCCCCATGCAAGCAGCTCAGAGCACACTGTCGGCAGCATCACCCTGCAGCAGCATGGCTGCGCTGCCAGCACGGCGTGTGAAGTTCTCCACGGTTGCCACAAGCCACGTGCGGGAGCCCCAGGTCATCATGAGCTCGCTGCAGCCCGCGGAGCTCTCCCCCAGGCAGCTGCAAGACCTGGCGTCGCTGAGCAGCCTGCCGGCGGCGCATGGATCCCCGGGGAGTGCTGCAGGCTCCCCAAAGCACCTGCAGCAGACATCAGAGGCACAGGGCAGCCCTTGCGCTGTAGCAGTGGCTGCTGCAGGTGCCAGAGTGGCTGAGGCACTGATGTCTGAGGAGTGGAGCACGGGCAGCCAGCCCAGGCCTGCACAGGCAGAAGAGCCAGATCCAGAGGAGCGGTGGGTGGGACACTGGGCTGCAGCTCTGGCTGCTTTGGATGCAAGCCCTGCCAGCATCAGCAGCGGCATGATGCTGCGTGCTGAGGCACATGCACATGCACAAGCCAACCCGGCTGCAGACCAGCCTGGCAGCTTGCAGCCAGGCGCACAGGCAGGCACAATCTGCGCTGCGCAAGATGCCAGCAGCCAGGCCGCAGCGGCTGCCCCGCCAGTCAAGTCTGTGTCCTTACGGTCAGGCAGTCCTGGGCACCACGGCCATGCAGGCCTGGACGTCAGCAGCCAGACAAGCGATGCCCAGGGCATGGAATCCCTGGGAGAAGCTGTGCCTCAGGTCAGCAGGACATCAGCCGTGCTTGGAGGGAAGCAAGATTCTGCAGAGGCAGCGGCACCTGATGGTCCGGGCAGCATGGCCGCTGCTGCTGGCCGAAGCACAGAGACAGAGATGCAGGTTCAGTGCCTTGCTGAAGTCATCTCGCCCTCCAGGCGCTTCAGGCGGTTGCGAGCTAGACCTGGCAGTCGCGGCCTTGTGTTTGTGCGGCAATAGACCTTGCCTCCCATTGCTTGAAATGACATGTCACCCATTTCAACAGAACGCTCAAGTGGCTTGTGACTTGTGCAGCGGCTTGCATGCATGCCTACACTTCAAAGCAGATGAAATGGCTGTCAGGTCTCAATCGGCTGCAAACACTGGTGGCCAGGACAGCTGCGAGTCCATTTGAATTGATTGAAATGTCAAAGGAAGCTGCGCTGTGCTCCGGAGGCGCCGCCTCCACCAAAGCGCCCACTCAGGCTGCCTGCGCTTTTCAGCAGCTCCTCCTTGCCAACAGGCTTTGGCGCAATTCCCAGATCCCGCTCCCTGTCAAAGGGGCGCCAGGGATGCTGACCCACCCAGGAGGTGTCCTCCTGAGCAGCCGTGGCTGGCTGCTTCTGCTTGGCAGCCTTCTCATTCCTGGCTTGCTTCTTCTGCTTCTGCAGACAGATGCATGGAAGCATTTCATGATAGCAGTGCTGCAATGCACAAATGGTACAGCTCATGCCCCATGCTCTCACAGGCAGGTCTAAATGAGCTGCCACCAGCTAACCTGCTAGCAATGCAGCTGATGAAGAGCCAGGGCAGCATTGCTCTTGCTATGAGGTGGCCCCACAGCAGGTGCAGCAGCCCACCTCCAGGCGCTCTGTGTGCTGCTGCACCAGCGTCTTGCGTGCAGGCCCTGCTCCCACAGGAGCAACAGGCTTCCCAGACTGAGTGGGGTCTGCATAGGCCTGAGTCCCCAGCAGGGCCAGGCCACTGGCGCTGGCCCCCTGCAGCTGCATCTGGGCGCGCTGCTGTGGGGTGGAAGTCCACCCAGATGTGTCCCCCCTCTCGCTGATGCCCTGCGCGCTGAAGGCTGTCTGCGTGTACAAAAGCAACAGATGTCGCACCCATCATCCAGGCTACACATCAGGCCGCCCATGGTGACTGAGGCGCTGATAACTTGGCTTGTTGATGAGAACTCTGAGACATTGGCATGTGGGATGGATGACAGGCAAATGCAGGCTGGGTCCTTGGGAGAGGGCAGGCTGAGCCTACCTGGCTCTTCTGGGCCATCATTGCAGTGGCAGAGGCCCGCCTGGCTGCTGGCAGCTCTGTCATCCAGCCATCACGCTGCTGGGGGCCACGAGGGCCAGCCAGATCCTCAGCAGTAGCCTGCAGGCCAGGCGCAGGCGTCAGCAGACTTGTTTCCAAACAAAAACCCACCTAGCAAACCTCATGACCCACACATTTGAGGACCTCACAGCAGGGCCAGAGAGAGTCAGCAGGCCAGTCGATATATACATGCCAACTCCGTCTGCGCACGCATCCTCTCACCCCACATGCTGCGCCCTTGCACCCTGCTTTGGCGACCCACCTGCTCCTGCAGCACATTGGTGGCACCCCACATGTCATGTGCAACTGCCGCCCATCAGCTTACACATGACACTTCTTGCCAACCCACATGCTTCGCACATGCGCAACAGACGGCAACCCACTACACCCATTGGGCATCAGTGCCCCGCCAATCGCCTCACCAGCCTGTGCACAGCTCCCTTGGCACTCCACAGACATGCAGCTGGCCAAAACCCTTTCCCCAGGCCGGTGCAACTGTGGCACCTCACCTGGCCACCTCGACTGCCACCCACCCGCTAGCGCCGTGGGGTACCCCACATGCTGAGTGCCCATGCGCTTCGGCACCCGGACAGCACAGCAGGTCTGGCACCACTTGCGCAGCATTGCTTCAACACATCAAGGGGTCACCCACCTGCCCCCGGGCCACACGCCACTGGCGCTGCGTCTCCTCCCCTTTTGCCAGCTCCTCTGCAATGCGCCGCAGGCGGGCATCCTCCAGCCCCTGGTCCACCTCGCGGCGCCCAGTTGCATCCTGCAGCAGCCACCACAGCGTTGAGGGGCCCTGTTCCCACTCTGCCGTCATGGCAAGCATGCAGCAGCCCAAGTCGCTCAGTGCAGGCGGGCATCCCTCCAGATCACCATCCACATGCCCCGCCAAAGTTCCTGCAGCAAGCATGGCAGGCCTGGCTCGGTGAGCCTGCGGCGGGAGCTTGGGGAGGCCAGGCCAGGATGAAGAAGACTGGGAGTGGCACTGTGTCTTGGGCCAATAGGCAAAAGTTCGTGTTGCTAGACTCTGACAGGCCTGCCAGAGCAACTGGTTGAACCCTTGTGTCTGCAGAGACCAGCCAGGAAGCTAGGGAGGCAGGACGAAACGGCAAGGCTGTGGCTGCCCTGTTCCCACATGACTCAGATCTCCAACACTGACCTGCAGCTGCTTGGCGGCCTTGCTGACGGCCTGAAACGCATCATGGGCCCGCGGGTGGGGGCACTTGTCTGGGTGAATGAGCAGGGAGAGGCGCCAATAGCGCTTCTTAATCTCCGCTGCCTTGGCCGATGGCTCCAGGCCGACAACCTCGTAGGCATCAGCTGCGCTGTCCTCAGGCCGTTCCAGCAGCCTGCAGAGTCAACACGGCAATGGTCCATTGGTGCCCAAGAGGGCCAAGAGAGCGTTCCAGCAGCCTGCGGCTCGCAGGCCACTGCCAGGGCATGGCCATGCATGCAGGCTGTGCTGCAGGTGCCCGGGGCGATGCTCAAGCAGCACAGCAAGCCGCCACTCACGTCTGCCAGGCTGTGCGTGTTGACTGGACAGAGGACAGGACAGTCTTGGCTTGCATGGGCTTTGCAGCAGTGCGTTGGCTGCCAGGGCCAAACACTGCCATGCTGTAGGCAGGTCCTCTCCTCCATTGCAGTCCATTCAGGCAGAGCGCGACAGCCTTCCTATTCCCCAGCACCACAGGGTGAACCCCGTCCCCCCCCCCCCCCCCCCCGCGTGTGCAACCTCCTGAACAGAGACTCCGTTCCTCTGCAGTAGGCGCTCACCGCAGCACGCGCACAACCTCTGCGGAGCGCTCGTCACCACCCACACTTTCCAGCTCCCCTGCCAGCTCAGGGGGAGCTGGCCCAATGAGGTCCTCCAAATCCTCCTCATCCTCATGCCATGACATCTGCAGGCACAGTGAGTCATGTGCAAAAGTTGAAAAAGGGTCAATGCTGGCCTGTTCAACCTCCTGGCATGACATCTGCAGCCACGGAAGCCGCTTTTGATGAGGTCATCAAGCTTTGTGCAGATTGATTATGTGCAAGCTGCCACCTTGCAGCCAGGACAGATGGGCTGGACAAGGCATGAGCTGATTTGCATCTGCTGCACAACAAGTGTGCCTCGGTGCACTGTGAGCAGCCAAGATCAGCTTGGCTGTGCAGGGTGCCATCTACATCTCATGGACACAAGCAGGCAGTGAAGTCTGGAGGCTTACAGGAGGGACACTGGAACGGCTGTGCAACAGAGCATGCCTAAAAGGCACAACATGGCTGCTATGTGCTGACACAATCCTGAGGCAGAGCAGCTTTGCCTTGAGCTGCCCTTCTGACACAGCACAGCAGAGCTATACCTGTGCAGCCGCCACCAGCAGCTCCACAGGGGGCATTGCAGGCCCTGCTATGCGCAAAGCAGGCAGCGTCTTGAGCACCTTGCGACGCAGCGCAGCAGAGCTACAGATACCGCCACACCTGTGCAGCCGCCACCAGCAGCTCCACAGGAGGCATTGCAGGCCCTGCCCTGCGCACAGCAGGGCCTGACGCTTCTTCCTCTGGCAGATCGTCATTTTGACCGTCCACTTCACCACCTGCCGACGGCCTATGCTTTGTGCTGGTGGCATGCCCATTGGCCAGACCAGGTGGCAGGGCAGGCCCAATGTCTGCCGCAGGCTCGGTGTCTGCAGGTGGCCCCGCAGGCCGTGGCCCTGGGTCCGCCTGCTCCTGTGCGACACATGGGGCTGGGTGCCTCCTGGGAGCTGGGCTGGGCCCCACTGTGGCTGCTGGTTGGGCAGCAGGTGGTCCTGCATCTGGTGGGGCACCTGCAGCAGGCACAGCAATGTTTGGACTGGTGCCAGTGGGAGCCCTTCAGGCAAGACCTCGGACCACAGCAGGACAAACCTGCACACCGCGATGATGTGCAAGGAATCATGCGTAAATACCTGAGGCAGGCTGTGCGCGCGCCTCAGCAATCACAGGCCCAAGGAAGCTCAGGCAGGACTCTGCATGCCGGCCCCGAGTGTACAGGTCCTGCAGCACAGGTCAACTCTCAGCCTTGGCAAAGTGTGGATTTTGCGGTGCCAGAGGCAGCCCCAAGAGGAACCTGTGAAGTGACCAGGAGCAGAGGGCACAGCGCACGCACCGGCAGGGGGACAGAGGGCCTGCTCACCTGGCGCAGGCTTTTGAGCATGAGGTTGGTGAAAAGACCTGCCAGCTGAGCCTTCAGGCTTACGCTTGGGATGCCCCCAATGTCCACAGCCTCCCCTGAGTCCAGGCGGTGCAGCAGCTGCACGTAAGGGCACACATGGCGGCGTCGCTATCAGCAGCTGCCTGTCTCCTGCATCTGCCTGATCCCAAAGTCGAGAGGTTGCAGCAGGTGCAGATGAGTGCCTGGCAGCCAACACACAACTAGGCCCAGGGCTGGCTGCAGAGAGGGAGAAAAGCGATGGAAGGCATCAGGACAAGCAGCTGCCTGCCTCCTGCACACAGCCTGCTTAGAGTAGATACACGAAGAGGCTGCTTTGAGGGGGTCCAGGCCGCGTGACAGGGTGAGATCAGTGGTTTGCTCTGGGACTGGAGAGTTGCAAGAGGGATGCCAGATGAGGGCCTCAGCTTGCGACAGAGCCTTGCCCTGTCATTGCAGGTGCCCCGCAAGCTGGCTGCCTGTATGCTGCTTGTGCACTGGACACTCCTGCTGCCATCAGTGGCACGCCAGGGGCTCGTGCCGGTGTTTGCGGTGTGGCCATCACTCACAACCACTCGTCTGCCAATGCGTGCTGTAAGTGTCATGCCTCCCGCAGGGTCCCCTGCAAGCTCAGGCTAGCTGGCCACCAGCTCCAATTGAGTACCGGGCCCCAGTAGGGGCCTGCCTTTGCAGGACCTGACCTCCAGCAGGTCCCTCCAAGCTCAGGCTGGCATGCAGCTCCCACGTGGTGCAGACACCATCCAAAGTGGGGGCCTGCAGGGACGGAGCCTCACCTCCCGCAGTTCCCCTGCGAGCTCAGGCTGGCATGCCAGCAGCTCCCGGACGATGCGCACGGCGGCCTGGCCCCTGCGCAGGCTCTCGTGCAGGTCCACCTCAGGCTCAGACCCCTCACCACCGCTGCTGCTGGCTGGCATGTCCCTGCGGCTGCGCTTCCGGCTCTTCTTCTTGCTGTGCCTGCCCTCCTGCAGATATCATTGGCAGATGCCATGCTGCACTTGGCTTGGGTGAACACACATTCAGAGGCTGTGCAGTGCAGCTCTTGAAGTGTGTGAGAGGGCACCTTTTCACCGTGCTTTCTCTTGTTGGACTGCTTGGCATGCGTCCCGTTTGCTTGTTTCTTGAGGCTGCTGCTTTTACTTTGGGCAGCTTCCTCTCTTTCTGCCTCATCCAAAGCATTGATGGAGGCCAGTGCCCCCTCGAAACTGCCATGGGCAGGCATCACAGGACCTCAGCAGAGGGGCTGCCAGAGGGCAGGAACAAACAGCTGTTTTGTGGAGGAGAGGTGGGCTGCAGGATGAAAAAGTGCAGTGTGACATAGGCCTCAACTCTGAGAGTCAGCAGACAGCAGACCTCTCGGGCTTGCAATGGCATCCGTGGAGCCAAAGACGCGCAAGAAGGCTCATAAGGCAAAGAAGGGTGCAGAGCAGGCCGCCACAGGAGATGGCAAAGCAGCAGGGGCAGAGGCCCTGGTGCCCAGGGCAATCATGCTACAGGTCAATTTGCACAGCCTGGCTGCCATTCGTGCCTTTTGATGGTGCACAAGGTGCACAGTCTGCGCATTGTGCTCACCTGCACAGCTGGCTGCAGGAGCAGCCCACCCAAGTGACCACTGAGGCAGAGCAGCCAGCCAAGAAGACCAAAAGCAAGAAGAGGCAGGCTGACGCTGGAGCTGGTGCACCTGCCACCGATGGCGTTGAGCAGCCGGCAGATGCAGTGGCCGCAAAGCGTGCAAAGCTCAAAAGGAAGAAGCAGAACAGCCTTGCAGCAGAGCCTCCTGCTGAGCCAATGGCAGACACTGCAGAGCCCAGCAGGCAGAAGCAGAAGAAGAAGCAGAAGCCCAGCAAGCAGGTGCCTGAGACCAGCACACTGCTCCTGGCTGCACTGACAGCACCAGGGACTGCACCTGCGAAGGACAAGAAGGGAATGAAGAGGTCCAGGGCTGCTGGTGCCCAGCCTGCTAGCGTGCCAGAGGCTGCTGTGCCTGCTGCTGCTGTGGCAGATGGTGCTGAAAAGAAGGTCATGAAGAGGAGGAAGAAGGCTGAGGGCGACAGCAATGCTGCTCCAGCTCTAGAGGCAGAGGCAGCCAACGGCGTGCCAGAGTTAAAGCTCAAAAGGAAGAAACAGAAGGTGTGCTTCCATGTCTGCATGCTTGCAACAGTGTCAGGTCGCTGCTGGCTGTTGCAAGAAGGACCCTGTTCAGCTCTCTTCAGGGCTTCACTGCCCCATAATCACTGGTCATTGAGTTTCACACCCCTCTTTAGAGGCGCTGTTCCCTTTATTGAGCCAGCCCTATGATTGCGGTTGCCTGCTGCAATAAACATGCTTACTCAGCATTCGTCGGGAGCTGTGTACCTGTGTGCGAGCCAGCATGTGACTCCGCTGTCTGGCACCCTTGGCTAACCCCTCGGTGTGCACCAGCCTGCGGTCATCATTGCCTACACACCCTTGCTCAGCACCTTTCCAAGCAAGTGCCAACCCTGGTTGCAGGCGGCAGCAGAGCAGCACAAAGAGGATGCAGATGCCGCCACCCCCTTTGCAGGCCCGGACGCCACCCCTGACCAGGCTGCAGCAGACACCGCCTCCCCTCAGGTTGCGCAGAGCGGGCACAGAGGCTTGAGCAGCCTGCAGCCCAACGGCAGCGGCGGCACTGGGGCCAAGGCCTTCCAGCGCGTCAAAGACGACGAGTGGCTGGGCAAGCGTGGGTCCTGGAGCAACTCGTATGCTGACACCTTCGGGGAGGCTGGGTGGGGTGCAAAGGCGTCGGCCACGCTGCAGCAGGTGAGCCTGGCCCGCCTGTGTAATGGACTGTGCTGTACTCCTCCTCAGTGAATGAAAGATGCCAGTGGGGAGGCTGTGTGCACATCAAGGCGTCTGCTGCAGCAGGAGAGCCTGTCGGCCTGGATTGCTTCAGCAGTCCAAACTGTTGACACCTCGGCAAGGCAGGGCTGAGCACCAACGTTGATGCCATGCTGCAGCAGGGTGCACCTCTTGGCACAAGTCTGTACTTGGCGGCCTGTGTCTTTGTGGGGCAACAAAATTGGTTGAGAATGGCGGCATGCTGGTTTCCTGCCCAGCTAGAAAGCGGTGGCAGCACCTCTCACACCCCGCATCCAAGGCCTGCCTGCTGCAGGTGCGCGGCAAGGACTTCCGGCACGAGAAGACCAAGAAGAAGCGCGGCTCCTACCGGGGCGGACTCATTGACACTCAGATCAATTCATACAAATTTGAATCAGATGATGAGTGACATGCTGCTCCAGAATAGAATCACTTCAGTGTCGCATAACCATGAAGGGCACATCAGTTCTGACAGAGCAAGTCGTTTGCAGAGGGGCTATGTCTTTGTCTGGCTGGACGCTCGCTTGAGGGAGGTTGAGAGGCTGCTCTGGTGGCTGCTCATGTAGGGTTGCAGGCTGTCAGGCAGCACGGTCATGAGGCGGGGGGAGAGGTTGGATACAGAGCTCTGGTCTATGCACATGTCCTGCTGGGCTGCTGCTGGGCTGCCTGGGGCAGCAGTGTCTGGCTGCAGTCTGCGCCGTCGCGGCCTGACAGCGCCTGTGATGGAGCTGGCCCGCGACTGGGGCTCGTCATCTGCTGGCACCACTGGCAGACCCAGCCGTTTCTCCTGTGCCCCAGCTGACCAGTATTCAGGTGGAGTCAGGGATCCGCCAACCCAGTTGTTGTCCTGGGCTGAGACGCGGCTGAGCTCTGCGGCGGGCACTGACAGCAGCTGCTGGCGGACAGTGGAGTCAGCGGCTGCGGAGGGCTTGCCTGGTGCGAGAGTGCTGAGTCCCCTTGCCAGCACCCCCTCGCTGGCAACTCTGTTCAGCATAGCTGAAGGGCTGACACTCCTCTGGGTGCCAGCAGATGTCGCCCTCACGCCAGGGGCAGCAGACCCGGCGTGGCTCAGTTGAGCACCATTGCCAGTGTCTGCACCTGCTGTGGCTGCCGTCAGGTGACCCCCAGGGGCACCGCTGGCGCCCCCAGCTGCAGAGGCTGCAGGGCTTTCCTCCACTCTTCCCGCCAGCTCCTTCAGGTTGGCTGCCACCCGCGCCAGGTTGGCCAGCTGGCTGGACATGGCTGCCCCCAGCCTGCGTCTGCCCTTGCCCTCTGTGGCCACCGCAGGCCCCTCTGGGGTGCCTGAGTCTGGTTTTGCTGGCTCCTCCGGTACAGGGGAGGCTGCTGCAGAGCGTGGTGTGATTTTCAGGGGCACAGCCCCTGCATCCTGCAAGGGCTGCGCCTGCAGGCGCCTGGCCGCCTCCAATGTGGCCATGTAGTTCCCCATGACGCCCTGGGCTGCTGGGCTCGGAGCAGGGGCCTGCTGTTCAGGGGTGGGCGGGGTTGGCCCTGATGGAGTCGATCCCGCGGCCATCGCTATCGCCTTCTGGTCTGCTGGCTTCCCTTGCAGATGGGGCAGCGCCACCATCCTTGCCTGCCCCCGTGGCAAAGCAGCAGCAGGCCGGGGAGACTGACCAAGGGGACCTGCTGCAGAGCCAGGCCCTGGAGCAGCACTGCCTGGCGCTGGGGCAGAGGAGGCATCGCTGCTGGTACCCCCTGCAGCGGGGGGAACTGCCTCACTCCTGAGTGCCACTGCCTTGCGCTTGGCAGCCTCCAGCCGGGCCATGTGCTCTGCCAGAATCCCCTGGGGCTTTGGTGCCGGATGTGCCGCAGGTGGGCCCGCTGCAGGAGCGGCAGCCTCTGCCTGTGCACGCTGGCCCTGGCCCTTGAGGCGCCCAAGGTGGGTCCCAGCAGCAGCAACAGGACCAGGGCGCAGGTCGGGCTGTTGCTGCTGTGGTGGGTGCCCCTGGTGGTGGCCCTGCATGCTGCTGCCCTCAGGCTGGGCTGGGGGCTCTGCAGTGTCAGCAGCCTGGGACAGGACTGACTGGCGCTGCTCCCCGGCAGTTCGGTACAGAGGATTGAGGGTCACAGCTGCAGTGGCAGGGGGCACCCACACGTCTCACCATCCAGCAGGATCGACCCCGAACCAGAATGCAGCCATGGTGCAGCTTGTCACAGTATGCTGCGAGACAAAGTGGGTGTCGCAGTCGCAGGCAATTGATGGCCTGGCTGGCGCCAGAGAGACCTGGATGTGTGTGGCACAGCATCCTGCAGGAGGAAGCAGGGACCCAGCAACAACAAACAGCAAGCAAGCTGGGTGGTGCAGCACCCACCAGACGATTGCTTGGAGGACTTGGGCTGCCCCTGGAGCGACAGACTTGGCTGCAGCCCAGGCTGGCTATCTCCTGGACCCCTGACGGAGGGCCCATCTAGCACCTGAGAGGCCCCTTGCTGGTCTTCAAGGTTGTGGGTGGCAGAGACAGGCTGACCTGTGGTGGCAGCTGCCTGCAGCCTGGCAACGTGCTCCTTGTGGGCTCGCAAGGTGTTCATGTAGTTTTGGAGCACCCCCTCAGTCTGCACTGCGCTGAGCTGGGGCGCCACAATCTGCTCCACCACCGGTGCTTTCACGTCGGGCAGCTGCATGGGCTTCTTTGGGGGTGCCACAGCCTTCCTCTGCTTCAAGTCCACCTCTTTGACGGCTGCAGGCAGCAGGGAGCCCATGTGAAAAAGCTGCAAGGCCTGCCAGGGTGGGGGCCCACAGGCAGCGGTGTCTTGTTGTCATGGCAGCTATGGAGCTTGTTCGCGCGGCGCTGCAGGCTTGCTCAGCTGCAGGCTTGACAGCGGCTGGCTGTTGCAGACTGGCATCAGGCAGCAGCAAGGGCTGCATGCAACAACTTGAAAGCATCAGCACTGTGAAGTCCACCAGCTGCAAGGACTTGAGGGAAGGAAGCCAAGCAGCAGGAGGACTTCTTGAGAGAGCTGCAGGCTGATCTGCTGAAGCTCCCACCTCCACAGCAGCTGAAGACAGCGCCAAAAAAGCTATGCTAGGCTGCAACTTTCAAACTTAGGCTGCATATAGGTTGCATGAACAGCACGCTTGATCAGTGTAAGTCTAGACAAGGCTGTGCACATCATGGCAGCCACCAGTGTGAGGTGAGTAGCCCCAAGGTGCATCGATTTTTGCTGTAGGAGCCATCTCACTGAGGCTGGTGCCCACCTGGGATGAGCTCACAGTCCTGCGCTGGCTCCTCAGGCTGTGGTGCACCAATTAAGGCCTCAGCGTCTGCAGCATCCACAGCTGAACTGCCAGATTCCAGCTCCTGCATGCACAGCAACATCACGGCATCTCCTGCGTTGAAATTTGAGGAGCTGCGAGTGCAAGTTGGTGTGTGGTACACATCTGTATGCAGACAGGATGCCGCTTGGTGCGGGCATCATGAATGTTGCCTGGTGCAAGCGTGAAGCTATTTCGTGTAGTTCCGTCAGCTTGCAACAGCAAGCCCAGCCAAACAAATGTCTGTGCACCTCTGCTGCTGTGCTGAGGTCTGCTGGCTGCCGCGTTGTACACTTTTGCGCTGGTCAGGGGTGCACCCCAGAGCAAGGCCTGCTGACTGTGGTGCTTGTACCTCCACTGCGTCAGCATGCTGCGCACCTTGCTGTGGCTGGCAGCCTTGGGGATAGTCGGGGGGGACATGCGCTTGCGAACGCCGGCAACAAAGGCTGACACCCTGTTGCCTGACGACCGCCTGGGGCAGTGCAGGAGGTTGCGGTGCACAGGCCGCCCATCGTCATTGAGCTCCAAGGTGTTCCCTGCAAAGGAGTCCCTGCAGGCAGCAGAGACCATGCTGGTGAGATGCAGCAGTGCCCCACAGAGGAATCCAGGCTGCAAGGAGCTGGTCGGGGCAACATCCCTGAGAAGGTGACCCTACAGGCAGGAGGGTTGCCGTGAGGGGCTGTTGCAATGTAAGGAGGGCTGCAAGCAGCTGAGAGGGGCAAGGTGCTCCCTGAGATGGAGTCGATGTAGGCAGGGTAACCAATTCTCGTTGAGATGCAATGCATCACAAAGTGTCAAAGTGCTTAGGGCTGGCGGTGTGTTTGCACTGCAAGCAAGGCTACCAGTGCTGACGGGGACTCCCTTACATGTTGTGAGACTGCCTGCTTGCCTTGCCTTGCTGCTCGCTGCTTACCGGAAGCCAGGGCTAATGCATGGCTCACTATCAGACCTTGGCAGACCTGGCCAGGTGGTACTGAAGGCCAAGCCTGTCCATCCATGTGTCCATGTCTCATAGGGGCAAGTCTGCTGCAGCATGACCGTACAGCGACCTGGAATGATGACGTGATCATCCCTGAAACGCAGCACAAGCAAACCTGGGAACCTTGAGCCCCTCTGGAGCCTTGCCGTCCTCGGCCGCACCATTTACGTGCCCTGGCCACTGCAGACCCTGTGGCATGCTGCTGGCGACAGACTTGGGGTGCTTGGCAGGGAGGTCCAGCTGAAACATGGACGCCTGCGGGCCTGACTTGCCGCTCAGCAGGGGGTCTGCACTCCCGGCCGGGGTGGTCATGTAAGACAGCAGGCGCCCCTCTGTCACCTGCTGCCGCTTGGTGCCTGCGCCCATGCAGCTCAAGGTCAGCACTGCAGGGGAACCCTGGTCGAGTGCTGGGCCAGCATTGCGCGGACAGGTGCGCAGCAAGCTCTGCAGGTTGAGATCTGCCAGATTGAGCTCAAGGAGAGGTTGGTGCTGAGTGCCCATACCTGCAGCAAGCCCAGGACTGGCAGTGATGACGGCTCACCATTGGCAGCATCCCCATCTCCCATATGATCCCCGGATGCTGTGCTGCCGTATCTGGGAGAATTTTCGAAGCTCTGCAGGCACCGGGACTGAGTCGTGATGTTTTAGAGCAAGGCGGAGTTCACAAGCAGCAAGAAGGCATGGCCTTGGAGAGGCTGTCCCACTGCTGCTACTGACACCCAGCCAGCATGGCACCTCATGCTGCCAGCGCACCTCTTTGACCGTGTCAGCCTTCTGCCTGCGAGTGCACCAGGCCGCCACCATCCGGTACCACTGCCATCGCCAGCACGCTGCAGCCGTCACTGCAGCGCACCAGCAGTCATCGTCTGCAACACGCCGGCAGGAGCCCCTGCATGCACATGATGCAGTCTGCAGCGCCAGCGCATGTAAGCTGCTGCAGCCTGCTTGGGGCCAGTCACAAGCCATCATGCCCTCACCGCAGGGGCATTCACACACAGAGTGCACCACAGACACAACACTGCATACCAGGCAGGCGCCTGCAGCCTGCCTGGCATCAGTCAGCTCTCAGCAGTGGCCATGCCAGTCACTGCAGGATGGCGCCCATGCATGACTCTACCAGGCGAAGCTCTCGCAGTCACCGATAGAAGCAGCCATGTGAAGTTCTGAGGCACTGCTCACCCATGAGTAGAACACCTGCCGCTGCAGCTATTCCAATGATGATGCCTGTCTTTGCAGTGCCAGATCTTGCCGATGGGCTTGCGGCAGCAGCAGGGCTGCTGCTGTTGACGCTGCGCACCGTGGCTGATCCCTGCAGGACATCAGGGAGTTGATACACTGCACCCACAGCAGAGGCTGCCCCTGTTGTCTTGCTGCCGCCATGGGCCACACAGCCGACCAAGAGCTCCACGGCCCTGTGGTTGGGCTCAAGTGCAGTACAGTGCAGGGTGGCAGCAGACACCGGTGGGGCGGAAGGGCCAGGCCTGCCCACTGGCTGTGCAGAGGCACAGGAGGCCCTGGTGCTCCCGGCAAGCATTGCATGCCAGGCAACAGAGACGGTGCACACCCACTTCCGCCTCAGCACTGGCAGCAATCAGGAAGACGACAGGTGCCTCTCCGGTAGCAGGGGGTGCAGTGGCAGCGCTGGCCAGAGAGATGATTGCCACTGCCACAGCGGGGTTGCTGAGGACAGTGGTGGCGGTGGAGAGAGGTCCCTTGGCATTTGAGATGATCTGAGCGGGGGAATTCTGAACAAGATTTGCCAGCGTGTTAGCTGCGGACACTGTGTCCACCTGCAGAGACAAGGAGCAGGACGTGTCCCAATCTCAGAGTCAAGTGCATGGTGCACACAGGCACCAGGCGCCGCATCACCTGTCACTTGCAGAGCCGGATGCAGTGCGCACCAATTGCTGTGCGGACTGCCTTACTGTGGTGGTGCACGTTGCAAAAGTGCAAACCGCAATTATCAGCCCTCGCTGCATTCGTGTATGGGGCAACACCACCCAGTGGTGGCTCTGCCGAGCAGCCCTTACACCCTTGAGACAGCCAGGTGCACAGCCCGGGGTGCTTTTTGTGCTTCACCTGGTAGCTGACTGGGGGAAAGGTCACATTGATGGTCAGCTGCAGGCTGTTATCCTGCCGGAGGCCGCGCCGGGAGTAGCCCAGCTGCTGCGCCTGCTGCTGCACCCCATTCAGCTGGACAATGAGCACATCCACTGGGATGGGCTCTGCCGCAGTGCTGATGGCCAGCGACAGGTTCCCCATGGCATTGTTGGTAGCCTGCACAGGGCAGCGCTTCTCCTGCAAAAGCGTGATGCATCTTGTGCACAGGGCTGGGCTCTGCCACTGTGCTGACGGCCAGCAACAGATGCCCCACAGCATTGCTGACAGCCAGCACAGGGCAGAGCGCTGCTGCAGGCTTGTTGTGATTGCAAGCAGCGCCGATGCTGCTTGGTCCACCTTGTGTCACATGCCTGCAAGCCAGTCAGCACCCATGGACAATGCTGTCATGCTGGTCACGAATGCTTGTGCTGAGCACAGCAAAAGGGGTTGAGGTAGCCCTTGCCTGCACAGTCCCAACATGTAGCGTTGGACCATAGCATCAAATGCCACACTGTGCTCCCCACATGCTGCCTCGACGCACACACTGCCTCAGGGGGGGGGCTCACCTGCACCGTGCTGACGTCCACATGGGTGATGACAGCATCAAAGGACACGCTGGGCTGCTGCGTGCTGCCTGCGCTGGCGGTAGCCAGAGGGGCCAGGTTGGCAGGCGGTGGGGGCTGGTGGGAGGCCGGCGCTGCAGTGGTGCTGGCTGCAGTGGCGCCAGGCGCGGGTGGGGGCCCAGGGCGGGCTGTGGTGACTGGCGGGGGCCGTGCTGCTGGCGCCTGCGGCGGGGGCGGCTCTGCTGGAGGCGGCGGCACAAACTCCACAAAGACGTCTGCAGGGACAGGCGCACTTCAGTGCATATCAGTAGTACTGCTACACAAAATGGTCTCCACTAAGGCGGCTGCATCTGTCTGCCTGCACAACTCCTGAGCACCATCTTCTTGTAGGAAGAGCATGCAGCAGCGATGAGCTCTGGTGCTCCAAAGGTCCTGCTGCCATTGACTTCTCTCCTTTTGAGTGCTCAAGCAAATTGTTTTCGTGTCGGTGTCTTCTTGTAAAAGAGGAGGCCCTCACTAAAGGGCCCTTTGCACAGTTGGGCCTGAGGAAGGGAGCTTCTCACCTGCTGGCGATTCAGTCGTTGGGGCAGCTGGAGTGGAGCTCATCCCTGCAGAAAGGTACAGGTGGGTCAGAAGTATGCCTTTTTGGTTTGGTAAATGTTTGGGGGCTGTAACACAGGCGACATGGCATGCAGGAAGGTGTGGACGGCCTGGCCATGTGCAGGCTGCATGCAGACACAGAACACAGCGCAGAGATTGCCCACAACTGCAGGTGTGCTGGAGGGCATGTGCACCAGCTACTGCAGCGCACCTGCAGCTGTGGGCACAGAGGTACTAGGTGCTGTTGCTGGCGTGCCAGCGTCTGCAGCAGAGGCTTCAGGGGAGCTTGCAGCAGGGACACTTGTCAATTCTGTTGCTGAAGGCGCAGGCGTCTCAGAGGCAGTGCTGCCTGGTGCGCTGCTGGTGGTTAGAGCATCTGAGGGGGTGGCCACAGCTGTGCTGCTCGGTGTGCCTGAAGTAGTAGCAGCTGGCGCTGTGCTTGTGGTGGGCGCAGTGCTGGTGGTGGGTGTATCAAGGCTGAGCGCTGGAGGTGGTGGACTTGCTACTGCAGGCGGCGGCGGGCTGATGTCCGGTGGCGGCGGACTGGCTGCAGGAGGTGGCGGACTGCTGGCCGGAGGAGGTGGACCCGCACCTGGTGGAGGTGGGCTGCTCTCTGGAAGTGGCGGACTGCTGGCCGGAGGAGGTGGACCCGCCCCTGGTGGAGGCGGGCTGCTCTCTGGAGGCGGCGGACTCTCGGCAGGCGGGGGCGGACTGGCTTCAGGCGGAGGCGGACTGGCAGCAGGCGGTGGCGGGCTGGTAGCAGGCGGTGGCGGACTGGTTTCCGGCGGAGGCGGGCTGGCAGCAGGCGGTGGCGGGTGGGCAGCAGGCGGTGGTGGGCTGGCTTCAGGCGGTGGCGGGCTGGCAGCAGGCGGTGGCGGGCTGGTTTCTGGCGGAGGCGGACTGGCGGCAGCAGGCGGTGGCGGGCTGGCAGCAGGCGGTGGCGGACTGGCAGCAGGCGGTGGCGGGCTGGCAGCAGGCGGTGGCAGGCTGGTCTCTGGCGAGGGAGGAGGGCTGGCAGGAGCCATTGTTGGCGCCGCTGTGGTGGTGGCAGGTGGCGGCGGCGGCCGCCTGGGGGGCGGCGGGCTTGAGGCCCCCTTGGCTGGGGGAGGGGAGGGTGGTGGCGGGGGATGTGGGGGCGACGGCGGCGGCGGGGGCGGCGAAGGTGGCGGCGGACTGCAGGGCACAACAAATACGTGGCCGGCCTCAGTCCAGGGTGAGTTTTCATCAGGGCGACACACACAGCAATGACCCCACTCCTCCGGGTACGCGGACATCAGTGCTGCTGGCTAAGGACTGCGGCGCAGAGGCACAGGGCCCATGCTGTGCTTCTTGCATGCATGCAGTGGACGCTGGTGGTGCCAGGACAGAGGTCTTGCTCCCGGCCTGGAGAACACAGCTAGTTTAAAGCAGGGCACGGGTAGGGGCAGTCTTGAAAGCCTGCGCTCTGGGCGATGCTTGACAGACTGGGCACGTGAACAGCTGGCAGAGAGCCTGGGCGCCGACATGTTCTTCAACATTTATACTGAAGGATGCTGTCTGCCCCAGTGATTGCTGTGACTCCAAATGCAGCAGCAGGCATGAGCAGCTAGCCCTGCAGTGCCTGGCTGACAGTCCTGGGGTGCAGCCAGCGCTGAACACATCCGAGGCTGCAGCAGGCATCGCACACCCTTGCTGCATTGCCGCTCATACCTGAGCCGCTGCTTGTCAGGGTAGTGGACTGCAGATGTGAGTGAGCAGCTGCAGTGCGGTGCATACCTTGGCGGTGGCGGCGGAGGTATAGGTGGCGGCGGAGGTATTGGTGGCGGCGGACTTGGGGGCGGACTCGGCGGTGGGCTGCAGGCAACAAGTCGGACATGCTGAATCACAGAAGCTATGCAGTCTAATGACAAGGCTAGTTCCCTCACTTGGAGGTGTACTAGGCGGCAGGCTGCAGGCGGCAGATCAGCAATATATCAACAAGAGTGACCAGTCAGATGGATCCCAGCGTCACAGGGAGCAACAATACCACACAATCAGAGCATCAGCATCAGCAGCAGGCAGCAACAGGGACCAGGTGGATCGCATGAAGTGAGCAGTCAGAGTACTGGCAGACTCTAATGCATCTGAATGCCACATCTGCACCTAAGGGTCACAGCTGTAGGTGAAGTAGACCTCAGAGCACAGGGGTTCTGGGCGCAGCAGCCCATGCGCAGCCATTCATACAGAGGCCAATAAGAGGTGGACCTTGGCGGCAGGCTGCAGGTTACAAGCAACCTGGAACCGTAGCACCATGGTGCCCAAGGCAGAGTGTGCAGAGCACACGTGTGAGGGCTGCAGCACCCTGCAGTGCTCACATACAGGTGTGGCCAGCCATGGCCCTTGTAACTCATCAACAGTGTGGCGTTGCGCAATGACTGCACCACTCTGGGCTGGCTGGCAAGGGGCCACCTCCTCTATCATGCAAACCTGCTACTTGTGGCACAGCGCTGAGCAAGGTGCTTGGATGTGGAGACTTGGACAAGCAGTTCCACGCTTACTCTGTGACTGCTCACCAGGGAGAGCACCTTGGGGGCTCAGCAGATCATTTCACATTGGCAAGCTTGCTGGCAGGGATTGTCCCTGCATGTGCTTACTGCCTGGCACTCTGGGAAGTTTTCAAACATCATAAAATGGCAGGAGCAAGTCAGAACTTTGTTGCATGTTGGTTCTTTCGCTGGGGGGCTCAAACCATCTTGCTGCAGTTGCATGGTGGTGCAAAGCTCTACTGTGCAGGGCTGTTTGCCCCACCTTCTCCACGGTAAGACAGTCCCTGGGTTGCTTTGCAAAACGCACTCTGCCCTGGCTTGAGACTTCCTCTTCCTAGCCGTGCTGCTCACCTGGGCGGCGCTGGAGGGGAGGGCGGTGGTGGCGGCGGCGAGGGTGGAGAAGGTGGCGGCGCTGGACACGAACAGACGCAGTTTCCATCAGGCGCTTGGACGGCGGTGCACCCTGCAGTAGCAGGTTGCAGTGTGCATGCATCGTCGTACAGTTGTTGTGCGCTGGCATGGCGCCCAGCACTCCCGTCTTGGCAGGGGCAGAGTGTGCACCATAGGGGTGACAGACTGCGGATTGCAGCCTCCACCCTCTGTCCTGGCCTGCACTCCTGAGCAGGGGATTGAAGGAGGCAGGAGCAGGCCCCTAACCTGTGTCACATGTTCTTTGGCCAGTGCAGGCATTGGTGGTTGGTGGCGCTGTTGTCTGCAGCAGGCCACGGCTCATCTTCAAGCTTGCGGGGCTCAGAGGGTGCATCTGCTCTAGGTGTGGGGCTGCATGAGACCCCTTGTTGTCAAGAGCCTGCAGCAGGGCAGTATGGATCAGATCAGCAGCACAGGACCTAACCCAGGCTTGCTTGCTCACCTTACGGCTTAGCTCTTCTGCATCCAGTGCTGCTGCCAGACAGAGCAACAGCACAGCTGAGTGCAGCCTGTGGGCAGTCACGGCCATGTTGAGGGGTGACATGTCACATCTTACTCAACATGGCGCTGCGGTGATGACAACATGCCCAGTCTGTCGAGAACCCGGCCGCATTTGCATTTCTGCCGCAATTGATCAATGAGGGTTTTGCCTGCTCCAGACTGCAATCGACACTGCTGCCTGAAGGGGTCTGGGGGGGCTGCCTTGACGCACAGGGCCTTCTACGTGCATACGGTGATGACCAATGCGGCCTGCTTGTGCGCTTGTGTCGGCATGGTAGATCGCCGGAGTCCCCTCTCCCCATGCGTTACAAGTGAATCGGCAAAGTCGGGGGCAGCATGCGTTCACACCGTTGCAAGCCAAATCGATTCTGCAATTTCAGTGGGACCATTTCCAGCCAGTGAGTTGCTTGAGTAGAGATTTGTGGCCAGCAGCTGCAGGCCCATGGCGGCTGGCATGTGCAGCAGGGTGTGGTTGGATTGCTTCCTGAGGCCTACTGTTCATAGGGCCGTGCAGAAGCCTGCCTGTCAAGGCGGCTCTCACACACTCATATACTGCCCTGCATCAGCGCAACATGTCCTCAGAGAAGCACACTGTGTTGCATTCACTTCAGAAGGACTGCTGAGCATCCACCAGGGATGGCAGTCATTGCCGATGAACAAGACTGTCCTGACATGCAGGTAGAGCTGCCCTGCATTGCCAGTCGCCTGCGCAGAGGGGGCAAATGACATGCGAGCAACAGCCCGCCCAGGCAAGCTGCCATCAGGTCACAATGCTGAACCCAGTGTGCAATGCCTCGAGTGTACCTCTTCTCCTCCACTGTCTGGAGCCTGCATCCATCTGCAGTGTGAATGAGGAAGCGGTGGATCTCCTCAGGCCGCTTGTCTGCGTCGCTGACAGCCTCAATGTACACGTCTGCCATGAATACGCACCTGCAGGAGGGCAGGGCCTGGACTGAGACTGCAGTGACCCAGGGTGCCTGTTGCTCTTAGACTCATGCTGCTCCCCTCTCAGGCTGGGGAAACCAAGGTGGTAGCAACCGCCCAGGCTCCGTGCAGGCCCAGGCAGGAAGCTGTGCAGGCTGGCAGCAGAGGCCGGGGCTTCATGCAGGGCAAAGGCAGGGAAGGCCGGGACCCAAGGACCCAAGGAGGCAGGAAGTGTGCAGGCTGGCAGCAAGACCATGAACACAAAGCAAGGGCAACAGGTGACAGGAGCAGGGCAGTCTGGCAGATAGCTGCGGGTAGCGTAAATGTGAGTTGCGGTCGGGGCGGACATCAGGGCAGCACACTGCTCTGGTCGGTCACAGCAGTGCAAGTACAGGTGCACCGCAGAAGCAGAATATTCCAGCCCACACAATGCACTTGCACTCACAGGTGCATGGCGTTCAGAGCAGCGGTAACATCATACGTCACTCTTGGCCGGCCCCGGCCACCACTGTCGAGGTTGGCAGTGACGAGCAGCTCTGTGCAGGTCTCGTCATAGACATCTGCAGGGCAATGGTTTGGCAATCTTGGCAGCACATTGGCAGCAGCCTACGACAGGACTGCACCCCTGAGTTGTCCTGCATGAGCTCCCGTATGGTTGAGGTAGTATGTGGCGACGAGCTGTTTGCTGTCATGCTGCTTCAAGCTGACATTTGAGTGTACCATTGTTTCAGCCAGCAGACTTGAGCCGTTTGAGTCACAGGGCCCCAGGCATGAGCTGTTTCAAGACAGTCACCTTTGATTGCAATACGGACGGGCAGGGCCACAGCCTGCCTGATGCGGTCCTTCAGCTCTTGCTGTGAGTCCCTGCAAGCAGGCTCTAACCCTGAGGCGATGCGCACCGGTACCTCTGTTTCACCAGAACACCTGCGGCAGCTGCTCGTGCATTTCTGCAGGCCCTGGCTACAACCCTGCGGCAGGCACCAAGCCTCAGGTGCTGCACACTGGCACTTCAGGCTCACCTGGGCCAGCCACCTGCATGCCACTGCAGGCCTTGACGCCTGCTCCAAAAGCGGCCGCCATGCTCAAGAGGCTGTGCATAATGCTGGGGCAAGACGCTTCAACCGCCTGTGGCCACCCATTTTGATGCTGTGGATTGCGCATGAGGACGCAAGACCACTGCCCTGAAAGAGGCACCAGGGGCCGCTATGCGGTGCCATCCACTTGCTGTTGCGCATTGCTGCCCTGTACAAAGCACCAAAGACGTGCAGGTGCTATATGCCGCCGTGAGCAATGTTCCAACGACTACAAAAGGTCCTCATCACAGAGGCATGAGTAACGTACAGAGCAGGCTATGAGACCAGGCAGAACCTTCCTGGCAGCTCCACACATTTGCAGCAATGACTCACGGGTCCTCCATGCTGCGGTGCTTGCACGTCCTGCCCTGAACAAAGCCTTCAAGGTCACTCATGCTGCAGTGCGGCCCTCATAGCACCAGTGACTCACGGGGCTTCTATCCGACTGCCATCCACTTCTTGGACGAAGAGGTCAGCCTCGCAGCTGCGCGCGCGGGTGTTGATGCTGCCAAAGGCCACTCGTACGTTCATGTCCTTCAGAGTTCGCATCAGGTCAAAAGCGAGGCCCTTGCGGTCCAGGCACACAATGCCCACAAGGGAGTAGGCAGCTGTGGTGCTGTTGTCGATCGTGATCTGCAGCGGGGCTCAGGCTCAGCAACAGCTGTGGTGCAGTTGTCGGTTGTGATCTGCAGCAGGGCTCAGGATCAGCAGTAGGCTCAGGTGCCAGCAGTAGGCTCAGGTGCCAGCCTGGGCAGGCTCAGAGGCACAGAGCTGCACTGGAGTATCAGAGGTGATGCAGTGCCAGACCAGCAAATGGCTGAACATGCAGCCTGAGATGCTGGAATTAAAGTTGACCCAACAGTGAACGCCTCTCACAGGCCGAGCATTTCGGAAGCATGCCTTTGCTGGGGGACTGGGCTCATAGGAAGCAACAGGCCTCAGCCAGAAAGGTGCAGTGCATAGCACAGCCTGTAGGGCTGCCTGCGCCCTGGAGCCAACAGTCAAGCCAGCAACAGCAGAGTTTGCCAACAGTGAGGCCGGCAGGCAGACAGGCCCACGAAGCTCTAGGGCTGCACAGAATGCCCTTCCTACCACCTGCGCTGCCTCCTCCTAGTCTGCACGTGCTGGTATTGCCTGGGCGACACACCTGATGCCGTTTGGGCACCTTTCCGGCTCCCTGCCCAGTGCACACCATTCAGGCACCCTGCTCCAACGGGCACAGCCTGCACAGAAAAGCGCAGGCAGGTGCACCCTCCTGCATTCCTGCCCACCTGCACAGCCTCTCGCTCCCCATACTCGTCGCGCTCGTTGCTGGCAATGACTACAGGGGGCGAGGCTGCCGCTAGGCTGTCCAGGCTGCCTCGGCTGTTGCGCTTGACGTCCATGATCTTGCGCAGGGAGCTGGCTGGGCGTGCATCCTGGCAGGCACAGACATCAGGTGAGGTCCTTGATGACAGGACAGGGGTTGGCAGAAGTAAGTGGGCTAGCGACATGCATGAAGGTGACGACAACTGACGTTGAGTGGCTGAGGTCCTCAAGCTGAGACCAGCACCTCAACCTTGGCGGGCAAGCATGCTGGTGGCTGACACAAGGGGCTGGGCGCCCAATGTGCTGCCAGCCTCTCAGCCAGGTCAGGGCTTTGCACCCCAAGTTGTCAACGTGTAACAGGGACTTGCAGCCATGGGTTTTGTGAATCACCTTGCAAGCGCAGCGCTGGATGATGGTGGAGGTAGAGTCCTCCTCACAGGAATCGGGTGGGGCGGGCGAGATGGTGCAGGCTGCATCCGGCTGGCCTAGGCACTCGCGCACCAGGTCTGAAATCTGGAGCACCCTGCAGGATGAAAAGGGGAAAAGAGGCACGTGGCAAGCCCCTCATCCTTGACTGCACAGTAGGGCGTTGTGCTGGCGAATGTGCTGCGCGGGGAGTAGAAACTTTCACCTCTGTGCAGGCAGGTGGAGGTGCTATGCGGTAAACGGACGGAGCTCCTGATGCGTGACAGGGCTGGGATGTGGCAGTCAGAAGCATGTTGGCATACAAAAGATGTGTGTGGTGTGTGCAACCATGGCAGCAAGCTGAGATGGTGGATGCCTGCAAAAGCTGGACAATGCCAACACCCACCTGTGGTTCTCCGGCAGTTCGCCTGCAGAGAAAGGACAGTCCAGGTCAGCAGGTGAGGGGCTGCACCCCAGCCCGGCAGATCGGCAATTGAGGCACGGGTGCGGCCTTGCCTTTGTTGTCATACAGCCAAAAGAGATCCAGGACTTTGTTGCTGGGACCAGTTGTGATGTGAGCCTTAAAGACCGCCACATTGCTCTCCCAAAGGGTGTGCATCAGATCTGCATGGCACACCTTGCCGTGTTGATTGTGTCTGCAGCAGAGTGCAGATGGCAGGCAGGCAGTGCTTGGCTGGGACAGCAGGCCTGCAGCCCCGCCAGCTCACCATGGAGCACGCCAGCTCTGTCATAAGACGTGACCTGCAGAGGGTGCAGCCTTTCAGATGTGTGGGCCACAGTCATTCAGCAGGGAAGGTGGCATATGCATGCTGCACAGGTCAGTGTTCACCTGTGTGACAAAGATCAGGAGTGCAGTAGATGACTAGGGCAGCGCCCCAGGCACGCAAGCAGCAGACACACGCACATGGCCCACTCAGCCCTGGCCAACAGCAAGGTGGGGCCTGTTGCCTGTTGCTCATTCACCTGCAAGAGAAAGGGATGCTGCACCTCCACCCTGTCTGAGGTCCAGCGCCACAGGGATGTGGCCGCCTGCCCAGAAGGGCAGATCTTTTCAAGCCGGGCTTTCAGCAGCGCCCAGTGGGCAGGGATGCCAGGGCACAAGACCACCTGCATCATGTGGGCCACGATGACCACAGGCAGTGCAGTGTGCCTGCTAAGGCAGGGCAGTGGGCATGCATGGAGAGGCCAGGGGTCCACACTGATTGCCCGCCAGAAATGGCGAAGTCATGGACAAGCTAGCCAGACAAGGAACACAGAGGGAGGCTGAGATGGGCATCTCAAGGTGCAGACCATGGATGCATGACAGCAATGGTGCTGGCCAGAGGCAGGCACCAGGCATGCTTGAGGATGCCAGGGCTCAGATCCTGCTTCAGAGACCTGGAGCAGGCATGCATGTGGAAGGCTGACAGGAGTTGCAGCAATTGCTGACGCAGGGCAGGCACCAGGCAGAAGGGCCTGCCTTAAAGATGAGGAAGCACCAGCGCCCATCTGTGGTCATGTCGCCGTGCAGCACCTTGAGGCCAAAGTCCAGCAGCATGCGTGTGACATCGCAGCCCAGACCAGTGGCATCAGGGCAGCTGATTCGCACCTCACGCTGAGCCTCATCATCGATGCCAAAGATTGGCCTGCAGGTGCAGGGCGCTAACTGGATGCAGCCCACTGAGCAAGTTTTCACAGGGCAAGGTTCTGAAGCCTAAAAAGCCTGCCTGCATGTGCTGATGTGTGCCTCACAGTTAAGAGATCACCACACCTGATGAGCACAGTCTCCTCATCAGAATCGCTTGGGACATCCAGGTTGCCACTGTTCTGGGCAGTTGGAGATGCAACCATCCTCCAGGTCAGGTAGTAGACAGCCAGGCACCAGCCATCAGGGCCCCTGACCTCCCAGCTGAGAGCAGCTTCTAAGTGTGTCAAAGAGTGACCCCTCACTGAATGTTGGCAGGTTCTCTTTCAACAGGAGGTGAGAGTTCAGATGCTCTGGCAGCAGCTGAGCTGATCGAGCAGCTTTCTGACAGGGCCAATCTTGGCTAACTCCGGAAGCGCTGACAAATGATGTGCAGAGATATGTGAGCGTGGTGAATAGAGATGTTGAACAGAGACAATCCAAAAAGAGACCTGTGCTACTTGTCTTCTGCTCGTCTTCTACAATCCTGTGCACAGCCTGGCATTTCAGCAGGTCAGATGGTCGTAACATTGCCTGCCTCGATCCAGGCAGGCCATGGGCGAGGTCTTGTCTTTCGGTCACACAATCCTTTCTCGCTCCCACATGCACCAAGATGTGTGCTTTCGAGGCTTGCCACATGCAGAGACTGCAGGGGGCAAGTGACTGCCAGGGCAGCTGCAGAAAGTGAGTGCTGCTGTGAAATTTTTGCAATCTGGAGCAAACTTAGTAAACGCTTGAGGTTGCTGGTGCCGTGCAGCATCCACCACAAATGCACAGAGCAGCCCACCTCCAGAGCAGGAGGAGTGGGTGCCCGTCATGAAGCCAGAGGACCTCCCTAAAGGTGCGGCGCGGCAGCGGCCCTAGCAGGGGACCATCGAGACATGTGCAGCCAGAACCATTGACTGCTGCTGTCAGGCAAAGCTGGCTGCTGCCAGGAAGCCATCTGCTGCAGTTGACTCAGAGGCAGGGCATGTCTTCTTCTCGGTGGGGACGGAGCTGCTTGTGCTGCTAGCTTTGTTGTGGCACCTGCAGCTGCACGCCTTGCTGCTGCTACACACCAACTTGTGCAATGCAATCCATGTGTGCATGCAGGAATTCGGAAAGAGGTCACGGTGCAAGGCATTGGCGTGCTCATCTTCTGGTACAGAAATCAGTTGTACGCAATTGAGAACAGGTACGGCTGGATGCAGCAAGCTCTGGCTGAGGACAGAAGCCAGGCAGCAGAGGTCTGGGCACTTTCTTGAACCTCGAGCTTGCGGTCTGCAGGTCCCCAGCAGAGGGCGCCTACAGTGAAGGCTTTGCCAATGCCAAGTTCACTCAGGTGAGCCTGTGGCGACCCCACAGGATGGCTATGCCTGCCAACTTTGCCACAACCATCGCTTTCCCCTGCAGGACTATGGGATTGAGTGTCCATCCACCAAGTCTGTGTTCAGCCTTAAGACTGGCGAGATTATAGACTGGTGAGCGGCTGCAAATGTCAGGCGCTGCCAAGCCTGAGCAGCATGTGATGAAGCTCATGAATGCTGCTGCCATCTGTGCATGCACCAGGTGCTGCCAAGTCTACACAATACCAAATCAGGCTCAGCAGCATCTTTCATGCTGGGGTTTGCTGCCGCCAATGTTGCATGCAGTGCATGCTGCTGGGATGGCTTCAGCAGCGCCCCCTTGAGGCTGGGACTTCAGCCCAGGCAGCCCCAGCAGCCCCTCTTGCAGAAGTGGATCACTAGCACCTCCTGCAAATTGCAGACATCCGCTGCCCTGCCTGCAGGTACCCAAACAACCCAGTCCTGCGGGTGCTGACCCCCAGTGACACCTGCAGACCCCTGGACATCTACCCTGTAAAGATGACACAGGACGCCATCCAGGTGGACATCGCAGATGCCTCCACCACGCGCTCCTATGCCAGCACCCGGGGTGGCTCAGACACCTCCATAGACAAGAACAACGTCTACGCTCTGCAGCCCAAGTCCTACCTGCAGGGCACAGAGGCCCCAGGTACGCCAGCTGCTGGCCCTGGGCGCCCGCCTGCATATTGGTGATCAATGCGGGGACCGTCTGAGCATCTGCCCTTGCGTGGACCGAGGATGGCCTGCTGGGTGCTCTGTTCACCAGAGAGCTGTGCGGCATGGATGCATGACGGTCTCTGGCGGACTGCAGAGCACGTGCAGGTTGCCCTCTGCAGCCGAGTCGAAGCGCTGAGGCAGCCTGGCTGTGGCGACATGCCTCACTACTCTCAGCCAGGTTGCGAGGCTGCCCGGCACTGTCAACTTCAAGCGGCAGCGCCGATGGTTGAATTGTCTTGTCTTGCATGTGCAGGCGGACAGATTGAGTCCCCCACCTCTGAGACAGTGTCTCAGGTGGCCACTCTTACAGTGGCAATCCTGGCTGTTGGTGGATCTGCTGTGGCTGGCACAGCCTTCTTTTTGTACAAGGAGGTGAGCAGATACACCTGGACAGGCGTTCTTCATGCTTGATACTGCTGTGCTCGATGCCACTGTGCTGTGTCTTGCAGAGTTTTATTGGACTGGGCATCTTCTGGGTGGCTCTGTTTGCCACCTCCGCAGCGTTTGTGGTACAGTACAAGAATGATCAGACTGAGAGGATCCCCAAAGCGAGCAAGAGAGAAGATGAATAAGCAATGCCAGTGACCATTGAGAGTGCTCCAATGACGCTGGCCCCCTGATCCACTTTTCAGAGCACTGTCATGTCTTCCAGGCTTGACAATAGGCAGCTCTGAGACCCCTGAGTCCAGAACATTGCCTCAGGATTACCAAGACTTGAACTATGTACTCTGTGGGAATCATTGCTTACAGGGCATTGCAAGGCCTTTCAGAAGTCAGAGCTTGGGACTAGAATGATGATCCTTTTCTGATTGTGTCGGACTTCAGGTGCTGGACTGGAACCAGATGCTCCACAATGCTCTGATGTGTGCAATATTGCAAGGTGATGGACGCCACCATCCAAGACCAAGACAAAGGAAAGCAATTGCACGGTGGCCGAAATCTTTTGACCACAGCAGCACTGCAGGTTTTGCTAACATGAGAGTCTGAGATTTTGACACAAAATGACAGGATATAAGAAGGCAAACCAAGCCTGAAAGGCTGTACTCCTTGTAAGAATGCATGTTGGTTCAGGAAGGGTCAGGAAACCGCTGCACAGCGTCAGCAGAGCAGCAAACCATGTAGGCTGCACCATGCCAGGCAAGCAAACGTATACCTTTGCCTGCAAACATTCGAATTCAGCTACATCTACACAATATGCCACCCAGAGGCAATGCTGTTCCAGGGGCACACAAAACACAAGCAAAGTACTCATCTGAGCCACACAAAAACCATCAGGAGCGCACCAGTCCTAGTCTCAGACAGGGGGCCAGGGTGCACCTTGCCACCTGCCATGTAGCTGCACAGCATGCATTGCTGAGTGCAGCTTGTGGTTTACCTGCAATGCAACAGACACAGACAGGAGGTGCTGCGGAAGGCACACGCTATAGCTTATGGCCCAACTCCTAAGATGCTGTCAGGAAGCTTCAGGCTTGGCAGCCAGACCATGGACAGTGGTGGGCGACATGAAGCCTGGTTCGGTCCCTACCCTGCCTGCGGCAGCCTGGAACCGAGTACCCTGGTGCAGGCCCACAAGGATGTGCGCAGACCGTGCTGCTTGAGGCTGATGAGGAGCACTGATCTGGGAGAACGCGAGAGTTGCCTACATGCAGCTCCGTCATGATCTGGGACCAAGTGCTGCATGAGTTCATGCTGGTGACTGAGGCACCTGCATGTGGACAGGCAGTGGAAGCACGGAGTCAAGCAGCAGTGTGAAAGTTTGGACGCTCTTCAAGTAGCTGTAAGCGGTACACAGCAGTATTACATCTTTTGTCAGACCACCCAGCGACATCTTGCGCATTTGAGCACAACAAACCTGTCACCATACAACACTGGAAGAGATATGTAACAAACGGGCAGCTTCTGTGCGCCAGTGGCTGGCAAGCCTCACCCATGAGACACCCCCAGTGCCTCAGGGCTGATCAACTCACCCGCAAGGAAGGGCACAAACCGTGCAGCATTGTGTTTGGCGCAACTAGGGCTTGCCCCAGCATCAGCAGTGTATACATACCGCCACTGCATACCGCCACTACGTAGTGGCGATGCCTTCTGCCTTCGCCGATCTTTTAGTTGCCACAAATGATCTGCCTGCAAGGGTGGCCTGGAGCAACACTGGAAGCGCAGGCAACGTGCAGCATAGCCAGCAGAACGGTGGATGCAGATTGGGCACCAAATCATACATCATAACATGGACCCGAGATACTGCATGCACCCTTGCTAAGCCCACCCTTGTGTATGTTATTGCATCTTGCGCTCAGGGTCTTGTTCTCTTCATGGCTGATGCAGTGATTGTCTGAGCAGGGAGAAGGAGCTCATGCATGACTTTGGGCCGGCAATGCCAATGTGATCTGCTGCAGTCTCCTTCAACGTGATTAGAAGCTGACACAGATTTTGCTCTGCCTGAGCTTCATGCAGACAGATGGAGGTCAGGCTCCCAACACCCAAGAAGCAAAAGCGAGTATGGAAAGTCTGGCTATAAAACGGGCCAAGCGGCAATCCCTCATTTCAGCAATCTACGCACGTCCGCATCGCACCGCTTGGATTCCTCTTGTCGGCCGACTGCTGAGCCTTGTTCCCCGCACCCATCCTCAGGATCGGAGGGCCTACAGGTGATTGCCTGCCTCGCACCGCCCCGCGATCTGCGCAAGGCCCTGACTGCCTGCAGCACCAGCCCCGATCGCCTGCCTGGGGTTGCTTGACCTGCGCCTGAGCCTCTCAGATCTGCCCTGCACTGCCTGCAGGGATGAGGCAACGTGCCTCTGTCCTCTGGCTGTGCCTGCTTGCCCCTGCACTGGCTCAACCTTTCCCTGCAACGGCTCCTGGCCCCTCCAGCGCCCTTGTCTGTCAAGACGATGCTGCCGACTGCCAGGACCTGTGCAGCAACCCCACCAAGGAGTGTAGCGACAATGGCTGGCTTGGTACCTATCTCCGGTGAGATGCTGCGTTTTGGCGCCAAATCCGCCGCCATGCCTCACTTGCGCCTGATCAGACTGCCTGGGATCCTCACAGGCATCAATCCTATGGCCTAACCTGGCTGCAGATCGTCCTGCTGGGCCACCTGCAGCCTGTCTGACCTCATCCTGCCTTGAAAACCTCAGCGCCTTGCCGCCATGTTTTGCATGACCCCAGCCTACCTGGGATCCCCGGAGCCATGCCTCCCGCCAGCACTGGCTGCACTCTGTGTAGCAAGATCACCTGCAGCACTTCTGGCCCCCACTGGCTCAGCCACCTGGCACCATGTTGCTCTGCCTGCCCCAGCCTGCCTGAGATTCCTTCAAACTTGCCTGCCCTGGCTTCAGATCGTACTGCCGAGCCACCTGTGGCCTGTGTGGCCCTGCGCTGCCTCAGCTGCCATTACCATCACCGAGGGCTCCAGTGCCAGCACCCTATGCACTACCTACTGCACCTTCTGCACCTGGCGGCTGTGCTGATGCCCCGCCCGCTGGCAGTGCCTACACCTGCGCTCAACAGGTGCGCAGCTGTCCTGTGTTGCTGCCCCTCAAAGAATTTGCACACAAAGCACTGCACCGTCTGTTTCGTGTAATGCATCAGCTGATCTGGGCAGCAGTGCTGCCCTGTGCACGCTTTGTCTCTCCAATGGGTGCTGCTCACAAGATTCAGGAAATACGCCGTGATCCTCCTGGCCAGGTTCTACTCTGGGGACGCCTCCACCCCAATGTACAGTGACACAGTGTGCACTTCCTGGTGACCCCAGAAATTGAGCTGCAGAGGGACTTTGGGCAGTGCAATGCCGGCTTCATGCAAGGCTTCTGCAATGTGACTTGCGGCCGCTGCCCCCTCTCTTCTGGCAGCATGCCCATCTTCACGCCTGGCGGCATCATGCCACCACCATCTCCAACTGCTCCTGGCTCAACGGTGCACGCACCCAGCCTTTCTACCAGGGCACCGGGGTTAGTAGCCCCAGCATCCGTCCAGGGCACACAGCTCCCAGCAACAACCACAGCCGCACCCATCACATCAACGGCCGCTCCAGCCACCGCCGCAGCAGCACCATCCACCACCACAGCCGCTCCAACCTCCACGTCAGCAGCACCCATCACATCCATCGCTGCTCCAACCACCACAGCTGCTCCCTCACAGGCCACCAGCACAGCAGCACCATCTGCCACCACAGCCACCCCAACAACCACATCAGCGGCACCCATCACATCCTTCGCTGCTCCGTCCACCACAGCTGCCCCCTCACTGGCCACCAGCACGGCAGCACCATCCACCACCACAACCGCCCCAACAACTACATCAACGGCACCCATCACATCCTTCGCTGCTCCATCCACCACAGCTGCCCCCTCACTGGCCACCAGCACGGCAGCACCATCCACCACCACAACCGCCCCAACAACCACATCAGCTGCACCCATCACATCCTTCGCTGCTCCATCCACCACAGCTGCCCCCTCACTGGCCACCAGCACAGCAGCAACATCCACCACCACAGCAACACCAGGCTTGCCTGCTGCCACCAGCAGCAGCCCAGCAGCGCCCGTGTCCTCCACTAGCAGCCCAGCAGGCACTCCTGCTGCCACAGCAACCAGCCCACTGCCAGGCAGTCCCACATCTTTGCCCGGTCCGCCCACCACTGGCAGTGGCAGCCCAGCTGGCGTTCCTGTGACAACAGCACCAGGCTCACCTGCAGTCACCAGCAGCCCAGCAGGCACGCCTGCTGCCATCACTTCCGCACCAGGCACGTCTGTGACACCAGCGCCAGGCGCACCTGCCAACAGTGGCAGCCAAGCAGGCACCCCTGCAGGCACCACCAGTGCACCAGGCTCACCTTCCACCAGCAGCAGCCCAGCTGGCATGCCTGTCACACCAGCGCCAGGCTTGCCTGCCTTTACAGGCAGCCCAGCAAGCACCACTGCTGCCATATTAGCTCCAACCTTGCCACCAAGCAGCAGCCCAGCAGGGGCCACTCCTGTGACACCAGCATCAAGCTCCCCCACAGTCCCCAGCAGCCCAGCGTCAGGCTCACCTCCCATCACCGCAGGCACTCAGAGCAAAACATCCCCGAGCTCACCCATCAACGGCAGTCCAGTAGGCACCCCTGCTGCCACAAAGGCTCCAAGCCTCCTGCCAGGTAGCGCCCCACCCGTCACAGGATCACCAACCTCGCCTGCCCTCACTGAGAGCCCAGCAGGCAACCCTGCTGTCACAAAGGTGCCAAGCCCACTGCCAAGCAGCAACTCAACAGGTGCCAACCCCCTCACAGCAGCACCAGCCTCGCCTGCCATCACCAGTATCCCAGCAGGCTCCCCTGCTGGTACACAGGCGGGGCCTCCAAGGCCGCTGCTGACCAGCAGCCCATCAGGCACTCCTGCTGCTTCTATTCCCACTCGCAGCAGCCCAGCTGTCACTCCTGTGACAGCAGCGCCAACTCCTTCTCCCCCAGGCAGCCCAATGGCAACTTCACAGTCTCCAGGCCCACAAAGAAGCCCATCCCCAAGCAATGACTGCGTTGAC
Source organism: Asterochloris sp. CNOR1 (assembly GCA_963969365.1). NCBI lineage: Eukaryota > Viridiplantae > Chlorophyta > Trebouxiophyceae > Trebouxiales > Trebouxiaceae > Asterochloris > Asterochloris sp. CNOR1. The sequence continues at coordinate 2,294,756 of OZ017746.1, read as the reverse complement.
GTCCCACCACCAGGCTCAGACTACAGCTGTGCCAAGCAGGTAAGAGCAGTGCAGTGAGCTGCTTGAGCAGGGGTCCTTGGCAGCCCTGCAGTGCACTATTGACCAATCCTGCCTTGCCGCCCCCAGCATGCAGGCTGCCCAATTGCATTGAGCAGCTCAGAAGGCTTCGTCCAACCAGTCTCGTCGTCTGCACTGCCTGAAAGGAACTGCCTGTCGTTGCTGCAGTTGGCCATGGGGGCGTGCACACAGCCATCCATGACCGCCTTCTGCAACATCACCTGCAACCGATGCCCAACGCCCTTCCAGGTTCTGACAGCCGGGATCGTCTCCCCGCCTGCGGTCCCCACTGCGGCCGGCGTCTCCCCGCCACCTCCTGGGCAGACAGCTGAGCCTGAGCCGCAGCTGCCACTGCTAAGCTTGCCCCCCCTCACAGAAGGGACTCCCAGCTCGCCTGCCACTGGCACCAGCAATGCCGTGCCGTCTGCCTCAGCCCCCGCGCCTGGCCCGCTCAGCACCACCTATCCTGCCTCTGTGCCTGGGCCCAGCGGTGGCTGCCAGGACCTCAGCCCGGACTGCACCCATATCTGTGACAGCCTCACCGGCGGCAGTAACGATTGCGGCCTGAGCGGCGAGGTTGGCGCCTTCCTGAGGTGAGCCGTCGCCAGCCGCTGTGGGGATGCTGCAAGGGACCTGCTTGTGTGATGAGGGGCAGATGGAGCCATGCTGCCTGGTGTGTTGCTGACAGGCACCTCGGTCAATAGGCTGCATTCCATATGATGCTGTGTCTCAAGGTCACCCTGGCTGCCTCCTGCTGCCAAGCCTCTCACACATCTTAGACGCTCCTCCTGCAGGCGGACATGCCCTGCCACCTGCAACCTTTGCCCGCCTCCACCATCGCCTAGTCCGCCTCCGCCAAGCCCACCCAGGTAGAGGATCACCCTGCTTGCATGCGCGTCCTGTGCTGCGCTGCAGCACTGCTATGGCTTTGCTCAATTCTCAGGGGCGCTGAGCTCATGTCAACTGTTGGTTTGTTTCATATGCATTGCACTGAGCTGACACTCTTCTGGTCATCCTGCAGCCCACCGCCGCCCAGTCCGCCTAGCCCACCTCCACCAAGCCCGCCGCCACCACCAACTCCACAGCCAGCCAGGTAGAGAGTTGAATATGGCATCCTTGTGCAGCTCAGATCGCTCAGCAGTTCTATTGCCCTTGACACTCAAGGTGTTGTCCCGCTGCTGTGCCAGGAAGTGCTGCATGGCCTGTGGTCCCTAGCACACTCACACGCACAACTCTGCTGCTAGCATCTTATGCCACATAACATACACACAGCTGATGCTGATGGAGAAGTCCCAAAGTTTCCTGCTGCTGTGCAGCCCGCCATCGCCTCCACCCAGCCCACCTCCGCCGCGGTCCTCACCTCCTCCTCCTTCACCGCCTCCACCCAGCCCACCTCCACCGCGGTCCTCACCACCTCCTCCTCCACCAACGCCACCCAGGTGAGCTGATACTGTCAATCATGCTGCCATGATGTGAGGTCATCCTGCCTGCATGCTGGTTATCTTCGGGCAGCGTATCTGTCAGCAGGGGCTGGTTTGCTTGTAACGCAGGGAAGGGAGTTGCAACCAGGATCACCTTGCATGCTGGCATGTTTCCCTTGGCAGCGCGGGGCGCTGAGCCCCCTTGTTTGCCTGCAGCCCACCACCGCCAACACCTGTGCCTACGACTACCACAGTCGCTCCAAGCACCGGGCCACCATCTCCCTCACCTCCACCTCCGCCCCCCCCCAGGTGGGCTGGCACTGGAGCTGTGCACTGTCAGGAGGAGGACAAAGAGCTGTGTGCTTCTGGCAAGCAGGGCTTGCTTGTCTGGTGAGGTGGTGGGGGGGCTTTGCAGGAGTGCAAACAAGCACTGCAGGTACCTGTTGCCTGCAGCCCAACCCCACCAACACCAGCGCCCACGACCACCACTGCAGCGCCCACCACAACCACTGCCCCCCCCACGACCTCCACTGCAGCGCCCACCACGACCACGGCGGCTCCCACAACCACCAAGTCACCTTCTCCCCCACCCCCGCCCCCCAGGTATGCAGGTGTTGGTGCACAGCCATGTTGGAGGCCAGCCCTGACCCGCTGGCAGACTTGGCAGCATGAGACAGGAAGTCTGCGGCAGCTGATTGAGGCTGAGGCCATCATGGATTGGCAGTTGCCTCTTCATGCTTCCAGCAGCAGCAAAGCGTGTCTTACTGTGCTGAACCCAGTGTTTGCCTGCAGCCCACCTCCACCTACGCCTGTGCCCACGACCACCACTGCAGCACCCACCACAACCACAGCGACCCCCACCACCATTGCAGCACCTACCACAACCACAGCAGCTCCCACAACCACCACATCACCTTCCCCCCCACCCCTGCCTCCCAGGTGCAACCAGCCTCTGCACTGTGGGGCCTGCCCACTGCATATCAGTGGAACATAATAATGTTCATGCTGGAAGGTCCCAGGCTGTGCAGCGCATGACAAATTTGGCACCTGGGGCTGGGGCTGGTTGACTGAAAGTATAACCATTGTTGACTGCAGCACATCTCCACAGACGCCTGTGACGACGACCAGCCCAGCAGGCCCTACAACCAGCACAGTGGCATCAGCCGTACCCACAGGAGCCCCTGTGAACACCACGGCTGCCCCAGCCACCACAGCTGTGAACACCACAGCTGCCCCAGCCACCACAGCTGTGAACACCACGGCTGCCCCAGCCACCACAGCTGTGCTCAGAGGTCCCTCAGCAGTGAAGGACGTGTTTGTTACGGGGCCACCACGCTCCACGGCGTCTCCCGCCACCCCATTGGCATTGACATCTGTGCCCATCAGCACGCTGGCGCTGTGCTCCACCACTTGGGTGACAGGGCCATGGAGCGGCTGCAACGCTACTTGCGGCATGGGTGTCACCACTAGGAACACAACATGTGCACTGCTGGACGCGGCGCTCACGCCCATGGATGCAGCCTTCTGCCCTGCTGCAGGCCAGCCCATCACCTCAGCTAGCTGTTATGCAGTGCCCTGCCCTACTGAGCTCAGCTCTGCCTGCGTCTCACCTGCCGCCGCCGCTCCCAGTGGCAAGCGGCGCCGCCTGTTTGGCCTGTTCTAGTCTGTGACCAACCCCTCATGATTTTTGCTAGTTCAAGACCACCAGACAGTTTGCGGGCGCCACCTAGGCTGAAGATAGTCTGTAGCTTCTGTAAGCACCTTCACCTTTGCCTCAATCTGGGTGGCAACACCATGTAATCCTCATCTCTGCTGAGGCTGCCACGGCAGCGAGTTTGACAGCACACCATTAAGCTTGCTCATGCTTGCTTCTGACATGCAAAGGGCTGCCGGCAGCATGGCTTGTGCAGTCTCGAATATGGAAAACAGCTCAGCCAAGGCCTTTGCTGCGACACATGCTGCAGCAGCACGCTGCAGGCCAGAGTGCTGTGCCATGTGAATAGTCCAGCTCCCCTTGAGGCCAATGCGCCTTTCACCCACCCCAGACGTGCAGTGCAGGTGTCCTGGATAAAATCTGGAACCCAATGAAAGTAGGCTGCCCAGCGCTGCGGGGATGGCTACATACCTGAGTTAGAGTGCTGAAAGGTGTGGCTCAGAGCAATGTCAGAGGGCCCAACGGTGTTTGGGACGCAGTGAGGAGTGTATCTCCCTAGATATGGCGGAGCCAGCCAAAGAAGCCAGTCAAGGCCCCTAGTCAATAAATACATCGACTCAGCCTATCTGTCGAGCAAACAGCACGCACCACCCGGTCACTGTGATCGCCACTTCAAGATCTGGGTTGCTGCGCGAGCAGCTCCTCTCAGGGACCGGTGAGCTACACCGTCCCTGACAGCCCTGTCAAACAGGAGTCCTTGTACTCCAAGTCCAAAACAGATAGTTCCTCAGATGCTGATGTGGTGGCAACCCTGCCAGATGGACAAGGCCCTCTCTCGCAGCAGGCTCAAACACTGAACCGGAGGTTGCTACCCCCAGCTTTAGCCCAGACCCCACAGCAGGAGATGGCAGGGCTGTTTGGACTTGGGAGGTAGCAATGCAGTTCTGTCTGGTCATCTGGGGGTCTTAACACATTCCCTGAGGGGAGATGCATGCTGCAGGGATGCCAAGACCTTCAGGCCCCGAAAGAACACTCCAGTTGGCAGCAAGGTGAGCCATCTGCTTGCCGTGCATCTGTAGCAAAGGCATCATGCACAGCAGGGGTTCTTTGATCATTGTTGCAGGGGCTTACCTTAAAACGGCACATTGATGCCACTCTGGGCAGCGGCAACATGCGGGAAGCAGTCAGGCTGCCACCAGGTATGGCGCCGTTCAGGCATACCCCAGCGTGGCACTGTTGCTGAAAGGGGCTCTCTGTGCTGCACAGCCTGTTCCAGCCTGCTTTGGCCCCAGTGCAGCTGAGCAGTGGCACACAGACATGCTGGCCCATTGTGAAGCTGACTAGAGCACCGCAAGTGTCTCACAGACAACAATTCAGGCTGCTCTGCAGTGAAGTAATGTCTGCAACAATGCACCTGTTGGCTGCGCAGGTGAGGACCTCAATGAGTGGCTGGCAGTCAACACAGTAGACTTCTACAACGCCATCAGCATCCTGTTTGGCACCCTGGAGGAGTTCTGCACTGCGCGCACCTGCCCCGTCATGTCGGCCGGCCCTAAGGTGAGGCCTGCTTCTGGTCGGCATGTGCAGCGTTTCATTTTCGACTGAAGTTACACATGCCCTCTGTTGCTGCCACTCCTCCAGCTGAAACCAGTGATCCAGCACCCAAGCTCCCGCGGCACACAAGTTCCTGGCCGCGTTGCTGCCAGGCCTCTGAGCAGGCGGCCATGCCTGCTGTGCAGTATGAGTACCTTTGGGCGGATGGCATGAAGATCAAAAAGCCCACACGCATGTCCGCCCCTGAGTACATCAACAGCCTGTTTGACTGGATCGAGTCACAGGTGGGGACAGCTGCTGGTGGTGGTGGCTCCTGTGGCAGCTCCATGTCCCAAAATGCTCACTAGTGGCTTTGTACGTGTTGCCCTGTACATGTGTCGCTGGCCTGTAGCCTGCCACAGCAGCACCACTCCATGGTGCAGTTCAGTGCTGCTGATGGTGCCTTGAGCAGGGAGGTCTCACCGCTGCTCTCCCACTGGCCTCCCTGCACCAATGCTCTGCAGCTGGATGACACCCACATCTTCCCTCAGCAGTATGGCGTTTCCTTCCCCCCCAACTTCAGCGATGTGGTGCGCACAATTTTCAAGCGCCTCTTCAGAGTGTACGCCCACATGTACCACTCCCACTTCCGCAGCATCTGCAGTCTGGGGGAAGAGGCCCACGTCAACACTTGCTTCAAACATTTCATGTACTTCACTCAGGTCAGAAAGTGATATGCCGCTGTGTGGCTGGACAACTTGCCACACAGTATTTGCCTGCCGCATCTGCACCTCCTTCCCGGCATGCGGATGAAGGGCAGCACTCCTGCTGGTGTGCCTTTCCTCAAGCATCCTTGAGCTGCCATCGACTCCCAGCCGATGTCGATGGGCGCCACATTATGCTGCTAGAGCAGCAGACGCTGCCTACTCTCAGGGTGTTGGTGCTCAGCCCTGGCTGAGTCTGACCCTCTCAGAGGACTGCAGTCTTCTGAAGCTCTCTCAAGCCCAGGCACCCCTGCCCTGCAGGCCTTTGAGCTCATTGATACCAAGGAGATGGTCCCCTTACAAGAATTGATTGACCAGATGCTGCGCTAAAACGTCGTGACATGAGCACATGGACGACGGCAGTTTGAACCGTTTGAAAATAGGTTCAGCGCAGGTATGGTGCAGTGGCAAAAGTGTGTCTGGTGGCAGTCAGCGGTGGACAGGCTGTAAGGAGGAAGCATGGTCTGGGATGCGAAGAGACCTGTGGACTGGAACACATTGGTGCAACACACATACCCGCAAGTTCAAGGAGGGTTGTGGGTCATTCAGAGGCAAACAATGAAAGCTGTGTTGATGGAGGCTGCGTGCTGGACCAAGCCCTTCATGTGTGACGTGTTGTTGTGCAGCTGAGCATGCTTGGGCTGGTTGGCTGGGACCTGAAACTGGTGGGGCTGCCACCTAAGTCTTAGGTGTGCAGATTAGCTACCAAGAAGGACCGATCTGATGGGCATAAATTCTGGCCCTGAATGGCTGGCGGCAAGCGCCAGTCTTTGCTAGAGCCTTGATGTTGAGCAACTCAAAGGTCTCACAGGCAATGCTGTAAGGTAAGACGCCTGGACATGCCAGGACTACATGCATTGGGAGGGTAGCCAGCCCAGGCCGTCATGCGGCTGGCTTGATCTTGAGCACCACCACTGTCAGATCATCCCGCGTGCGGTTGCGCTGCGCCTGCTGCACAACAGCGGCAGTCATGGCCTGCGAGGACCCGCCGCCATCAGCGTGTGTCTGCATCACAATTCACATCCGTGTTCTTTGGCCGAAGCATAGCCTGCGGTCAGACACAGTGCAGGACATAGGGGTGCCTCTGCCGCCCAGGCACTCAGTCGAGGGGCGTGAAAAGCTGGTGGGCGGCAAAGGCCCAGCAGCAAAAGTTGCATGAATGATGGAGCGGTGTCCTTAGCGCAGTGGTGGCAGACATCCACAACTCTGACTGCTCCTGGGGAAATCACCTGGAGTGCGCAGCCCAAGGCACCCTCAGCGTCCACCACATCCCACAGCCCGTCACTGGCCATGAGCACCAGCGCCGAGTCGCAGCGCCCCAGGCGTACCACTGGGCTGATGTGGGGCTGAGCTGACAGGCCCAGGTCCTCGTCCTTCAGGAACCTGCACCCGAAAGGCTATCAAGGTTGCTGCAAGAAGTCTGCAGCCACATGGCTGACGTCCACATGTGCTGGTGCCTTGCCTGCCAGCAGCTGATGGGTGCATTAAACAAGGCGGGGCTGTTGTTGCTCTGCTGCCTACAAGTGCATCACTGGTGGCTTTGCAGTGACTGCGCCCCATGCCCAGCTCACCTGTCCCCCAGGCAGCGCGCCAGGTTGAGGCCGTACAGGCGCGTGCGGTCCGAGCCCAGGTGGATGCCCATGGCAGCCAGGCGCTCCCGCTCCAGGGGATTAGTCAGGCGATGGTCTGCTGTCAAGGGCTGGACCTCGGCGCCTGGCCGCAGCTCGCTCACAAAAGCGGCGGAGTCCCCTACGTTGGCCGCCTGCAGCAGGAGGATGCATTTGCCCTGTCAAGGGCCCGCCAGGACGCAGCTGGTCGCCTACAGGCCCAGCATTGCGCCTCCAGGCAGAGAGTGCTCGGCCACTCAGCCACCCTGGCAAAACCCTGGTTGGATGCAAGCTGCATCGTGCTGCACCCAGAGCCCAGCACGCAGCCATTGCATCCACCAACCAGTTGCATTCCTGCCCGATTGCACAGCCTCAGTGAGGGTGAACCAGGTTTGCAGCTCACTGGGACGCTCAGCAGACGTTGAATGGCGACAACCTGATGCATACCTTCCCAGTTGTTTGCTGGGAAGGCAGGTTCAGGAGCCCACCTGCAGGCAGATGCTGCCAGAGGCGTCCTGCCAGACCAGCAGCGCGGTGGCGGTGCAGCCCTCGTCACTCCTGAGCGCGCGGTCAGTGGCCAGAAACACCTCCTCCCAGATGGCGTCTGCGCCCCTGCCAGCCTGCATGGCTGCACTGGCCTGCCCAATGCGGGAAGCCAGAATCTCGGGCAGTAACGCTCGAGCCTCCTGCAGGGCATGACTCAACCACCTGGTACTGGCTCAGGCAACCTGTTTACCTGACTTTGAGGTGACCCTGTGATCACCTACAGGCAACAGACTGCCGGCCAAAACATGTACACACTGCCAGAGGGGAAATGGCACAGCAGGGTCCTAACAGCGGGCTTTCCCAGGCCTGACTCCTGCTTGAACAGCTTCAGTAACCTTGACCTGAGAACAGTGGGCACAGCCAGGATGAACCGGCTGAGTCAAATGCGTCTCTGCAACTGACAGAGCTGCCTGCAGCAGGCCTGATAACGCGGCGCCTCCAGACCTCCAGCAAAGGTTGCGCTGCAGCACAGGCCCCACCTTGGCGGTGGTGCGCCCACAGTGGCCATCGAAGATGCAGAAGAGCCCCACCCCCTGCGTGCCCCGCAGAGGGATCTCCGCGTGGGGCACATCCTCACAGGTCTGGCTGCGACGCTGGTGCTCGCGGCCGGTGCGCGTCATCACACAGCCCTCCAGGCGCAGGACATCGCTGCAGGCAGGGAGTCGAGGGGTCAGGGTGAAGGGCCAGCATAGTATCTGGCCTAGACACAGCACCAGCATGGTGCCCTCTGGGCGCAGGACTTTGCTGCAGACCAGGGGGGCACAGATGAGCTGCTGCACCACCAGCATGTCAGCTACTGTTACAAGGTTGGCAAAGACTGTCTGGTGCAGGCGTGGGACGGGCAGTTACAGTGAGGGGCCAGCACAACGGACAGCTGGAGTCTGTGCAGGTAGGACAGCGCCTGATTGGCAGTGCCGCGTGATCACCTGAGGCTCTGCATGCATGCAGAGCACGCAGCACATCTCCATAGAGCCTGCCTTTCCCCAACAGGTGTGATGAGGGTGTAGGGGCTTCTGTGGCTGCTGTGCAAGCTGCCCAGAGCAGCGTCTTCACCTCTGCAGCAGCCTGCCGCCCTCAGGCGAGGGGGTGACCGGGGTCTGGGGGTTGTCCTGGCGCTCTTCTGCCACGAAGGAGTCCGGAGCGGAGGGCGGCGTGTGCACGCGCTTGGGCAGCAGGGGCATGTCGCCATCAGCAATGTCCGCTGGCATGTTGGTCACCCTGCAGGCAGGCAGGCAGGCCTCATGCCACGGGCCATGTCCTTCTGCACCTGCAAGCCACAGCACAGGACGCTGGCGCAGCAAGCTTCTGCGTGCTGCCTGCCGGCACGGCACGTGAAAGCTACACAGGACAGGTGCCTGCCAGATGGGCCCTGTGCAAGCAGTGCAGGCAGGCAGGCAGGCAGGCATTGACCGCCGCACCTTATCTTGGTGTAGGAGCCCAGCTGCAGCAGATCATCACTGCTGAGGCGGTGCTCGCGACCCCGCCGCCGGTTGTTGGTGGAGATGGTGCGTCCGTTCAGGGTGGTGCCGTTCAGGCTGCCCACATCTGTGACCTGCAGTGTAAGCTGATGTATGACCCGCCAGTGTGCTGCAGAGTGCTGCCCCCAGGGGAATGTTACTGCGCCTGTTGCACATGCACTCAGCCAGCACTGGTTTGCAACATGGTGTTGCTACATGGAGAAGGGTGCCCAGCAGCTTGTGAAACAGACATGGCAGCAGTCCACCATCTTGCCAGGCTCTTGTCAGGCTGCAGGCGAGCCTGTGCGGGTCACCTGCCAGCACTTCTCAGCTGAGTCCCAGCGCATGACTGCGTGGTGACCTGACACCTCGCTGTCCTGGATGGTGAGCGAATTGTTGTCCAGCCGCCCAAGGGTGACCTGCAGGAGGAGCAGAAGATTGGCAGCTGCAGTGCAACGTCTAGAGCTCCTGTAAACTGTCGCGCAGAGGAATGCCTCCATTTGGGGAGACTGCAGCAGGCCAGAGTTTGCATGCTGGTGTTGAGGCATGGGGTGCTGGAAAATGCCGGGCAGAACAGGTAAGTGTCTGCAAGGGCCACTGAAATCTGGGTCAACCCTGCAGACCTCTGCAGCTGCTCATGAATGAGCTCCTCAACAGGGTCATGCTTCTCTGGGATTTCCAGCAGAATAAACTAGAATGCCAGGCTGTCCGTCATCTCAATGCCCGCTGAACAGCAATTGTCAGGGCCCTGCCTGCATGTCAACTCAGGCAGCAATCATGCGCTGACAGTCGAGTGTTGCTGGACAGCAATGCGACTGGACAGCGTGCAGGGCCGCAGAGGTGACTGGCCCACCTGCACCGCCCCCCTTGGGGTGGTGAAGCTGCTGTCCTGGGCAGGGCCTGCCAGGACGTCCAGCTTGAGCGCCAGGGGTATCTCCAGAGACTCCCGACTGCGCTTGAGGGACTCAGGAGAGCGTGGAGGCTTTTGCTGATGCTGCTTCAGCGGGCTTGTGTCGATCTCGCCTGCAGGGTGAGAGCAAGAGGGCATCCGTCCAAAGCTGAGCTGGCCCACAGCCAGGCACCCTGTGTGCTCAGAGCTGGTGCAGGCTCTGAAGAGCAGGGTGGCTGCAGCCCTGCAACCAATCAAATGCAGCTCTACACTGCTTCCAACCTGCAGGGTCTGTGCGCCAGCGGCTCGGCAGATGACATCTAGCATCTCCGCAGCAGTTACAATAGTGGAGAGTGCCCCTCCATGCAGATCAGCAGAGTTAGCATGAGTGCACATCATCGCTTGGGTCACCTGTGCCCTCAGCAGCATCCTGGACCGCCTTCAGAAATCGTGACCCTATGGTGGCCTGCCCATCCTCGACCCAGGGGATGGCAGCTGTGCCCGGGGGCCCAGGGTCATTCTGGGCCTGGCTGGAGGCCGCAGGCAATGCTGCTGTATCAGCAGAGCCTGCCTCACCAGCGTCCTGCGATGCCGCCGGGGAGCCATGCTGCTGCTGCTGCAGCTGCTGGGCCAGCAGTAGAAGATCTGGGGAGCTGAAGCTACGCGTCTCCTGCAGGCATGATTGTTACTTGTGGCCCCGCATAAGCTCGCTGGCAGCAAAAGGGGGCTGCACTTGCTTGCGGCGGGAGTTCGCTGCCGTCAGGCAATGTCAAGCAGAGAACCCACCAGTATGCTACTTGACAGCAGATCCACCTCCTTGCTGCTGGATGTTGATTTTGCATGAGCACGGGCATCCTGACGACTAGCATTGCAGCTGAGATGATTGCCGCATGCACAGATATTGCCTAACCCCTGCTGCACTGGAGGGGACAGGCAATCCAGCTGACCTGGAAGGTGGACATGAGGCGCTTGTCAGAGGCCAGGGCAGCAAGCGCCTCAGTCAGGTCACGTGCCATGGGCGTCCCCGTGGAGTGTCCCGGCGTGTCTGGCTGCAGCAGTTGCGCCAGCACGCTCTGCGTGGGGGTCTCCCCCCTCCTGACTGCCGCACTCGCGTCAGACGCTGCACACACAAGCTGGTGCTGAGCTGTGCCGTGGGCAGCGGGCATGTACACCCAGGTGACCATGGCAGGGTGCAGCAGCCCCACACGCTGGGATAGCGATGCTGGCATGCCCAAACTGCGGCAGCCACTGTGGAAGGGCGTCCCCGAGAATGCTCACCAAACTTGGAGGTTTGCACCTCATTAGCAAACAAACTCTGCAACATACTGGTAGCTGGCAGGCGCGCGTGACTGGCGGTCAGATCCAGGAACAGGTGACGTCGAGCACTCACCTGCGCTGGGGGACCGTGCCTGAGCAGCAAAGAAACTCTGCAGCACGCTGGCAGCCACAGCAGAGGAGGGGGTGACCACGCCACCGTTTGCAGGGGGCTGCCTCTCTGCGCTGCTCTTTGACCGTGTCGTGTTCAGCCTGGAAAGCTGCCGCTGAGGTCGCACACGCGATTGGGATTCTGCAAGTGACACTTTGACATGCTGGGAGAATGCACGGCAGCCAGGCAGCTAGCTACGCTTCTCAGCAGTGCCAACACACGGAATGATGGTGCCAGCAGCAACAAAGGCGATGCTTGGGCAGCAACAGAAAAGGTGGCACCTCCTCTGCATGCAGCACCTGACCTGCAGAGTCACTGCCGTCTGTCTCGTCAGAGGCAGTTGCGTCTCCTGGGTGGGTGGCCAGCAGGCTGCTGTTGCTCAGGCGTGCTGAGTAGTCAGCGCTCCGCTTGTGAGGCGCCAAGGCTGAGCTGGTAGGTGGTGTGGCACCCATCTGCAGGGGCAGGATACAGTCAGCCAGTGACAGCAAGCTGCAGCTGCACAGGTTTTGTGCTTGTTGTGGTGATGTGGCACCATGTGCAAGAACAGTATTTGAGGCGAACCTGCATGCTGCAACAGCACAGTGTGCTTGCTTGCAGATCGGCAGTTTGTGTCAGCATGGCAAACTCTGGCTTGAAAGGAAAGGTGCCTGCCAGAGAGCCACCAAGAGACAGTTAAGACCGACCTGCATGGGCGTGTCCCTGTCGACTCCAGAAAGCTGGCTCTGCTGCTGCGGTGAGCCGTGGGGGACCACCTGCATGTCGGGCATGGGAGCCTGGAGACAGGGACATTGTCCAGCAATGCTTGCACAAGACGCATGAGCTCAAAACTCTGAAGATGGGCAAATCTCACATATTGTGGCATGCCAACATGCCAACCAGCAAGGGCTCATGGGCCTCCCCAGTGCCAAAGAGGAGCCTCCACCCCTTGCTAAGGGAGCTCAGCACTATAGCCCTGCAATCCCATGATGCTCTGCCAGGACATGTCCAGCAGCCCTGGCTATCCTGACCCAGCAGGACTCCTCTGCTACCTCAACATATGCTGGAGGCACACTGCAACTCGAGCTCACCTTGCGAATGCCAGGAAAGGACCCCTCTACTGCCTGCTGGGGGCTGAGGCTCCCCAGGCTGGGGGACTTGCTGCCAGTGCTGGAATCCAGCCCAGGCAGCTGCCCAGCATTTTGTGCAGGGATGGTCTGCACCGCCACAGGCCCTGCCGCACAAGGAGACTCCAACGTCTGGGCTGCCTGGCGGTGCCGGGGTAAGGCAGCGGCAGCCTGCTGGGGCCGTTGGGGCGGGGTGGGCATGCCTGAAGGGTTGGCAGGCTGCCTCCTGCCTGGTGCTGAGAACCCTGCAGGCTCCAGAGAGACCAGCTCCTGCTCGTGCTGGTAAGCTGTGGTGCGCTGCTGCCGTGGCCGCTGAGGCCTCTCCTCCCTGCGTGCAATGACACACTACACAATGAGATGAAGCCAACATCAGCCAAGAACAGCCCTGAGCTCTCTGCACGTTCTTGGGCAGAACGTGCAATGGGGGGGCAGTGTTGGGGCCCCTCAACTATACCAACTGGAAAGCAGTACCCTGCACAGCCTGGGCGCGATCGGCGGTGGAATGATGCCCCATGTAGATTCAGAGGCAAGTGCCAGGGCTCACCAGGTGGAGGGGCTGTCCGGGAGCGCAAGCTCAGGCTGCGGTAAGGACTGAAGGGAGTGCTGCTCATCAGGGGATGGTGTGGCAGTGCTATCTGAGTCTGCTGTTGAGCTGCCACTCAGCAGGGAGAGCTCCACCTCAGATGTCAGGGGGTGGCTTTTGAGGCTCTGCAGGGGCAGAGATGCTTATCAGTGCACCAGGCAACAAAGCTTCTGCACGTTCCACTCTGTGATGGTGATGCCATCCTGACGGGCACCAACAGAATAGTGACAGTGCATGCTGCAGATAAAGACGTCTTGATGCTGCTGCTTGATGAATGCAGGTAAGAAACACAGGGCCAAAAAAGACTAGAGGTAGCAGCAGATGCGCATACATGGCAGTTTCTGTGGCTGTGTGTTGCAGTGCAACACATGCCCGGCACCCTCTCAGTGTCAGGCAGCACTCTTCAAGCAAGCAAATGCAACAGGAAGCTGGCAGACAGAAAGGGCTCACATCACTTGCGGTGAGGCCTCTCTGCTTCTGTCCCTCTTGATCTGCCACTTGCACCCTGGCCACTGCCTTCCACAGCAGAGCAATCCCAGCCAGGCTTGCTGCTCGCAGAGCGAACATGGCCCAGGGTTGCCCTGCTGCGTTCCACAGCAGGAAGGCCCCGGCCACAACAACCACACCGAGACGAGAGAGCTGGCTCTGCTGGCCCAGCCTGCCAGTTGTGGTTTCGCAAGGGCAGCCAGGCCCCTGCGATGATCAGGCTGATGTCTTCTGCACGTTCCACTGGTGCGCAGCTTGCATGCCGTAGCCTGGATGGACGCTGACAAGGTTTTTTGGGGTCATGACTCCAGAATCCTCTGCTTGATTCCTCCAGAACTGCCCACATGCAGGCAATTGCAAGGCAGACCAGGGCTGTATTCAAACTGGGCATTGCCCGGGAGGGCTGGTCATGTTCGGCAGCCTGTGTGTCTGGCAGGTCCCACCCCCCAGGGGCCAGTCCACAGCTGCCAAAGCACCTGGAGCCCTTCGTTGAGGCTGGTGAACTGCACTATGACATCAACTACAGGTGGGCTGCCACAGTTGAGTGACAGACGCTGCCCTGCTACTATGTACCAACAGACCCACTGCAGTACAGGTCCCCATCAGACATTCTGTGGCCCCCCAGCCCAATGCAAGCTAGATGTGAGACAAAGATGCAGTGCTCCTGCTGACTTCTGTACACTGCCAGGGCAGCTGAGTCTCATTCCTGTGCAGTTGCTGGACGCATGCTGCGAGCCCTGGATGCAGCCTTTGCCAAGGCCCCTCTCTTAGAGAGCCTCGTGCAGGGTCACGGCTTCTGCGTGCAAGATGTGAGCAGGACTGCTGCTTTCGTCGCTCTCTGGCTCGCAACCCTTCAGTCGTGAGCAGCACCTTGACCTCTCAAACACTACAGGGACAGCGCCATGCTGCAGCAGCTGCGCCTTATGCTGCAGGTGCGGATGTCTCCAGATTTGATGACGGCTTACATCCAGTGGAATGCACACGAGGGGCACGAGGAGGAGGTGTCATACTTGCTCAGGCGAAGGTGCTGATGATGCCTGCAATGATGCCTGCTGCGGGGCACAGACCAGTGCTGACGATACCATTGCCTGCCTAGATTGCAGAAGCAGCTCAGGCAGGGTGGATGCCTGCAAAGGAGACCGGAGCTATGCAGCAGAAACAGGGTCGACCCGTGCCTGCTGGGTGCTACTTGCTCTGCCAGCGTGGTCGATGCAGAATCTCTCCTACTGTGCTGGTTGACGTCCAGGGGCTGCAAACAGCAGGAAGGCATGTTGGACTGTACTGAAAGTCAGCCAGCCCTCTTTGCGCAGGGTCGGCCCAATCAGGCGGGTGGTGGCCCAGGCACTGCGCGCCAAAAAGGTCCCGCGTCTGGAGTTTCGGCAGGACAAGCCAACAGCCGCAGAGGACGAAGTCGATGCTGCCATCGCAGCTGCCAGGCAGCAACTGCTGCAAGAGGAGGCAGACGAGAAGCAGTTCCAGCTGCTGTTGGGGCACGTGCAAGGGCACGGTCAGCAGGAGATTGAGTCCAACCTGGGCACTGGTGAAGGGCATGCCGCTGGTAGGCAGCGCAAGCCTTCTGCCCAGCTGGAGGCTGGTCCCCGGCAGGACGGGCTTCTGCTGCGGCTTCTGTTTGAGGGGATGAAAGATCGAGAGGAACATGGGGAGGCCACTCCAGGGGACATGCAGCTGAGGCATTTGATTCAGGAGTTGATGGCTCAGGAGCCGAGAGAAGCAGCAGCAGCCACCGGCCCGCAGACAGGGGCCTTTGAGGGACATCAGGAGGCTGCTCTCAAGACTGCAGTTGAGACACCAAATGCACAGGACTCTGCTGCCAGGCAGGATCTGCCAGACCAGCAGCTGCTTGCTTTAGTGAAACAGTATCAATCGGAATCTGGGGGTGCTGGTTCATTATCTGATGCAAAATTGCGCAGCATCTTAGCGAACACCATGCATGCACGACTCACTGAGCCAGCCTGATTGCATTTATGGACACCTGCCTTGGGCAAAGCTGTTGTCAACACATTGACTTTGTTCAGAGGAGGTGTTGAAAACTTATGTGAAACACACACAGCCGGAGTCAAGCCTGCTTGCCGTCACTTGGTAGGTTGTCAAGCCATTTCAACAGAGCAGCATTTGTGTCATTGCTGGCCTCATCATGAGGGCAGTGACCTGCATTTATGCTGACGCGCTCAGCCTGAGGGTACAGCTTTTGCACTCTGTCTGCACTCGCTGGGCGAATCCAAGGATCGTTTTCACCTGCAGTTCCGCAGATCTGCGGTGGACGTCATGTGCAAGGTGCATAAGCCCCAATGACTTCAGCAATTGCAGTCCAGAGATGGGTTCAGCAGCCTAAGATGCCACTCACAGCTAAGCCCACAATGTAGGCCTGCTGCATGAGCAGGGCTCACCCCAGCAGAGCAGCAGTGGCATCCCGTCCAGTTTGGCCAGAAGGCTGTTGATGCTGCTGCCACCACCAGTGATGACCCTGTAAAACACTTCAGCTGCATTGGGGTCCTGAGCTGCGCGCACAATGCTTGTGACAAGTTCGTCGTCTACATGGCTGGGGTCAACACTGTACACCTGCAGCCACGGCAGGGGCCGCCTGGAAACATGCTGTGAGCGTGTGCTGCCGCCTGGGTTCTGTCTGCAAGCAAAAGGACGTGCTGCTGACAGCATCAGCAGCAGACTGCCTCAAACATGTGCTGCTGACAAGAGTGGCAAGAGGATGCAGGGGATCTTGGTACATGCTGGCCCCCATTGATGACATGCAGGGGTGGAACCCATGCATGACTAGCCAGCAGCTCTTTGGAAACAGTAAACATCAAGCATGGCCAGCCAGCAGGTCAATGCCAGCAATTCCCACCTGATTGAGGACTGATTTGATACGAGAGGGCTGCTTGGTCAATACAAAACTGCCGTACACGGCAACCCTTTTCGCCAGTGTTGCGATGGGACTCAGAATGGCCTGGATCAGTGACGTCTGGCTGCCAGCTGCGTCAGATGGTGAGGCGTTGGGCTGGCTGGTCACTGAGGGCCTGACTCCCCCAGATTGAGCTGCCTGAGCGGTGGAGTCCAGGGCATCCAGAGCTCCTCCCTCCCGCTGTGAGAGGCTGGCCTGGAGTGGCGCTGTGACCGCCGTCTGCACATCCTCAAAGCGCCCAGCGCCGTTCAGCAAGACAACACCCCTGCACGCAGCCAGACACAACTTCAAGTCTTGCTCAGCCATGACCTGCAACAACTGTGTCAAACCAGCCATGACATGAGGTGGGCCTCTGCGCAGCTGGCCTGACAGCAGGGACGCTGTTCACAAGCCTGCATCGACAAGTGCAACACAGCAGCCGACAACATGCTCACTTGACCAGGTCTGGGTGCAGTGCTGCCACTGCCAGGCTGCTGTAGCCGCCCAGGCTGTTACCAGCTACAGCTGCTGGCTCGCCGATGACCTCCTGGATGAAAGCTGCCAACTGGTCTGACCAGATGCCTGCAGCCACCACACAGCCATGTGAGACTCAGAGAGCAGTCTACAGATCTCCCCTGGCTGAGTCGCCAACGAACCCCCGCAAGCAAGTGCCAGAAACCGCAAACAAGCAGCCGCAAGCGGTGCAGAAGCAAGCAGCCTGCAGCATCCCCCCCCCAAAAGCAGCTGTGCCCACCACAGCCCCCAGGGCAACCAGGAGCCCTCTTGCAAAGGGTGGCTTTGCTCACCATACTGGTAGTCCACTAGAGCTTTGGTGCTCCAGCCAAAGCCCAGGAGGTCCACAGCAAACACGCGGTGTCGCTTTGCCAGCTCAGGGATGTTGTAGCGCCAGTGGTAGGCACTGGCGCCAAAGCCATGCACCAGCAGAATGGGTGAGCCAGATTCACCTGCGTGGCAGAAGGTGATGGTTAGCATAGTTGTACCACTCAGCCAGCACAGGACAGCATCTGGTGATGAACGAACACTTTGGACCAGATGCCAAACAGCAAAACAGTTTTGCTATATGATGTAGCTTTGAAATGTGCAACACGCAGGCCATGCTTGGCGGTGAGATGCAGCAAAGTCCCCATCTCCTCTGATTGTATTTGAGGCCGGTCTATATCAGAAACATGCCTGCTTGAATGTAATGGATGTTGTGCCCCTGCCACCTCCAGAAGTTCCAGCCCTCTGGCTTGTAGGGCAGCCTTACATCCCCTCGTCGATCGCATTCAGAGCCTGCCTCCTGCAGAAGGTGGCTGATGGCCATGGACTTGTGCGCAGCTGTGCCATGAGACAGCTCAGGCCACCAGCACATTGCACACAGCTATCTCATAAATGCTGCAGACCTGGAATATGTGCAAGACCAGCTTCAGGAGTAGAACTCTTCTCCTGTTACACAGGCAGCTCACCACCAAACTGCCAGTTCTGGCTGAACTCTCCATGATTGCTGCCTGGCACACAGAAGCAATGGCACGCTGCTGCCGAGGTGGACAGCTCCTGTTGCACAACTTAGCTCCAGGGTGACTTGGACAGATACTCTTTCTGGGAGCTGCTTGTGCCTCTAGTCTCTGTGCAGCTGCATGTGTTCCGTGTGATCCCGTAAATAGGGCCCCAGCCTTTTGCATTGTGGCCGGTCTGGGAAGTGAGTGGGCCACAGGGTGTCGTGGCAGCTTTCAGCCCAAGAGCAGGATGGTAAATTTGAACGCACATTCGAGAGCGAAGCAAATGCATAGCAAATTGTTTTGAAGCTGTCCACTTGCGTCTTACTGCTCATCACGTCTTGCTCATGCAAAGCAATTGTGGCGGCAAGTACATAAGGACACGTGAAGTCCAGCACAGGTGGCTGCTTGGCTGCCAATACTCTGCTTGTTACAACTCAGTCAATGCCACAGCAGTTAGTTCCATCATTAACCAGCACATTCTGAACACATTGGTTTCATGCTGATCAGTGCCTGGGAATGTCTCTGCAGCAGGCCGGCACGACAGCGTGTCTACTGAAGATTCATGCCAGATCTCATGGCATGCTGAGCAGCGTCAAGGTGTGATCATGCCCACAGGCAAGTGCCAGCATCTCAGCGCCATCTAGCTCGCCTATCATCTCTGCAGCAGGGAGCCGATACTGATGGCTGATGGTCGTCATCATCTGCACCATGCTCAATTGTGGCTGCTGCTTGGCCCACCTGGGAAGTCTGCGCCTTGCTGGTAGCCAAGGCCAAGCCTGCCATTGAGGCCAGAACCCCATGCATATGCTGCAGACACACACAGGTGCTGTGGTCAGTCATTGCTCCAGATGATCAGCCAGGCTGGCAGCCCAGGGGGAGGCAAGCACTGACCTTGTGTGAGGCGGCGAGACATGTCCTGGGTGTCAGCGCTTGTGGGCTCATCTGTGAGCAGCACGCTGTGCACTCTGCCAGCAGCAGGGATGGCGTCTGGGTTCTCTGGGAGGCCGTATATCTGCAGACATGACAGGTGCTCAGCCTTGAAGGCAACACAGTGGCCACAGCTGAAGCAGTGACCCAACAGTGCAGCAGACTGACCTGTCTAGGAAAGTGCACAACCTGCTGTCGGGCAAACTCAGGCCCCAAGCCCAACTGGGAGCCAGCATTCCACCCCCAGCTGAGAACTTTGCCATCCAAAGAAACCGCCAGGTTATGGCCCAGGCCTGCAGCAACCTGCACGCAGAGGTGGACGTGGGCAGTGGTGCCCTGCCTGTCACACTCCCTGGAGGTCCCATGGCGGCGACGCACCTTTCTGCACCTGAGCAGCTGGTGGTGCTCATTCCGCACCAGCCAGCGCAGCACGTCGCTGCTGGCAGTGCCCAAGGGGCGCTTGGAGCCCAGTTGGCCCAGGGAGTTGTCCCCAAAAGCAAACAGGCTGCCATCTGTGCTCAGCGCCAGGGAGTGGTCGTCGCCGCAAGCCACCTGTTCTGCAGGCAACGTGCTCTGGAGGTGGGATTGCAGCAGTTTGCATCTTGAAAAAGCAAACCGACTGTGCTGCCCACGACAAAGCTGGCGGAGGGCTGCAGTCGGTAGCACGCAGAAAGGCTGCCCTGACCTGCTTGATCTGGATGCCTTCCAGCGCAGTGACAGCCTGCGGCTCCCAGACCAGCCTGTCCATGACCGCTTCATCATCACTGTCCTGCAGGTCAATGCAGCTGTGCCTTTGCTCAGCCCGGCAGCCTGATTGTCTCCTGCTTGGTCTGGGCTTGCAGCACATGTCCCACCTACCTCACTAATGGATGCAGCAAATGAATGTCCCAGCCTGCCGTGGCGGGGGTATCCCCAGCTCATGAGGGAGCCATCCTCTGCAGCAAGACAAGGGGATTTGCTGTGAGTAAGGATTGTGTCTGACAGCAGGCAAGACAGCTGGCACACACAGGGCATGCAGCGGAGGCAGGCAGGCCAGCGAGGCAGCCCAGTCCCTCACCTTTCAAGGCCAGCGCATGGCCCCAGCCCGCAGCCAGCTGCCTGACGCCATCGAGGTCAGGGATGCGCTTTGGCTGGTGAGCCTCAGTCACCCCTGGCCCCAGGCCGAGCTGGCCGCGCTTGCTGGACCCCCAAACCCACACAGTGCCATCAGATGTGGCAGCAAAGGAGGCCACACCCGAGGCTGCAGCACTGACAACCTGCAGGCACACTCACGAGCATAAGGCAACACAGGGCCACAGGCTGTGAAATGCCATGCACTTGCTGCTTAAGCAAGCGCATCACAAATTACATCGACAGACACATGCAACGATATGCATGCTAGCTGTTACAAGAGCCAGCCGTGCCAGGGCTTGGGACAGGGTGGCTGCTGCACATGTTATAGTGGCCTGACCTGCAGATGCGCAACAGCCTCCACTTGGGCAGCCTGGGGGGCAGCGATCCTGAGTTGTCCTGGGGACAGGGGCGTGTGCCCAAGCTGGCCTTCCCAGTTCCTCCTGCAGGGCATGCTGCCATCCTGTATGCCCTGGACTGCGCAACAACAAAGGCTGTGTCTGCATGGCGCCCACAAGGACACCTTGGCTCACCCCCATGTCCACAGCTGACCCTGTGCAGTGATTGAAAGGCTGTGATGGGCACCTGCTGCTATCTGCGTCACATCAGGTGGCAAGCAGTTGGCATGCTCAGGCTCATAGGCGTCCTGCAGGTCTGTACCCACTCCCAGAGCGCCCTGCAGAGAGGTATAGTGACATCGAACAACTTGCGATGACACGGGCCGAATGCATGACATCGGTAGTGCTGGCGTCCCCACCTGGCTGCCGTCCCCAAAGCTCAGCACTGCATTGTGCAGGGGCCTGACAAGTCTATAAGGTGAGCATCTGTGCACCTTGGCCAGCAGCATAGGGTCTCATGCAGCAAGCTGTCAGCAACAGCCCAGATCATGAGTGCCCATGGCCTGGCACCGTCTGAGCTGGCAGCTTGAAAGCCAGAGAGCTAGGTCAAATTCATCACGAATCCACAGCATGCCAATATCGGGACCTTGGTGTTGCCGTCCATGTTCACAACAGTGGAGTTCCTGGTCATCTAAGGCATGCCATGCAGTCGCCATGTGGTGGTCAACTGGGTCTCCTGTTCATCCAAGAGAGGCAATTGCACTGGTCACTTCATTCATCCTCCATATCTGAGTAAGGTCACAATCATCTCAAATCTAACATCATTCACAGCAGACTCTCGCATGTTCAACAGGAAGCTCACGACTATAATGCAGCAAAAAGCAGGGCAGAAACAATGACCAAAAAAATGTGTCAACTCACATACAATGATCTCAAGTGGGTACAGCTTCTCACGAACTGTATGGCTGATCTCAGGCCACGTACACCCTCTCACCGTCGTTTGTTTCAAGCGCCAGTGTGATGTTGGCCATGTTTGCGGTCTTGCAGGCGCTGCTAAACTGTATGGGGCCAGGGCTTCTGTAACAGTCAACTCTACTCCACTCCTCCCTCTCAGCAGCAAAGGCCTTGAAAGCAGGTCCGTCAAGCTCCACAAGGGCCTTCCGGATGACAGGTTTGTCCCTGCAGGACCACTCCAGCTTCATTACCAGACTGTCAGGCGACAATCCTGATGATGAGCCCCCCATGGCGACATTGTGCAGGCTGAGCCAGCGTGTTATACCTCATGTCTTTCTCAGCCAAGATTTGGGCCCAGGTGAGCTGGCTGACACAGGGTCGAAGGGCAGCAGCAAGGCACTGCCAGTATTCCCCCCTGCCCTGCCCACCGCGGCCACCAGCCTGCGAGGACGCAGCACCAGTAGGCCTCAAGGCACGGGCCCGCACTCACTTGCCCTTCCTGCGCTCCAGACACATCAAGCTGGTCAGAGGGGTGCCTCCCACGGTCCACTCTTGTGCAGGGCGGCCAAGTTGGCTGACAGTGGCCATCAGGCCTGTCTTGCCCGCCGCAATCAGCGCTGCAGCCGTGCGTCCCAAAGAATAACAGTACCTGCAGGCACCATCACAGCTGCCTTGAATGTGGCAGCATATATGAGACCAGGCCTGGGACAAGCCCTGTGTCCACAACAGCATACTGCACGTCAGCAAGCATTTGGGGCTGAGTGGGGAGGCTTGAAGGGCCCGCAGCGTCACCAACAGGTGAGCAGCAGGCAGCAGCTGCTGCAGCACAGACGCAGCGGAATGGAGCTGGGCCACCCACGCGCTGTCAAAGTTGCTGGGCAGGCTGCAGCGTCCCTCGTAGCCAAAGTAGTGGCAGATGCCATTGAACTTGGCTGAGAAGCTGCCCCCTGCTGTCCGCCGGGCCAGCTCCTCCTCCACAAGCTTCAGTACCAGCTTCTCAGTCTCAATGCGAGCCACCTGCAGACACGTCACACCTCGGCCTAGTCTGCAAGCTATGAGGCCACAGTGACTGCCTTGCAACCAACAACGACACAGCCAATGCAGAGCAAGGAAAGTCTACTTGGAGAGTCCCAACAACCACACCAAACCGACCTGCACATTGCCATGTGGGTCCCGCTCCCGCAGCAAGTCGTCACGGATGCTGGCAGGAAGCAGCCCAAACACCTGCACACCATGCAGGCACGCTTGTGAAGGTTGTGAGCAGAGCAAAACTGTAAAGAGGAGGCACACAGTGCTGGGAAGCTTGCACGGTGACTGCATGGCCTGAACAGCTTCCATAACACAAATTTGCTCAACGTCAGAGCTCACCTTGCAAGACATGGGCGACAGCCTGGCAGCCACCTTCTGCTGGTCTGCCACTCCATCATCAACCAGCAAGTCATTGAGCTCTGAGATGAGGATGCCCATCTCAGGCACAAACTCTACCAGTCCCTCAGGAATGAGAACTATTCCATAGTTGAGGCTGCTTTTGGAGCGCAGCTCAACCATGTCGGCCACCTGCGTCAGGACAGGACTGTGGTAAGCACAAGCTGTCAACCCCCAGCACACTAAGGCAGCGATATATGGCGCCAAGCAGGCAACTTGAAGAGCCGCAATCCTCATCACTTGGGCCTCCGATGGTGGCAGAGTCCAGCAATGTGGCCTCTGGGCTGGCCTGGGGTACCCATAAGAGACGAACAATGCTGCACTTCAAGCAACGGCTTGCCGCCAGCCAAAGGAGCTGGGCAGCCCCAGCAGGTCAATTTATCGGCCCCAGCATCCGACATATGATTGCGCGCGGTGCTGTTTGCTAAGCTCGCTGCAGGGGTTGCTGGGTTACAGGCATGCGCTGCACCCCTTTGTGGCCCCAGACAGCTGCCTGAGCCCTAGCTATGCCAGTGTCCACCTGATTAGTGATGTCTACCAGGCCCAGCTTCTTTGCAGCCACTTCCTCAGAGATGAAGGCGGTCTGGGGGCGCGTCTGCAGGGCGCACTCCAGCGCGATGTGGCTGGCAGCCCGGCCCATCACGCGGATGAAGTGGTAGTACTTCTTTGCCGAGACAGCATCTGCAGCGCAACAGGATTGCCTCTGGTCAGGTGCAGGGAGGCTGTGGACAGGCGGGACTGGCAGGACATCCGCGGCACAGCACATCACAACATTTATCAAGGATGGCTTTCGCTGGGCAGCAGCCAAATGCAGACAGCTTACTCTCAAAACAGAGCAGCGTCTACTCAGCAACTAGCATAGAGCTTCATGTCTGCTCATGCTTTCCTCCAGATAGGGGTCTTGATAACTGTTACAAATGGATACAGCCTGCCCTGACAGCACCATCATCAGGGCTTGCCGGACAAGCACTGGGCAGCCTGTGCCTCACCTGTTGCGATGTTGCCGATCATCTCGGCATAAACCTTGCATGCTGTGTCAAAACCAAAAGATGTTGCCACCTGGAGGCTCTTCAGGTCGCCATCAATGGTCTTGGGCACGCCAATGACGCTGGTCTTCAACCCTGCAGTGATGTAAGGCGGCCGTGTGAGACCCATACCAGCGTGTCGCCCTCAAAAGCAGCATGCAATCACTTCAGCCCAAAGGTCATGCAATTTCACAGGCTTATCCCATACACAGGATCTGGTTGATGAGCTTGAGGCATGGGGTTGGAAGGTGCGATCCTGAAGGAGGCCTGCCCCAGAACAAGCGGAACCTTCTCAAGTACTAATTGAGGAGCACCTTGAACCAGGAAATACTCTGCCAGCACCGCAGCGTTGGTGTTCGAGTCATCGCCGCCACAAACGACCAGGCCGTCAAGCTCCAGCCGCCGCACCGTATCAGCTGCTTTCTTCAGCTGCTCAGGGGTCTCGATCTTGTCGCGCCCACTGCCTATCATGTGGAAACCGCCCTGCACAGATGGCAAGCGACAGCTCACAAGCAAGAGCAAACCATGTGGACAGGCAGGACTCAGATGGCTGCTGATTCTGGCTAGCTTAGTGGCATCATGCGCAGCCTGTGTCCAAACTGCTGGCAGGCCAGCTAGAAGTCAGCATCCGCCTCTTCAAGCTGCTGGGCACCTGGTGCAAAGGGGCAATGTTCCTGGCCCAGCTTGAAACCAGTAGCTGCAGCCCTGACCTGCTGTATGTGAGCAAGCTGATGCCTAACCTGGTTGCGGAAGGGGGCGACTTCCTCGGGGCCCAATATTTTGTAGATGCCATCCATGATGCCCTTGGGGCCGCCCTGAATGCCGTACAGGGTGCTGCCAGGGTTGTGCTGCTGCAGGTGGTCCAGCAGCCCTGTGATCACATTGTGCCCACCTGCAGCAGGTTGATGATGAGACTTGTAGACTCATGCAAAGCTGCCAGATGCGGGAATCTTCTTGAGGCCTGTCACAATTTTCGTCGGCCACAAGGATACGGCGAGTGTCAGGCAGCATGCCAGGTGGCCGCCTTGACACTGTAACAGGCATGGACAGGACATGGTGAGGTGTGCAGAGATGCACCAGGGCTGACCGTCTGGTGTGCTGTGAAGCAGCAGAGCTGCTGGCACAGAAAAGCACCCAAGTCAATGGCAGGAGCTGCTCACCAGGCGCCTGCCCGCCTGACAGCACAATGGCCACCTTGAGGGCACGGCCTTGAGCGCTGCCATGCTGATGCTGGGCAGCCTGTAATTGCACAGAAGGTTGCCCAAAGGTGTTGGGGAACAGAGCTCTAAGCTTGTCCACCTCCCCCAGGGCCTTCTGCTCAGCCCCTGTCACAGCTTCAATACAGCCTGCGACAAAAGAGGATTTGGCACAAACCCATGGATGCTGCTGCACAGCACTTGCTGCTGTACAGGCACGAGTGCCCAGTCTGCTTGCCACAGCGGCTAGAGGCAGTCATGCTTGACACCCACCTTGCAAGGTGCTGGGCATAGGAGGAACATGGTCCAGCCGGCTCCTCTGCAGCTCGCTGTAGTGTGCTGGACCAGCCAGAAGCTGCATCACTGAGCTCCTCTTCCTCTTGCAAGAACCATTGGCAGCCCCGTTAACCCCATTAGCCTGATCTGAAGAGGTCATGCTGTCAACACCCAGGCTAACTAAACCAGTTCTCAGACCATCATCTCACATGCGACATTAATTAACCCACTTGTTCATACCTGACATGCCCTTATCTCAAAAAATGTCCTGCCATGACCTGCCATGCTATCCTGACATACCATGGTGAGCTTAGCCAAGTCCACAGGTGATCACCTGATTCACACAATGCCGTTGGGGAGAATCATGGTGCAGTCAGTCGAATCAATTGTTCAGACCTGAGACGCCCTCATATGTTTCTCAACGCACAGTTGGCATTTCATAGCATCACCTTCCCTGAAGTGCTGCCCAAATGCTGCTTCACGTGCTTCAGTTGTGAAAGGGCTGAACACTAACATCTGCAGCACAAGAATCAAGCATGCTCATTTCTTGGACTCTTTGCCAAGGTCCTTCCCATTTGCTTTGTCCTTATGAGTGGAGCCTTTGCTGCTTGCTAGGTCCTTGGCCGCAGCTGACTCCTGCAAGACACGGGCTTGGCAGTTTTTGAAATGCAAGAAGTCATGGACAAACGACCTGCAAGATGCTCAGTCATGTCATAATCTTAAGCTCTAGATTTGCTCATCAGTGCCATGTTCCCTTTGACAAAAGCCTTGAACACAGGTCAAGATGTAAGTGTCGTGCCCACTGGCCAACAAACACTATTGACGGTGCGCACCCATCTCTGAGGGCAGAGGCCAGCCTCACCAATTTGCCATTCTCCAACGCCTTTCCATCCCCCTCCTTCTGCTGCTGCTCGTGCCACATACGCTGCTCCTTGTTGTCTATCAAGTTGTGCAGCGCCAGCACCGCACGAATCATGGACGACAGGTAGACGACCAGCATCATGTCATTGGACTTGATGGCAAAGGAGCGCACAAGGGAGTCCACGCTCAGGTTGGGCAGCAGATTGCAGACGTCCTGAAGCAGGTGGCACATAGAACTGATAGCAGACCTTTCAAACGCCAGCTTGTGAGGGAAAGGCAATATGTCAGCGGCTTGGTGTCAGCTTGTGAGAGGCACATCCTGCTGGCACATCCTGCTGGTTCAGGGCAGCGGCTCTGGTGACATCAAAGGTCCACTCAGGACAGCTTATGCGCAGTTTCAGCTTGTGCCAGGAGCAGATACCTGCTGCCAAGGCAGCAGTGTGCACAAGCCAGCTTGCATGGGGCAGCAGCTGCCAATAGCGTCCCCACAAAGCTGCACCATAAGCGGCCTGTGACTGCAGACCCCACAACAGGACGGTTGTCTGAAGGCAACATGCTGCATATATAGCTTGATGGCAAGCAGAGCCGTTCTTCACCTGGAGCTGGTACATGATGTCATGGTTGACGGGCAGCTTGCCCTCCATGACATACTGCAGGTACTGCTGGATCTCCAAGAGGCGGGACTTGAGGCCATGAATGCCGTGCACCATGCGGGACATCTCTGTGGCCAGCGTACCCACAGTGCTGTCCTTCACATCTCGGAGCAGGTGCTCTACACCTGCAGCCGAGAAACAGACGGCGTGAGTGTGCATACCAAAATCATGGGGGCTGTGCGTGTGCAGGCCAGCCTGGTGATGTGCAGGAATCAATGGAACACAAGTGCCTGTAACCAAGGCCACTGCAGAGGCATGCAGGTCAGCTGAAGATGAACAGCCCTTTAGAGGCAGGCTGTGTAGGGCGCATGTCCAGCCAGGAATCCAAGCAAGATACAAGACAGAGAGCATGCATGTTGACAGCGGGTGGTACCCACCGATCTCCTCCGCGTCTGTGGCTCCGACCTCTGTGGGCACATTTGTGAACACCTTTTGGCTCTTCTGGGTGCCATCCTGCAAACATGTCAACAGCTGGGTCTAGAGCTGCCAGTGCGCCCTCAACAAGCCCATGTGCAGCCCACTGTCCTGGCAGCATGCAAGACAGTCGGTGCTCCTCAACAAGCCCAGGTCCAGCAGAGCATGATGGCAGCACTATATGGAAGCTGGCGCTACAAGACAAGCCCTAGCCAAGTGATGATGGTGCCAGCAGATGGGCCACTGCGCACCTCCCGTACTTGCTCCTTTGCATAGTATGCTGTCGTGGGGAGGCCATCATCTCGTGGCTGCAGCAGGGGTCAGCCCTGTCAGCTGCGCTATGAAGCACTCAATGCAAGGAGCCTGGGAGGAGACGCCGCAGAGGCAGGTGATGGCCAGGAGCAGCAGGCAATCCACACCTGCGCAGCAAGGCAGTCAGACCGCATGCAGGCAGGAAGGCGGTTGACGCACCTGGACCTCGCAGATGACCAGCAAGGGGTTGGTGCAGTAGCGCGCGAGCATGTCATTGATGTCCAGGTCGTTCCCTCGAAGCCGGGGGCCGGTGCTGTACCACCCCAGCACGCGCTCCCTTGCTGCAGCAGACACAGGCCGTCATTCAAAATTAGGGAGCAGGGCTGCGCTTGGCGCCAGCTGCAATCTGAAAGCGCTGTTGTCTGAACAGCAGCACAGCAGAACCAGCACATAAGAGGTGGCTGCCTGATTCTCGCTCTGAAGCAAGCGTCTGCCAGGCACCAGCCACGTAGGCAGACTGCTAGCGCCTTCTAAAGGAGGGCCCAGCTGCCTGGCACTTAAGGTCAGGGCCTCAGCAGCAAATTGCAGTAGCTGTGCTCACCGTTAACCTTTTTGAACATGGCGCACATGCTCTCCATGTAGCTGTGGTCCAGGAACCAAATCCTGGGATCACGATCATCCTCCTCAAAAGGCACTGCACAGCAGGGAGTGGGTCTCAGCAAACCAAGCTTTGCACAGAGGATGCCGCCTCCAGCCCCCTGTGCCAGGCTCTGTTGCTGCCAGACTCCTTCCGGGCAATGGCAGCATGGTGCACTGCATTGCAGGCGCAAACCGCTGCACATGCTGGGGAATCCCACGATGCCCTGTGCCCCACATGGCTGTCATGCAATGGAAAACCTTGTCCTTCAGCCAGGGCAACAGCAGCATATGTGCCTTCAGGGCAGGCACATGGCGCTGAGTGCTCACAGCAGCAGGCCTGCACCACCCCTGTGGGCCAGTCTGCTCGGCGGTGCAGCATCCTTTTGCTAAATATCAGCATGGGAAACCACTTGCTGGAGATCATACAATAGCCCCTGCCATCCAGCCGCAGTGTTGTTGCCAGAGAGGGGGTGCTCAGAGCAGCCAAACCTGCGAAGCTGTTGGTGATGTCCGTGCGCCCCTTGTACGTCTCCCCCAGCAGCACTCCCACCACGCGCTTCCGTGTGTCCTTGGCCACTCTGTTGTAGTGGTCCACTACGCTGAGCAGCACCAGGGGGTGCACCACCACGCTGTCCATGGGCTGCGCTGCACTGCAGGGCGCAACTGCTGCTCACAGCTTGGTACCAACGGTATTGACAGGGGGCTACAGAGGCTAAGACTCTGCAAGGCCCTGATGTGCACTCAAAGCAGCAGCAGGAAGCCAGGCATGCTCATGACTGATCAGGAAGCAGCTTTGCACTGCAGGGCGTAGATGTGCCGCGTACTGCTCACAACGCAGTACTGGTGGCAGGTTGCCTGTCATCAGATTGCTGACGGCATTGCTGGGCATGCCATCCGTGCCTACCTGCAACTGTAGCGCTCAGCACAGCCTGCGCTGCCCGTCTGAATTGCACAAAGCCTCTTGGGCTGGCAATCAATAGATCCAGGGGACAGTCTGTGGCAAGCTTGGTGCCGTCTTTGCCAGCCTTAATGTACTCCAAAGTGCAGCTGCTAGACCGCTGTCCTGGGTACCAGCCTCTATGCTGTACAGTGCACAGACAGATCAGGCCAGTGTGTCAAGAGAGCTTGCACTCTCCCTCGTTCAACCCTTGCCAGACCCCCTCTAGTGATTTCGCCAAGCTTGGTTCAGCTCGGCATTGCCGCTGCATTGCGCCGAACCCCGTAGCCAAGATGCTGCAGGCGGCTGCCCGGCAGGCCTGCTTGGCAAAGCATCGCCTGGTGAGCCTCAGTCTCATGCCTGCAAGGACCAGCAGGAATGCAAAGCTTTCCCCATGATCGCAGGTGCCTGGCCTCAGCAGTCTGCAGGGGCGTTGCATGAGCGCAGCACCTCCTACAGCAAACCCCGGTAAGCTGCCGCAGCAGAGCTGTTGCATGCCTGCATTGCATGACGTCGCTGTATGGAGGCAGCGCAATGCTTCTTTGCTGGCGGCATGCGATCCTCATGCGATGAAGATTATGCTGCTCAAGCTCTACTGCGCACACCTTGCTGTCGCTCTGCAGGCGAGGATGATGACATGGTGATTGCTGCCTTCAAGGAGCAGCAGCGGCAATACCAGACTGTGCTGGAAGGCATGAAGGTGCAACAGTGTGGCCTCTGCATTGGCCAGCATGCCCTGATCTGCTCCTGCTGAAGCTGCCAGCCGGCCGTCTGCGTAAGCCAGCCCTTTTTGCCTGCAGGATATCAAGGTGCCGCTGGCTGGCGATGAGGGCGCCATCCGCAAGTATGCTCAGGAGATGGAGAGCCTCAAGAAAAAGGTGTTTGCTGCTGTTGCGCCAAACATTCTGCTGCCTCAGGCACTGACAGAGTTGCAGCTGCTGCTGCTCTGCCCAGTGGATGGAGTTGCTGTTGCCGCGCCTCTGTCTGGCTGGCTGAGTGCAGCAAGGAAGACGCAGCAATGAAGATGCCCAACAACATCTTCCTGCTGCTGCTGCCGCTCTTGCTGCTGCCATGCCTCTGTCTGCAACTGCAACTGTCTCCCACATGCTGCGGTGCTGGATGCTTGCTTGCACAGTTTCAGTTTGATTCTGGCACCTGTCTGCTGCAGGCTGGAGTACCAGACATGTCCCTGGTGGTCAATGCTAAGCTGGAGTATGCGCTGGAGTGCTCAGGCTTCAACGTGCGCAGCTTCATTGGCGCCGCTGCCCCAGATCTGGCTGTCAACGAGTCGGACCCAGTCCTGCAGGACCTGCTCCAGGTGGGCCCAATGCCGTACTGCACTGCTGGAGGTGGGGCCGGAGGCCACAGCCATCAAGGCAATGTGCCAAGCACCAATAGTAGATGTCTAGCTGTGGGCAGCCAGGCTCCTGCACGACCTTGCCCGACTTTAAGCTCAAGCAACATGTGTTCAACTCTGAAGCTCGCATGCAGGCGGCACCGGCCTGAAGCTCTGCATGGAATGAGGGCAGCAGAGTTTGTGCCATAAGTTGCAGCAGGCTGTCACCAGCTGTGCAAGGCACTTTAAGTGTGACGATGAGGCAGTCAAGAAGCTCAGGCCTGATGCACTGCCTGCAGCCTGCCGCTGCGTGAGCAATGCTCATGATGCGTGATGGTCTGCTGCAGGCAGTTGAGGACATCGAGCGGGAGACTGGTGCACCGCTTGATGCAGACAATGAAGATGGCTGGTCAAAGCTGTCGTCGGTGGCCAAGGTGAGTCAGCTTACGCACCAGACGAATTGCTGAGTGTCAGCTTCCTGCACCTGCTGAGGCCGAGACGGTCCTTTTTTGAAGTGCAGACCACAGCTGTCTGCAATGCTCATCACCATGGATGACCAGCCTGCCGGCTCATCAAAGCTGCCTGTGACTGTAGGACATTGAGCAGAAGCATGGCCTCACAGACACCAGAAAGCTAGAGGATGATGCCATCTTTGAGTCGGTAAGGGCCTGCAGCCAAGTTCTGACCACACCGCACACCATTTTCAGTGCAACAAGCCTGGCTCTGCATGGTACACACAGCTGCCTGAACAAAGGAGTTGGGGCCCTCAGGGCCCCCCAGCTGCTGCCTGCAGCAGCAGTGCGCAGCCTCTGGTCCTGGGCTATTGTGGTCTTGCAGACTGACAGCTCACACAGCTGCACATGCATACAGCAGGCGCTGCTGTGCAGCTTCAGTAAGTGCGGGATGCCAGGCAGCAGGGGGTTGGGGCACTGCTTGACAACTTTGTGCTTTTTGCTGTAGTACAAGGCACAGATCGAGCACTTGAGGCAGGTTGCAACAGATGAGATGGAGGCAGCCAAGAGACGAGATGGACTGGAGTGGGTGAATGTCAGCCTGTCAGAGCTCAACCCTAAGCCTGCAATCAGCGCTTAAGCTGCCATCATCAACATGGAACCATCAACAACGGTGTTTTTGTTCAGCAAGCTGTAACCCATTTGAGTGGCAGTCATTTCAGGGGGATCATTGGATCCATTGTGGGCTCATTCAACAGATCCCAAGGGTCCACATAGGGTGGTGGAGCATTACGGCGTGCACTGCCATAGTGGATAAAGTTCTGGCCCCATATCTGCACCATAAGCCAGCATGATGAAGTCATTTGTGGCTCAACAGAAAGAACCAGTGCAACACACAAGCATGCTCAGCAGGGCAAGCACTATGCCTGAAGTTGCAGCAGCAGCTCACCGCATAAATGCCAGTGAATAGGCCAGAGATGATGAGCACAGCTGGGAGGAAGGCCAGGAAAAATCGACCTCCGAGCTTTGCCAACTCTGCCAGGCGTGGCAGCAAGCCCTGCAGCAGCAGCATCAGTGCTCATTGCTGCTGTCTGTGCCATCTCAGCCTCTCCTGCATTGCAATATCAGCATCAGCACCCTCTGCACAACATGTCTCAAGACAGACCCCTTCACTTGCAGCCACACATATGTTGCGCTCGAGGCAGGGACATTAGTAGGAGGTTGCATCAGCAGGACTGTGTCTCACCTCTAAGCCCTCGCTTTGCAGCTGCCGCGACTTCTGCAGCTGCGGAGGGATGTCTGCCCCCTGCCTGCGATCATCTGCAAAACCTGGTGCAGGTGGCAGCTGCTCTCTGTCTGATGTGCTGGTTGCTCCCTGCCGATCTGCACTCGCAGCTGGCGGGCTTGCATTCGACATAAGAAGCGTTGATGGCATAGCACTGAAGGATTGCTGACGGTGCGTGGGGCAACAATTGACCCTGAGGCATGCATAGCCCATGAAGCATGCAA
Organism: Asterochloris sp. CNOR1; assembly: GCA_963969365.1. Taxonomy (NCBI): domain Eukaryota; kingdom Viridiplantae; phylum Chlorophyta; class Trebouxiophyceae; order Trebouxiales; family Trebouxiaceae; genus Asterochloris; species Asterochloris sp. CNOR1. The sequence continues at coordinate 2,262,528 of OZ017746.1, read as the reverse complement.
ACACCCTGAGACCACACCTCTGGCATCAGGTGAAATGCCTCGTCTGCGCAACTCTTTCTGAAACTGTGATTCGGGTGAGTCTGCATGTGACGAGCAGCTCTTTGGCTCAGCTCATACTGTAGCAGCAGCAGCTGCTGCATCTTAGGGTATACCTGTATTGTTGTTGTCATCTTGCTGCGCACGGCAGGTGTGCTGAGACCACCTTCTGCAGTTCAGTTGCCTGGGTCTTATCACAGTCCACCCAGCTGGCCTGCTGCATTGACAAGCACAGGTGCACGATGGCCAGCTGTTTGAGGCTGGATGCAAGTTCCAGGACATCCCTGGACCCATTGTCTGCAGGCTCAAATGCTGCCTGGTCAGGTAAGTCTGGGCTACAGTATGCCACGCAGATCTCTGCTATCAGACCCTGCAGGGTTTCTTGCTTAGGTCATAATCAAGCTTTGTCGGCTGCTGGGTGCAGGCAGGGACCGGGAGCACCATGGGTGCCTACAAGGTGCGCTGATCTGATGTCGTTGGAGCACTGCCGCCGGTGCTGGGAAACAGTGGCACTCTCACCCTTCATGCCATACTATGGAGGCCTGGGGCTGCAGTATGCTCATGGCATTCTGACCTGGCAAGGCAGCCTTTCTGGCGTTGCTTCATTCTGTGGTCTTTGAGTCTGGCGTCAACTTAGCTTGCTGGAATGAGGCGGCCAGCACCAATCAAGTACCATCAAACAAGTCCCTGTTAGCCTTGCTGCAGTATGTAGAGGAGCTCTGGAAGCGGAAGCAGAGCGATGTGCTGCGTTTCCTGCTGCGCGTGCGCTGCTGGGAGTACAGGCAGCTGCCTGGCATCACTCGCCTGACAGGGCCCAGCAGGCCTGACAAGGCGCGGCGCATGGGTTACAAGGCCAAGCAGGGCTATGTGATCTACCGCGTGCGCGTCAGGCGTGGGGGTCGTAAGAAGCCTGTCTCCAAGGTCAGCAACTGGCTGGGCTCCTGACAGCGTCGGCATGTGAGTGCCTCATGCGTGCTGCAAGTCTGCATGAGCCTCAGTGCGGGCCTTTTTATGGCTTGCTGATCTTCATAATGCTCCCCGTAGCCAATACCCATGCACTCCTCCATCTGCGCAGGGAATTGTGTACGGCAAGCCCGTCAACCAGGGCATCACGCAGCTGAAGCCCGTCCGCAACTTGCGCAGCGTGGCAGAGGAGAGGGCTGGCCGCAAGCTGGGCGGCCTGCGTGTGCTGAACTCCTACTGGGTCAACCAGGTGGGCAGGCAGGGATGAAGCTGCATGCATGCTCCGCAGTACCCTCAGGCATCATGACTTGCACTGGGGCAGGCATGCACAAGCTGTGGGTCCAGGTGCAGCAGGCTTTTGTGCCTGCGGCATGCAGATTGGTCTGGCATGAGGAGCCCTCTGGGAGGAGCAGCTGCAGCAACGCCCCCTGCTCTGCAACCGCAACACTGCATGCCTTCACAGGTCAGGGGTTGCAGGTTGCCATGCTTGGTGCAGCCTTTACTGCAAGGCTGCCCCGCCTGGCAGATGGCAAGGTGCTGTTCCCAGATCTGATACTTGTGCTGCAGGACTCCACCTACAAGTACTTTGAGATTGTCATGGTGGACCCCCACCACAAGTGCGTACGCAAGGTGGGCGCCATCGCTGGTCTGCATTTGTTTTGGCAAGGCAAAGACTGCAGCTCCGTGCTCGACTTTGCCAGTCAAACTTCATGCAAGCTGCTGCTGCAATGTCAAAGGCCCAAGCTGCCCCAGTCATGCTGCATCATTTTGACTGCTGCAGGACCCGCGCATCAACTGGATTGCAAATCCTGTGCACAAGCACCGTGAGCTGCGCGGGCTTACCAGCGCTGGCAAGAAGTACAGGGGTCTCAGGCACAGGGGCCACGCCACCAACAAGCTCAGGCCCAGTCGCCGGGCCACCTGGAAGCGCAACAATTCTCTCAGTCTCAAGCGATACAGATAGACAGCCTCCTCTTGGATGCTCGTCTGTGTGCTGTTTCATTTCTGCACAGCCTGCTGAGCTAAGACCATCAGATGCAGAGCTGCAACATCCAAGGTCTAGGTCACTATCTGTCTGACAATGTTGACTTAGCATGCTGCCGTCCGATGTCAAACCGGGTATCAGACCGATAGCGTGATGGATCCTTACAGCGGGGACAACTTGAGACCTGCTTCCTACAGCACACAAGCTCGGGCCATCATTTGGTTGTGGTAGGCCTGCCGTACTCTGCAGCAAGCAACTTGAAAATGTTACAAAACCCTGTTGGCTCTGTTGCAGGTTGGTGGGGCTACGGGATGCAATCTGCCTGCATCGCTGTGCTGTCTTTTTTGTGTATGACAATGCCATCCTGGTGAGGAAAGGCTGTGTGAGCAGCCCCATGCCTTCCCAAGACCTCTTGTCCCATGCTGGGTCCATCCTCCCGCTTACCGACTCAAGCTTGCTGTGCAGAGCAAGGTCCTCAAATGCTTTGTGCTCAACGGCGTCATCTTTCTGGGCAGCACTCTCATGCTAGAAAATGTTGTTGACCCAGCAGCGAGCTGGATGCTGCACGCAGCACTGGCAGGTTCTGCCAGCGATGGCTTCGTGTTGGGCGCCATCTCAGTGCTGCGGGCAATTTATACCTGGCTGTGGCTGGTGCCGGCCTATGCCATCAGCTTCCTAGTGAACTGCCTCTGGTGAGTGGACCCCCAAAGGTGTGAGGATGCCCCAGTGCACCCTGTGATCGCTTGCAGGGCAGCCTGCCTGCCAGTCTGGCCTATGCAGTGCTTGCTCTGGACGGCAGCATCAACCTTGCAGTGTGGGCGTTGACCAATGCCAGTGCCTGGTGGGCGCCTGCAGCTGCCCACAGGCGCAGCCAGTGCACGCAGTCTCCCGCTGACATGGGTGCACTCGGCCTGCAGGTATCAGGAGATTGCAGACATGGCATTCAAGGTGCTCCTAGTGCACTGCATCCTGCTCTTGCTGCCTCTAGGAGGCCCTTTCCTGTCTTAAGGCTCGGGTCCTGCTGCACCAGGTCATTTAATCTCCAAAGCAGGTTGAGGCCAAAATCCTGCTGGCCCTGATGCATGCCCACACAGCAACAGCGCACTCCTATGCGGTCTGCAGGTGCTGCAGTCTCGTGCAGTGCTGTCAGGCAGCCAGCAAACCCGGAAGGTTTTGGTAGCCAGCCCACAGCCCTGGAACCTCCAGATTGGGCAGGAGGTGCATCGCGTGGTGCTGTTTAATGTGTTTTTGCTACAGGTTCTGGCAGTTCGGCATGTACCATACATTGGTGAGGGCTTCCTTGCTGCCTGTTTTGACCCCAGTCGTGATTTGTTGTGGAGCCTTGTCTGATGCCTGTGTGTGAGCGTCGGCTGTAGCCAAATGACCTGCGCAACCTGCCTGATCATCTGGGGAACAAGACTGACTCTCAGCTGCCAGCATGCCTGCTCAGCATGCCTGTCATGTGTCATGCCTGCAGCACCTCCTGGCTACTGCTGACCCTGATGCAGGCCCCCTTTTATACTTCTTTCTGTACTCCTGGCTGTATGCCTTCTACTGGCATGACTACAAGTGGAGCCTCACCAACTCCCCTGTGCGCAGTCGCCTAGATCTTTTTGAGTCCCACTGGGCCTTCTTTGCTGGTGGGCCTGCTGCCCATGCAGTGTTCTGTCTCGTGCAGATCTGTATGCTTGGTCAACTAGGTTTCAATGGTGTTGCAGGCTTTGGCAGCATCTGCATCATCCCTCAATGGTTCTTTTCATTTCTGCACAGCGAGGCCATCATGGGCATGTTGTTTCCTTTGTTTGTCCTGGTTGCCTGTGATACAGATCCCAGGCGGCAAAGCAAAGCAGGTATGGGCGGAGATTGCTCCGTTCTGAGCTACCATGACACCAAGTTTGGCATGACCCATGCATGCAATGCCTGCAGTTGTCAGCCGGGCAGCAGAGCATGGCGAGGCCTTGATACTGCCACAGCTGCCAATATTCAAAGTGGCAGACGCGGCCTCCAGCATGCTCATAACGAAGCATCATGCCATTGTGGCATCAGTGCAAAGCCTGGGTCGCATAGCTGATCATGTCATGGCCTATTTCAGACAGACTTTACGCCAGAGGCAAAGACAAAAGGGCAAGCAGGCCCTATAGAGCGAGACCCTTGCTTTTCAGTTCAGCAGGCCTGTCAAATGCCAAGCCACTTTATGATTTACACAGTCATTGAGTTGCGGGCTGGGGTCTCTGCTCCATTGCCTGACATTGCTGGCAGCGCTTGACTGTCACGAAGGATCCAGCTGTCTGCCCTGTGAACAGGGCCCCTACGCTTGGTAGGGCTGCCATCCTCAGCTTGTCTGTCAATGCCATAGTGCTCTGCCAAGCAGTCCAAGACCTCATCATTGCTACTGGCGAGCATGACACCACGCAGCTCAGCAGCTCCAACAGTGCCATGCCCCACTGCTGACTTGAGGAATTCCAGGAGAGGAGTGTAGCAGTCCTCATAGTTCACGAGAATCAGGGGGACAGGATACGCACTGCAGGGCACAGCTGCAGTGTCAGTCCCTCACTTTCTCTTTAGGAATGGGGAGGCAAGAAGTGCAGGGGCAGCTTCACAGGCTGTGGACTGCACACTGAGGCAGCAGTGCAAAGGTGTTGTTCTTGTCAGGAATGTGGTAGATGGGAGGCCGACCTTCCCAGCTTCTTGAGCTGTGCCAGTGTGAGCAGCTCGAATAACTCATCCTGCACCCAGCCAGTAGCACACCTTGTCTGCTGACACAAATTCCAGCAGGCAGGCGGTCAGGCAGCTGCCGCCCTGCTGGGTTCCACACCAAGCTCACCATCGTGCCTAAACCCCCGGGCAGGAATAAGTATGCCGTCCTCTCAGATTCCTTAGTTCTTACGCCGGCATCAGTGAGGGCAACCTGCAAGGCATGGCCCCTGCATAGCCTCCATACATATGCTGTGATGGCATGAGCAACAAGCGGCCACCCACTTTGCGGGCGCTCAGAAATCGACAAAACGTGCTGCTTTCAGGTGAGAGGTACGAAGCTGTCCGGACAGTGGTGCCAGCCTCTCGGGATATCCTGATCCCGCCCACAGGCATGCCGGCAGCCAGGGCACCTGCAGAGCAAGTTGCTTGAGACCACAAGCACTGGCAAAACCACTACAGCTTGGCAGGCTAGCTTCCAGGAGGGATGACTGCTGCACTCCTGCTGAGTGCAGGGCACTGCCAGCACAGCTCACAGAGGCAGCCAGATGGCATGCTCACCTTGCGAAGAGGCCTCCATCATCCCAGGCCCACCACCTGGACACAGCAGGAGGTTGATGAGGGGCTAGATGAGCAGTCCTCAGCTTTGCCAGGTAGTTTGTGGCCACCAAAGACAACCGTGCAGGGGCTGCACAAAGGCACCCTAGGGTTGGGACAAGGTTAAGCAGCCACTGCAGGGCCGGCACAGGGCCAGGCAGCTCCAGCTGGGCCAGACCTGACCTGGTGGCGCCCAAGACAGTGGCATCACGGGGCTGCACACTGTCACAAATGCAGGGTGCTGCCGCAGGGCCAAGCAGCTCAAGCTGTGACACGCCTGACCAGGTGTTGCATGAAGCCAAGACATCTGCTCAGGAGCTGGCACCAAGGCACTTTGGGGCTGGCACACGGTCACAAAGCTGTGTTGTGGTGCTGGTGCAGGGGCAGGCAGCTCAAGCTCAGCCATACCTGACCAGGTGGTGCACTGCAGTAGCTGGGCCACCTGGCATCCCAGCTCTTCTGCCCGCGTCCAGTGGGGGGAGCTCCGCTGCAGGCGGGCACTGCAGGCGCAGCAGGGAGCAAGGTCACCAGATGCGAGGCAGGGTGTCAAGGGGGAACACTCCATGGCTGTGCTTGTGCTCAAGGCAAGGCCAAAACATTGAGAGCACGGGACGAACTGCCATGGCACACACACCCCCTCCCAGCATGGCACTGAAGGCGCAGCAGCTGGTAGGGAGTTGCAGCTGCAATGCGCGAGCGCAATACCACACGCCGAGAGGACAGGGCCCACCTGCCGTAGTACACAACACCCCGTCCCAGCTTGGCAATGAGGGCATAGCAGTCCATCAGCTCCTTCTGGACAGCCATTGCTGAGTCCCTGACCACGGATGCAGCCAGCTCCCCATGCAGCCTGCACAGTTGGGGGCGGTGTGTCCTCAGTACCTGTTGACGGCCTGCTTGACCAACTGGGAGGAGCCTTCATAGCTGAGCTCTGGGGGGCGAAGACAATGCCACTGCTGCTTGATGAGGTGAACAATGCCCTGGGCCAGAATATGAAGCAGGGAACAGAGTGCAAGTGCTGCGGGGCGCTAGTGATTTCTGGGGAATACCGTGTGGCTGAGGTCAGCTTTGCGATAGGCATCAATCCCTGATCTTTTATCGAACCGACGGGACAGTGAGCCCACGTGGCAATCAATGGCTTCCACCGTCAGGGTCTGTCTCAGACGTCTGGCACTCAGGACCAGCTCAAACAACTTGACTAGTGAGCAAGGACAAATGGAGCCCACCTAAAGAACAGCCACTGAGCTTGATCATCACCAAGCATGTGGCGTCTGGACCACAGCGAAAGGTCTCAGTGAGCCCACCTGGCAAACAGCCACTTCCACTTTTCCGCGTTCATCTCGGAGCCCAGCACCTGTACAATTGCCCCGCCTGCCAAACAGCCGAGCTCACAACAGCGCTGCAGGGAGCTGTCCCGGAGAAGGCCATACATAAAGCCCGCCGAGAACAGATCGCCGGCGCCTGCAACACGAAGGCCCGAGCTGACGTTGCGTCTGCCCATGGTGAAGACAGCCAAGCAAGGTGCAGATCACAGGCACTGCTCTCTGCCACATGCATGTCATAAAGCATTGTGTATCCGCAGGGGCACACATCATACAGCAGACAACATGAGGCTGCTCAATTCTATGCGGCCTCTGCGGCACAGACGCACAGCATGATAGCATGCATTTCTTGATCTGGCCAGCCTCTGCAAAGCAGTGGCGGTGATACATGAGGAGTCAGACTACACCTACAGAAATTGACAGCACGCTGCACTACAGACAGGCTGCACTGCAGACATGTGGCGTGCAAAATGCTGATGCGGCCAGCTCCATCCCATGGCTGATACAAGCAAACCATCGCCTCTTTGAGACGCACACGTGGCAGCACGCCCTATGTCTGACCTGTGGTGTCCACCACTTGCACGCCGCTACAGGCGGGCATCAACAGCACCTCTGGGTGGTCCTTGCTCTTGGCAATGCACCCACGCTCGCCCAGGGTGACCACTGCGGTGTCGCAGTGCTGCGCAATCAGCTGCAGCGCCTGCTCCACGCGGTCACCGCTGCCATTGCGGCTGCGCTCCCCGCCCGCATGGAAGCTGCGGCGGGGCTGGGCGGGCGAGCTGCCAGCCTCTGTGCCCTCCAGCAGCTCCAGAGCCTCGTCCTGGACAGCGGCATGGGTCATCAGACAGCAGGCATGCTTGGCAGGCCTGGTGGCCCTTGTGCCGCCCTTGTGGGCCCGCTGATTTCCCATGCGTCCTCCACCAGCTCAAGCTCCTCATGCTGCGCAGGGAGCGCCATGTGCCACAAAATCACAACTTTGTGGGAGTGCAAGGTGGGACAGGACAGGCACAGGTCAGCCCAGGGCTGCCTCTCCAGAACCCTGAGGCATCCCTGAGACAGCCTGGCACAACGCCTCAACGTGGTGAGGCAGGGAGGCCCATCCTCCAGTCAGGCAGGGCGGGCCCCAAGACAGCTGGGCATGGACACTTCTGCAGCAGCCACGCTCCCCACCTCATTGCAGATGCACAGGGAGATGTGCTTCCCCTCCAGGATAGCCAGCAGCGCCCGCCGGAAGTCCCGCACCACCTCAAAGGAGGCCAGATCCAGGGATACACGGCACCCTTCCGTCACCGCCAGCTCGATGGAGCGCTCCAGCAGCTGTGGGCGGTGCAGACAGTAGGCGCTGCCCATGTACCTGCAGGCAGCACTGTGCACAATCTGCAGAAAGCTCTCAAGCCGTGCAATCTGGTGGGAGCGGGAGGGTCACAGAGGGGTCTCTTCCGGAGCACAGGGAGTCCAGGCAGGAGGCGCTGCCTATGTACCAGCATGGAACAGAGACTTGACAGCCTCATGTTGAGTGGGTCACAATGGCATGAAGCTGCAGGATGCATTGCAAGGTGCTTGGGGTCGCATTCTGCAGTTGAGGAGGAATAGGCTACATACAAGTGGCACAGGCCACCTACAAGGGTGGGGCTAGAACTCATGGGCTGCGGTGTCGACCTGCACACCAGCGAGAGCCTCTGAAGTCATCAGGGCTCAGATCCTCCGCTGCCAGCCGCACAGCATTGCTCAGGCAGGTTCGCATGGTCCGCTGTTTCTGGTGAGTCAGGATGACGCAGCGCCCTGCAGCGAGAAGGCAACGACTGTCTGCTGAGCAAGAAACTGGCTGGCCTGGTGGCCTTTGTGTCCTGCTCATGCATGTGGGCAGCAGGGCACCTGCATTCTGGCAAGCTGCAGGCAACGGTGCAGGGGGCTGTCCTGTCAGCTCTGCTTGCTGTGCAGCTTTGGCCATGTCCACTCCAGAGATTGTTTGTGCTTAGCAGGTGCGGGCTGGTAAGTCTGGTAAGAGCTGACCTGTCTCGCCTTGCTTGACCCGCAACTTTTGGGTGCCCACCGAGGAGCGCCTCAGACTGCTGGCATACATTGCTCCCCACTCATCTGTGCCCCTGGCTCCGATCTGCAGCACCAAGCTTTTGGGGAAAGGGTGCTTGAGGTGCCTTTTACAGCAAGAGCAGCTTCTCTCAACAAATGTGCCTGGCAGCATGTGAGCTTGGAAAGCTAGAGCGGCAGGCACAAAAGCAGGCTCAGCAGGCTCACTATATCGCAGCGGACGCCAAACCCTGAGGCAAGACCTGCAGCACAAATGCCTGCAGCTCAAGGTTGGCATCCGCATTTGAGCGATCACATGCAGCAACATTGGCAGCACATGGCCCACCATCTCAGGGCCAGGCACCACTTGTGCACACATCAGTGCGCACCTCGTATCGTGTTTGCAGCACTGCCACCAGCCCTGCTGCTGAATTCTGCCATCTCTGCCAGAAGCTGGGATATCTGCTCCCTGCTCACGCGCTTGCTGCCTCCCAACTCTCCATCTGTAATCAGGGCCCTCAATTCGTCCTCTGTGACAGAGCTGATGTGATCCATGATGGCGCCTGCGGCCCAAAGTCAGTCCGAAAATTGCATGACAGCAGGTGGGATCAGCAGTGAAGTAATGAGATTGATGAGATATTCCTGGTGGCGTCAGGAGCTGATCAGACCATTGCAGGACCCTGACCAGACCATTGCAGGAGCTGATCACAGGTTTGGGGAACATTTTGCCAATTACCTGCTTGCAGCGCGACCACTTCGGGCCCATCCTGAGCTTGTGCTTGGGAGGCCTCAGCTGCTTGCTGCAGCTGCTGCACACCCTCAGACAGCCTGAAGTCCATGCCAGGCCCTCGGCATTTGGCCCTTTCTGGGCCAGTCTGACACTACATGCTGGGCAGTTATATTCTGCAGGTTTGTGGCCGAAATCAGCAGCCATCTGCGTCGGATCTGTCAGCAGGACAGGCCAGCTCTGAGTGTGCTTGTGTTGGACTGCAGATCTGTGAGGGGGACCCTGTCGTCCCTGCCAGCAAGGCAATAGCAACTGACTCAACAGCGCCTCTGATTGATGAGCGCTGCTCAAACCTTATTTGGGCGTGCTCCACTGCTGTGCAGGCTTCAGGTACCGAGAGCAGGTGAGATTGTGCCCTGTGCCATGGCTTGCTGCTGGCAACTGCCCCTGTGCCGGCACAGGTACAGACTTCAGTGCTGTCTTCATGCAGTTCGCCCACAAACAGGGCGGCGCCTGCTGCATGGTGGTGCAGACTTGAGGCAGGCTGGCACGCTTCCAGGTGACTGCACAGTGCCTGCTCAACCAGACTCAGCTCAGCTGGTAGTGCTCAGCATGCCGAGCCTTGCCGCCACGAGAGCCCAGACAACCCACATGTTTTAGTTGCAGGATGCAGGCACTGCCGGCGACAGGGCAGATTGCCTCTGGCCGTGCATGCTGCAGCAGCAGCCACTGTTGCCAGAGAAGGTACAAGCCGCTGTTTAAGTGAGATGCTGGTCTTGATCACGGTCAGCATTCAAAGGCAAAGTGGCTGCTGCAGAGGTCATCACGGGCAAGCCTCAGAACAATGTCACAGACAACATTTTCCAGAAGATTGGTGCTGATCTTCATAGGTGACCTGGCAGGGCAATAGATTGGACGCTCAAAGTGCAAGCCGACCGCCACCTTGTGCGGAGGCTTTCGGTGCTGCTTCTGCTGCTTGCGTACTGTAACATGACATGCCACCGTTGCACAGGTAAGCTGGCAGGCTTGCATGCATGCATGCATGCACGCACCCCCTAGCCACTGCCTTAAATGGTTTCCCCAGCTCCGCCCTGACTCTCTGTTGCCAGACCAAGGTAGCACATGAATAGGCGTTGCACCTCTGTGCAGGCAACCAGGCGAATCCCTGCTGTGCAAAGACCTGCGTGGCCACTCCAGATGCAGCGGCCTGGCCACCCTACCTCAGCCCTGTGGACCAGAAAGTAATTGACATTGGCTTGCTTGTGTCTCCCTGTGCAGGCGGCCTGGCCACCCAATCTGCATCATCAAGGATGCCATCATCAAGTACTTTGAGGAGAATTCTTCTGTTTCCTTCAAGAATTTTGACCACCTCTACCCTATAGTATCTGCAAAGGCAGTGAGTGCCCTGATGATGGTTCCTGCCGTGTTTTCAGCTGCGATGAGAGTCGCAGTGACTGCATACACCGGCCCTCTCCCCTGTCAGCCCCTGATTGGACAGGGCATTGTGGCGGGAATGTGATGGCTGCCTGAGTCTGGTCTCCTGCAGCAGTTGGCCTTCCTGTGCATCACTGCTGGGCGCAGGAGCTGTCTCAAGTTGCAAGATCTGCTGCAGAACTTTGATGATGTCCTAGTTCCGGTAGACCATGTCAGCAGGTCCCCCAATGACACGTACTATGTCGATGCTGAAACGGTGGGTTTCTGGCGGCGATGCTGACTGGATGCATCAACACATGCTGACCTGCTGCAGCACCCTGCTCATGCTGATAGTGTGCTTTGTGCATGTCTGTTGTCCTGTGCGGTGCTATTCCTCCAGCAGCCCTCTGCTTAAAGGTTGCTGGGGGCTGATAGGCACAGCCGCCATGCAGGTGCTGCGGTGTCATACCTCTGCACACCAGGCAGAGCTGTTGAGGAAGGGGGAGACCCATTTCCTAGTGACAGGCGATGTGTACAGGTGAGGGGCCCAATTTGCAGGACCAGCACCAAGAAAGCAGCGCGAGGGTGCTGCTGTGCGTCCCTGGGGCTGAGTGACACCAATGCCTGGCTGTTCAGCAGCCTCACATTCTGTGGAGAGCAGAGCCGCATGTCCGTGCTGCCAGATCAGATGCCCCAGGGGCACGCTGCCAGATGCAAACAGCTCATCATCACTGGCTGCCTGCAGGCGAGACTCCATCGACGCTTCCCACTACCCTGTGTTCCACCAGATGGAGGGCGTCCGGGTGTTCTCTGACGAGGAGGTCCAGGCCTCAGGCATGACGGGCAAGCAACTTGCTGACCAGGAGCTGCAAGAAACCCTGCAGGGCCTGGCAAAGCATCTGTTTGGTGAGGGCAGCAGCTGCCGTCTTATGCAGCTACCGAATGAAGCGCAGCACTTGCCAATCTTTGCGAGCGGCTTGACGGTTTGAAGGCCTGGACTGGTGCGCAGGCTGCTGTCAACTTGGACTGCCTGCTGCATTTGCAGCATTGCAATTGCATGCAAGCTGCTGCCTCAGTGCACAAGCTGCTGCTGTGCAGGGGATGTGCAGATGAAGTTTGTAGATGCCTATTTCCCATTCACGGTGGGCACACAGTCAACATGAGCGGGGCAGCAGGGTCTGTCGTGCTCGTAATTTGCACTGCATTGCGCAAGCAGTGGCTGTGAGGGGCAGCATCGCAAAGGCACAGGGTCTGTGACTCTGGGCCCACTTGATGACCTGCCGCTCCGTTCTGACTTGCTGTAGTCACCACTTTTGTCCTGACTGAAGCAGTTGTGGTGTTCACTGCTTGCCAATTGATGAAGGGCAGCCAGAGCCTTCATGGCAGGTCTGCGCCTGCACAGCTGACTCTCTCTGCGCCATGCTCTTCAATCAGCTAAGCTGTGTGCACTGCTGCGGCGACAGGATCCCTCCTATGAGCTGGAGATCTTCTTCCAGGGGCAGTGGCTAGAGGTGCTGGGTTGCGGGGTGATGCAGCAGGCCATTCTGGATGAGGCTGGCCATACGGCGGGCAGGCAGGCATGGGCCTTCGGGTGAGCTTCACCACGCAACTCATTTGAGAAGGTCATCAGGAGGCCCGCCTACAAAGGCTGGCCAACCAGGTTGGCAGGCCAGGGGATCACCCTGTCCACTGGCTGCACAAATGCACAGCAGTAGTTGCTGGCAGGGGCTTCCTGCCTCTGTAAGTGTGGGGATGCAACTGCTTGCTAGCTGCTCCCTCACCCAAGACTTTGGGCGTGGCACCCCGGTCATGCCTCTGTTCATGATGACCGTCGGTACAGCCCTGCTCACAGCAAACCACCTGTGTGCTGAGCAGCTGCAGCCCATGCTGCAGGCATCGGGGTCCCCAATGCTGAGGCATCTTGCAACCTGCAGGCTGGGGCTGGAGCGCCTGGCCATGGTGCTGTTTGACATCCCCGACATTCGCCTCTTCTGGTCCAACGACACCCGCTTCACCAAGCAGTTCAAGGATGGCAGCATGCATACCAAGTTCAAGCCATACTCAAGGTGGGCTGGCTGGGCCGTGACGCATACAAACTGTTGCTTGCCTCAGCGCTCTTTGCTCAGCATTTCTTGCACAGCAGGTGCAGCAGCCATGAATGCAGCCTGGGCTCTGGACACCTATAGCCTGATATCTGCAGGACCTTTGCATGGCCAGGCTGAAGGTCTCTTGATATTTGTGCACCCCTTGCCATGTGCACCATCTCCATGGCTCAGAAGCAGTGCATAAGCAACTCATCGCTGAGGGAGTATTCTGCCCTCGGCACTGACAAGAGCATGTCTCTCCATTGTGCCACATCTTAGCCTTTTGCAGTTGACATGACCCCTGCATGGGTCAGGCAGAGGTATCCTGGCTGTACCAGGGTAGCTGACAGGCTGCCTGATGCCGGCTGCCATCTATTGGCAGTTCGTGGTACATGCTTTACCTTTCATGCACTGCTTCTCCAGCAAAAGTCCTTGATACTAGGTCGGTGATGGCACAAGTTGCTGTGGCAGCCCTGTTCGAGGAGCATTGCTGGTGCTTTGCTGAGACCAGGCTAAGAAGGCTGCCCCTGCAGGTACCCTCCTTGCTACAAGGATGTCAGCTTTTGGCTGCCAGAGGACGGCTCGTTCACAGAAAATAACCTGTGCGAGCAGGTCCGCAGCATTGCTGGCGACCTAGTGGAGGAAGTCAAGCTCATAGACAACTTCACCCACCCCAAAAAGGCAAGCTGCGGTGCTGACAACAGGCGCACATCATCCTCCTACCCAGGCAATGGCAATACTGGAAAGATGGCTCCATGCAGCTGCAAGCCGCAGGCCACAGGCAGCTGCAGGGTGTTCAAATGCCGCAACGCCGTGCAGTGCATCATTTCGTGCGCATTGGGCGTGCATGGGTCGCAGCTGAGCCAGCGCCACTGCCCCTGCAGAAACGCACCAGCCACTGCTACCGCATCGCGTATCGCAGCATGGAGCGCAGTCTCACAGATGATGAGATCAATGACCTGCAAACCAAGACACGGCAGGTCCTGGAAAAGCAGATGGGTGTGGAGCTGCGATAGCCATCTTTCTGCATGTTGGCTTCGTTCAGGAATTGAACAGTATGCAACATTTTTGGTAAAAGTTTCCTTCATCCCAAGCTGACATTCATGATGGAATGCAGCAGGAGATAGATGCAGTTGCAATGCTTAGAAGAAGGGCCTGGCGGGTAGCTGACACGCCTCTGGACCATGTGGCAGATGTGTGCAGCTGTTGTCGGTCGGCATCATAGTGATGCTGCGCAAGCTCCTGTCTCGAACGGTCGTCTGCGTGAGTTGGGAGACCATGCGGAAGTAATCGAGCCTGCAGGCGGTGTACAGCCTGCTGACCCAGGAGACACTGGTGGCACCAGAGATACGGCTCAAGCTGAGCAGGCAGGCCACTCATGGTCACGCAGGTGAGTTTTAACTTTGGTTCTCCTCTCAATTCAGCCATATGTGCTTACAATGCATGCACCCACATCTCCCCCATCTGCATCCTGCCTTTCCTGCCAGGCCTCCTGGTGTGAGGCAGCATCAGCCGCCTTGTGATGCCCTCATGCACGACTGTGTCAACTCCAAGCCCCTACCGTCACTGCTGATCTTATTCATTCTGCAGGCTCTCAACCAGGGTTCAGCAGGCCCATGCATCACACACGTACTTGCTGCCCTGTAGGGATTGGGCATCAGCTTACCAGACAACCGCAGCTGAGCCAGAAGGGTACTGGCTGGAGGTAGAGGGCAGGCTGCCGCCTGACCTGTGCGGCACATACTTCAGGCAAGCTGGCAGTGATGCTTACAGACTGGCTAGCCAGAGCTGGGGCAGCGCTGTCCGGCAAAGTCCCTATCTGCAGCCCTGGGGCTGACCTCGGTAACTTGCAACGCTACGGGTGACCTTACAGGTGCCCTGTTCTGTGCATCGGCTCCCTGTGCGGACAAGGTTCTCTGTTGCCGAGTCCCAGGAGTGCTTCTGAACCTGTCAGGACTGAAAAGGGACATCTCCCATCGCACCTAGAGCCGGAGGCAGCACCATGCTCAGCTGCTCTGCCTGATCTGCAGGAATGGACCCGGGGCCTTTGAGGTTGGCAGCCAGCCAGTGGCCCATCCCTTTGACGGGCAGGGCCTGGTGACCAGCATTGCAATCCGGGATGGTCGTGCCTTCTTCAGATCGCGCTTCGTGGAGACTGCAGAGTGAGCCTGACACAATCACCACGCACAGCCTGCCATCAAACTGACCTAGTTGGGCTCTAGTTTGGTGCTCGTGGACAGAGCAATGTATGGTTGGGGCTGTGCTGCAGCAGCACTTCAGGCCCTCTCTGGCATGCAGCCTACATTCTGACCTCCAGCGTGCTACAGGTTCGAAGCGGAGTCCCGGCAGCACCGCCTGCTGTTCCGCGCCACCTTCGGCACCCAGCACCCCTCCCAGATGGCCAACCTACTGGACATCATCCCCAAAAATGTGGCCAACACAAATGTTCTGGTGTGGGGCGGGCGCTGCCTGGTCCTCTTTGAGGCGGGGCAGCCCTACAGGTTGGATGCGCGCAGCCTGCGGACGCAGGGGGTGGATCTGCTGGGTGGGGCCGTCCGGCCGGGGGTGCCCTTCGCGCTGGGGACGCCCGCCCTGGACAGGGCTGCAGGTCAGCGCCGCGCTGCCCTCCCTGGCAGGCTGCTCTTGGCCACTGGTCAGCCTTGAGCACGCTGCTGCTCCCCGGCCTGTTGCCCCAGGGGCCTTGGCCGGGTTGCGCACTGCAAGGTGCAGATCAGCCAGGATGCCGCGTGATGCCCTGCCCGCCAATGCTTTACTGCCAAGCGGCCCGTCTGCCCTCTGAGAGCCCCCCCTGCAACCTCATTCCCTCTGGTGCCTGCAGCTGCGGTGCTGAGGGCAGTGGGCGTTGGCAAGCACCTGCCAGGCGGGCTGCAGCTGGGCGGTGATGCTGTCACTGCCCACCCCCACGTGGACCCGCTCACAGGGCGCCTCGTGCTGTACAGCTACCGCATCAGGCTCGGGGCTGCACCTGCCAGTGCAGCATGCAGTGCCGGCCAGCAGGCACCACAGCAGCCCTGCTGCCAGCCAGCAGGCAGTGCTGACCTGCTGTCCAGGCAGCCGCAGCGGGCTGGAATGCAGCCGACGCTAGATAGGCGCGCAGGTCGGGCGGGGTGCAAGCGCAGCCGGGAGGGGACGCCAGAGGAGGGGGGTGGGTCACAGCAGGGGCCCGCTGACCATGCCCCTCCCCAGGGCACAGGTGCCTGCCGGCTGGGGCGGCCCTCAGGCGCCCTGAGCTGGGCGCAGGGGCTGGGCCAGCTCACCACCGAACTTACCTTCCATGAGTTTGACCAGGCAAGCCAAGCTGAGTGCAACAGATCCCAAAGGCACTGTCGGGGCTGCTCTGCATACATGATGCATCAGGTATCTGTATCAGCCTGAATGCCACCCAGGCTGCACCAGCCACCTCTGCTTGCAGCCTGCACAGCTATGCTTGTTTGGCACCTCGCGCATTCTTTGCGAGGACAATTACAGTACCTCACAGCCATTGTGCGCGGTGACTGCAGGATATGCAGCTAGTCAGCCAGACTGTCCACTCCCTTCCGGGCTACGCCTTCCTGCATGACTTTGCTGTCACCCCGCAGCACTATGTGGTTTTCCAGAACCCTGTACACCTCAGCCTGGCGCCATTCATCCTGGGGCAGCAGGCGCCGGCACAATGTGTGGACTGGGCAGAGGGGGAGCCCATGCAGGTGGGCACCCCCCCTCTGCGCTGCACACAAGCTCTGCCATGGGGCCGTGCTCACCACCTGCTGACAGTCGTGTTGCATCGCAGGCGTGGGCTGTGCACCCAGCTGCACTGCAGCGCGTCACCAGTGTGGCACTGAACAGGCTCTGCTGCGGGGCGCAAGGCCCAGCCTGTGGAGGCTCCCCCTGTGTGCATGAAGGCACTCAGGCAGTGCATCAGCTGCAGGCTGCAAGGCTGAGAGTGGCTGGGGCACCCTTCTGCAGGTGCACCTCGTCCCCAGGCCTGGCCCAGCTTCAGATGTAGCACAAAAGGCTGCTGCAGGCTCTGCTCAGGCAGCAGCATCCCCTGGCAGCGCTGCTGGGGGCCACCCAGCGCAATGCAGCAGCGAGCCTGAGATGCCCGCTGCAGGCGGCAAGGAGCCTGGTGCTCCTCAGCGCTTTAAACCTGCTCCAGGAGAGACATTGCTGCTTCAGGTAGCCAGTCATGCCAGGCCATTACGTTGGCGCTGCAGTCCCATGTCAACGGGCCTGATCATAGAAAACACAAGGGTGCTGTGTCTGTTCTTCAGCAGCCTGAGCTGAAGAGCTCATGATCCTTGGAGCCTGGTATCCCCCCTACATTGCCCTGGGAAGCTGCAAATCCACTGTGCTGCACTCCTAGCTGCCTGAAGTGGCAATCGCCAGCTTGATCGGCAGACAGATTCGCTGGGCTGTGGCACCCAGCACCACAGGTGGCTTATGGCAGGCGACTCAGTGGATGGGCCCTGCACCGTCTCCACTTGTGTGCCTGTTCGTGCAGGCTGAGCCCGGCTTTGTCTTCCACCATGCCAATGCGTATGTGGAGGACGGCCATATCATTGTGGACTGTGTGCGCTACCCGCGCCTGCCCGATTTCAAGGGCTGCCGCAGCCATGGGCACACGTTTGTGCAGGTCAGTGCACCTGCTCTGCAGTGCAACGCAGGACTGCCATGTGACCTTGCACTTGCGCTGAGCAGGCTCATCCAGACAGTGGCCACCCCACTCTTGCCCAGAGGATGGCCCGCCTGCTCTCGCTTTGACTCCAGCCGCAAATGAGCCAGCAGAGCTGTCAAAACTGCTCAATTTTTTGATTCCCCAGGCTCGCTGTGCAGACTGTGGAGCCGGATGCTCAGCCCATCAGCCAGCTTTGGCGCTACATCCTGCACCCGGGCAGTGGGGTGGTGGAGGACAGGCAGCTCTTTCTGAGGGCACTGGAGTACCCCAGCGTCAACCAAGACTACACAGGTGGGGAGCCTGCAGCACCTGTACAGCAGCTTGCCCCCAGCTTGCAATGTTCTGAGCCCTGCAGGCAGCCCGCCAGCCACTCCTCAGAGTGCGTAGCTTGCTGCATCAGTGTGCGCCCCAGCCTGCAACATGCAAACCCCACTCTCAACACTATTGAGAGTGCAGGCAGTCGTTGTGCCACCACCAAGGCGCCTGCTTGTTGCGGCAAGCTCAGGCTGAAGCCCCTGGCGCTGCTGCAGGCCGGCGGCACAGGTACATCTATGCTGCTGCTGCGCTGCATCCTACCCTGAACAGACCCCAGCAGGCGCTGGCCAAGCTGGATGTTGACACACAGCAGTGCCAGATGTGGACCCGCGGGCCGCAGTACTATGTGGGCGAGCCACAGTTTGTGCCACGCGCCCGGAGCTTCGCACCTGCCCCTAGGGGTCAGCTCCCTGAAGGCAATCACTCTCACCAACATAGCAGGAGGGCTGTTGGGGGAGAGGCACCAGGTGCTGTTCCCAGCAGCCAGCTGCCCAGTGGCAGACCCCACCACAGTGGCGCAGCAAGGTGTCCATCTAGTCTGGCACCCTCCACAACTGCTGCACTGGCGCCCAGCAGCCAGCTGCCTCAAAGCAGCAGCCGGCAACCCCTAGGGGTTGCAGCTGAGTGTCCTGCTGGTGAAGCAGGGGGCGCTGAGGACGATGGCTGGCTGCTGGCGATGTGCTTTGATGCGGCACAGTGCCTCACCGAGCTGGTTGTACTGGATGCTCAGCAGCTGGAGGCTGGGCCCATTGCTATTCTGAAGCTGCGTGATTTTGTACCTCACGGACTCCACGGCAATTGGGCTGAGGAGTATCTGGGCCCCTTGTGACTCCTCACCTGGCTTGCCCCTGGCAAGCTCCTCTGGGCTATTGCCATTTGACTTGAGACTGATACATGCCTGTGATGTAGCTTTGGCTTCTCATGTTGTGAAAAGCTGCCTTCCTGACAGCCTCTGCTTGCCTGCTCACTGCTATCGCAGCCCCTTCTTGTCAACCCCTCCCTAGAGTCAAACAGATTGCCTTTTGCTCCTGATGTTATGAAATTCAATTTGCACAGATGAACACTCCTTGCTGTTTAAAAGCACTGAAATTGCATCACCACACATGGTGTGCCTGACTCATTGAGAGCAGAAAGACGGCCCTGCAGCATCAGGGAATGCTGATGCTGCAGGCAGAACTCTTGACGCGGTGAATGGCAGTCAATTGACTCAAGTGCTGCTGTGTAGGCTTCGCTTAGAGATCAGCATGCGTCCAAGTGAGTTGGGATGACCTTCCACGTGCACTGAGGGAGCGCAGATGAATCACCCTGCTCAAAACGTTGGTTTCTCAGGGTGGACCCCCCGAGGGACTGATTATGCCGCACCCGCACTGGTCTCAAACAGTCTGGCTTGTCTGGTGGTTCTGACTGCTACTGAAAGAGAAGAAGAATCTGTGCTCTGCTACCACGATTTGGTTGTGTGTGCCGGCCCCATGCTGCCCCGGCATGAGATGGCCCCCGCCGCTGCAGCATGGGTGCCCCCAGTTCATTGGTATGCGGCGCAGCCGGGCTTGGCGCATAAGCGCCCCCTCAGATGCTGGCACCGCTGTGTGCCTGGGTCACTGGCTCTCAAAGAGGCTAAGGCACATAGGCAACCCCTGTCACTGCAGGTGCCCCGCCGTGCCAGGATCACTGGCTGCCGCAGCTGTACTCCCTGGTCATTGACTCTCTGAAGACTGGCTGATTTTCTTGAGGATGACTGTCTGCGCAATGGGCACCATATCGGCCGGCCCTGTGATGGTAACTTTGCGGTCGTTGGTGCCAGGTAGCAGGTCGTGCTTGTCGCTGATGCGAATCTCCACTGACAGGCAGCTCTTGAGCTCCGTGATGACCTGCCCCCCCTTGCCAATAATGGCGCCCACCTGCAGGCAGAGGGAGGTGGGCGCGTTCTAAGGCTGCGGCCAGGCACCGCCTGCAGGGGGTCTCTGGAAGCAGGCAGCTCTTGAGATGCTTGACGAATGAGCCGCAATGAAAATCTGGGCCACATAGACTGCAGGGGTCAACCCGATGGCTGGGCGCAGACGACAGATACTTGATGCAGCCATGCCCTGGCAGCGTGCAGTAGCCCTCTTGCTGATGATGGGCCCACCTGCCCGGGCGCTGGACAGGAGGATCCAACTTGTCAGCTGCCAGTTCCCTCAAGCATGCCAATGCATTGGACCCCTGCCACTGCTGGCACCCACTGACAGGCACTGGCATGCAGCATATGCCTGAAGGTGTGGACACAGGCGCCTGCCCATCAGTCGCAAGCTTCTAGACACCTACTAAAGATGCTGCTTAGTGGCTGCATCATGTTGCCATGCATGCACGCTCAAGGAGGGGCCACAGGCTGCGGCTGACGGAGAGCTGGCGCTCCAGGCTTTATTCACTCACTTCCGATGACTCCCAGCTCATGGCACTAACATGCACATTGCCAATTTAGTGTGATGCTGTGCGAGCTACACACCCTCCACAAACAACCACCTACGCCCCGGCACAACGCTGAGGTGTGCACCTTGTTGTCGGGGACCGCAATGCTGAGCTCTGTCTGGTTGCCCCCCAGGTGCTTCATTGTGCCAGCCAGCGTCGGTGCCACCGCTGCAGGCGCCTGCAGGCTCAGGGGCGGCCCCACCCCGCCACTGGGCCCTGCTACTCCTGGCGCAAGCGGCCCAGCGCCCTGCAGCCATGACAGCAGGCGTTGGCGAGGCGCAGCCGCGCACAGCGTGCAAAACTTGACAGGATGCCAAGCAAGTGTACAGCTGCACGGTGCCTGGACAGCTGAAGGCTACAGAGCAGATGCAGGTGGCGGCAAGCACGCAACATCAAACTGCAGACCAGACGGCGGCAAACAAGGTTCACGAAACTGCAGAGCAGGTGCAGTTCCAGCACCTTGGGCCAGACAGCAAGTGCATTCAGACCTAGCTTGGAACATCATGCTGCTAACCAGGTGGCTGAGCGAGGGTGCAGAGTGCAGCTGGCCTGCTCATTGAGCCACACTCAGTGGTAGGGAGCATCCTGGCGCAGACAGGTGGCCCCACCTGCAGCCCTGACAGGAGCAGTGCCCCGCCGTTGAGTGCAGGCGCAGGCCCCTCAGCTCCCGGCTCGCGTGCGGCGCCCCGCTGGGAGGGGAGCGTCAGTCCACCGCCAATGCTGACCGAGTTGGAGGTGAACTTGGAATAATTGGGGTTTTCAGCCAGGCGGGACAGGATGAGGGCCACGGCGCGCATTATCTGCTCCAGCTCACCTAAAGCCACCACAAACTCACTGAGACACCACCTCAGGGCAGCAGTCCCCAGCATGGCAAGGGTGAGGCACACTGGACAGTCTGAGACTGCAGGGCTGCCTGCCTGCAAGGACAGGAGGTGGTTCAGGTCTGCCCTACACACTTAGAACAGCCATGAGGGCGCTGACTCAGCAGCCTGCAGAAGCTGCTTGGGTTCGCCTGCAGCCACAGCAGACATGCAGACCTGCTGCCAAAGGGAGGCAGGTGAGCCAGGGTAGTCTTGGTGCTTGCAAGAAGGGCTGCTGCAGCAGAGCTTAGCAAGGCAGCGACATAACCCAAACGCCACATTCCAGCGGGGGTGAGACAGCTGGGGCAGAACGAAACCTCTGTCACCTGGGTGGCTATAAACTCTACAAACTGAGCATGGCTCAACTATTCACAATTGCCAGGCACTCACCACACTGTCTGCCGACGCCCCGCCAAAAGGTTCGGAACTTTTGATACAATCAAACACCTGTCGCAGCACCCATTGTGTGATCTGGGTGGCCTGTCACAGGAGTGCTTCTTGAGGTGCTGCAGCCCGGGTGTGCCAAGCGTGTGCCCTAATTTCTGCCCTGACGGCACAGTCACGAGCATGACCCACCTGCTATCCTGACGATGCGATCAGTAGCTCCCCGGGGGATGCGGTCCTGGGGAGAGACAGTAATCTGGGCTCTGCTGTCCTCAGCAAAGCTCTTGATGGTGGCCCCCGCTTTGCCCAGGATGCTGCCACAGAGCTGGCTGTGCACCAGGAGGCGCAGCTGCATGGCCTTGCCATCCTTGGTTTGCAAGCTGTCTGAAACATTGGGCTCGCCCCGAATCTTCCCCACGATCAGGTGCAGGGCTGTGAGCACCTGCAGGAGCAGCAGGGCATGCACCAGGAGAGACAGCTGGGGGTGCACTCAGCTGTGAGCAGCTCTGCATTAGCATTTCAACACGCTGCACATGGCCCAAGCAAGGTGTATGCACCCAAACAGCCTGGCTGGCCCCTGAATAAAGGCCAGCAGAGGTCTCTGCAGAAGCTGCCACAAGAGGCTGCCTGTCTTATGACCTCAGCGAGATACGGCCACAAGCAAAGGCTTGATTGGTTTGGAGGACGCAGCACAGCCTGCAGGTCACCTGGTTGACAGGCCCTGCCACCAGCATGATGCGGTCGCTGGTGCCAGGGAAAAAGTCATTTGTCCGCGATAGCTGGATTCTGGCACTGGACTGCTCCTGAAACTCTGCATGCAGGGACGAAGCTTCAGATGAGGAGCAACTGACCACCTGACATGATGAGCACTCGTCATGCAGCAGCAGCCAGGGGCCCTGTCCCTGTGACTGCAGAGTAGATTATCAAGCCAGACTGCTGGGCATGCAGACTGTGGTAAGGCACTTCTCTGCAAGCCTGCGGACTCCAGGCTACTCAGTCTCTGCTGCAAGTGCTGCGAGGGGCCGCCAAGAAACATGACTTTCCCGCATGTGAGATGAACTGCAGCCCTTCTGCTGCAGAGACTACACTGTGGATGCGCCCCTTCTGCTTTGCTTGCATGAGCTTAGGGTGTGGTCCCGCTACAATCTGGCGTCAGGCCAATCACATGCATGGGCATATGCATACCTTTATGGTGGCGGCATGAAGTGAATGCAGTGCACTAAAGACACCGAGACTCTGGAGGCAGGCTGTTCTGCCAAAGCAGGCTGGCACAGGACCTGTGCTCCAGCCAATGTCATATTCATGCTGTGATTCCTGAATGGCTTGATCTGGACTTGCCCGGCCCGAAAGTCTGCTCCAACCCGCTGACAGACG
This sequence comes from Asterochloris sp. CNOR1, assembly GCA_963969365.1. Lineage (NCBI taxonomy): Eukaryota > Viridiplantae > Chlorophyta > Trebouxiophyceae > Trebouxiales > Trebouxiaceae > Asterochloris > Asterochloris sp. CNOR1. The sequence goes on along the minus strand of OZ017746.1, from coordinate 2,239,626 downwards.
GCTTGACATGGGTTCCTCGATCGAGGCTGCCATGGGCAAAAAGGCAAGGCCTCGCCTGAAATGGTGGCGCCCCCTCTGCCAATAATACTCCCAGCTGCGGCGTTGGACAGCAGCCATCTGCTGGAGACCTTGCTGGTCGCTGCCACAGTGTGTCTAGTGCCAACCGGACCATCTTCATAGCCGGGCTCCTGCAGGACCTCCTGCTCCTCGTCCATCTGGCCAACAGCCACAGAACCCGGCCTAACAGGGCCCGGCCTAACAGGGCCCGGCCTAACGCCTTGCCAGTGTTGGGGTTGCTTCCTTTATCAATTAACAGCTGGTCAATGCTGCTTGCCGGCTGGTAGGGTTCCGCCCTTGATCGGATCCGGTCGCAGCTGCATGTTCATGCGATATGTCTCTGTTACCATTTTGCACCTTGACCCTTGCGAGGGCATTTGTCAGCCTTTCAGAGCGCATAGCTGAGCTATGCCAAGCATTCCGGTCTAGCATGCATTGTGCAATAATCAAAGAAGTCGAGGCACTACGACCTTACTGACTGGAATTTTGATTGCTACCAGGGGGCGGTGTGCATGCATCATGGTTGTGAACTCAAAGCAGGCGCTTGCGACAGTTGGGCTCCCCGCAGCAGCAGAGCAGCTTCCTATCAGCCACTGAGTCCTCCACATAGCCTGCAGAGCACCAAAACCACTCTTATCTGCTGGTTGCTCCTGCTTGGTGCAGCCAATGCTGTGTCAACGAGCTGCACTGGCACCTAGTGAGGAGGGCAGCCCTCACCATAGTCGTAAGTCAACTCGCTGGCCCTGGAGATGAAGTCTGTGCTGAAGAGTGCCACCCGATACCTAAGTGCGCTGCAGCCCTCTGTAAACACCGTCTGGACGGTCAAGTTGCCGCTGCAGGAGTGGTTGATGAAGCGGGCCACATTGCCTGCAGGAGGAGCAGGGCAGTCTGACAAAGTGCCTAAGTGGCGCTTGCACCTGACTGCAACAGGGCAACAGAGACGGAGGCCAAGACGTTCTCTGGGCAGCTCCTCACTGACTGCCTGTCCTGCCCAATGTCTACTGACTTCTGACAGCTTGCTTGCTGAGTGCTTCAGCTGTTGCAAGTCCGGCCAGGCATCTGCAAGCCAATTGTTTGCCTGCCATGCCACGCAGACAGAGGCTTGCACCACCAGCAGTCGCTACAGCGCACCATAGTGCTGAGCGTCCACTGTCAGGTGGCCCTCTGCCCTGCCAAATGATGGGATGCGACCCACATCGATTCTATCTGCTTCTGGGACGCTGCCTTCGTCTTGGCCTGCTGCATCCCGGCTCTGACTTGTGAAGTGGTCCTGCACCACAAGGAGAGAGATGTCTGACCGGCAGTGAGTGCCCTGCACACCATGAGCATGCTAGCAATTGAGGAAAGCTGTGAGACCCCAACAACATGGGCTGCTGGCAGGCTGTGCAAGCCTGCAGCCAGCCAAAGCACTCATTCCAAACAATCTCGATGCTGCTGGGAAGGCAGGTGGGTAGCGAAGGTGAACCATGAGCACACATGCAGACAGGCTGACATGTGTGTGCAGGGCAAGCTCAGCGTGAGAGGTGGCAGCCACTGCTTACCATGTCAAACAGGTACGAGTCACTGTCTGTCAGGTTGCTCTGCAGGCAAAAGAGCACAGGGTGTCAGCGCACCCCTCCAGCCACAGCCACAGGGCTCTGCTTGGCAGACACAGTCAGCTCTTGCTCAAGCTGAAGCTGATTAATCTGCAACTGCCTGCCACACACCCTGGGCTATGCCTACCACACTCTGCAATGCAGGACACCCAGCTTCTGCTTCGAGCGCCCCTGCAAGCTGCTTCACTCTCTGTACCCAGCTGGGCCCATCAAGCATACTGGTAACTTTTCAGAATGATCGTCCAGGGCAGCTGTGCACCAAAAGCAGGTGCGCCCTCAACTTTCATGTCAGTCAGGTTCAGGTGCTGCTGTTCATCCCGCTTCACACAACAATCGCAAACAAGGACCCCCACAGAGCTGCCACGCAGTCAAGCAGCCAGCTGCACTCACTGCTTCGCTATCAGTCAGGATGAGCCCAGCGTAATCGCACACAAAGCTGCCCACAGGTATGTCCACCAGGCAGCGCACGCCCCACCCCTTGCGCTCCGTCTTGAACACCTCCAGGGGCAGCCTGATGCCACGGGCGACCACCCTGTTCACACGGCACTTTGCGTTGCGGCAGGCCCCCCCACACTGCAGGAGGTGGGCGGCTCCATGTCACAGCAGGCACTTCTGGAGGAGGGAGACATGAGGGTGCCCTGCAGGCGGGACGGGTGCAGCCAGGCTGCCAGGGCCTGGCTGAGCTGCTGGGCGCATACCCAGGGTCAGCAAGGTCGGTGGTCACATGCGCCTCCTTGGCAACCCCTGAAGGCTGGCAGTTTGGGGCTGCTGCCAGGTCAAGAGTGAAGTGAAGCCGCCTTAGAGCCCTCTGAAACCAACTCTAGGGTGCCTCAGCAGGCGCTGTCATGCGGATTCCTTTCCTTGCGTAGTACGCAGGTTTTCATAGATGCAAAAAAGGGCACAGGGGGCTGCATTCTGCAACGCACAGGAAGGCACCACAAGCAATGCCATCCCCCTGGGGCCCACCTCATACAGGCCATAGCGGCAGGTCTGGCGCAAACACCCGTCCCGTGTGTAGTGGTCCCCCTCCCTGCCGCGCTGAAGGCCACACCCATGGGGCTTGAAGGCGGCCAGCGCGGCCTGCATGGTATCCAGCGCCTCCCGTGAGGCCAGCAGCCCGCACTGGAGTTGCACAATCTCTGAGGTGCCATTGTTGCGGGCGACGTCCAGCTGCTCTGAGACCGATGATGGCCCCGGGAGCTCCCTGCAGGGCGGGTGCACACTGCTGTCTGCATGCTCCTGGGTGCTCCAGCTGCTGTGAGACTGAGGGAGTGCCAGTCACCTTCTCACAGGGCAGGCATGCAACGTTGCTTGCGTGCCTGTGGCAAGGTCATGCTGCTCGCTGACATTGAGTGACACCCTGCAGGCCGGGCAAGGAGTGCTGCTTGCATGCCTCTGGCGAAGTCTCAGCAGCTGTCACTGACACATGGTGGGCCAGGGCATCACTCTGCAGGGTGAGCACGCTGTGCTGCTTGCAAGTATGTGGGTGCCCTGGCACAGGCTAGCTTGTGACCAATGTGGAGGCAGGCATCTCCCTGCATGAAGACAAAAACAATTGCCTGCATGAAACAGGCACTTGGGCTGGGCAGAAAGAAAATGCCCAATTGGGTGCTCGCTGCAGGGCAGGCACGGTGCTGCAAGCACACTGCGGACGCCTCACTGCAGCTTCAGCAGGCTGCACAGCAGAGCTGCCCACTGATGCTTACAGCGCGCTCTGAATTCTTCAGGGGCGGAAGGTCTGCATGATGCTGTTGTGCTGCCTTGCACAATCTACCAGTCCAGTCATGCAAAGCCTCTTTACCAGTGTTCTGCATCTGTATGTTGTGCATCATGAACAGCAATGAGTTGCTTGTGCGCCCGCTGGCATGGTGACAGCCCTCCAGAGCATGTCTGTTCAGCCACGTGGCTGAGTGGCTGACTGGCAGCCTCACCATTGACATGTGTGAGGGCACTCCCCAACAAGCCGGCAAGGCAGCAGCAGTGATAAGACCCAGCGCCAAGGGCTTCCCACCTGATGTATGTGAAGGGTGGAGGTTCCTCATCATCAACCTCATTGAACACAGGAACGCGCCGCAGCTCCTTGCCGTGCGAGATGTCCTTGCAGATCAGGGCTGACCGTGCTGCAGGCCCAGGGGAGCACCTCACGTCAGGAGGGCCAGCTGCAGCTGGCACAGTGATACAGCTGACATCAGGAGGGACAGCTGCAGCTTGCACAGGGATAACACCAATGTCAGGAGGAACAGCTGCAGCGTGGTGCCACAAGCAGATGCCGCCAGCAGGTTGCCTTGGCAGCCTGTGGGTAATCCAGTGCAGTCCAGCCCAGCTGAGGGGTGTGATAGGTGATGCAGGCTCTGTGGTCAAGCCACCTGTGAGCAGACAGCATGCACCAGCCCACATCAGCCTCACCCCTGCCCTCCACACGCTGGTCCTGGCTGTGCGGCCGGTCCTGCGCAGCTTCCAGGGCAGCTGCCTGCGCATCGCCCTCAGCATTGTTTGCCACAGTGGGGCCCTCTGCCTGCAGTCGCCCCAGGCAGGCAAGTTGGCTGGAGCACACGCCACTGGCCGTAGCCAGGTGTGGGAGAAGGACACTGTCGCAGACAGAGCACGCCTGAGACCTAGGTAGTCCCAAGGCAAAGACACACTGCAGGTAGCATGCTGCAGGCGCGATGTCCCGCGCATATGGCGGCAAGCAGATTGTATTGAAGGGATGCAGGATCGCACTTTGGGAAGCTTCACGATGGGCAGCGCAAAGGCAAGCCGTGCTTACCAGCTTGATTCTGTGAAAATGCCGCTTTGAGAGGCACTTGAACTTCACAGCCACGCCAGAGAACCTGCTGTGGCCAGGCACGGCCACCAGTTTGAACCTGCAGACGCAAAGAAGTCTCTGTCTGCCAGCCTGTCACATTTGTGAGCTACAGCCACAAAGAACAGGGCACTCACAAAACAAACTAGTCAGGCGCAGCTACCCTGTGAGCTCAACAAGGCCTTCAGCATCATCCTGTGAAGGAAAGGTCATGCGCGCTGAGAAAGCGGATCATATGTGGCGGCAGCAGGCACAGGCTGCACCCACTTGCAGATCAGCCACCCATCGCGCCCTGTCTTTGACTCAGCGCTGACGATCTTGTACAGGCCATCATATGAGTAGCTCAGCTCCCTGTTAGCACTGTATAGCATGGCAGCAACAACGTGAGGGGAACAGCCTGTGCTGCATGCTGAAAAGGAGCATAACAGAGCATGGCAGCAACCTGACCCTCAGCGCCACCCCGTTTGGCTGCTGGCCTCTTGCAGGTCACCTCAGCACCATTGCAGAACAGGCGAGACTCACTCTACACCGCCCCGCACTACCCTGACTGGCAGATTGCGCTGGTGGGACATGGCCAGTGCTTTGTTGCCCTGCACCCACGCCTGGTCGGCAGTCTGCAGAGACAGATCCAATGGCTTGGATGATGCTGGCAGGGTCATTGAGATGCAGCAGTCCCAATACACGTTGAGCAGGCCAGGCAGAAAAGTTTCAGCGGACCGTCACATTTTGGAGAAGTTCAGTTATGAAGCTGCTGCTTTTCAGAGGAGCACATGAAGCAGCCTGCCGGGGACATGGCACGCCACGCATCATGGGGGCAGAGATGGGTACAGCCACTCACATGGTGCCCGTGCTTGTCCCTCTTGCCCCCCATGCCCGTGTAGTCAAAGTGGTCTCCATGGTCCTCATCATCCACATAGCCACCTGCATTGGGAAGCATTGCACTTGAAGGAGTACATGGCAGATGCATTGGGTTGGGGAGATGAATGTTTCTGAAGGCTCCTCTGTGGGTTCAAACTTTCTGACAAGGCAGATCAACATGCACAGGTTCAAGTCAGGCTCATTGCACAGGCTCATTGCGGCTGCGTAGGGGTGTCCTGGGACAGGTAGACAATGCGGTGGTATCATGTGCGGCAGTTTCCTGGCAGAGTCACCTGACAGTACGATGGCAAAAGCTGGAGAGTTGCCCCTGCAGGGTGAACTTGTCATCTCACTGGCAGCCTGGGGACAAATGACAGCACACAGGGTCAGCAGCCATGTAAGATGGCTGCAGAGCGTGTGTGCAAAGCAGAAGCTGCTGCTTTGCTGCTGACTTGGCAGAATGTGGCAAAGCTAGTTGCTGCAAAATACCAGGCCTGCTACCTTGCACTCAGCTGAGATCAGTGATAGCAAAGCAAGCCGAAAGGCAATGTCCAGTGCAGTGTGCAAGTGCAAGCAAGGCTAGCTGCCCTGTCGCTCACTTCCATATGCAGCTACAGCATCTCAAGCAGACTGCAGGTCCAGCTGTTTGGTGCCTCACTTGTGGTCGATGCCCTGCATCATGGCCTGGTGGATGCCCACAATGCATGCCTCGCCCCTGCCCTTGAACAGGGCGCCCACTGGCACGCCTGGGATGTGGCCGACGCGGTTGGCCGGGCACATGGCCGCCCTGAGAGCCTTGGCAGCCTGCATGTCCTTCTTAGCCTGCAGCATGCTGTCAGCCTGAGGGCTGGGCGCAGCAGAAAGTCGTCCTATGCTGCATTATAGGCTTGCGATAGGAGAAAGCCTTGACTTTTGGGCGCCACAGGACACGGCACCATGTTGTTCCCTGGAATGCATTAGTGCGGATGTATCAGTACAGGGCACAACCTTGCCTGGTGGGAGGTCTGGCCCATGTAGCCAGGGGATTGGCAAGATACATGGGCCCCTCTGGCACCTCTGAGGACAGCCTCCAGGCAGTCTCATACAGCACTCACCCCCTCGATGCTTGCCATCTTGTCCCGGAAGACTGTCAGCTTGTGCTGCAGCTCTGCCGCCTCCTCTGGCGCTGTCGTTGGCAAGGCCTGGGCCTCCAGCTCATCACATGTGAGGTGGGTGCCAGCTGGAGGCCCAAATGTGGGTGCTGGACCCGCCACAGTGCCAGGAAACACAGCAGCGCCCCCTGCAGCAGCGCCTGCCGCAGCAGCGCCTCTCGCGTCTGCCAGGACAGGCCCAGCCTTGGCAGCCTGGGCATTCACAGCCACTGTAGTTGCCAGCTGAGCATTGGCAGCCGCAGGCTGAGCCTCCATAGCCATTGACACGGCGGGCTGCACGCCGGCAGCCACAGTTGGGGTGGCCGAGCCTGCTGCCACGCTGGCTGCCTGCTGTTGAGCTAAACACGTCTTCCTAGCCTTCTTGGCCTTGCGCTTGGCATCAGCACGAGCCTGCAGGATTGGGCTGACTTGTATGCCTGCTGCAAAGGTAGCCTATTGCTGAGAATGGCATGCAAGCTGAGTCAACTGCCAAGCAGCCCATCAGCCGTATCCTTTGGCTTCGGCAGGGCGGGGCACAGCCCCATTGTCACTTGTGAAGCAGTCTTTGCAATGAGGGCTCCCCTCAACAAGGAAGGCGAGCAAACAGGGCGGCTGTCTGCCACTTAAGCAACAAATGCTGCGAATGCTGGAAGGGCAAGCCAAACAAGACACCCCACAAATGCCTCTTGGCAGTACCTCCCTCAGCTGGTGCCTGCGGCAACAACATCATCAACGGCAGCTTGTTACCAAGCCACTCTACCTTCTTCTGAGCGGCGCAGATGGCCGCCTGCACGTGCCGCTCCTCAGAATCTGAGATCCGCAGCCGCCCAGAGTTGGGGCATGCAGGCGTCGCTGCCCGGGGCGGGCTGTTGCTGCCAGCGAACCCCTTCTGCGCCTCCTCGTCATTCAGCACGGCAGCCTCCGCCTCCTTCCGCTTGTGTCTTGTCAAAGAAGTCGGCTGCGTGGCTGAGCTGCTGCCGGGGGCGGCATCCCGGGGTGCAGCCGCGCTGGCAGGGTGACGAGGGGGTGGGGAAGGCCCCCCACAGCCAGGCTCTGACCTGCCCCTGCGTACTGCACTCTGGAGTGCAGCAGCACAGCTGTGGTCATGGGAGGCCAAAGTGTGCCCCTCATGGCCAGGATGTGACTCTGCCCGCGCACCAGAGCTGGCCAGACGATGCAGAGCCCTGGGACTGCTGACAGCAGTCTCGGTCCAGGTCATGCAATGCTGCTGCGCATTGGAGGGGCTCGTGGTGCTGGCCTCGGATGCCAGCACAGCAGGGTGCTGGGCTGCGTGGCTGTGCTCCTCGTGGAGGTCTGCAGCCCCTGAAGCGGCGGACTGGGCTGGCGCACTGCGCACCATGCTGGCCAATGCTGGCTGACGCGCCTGCGACTTCGGAGCGAATTGGCTGTCAGCCTGCTCGCCAGGGTGCACCAGGGAGCCAGACTGTGGACCTGACTTGGCCTTCTTGCTGGGCCGCAGCGCCTCGCCATCTGAGCTATTGCTCATGTGGAACTCCATATCAGGGCGTCGTTCCGTCACATAGGCAAGTGTCCTGCAGGTTGCAAGACATCCACTGGTCCTCCTTGTCATGTGCTCAGCAGCCAAAATACTCTGTGGCTTGCCTTGCACAGCTTGAGCCATCTGGGATCTGTCCAACAGGTTGCAGACTGGCCTGGGTCAACTTGCTCCGATCACTTTGCAGCTGAAACATTGCCCTGTCACTGCAAATACAAGGGCTGCACCTTTGTTGGCACAGCCCCCGCCCGAAAGAAGTTTTCTCGGAATGAAAGAGGCAATGGCCTGAGGTTAATGCGCCTGGGACGCGTCTGCTGCAGCGTGAGCGGTGGCCGGCTGGCTGGCGTTAGACTGTAATGAATCATTGAAGTTGCCCACTCGGTTGACAATTGGGTCAGGGATCCCCATACAGCAACACATGCAGCATGCAGAACACAGAGCTGCAGGTTGTGAGTCCTCCTGGCTGCCTCAAGGGCTGTAGGCACAGGGGGCAAAACCCCTGGGGTGGATGCGTGTGCTCAGTCAGGAGTTTGAGGTCCCTGATGTAGCTCCAGCTGAAGTCAAAAGCAATGAGACCATCTTCAGCAAGCCACAAGACTGTGCCACCACCCACAGGCAATGTGCTGGGCCTTTAGACCTCCTGGGATCAGCATGGCATGTGGCTCCTGCACTGAAAGGTGGCTACTGGTGCCGAGCTGTCCGTGCTTGTTGCTGCCACAGGCCAGCACCTGGCAATGACTGGTCATCAGAAGGGTATGCCTAGAGCCACATGCTACCTGCAGCAAGGGGCGACAAGATGCAAGGGACCCTCTGAAGCCAAAAGCAGCAGACAAGTGGCGTCACTCGCCTCAACAATGTCCTCTGAAGCTGCAGCACCGGACTCAATAAGCTGCGGCTGGGACAGGCTGGCGTCCTTGCCATGCCCGAGCTGCCCTTCTGAGCCCCAGCCCCAGCTGTAGGCACCGCCCGAGTCAGTGCAGACCACAGTGTGGCCAAGGCCAGCATCCACGCCAATCACACGGAGGCCGCAGAGGGCGTCCACTTGCACTGGCTGCGTCACATTCACCCCGATTGCCCCTGTGCCGCACTGGCCATACAGTGACCATCCCCAGCACCAAAGGCACCCATCTTGTGTGAGGGCACAGGTGTGGCGCGCCCCGCAGGCCACCTGCACCACTGCCTGCTGGTGAGCCGCAGACTGTGGCCCCAGAATAGCCTGAGGTCTGGAGGAGGCCTGTTCCCCACAGCCCAGTTGGCCCTCTGAGTTCTCTCCCCATGTCCAGCACGTGCCGTCCTCTGTCAGGGCTGCGCTGCAGGGATAGGGTCAGTGTCAAGGCAGGACCCTGCAGCATGCCTATTGGTTCGTCAGGCAGAGGGCCTCAAATGAATGCCCATTGCCAGAACAGACCTGTGCAGCTCTCCTGCTGCCACTGCTTTGACCTGTTGCCGAAGTTGTGCCGCAAGGGTCCACACTGCTGCTGGCATTGATGGTGAGGGGTTTTGGCACGTCTCAAGAGACCACACGCAGGTCTCCTGCCCTGACATGACTATCATCAGCTGCTCCCAGCCCAGTGCTGCCAAGGTTCCGCCCTCCCCTGCAGGCAGCCCAGGGCCAGGGTCCTGGAAGCCCCACATCGACCAATATGTTGTTTCAGCTGCTCACCTAGTTGAGGGAGCTGGGTTTTGTCTGCAGTGGCTCCCCACAATATCAAGTGGCCGTTGCTGTTCATAACGGCTGCTCTGCCCCAACCTCCAGCCACTAGAGCACCGCATACTACAGCAGCGCCAGATGCAGCCTGCAGCAGCTGCAGAGAGGAGCCTTCTTCCAGATTAAGGAACCCACAGTAGAAGCACTGCATGCATCATGTACTATGCAAGCTTTGCACAATCGCTCATGACTGCGGGAAAATGATGGATGGCCACAAGAATCAACAAGTGGTCCCACAGCTGTGGGGCCCACAGCTGCAGCTGAGACCAGCTCTGCTGCACCTGGCTTCCATTCAGCGTACCAATCATCGCCAGGACCCCGTCTTGCCACACAGAATCTCCATCTTTTTCTAACTGTCATATATTGTTGCGAGTCATCAGCTGCAAGGGCCAGGTCAGCAGGGGGATCATCACAGCAGATCAGAGGCACACACAATGTCATATCCTCAGCTGGGGAGCTTCTCCCCCCTCCGGGAAGGGGATCACTCCTCTGCGTGAGCCACAAGCACGCTGTTACTGAGTTGTCCATCATGAAGCTGCAAATGCTCAACTGTCGCCACTGGATGCAGGCGCTCAAGGCAGATCTCGCAGCTGATGGCCTGCGTGGCCCCCTGTAAGGCCCTCAATCTTGACAAGTAAGCGCTTGGGAGTGCTCCAGCAGTGCCAACCGTGATCAGCAGGCAGCAAAACAGCTGCTTGCTGTGCAGGTCCCTCTTTGAGACATCTGTACGGATGCCAAACGGGCAGGTGTTGGGTATGAGGGTAACGTTACCACCAAACTTCCCTCAGGCAAGTAGCCCTGCCTTTGCTTTGCTGGTGCGTCGCAAAGTGTCTCGCGGCCTCCTCAAGCAGTAAGCATGCAACATAGGGCCTCATTGACCTGCAGGCTGCTCCCTGGCTCGCGCTCACGCAGCCATACATGCATCCCCTGGTGGACCCCTCTGGCAACATCTCGTTCAACAACCTGAAGCGGTGGGGTGCCAGCAGCAGGCTTGCTGATGTTGTGGCGGAGGCAAAGTCGCTGCTGGCAGGTGTGTGTCGCTGGACCTTGGGTGCAGCCTCTGCCCTCTGCAGCCGTGTGCCAGTGCATTCATATAGACCCTCAGAGTGCCCTCCGCATTGTACAGCAGTGCCTGAGTCGTTCGTCTGTACAGGCGTCACAATGCGATGGGATCTCTGCTGTGCTCAGCACCCTGCCTTCACCGTGTGCAGGTGAGGATGACTGGCAGCTGATCTCGCCCTCAGGCAGTGGCTCGGTGCAGGTGCCCAGCCCCCAGCAGGAGATGGCCCAGCAGGCTTTCTCAGGCATGCAAGGCCCGCAGCCAGTCTTGGTGCAGCATGGGGGCCGCCAGTCCCCTGCGTCCAGGCAGCAGAGTCCGGCATCCCGCCAGCACCAGCCCAATGGAGACTCCAGGTCTGCCTTGCAGTAGCTATGCACCAGTGTGCACCTGGCACCTCTGGTGGCCCATATAGGCATTGCTGCTCTTAGCAGACTGAAAGGAACAATCTGAATACAATGTTCAAAACAAGGCAAGGCCACATATCAAAGCTTTCTGACTTGCACATACCTGCACAAATTCTGTCAGAGCATTGGCTGGTATGCGCCATGCCTGCAATATGTGGCAGCTCAAGCTGCATGTGCACGCCAGGGGCCGGACGCGGCCATGCCTTAGATCCTGAGTCCCTCACGACCTACTGCAGGAGACAGGGGCAACCCAGCAAAGTGCCCAGTGTGCCAAGCACATTTAGCGAGCTGGAGGCGCTGGGGACAGAGGACCTTGCAGCGGCAGTGACGGACGAGGAGCGCTACACACGAATTGTGCGCGATTTGATGGCAGCCTCCAATGTGGTGCAGGTGGGTGTCTGGTGCCAGCCTCTACTGCTCTTGCATGCCATGCGGGCTTCATTGTCCTGAGCTGGTCAACCTGTCCGAGCCAGTCTGTCTGACTACAGCCCTCAGAGCCTTAGGGGAGCCCATGCCCGGCTGATGGCACTCAGCTACAAATCCTGCCAGAGATGCCTGGGGCCATCTGGCAAGGGGCCACTGGACGAGCCTGGTAGACTTCTTGACAGCAGGGGAATGGGTGGAGGCCTGCTGCTGGCGGACTCAATATGGGGAACTTTGCTTCAGTGCTCATCAGCGCTCCCTGCACAGCATTCTGAATCCGGTGAGCAGGGTGCCTTGAAGCCGCGCTTGAGCCTACACCCAGAATCTGTAATTGTCTGCAGGTACAACATCAGCTGGCCAAGGGCAACCGTGACCTAGCTGAGAGCAATATTACAAAGGAAGCGTTGATAGGAGAGATTAGAAATCAGATTGCCATTGTCAGGTGGGCGTGCTAAAGTGTCAGAATCGTACTCCAAGAAGATGGCCTATCCAGGCGAGACACCCAGCTTTCCCTGGGCACCTGCAGGTCTTCAGAGTTTGCATCTGCCAAGGAACGCTTTGATGCAGCCCATCAGCGACAGCAAAAGGTGTTGGCGCAGCTGCGGCCAGAGGTACTCATTGGGAGGTTGCACACTGCTGCACAGGAGGCAGACCAGCATTCAGATGTGTTGTACGATGAATTCCTCGGTGGTAGCAAGTCAGCAGATGCATTTGTGCCCGAGTACAGCAAGCAGCGGACTTTGTTCCACATAAGGGAGCTGAAATGCAGTGCTGCCCGTTCAACACTGACATGAGCAACAAACCACTGCAGATGATCTGAGAGTAAGGGCCTTCTCGACATTTTGCTGTCCTAAATGGATGCTGTAATTTAGGCTGAGATGCATCTGAAGTCAGAATATGCTATTAATCAGACCACAAGTTCATTCAGGTGTATATGGTCCACCCCTCATACTCTAGTTAAAATCACGCATCATCACCATGCCCACAGGCAGCAGCTCCACTGAAAGTTGGCTGCATGACCTTTGTCAATGTTCATCACTCGTTATGTGGCTTCAACAGGGCAGCCATCGTGCCGCCACTGGTTGATGCCGCCCTCTAGGTGCAAAACATTGGTGAAACCAGCCTGCAGCAGCAGCGCCATCAGTGTCAAAGAATGCAGCATCGGCGCAGGCATTGGTGTGCTGCTTGGCCAATGCACCTCAAACATCACAAACCTCATCTGAAGCGGCTCAAAGCAAGCCATGGGGACTGCACAGCAGCCAGCCCTGCCACAACCCTGCTGCCCAAGTACTGTTCCTGCAAACTTGCCTCAAAGAGCTCGAAGCAGGCCTTCAGGGATCGTGTCTCGCGGCCAAACTGCCTGTCTGGGTCATCCTTGAAGGTCTTGCCCGACAGCTTGACAGGCTTGGTGCCTGTCTGGATGGTGCCGCCCAGGCCACAATAGACAATGATCGCCTTGTCCTTGGGCAACTGGTTGAGGGCATCCTGCCGAAAGTCATCGTTACGTTCTGCAGCAGGCACTGGGTGGCCTTGCATGACGTGCTAAACAGATTGTGCTCAGGAAGTAAGGCAGGCATCCCGGCAACATGCCTCTCTGCAGCTGGGAGCAGGCCCGGGCACTGGCATGCTTGGCCTCCTGCAGCATTGATGCTCACATGAGTTCACTCTGCACACGTTCAGCCAGCCGGCATGGCTCAAGACCAGCATGCTAGGCTACCGGGTCAGAGTTGCTTCTCATGCTGAAAGGAAAAGCCAAAAGATTTGGCTTGCCTGTGGCTTCCATTGCCAGAGAGCCCATGGCAAAGCGCTTTACATTCTCCAGAAAGCTGTTGCCCTGCACCTGCCTGAACAGGCCTACATTGATAGCATCCTTGGCATGCTCATAGTTGAAGTTACTCTCAACTCTGACATCCACCAGGACAGCCTTGCCCTGCTCCTGCAGCTGCCTGGCCTGCAAGCAGCGTGGGTGATTCAGAGCAAGGCAGCTGCTGGCCACCTGACTCTCGCAGGGGAGAGAGAGTCCTGCAGCTTTGCAGGCATGCTCCTCACTGTGACTGGGCAGTAAAGGACGCTTACCTCTGCAGGAGGAATAGAATTCAGGCCACGGTCCACCAGGGTCTTGTGAATAACGGGCCAGACAAGGTATTGGCTGCCGACCTTGCAGCCGCAATGCCACCAGGTTGGCCAATTGGCTTCAGGCAAGCTGCAGGCATGTGCATGGCTCCACATACCAGAGGCTTCACCCATACATCTGCTCCCTCTGCCAGAGCACCCTCCTTCTTTTCCCATCTTTGCTGCGCAGGATTCCATCTAAAAGCTGCGTTGCCTGCCTCAGAGGCTGGTTTTTCCTTGACGTCCTGCTGTGCATGCGTTCTGATGCGTCTCGCAGGGAGTGCAGGAGGCTTGGCAAGATGCACCAATGAACATGGTGTTGTTCTCAAATGCATGTTCATAGAGCCCTACTGCTTTGAGCAGAGAAGATACAAAAATAGGTCTAACAGGCGTTTCTTGGAACTTTGGTACCACATCTCTCATCGTCTCGTCTGGCCATGCAGCCCCGCATCTTGCTCGCTGGGGGCGCCTCTGTTGCAGAACAACATTTGGTTCTTGTCAGATCGCATCAACATGCTGCCCATCTTGCTGTTAGGTGTTGTCAGCCAGAGAGGGAGGGTGCCGCCTCAAGTGCTGGCAAAGCCCAGCAAGCACATGTGCAGATGGCATGCCTTGGCCTGCAAGCCTTTCTAATGACCACGGCAGCCAGCCTGGTTTGCTCTGCACCAGCTCAGGCACGCATTGATGCCTGGGACCCTCGCAGGCATTTTCGTAGCAAGATGCGGCGGCGTGGCAGCGCCAAGCTGCCCTCGCACAAGGTGCGCCTTGCAAGGCGATACGGGCAGGGACTGGCCTGTGCCCATGACACCTCAAGCTGATGCACTGCAAGCTGGCATCCTTCGTCACCAGCTCCTCCCGCTGCAGAACAAGAAGGAGCAGCAGCATCAACAAGTGGAGCAGCTCGTCCAGGACGCACAAGAGGAGGTGACTCCATGATGTGAAGGGCAAGGCCCACACAGGCTAACATCTCCTGGGGCCAATCAAGTGGCCTGGCCCCTGCCATGACCAACCGTCCTGCATGCAGGCCAGCAATGCTTGGGAGGAGGCGCAGCAGCTTGCAGGGGCTGCCACGCAAAGGATACAGGCGACGCTGCAGAGGCGGCGGCATCAGCAGCAGCAGGTACACTTACGCCTGGAGCAGGTGCCTCAATGTTTTGGAGTCCACAGCCCAAGCTGGCATTGCGCGGCTTTGGACATGTCAACGTCGAAATGCTCTGCAGGGGAGCTCCTGGGTGTCTGGTGGCAGCACTGCGCTGCAGGGCAGCCTTGAAGGCGGAGTGCCTGCTGCAGGTCCAGGCAGGCGCCGCCTGGGGGGCACAGCGCTCGGCAAGGGATCGCCTCGGGGGCGCTGCAGGCACAGCCGTCATGGTGGGCAGCGCCCTGATGGTGGTGTGGCTGCTCGAAAAGTTGGTGATGTCGCGCCTGGAGGCCTGGCGGCATCGTGGAGCGCCTGGAGGGCGCTGGGTGCGGGACCGCAGCCTTGGGGGAAAGGAGGTGGGCGACAGCAGAGAGGCTGGTGACGCACTGCGCCGCACTGTGTCGCTGTTTACTGGCTTCGGCCAGGCCAGCAATTCTTTTGCAGTGGCCTACCTCTGGCAGCTGGCAGCTTGCCCATTGCCGTTGAGGCTGTGCTAGAGGTCTGCTGCATTGCTCAACTCACTGGCCCCTTGCCAGCATCACCACCTCTGTGCAGCTTGGCACTGTGCTGCTCCAAATGCCATCCCACCAAGCCTGCAGCTCACCAGCCATGAGAGCCCTCACTGCCCACGCCCGTGCCTGCAGGTGTTTGTGTCAGATGCCCCAACGGCATCAGCGCCCCCCACACCTGGAAGAGCCACCCCGCCGGGCTCCTCCACGTCGGCCACAACCAGCGGCCTCCCTGCCAAAGCTGTCTCTGCACCAGCAACTGCGTCGTCTAGCAGGCAGCCCCAGCAACAACAGGGAGATCGGATCCCCGATTGGTGGGACTCACCCCCCAGCATCTTCACCGATGCCAAGTACAAGCAGCAGGTGGGGCAGGAGGCCTGCAGAGCTGAGTCAGCAGTTCATTGGCAGCTGAAGGCATGCCTGACCTGCCTCTTAGCCATACAGCGCAGTCTATCTGGGTAAGGGAGCCGGCATTAGGGGGGCTGGGGTACTCAGCGAGGCGCACATGGGGGCCGCCCAGTCAGGCAGGGGACCACAGCAGAGAGGCTGCCTGTCCGGCCTGCACACAGCGCTAGGCCGGCCCTGGACGTCTGCAGGCGGCATTGCTGTCATGCCGGAACTGGTGGTGCAGGCAGTGCCTCAGTTGGTGGTCCCTGAAGGCCTCGAAGCAACTTGTGCTGGGCCACTGTCTTTCCATTGACTGATCAAAGAAGATCATCGCCCGCACAGTGGCAAGACAGCCCTCAGCATGGCCATAGAGGTCCTGCAGGAGCTGCTGCAATGTCTGGTGGATGTCCAGGCATGACCCACCAACGGGAGCCTGGCGCGCCTTTCTGTTCCCATGTCCACCCTACTGCCCTCGTGGCTCCTGCTGCAGGCCCTGAGCGAGGCCACAGAGGTCCTGCGCGAGCTGGAGAACAACAAGCTGCTGCGCGGGAAGGACTACCCCACCTCTGCCCTGGTGCAGCTGCGCCAGGCCTGCGGCAGCTCAGGCGTCCAGGTCAAGCCCCAGACCGAGCGGGGGCGCGACGAGATGTTTCGGGCCGCTGTGGAGGCAGCCCTGGCTGCCTGCTGCGATGAGAGGCCTGGTCTGGGCGGGGAGGTGCCCCAGCGGTTTGTGGCTGGGCTGGCGCAGGACCTGGGTGAGGGAACTGGGGCACACAGGGGAGTGCACTGCCAGGCACACTGCTGGAGGCACTGGGATCGTGCTTCTGCAACCCGGCAGGGCTGAAGAGTCAGGGTTTCAGGAGCCAGGCTGCTCTGTTGCTGTTTCAGATGCGTGTCCTGGGCGGGCAGGCGCCCCAGTGGTGGCTGGTCTGGCGCTGGGTGAGTGTTCAGGCCTGCAGGGTACAGGGTGATGCAGTGCACTGTACCACTCCAGCGTGCCGGGGCAGGGGAAGGAGGCCTGCAAAGCCCCATAGCAAGACTCAGGTCTTCAGGAGTCAGGCTGCTGTGTCTTACTTATGAGATGCTGCTCTTGGGCAGTCACGTGCCCAAAGCAATGAACGAGCAGTCTGGTTCCTGAGACCTTTTCTGCCTGCCCCGCAGGCATCCCAGATGACAAGGCAGCCAACATGGCTGTGTCGGGCGTGGCTGCAAAGCTGCGAGCGACGCTGGTGGACGCCTCAGCTGCCTGGCGCCTGTACCGGGGCACCCACAGCCTGGAACACAGCGAGCGCATCATGGAGCTGCTGCTGAGCGCTGCCAGCATCTTGGACCGCTTCCCCATCCCCAGTGGGGCGGCCCAGATGGAGCTCATGGCCGCCAGCCTGCAACAGTCCACCACACAAGAGGAGAGGGAGGTGGGCGTACCTGGTCATCTGGTCTGAGTGGGTTGAGCTGTTGCTGTGTGGCTGAAATGTCTGGAAAAGCTCATGATTGCCAGCCAAAAGAAGCTCGTTGCGCAGAGCCGCGTTACTTTTGTGCTGCTCATGCACCGTGCCAGGGTCTCTGCATGGCTGTCATCCTGCAGTGGCCTCCCGACCACATACGCAAGATGGCCAGCACGACACTCTGCAGCAGAGCTGCTCGGCTGCAGTGCCTTACACTGCATGGCATGCTTCTGTCTCTGCACAGACTCCCTGGGTTCCTGGAAGCATGCAGGCAGGCACACGTGCATGGCATCTCAGCTCCCCAATGTGTGGCTGCACCTGCAGGCCATCTTCCTCTCCTATGGCGCCTTCGAGCAGAGCACAGCACACCTGGTGGCTGAGATGCTGGGCTTTGACCCAACTGCTGCTATGCAAACGCTCAACAACCAGCTGGAGGCAAATTCGAGAGTACGAAAATGATGAGCACACACATCGGGAGGGCGGACTACAATTGACACGTCCATATCAGCCTGAGTTCATTACTCTCAGTTCATTTGTAGTGGTGGCTGTGAATCGCAAGGCCGCTGCTGGCCTTCCCGCTAAGCAGGCTGCCCCACCTGTGATGCGCCAGCACCTCATGTTGTGACCACATTTATGCTTCACATCCCCACCCTTGTGTGACTCAGAGCATTAGCTGACTGCAAAGTGAGAATGGTATGATGATTTCATGTGCTTTGAGAGCAGCTGCGAGGTATCGCATAGGTGACAGACCAAGGCATTCTCAGCAATTCTTGTTTGACGATTTCAACAGAACAAAATTGGTTATTAGCATCCATGTTGGTAATGGCCAAGAGTCATCCTTTGAGGACAGATCTGCTTGCATTACCCCCTGAAAGGCAAAAGGATAACGAAATGCAAGGCGCCTGGATGTGCTTGTTGGGCGAGGAAAAGAGCATGATACTTTGAGGCAATCATTGCTTGTGGCAGGGCAACCTGCTGCATCAGCATTGCTAGCAGGGAACCTGCAGAAAAGATGCATGTGGGAGGAGTTGACTTTAGCTGCAGGGGCGGCTCAGCTGCCCCTGCTCATACGTGGAATGTGCTGCCTGGTTCTTACTCATTCTGAGGGCTTGCTTTCACATGACCACGCAGCCGCAGTTGCAGCTGGCAGCCTCAATAGTGCCGGCAGGTGCAGCCACCTTGCGACTGCCGCCTGCTGCCTTCTGCATGGAGGTGTCATCCTGCTGCAGAGCCTCCAGCTTCTGGACAACCTGGTCCATCGACCACCTGTCTGCAGGGTGCTGCTCCCAGCATCCCCGAATGACCTCTGTGACGCCAGGGGGCCAATGCTCCGGCAGTATGGGGCGCCATCCCTCAGCCACCTGCAGCGAGGAGACAAGGTTCACAATTGTCAACTAGGGCGTGCCTGATGCTGCAGCCTGCAGACAGCACCTGTCCTTGTCACAGCACAATTGGCCATGGAGGGTTCCCAGGACAGAGCAGAGCCCCTGCGCTCACATGATGCAGGCTACATTGCTGCTCCAGTGGGTTGCAAAGTCGAACAGCTCTGCACCGCCTCAAGGGCCCCTTACGCCTAAGGCTGCATCTCATGCTCACCTTCATTGCATAGCGCTCACATGCCTCGGGATTGAAGCTCAGCGGCGACACCGTGGTGGACATGACAGTCCTTGCAAACAGCTCATACATGATGCATGCAAAGCTGAAAACGTCCACCTGCAGGGCCAAGACAGCAGCTTGGGCAGTCACGCGGTGCAGCAGGCAACTGCTGCCCATGCATGACAGCTTGAACCCGTCCACATGCCGTCAGCAGGGTGCTGACATCTTGCAACTGCTGACAGCATGCATTGGTGCTGTGTGTGCGCCAGATGCACCGGGGTATGCAAGCTCATCCTGCTCAGGGCAGCTAGATCTGACGCTGCTGCAGGCAGCTCCACCTTCTCATTGTAAGGACGCCCTTCGAGCATCTCAGGGCTCATGTACATCAGCGAGCCTGCAGGCAGCACAGCAGCCAAACAGGCTGTCAAGCTAGGAGGTCAATGCGCCTGAGGCACACTTGATGTGCAGTTGCTGCCGCTGCTTGTGCACTGGGCAGGGGGACTCACTGCGATCCAGCGAGCCGCCTAGGCACCCGCATGCTGCATGTCCTTGCTGAGTACCCAACCAGATAATGTTGCTGTTTCATGCAGGACTGCTGCAGGGCTTGCCTGTCTTCTCTGTCAGATCAAACAGCCGGGGTGGCTCAGCAGCAGAGGCCTGGGAGCTCAGTTTCTTTGCCAGCGCAGACCTGATGCTGCCCAGGCTGCTCAGGGACATGAGCCCACTGCCCTTTGCTGGTGACCCCCTACCCTGCAGGCCAGGCACGAGACGCAAGCGTCAATGCACACATTGCATCACGCTGCACCCTGCCAGGCTGGGGGCAAGATGACGCGGGAGCTTGCCCACTCACCCGCTGTCCCGGCCGCTGCCGCACAGGGGCAGGCAGCACAGGCAGCAGAAGGGTAAGCTGGGCAGCAGAAGCAGCGTACGCGAGCCTGCAGCTTTTGGGGCACACCTGACTCTGCCACTGCCTCTGCTCCCGCTGGGTTGGGTTGGCGCTCAGGGCGGGCTGCAAGAAAGCACCGCTGAAGGAAGCCTGGGGCTGCTGGGAAGCAAGGTGATCAAAGCTGGCAGACGGGCGCAGGGTCCCCTCCGCCTGCTCCACTGTAATGCTGCCTGGCGCACACATGCCCCCTGGTGCTGTTGAGAAGCCACTGGGGGGGTCTGCTTTAGATGCTGCCTCAAAGGGATTGATTGGCTTAGGATTGCCTGATGGAGAAGGGCCGATGGGGCGGCCTGCAGCAGTAGGGTCAAACCCTGAGTGCTGGCAGGGCACATAGGGGCGCAGCAAAAGGCATGAGGCGGCGGCCTCAGGCAGCAGGCGGCAGTGCAGTGGCATGCAACATCCCCCCATGCAGTGGCCTGCAGTTGACGACTCGCATCCCCCATGTCCTCAAGCACATCTGCTTGCCAGCGTTCAAGGCTTCTGCTGAGGGCAACAGGTTGTCCAGGCTCTCAGAGTAGACTGTGGACAGCTGAACCGGGGCCGTGGCCTTGCTGCGGGAAGTGGCCGAGTCGTAGACACTGGTCATGTCTGGCGCCTGCGAAGCAGAACAGTGTTGTGCCCAACTTTGCCGGATAGAGTGGGGCTGTCAGGGCGCCTGTGCTGGGCGTCATCAAGACGCCGCATTTGTGTGCCCTGTCGCAGCACACGCTGCAAGAGGAGGCCAGTGCGCGCTCAGGCATGCCCTAGTCAGCAGTCACCCACACATGTAAGTCACAGTACAACTTGGGAGGCTCAGGTCCTTTGCTAGTCACTGAGGCAGCTCACAGTCAATGCATGGCAGCCTCTCTGTGGCCAGGCTGCAGCAGTTTCAGCAGCAGATGTATCAGTCCCAAAGGCAGCAAATTGTCAGGGGCAAGGTCATCAAGTGCATGATACTTGGGCTGCAGCAGTTTAGCTGCCCTCAGCCTGCAGGAGGGAGCTCACCAGCATGCGAGAGCAGGGCGACTTGTGGGGCAACTCCGGCTGACGCGCAGGGGCGCATCTCTTGTGGCCTCGCGCTGAGCTGTCACCGCTGTGCAGGGGCCCACCCTGCTGCCGATCGCCGCGCCTGTTCAGCGGCCAGGAGGGGTGCAAAGCCATGACCCTGCCTTGCTGCTGACCGCCTGCCAGCTCCTCTGCAGCGTGGCAGATGCGTATGCTGCCAATGACGAGGTGAGCTGTGCAGCGCAGCAGGCAGGCTTGCAAGATTAGAGCATTGCTTTGCTGGCAACTGATACTTTGCTCTTCTGCACACGGCTCAGCAGCATCGACCGCCACATCATCAGTGAGTCATGCAGCCATCACTGTCGTCCAATCCAGGGGGCCCCAGCTTTGCTGCCTGGAGGCTCGGCATCCCCCCACTGATCAGCATCTGTGTCTGAGCACTTTGTGCCATGCATGCACAGGCGGGCTGCATCTTGACTTCAATGGCAGGCGCAGCCCAGGTCCCACCTGGGGCCAGCGGCTGGGCCGTCATGTCAGCCATGATGGTCCGCATGTTGGTGATCTCTGACCCCTGGGATCGCATGTGGGTCAGCGCTCTGCTGAGCTGGTTGCTCGTGTCCTTCACCTTGCGCGAGTCGCCCAGGCTGCTCCTTGTCCTGCAGCGCCATCACTGACTCATGAGTGTGGTATGCTCCAGACAGGTCAGCTGAAACCATATGCTTGCCACGTCGCAACTGTTTTGTAGGTGACAGGCGTCAGCTGCTGCTCTGGACGCTTCAGCGGCTGCTGAAACATACTCAGCCAGCTGGTTGCCACGCAACCACGTGCTTGGTAACAAGCGCAGGCATCTGCAGAATGCAGCCTTCCACTGCTGGTTGCCTGCGCCCTCAGCCCACAAGGGGTCACCCCAGTTAGCTGATGAACAGGCATAGCATCAGCCCAAGGTGTGCACACAGGTGCATGCAGCTCGCCTGCTGCTCAGCTGCGCTCTCAGCTCCTCAGGCGTCAGCCTGATGAGCGTGTGCAGCCCGAAATCCACCAGCACAGCCTCCCTCCCCTTGCCCTTCATCGCTGCAGGCAGTCAGCAGCAGCCTTCTCAGTGGGAGCTGAGCTGGTGGCCTGTCAGCAGAGCTACAGCGTGCAGGGTTGGTGTGGTGCTTGCAGACGAGTCGTAGCACTGACCATTGCGGGCAGTGCTGACAGGGTTCAACAGGCAGACTCCAGCCGTGCCTGCTAGACAAAGCAGGAACAGGCACAAACTGGCTGCTGGTGCGCACACGAGCCCACAGTCAGCTGCAGCAAGCAGACAGCATGGTGCAACTTCGCCTGGTGAGCACAGCCCGCAGGAGCACATCCTCCAAGCTGCCTACCAGACCCTATCACAGCCAGCCTGGCGCTTGCGGCCAGAGCAGGTGCTCGTGTGCCTGCTCAGCACTCCTGCAAGCCTGAGCACGTTAACATGAAGTCAAGTGCAGCTGTGCCTGCCCGACAGCCTGTTGCAGCCATTCGGCCTCACATCGCAGCAACACATTCTCCAGCTTGAGGTCCCGATGGATGACCAGGGGGCTGCGGGAGTGGAGGTAGGCCACCGCCTTGGCCAGCTGCAGGCACCACTGCACCGCCTCTGTGTCGCTCCACTTCTTCTTGTGGGGCTCCATCATCTGCACCAGGGGCAGCAACGTGTCGGTCTGGAGCATCACACCTGGAGAGAGGACTGAAGCAGCGACGTTGGGGACACGAGAGGTCAGGTGCGGCATGCAGGCGGCGAAGTGCAAGCACCCCAAGCTGCTGGCCTTGTCCTCCAGAGTAGCCACTGTAAGGGCAGCATCCCACAGGCCAGCTGGCCAGCAACGCTGCCCAAGAATCCGCATGAAGATGCTAGGACTCTTGCCTTACAACATGGCGATCTGTCTGAATGCAGCATGCATGTGAATGCCTGCTCCCATCAGCTTGCCTGCCTCAGCGCCAGGTCCTTCAGACTGCCACAGTCAATGTACTCCTGGACGAGGAAGCGAGCCTTCAAGCTGGTTCCCAGGGTTGCCATGATGTCCTCCTCTGGTTCACACCCCTCGCTGTGCCCGATGTAGCGGGCAATGTGCCTGCAGGGACAGGGCAGGAGGGGACCCTTCTCTGGCTGCAAAAGCCCCCTGACTGCGGTTGCCTCTTTCAGAGTCTGATGGTGGGGCCAGGCAAAGGGAAGTCCAGCCTGAGCAGGCCGCAGACTGGAGAGGGTTGATCACTGGGCCTTGCCATGCAGGCAAGGTCTGCTTGGAGCTGCAGCTGCTATGCTGTTGCTTCCCCAGGAGGGACAGTGTGCCAGCAATGAGTCATGCATGTGCAGATGCATGAATGCAGGCCTGCTGCTTCTTGGGGTGGGGTGCACCTGTGGCACAGCTTGCGCAGGAGGGCACACTCGTCGTCAAACTCCGCACAGTCCTCAAAGCTGGACATCTCGTCCTGCTTCATGTGCTTGACGGCCACAAGCACTTTTCGCTGCCGGCGCACGCTCCTGCCGCTGCCTTGCGCCCTGCCAGTGTTGCGCAGCTCAGCCACTTTCACTGCACAGGGACACACTGACAGCTCAGAGGGGGGAGTCGGCCACTTGGCTGTGCTGAGAAGCAGAGTGAGTCCTCCACATGTGCGCAGGCTGCAGCTGCCACTGCTTCTCACACAGAGCCTGCTGACCCTCCAGGCACCACCAGAATCCTCCCCATGTGCCTGTGCACATGTGACCTGCATGCAGGACATGTCATGGAGCACACGTGGGCCACTCACCTAGGCTGAAAGCCCCCTCGCCCAGCGGCTTCTGGTTCAACAGCTGCGCCACTTCAATGATCCTGCCAGGCTGGTCCACCAGCGTCCTGCAGCACACTTCACCTTGAGGCGAAGTTCTTGATCACTGCATGGCTGCTGTCTCACCTGAAGCGCTGCAGCACTCTCAGCTGCATCCGGACCTGCCCCACAGCCCTGTGCCATCTGGCTGCTGCTGCCTGGGAGAGAACATTATGAAGGCTCGCATCGGAATTGGTCATGAACGGGTTCCTCGCGGTGCAGTACAGCCTGTTGTAAGAGGTAGGTGGGTGAGCAGTCTGCTCGTACTTCAAGTATCTGGTCCCCCCACACAAATCGAAACCGTGTCCTACTTGCCCCTTCCTTGAAATGAGTGACTACACGGATGTGTCATCCGAGATAGCACTGAGGTACAGATTCACTCTTCACGTGTTGGGCAGTCTGAGCTTACATGAATCTCGTCCTAACTGGTACACAAAAAGCAGAGCCACTGAGTTGAGGAGAAGAGTAAGGCAAAAATGTAGCATGTGGCGGGCACGCACACTGCTGGGTGTGCTCATCAAGAGATAGCCTGTCAATAAAACGCTGAGGGGAAAGCAAGGGATGGGGATCATAACAGATCAAACATGGCCTCTTCGCTGGCGAGGTGCTCAAAAGTCCAGCATGTGACGCCCTGCTGAGGCTGTGGCAGAGCTGGCAGGTCGGCTCTGTGCTGGTGGCATCACCCCCTTGAAGGGCCAGCTGTCAATGGGGTACACAATCTGCCTGCAAGGGACACTGGCAGGCGTCATCACCAAGCCACTGATGAGCAGTCGTGGAAGACCAGCTGCACCCTGCTGCACCAAATGCGGGGTGCCGTGCAGTCATCAGCAGCCAACCGCACTCTGCTGCAGCAGATGCAGTGCTCAGCACCTCCAACAGCGGGCAGCTGCACTCTCTCCACGGCATACACTTTGAAGCAACCTGCACACCTGTACAGAGCACAGCGGCCACCGCTGGCAGTGATGTACCCCTGGACGATGAACGGCGGATTTAGAAGTGCCTGAGGCAGAGTGGTGCCATTGAGGCGCATGTACACCAGGGGCTGCCCGCCGTATCCTGCAGGGAGCCGGTGGTCGTCTCAGCACCGGCATTCTCACTGACAGCCAGCAAGTAGCAAGCAGTGGTGTGGCCAGCACTGTCACAAGTCATGATTGAGGAAGTGTGACGAGGCGGGTATAATACGGGTGGCAGGCACGGCAGAAGCACTGTGAACCGGCCGCCTGCCAGCCAGTCAGCAGCTAACCACTGCAAAGTGATCACGGGGTGGGGCGCCTCAGCAGTCGCAAATGGCAGCAGGTGTCTCACTAAATTGAGGAACTTTGCTCACCTGAGGAGTTGGGCGGGTTGACAAGTGGCTCCTGAACTAACTGGAAGCTGCTGCTGCCGAAGGGGATGGTGGTGCCATTGGCCCACAGCTGCAGCAGGCAAGGGGCAGATTCGGCAAAGGGTCCAGATCTTGTAAACATCAGCGAGATCTCTGTACACAGCTCAGCAGGGAGTGTAGGCCGACCAGCTGTGCAGGCCTGGTGCGGCGGGTGTGTGTCTGGGCTCCTTGTGCAGTCCAAGTTGCTGTGTAGGCCTACGCTCCATGCAGCAGGCAACAGAGGCTTGATGCCAGATCTGTGAATCCTACTCATCTGTGCACCTCAGGCAATAGCTGCTGTGTATTGTTACCAATGCAGGCACTCACCGAGTCGTCCCCATACACATCCAGAGCTTTGAGTTCCTGGTAAAGTGGCGTGATCAGGGCTTTCAGGTAATTGATGGTGGTCTGGGAGTTGGGGTTGAGGAATGTGGTGCTGCCATCTGCAGGCTGTCCCAGGGACTGTGCAAGCTCCCCAACTGCCTTGTTGGTCAGTGCCAGCATCGTAGCATTGCGGGGTCCAGGGCTGCCCTCTGCACAGCGAGAAAGCTGCTCAGTGCCATGCCCCAACTCCCGCAGGAACAGCAGGAGGCCTGAGGCTGCCCTGTGCTCTGGTTCTCATGTCATGCTCAGCAGGGGTGCCAGCAGCATCTCGTTGTGCAGTGCACAACTCAGTGACGAGCAAGATGATGCATGTGGGCTTTCAACTCACCCACAGGCGGCCAGTTGCCGAGCAGCTGCCCTGTCGCTCCTGCGTTGAGGATGCTGAATACCGAGGTGTCGTTGAGGACTGTCTGAGCCGTTTGCCAGGTGGTTGTGTCCACATTGGCTGTGAAGGGCGCGCAGAAGGACTGCAGGCTAGTGGTGCTGCTCTGGGCGAGCCCAGAACCTGTAGGCAGGAGGTGTTACAGTGGGTAGCGGAGAAAGTCAAGCGCCAAAGCTGGCAGCTTCCAACACAATGGCGCCGGCTTGCTGCCTAGATGCCCGACGGCTCTGGAGTCCTCTGGCAGTAGCACAGAGGCAACAGGGAGCTGTTGAATGCAGCTGACAAGGCAGCTGGCAGCAACCTGGCAATGCCTCTGTTGATCAGTAACCCCGAGGAAGGCAGTGCTGTCCAAGATGGAGCAAAGCAGTTGGGACTGGTTGTGTGCCAGAATGGACAGGCTGGCATGCACGTCGTGATGGCAGCCCGTTACGCCATGCTGCCTCGTGGGCTCACCGCTCATGGCAGCCAGTAACACCAGCGCATGAAAGCCTCGAGACATGATGCGGGCGCTCCGTCCTTGCTTCAAGGCTGGAGATGGTGTACTGAACTTGAGCAGCAGGCAAACTCGACGCAACAGGCTGGCAGCTCGAAGCGTTGTAAAAAGTCCTATGAGCTGTAATGAGATCTGCAGATCGCCGTGATTTAGGGAAGGAGAAGAATGAATGGGTACTAAAGCCAACTTCATGCAGTTGACGACCTCAGCCAGCTTCATTGGTAGCATCGGAGGGAGCAATTGCAAGCTGGCCCGGGGTGGCGGGGGGGAGGGGAGTGGGGGAGAGGAAGGGACAGCAGCCAGCAGATGTTTGAAGTTAAGGATATTGTTTGTGGCGACGCGGGAAGGGCCAGAGGGAGCTGGCAATCCTGATGGCTGCCCCCAGCGTGGAGTCCCATGAGAAGCGCAGCCAGGCCGCCAGGGTGTCTAGACTGGACCACAGGGCATCTCTGCAGGCGGATGGCCACTCTGTGGGGTGCAGGACCTTGAAGGCCAGGCTGACCCACTTGCGGGAGCGCTGCCCCTGCAGCCACAGTAGTCATTTTGTGAAGCAGCCCTGCAGCATTGACACCTGCTGCCGTAGGTGCAGCAGGGTGCCTGGGTCAGGCACAGGGCCCAGGGCAACTGGAGAGCTAGACTGCAGGCTGCCTCGGTGTGCAGCGGGATGCCTTGTCAGGGATGGACAACGCAGAGCGGGACCAGGGAAGTGGCCTGGCGCTCTTGCAGGGGTACCGAATGCCTGCCCCCTGCCCCAAAGGCTGGGCACCGCAGCGGCTTGCTCATATGTGTCAGTCAGTGCCTGCCCCAGGCCTCACCATGGGGAACAGGCGGTTGAGTGTCTGGAAGGCTGCCTGATTCACTGACCGTGGGAGGTACCTGGGCCCGCCTGAGAGGGTGAGGCTGTGAAGCTCAGCCTGGAGGCGCAGTCGCGTCATGCGGCCACTTGCGGCAGTGAAAGGGTAGCGCTGTAGCGCCTGCAGTCACACGCCTGCATTGAGGACGCACCACGCAGAAGCGGACGGCATGTGCAGCGGCAGGCCGCTCAAGACCTCAGTCCTCCGTCTGGCACCCTGACACCAGCATGCTTGAAAAGGCTTGTGCTGCCAGGGGATGGAGATACATGTGCATGTTTCAGCAAGCAGCAAGTGCTCAGCACGCGCCGAACCTGCCTTGCTGGCCATGACATGCCTGCTTAATTCCAGGCTGCAGCTTGGCACCATATCGGTATGGTGGACACTCAGGCAAGCAGAGCTTCAGCAGACTGCACAGTCGCGGGCTGCGCCCCAGCCAGCTTCTCCCTGTTTGTGGCACCCTTACAGTCAGCATCTCGCGCGCCTCACCTGCAGGTTCCTCAAGTACCTCAGCAGGCTGCTCTCAGCGCGCATGCCGGGCAGGACGGCTGTCACTGACTGCAGCATGAAGTCAGTGCCCTCCCCTGGGGTGTGACCTCCCTGCACCAGAGTGTGGGCAGGAGAAGGGAACTCTGCAGCCGCCCGTGGCACGCTCTGCAGGCCAGCACAGGCAGCTCTCAGGCAGCAGGCAGGTGTCAGCATGAGGAAGGCGGCGCTGCAAGCTTGCTGAGTGCTCCTTGCTGAGTGCATTTTGCTGGGTGCTCCTTGCTGTGGCGCATGCAGCAGGAAGCCTTCAGCTACCAGCTGAGCAGCCGACCACAGCAAGCCTCACTGCCATGCAGGAGACGCAGAGGGTCAGCGTTGCAGGTCGCACCCCACCAGGGGCTCTGCCAGCAGTACAGGCACCAGCTCTCAAAGTCAACAGTTGAGCTCTCAGACCACAGCAGCTGAGCTCACAATGCCAGTAGCTAAGCTCACAATTTCAGCAGGGGCTGACAGCTGCAGCGGGATGGTCTGGCCAGCAGGATCACCTCCAGACAGTCACATCGGCACGCCCTCAGCCCAGCAGGCGCTCAGAGCTGCACAGAGCATGCACTTGCATGCAGAGGTGCTCACGGCCACAGAACAGTGGGGCAGGAAGACTGCATAGCCCGGAGTCCCAGCAGGCCAGGTCACAGCCCCTGCAACTGATACGTCAAAGCCAGCACGTGCTCACAGGTGCTGCAGAGTAGTATGGCAGGAAGCCGGCCGCCACACGCAACAGAAGGCGCCGACAGGAGAGGGGCAGGTCGTCCAGCATGTGCTGGTCTGCGTTGAAGACCACGCCATCTGCAAGGTAGCTGAACAGCGCTTTGAAGCGCTCAGCACTGGCGTGCACATCCCCCCAGAACAGCTGCTCGGCACCTGCAGGCAGAGCATGGCAGCTGGGCAGTGCCTTGGACTGCTTGGCGCTTGTATGCACATCCCCCAGAGGTAGGCATTGACTTCGTAGTGCCTGTAGGCAATGGCTGCCATCAAGTGGCCATCAGCTGCCAGGCAGGCAGCTGGCAGAGCTGACAAGCAGTCATTTACCAGGTAGGCACTCAACCCCCCGCGGGCACTCCCAGCCTCGCTCACGGTATGCCAGACTGGCTCTACACCATTCTGGGCTCACTCCAACATCTGCCATGCATTCACCTCCAGATCATCAGGCAGGCAGTCACCCTCAAACACCAAGCAGGCAATTGGTCACACTTTCTGGCGGGCACCTGACCTCAGGTCACCAAGCCCTCAGCACGGAACAGGGCAGTCACTGTCAATTTCCAGGCAGAGACACACCCTCAATCATCACGTTGAGCACCCTGGAGCAGTCCCCCTCCCCAGTGACCTTGGCCTTGTGCTCCATCAGGGCGCGGTGGAGCAGAAGGGTGCAAATGGGTGCGACGTATGGCTGCCCCCACAGCTTCTGGAAGCGGATGAGCAGGATCCTGGCATCTGTGTGGTTCTGCAGCCAGACAATACATGCATGGAGACTGCTTAAGCTGCCTGCCTGCCTTCATTGCAGACACAAGGGCTGCTCATAATGCTGAAGCACGAAGGAGAGCAGATGCTCTGTGCAGTGGCAAACATGCTTGGCAAGCTGTCTGCCACCCCAGCAGGCGTGGGGCAACACAGCAGTAGGGCTTCCTCTGCAGGAGAGAGGCCACAGCGCAAAGCTGGCTTTGCTTGGAGGGCTGCTGCTCACCTTAGCATAGTGAGGGGCAAGGACCTCATAGTAACGCGTTCCTGCTGGTTTGGCAAGCTTGGCTGCACGGGGCGGGAGCCTTGTCAGGACAGTGGCATGCAGAGCACAGCAGCAGAGGCCTGACACACCTCCATGCTTCAGAGCGGCAGGTGGTGGTTGTTACACGACAGCAGGGTCTTGCCTAATGCAGAACCACCTAAGCATGCCTAGGTGCTGGCTCAGGGGCTGGAGGCCGCCCCTTTTAGAGGAAGTTGAAGGCAGCTGGCGGCAGGCCCAATACAGTGCGGTTGACTCAAGCCCAAGCTGTACAGCTCGAAGAGCCTCAGCAGAGTGTCATGTGACATCACTAGCCCAGATGAAGCCAACCAAGGGAGAGTAGGCGCCCCTTGAGCCAGCTGGAGGCAGCCATGCCAAAGCATGCCGCGCAACCCTCCCAGCGGATGCAGAACTGGGCACTGGACTGCCCTGGCATCCTCACCAGAGCATCTTTTAGAGGTGACGCAATCCTTCAGCAGGCGGCAGGCACCCCTCCATAGCTGGCTGGGCTGCAGCCAAGCTTCGTGCCAGATGCAGGCACTCCTACCACCCTTAAGCCAGCTGAGGCGTGCACTGGAGTCACGGGCTACCTTGAGCCAGCTCGTTGAGCTCGCCGGTCACGTCTGAGAAGATGCCGCCGCACAGGAACTCGCGGAGCTCCTTGTCCTCTTCCATGTCGCTGTGAGCCCCAACTGGGGCCCTCTGCACGAGCAAATGCATCAATGTTGTTGCAGCATCAGTTGAGGCTGTTTTGCCGCGGGCCCCGACTGAGGCTCTGTGCAGAAGCAAAGGTGGGGCTGCCGGGCCCCACAGAACGTGAATGTTCCTGCAGCCTCAAGCAAGTCTAAGTTGCTGTTAGGCCCCAGAGACGCGTACAGCTGCTTTGCCCCTTCCTGTCGCTGTGCTTCCCATGAAGCCACCCGCAGAGTAGGGGGTGGCTGCAAGATGTGGTTCTAACCGTGTGACACTACGGTGTGCACAAGCTGTCAGGCACAGGCAGAGAACACGACAGTGTGGCAAAGAGGCATATATGTGACCATCACGACGCTGCAGGGGCTCACCGATGAGGAGACATTCAGGTGGTTTGGATCAATAACGCGCAGCAGCTTGGAGTCGATCTCCCTGAGGAGCTTGGGCACAATCTTTTCTGCCATCCCTCATGCCCATGTGGCGCCCCTCAGCGCATCTGGATTGGCGCTGACTGAAACACCTGTGACTGTACTGCTTTCAGGCAAACTTGTGGAGCACTGGTCTGATCACAAACTGTGTGTAGCCTGCCAGACAGGCATTCACAGCAATCACTGCCGTCAGCAGAGATAGCCAGTACACTGCATCCTCAGACATGAGCTCGCTGAGATCTCGAGGCAGGGATCCAATCGCCTGCACTTACTGACTGGTGTCCAGGGGGCAGTGTCCTTGATTGCACAGAGCAGGCCGAACTTGAGCTGCTTGACTTCTATCATATGTGGAGCTTTAGGGACGAGTAAGACCGGTTCTAAGTCTGGTGTGTCAGGTTCTGTGGTACGGACGCAGATCCAGGCAAGATGCTCAGGAAACTCTTGCATTGCTGTGGCTCAACAGTTCTCAAACCTGGCCGTGGTCCCTGCACAACGCTGTGACACAGCGGCAGGGTGTTCAGCAAAAGCAGCAGTACTGACTGCTCCTCCTTTGGCCAGAGCCCTTTGAAGTGTAGCCAGCAGCAAACTGAGCCTCTGGGCAGGTGGCTTCAGAGGCTTTTGCATGACGGTTGATTGCAGGCAGGCTAGTGATACTGCCGCCTTCTGGCACGCGCCTGCTGCAGCTTCTCAATAGCAGTCTTCCGCTGCGTCTCCAGGATACTGAGGGTTTCCTGCATCCAGCAGACCATTGAATTCAGATGAGCAGTGGAAACGATGGTCCTGAACAGCATGGCTTGCTGCCTGGCAGCCACCACCTGCAATGAATACTGCCACATGGCTGCCGATGAGGACCTCACCTTCTGCTCTGCAAAGACCCCCTGCTGGCTGGCGGATCTGCGCTGGAGATTGTCCAGGGCTGCCTGCTTCTCGCACAGCAGGCGCTCCAGCAGCTGAATGCGCCCAGCATCAGCATCCTGTGCCTGAGTGGGCTCCTCTGGTCTGTGAGCAGCCACAGGGAAGTGTATGCTGCTGCGCAGCCCAGTGAGTTCATGAGGGCTGCGGGCTGCTGCCGGGAAGTGAGCACTGCTGCGCTGCGGGGCCTGCATGGAGGCGACAACAGTGCTGATCGCAGCCTGGATAGGTGCAGCTGACGGGCTTGTGCTGCAGCACAGGCAGCCTACAGCTGGCACCTTGCTGCCCCTACCCAGCAGCTGTACAACGTCGGTTTTGCTGCACAGTCAGGTGTCATATAGCACGTAGACACTGCAGCCGTTGGGGCTCACCGCATCAGCTTGCCTTTCATGCACCACATCAGCCCAGGAGTGCCTGCGCTGGGCAGACGGCCGACCCTCCACACTTGCAGCAGGGCGCGGTCCTGCACTCAGCCAGCATTACACAGTACTGGCACAGCTGTACTGGCGCCATGCGTTCGCTGCCAGCGCACACAACACTCAGCGTCGCAGGGAGCATGCCCCTCTTGTAGCAATCTCAATGTGCAGACCTGCAACTGCCCCATCTTTGGCGCGGCTCAGCTGGTGATCGGCTCCAGTCTGCTGGCCTGGTCCCCGTGTGCCGGTCTGGGCTACTGTCTGCCTGTGGCCGCCATGGGCAGCGCTCATCTGCAGGCAGTGCAGCCTCAGGCTGTGCAGACGCCCTGAGCACACCTGCTCAGCGAAGCAACTGCCTGGCCTCCACCATTCCACAGTTGTGGCAGTTGCACAATGCGAGGCGGATGTTGAGGTGCATCTTTGAACCCCCTCGAACCCACACCAACATCTTCCCCAGGTTTTGTGACCATGCCGGCCGCACACCTGCTCAGCAAAGCGGCGCCGGGCGTCTGCATGCCGCCCCTTCTCCTCCTGCAGCTCGGCCTGCAGCTGCGCCATTGCTGCCGCCTGCCGCTGCCCCTGCCCCTGCAGCTGGCGACACTCCTCGCACACTGCGCGCAGACGTGCCTCTGCCTCGCGCCCGCGCCGCACTGCTGCTGAGGTGTCTGCAGCAGCTGCCGTTGCCTGTCCTGCGCTGGCATGCAACTCTGCCCGGGTCTGGTCCAGCTGTTGCTGCAGCTGAGGCACCTTGGCAGCCTGGAGGGGCACACTGCTGTCTGCCACCTCTGGAGGACACTAGTGCAAATGCTTTAAGATGACGAAGCCAGTGTGCAGCACCACCGGCCATGACTGCTGCCAGAACAGGGCACAGCACAACTTTGCCCATTCAGCTGCAACAGTAACCACAACAATGAGGGCTTGCACATCATGCACAGGCTCCAGTTGTGACGTCACCTCCGCCTTGGCAGCCCTGCACTCCTTCCTCAGCTGGTCAGCAACCCCTTGCAGAGACTCCAGCTGCTGAGAGGTGGCTGCAATCTGAGCCAGAGCGCCCCCTAGCTGTCCCTCTGCCGCGGCCTTTGCAGCCTCTGCCGCAGCCCTGTGCTCTCCCGCAGCAGTAACTTCTGACTGCAGTCCTGCCAGAGCCTGCTGCTGCTGGGCGCCAGCTGCGTCACAGGCTGCAGCCAGGCTGCTGCACTGGGCTTTCAGGGCCTGCAGCCGCATGCGCTGCCTTTGCAAGGTGCCATACACATGGCAGGCCCAATCTCTCAGTGTAGTTCTTTGATTGATCATCCCCAAACTGCAGACAGCAGCACTGCCAGTGTGTGAACCTGCCCAGTCCTGCATGCAGGCAGCTTGACTCTGGACTGTCTTCCGCAAAATATGTTGCTGCGCTCTACCCCCAATCAGCAGACAGCAATATGCCATTTCACTCCTCAGTGGCATTTTCCAGCAGTTAGCAGCATGCCAGAGACACTCATACTGCTGCGTGCTGTGAATCACCCAAAGAAACTCACTGTGACCTGCTCGTCCAGCTCGACTGCCAGCTCTCCCCTCTCTGCCAGCTCGCACATGGTGCGCTGCAGGTTCCGCTCCAGCTGCTGCAGCAAGCCCTGCATGGCCTGCTTGTCTGCCCTGGCATGCGAGAGCTCCCGCTGCAGCTGCTGTGCAGCGAACTGCCTGCCTGCACGCCAGCAACAGGACATGCAGAGACGGCTTGTGTTGGAGGTTGACAGTTGCCCCATTGCCCGACGTGAGACGCCTGTGCTCCCTGAGAGATGGCTGAGCCTGTCTGCTCTATGAGACATGGTCATGAGGCACAGGCTGAGCAGGAGCTCGTATGCTACTGGTGACTACGTGGAACCAGCGCACTGCTGCAGCATGCTGAGCCACATCCCTACCTGCAAAGGCCGCCTCAGCAGACACCCGTGCCGCCTCTGCAGCCTTCACCTCCTGCTGCAGCTCCAGCGCCGCCCTCTGTGCATCTGCCAGGACGCTCCTCTGGCTGTCCACCTCCCGTGCCAGGTGGCCAGCTTGCTCCTCATGCCCAGCGCTGGCCTGCTGGGCGCTCTGCAGGCTGGCAGCCAGCTCAGCCACCCTGGCAGTCAGCTCCTCCTGCAGGGCCTGAGTGGTGGCGTTGTGCTCCCGCTGCAGACTGGACAGCTGCCGCTGGCCTGCCGCCAGAGAGGTCGATAGCTGCGAGACCTCAGCCTGCTGGGTGCTCAGCTGCTGCTGCAGGCCCTGCTCAGCCTGTTGGTGTTGCTGCAAGGCAGCCTGCATCTGGTCCGTGAAGGCTGCCTGCCTGTCCTCCAGCTGCTGCTGTGCTGCAGCCGCCTGCTCCCTGGCATGCGCCAGCTCTGCCAACAGCTGGGCCACCTGCTGCTGCGCTGCACCAGCCTGGTCCCTTGCTTCCGCCAGCTCTGCTGCCAGCTGGGCCTGCTCAGCCTCATGCTGCTGCGCCACCTTCTCCGCCTGGCACATTGCGGTGCACTGCATTGCGTCTGCAGCTACCTGGTGCGTCTGCTGCTCCCTTGCACTGATGAGGGCTGAGCCCAGCTCATCCACCCTGCCCTGCAGACCCTCATACTGCTCTTGCAGGTTGGCCTGCACTGTGGCAGCCTGGGCCAGCTGGCGGCGCAAGATGTCTGCCTGGGCCTGCCCATCTGTGAGAGACTGGCTCGCTGCCTCCAGCCGCCGTCGCAGCTGCCCCTCCCGCTCACTGTGCTGTTGGGCAGTGCTCTCAGCAGCCTCCTGGGCTGCATTGAGCTGCTGCTGCAGTACTGCCACCTGCTCACTGTGCTGGCAGGCACTGCTCTCAGCAGCCCCCTGAACCGCGGCTAGCTGCTGCTGCAGCATTGCCGCCTGCGCCTGCCATGCAGAGAGCTCTCTACTCATGTCCGCAGCACGTTGCTCCATCCCCTCAGCAGCCCCCTGGGCGGCTTCAAGCTCCCGCTGCAGCACTGCCGCCTTTGCGCGCCACGTGGAGCGCTCCCGACTCATGTCCGCAGCCCGCTGCTCAGCCCCCTCAGCAGCAGCCG
Source organism: Asterochloris sp. CNOR1 (assembly GCA_963969365.1). Lineage (NCBI taxonomy): Eukaryota > Viridiplantae > Chlorophyta > Trebouxiophyceae > Trebouxiales > Trebouxiaceae > Asterochloris > Asterochloris sp. CNOR1. The sequence goes on along the minus strand of OZ017746.1, from coordinate 2,204,906 downwards.
CAGCTGTGCTGAGCTGCTGTTGAGCCTGGGCCAGAGCTTGCTGGAGCTCTGAGCCCCTGCTGCTGAGAGTCAGCACCTGCTGCATCCGCATGTCCGCAGCAGCCTCCGCCTCATGCAGCTGCTGCCGGGTGGTGTGCAGGGATGCCCTGCAGGCCTCGTGCTTGGTCCCTGCCTGGTGCAGAGCCGCCTCGTGCTGCTGGCGCCTGCGTTGCAGCTGCTGCTGGGCCTCACTGCGCAGCTGCTGCTCCGCCTCAAGCTCACTGCACCAGGACGGGGACTGGCACGCTGAGCTCGACGAACTACCTGAATCATCTGCCTGAGTTGGCAGGCAGCATCCCGCACAGAACAGTTGACTGTCAGGGGCCACACAGCAGCATGCACAAAGGAGGCACACAGCAGTACGGTGCTGCGTCTCCAGGCCGGCCTGGCTTCACTAACATGCATGCTCCTCTTATTTGTAGTAGGAGGACTGCCTGGGTCCACGACCATGCATGCTCCACTGCGACAGACCTGCGCAGCAGGTCGGCTTGATTGGCAGCAGCTTCAGCAGCCAGGCTGCTGGCGCTGGCCCTGCGCTCATGCTCAGCTGCAACGGACTTGGCACTCAGAAGCTCCTGCATGAGGGCGTCCCGGTCCTGCTGCAGCTGCTCTGCCAGCACCTGCTGGCTGGCATCAATTGGCTCAGAGATTGTCACCTGCAACAGGGAAAAGCGGCGCATACACAGCGGCTTGGCAGCTGGCTCAAGGACCATGGGCCGCTGGCATGCCGGCATTGTTTGGCAAAGCACCAGCTCAGCGACTGTGACCTCTAGGAGGGCACTGTGCCTTGCCACACATATAGCCAGGCGTCTTTGCCTTAAGGTGATGAGCAGCCCTGTCTACCTCAGAGAGGGTGATCTGCGGAAGAGGATCACCATGCAGTAAAGCAGCAGGCAGCCCACTCAGAGACTGCAGCAGGCTACCGATGGCCAGCAGGAGGGCAGCACTGTCACACATCACTGCTGCAACAGTCCGTGACAAGTGTAGCAATCTGGCAGACAGCAAATCGTGCAGCAGCGGCAAAAACCTGGGGTGCTCAAGCAGACAACACAGAGAGGCAGTCTTGGGCCACAATGGGAAGCAAACTGACCCCCTGATGCCATTTCACCTGCAGGGAGACCGATGGATCGCCCTGGTAGCTGCCTGCCAGCTGTGCCTGAGCAGTGGCCACCTCCAGCTGGAGCCCTGCCAGCTGCTTCTGCAGAGCAGCCCGCTGCTGCTGCCAGGCCGCCTCTGCTGCAATGTGGTCCTGGTGCAGCCGTGCCACAAGGTGCCGCCTGTAAGCCAATTGGGCCTGCTGGGCAAGGCACTCCTCCTGCAGGTCCCTGCGTAGGGCAAACCTGCCTGAGAGCGGGGGACCTGGACCTATACTCAACAAATTACGCTTGCAGCTTGAGGTGTACACAGTCTGCATCACCACAGTCTATTCTGTGGCAGCTGAGATGAGACCATGGGCAGTCATCGACTTGAGTCCCTTCGAACAGCCCAATGCACACTGAGGAAAACTGTGCTGCTGTTCAAGGCAGAGCACTGTGAGGTGCTCACCTGAGTCTGGCGTCCCTGTCACGCAGCCGCTGCTGCATCTCTGCCTGGCTCTGGCTCTGTGCTGCAAGCTGTATGCGCATGTCCGCACCAGCCGCCCGCTCGCAATCCAACAGCCTGCTGAGGCGTTCCAGCTCTGCACTCTGCTCCTCACACACCTCCTGCTGCGTTGCCAGCACTTCCAGAGCAGCCAGAGTGTCAGCGCGGGCCCTGTCCAGGTCTGACTGCAGCAGCCTGTGCTCTGATGTAGCAGCCTGCAGTTCCTGTAGCAGGCTGGCAGCCAGGTGGCTGCTGCCAGCCTCTGCATTGACAGTGGCCCCCAAACGCTGCTGCAGGGAGGTGTAATCCCATTCCAGCCCATTGCGCTGCTGCTCGACAGCAGCCAGCTGCCTCAGCAGTAGAGTCAGGTCTCGCTCGCTGTCTGCTAGGGCCCCCCGTGCCTGGCTGGCAGCCAGCTGGGCATCGCTCAGCCCCTGGTGCCAGTGCTCAGCCTGCTGCTGCCCTGTCTCCAGCTGGGCCAGTGCCTCAGCACGGTGCCTCTTGCCCTCTGCCAGCGCTTCCACCCTGCCCAACTGAGCAGCATGCAACTGTTCCCTGAGCTCCTGCGCTGCCTGCTGAGCTGCCAGCAGGCAATGCGCGGAGTCCTGATCTGCAGCCGCCAGTTGGTGTGCCTTCACATGCTGCAGCGCGCTCAGCTGCTCCAGTACCTGGTCTCTGCCCAGCTCAGCAGTCTGCAGGCGTGCCTGCAGCTGCTGCCCTGCAGCCTGTGCCGCCTCCAGCTGGGAGCCCACATCTGCCAGCTGCTGTGCCCAGCCCTGCTGCGCAGCTGCCAGGGCATTGCGCTCCTGCTGACTGGCAGCCAGGGCAGCAATAGCCTCACTGTGGGCAGCATCTGTGACCGCAAAGCAGCGGCCGGCTGTCTGCAACTCGGTCTGGAGACTCTCCAGACGAGCGTCGCCATCACGAGAGGCCATCACCTGCTGCGCATCCTGCAGGGCCTGCCTCTCCTCTGCATGCTGAGCCGCCGCAGACTGCAGCGCCTCCACCTGCCTGGCTGCGCTTGCCCTGGCCGCCTCAGCCTCAGCCCATTGTGCCTGCAAGGCTTGGAGCTGGTTCTCCTGCTCCTCCACCTGCGCGACCAAGTCTGTCCTGGCATCCTCTGCCACGGCCAGCACAGCCTGCAAGTCCTGCTGATGGCCCTTCCGCTCCTGGACATGGTGCCGCGCTGCACCAGCCTGCTCCTGGCAGGCCAGCAGCTGCTGTTGCAGGGTACTTATTGCAGCCTGGGCTTCATCCCTGCTGGCGCTGAGGGCTACGCAGCTCTGCTGGCTTGCAGCCAGCTGCTCAGCCGTCTGCCAGAGCTCAGCTCGGTGATGCTCACGTCCTGCCTCAGCTGCCTGCAAAGCGACCTCTAGACGCTTTCTCTCCTGCTGCTGCTCAGTCGCCCTGCCCTGCTCCAGCGTCAGCTCCTGCTGCAGTCCCTGTGTGGCTGTCAGCAACTCAAGACGCTGTACGCCTGCATCAAGTGACAGCAGCCTGATTCATCTTGCAGTGTTCACTGTGCAGCGAGCTGGCAAAGGTGACCTATCTTCATGCAGCCTGCTGAGCACTGCTGGGCGGGATGTTGCTGGCTGCTGTAGGCTGCATAAGAGCCATGCATTGACTTGGAAAATGTTGCGCAGCTCTATCCTGTTCAAGGAAGGTATTCTGACAGCTCAGAAGTCTGGCCAAGTCTGCCAGATGCTGTGTTCATTTCCTAAAACCAAGTACACCACACCTTTGCCCACCTGCGTCAGCAGCCTGGGCCTTTAAGCTCCCCATGAGCACATCGCCATTGCTGAGCTGCACCTCCAGTTGCTTGACCTGCACACACAGTGGCTCCATAACTAAAGATTCCACTTGAGTGCCAAGCCCTTGACAAACGTGGAGCAATCACTGGACTGCAGCATCCGTGCACTGAAAGCAATATTGCCACGTCTGTTCACAAGTTGCAGTCTTCTTGGGGCGACATGCTACTCAACAGATGCCACCATTAGACTTCACCTGGCCTCGAGTGCGTACCTGGCCTCTCAGCACATCGCGCTCCTGGAAGACAGCCTCCAGGTCAGCAGCAGGGTCTGCTGGCCTGTCGGTCTGCACAGCTGCGTCCGCTGGCCTGTCGGTCTGCACAACTGTGTCCAATCCCTGCTCACGGCCAGCCCTGCCCTTTAGCTTCTCTGCTGAGCTGCTGCACCTCTCAGAGCTGCCCACCAGCAGGGAGGAGGCCTCCTGGGCGTTCTCGCCCTGCCCCCTGGCCTGCTCAAAAGCAGCCAGGCGCTCACGCAGCTCAGCCACCTCCTGCATGGCTGCCTGGCGCTCGTGCTCACAAAAAGCCAGGCGGCCCCTCAACTCGTCTGCCTTGGCTCCAGAGGCCTGTAGCTGCACAGACTGGGTGGCAAGGGTGGTATTGCTGGCCTCCAGCGCCTGCTGGCAGGCCTGCAGCTCCTGCAGGAGGGAGCACAAGCTCGCAGGCGGGCCTGCATCGTCCCGCGGCCGCTGCTGCCGGAGCGCCAGTAGCTCTTGCTGAGCTGCTGCTGATCTCTGCAGGGCACAATGGAAGAATATGTCAGGGGCTGAAGCATCTGTGTATGCTGAAATCAGTCTGTGCCAGCAGCCTGCCCCTAATCTGTGCAGCACATGACACGACTTATTTCGGGGGCTGAAGCATCTGTCTGTGATGCTCTCAAAATCGGCCTTGAGGGCTGACTCTGCCATGGAAAGGAGACTTGTTGCGCACAAGGCTTTGGCACTGCCACTGCATTGAGAATGGCGAGATGGCACGGCATGGCGGTGCCTGGCTCTGTGGGCTGCTAATTCAAGGCAAAGGCAAGGCTGACCCAGGGTGTATGGCACTGCACATGAGCGCTGGGCCACCCTTTGAGGACAATCGAGCGTGGCAGTGTCCTGCTGACGCTGCCAAGACAGGGCTCCCACTGAACAACTGTGGCGATGCCAGTCACCTGCTGCGCATCCATGTCGGCCTCCACCAGCAGCTGCATCTGAACACGTGTCTGCCCCAGTGCATTCTCTAGCGCGTGCCGCTCCCTGCGGTCAGGCCCAGAGAACTGACTTGGTGTGGTGATTTGCCAAAGACGACACCACAAGATGCAAGCACGCCTTACCACCGCAAGCTAGACTGGGCCAGAGGCACATGTCTGGCAATGAGTGTGCACATCCTTTAGTGCTTTGCACACAACCTTTGGTGCTGTTGTGCAAGCAAGCACCAACATGCCCACCTCCTCAGGCTGTCATTCTGGCGCTGCAGATCACTGACGCGGTCCTCCAGCTCTGAGGTCACCTCCAGAGCCCCCCCCAGCTGTGTTGCCAGCTCTGCAGCAGCCAGCAGGAAGTGACATATGTTGCAGCCATCCCAGATCATAGCTGCCAGCCACAGGCCTATGCATGCCACGCGTCCATGCACCACCCCAGCCAGCCACTACCTGTGCCTCCCAGCGAGGCAGTGATGATGGGACCTCAGACACAGCACCTGAGGGGCAGGCCCATCTACCTTCTGCCTCCACAGTGGGTGTGGCAAAACCTGCAGTTGCCTCTCCAGAGGCCATTGCCAGGCGCGTGCCAAGCCCAAGCGATGCAGGTGCACTGCTGCCAGGCGGCCTCAGCAGGCCAGAGCTGGCCTCTCGCTTGCCACTGAGGCTGCTGAGGAATTGGCCGCCAGCTGCCTCGAGGTTCAGCTGCAAGGGGGCCAGCGGGCTGCGCGCAGTGGACGGATGGGCACAAGTACTGGCCTGGATGGGAGACAGCAGCTGCAGGGCGCAGGGGCTGGGCGTCCTGACCTGCAGGCAGGATGACATGTTCCATGATAGGCGGCTGGAGTTTGGGCCAAGTTGCTGCCTGCCGGCAATTTGCCAGGCCCTGTAGTGCCTCCTGCTGTCAGCAATGCTTAGGCAGTTTCAGCTTGGTGGAAGGCCACAGCCGAAAATCTTGATGAAAGAAGCGTGCTGCCACGTTCCCTGATGGACAAGCTGGAGGTCCAGTCACACCTTCAGGAGCCACACGAACCTGATGGCACGTCTTGTGCATAGCCCTACATGTCCAGCTCTGCAGCGGCGGACTTACCCTGATACAGAACACCCAACAGCTCACATTGTGCGCTGCCTGTCCATCTTCAGCGCCCGGCACGGCTGCAGTCACACCCCTTTCAAGCAGAGCAGGGAAAGGAGGAAGCAGAAAGGACTCCACATTTAACAGCATGACAGCACCGTAACTTGTGCACTGCTCTGTACAATTCAGCGCCCCAAGGCAGCAGCAGTCTACCCCTCATGATCCCCATTGCCCCACCTTGTGCACCGCTCTGTACATCTCCAGCTCCCGGCGGAGCCGCTTGTTCTCTCGGCGCAGCATTGCGGCGTCTGCGTCCGTTACCTCATTGACCTTGGCCACATTCTGGATAGCCATTGCGCGCTGCGCAAAGCCCAGCGTGCTGACCGTGTCGCGTACACTGGCCGCCTCGGGGCGCACGTTGAAGATCATGACCGTCCTGGCGTTGCCGCCCAACGAGTCCTACAGGGGGATGAAGATAGGGACTGGCAGACAGTCTCCATCAAGCATCTCTCCCTGATTGTTTCAACTGTCTGGGCACTGCTGCCCCAGCAAGTCCTGCAAGAGGTGGCAAGCTGCTTGCAGGCTGCCAGCAGCTGTCAGTCAGCCATGCTGAGCCCTGACAGCAGCATGCAGGGGCTCTGAGCAGCCTTCAGGCGACTTGAGTACTATGGTGCTTGGCCAGCTCAAGCCTCACACTGCGCTTCAGGCAGGCCCTGACCAGATTCAAGCTTGGTCCCAGGCATCAGGTTGCTGCTTGTCTGGCAGACAGGCAGCAGGCACAGTGCGTGGGCACCCTGCCTGCAGGAGGAAGGTGAGCTTGCTGTCACGATAGGGGATGTGCCCCTCTCCGTGCGCCAGCTTCTTCATGACCAGGCCCAGGGCAGACAGGGACCGGTTGATGCTGCAGGCAGCACAGGGGCGTTGTCAGAGTGTGGCGCATCGTGGCAAGCATGGGCGCCCAGCCAGCACCCAAATAAAGCGACTAATGGGGTGGCTGCCTACTTCCAACCAGGTGAGGGTGTTGCAGCCCTGGCGCTGCAGCATGCACTAGTTGAGCACAATGGGGGGCCTGCTGCATCCTTGCTGACCTGCTGGCCTCTCGGAGACGCTCCCCTTCTGACTCTGCCACCTTCTGACGCTCACTGCCTGCAGATAGCAGGGGAGCTGAGAAGCAGGCGCCAGCCTGCCCTGCAAGACCGCATGCACTGCAGGGAGAGTGCTGGCACAGCTCAAGCATTTGTGCCCCTGAGCGACTGACAACATGTGTTGCTGTGCCGAGCATTGCAGTATACAGTGCCTTGTATACTGCATGTGATGGCTCAGAGTGGTCTTCACTCAAGACCTCAAAGGGTCCACCAAAGCCACTCGCATGCTTGTGAGATTGGATGGCAGTTTAGGAGTTCCACCAGCTCCACCATGGCTGCCTGATGAGGCACAAACACAGCCAAGTACACATGTGACAGGGTGCATTGTTAACACAAGGGGACAGGGCACCCTAGCAGCTGCACTTGTGCCTCAATGTGCCCCACTCACCTGGCGCGTCCACACTTGTGGCAGGACAAGTGGTGCTGAAGAGCTCTGCCAGCGCTGCCCCACCTGTCTGGTCCACCAGGATGAGGGCACCGCATTGCATGTTGGCAAGCTACACCATAAAGGCCCTGTCAACTGCTGCCCCTCCTGCAAGGTCCACCTGGCTGTGACACGCCATTTGTACAATGCTGCTGCAACCCCGGCAGCCCCACCTGCCAGGTCTACCAGGTTGAGGCAGGCCCGCTTGCTGGTGGTCGTCCCGTCTTCGTCCACCACCATGCTCTCCACGCGGCAGGTAAAGATGCAGTGACTGCGGGAGGACTCGCGGTGGGCCCGCGTCTCGCCCATGCGGCGGTTCTGCAGGCCGCTTGCCAGCAGCTGCAGAGCCTCTTGCGCTGCACAGGAGCAAGCGATCTGGTACGGCACATGCACACAAGAGTCTGGCTCAGGAGCTGCAGGGCCTCGCAGTGCATTCCAAGGGTGGCATGCCAAGCTGAGCTCCGGCAATGCAGCCCCGCCCGCGCACCAGCAGGGCAGGGCCAGCCTGGGCTGCACAGCAACGTGGCAGGAAGACAAGTGGCGCTCCACTGCACACCTCGGTACTGCAACTGCCAAGACAGCAGCTTGGGAGGCAGGCAGGCCGCGGCAGGGGCGTGATTAGCACACACCACAAACAAGCTGTGATGTGGCGCATGGCTGCAGACACAAGCACCTCGTGGCCAGGCTGCTCTCTGCCGCAAACATGCAGTCTCTGTGAGCAGCTGGCCTGAGCAGTGCTGCACAGGCGAGCGTGCATTGGGCCCTACCTGACGCCACTGGCTGGTGCATGGCGCCCTCCGCCCACACCTCCTTGTGGGCGTCCTCCCTCAGCTGCACCCGGGCTGTTGGTGCCAGCAGGTCTGTCACAACCTCATGGTAGATCTCCAAGCAGCTGCAGGTGACTGAGCTGTGCAGGCGCCGCCCGCCGTGCTGCAAGATGCAGTCCAGTGAACTTCCAAACTCCTGGGAATTTTCAGGCTCTGCTGTGATGTGCAGCACAGACAACAGCAGCCAGTTTGCTGATGCTGTGCCAGGCAGGGGCAGCGCTTGCTCACTTTAGTGCTGCTCAGACAGTCAGGCTCAGAGCGTCTGGGCAGTCTGGCTCCTGGGCCGTCTCATGCAGGCTTCTGCGAGGTCCAACGGGCTCGCCCTGTCTGCGCCTGCCGCCTCAATGCTCAGACAGCTCATGCAGCACAGCAGGCTATCAACATGCTTGGGTTCAAGCTCACCCTGCCTGCCTGCGCCTCCTCAATGCGCTGGAACAGGTAGGTCAGCATCCGGGGGATCAGTCCAGCCTACTGGCAAGAGGAATGGAGCTTATTGCGGGAAATTGACGAGTGCCAAGGCACCTTGCTGGACGGGCAACGCAGATGCAGGCAAGCTGCATGACAGTGAGGCTGCACTAAACCCCTGTCCTGATCAGGGCAAGCAGCTGCATGACAGCAAAGCTGCACTGACCCACTTTGTGTTCAAGGTGAGCAGGTTCCCACCTGCTCAGGCATATCTTCTGGTGCCATGGGCACCTGGCCCAGCATGGTGTGTGTCTTCCCTGCAGAGGTCTGCCCATATGCAAAGACTGTGCTGTTGAAGCCGGCCAGGCAGTTGTGCACCATGGGCCTCCCAACAGCTGCAGGGGCAGAGGGCCAAGCGTCTGACAGTGCACTTGATGTGAGGGCGGCTTCAATAGCCAGCCCAAACCGGATGCATGCGCTGAGTGCATCACTGACACACCTCGACTTCTTGAGCAATGCATGCATCCCGTGACAGAACACTGGCCAGCAGATTGATCATAGACAGCACAGGCAGTTACACACCTCGATAGAACTGCTGCTGGCTGGTGTCAGGGCCTGCCACATGGTCAAAGGTGAAGGCTGTCTGGTCCCCCTCGCCTGACAGCACAACCGACTGCTGGTCCTTGGCACGAAGGCCTGGTTGCGTGCCTGCACAAGCAACAACTTGAGGCACTGTGGCAGCAGAGGAGGTGCAGCCATGTTCAAAAGGATAGCCGCACGGAGACCTGAAACAATGCACGCAGACACTACCAAAGTACCTGAGCTCTCCTCTGATGCTGCCCTGATGCGGATCACAACCTGCAGACACATTTTCTAACCTTGTGAGCATGAGAGCCAGAGATGGTCAAGAGTTGTCGGGCGTTGCGTGCCAGGATGCATGAGGCAAAGCAGCTTATTCTTGCCTTGAAGTTGCCGGTGCTGAGGTCGACAGGGCCCCGGTTGGCACTCAGACCAGGGCTGCATCCTGCAAACAAGCCCAGGTGCGCAGCAGGAAAGAGCATGGGCTGCAGGCAGATGCAACAGTTGGGTTGGGGCAAGTGGTGACACATACCAGCAAGCACAGTGGAGGCAATCGCACCGTGGCGCCTGCATAGCTTTCAGACCATGCTGGGCTGAAGAACGGCTGCAGATGGCCAGCACATTGCAGTCAATGCATATCAACAGACATGTACGAGGGCAAGCGGAAAGCTCACTGTGGGGGGCACTGAGGCCTGCAACGGCAGGCCGGGGCTGGGAGTGTTTCGCGTCTTGTTCTCATCATTCCTACTTGACTTGATCTTTCTGTAGCTGGACAAGCTCTTGCGCAGTGCCATCACACATAGAGAGAATAGATGTTTGACTTTGACCAGTTGCAGTTCACACATTGTGCGGGGCTGAGTCGATACAAGCCAGATCAAGCCGTCCAGGCCTACAAGCACATCTTACTACCAATCTCTGATTGCTACATGGGCTTGTGGCAACCGCTTTAGGTTAATACATTGCTTGGGCCTTAGCCTGACGGCTCCGCAGTTGGCAGTGGCACGGAATCCTCAAGTGCCTTTCACAATCAAAGGTGCATGTCGGTGGCTTCGCTAGAGCCCCATGTTGCACTTGGAGCAATCACTGTGCACCCCGCTGGGCTGAGGCTCAACGCTGAAGCCCTGCCCTGCAGGCTGCCACAGCAGGATTCTGCAGCTCCCTGAGGCTGCCACTACATGGCTGAGCAGCAGCCTGTGGCGACACTCCCCCAGTCATCATCGCAGGACGGTGTACCCCAGCAGCAGCAGGAGCCCGCCAGCAGCTACTCGCAGGCTGACAGGGCGGGCTCCTCAGGGGTGCCCATCCCCCAGAATGGCAGCCTGTATGTGGGCGACCTGGACCCCAGCACCTCTGAGGCGGACCTCTACAACTTGTTCACCCAAGTCGGGCCGGTGCTGTCCGTGAGGGTGTGCAGGGACACTCTCACACGGCGCTCACTGGGCTATGCCTACGTCAACTTTCAGACAGTTGAAGATGGTGAGAGCCCACCAGTCTTCTCCGAGCTACCTGCTTGCCCATGTGCTGGCACAGTGGGACCCATGTGCTGCGAGGGCAGCCCCTATACCAGGTTGAGCTTGTGGGCTGAGAGAAGCTTTGCATGCCTCGGCAGTCATTGTGTGCTGTGTGTTGTGCACCTTTAAGCATGTGCTGCAAGCCCCAAGCATGCAGCAGCCTCCTATGCTGATCTGTACAGCATTATGCATGGCCTTAGGGGCCCTTCTGGGTCAGAATGCATGTGTTCAGCACCCTGATCGGCTGGCAGCAGCGTGCCACCACTGCTGCTACAGCTGCAAAGGCCAGTTCTGCTTTTGAACTTGGCCGCCATAAAATGACTTCCTGTTTCGGGTTTGGAAGGCAGACAAAGGAACTCAGCTACCTGCTGCAGCTGTGAAGGCCATTGAGGACCTGAACTACGTAGTGTTGAATGGGCGGCCCCTGCGCGTGGTGCCCAGTCAGCGCGACCCCAGCACGCGCAGGTCAGGGGTGGGCAACACTTTCATCAAGGTGGGTCAGCTGGAGCCAATACCCATGGCAGGAGCAGGCTCAGCTGCTGTGTGGGCCTGCAACAGCAGCCTGCTTGTCAACAAGCCTCTCAAGCTGTGGGATGCGCTGCACCAGTGGGAGCCTGCAGAGGCCGACCTGGAGGCCAGTCCCTCCGTGAAGACAACCCCTAAAAGTACCTTGCTGTCACATGGCCAAGCTGGCTCTGCAACAGAGCAAGAGGTCATCCTGCATGGGCCAGGACTGCAGCTTCACTGGCGCTGCTCAACCCTCTGAGCTGGCGTGCTAGACCCCTGCTGTGCAGAACCTGCCTGCCAGCGATGACAGCCCAGCTGGGGGTGGCATGCAGAATGGCCAACGAGCGCTGCAAAGCCCAGGTGCCTGCTCTGGCCCACAGCGGTTGTGCGCCCACCTGTTGGTCGTGCAGAATGTGGGCTCTAGTGATCAGGAGGGGGCACAAGCCACGTTCTGATGCTGAGCCCACTTGGGTGCCTGCCTGCCCTGCGGGGCAGATGGTCCCCAGCAGTGACGTAAGGGGCTCCACTGGGATGCTGTCACATGTGCTGATCTCTGGGGCCAGAGCCAGGCCCCTTGCAGTCACTGAAGAGCAGTCCACTGGGCCTGCAACAGCACACAAACCCTGTGTGCGGGGCCTGCCCTGCAGAAACTGGCCCCCGGTGCTGCTGGGCCCATGTGGCCTGCTGTGGCCCCTAGAGCTGACCAGAAAGGGGGCCAGCCAAGCTTGTGGCTGCTGCACAATCTGCTCCCCAGCACTGCTGAGCCCACCTGGTGTCTGCGTGCTCTGCAGAACCTGGCCCCCAGCGTTGACCAGAAGGGGCTGTACGACACCTTCATGACCTTTGGGAAGATCATCAGTTGCAAGATCGCAACAGATCCTGGTGGGAACAGCAAGGGCCATGGATTTGTGCAGTTTGAGGATGATGCTTCCATGAACCGTGCCATTGAGGCAGTCAACGGGAAGGAGATCGAGGGGCAACAGGTGGGCAGCAGGGTGTTGGGATTGTAGGGCCCTCCATCTGCGATTTGGAGTGCAATCAGCCAAGTAGATGTTCGGGCACCATCTGGGCAGGCTGGGATGCACGGACATCGAGGGACAGCAGATGACATGTCTCAGCCATACAATGAGCTGAGCCCACAGCTGTTGTCAGAGCTCTATGGTGAGGTAAGGAGCTTGCTGGAGTCTGCCTATCGTCCTGGCAACCCCCAGCTTCAGATCATCAGCCCTGCCTGCCTCATCTTGGTGCAGGGCTGCATCCATTGACCTGCACAGTGACCCAGTTGGGTTCGCTGCTGCACTGCGACTTTTCTCTGGACTCAGCCCCATGCGTCCCTAGCTCTGCTGGAGTGTTCAGACCTGCCACACTGTTGTGCCCGACCTGCAAGAGTACATTGTTGCAGGTGTTTGTGGGTCCCTTCAAGCGGCGGGAGGACAGGGGCACACCCGGGGACAAGTTCACCAATGTCTATGTGAAGAACCTGGCGGAGTCGGTGACTGACGAGAAGCTGAAACAGTGAGCTGGCTGCTGGCTGCTGAGGGTGCCGGAAGCTTTGGTGCTGCTGGCTATATCCTGGAGCTGCACTGCTTGAATCGTGCAGGGCAGGCCTGCTTGGCTAGTCGCAGGCTGGAAAGCGTGCTGGGCAGGTCTGCTGGTGTGCTCTTCTGCTGTGCTATGTCTGGCAAAGGTGCCTGCGCACTGGCCATACATCATGCCACAGTGAGTCAGCTGAATGACAGTGGACGCCATTGCCTCTGACCACTTGCTCAGCCCACAGGTGCAGGCGGCTCAGCGGGATGAGGTGCCTGCACCGCAGCACAAACTCCCAAAGTGCCTGTGCTGAATCAGCTCTTGGGCACCTGGTCCTGGTGTCTCCAGGGCCCAGAGCTGATTGCTTGAAGGGTGTCTTGCAGGACTGCCAACCTGAGCAGTCCAGCTCTGGCAGCATCTGGTGCTCGTCCTGCCCACCTGCAGGGATGTTTAGCAATTTCAGTGCCCCTGGACAACATGGTTGTGGCAGTAAGAATTACTAGGGACCTGCTGTCATCTGCCCCTGCGCAGGGTCTTTGGCGAGGTGGGCACCCTGAGCAGCGCTGTGGTCATGAGGGACGTGGCCGGCAAGTCCCGGGGATTTGGCTTTGTCAACTATGAGCGTGCAGAAGATGCAGCTGATGCGGTGGACAGACTGAACGGCCACACAGACGAGGAGAAGGAGTGGGAGGTCACCAAGGCGCAGAAGAAGGCTGAGCGGGAGGCTGAGCTGCGGGCCAAGTTTGAGAAGGTGAGGGTTGAGGCTTCTGGAGGCACATGGGCCGGGCAGGTGCTGTTTGGAGGAGCGCGCCTGGCTCCTTGCGCTCAAGTGCAGCGCTGAGCAGGATGCCCCTGCTGCAAGCCAAGTGCATCAAGATCATGGGTCAGGCAGGCACACTGGTGTGCAGTGATCCCAGACTGAACAGGTGGGGTGATGCTCCCAGCCATGAACACGCAATGAAGCCCTGAGCGGGGAGCCTGAGCTGCACAGGGAGGCTAACTTAAGGCTGGTGTGGAGAAGTGACATTCTTAGTGGCTCATGCTGCTTGGGGTTCCCACTTTTCAACACGAAGCTAGCATTGGGCTGAGCAGCTGCTGTACCAGGCCTTTCTGGGCCCTCGGCCTGCAGCCTGACTGCAAGGCTATGCTGCAGACCAGGTCTGGAAGGCTGCCCACTGTTTGTGAAGTCCTTTCCAGGTGGGTGAGCAACATTGTCTCCTGGGTGTAGCAATCAGCTTTGCTGGCCCTGTTGCGCCGCCAGCGCCCAGCTGCAGGCAGACTGGGAAGCTTTGAATTTTGTAGGCTCAAGCAGCATTACCTGCTGTTGTCACTGTCTTGGACATGGACTGTGGCTAGAGCTCCAGCCACCTTGTCTGCCTGTCTCCTGTTTCACAGGGCAGCCCTGTAGTGAGCAGTCCTGATGCATGCTTAGCAGAATGGAATGCTCTTGGCTGGTGCTTTGCCTTCAAGACAGACAATAGGCGACTCTCATGCTCAGCTCAGTTCGTTGCTCGCAGGACAAGCGAGAGAAGCAGGACAATTTAGCAGATAGCAACCTGTACATCAAGAATCTTGACGATGGCCAGACAGATGACACCCTGCGCCAGCTGTTTGAGGTGAGGGGTCCCTGCTTGGTGCCTGTGGGCGCAGGCATCTTGGCACAGGCATCTCACCCTACTCCGCACCTGCCAAGATTACACGCTTGGAGCCCTGGGCTTGCCAGTCCAGTAAGCTGCTTTGCTGGGTGGCTCTGACCATCTGAGCTTGGTGTTCCCAAGACTGCACACCCAAAGCATCTGCGCTTGTCAGCCAGTTAATGCACCCTGCTGGATGGCTGTGGAAACATGCATTTGAGTCTGCTGCTGCCAGGTTCACAAAGTGAGGCCTGGTCCTTGCTAGGCAGCTGAGCTGCCTTACGGAGTGGCTCTGGGTCTGCATGTTCCGTGGAGTCACTGCCCCTGCAGCCTGCGCGCTTGCCAGTCATGTGGCTGCTCTGGCACTCATAGCTGTGCAGCTGAGTGCACAGACGTGAGAGCCTGGGTGAACGGCCCGCGAGGCCGGCCTGTGAGCTGCTGTCACAAGGGGGGGCACGGCATGCCCGCGGCCCACGGCCTCCAGTGCTGGCACGACAAGGGCCTCCCCTGCCAAGCTGGTGCTGCTGGTGTGTGCTGCAGGAGTTTGGCACAATCATCTCCTGCAAGGTGCTGCGGGACCAGAACACGGGCGCCAGCAGGGGAGTGGGCTTTGTGCAGCTGTCCACGCCAGAGGAGGCCACAAAAGCCATCAGCGAGCTGAACAACAAGATGGTGAGCCCTGGCAGCCCTTGGCAGTGTGCTGCGGGGGTCAGGGTCCTGCGTTGCTGCTGCAGCTCCTCTTGTGGCTGCTGGCTTCTTGCAGCTTGCAGCTTGACCGTGTCGGGCAGACCAGTCGGACAGCCGTCTGTGTGGCATGCCCATGCCGCATTGCTGCTGCCTGTCATTGTCAGCTGTCTGTTACGGTCCTGGACGGCTCCCAGCAGCTGCTCCCCTTGGCGTGCAGATCAATGGCAAACCCCTCTATGTAGCAATAGCACAGAAAAAGCAGGATAGGCAGCGGCGGCTGAAGAACTACTTCCAGCAGCCGCAGGCAGGGGCGTTCATGGGGCCGCAGGGCATGAACCCTGGCTACTATGGAGGTGGGCTGCCTGCATGCAGAAGCCTGTGGAGTTGCCGCCTGGATCGGGCCGCGTGCCAGCAACAGTGGAGAAAATTTCACAGGGCCGCAAACATGCGAAGATGTGTTCACCTGAGCCTGCATGCCCTATCCGACCTTCGATGTGACTGCATGGCAAGGCCTGCCGGGCACCAACTGCTGGCCACCACTTTTGAGGCTGTGGGGCAGCAGACAGGGGCTGCCTTCTGTGCAATGGCGACACAGAACATGCAGGCAGCACCAAAGGGCGGCAGCATGGTTATGCCATGGCACTAGCTGGCTGCCTGTCACCTTTGCTGGTGTGCATGCATCCAGTCAGCATCACTGAGTCATGCATTCTGGGGCTTGTCTGGTGTCTGTCTACTGACTTCTTGTGCCTGTCAAGTGCTGAACAATGCAAGGCTTCCTAGTGGTCTGCAGTTGCCACAGGCACATGACCTGTGCCGCTGACATGGCTGCAAGCCCCTCCTGCGCTGCACCTTGCATCCACCTGGTCCCACTGTGGTTGCAGGTCCTCAGGACTGCCTCACTTCCACCAGTTGTGTGAAGCAGCACACTGAAATATCTGACGCTGCGCCTGCAGGGCCCCAGAACATGGGGTACTTCCCTGGCGCCATGAATGGGCCGGGCCCCATGCCAAGGCCATACGGTGGCCCACAGGCCATGGGCATGATGCAAGTGAGGCAACATGGTACTGCCTTTCATGCTGAAGCTGTGCCTTGGTGGCATGACATTGCATACCAAGAGTGAGCAGCAGCTTCATCAGTGGGCCAGTGGTCAGCAGCAGGCTAGCAGACAGTCTTTGCTGCTGGCTGCACCTGCCCAGGGCTCGGCCTGTGTCCTTGTGGACTGCCCAGACGCCAGGCATCTGTACCCACGGGGTGCACTTCCTGAGACTGGTTTGAAAACGGTGCAGGCGCTCTCCTCAGCTCCAGCGGATCCAATTTCCCTCTGCCCTGCTGTGCAGGGCATGCGGCCGCCGATGCCATACTACGGCATGCAGGAGCAGATGGGCCCCTACGCAATGCAGCAGCAGGCGTTGGGCATGGGCATGCCTGGGCGCAGCGGCCGAGGAGGGCGCATGCCAATTCAGGGCGGGCGCATGGTGAGAGGGCCCCTCCTGCATGCACCAAGCACTCAGATGCTGAGCCTCCGGGACATGCAGCAGGGCCGGCGCTTCTGGCAACCTGCACTGCTTGATCAGATCCTGCTTCCCAACAGGCACCAGATTGCGACTGCACGCACCTGCAGCTTGCCCTTGCTGCCATGTCAAAACCCTGGTGGATGCATTTGCTGCCTGTGCAGGGTCCCAGCCGGGGATACGGGATGCCAGGTCGTGGACGGGGCGGCATGCCTGGCCCGCCAGACATGGCCCTGGGAATGAATGGCCCCATGGGCGGCCACATGGGAGGCATGGGACCAGGCATGAAGGGCCCCATGGGCGGCAACATGCCCGCCATGCCCGCCATGGGGCCCGGTGGGTTGCGGCATGCACCAGGTAGGCGTGGCCCCTGCATACTCCTTGCCGTAGTACTGCTTACAGCATGACGACACATGTGAGGTTGCAGTGAGCCCCCCTCCTTCCCCACCCACCCAAACGAATGACAGTTTTGCTGCAGCATCATCCATCTCAATCGACATGATCTCAGCACTGGGTCATGCCCCAGGCATTCCAGCTGGGCAAAGCCTTCTTTGTCATGCGGTCTGACACCATATCTCAGAGGTTGTCCATGCTGCCTGCAGCTGGTAGTTCACGCTGGTAAGTGCGATGCAGAGACCGGTCTTTCTGCATTCCAATGCTGCTTGCACAGCGTGCAGCAGCACTCAACCGCACTGCAGTAGCTGACAGAACCCAGCCTGCCCTGCAGGGCCCCACATGAATGGCCACATGGGCGGCGGTAGTGCAGCCAGTGCCATCTCGTCGCTGCCCAGCTCCCTCCCGGGGCAGAGCATTTCCTCCCCCCTCTCCCAGAAGCTGGCGGCTGCGCCCGATGCAGAGCACCGCCGCATGATGCTGGGTGAGCTGCGCTGCCTGCCCTCCAGGGGCAGACTTGTGCGGAGCTGGCTTGTTTTTGGATCTTTTGCAACAGGCTGCCTGCTGAAGCTGAGACCCTGGCTGCATGAGCCCCCATCTGCAACCCAGCTGCAACCCATGGGGACTCCCCCTTGATGCTTGCGCTGGCCATGCATGAGGCAAGAAAGACAGTCATCCAGGCCTGCCAGCTCCCACCATTGACATGTTTGTGCGGCCCTTGGAGTAACAGGGCTTCAGCCTGCCCTGGTACTCCAGGGGCCTGTCGTGATTGTGTTCATGTAGCCTGCTGCCTGTTGAACCCTTGCCCCAGGGACCTGCAGGTGAGGACCTGTACCCCATTGTGCATTCGCTGGAGCCCCAGCTGGCGGGCAAGATCACTGGCATGCTGCTGGAGATGAGCGAGGGGGAGGTGCTGCACATGCTGGCGGACCAGACGGCCTGCCGCTCCAAGGTGGGGGGCCCTGCAACACCCTGTGCATGCCTGTGGTTGCAGGAAGCCGTCGCTGGCCGTGCATGAAGCCATGCACCAGTCCAAACCAGCAAGACAGATCTCCCATTTCCCAGCACTGCTCAGTGTCAGAAACACAGCAGCTGGACGTGGCACAACTCATGCTGGACACCAGTTGCTTGTAGCAGTTGTCACCTGGCACAGCTCAAGCTGGAAACCAGTGACCAGACGAGCATTGCCAGACAGCTGCCTGCATGCTGAGCATTCCCAGCTCTGGAGTCCTGCTTGGAGGAGTTTCACCAATGTGGTAGAGGAGATTGACATGGGCTACCGTCTGTGCTTGGGCGTGGTCAAGCACAAGCTCAGCACTTCTGTCTTTGGTCTGAGTGCTGCCTGCTCTTCCATCTGCCTGGGCCCCTGTGTGCAGGTTCAGGAGGCCAAGAGTGTGCTCATACAGTCTGGCCAGCTCCCTGACGAGGCCTCCACCCTGGCTGAGCAGGTGCAGGAGCTGAGCGTCAACTGATGCACCTGCTGTGTCACCCTGCTTGCATGTGTGCAGCCCGTCTCTGCTCTGTGCACAAAGCCCCATGAATGAATTGATGGCTGCTGTGAGCATGAGGCAGACTATCTCATCTATTGGCCTGCAGCCATGGTCCATTTAATCTTGCTGAGGGCACTCAGGACAGCTTCAATGGTTCAGTACCAGAGCAGATTGGCATCACCAGTTCAGGTTGCTTCTGTCAGTCTACAGGCAGAGGGGCCTGATGGCCCGACGCCAGGATGTTGCTCAACAGCGCAGATGAGTTCTCAAGAACTGGCCGAGTGGGTTGGGGATGGTCTGCATTCAAGGCATGGACTCCACGAAGCTGGCTCTGCCTGAAACTGCGGCCAGATGAGTGGAGGGCGTCCAGGAGACCCTGATACCTGCAGGCACCCAGTGGCAGGTTCAGTTGTGCAGCACTCAAGATCCGCGCAGTCCATCGGGCCTCTGATGTGCAGCGGTGGGACTGATGGCTTCCTGAGCATGGCTGGCATGGCAGGGCCTTTTGGACAGCTCACCTGTGGCTCAGCGGCTCCTCAGGCGGCTGTGCTGCAGTCTCTTGATGCTGGGGCTGCATGAGCCATGGGTGTGCAGGGCCACCCTCAGCCTGGCTGCTGGCAGGCAGCACTGCCACACTTGGCAGGGCATCTACGCAGCCCTCTGTAGTGCTGTCCGGCTGCCCAATGAGCTGGTGGCTGCGATCGAGGGCCTCCAGCATGGCTGCAGATGACGGCAACTCTCCTTCGGTGGACAGGCCAAGGGCCTGCCACCGCTGGCTGCGCTGCTGCTCCTGGTGTGCCTCCTGCATGGCAGTGTCTGGGTGAGCTCGCTGAGTGAGACGACACTGAGTCAGCACGAGTGCAGTGCCTGATCACACGGCACCCTCCGCTGCCGAGAGAGCTGAGGCAAGCAGTGCAACAAGCATCGCTGCTGTAGACAGCACGTGCTATGGCTGGGCTGCCTTTCTGGCATGCCATGCTGGGTCACCTGCTGCTGGCGGCGTGCATCCTCCATGGCCGCCAGCCAGGTGGCCCAGGGTCCATGTGGCCCATAGTGACCCCACCCGGGAGGAGGGCCATGCTCAGTGCCGCTGCCTGGCTCAGTGGGGCCCCCCCTGCCAGCTGCAGGCTGGCTACGGGGTGGCGCTGGCCTCAGGCCCGCCCCCGGCTGCGTCTGGGGCGGCGAGGCAGCAGCAGCAGGCCCCGCCTGTTTGGGGCGACTGCTGCTGCTGCGGGGCCACGCCCAGGCAGGGTGCCACACCTCAGGGGGGGTGCCCATGTGCGGCATGGGCACCCGCTGCGGGGAATGCTGCTGGCTGGTGGCATCCACTTGAGGGCGCAAGGGTGTTGAGGGCCTGCAGGCATCGCACCTCCTCTTGGCTTGCTGTGGGACGCTCAAGATTGGCTCCAGCGCCAGATTGCAAAGGCTGTCCGCATGCGGCTGGTCTGGATGCACTGGCAAGCAGCAACACAGCACAGCCCTGTGCCACGCCTTGTGCGCTACTGCTGGGAGCAGTGCTGCTGCAGCAAGGCACCTGGGGGTGGCCATCTGGGCAGTGCTGCAGCAAGCCACTGGTGGGTCGGCCTCCCCCTGGGCGGCCTCCCTCACCTCTGCAGAGACTCGTTGCTGCAGACCTGCTTGACATACTTGTCCAGATCGTTGCAGAGAGCCTGCAGGTCCTTGAGGCGCGGGGACCTCTGCGTCTGGGGGGCTGCAGCAGCTTCAGGGGCAGCCTGGTGCGGCTGCCCCAGTGGGGCCCAGGCGGGCACCCGGGGCTCCCTGACGGGCTGCTGTGGGGGCTGTAGTGCCTGCAGGGCTGGGGGTGGGACTGCTGCAGGCATGGACTGCGCCCGCTTGCATCGAGCCTGCTGCTGCTGCTGCTGGGAGGCGGCGTACAGGTGCAGGGTGGAGGGTGGCTGCCCCCCAGGGCTGGCAGCTGCGCCCTGCTGCAAGACGTGGCTGGGAGCCCGCACAGGCATTGCTGCCCCCCGGGCCGTCAACGTGGCTACCTGCTGCTTTGCCTCCACCAGCTGCTGGGTCAGTTCTGCCACCTGCAGAGGGCCTCGAGGCGTCATCCATGCACTTCAGCTGCTGGCCTTGCCTGCCCCCAGCACATGGCCTCACTGTCTGTGGGTTAGCATGGCCATGCTGCCTGCGCAGCACATTGTTGTCACTGGTAAATGTGTGGGGCCAGCCTCATAGCTGCTGCCTCCCCCAACCCATCCCACCTTGCTCTCTGCGGCGGCAGCTCGTATCTGGGCGGCCTCTGCTCCCTCCCGCGTGTTGGCCAGGTAAGACTTCACACGCTGCAGCTGCTTGTCCATGAGCCCATTGCGCGCATTGGCATCCTCCAGCTCCCCCTCCAGCACCTTGTTCTGGGTGCGCAGGTCGGTCATCATGCGGCGGGCATCCCCTGCAGAGCAGTGGGCCTGCAGCCTCAGCCGCAGCACCTTTTTATGGGGCAGGCCACACCACGAGTACCTCTGAGCGAGAGGCACGGGTTAGGTCACCATGCAGCGTGCTCCCCTGCGGTTGCAGCTGCAGCCAGGGAACAGGACGTAAGCTCAGCTGCGGCACACCTCAGCGCGGCGGCCAAGGCAGGTTCAGCACCTTGCTCTAAGAAGGTGCGGTTCAGTTGTCACACCCCGCGAAGGCCCTGGCAGCGGGCCAGTCTTCAGCAAAAGCAAGGCCAGGTGAGACAATGTGCATGCACATGGCGTGATGCAGCCCACCACATGGGCATGAGAATGCACAGCTGTGCAGGCGGCTGCACCGGGCTTGGGGTGAGCAGCAGGCATCAGGCCGGCAGCGGCACGGGGCCCCTGCTTGCACTCCCACCTGTGTTGGTCCGAGTCAACTCAGGGTTCCACCGCAGGCGGCCACCCCCTGCAGGGGAGGTGCTGCCCTCGTCATCGGCTACCTCTTGGTCTGTGGAGGCCCCGCCCAGGCCCCGGGGCTTCAGGCGGCGGCCGCTGCTGACGTTGCTGCCGGTGGCGCCGTGACGGGACGGGGAGCCTTCCCCGACGGGCCCCCCACTGTTGCGGTCCCTGGATGGCACAGGGGAGACACAGTCTGGCGAGAGGCAGAGGGGCTGACCGCCAGGGACGACCTGCTCAGCCTCATGCGCAACCAGCAGCACATGTGACTACCCGCATAGCCGCCGCCTTGAGTCGGACAAGCGCTGCAGCAGGCATGGGCAAGAGTGGAAATACTGCTGGCCACCAATGGCACACTCCTCGAGAGCTTGTCGCCCAGCGGCTGCTTCACATGTGCAGCTTCCCCAGGGAGTCCTTGGCCGTTTGCTCAGCGTCATGCTCATGTAGCATGCCAGCGGCAGTGAAGTGGTGGAGCCCGGGCGTGGAGTGAGGGGGAGGCTGCACCGGCAGTGGGCAGGCACAGTAGCGCCTCAGGCCTGAGGGCTAGAGGGAGCTGGGCCCTTGCTCACTCAGCGCATGGCAGCAATATGCCTGCAGGGCCTCACCACCCGTTAGCCGGTTCAACGTCGTCAATCCCAGAGAAGCTAAGCCTGCCTGGCCTCGAGCGCTCCTCTGAGCCAGGAATGCTTAACGTGGCAGGTCTGGGCCGCTCCTTCCTGAGGCTGGATGCCTTGGGGGTTGTGGGCATGCTGCGCGGTGATTCCAGGCCCTCCTGGCCATACCGGCCTGGCCCCGGCTGGGTGCCATTCTGCAGCTGCCTTACTAGCTCCACAGGTGCCTGCACTTGCACATCTCACCTGGAATTTTGCACTACCTGGCAGATGCTGCTGGCATATGCATAAGCCATGCTTTTCTGAATTGCAAGGCTTCTGAGTCAGCTCTGACCTCCACGGCTCAACCTGTAGAGACGGGCCCACTAAAGCCTTTGGTATGCATCCAGCTGGTCTGGGTGATCGAGGACATGACAAGGGGTTGGTCAAGGCCACATACGAGTCAAACAAGATGTAAGAAATTCAAGCGTGCCCCATGCATGGGTCAGAGAGTGATGCAACACACCTAGAAACGGAGCGGTTACGGTGATGGCGTCCCGAACAACAGGTGTGTTGCCCTTGCTGCTCTGCCCCTCACCAGCTGGGACCAATTCCAAGAGTACCATGCAACCTGCAGATTGCTACCCAGCAATTGAGAGGGTACTGGCCGCCAGGCGGCGGGCAGGGCAATGCTCTGCACCTGCCCCACACAGCTCCTGCCACAATGCCGCCCAGAAGCAGGATGAAAATGCTCAGCCAGAGGGGCATCTTCAGAAGGCAGCAGCCCCCTCTGCACTTCAGCCACAGATGGACAAGAGGGCAGAGGCTGTGCCCAAGCGAATGCCCCTGCTGGCAGGGAGCAGCCTGCTGGCTTGCATCAAGCAGAGCAGCATAAGCCACCGTGCGACCTCCCAGGTCAAACATCATATACAGCAGCAGGAGTCTGCCATTGCGCGACAGCATTTTGAGCAGTTCAAGGCCCAGCGTCAGTTGCGAAGAGCTGCAGCTACCTGCCTGCAGCGGCACTGGCGGGGCCATGCAGCACGCAAGCTGTGTCAGTGGCTCCTAGCTGCTCAGAGGCTGCTGAAACAGCACACACTCCAGCGACTGCGCAGGTGCCTGAGGTCCTGGCACAGCCATGCTCGCATGCGGGTGGCCTTCAGGTATGCCAGCCCCATCCAAGCATGTTGCCACACAATGAACATTGCAAGTGTCATGCCAAGTGTAGACATGAAATACCCATTGCACCTGCTGCTGCTGCCTGACATCAGCTCGAACCGGCCTCTGCCTGTCCAGAGCTCGCATACGGCAGCGCACGCTTCAGCTGGGCCTGTGGCAGCATCACCACCTGGGAGGCCCTTTTGAGGGCCAGGAGATCTTCAGTGCTGAAGGCAAGGCTGCCATGGCACAAGCATACAGGCGGTGGCGCACTGCGGGCTTTGTGCTCACACGCTGGCAGATGCAGCTGTTCAGGAGCTGCAACAGATAGTCCTATTGAGGTGTGGCATGGTGCCCTGCTGTTTTGACCACCAACTCGGTTACGTGGCAATTCGGAGGCACGAACTTGGCCTCACTGCCTCGCACTGTGTCATCTCTGGCCAAATTTTGTAGGGACTTGCATGCTTTACATGACCATTGGTCCCGCCACCTCCTTTGCTTTTTCGGCGCCAAAGAGAGACTCCACCAGCTGAAGCGAGAATTGAAAAGCCGTGCCTGCATGCACCGTGCTGTTACATGTCCCAAGGCTGGCAACACTCTAGGCCAGCTCTGCCAAGCAGATGACCGCACCTGGGCCCCGGCTGGTTATCAGCTTGCCATCGACCACCACTCGCTGCTCAGCAGCACTGCACAGTCAAGCAGCGCATGGTCAGCAGGCCAGCAGACAGATGGGGCCACAGCAGGGTGCTGGCCATGTCTGCTCAGCGGCACTGCAGACTGTGGGGTCGTAGCGCTCTCTGGTCAGCTTTTGTGTATGATGAACAAGCCTGCAGCCTGCTGTGATCGAGCCAGGCTGCTGCCGTCAGGCACACACCTCTGGTCTGTCAGCTTGTCCGTGAAGCCCGGGTGAGCAGTGGCCTTCTTGCCCTTGAGCAGGCCCTTGGTCTCCAGGACAATGGCAGGTGAGGCGCAGATGGCTGCATGCCACCTGTCAGCTGCAGCCTGCTGCTTGAGCATGTCCTCGAGCTCACGCGACTTGCTGAGGGCCTCTGCCCCACCCGCACCTCCCTGCAGCAGCGGTGGCTCCCTGCTGTTGGCCTAGATGGCGATTGAAGGCAACCATGGCGGTAAGCAGCTGCAGCACTATGTGGCCAAGGTGCAGTGTGGTGCACAGCACAGCAACTCACAGGCAAGGCAATCAGGTCAAAGCTGTTGTCCTTGACGTCCTTGATGAGCTTGTCAGCCACAATCTTGACATTGCGGGAGCAGACCTGCAGCCTCGCACAGCACAGGGTGAGCAGTGGAGTCAAGCAATGTGGTGCACATCGGAAGTGCACATCATGGGCTCACCACAGTGTCGCTGTTCTCCACTGATGCAACCAGCACATCTGCTCCTGCTCGTCGCAGCACCTGCACGTGCAAGTGGTAGGGACCCTCCTGGTCTGCATTGCCTAGTTCGTGCTTCATCACACACTCACGTCAATCATGATGACCGCCTCCATTTCTTCTGTGCTGCAGCATTAATTTGAAGTGAAGCCATCTGTTTGGGGTGATGGCCAGTTTGGGTGCCAGCTATTTGCAATGCATGCAGATCCGCACCCATTTCCAATAGGCACCAAAACAGACTTGCTTGGTGCTGCAGCCATGACTGATGGCCTACAAGAGCGAGCAATCCCAAGGGGTCGAGCTGAGCTGTGGAGACAGGGCCTTTCTGGCGACGCAGCAGGACAACCGGCAAGAAATGCTTGATAGCGGCGCTGGAATGTTGTCACAGAAGATCTGCTCAAATGATCAGCACAACGGCAGTTGAACTGCTGAACAAGCATGGCTGAGTCAATGCCTGAGCTACATGGTCAACGTTGTGTGTCATCATCACGTGCGCTATGGAACTCTCGATGTAACTTGCTCACTCAGCAAATGTATAAGCAGGCGCTCTCTCATTGTCATGGGCATGTCAACTTCCTGAATGCCCCATGCTCTTATGTCAACTCCCTCACTGCTAGAGTCTACACCTGCAGCTGGCGGCGCCTGAAGCGCGTCCTGCAGGGCTTAGGGCCGACCACCATGGCCTCATAATCAGGCTCTGGGAAAGGGTCTAGCATCTCAAACTCAAAGTTGCGGAGCAGGACAGACCAGATAGTCTTGATTTGCAGGTAGGCGAAATTGCTGCCCATGCAGCCATGCCTGCCCCCGCCAAAGCCAATAAACGAAAATGGTACCTGCACAACAGAGAAACAGTCTCAGCTGCTGGGTGCCCGGCAGCACGCCCCCACACTGATGGTGTATGCAATCAAGCGCTTGCCTTCTTGTCCTCAGCCCGTACACGGAAGCGGTCAGGGTCATACTTCAGGGGTTCCTGGAAGACTGAGCCTAGTCTGTGGCTGTAGCCTGGAGAGGTGAGAAGGATGTGTCCCTGCACAGCAATGAGACACTTGTTGCTCTCTGAATCATGGCCGTTTGACGCAACTCTGTTGCTCTACAAGTCATGGATGTCGGACCCAGGCGCAGAGCTGCTGTGGATCATCATCAGCGTCAGTGTGCACATACTCACTCGTGAGGCTGGACGCAAGGTTGCCAGTAACCCAGTGACGCCCCTCTGCGCAGAGCCGCAATAGCCAGATGCAGGGATCCCCGGCATGCAGACTCACATGACGACGTTCTGATTGCCTTTGCTGGCAGTCTGTCCTGCAGCCTTTCACATACTAAGAGGCCATGCAGACAGGCCCAGCTCACCTTGGGAATGACGGTCTGCCTGCCCTTGCTATCGGTCACAGTGAAGGACTTCTTGACCAACCGCATCAGCAGGATGAGCGGCGGGAACAGGCGCAGGACCTCCGTCATGTTGCTGTGCAGCACGTCCATCTCATTCAGCACATCCACGTCGATGTGATCACCATGCTGCTTCAGAATGCGCCGCTGCTCCTCCAGGGTAGGCTGCAGCACCTTCTCCTGCAGGGCACAGGAGGTGGAACTGTTGCAGGAGGGGTGTCAAGCAAGGCAAGCTCTTCTGCATGAAGCTACTCTGGTAGGGTTGGCTGCAGAACCTTGTGCTGTGGACATGGCATTGCGCCATGGACATGGCGCTTTGCCAGGCCATGGTACAGCAAGTGCAGGGTGCAGTGCAAGACTTCCAGCAACCTGCTTCTGCAGGACTGCAAAGAGCAGGGCCCCTGAAAGGAGCTGCAGGAGTGAGTATCATGAGCAGGGCTGCACAAGCACCCTGCAAAGACATTAGGCTGGTGCAGCTCTTGCAGACTACCAGACCCCAACCGGACAGGCTCCTGCTCTCCTGCAATGGGCTGTGCACCACAGTCGCTGGTGTGCATCCCACCTGGTTGGCCACCATGGTCAGCCCAGTCCATGCAGATGTGATGGACGAGGTATGCTGCCCGGCAAACAGTCCTGCAATGAGCATCCCTGTGATCTCCTCGTCATTCAGGTGGCGCCCGCCGTATGCATTCTTGTACTTGGCATCGATGAACACCTGCAGGGGCAGCAAGAGGGCCAATGAGGCTGGAGATTCCCATACATCTGAGCAGGTAGCAAAGGAGGCCATCAGACTCTGCAGGCAAGTAAGCAGCAGCAGGGGAGGCTGCCAGCCCCACCCGCGCATTTTTGTCTCAAAGCGTCTGCCAGGGACCTGTCATACAGCCTGGCCTGAATTGGATGGGTGCCACGCTGCTGCTGTCACATTGGTGCTGCGCCTGCAAGCACAAAGTGGCGGCAGGCAGAAATGGACTCTCACCTGGAGCACATCATCCTCCTTTGTGCCAGTGGCTCTCCGGGTTTCGATGACCTTTTTGAAGATCTCTGCCACCTGTTTGCGTGCCCTGCAGGCAGCAGCCTGCTTGAGACGACAGAGTTGATGCGCGCAGGGCAAAGCATGCACAGATGCAGGTCATGCCTCCCTGCACCAGCCGGATGGTCAGCACTAGGCAGGTACAGCCAGACCAGCCCCGGGCTGCCATGTATCAGCAAAGCTGTGCCTGACCTGTCTCGCGTCCTGTGCACAGCAATGGGCAGGTGGGGAAAGATGACGCTGATGGGCTGCATCCCCTGGTCCAGATCATGGTACAGGCGGGCGATCTCCTCAAACATGTTCTCGCGCACCTCCCTGCCTGCAAACTGGCAGCCAGGGCCCCTTGACAAAGGGTTTGCTCAGCAGCTGTGCTGCTTGCATCAAGGCAGCCAGGCAAGATGCCCTGTGCCACTCAACCTGCAAAACGCAGAAAGGCTTGCAACTCCCAGCCCTGCAGTGAGGCAACCCGTGGTGAGCTCAGAATGTGCATTGCTGCCACCATCACAGATGCAGCAGTGGCTGCCCAAGCTGTTGGGGCAGGCCGGACATCAACAGCCAACGAGAGAGCAGCTCACCGAGCAAAGTGCGGCTAGCCGTAAGGATGATGAGCTCTGCAAATTCATGGCTCAGATCCACAACACCCTCCTGAGGCCACTTGGCAAAATACTCCTGCACGGTGCATGGGAAGATGAGCCAGTGCTCACAGGGACCACCAGTGCACTAGGTCATCACAGGCCAGTTCAGGGGCTCTCAGTGCAGTCAACTGTTGCTGCAAAAAGACTGCATAGGAAAGGGCGATGAATGCAAGCAAGAGCTGCCTGGCATGTACCACATCAGTGCTTCTGTGATAATGTACAGAATGACAAGACTTGCTCCACAGCAGTCCCCAGCAATGCACACAGCACGATTGCTGAGGGCGGCTGAGTTCCATCCCCACCTCTGTCTCTTTCACAAAGTGGGGCACGTATTCTTTCAACTTTGAGGTCTTCAGCGCCTCCCCAAAGAACCTAAAATGCTCTGCCCGAATCTTGTGGTCGATGTCGTACACGACGCCCTTGCCAAAGGTGGGGATGCTGAACTCATACACCTTCGGGGCATACCAAGGGAACTCTCAGCAGCATGCTGTGCCAAAACAAGCTACTTCTGGCAAGGTGTTGTGAGGAGCTCCTGCTGCATGTGGCAAGCAGCAGGAGAGGGTCATTCTTGCAGGCAGCACTGTGCAGGGGGTTTATTGCTGGACACTTGCAGAGCACTGAACGATCTGCAGCACGCAGTGCAAGGGGCCTCCTCATGCAAGCATGCAGAGCACAAGACACCTCGGCCGTCAGTTGCAGCCAGTCTGCTGCAGTGGTGGAGTCAACAGCAGCGGCTCCGGCCAAGTAAACACCTCCTTCTGGCTGAGCTCGTCATCTGAGGCCTTGAAGAAGTGCTCTGACACATGGGGCCCAATGAGGAAGGTCATCTTCTTGTGAGCCACGGGCACTGTGAAAACCTCCCCATATCGCTTGTACCCCTCGTCCATCAGGCGCATGGGCCCCTGCAGCAGTGTAAGTTGGCTGAGGACACTGCTTGAGGAGGGACCTGAAGATAAAGGTCTGAAGACTGAACTGCGCACACGGCTCAAGAACTCATGCCTGAAATATTGCCTGGCTCAAGCGACTGCTGCTTATGTGCCGCTGAGACTCTCGTTGTGCAGCATTGGCCATCTGGAATGCAGCAATTGCCATCTGAGGTCAATGATGCAATTTGGCGGCAGGCAGCGCCACGACATCCTGATCTTGCAGGTTGTGCTGCTTTTTCAGCACAGATCAGAGCATCACAGGGCCTCACCTGTGCAAACTTGATGATTCCGCCAATGAATGGCAGCCCCTCAAACACTGGTGGAGCTTTGCTGGGCAGCTTATTGCTGATCAGCCTAAGGACTATCACGCTCAGCACCACCCCCAGTGTGAAGGCTGCGTAGGCAGCTGGTGGAGCAAGCTGCAGGCCGGTGAAGCCTCGCATGATCTCTGGAATCGCCATGGCAATCTCAATGTATGGAGATGAACATTAGGCCAGGCGGCCTCTTGCTGTCGATGCCGTTGGGCAGGTGTTGACTTTCAACACCAAACGTGCATGTCCAATTTTTGGATGTTAACAGCAGCAGGGTATCATCAAAAATAATTCAGGAGGGCATAGGGACATTTTCTGGGGCACCATTGGGCAAGTATTCTTCCAGTGGGATGCCCAGGTGCTGCATGGCTGCATAGGCAGCAGCAGCATGAGCAGTCTTGGGCTCCTTGTCAAGGCCCAGCCCAACCAGCCTATGATCTACATACACTTGACCAAGGAACATCTCCTTGCCAGGATCATCGAGGTCGGCATGCCCGATGGAGAAGGCCTTAAAGACAAAATGTCTCATGTCATCACTTCTGTTGACATGCTGAGATAGGTACAGTTTGTAGTTTCGCCGCATTCCCATGGAAGCATGCAGGCGGGCAGCCTGCAACAGGCAGCGCAGCTGGTCCTGATGGCAATGCAGCAGGGCAAGCAAAGTGATCGCTATTGTTATGCAGGCGGGCAGCCTGCAACAGGCAGCACAGCCAGTCACAGAGGCAGTGGCACAGAATCAGAAACCAGGCAGTCAAACTCTTAGGTTGCCTGCGAAGGGCAGCACAAAGCGCAGCAGCCAGACACGCTGCAAGGCAGAACAGCGGCCAGGCGGGCCTGTGAGGGACTGCAGCATCGGGTCACAGCACAGCCAGATGTGTCGCCAGCAACGCAGCCCACCTCACCTCTATTGACCTCATGATGAAGCGAGCAGCTGCTTTCAGGCCTCTGTCCAGGTAGATGGCAGCTGTCAATGCCTCAAATGCATCACCCATGAGGTTCTCCGTCACATGCCTGTGGCTGCAGCAGCTAGAAGGTCGGGTATCAGCATGTGTTGCCAAGCATCGGGGGCTGCTGCCCTGCATGGGCTGTGCAGGGCATCTGAATGGCAGCTGCAAGCAAGTGTGCAATTGTGCTGGCAGGCCACCTGACATCAGGCAACCAGCTGCAATGCAATGGAGGAGTAGAATGGTGCAGTCAGGTTCAGCACCAGATGTTGACATGCGCAGGGACAGCAGATCCGTCCTGCTTGTCACTGCGATCAGCTCACACACGCGTCTCGGTACGCGCCCTTGCGTAATCCAACCCTCCAGCCACGTATCGTCCCAGGCTGAGTCCCTTTGCATACTCCACCTGCGTGCGGGCCTTGACACAGGAGATGGTCGACTCGGTCAGAGAATTTTCGTTCATTTCAGGATATCTGCATGCAAACAGCACCCAAACTCAGATGTGGTGACTTGCTCTGCAGTGGTTGCATGGCATGCGTCCAGCGGCAAAGGTACTGACTTTGGGACTGAGAAGGTCCTTGAAGGCACTCAGAGGCAGGGCAGATGTTGCCTGGGAATTGCAGTATACAGATGCATGCTGAAAGGCATTCTAAAGTAGGTCAGATGCGGCCAGAGATATGCAGCAAGAAGCTGCATGCTGAAATGCACAACACTCAGGCCAGCTGCTGCCTGAAGTGCGCAACACCTAGCAGGGCGCAGGCAAGCCTCAGGCAGGCCAGTGGCTGCCTCATATCTGCTGCACAAAGCTGGAGCCTGTGGGGGCTAGTGGTTGCTGCCCAGTCTTTGGCACCAAGGATCAGGCTCTGCAGCCAGCGCTACACCCCTTGCAGGTGCACTCTCTCACTGCCCACAATCTTCACTGCACTGCTCAGCATCCAGCTCACTTTCTGTAGATCCACTCCTTCACCACGCACTCTATCACTGCATCGCCCAGGAACTCCAGGCGGTCAAAACTTCTCTCAACACTCAGGTCTTCTGGGACAGCTGCAGGAGAGGTCAGGGCTACGTGGTACAGGTCCAGATTGCGGATGCCTGTGCCTACAAGGTGCTCAATGCGCCAGCGCGGGATGTCTGCCAGTGGGTTGCGGGCTCTACCTGCAGCAGGGGAGCACAGCGCTCAGTCTTGAGCTGCAGCAGGCTCATGTCAGGCTTTCTGCTGTTCAGCATGAGCAAGTACAAGCTCAGCCTCATGAATGTCTCAGCACGCTGCCCCATACTCTCTCAGCTCACCAGCCTGACTTCTGCACTCTTGCAGTCAGTACAGTCAGCAGCATTGCCCTTGACCACAGGCAGCAACACCTGGCGCTGCAGAGTATTAAAGCCCAGTGCCCAGCAGCCCTCTCTCCTGTTTCCCTGTCTAAGCCAGCGCTCAGATACAGTGTTACATAGCCTCATCACTGCCGACCAACCCTCTCACTTGTGTTTCTGTCAAGCCTGTACGCCCACTAGCCGCCCTGCTTCACAGGGCCTCAGCGCACACCCAGCAGCATTCTTGCTGTACCTGTTTAGGCCTGTGCATGCAACGCGCCCAAATGCAGTGTCACATGACTCCAGTCCAGTGCCCAGCATCTACCTGTGATGCTGTGAAAAGCTACCTGGATGCTGCCGGCTGCAAACGGTGCTGGTGCCAATTCCCAGGGCCCCAGCCCACTGTGCAGCAGCCCTCATACCTGTGTTCCTGTCAAAACCTGTGCACGCCACCAGCTGCTCCATGGCCCGCGTGTAGTCCGACTCCTGCATGAAGGCAGCCAGCGCAGGGCTGGCATGTACTGCCGGGGGAGGCGGTGCCTGCCAGGCCAGGGCCCGCCGCAGCCAGAAGGGCAGCAGCCGCCACACCCACAATACGGCCGACACCACAGCCAGAGCCAGCCGCAGGGCTGGCTGCGCCCAGGGCGGCGCCGTCTCTGCCTGGGCACCTCGACTGGGCCGAGAGGCCTCTGTTCTTGCGCTGAGAGGAAGCCCAGGCTCATCACCGTGCTGCTGGCGTTGGAAGGCTGCTGCTTCAGGAGCCTCCTGATCTGACAGGCTGTCCTCCATGATGGACTGCATGCTGTCAGAGTCTTCATCTTCCACGAGGGCTGGCTCTTCAGCGTTTGGCAATGCAGCTCCCTCCTCATCACCTGGATCTGTGGCATGAGTGGCTTTGGGGGTGGTCCCTTCCAGGCTGCTGATGTCCACCTTCTGCGGGGCGCCCATGTCGTTCCACCTGCAGCAGGTTCTCGACCTCCAGAGATGTGATGACCGATGATAGCTCCGGCAGAAGCGTCTGGCATCAGTGCTAAGTTCAGAAGGATGCTAAACCAGCCTCAGGGCCTCTGGCAGCTTGACACCACTTAAACAACCAAACAGGGAGCACTGCTGCCTTGGCAGCACTGTCACAGTTTGCCGACATGGTGGTGGGGCTTAGCCGCATGGGTAGCAAGCCATGCTGGCACAACAGGTGCTTACATGTACAGCGACACACCCCAGCCTGCCCACTTCTGCAGCAGCTGCTGCCAGGAGGGCTTGGGCTTGAGACGCCTCTGCCTCCTTTCCGTCTTGGCCTCTTGGGCTGCCTGGGCTCGCTTGGAGGCCCTTTTGGCCGCCCGCTTCTGTGCCTTGGTCAGGCTCCCTGATGCAGGCGCTGGCTGGCCTGCAGTCTCTTCCTCCTCTGCATCGCTGTCATGCTGTAACCTGCCATCCAGCTGCTCCGCAGCTGGTGCCCTGCCCCTCTGGTTTGCAGCAGCCTGTGCCTTGTGGTCCGGCCAGTCTGCAGTCAGCTCCCCGTTGATGATATCAGAGTCCGCCTGCATCTCTGCAGCAAACCGTCTACGCACACGCCTCCTCTTCTTCTTGCCTGCAGCAGCTGGGGTGCAGGTCGCCAGCGGCTGGACAAAGTGGCAACGCCCAGAGTCGTCTAATTGGTATGCTTTGAGGAAAGTAGCCATTGAGGCAGATCTGGGTGATCTAGTGAGCCCGAAGCAGGTGGTGCCAACACAGTGGGTGACAGGCAGAAGTATGCACAGCATCTCGCCAGAATGCTCAGCTTGCATAGAAGATTGGCTCTACAGACCAGCCTGCGGCTGCTGTGTTCGGGCATGCAGGCCCCAAGCCTAGCAAAAGCCTAGCAATGACTCTGGGTTGGCAAGGCAGCACCATGGCTGGCAGTCCCCAAGGGGCCTTCTCTTCTGGTGCTACCATGAAAAGCAGCTCAACAAGCTCAGAGCCACCCTGTACGTTGCAACCAAGACCCTCCCAGCAGCATTCAATCTCATGTTCCTGGCTGCAGCAAGCCCCTCCAGTCAGACGCCGGACACCATCACAGCCTGCTGACCTGTTGTGAACTGGTCTGCAAGGGTGTCCAGCCTGCCTGCCACCCAGCTCGGGTCTTGTTCCTCAGCCTGAGGGGCTCCATTCTCCTGGCTGGGGCCATCAGCTACCGAAGCCTCCTGCTGCTGCGCTGGGCCCATCTCGGCTCCTGACTCCACAGTGTCAGACAAGCCCTCTGAAGTGCTGGACTCACACGGTGGCTGCTCCTTCCACAGCCTGCGCACAGGGCTGTGCTGAAGCTGCCTGCTGTGCGATGGAGCAGGAGTGCAGGGTGCAGGGGGCCAGCTGGCCTGCGGCTCCACATGGGCAGTACCAGAGCTCTAGGTGACCACCATGCTGCACGGCGCACTGTGCTCATGGGGCAGCTGTTCTGCACGGGCGGTCATGGAGGTTTGAGCCTGCAGCACAGCATGCAAAGCTGACCTGTACTTGTACCCCTGCTCAAGCCCGCCCTTCCAGACTTCTGGACTGTGCTGTGCCAGATTGAACTTGAGCTCAGCCACCTGCTGCTGCTTGGGGGTGATGCGGCCCAGCAGCCGAGCGCTGGACCAGGTGCCAGCATCCTCCCACCTGAACAGCAGCGACCCATCACGCACCCCTGCAGCAGGCACATACAATTGACGGTGGTACTGCGGCTGATGCCAGAAGGCAGCTCAAAAGCCACCCGTTGCTCGGCCCTGCGGCAGGAAAAGGCAAGCACCTTGCAAGGGCAGCCATGCCACACTGCTGAAGGCGCTGAGGCGTCACAGAGTGGCCCAGCAGCTTCGATGGAGGGAACACAAGCCACAAGATAGTAGATCACAGGTGGAGTTCATGCCAGATAACTTGGCCAGACCTTATGCAATGCAGGCACAGGCTCACCCCTGACAAAGACAGTTCTTCTGGGCTTAGGGACATAGTAAGGCAGAGCAACGGCCTCTGAGGTTTGCTCAGCAGATGCCGATGTCTCCTGAAACACTGTCTCTTGTTCTGCAGGAGGGCTGGCAACATGGCAGCGAGCACTTGCCCTGAGCCTGCAGCATCTATGTATGTTCACATGCAGCCACACTGGTGATCTCCAGCAATCCAGCTCAGCACTACCCCTGACCTGGATTCAGGAGTCAGGTGTACTACAATCCTGGGTGCATGTCCATAGGGCATCTGCATGCTCAGATGGCCTTTCTAGCCTGCCAGTGCCGGGGGCTCCGACATCCCTGCTAGTACAGGGATTCTGCAATGCCACAGCTGTGCTTGGCCTCTCTCCCACGGCATCTGATTGAAAGCATGCGGCATCTTGCAGCATCTTATCAGGTGCCTGTTGTGTGCAATCGATGAAGCAATTGCCTGCCAGAAATCGATCAGGCTGCTGACGCCTATACCTGCAGCACTGCCAGCATGAGCCTGAAGGCAGCTCTGCTGGCCATGGACTCCCCTGCATCAGCGCCTAAAGTCCAACTGGCGCAACACAACCAGGTTTGCCACATGAAGCTGCCAGATGCCCTTCTCCACCTGTCAGTTCTCAGACAAGGACGCATACCTGCAGCCGGGCAATTTGCACAGCAGCGGTGGCTCAGATCAAAGCAGCTGCCAACCTGGGCAGCACCAAGCCAATGCCAGGCAGCCAGCTAATGGCCTGGACTCCCTGCGCTCAGATCCTGTGGAGCTGGCCAGCGCCCTGCCACTGCCCCGCCCAGTGGGGCCGGTGCGGCGCCTCAGCTCAGCGCGCAGCTCTGGGCGCAGCCCCAGCGCAGACGCGGGCCCACCTGCCAGGGGCGTTAGCCCACGAGGCAGCTTCTGGGAGGCCAATGGGGTGGAGGAGGCTGCAGATGAGGAGCTGCAGTATGGCAGCAGCCCCCCAGGTGCCACTGCCTGGCACCCCAGCCCTTTCTGGCAGCTGGCCCAAAGGTGCCTGCTGCAGGCGCTGCGTGGCATCCCTGTGGCTGAGGCGCATGCTGCTTGGACAGCTCATGCTAATTTGGCATGCCTGCGAGATGGTAGCAGCACTACAGGTGCCTGCTGCAGCCCCTGCTTGGCATTGTCTGGCTCCTGGCTATTTTTACAGCATTTTGAGACACCTCAAGCGCTGCCATGCCTTCGGCAGGGCAGCAGCGCTCAGAAAGGGCTCATTCTGCAACTGCCTGGCATCCCTGCGCTCTGGAAGACTGAAATGCATGCCCACCTGCACAGGTATGTGCAGGGGTGTGCAGGGAGTTGCCTGCACAATGGGCGCAGCTCCGCGAGTGCCGTACGGCACAGTTGACTCCTTTGGCTCCTCGACCTGGCAGCAGTAAGCGCCCATGGGGGTCGTGAACGGGGCAGGGCAGGTTGGGGCTTACCTTACCTTCACAGCTGACTCCTGCAGATCGCCTGCAACTGGCAGGCTTCCGTTCAGGACCCAGCTGAGCCTGGTCCAGAGCTGCCTCAGACCTGGGGCAGCTGCTATGCCTGCATGGCGTGTCCATGTAGGGACTGTGCCATCCTTCCATAGCCCTGCTGTTGCCTTCAAGGTCTGGCCTCCCGGTGACTTCTCCCCCAGGTAAGCCTGTAGTGGTGTACCCATGTGAGGACTGTGCCTTTCTGTCTGGCACCAGTCGATGTCCCAGAAGCGCTTCTCTGCAGGCCCCGGCTACACCCCCGAGCAGGTGCAACGCAACATGGTACGCAACGTGAGCGGGAAGGCGAGCCAGGAGGCAGTAGCCCCCTACCAGGCGCTGCCGGTGCAGGGCCCGGTCATCACGCACCACATGACCCCTGCGCTGGAGGTCATTGAGCCAGGCACGGCCTCTGAGGAGGTGGGGCCCCCAGCTTGCCACATGTGCACCATCGCTTGAACTTTGCAGTAGAGGCCATAAAGCGAGGCACCACCACTGGGGAACCTCAGAATGGCCTACCAGCAGCCTTTTCAGGCAGCTTGCTGTGTCTGCACTGTAGCTTCCTGCTGCCTGACTACTGTCAGGCTGTGGTCTCCAATGAGGCGAATAGTTTCATCCAGCAGCTGGCTGCCCTTCCGACTTTGTCAGACTCTCTTTGTGCTATGATTGGCAGGTCGGCAGGCAGCGCCATGTGTGTGGTCTGCCTTTGCTCTGCCTGGTTGCTGATGCGCTCAGGGCAGCATCATGCAGGAGCTTTTGTGTAGGTGCACATCAGGGGAAGGCACCAAGGAATGCCGTCTCGCGCTCCTGCCCTGCCTGCAGGCGCATGCCAGCAGGGTTAACAAGATTCTGCTGGACTACCAGAAGAAGCTGCAGGAGCGCACAGAGCACCACATGGGGTGAGGCTATAGGTGGCCGGCAATGTATGGCTTGTGTGAGGCACTGATATGATTGCTGGCTGCAACTTTGCAAGGAGAGCCACATTGGATGAGGCTTTCTGGCTGCAGCCATGCTGTCTTTGTGTTTGAGTGCAGAGCACATCTTTGCCAAGCTGCCTCTCCATCTGCAGCAGGGCTGCAGGGCAGCCATGGTGACCCCGAACGTCGGGCCCCGATGCCTCTCCTGAGCAGTTGGGCCTCCATGCTTGTCATCAGGCAGCCTCCACCCGAGGCAGAAACAGTGCTGCCGCGCACCTCTGCAGTGTTCAGTCCAAGTCAACATGACTTTGATGATGAATGCACTTGACCATCAGGTACCCATATAATCTGAACTTCAGCTATGAGGCACTGGAGGGTCTGCAGAAGTTCAGCATCAACAACCTGGGTGATCCTTTTATTGAGAGCAATTATGGGGTCCACTCCAGAGAATTTGAGGTAAGGCCATGCCTGCAGCCAGAGCCAGGCTTTGAAATTTCGCTAGGCGGTCACTGTTTCAGCACATTGTGTCACTGCTTCTGCCCTGCCCCTGCGGCTGCAGATCGGCGTCCTGCAGTGGTTTGCCAAGCTTTGGGAGATTGATAAGCAGGACTACTGGGGGTGAGGGGCGCTGTGTGCTGGTATCACTGTGTCATCTTTTGCATGCTGCCCAGTCACATTGAGTGGCTCTTTGCTGAGCCCCGCATGCTGCCATGTGGACAAAGTTGCAAACTTGCAGTCTGATGGAGACATTGGCTGATTGATACGCCATGTGTGCTCCTGGGCTGCCCACTCACTACTACCTGCAGCGTGTGCCTGTAGTGAGAGAGCATCAGCAGTATGCAGAATGACTACCAACTGCATGCACGCATGCCCAGCAGTGCCCGAGCCAATGCACTGTGCAGGTACATCACTAATTGTGGCACAGAGGGCAACCTGCACGGCATCCTGGTGGGGCGAGAAAACCTGCCTGACGGTGAGCGACCCTCCCTCTCTCAATAAGAAGTGCTCAGAGTGTCGCTTGTTGAGCAAGCAGCAGGCAGCAACCTCCTGATGGGCGGCCTACAGCAGGCAGCCAGCTGCTCTGACAAGGGCCACCGTCAGCTGCGGCAGCTACAGGGACCAATTCCGATTGTTGCCTCCTCCTGTTCAGCACAGTCGCAGAGAAGCCCACACACAGGGAGCAACCTTCCTGATCTCTGCTCCGAGGCTTGCTTTTTGAGGAGGCAGCACAAATGTCTGATGTGCGGCTTACAGCAGGACAGCAAGCTGCTCCATGACGGCGATCACAAGCTGTGGCAGCTGCAGGGGCTGGCGCTGGCTGCTGCCTTTTGCACAGTTGCAGCGAAGCAGCAGCAGACATGCAGGAGATTGTTGACCTTCCTTTCTGATCACCCACCCTGGGGCTGCAGACAGCGCCCCAGCCTGCAGGCATCCTGTATGGCTCTGCATCAGCCCACGACAAGCCACTCCTGAACCCACCTGCAGGCATATTGTACGCCTCTCGTGAGACTCACTATAGCGTGCCCAAGGCAGCCAAGATGTATCGCATGGATTACGAGGGGGTGGACACACTGCCCACAGGAGAAATGGACTACGACCACTTCCGCCGCCTGCTGGAGGCCAACAGAGGCCGCCCGGCCATCGTCAATGTCAACATCGGGACAACCGTGCGGGGGGCTGTAGATGACCTTGACCAGGCAGGTGCTGCGATGTGAATGGTGCTAGAGCGGTGCGGCTGCTGGGGTTAACTGCAGGCAAGCAGGTACTACACCTGAGGGCCATAAGTGCAGGCGCCTTGAGTGATGGGTACCTGGGCGAGGCAATTGCTGGGGAGTGCTGTGGACAACCTTGAGCAGGCAGGTGCTCTAGTTGACATGGTCCCAGGCTGTCTGGGCTGGGTGCTGCAGACTTGTGGCAATCTGGCGCGGTGCAGCGAGTGACACAAACTATGACATCAGAGGCCCCCTGTGGTCCTTCGTGAGTGCCTGTACGCACCCAGCGTTCTGTGTGCTCAGCCCGCCATGCTGCCTGCGCCTTCAGGTGCTCGAAATCCTTGAGGAGACTGGCTTTGCTGAGGACCGCTTCTACATCCACTGTGATGGTGCCCTGTTTGGCCTCATGGTGCGCGACAGCTGCCTGCCGCTACGCCTCCTCTTAAGGCCCCTGCACAGAAACCATGCAGCCTGACTCCCCAGGCACGCTGCTAAATTGCCGTCGCAAGCAACAGGGGCAAGCCCTCTGAAGCCTCTTGCAAGGCAGCCTGCACTCTTTCAGCCTGTACCACTGAGGTACTTTGGCCTGCTCAACCTGGGTCAGCCAAACCTGGTCAGTGCTGCCTCCCGAGGCAGCTGCCATGCTTGTTGAAGCCAATGGCAGCCTGCGCTGTCTGCTCAGCAAGTCAGAGGCCTGCGCTTCCTCTGCAGATCCCCTTTGTGAAGGAAGCCCCTCTGGTGACCTTCCAAAAGCCCATTGGCTCGGTCTCTGTCAGCGGGCACAAGTTTGTGGGGGCTCCTGTCCCCTGCGGCGTGGTCATCACCCGCATGCGCTACATCAAGGTCAGTTCACAGCACAAGATGCACTGCTGTCGCTGCTAGCCTGCTGTCCTCAAGGCTGAAGCGCTGTTTGCAACTTCCTGATGCCCCTTTCCTGCATTCCAGCCTGGAGGCTGACACGCAAGCATGATGTGCCGCAATCCAGGCTGGCATTGCCTGCTCTTGCATTGCCTGCTTCCGGCAGCCTGGAGTACAGACGCTGCCATGCCCTGCTCAACCCCATGTAAAGGGATGTCAGAATCCTGTCAACTGCGCGCTGCCTGCAGAACCTGTCAACCAATGTGGAGTACCTCAACAGCCGCGATGCAACCATTATGGGCAGTCGCAACGGGCATGCCCCTCTGTATCTGTGGTACACGCTGACCAAGAAGGGGTATGAGGGCATGAGGCGCGACGTGGAGCGCTGTCTCAAGAATGCGCACCTGCTCAAGGTGAGGGGCTGAGGATGGGCTGTGCAAATGGGTCAAAGTGGCCTCGATTCTGGGAGCCTGCAGCTGGGTGTACGAATTGTTTCATGCTGTTGTCCCACAGACACTCAGCTCTCTAAACTTTGAGTAGGATGTTTTGCTGAGGTGGATGCCTCAGGACACACAGGCTGCATGCATCTGGACTGCCCAGGGCGCATTCAGGCACGCAGTTGCAGACCGCTCTTGAGTTTGACAGTGCTAAAAGGCTGTTACTGCTGAAGTAGCTTCCAGCAAAGCAATGCTCTGAGTGAGGTGCGCCTGCCTCAATTTATGCTTCAATGCTGCAGGACATGTTCCAGAAAGTGGGCATCAAAACCATGCTGAACGAGCTGAGCAGCACAGTGGTGTTTGAACGCCCCACAGAGGAGGCCTTTGTCAAAAAGTGGCAGCTGGCATGCCAGGGGGACATCGCCCACGTGGTGGTCATGCCCAACATCACTGTTGATAAGCTGGAGACCTTTGTGCAAGACCTCATCCAGAGTCGAGCCAGGGAGGCCACCTTGGCCATGCGCAAGCTGGCCGCAGACGCCCGCGCCTCAGAGTCACATTGAGAGACCGTGTCCATCCTGGATTTAGATGCTACAGCTAGTCCCCCCTTCCTAGCCACTACCTAGACATAGATCTGATTTTGTGCATGTGTTCTGGCAAAGCCATGCAGTACAATACTGCAACAGGCATGCATACAAGTACAATATATGTGATCTCAAAACCTTATCAAACCATTGCTGCTGCACCTGTTGAAGTGAACCATTAGTCCATGATGAACAGCCCATCTGTGTCTGACACTCTTGAGCTGGCAAAATTCTCATTCATTTTGTGGGCCTTGTATGATCTCTGTGCTGACTCTGCGCTCTTGTGCGAACTCCGTGACAGGTCTACGCTGACCAAGTCAGCTTCACTATTCTCCATTGACTCTCTGGCTTGTAGCTGCTGGGGCGTCAATGCAAACTGCAGCATGGCACAGGTACTTGACTCATCTCCTGCTGGCCATGCTGAAACGTGCAAGTACTGGATGTTGCAAGAGCTGACAGCAGGCCGGATGTCCACGCCAGCATACCTGCTGCAGCTTTGGGTTCCTACCGCCACTGATAAAAGAACCTGGGGGCACCTCCACCCAGTCTGCCAAGGATTCAGCTCCTGTGCGGCAAGGGCAGCTTGGTCAGAGGGTACACAATGTGGAGTGCAGGCTGAGCAGCATCCTGGGGTGTAGGCATGCTGCACCTGTCATGGCAAGCAGCAACTGAGTATGCAGAACGCAGGCTGAGCACATCCTGTCTGGCCTGCTGAGGTGAAGGCTGAGTGGCACCCTCAGCCTGTCACGGCCGAGTCGAACTTTGCCATGCAACCACCAGATTGGCACAAGGGCTCCAAGGCCAAGGGGCAATCAAAGGGGAAGAATTTTTGCAGGGAGGCTGTCCCAGGTGCTAGCCAGCCCACCAGGTATATCCGCCAGCTTGTTACAAAATGAAATAGCACCATCCTCGTCCACTGAATGATACAGGGGCATGCTGCCGGAAGGGTCCCTGCAGAAGCCGCCAGCAGGGCAGTCATCTCATGAAGCTTCTCGCTTCACACGATGAGCTCTCAGATCGGCCTCACCGCGCAGCAAAGACCTGCTTCTTGTTTCCGTCATAACACACGAAGGCAAATTGCCCCTGCAGCTTAAAAGCAGAGCTCTTGCAGTCGTGCAATGGCCAGTGGACAAGAGCCCAGCACTGTCTGGGCCTCTTGCGGTGCAGTGCTCAGAAGCGCAGGGCGCACTGAGCAGGCTGCCAGCAGCGCATACGCGCTTCACCTGGAGTGCAGACGGCACTCACCACCTAAGGCATGCTGAGCAGGCGGCAGGCCTCACCTGGAGTTCAGAAAGCAGGATCAGCAGGTCGCTATTTTTGGTAGACCTGCAAGGCATGGGGCGCAGGCTTCAGCAGGGCTCAGTGTACAGACTTGGAGCATGCCAACCCACTGAGATGGCAGCTTGTTGACAGTGACAGGAGGCAGCAGGAGCCAGCAACGCCGACCGCCCATGCCCTCAAACAGCAGTGAACTTGAAGTGCAAGGACGGGGCCACTGCGTCCTCAC
Source organism: Asterochloris sp. CNOR1 (assembly GCA_963969365.1). Taxonomy (NCBI): domain Eukaryota; kingdom Viridiplantae; phylum Chlorophyta; class Trebouxiophyceae; order Trebouxiales; family Trebouxiaceae; genus Asterochloris; species Asterochloris sp. CNOR1. The sequence continues at coordinate 2,163,607 of OZ017746.1, read as the reverse complement.
AGAAACATGCGTAGCAGCAGCTCAGCATCTGGCTGCTCCTCTTTGTCGCTGCCCTCTCCCCAATCGGGCTCATAGACAGAGCCCTTGCTGCCCCCACTGGAGCCACGATGCGCATCAAGGGAACCCTCCCCGAGCTCTGCACAGCAGCAGGGCTCGCACTCAGAGCCGACCGCACAGTCATATGGTTCAGATCAGGTTGACCAGCCAACAGGACGCTAATACTAAAACAGAACACGCAACAAACCCATGATGCACCCCTTGCGTCGTCAGGCTGGAGCTGTTTGAATGGGCAAGCCCGGAGCTAGCAAGCTCGCAAAACAAAGGCAGGCACCTTGAGGCACTGCTGGAGCTCTTCTGGAGGGCAGCAGCCTGCCGAGCTGGAGAGCTGAGCTGATGCTGGGCGTGCTGCACAGCGCCCTTGCTCAGCGCTGTGCTGCAGCCTGTGCACAGACTTGCATGGGGCTTACCTGTGCTGTTGATCAGGCTGCCGCTGAACACGCAGATGGCCTCCTGGGTTGCAAAGGCGTGTGGCGCGAAGCGGCTGTGGCGTCCCGAAACTGCATGCTCGACCAGCACACCAGCCCCTGCAGGATCTGCCCTAGCTGAGTCACAGGGCATCGTTGAGGTGATCAGATCAAGGGATGCCACCACACTTGCCTGGCAGCACAAAGAGTTGAGGGTGGTGGCGCACCTCTGCATTGCGACCCTGTGACCTCCTGTAATGCATGAACCAGCTGCGCATTGAGATCGATGCAGACAGGGTCAACCAGGGGAGCGCCTGTGCGGGCCACAGATTGAAACGGTGCGTGCACATCATGCTGCGCTGGCACGACACAGAATGCAGTCATCATCAGGGCCTCACCGTTTTACAAGTTGCAGGCGATCTTGGAGCGCCTGGCGCTCAGTGCTGTGCTTGCCCAAGCTTCCAAGGCTGGAGAGCCAGCCCGGCAAGGCAGAGTGCCTGCAGGCTCCCATGCAGCTGACCTCAGCACATTCAACCAGCTCCTGCTGCACTGCGATTTTCACCCACCGTTGGACCCCAAGCCAGAAGAGTCCAAAGCCCTGCCCTTCATCCACGGGGAACTCCAGAGTCAGGAGCACAACTTGCACACTAGGAAGATGGCAGTTGGATCAGAGCTTTGCAGTTCAGCCTAGACCGACTGAACTAAAAGCTTTGCTGATCAGCTTCCATTTCTTCAGAGGTGTCAGATAGGAGTAGGGCTTGTGCTGTTTATCTGCGATCTGGAACGCTCTTGCAGTGCAGCATGGCCCTCCGACACTGCGCCCGCAAGGCAGCAGGAGCTCTGGGGCTCAGACCAGCCTCTCTCAGCCCACAGCAGCAAGTGGCTCAGGAGGCCCAGAGCATCTTCCTGCGGGCCTATGCCTCCAGTAAATTGCCCCGTGCCGACTATCTTGCTTTTCAGTATTCCATGCAGCCACAGGGTGGCCTGATTGATCTTGCCTGGCTGATTGATCTGGTGCCACCTGCAGCTGACTCCTCTGCCAAGTACCTGGAGTCCCACGAGTATGCCAAACTTGAGGGCGACATCGCAACTGTGGGCATCTCAGACCACGCACAGGTTAGTCTCTCTGCTTGACTGCGAGGTTGGCAGCAAGTCAAGCCCTGTGGAGCTTGGCGGCAGTGCCCAGTGCAGCTGCTAAGCAACATGCTGCACACCAAGCCCCCATCAAATTCATGACTGTGTCCCATGATTGCTCACTGCTCTGCCCACCGAGGCCTGCAGTGCTCAGCAGCAATCCCTGATGCAGCTGCGGAGCGGCATGCTCTGCCCTTCAAGCTCTGTGGCGCTCATTGCCAGGCCTCAAGGCAGCAGCTTGGCGACGCGCTCTGCACTTCCAAGATCTGTGGAGCTCAGCGTCTGTCCTCTGAGCAGCAGCAGTGCCACTCCCATGCAGGCTGAGCTGGGCGACATTGTGTATGTTGAGCTGCCAGAGGTCGGGTCTGAGGTGACCAAGAGCGAGCAATTTGGAGTGGTGGAGTCTGTCAAGGCAAGCATTGGCTGTCGGCGACTGTGATGCAATGCGGGAGGAGGGGGTGTGCTAAGAGTTCTCTCTAAAGCAACGCTGCTAAGCCGCAATGTCTGCACAGATAGCTGCAGCTGCAGGTTGATGTACCCGGCTGAGTTCACTAGCCTTGCTTGGCTGGCTGCTGATGCGCTGCAGTTCACGGCCACGCAGGCTAGGCCCAGCTCTCCTGCCGCACTGCAGGCCGATCTTGAAAACATTGCTGCAGGCCGCCAGTGACGTGAACTCCCCAGTGACTGGCACAGTCAAGGAGGTCAACGAGGCCCTGAATGACGAGCCCAACAAGGTAGCTGGCTGAGACCGTCGCCGCAATGCACCTTGCCAGCCCTGTGCTTTGAAGGCCAGGTGCCATGAGCAAGGCTGCAGCAGCATGCAGAGGTGCTCTGCCCATAGCAGCAGCACTGGCATAACTGCTGTGGTTGGGGATTTTCCGTTGGCTGATGCGCCGCAGGTGAACTCCTCTCCATTTGGCGACGGCTGGATAATGAAGGTGCAGCTGTCAGACAAGGGAGAGCTCGATGACCTCCTAGATGCCAAGGCATACGAGAAGCACTGCGAGGAGAATGCCCACTAGAGCGCCCCGCCACAGCATGCTGTGCATCACAAGCAACTCTGATCTTGTTGACTGCCTGTACCATGTTCCTGACTTGAAAACATGCCAGTCGAGTCCGCACCCTCATGAACCAGCAGCTCAGCAACTGCAAACGGGCTGCACCACCTCATCTTGCGTTGAGTCAGCTCATTGGTTGCAAAGAAGTAGCCAAAGCAAACTCTTCGTTGAGGTAGGTGGTTGGCTTGCTTTGAAAAAGATGCCACTGTGCGCAATGAACCAATAGCAGTGGGCTCAAGTAGATGTATAGCGCCTCCTAGTTGGCAGGATGTACGTCACCAGCATGTTTGAGGGCCCTGGACAGACTTGCCAACACTTGGCCAGGGCGCACTGTCAGTCTGTCATGCAATGCGGCCAGGCAATATGGCAAGTAGTGCCTGACACAATTGGCTCACCGCCAGCAGGCTGGCACAAGAGCTTGCAGAGTTTCTGCAAGCTTGCAGAGGCCGCTAGTCGAGTTTGCTGAGGTGAATGCAGGCACACAGCTGCAACGTACAGCATCTTTGGCTGCTTCAATGATGGCACGCAGTTATAGGTGGCCACTGCTCGTAGCAACCCAGAGGCCCTCCTGAGTCTGTTTACCTTCCGATGGCAAGGGCAACCTCAGCAGCCATGCCCATCTCTTCAGAGCTGCACAAGCTGCACTTGACGCACAGTGCGTCACATCCGACAGAGCTGGTGCTGGAGGCAGTGAGCAGCCAACAAGTCCAGCAGCTGCTTGATCGTCATGAGGATTTAGCACAGGTGCATCTGCTGGCCCCTGATGCAGCAAGGTGGTGAGAATGGTATGATGTGAGGGAGGTCTGCTGTTGGGCATGCTGTACCTGAACGGGCAGCCAGGTTGTTGCACAAAGGAGGAATCATGGAGCCCTACGTAGGTATCTGTACAGGTTTCATGTAATCAGGAAATTTTCAGGAACGGACAGGTGGTGTCTGACCACTTCTGGAAGCCACCGCTGGCTGATCTCACGTCGTGCTCGCTCCTTGCAACGAAGGCGCCCTGGGCGAAACAGCCTGAGATCATGGCTCTTTGCCTTTGCATGAGCAGGGCAGTCTGGTGGCCTGACACAGGTGATGGACTTTCACTTCGCAGTCTGAGTCAGCCTTGTCTGTTCCTGGCTCCTGCGCCATACGCTGCTGGTCCTGTCAACTCTTGCAGCCTAAACTTACTGCTCCTCTCGAATGGTGCCGTCAGTGCCAGTCTGACTGTCTGTCATGCAGGCGTGCTGTCCCTGCTCAGCGCCTGGTGCTGAGCAGACGGCACCAAGGCGCGGCTGGGTGCCTGGATGCTTCTGCCTGACAACGCTGTGCACAGCTTGTCCAAGGAGACACCCCCGGCGGACTGCTTCACGCAGCCCGACCTCTGCTCCAGCGGCAGCCTGAGCAGCACAGAAGGGGAGCACATCGCCATGCTCCAGACCCTGACTCAGCCGCAAGGCAGCGGCGACCTGGGCAGCCCCAGCGACCTCTTTGCAGAGCTGCCCTGGACCTGGAGCGGCTTTGAGCCCATCCCCGAGGACTTGGAGTATGCAGGCCACAGCGTGTTTGGTCTGCGCCCACCCCGGCAGCAGAAGCAGGATGATCGCCTCCCCTTTCAGCACAGCCCCCAGCGCTCCCACGACACAGATGCAGCTGGCGCAGGCCTGCTCAAAGGCCACCACGGCCACACACCACATGGCACTGGGCAGCAGGAGCGGCACGGCGCTTTGCCCAACTTCCTGCTCAACCTGGACCTGCAGGCTCCCACACTGGTCAGGTGCGAAAACACCTTGGTGCCAAGGGTGCATGGCCCTTGGAAGAGGCTTTGGGGGCCATCTGCCTTTGCTTCTAGGTTCAGGCTGCCACAAGGGATGCTGGAGTTGAGAGCACCTGGTGGAACAGTCATGCAGGCTGGGGCAGCAAAGTTGAGAAAACCTGCTCAGCATTGTTGAGGGAAGGCAAGGGCATTAACAAGCTGGCGATCGGCTCAGGGTGCTGGTCTGCATGCGTCAGCCCCAGGTCTGCAAATGCAGAATGGTTCTGGCATGTCAGCAGGAGCAAAGACGTGATGGAGTGCAAGTCACAGACCATGTCAGGCTTGCTTCAAAGGTCTCGCCTCTGCTGTCGGATGCGGCCGAGGCCTGAGGAATTGGATATTTCTGGACCTTCAACAGAAGCTGGCCTTCCTGAAGCGCGACTTCAGCCCCTCCAAGGGATGGCCGTGTGGCAGAAGGTGCTGCCTCAAGCGCTTGAGTCGCACAGAGGTGCCTTGGAAGGTGGAGGCCACCCTGGCTTTGCCTGCCAATGGCACGTACTGTCTCCATGCTGTCTGCGCGCAGCCTGCAGGGGCACCCATCCTCAAGCCAGTGGCGCTGGTGAGGGAGTGCCCAGCACTCTGCACACTGCCCAGGCACCTTGAAGGCCTGTTGCCTGCAGCTGGACTCGGGGACTGCCTCTGCAGGCCTTTTGCAGTCCCTTCCCTCAGCAGCAGCCTGCTTCACACAGCTACATGGCATAGGCTGCGCACTTGGGACAGCAGCACAACAAGTCCAGGTGGTGCATACCAGGCCCAGGCCAGGTCCTGTCAAGTGTCAGCAGTGATTGAAAGCATCCCAGAAAAGAGAGCCCTCTCTGCCGTGCAGGTCCAGCAGTGCCGGTGACCTTGACATGACGATGGATGGCCCGGACTTGGAGGCTTTGCAGGAGCCCCTGGACCTGCCACCACATCTGCGCTCGCCGCGCGCAGCTGAGCAGCACAGCGAGAGCCTGCCTGCGCCCAGCGAGCGCCATCTCCAGGGCGAGGGCAGCCAGGAGCAGCAGCGTGCTCAGGAGCGGGCTGCTCAGGTGTGGGGCAACAACGGAACTGTGGACCTGCTTCACTTCTGCAGCCCACATCATCTACTAAGCATTGTCAAGTGGCACAGGCAAGATCTGCAATCTTCCCTCACGCTGTTACTCTGCTGTCGGCGGCTATCCCCTAAGTGCATTGCATAGCTGGCCTCGATTGCATTGGCATCAAACCTGTCAGGCTGGCAGCAGGCCGGGCCAGGTTTTTGCCTCATACGACCATGGCGCAGCATGAAGCGGCTGCTGTCTGCTGTCGGGCACCACCTGACAGCTGCTCCTTGGTGAGTGCAGGCCCTGCGCCAGCAGCACACCACCCAGCAGCAGCTCTTCTTTGCCCAGCAGCAGCACTGGTGGCTGCAGCAGCAGCAGCAGGAGGCCTGGAACGCCTTGGCCTCCTGCTCGCAGCAGCAGGACCAGACGCGGCACCATGCTGCACAGCACCAGCACCAGCAGCATCAGCATGCTGTGCCTGTTCCCATCACGACCTCGCACCTTGCCCTTGCGGACCAGGGAAATTTGACCCAGTCGCGCTCCCTGCCACTTCTGGACTCTCCCATCCTGCCACCCGGCAGCCAGCAGAGCCGGCAGATTGGCTCTGAACTGTTCGATGTGAGTCATGCCAAGGCTGCACGGTGGCTTGCTTGCGATGCACTGGGGACTCTGCATTGTACTCTGCGCATCACAGCACCAGCTTTGACTCTCAAGCCTGCCTCCATCGCACCTCTGTCGCACTGCAGCTTTGTCTGCAGCACAAGGTCCGGAAGATGGCAGCCTTTTCAGCAAGCAAGCAATCAGTGCAAAGCCTCACCTGCACCTCCATCTTATGTGAACGAACCAGTGACATGCAACTCAAGAGTGCATGGTCCTTCCATCCCGTCTGCCTGCCCATGCAGGACATGGGCGACCTCAGCTGTGGATTGGCTATGCTGGTGCAGGCAGGGTCAGGACAGTGCCACCTCAAGCACTCTATCTGCAGCCGAGGGTGCTTCCCCTGCAGAAGCTGGGCAGCCTCTGCGGTCAGGCAGGGCAGCGGCTGGAAGCTGCCACCTCCAGCCCTGGCTTAAACCCCTTTTGTTCTGGCCCTGCAGGACCAGGGCACACCTAGCCTGTGAGAGGCCATGCAGGTGGAGGCAAGGACACTACTGTTCTCAGATACTCTTGATACACAACTTGCGATGCATCTCCTGCAGGACCTGGGCGACCTCAGCCTGTGGGAGGCCATGCAGGTTGGGGGCCAGGACGACCCCACCTCAGCCGACTTTGACACTGCGGCCGCCCTCAGCGGGCTGGAGCTGGACCCCCCCGGGGGCGCCCAGCTGCCGCGCAGCATGTCCTCAGACCTGGACGAGGTGCAGGGGCAGAGTCGCTTCAGAGACTTCCGGCGGGACGTGGCTGAACTCAAGCCCACCAAGCCTGTTCGCAAGAGTGAGCGCTTCAGGGGTGGTTACGTCACGGTGCTGCACCTGTGGGAGTGCTTTGTTTGTTGCCAGCTGGCATGTGTAGCATGCCAGCACCATCAAGCTGCTGGAGCAAGCTATAAGGCCTGCATCGTGCAGACAAGCTACAGCCTGCTACATGCTGCAGTGCTACTTGTTTCTTGTCTGTGTACTTCCCTGGCAGCAACAGGTCGACGTGCTAGAGCTGCACATTCTTCTGCCGCCTGCTGGCACTGCTTGGGGCTGCAATGCACTGCCTGCTGGCCCTGACGCTGCTGCATCTCCGCAGTGGCGCCAGCTCCTCATGCAGTGTGCCTGACGGGGCCCCCTCCCCTGCCTGCGCGCAGGCAAGCTGGGGCGCAGCAAGGCGGCCCCACCCCCTGCGCCGCCGCTGCCCCCTGTGGCCCACTCCCAGTACCTCATTCCCCCTGACCAGCGCAAGGGCCGCGGGGGGCGCCAGCCCGCGCTGGACCCCCGCCTGGACCCCAGCGTGGACCCCAAGCGTGCCAAACGCATTCTGGCCAACCGCCTGTCGGCCGCGCGTTCCAAGATGAAGCAGAAGACGCACATGGAGGTGGGGGCGGCCTGGGCACTGTGTGGGCTGTGCTGCAATCTGCAGGCAGCAGTGCATGGCTAGATGCAGCAGTGGTGGCTGGCAGCTGGGTCAGCCACAGGCTAGCCTGGTGTGTAGCAGGAGACGAGCTTGGTGCATGTTCTCGGGTGCATCCGCTGCTTCCAGCCTGCAGGCTGAGTATAGGGGCAAAGATGGACAGGGCAAGTCCATGTGGCATATCAGGTTATTGCCAGGAAGTTGTGCTCATCCTCTGCTGAAGAAAGACTCCTGTCAGGCACAGAGGATAGCTTGCTGGCTGCCTTCCGGCGTGCATGCAGCCACCCGGTGGTCATGTGGCCCCAGTTGGCGTCCATCTTGCGCCGTGCTGCATGACAGCGTGTAGCTTGCTGCTGCAGGGCCTGCGCAAGCGCTCTGACCACTTGGCCGCTGAGAAGCTGGAGGCCCAGCAGGTGCTGGCGCAGCTGAAGAGCTCCTGCCGGAGCAAGCAGGCAGAGCAGGACGGTCTCCAGCAGCAGATCAAGGTCAGACTCAAACTCTGCAGTTCTGCATGTCTTTCTGCATTGCTCTTGTCAGATAGTGTGCAGTTGTCCAAGCAATATTCCAAGCAGTCATTCTGACAGTCGCATGTGCCAGAGCTGTCCACAGCCGCTTCATGGTACCCAGTCATTGACATGGCCATGGGGCAGCCCTGCATGGCTGCATCCAAGCACATGATTTCATGTTCTTTGTGCCCATTGACCACAATTGCATGTGTGCCCCAGACGTGCTGACCCTTCAGCAGCGCTGTCTTTGCAGTCTGCAATTGACATGCTGTTGACGCCGATGAGCTGCTTGCGCCTGCCATGCAGGACACTGCCCTGCCAGCATCTGCTGGCTTTCAAAACCACTGAGTGCGGGCTGTCCTTGCTGCTCTGCAGACCCTGCAGCAGCACCTGTATCTCCAGTCGGTGCTCAATGCCAAGCTGGTGGACCAGCGCAATGCCCTGCTGGGCCTGACCACCCACTACAGCCAGGCACTGCCCCAGCAGGCTGTCCTGCACAATCTGCCCATGCCCCAAGCCCGGCCAGGCAATGGGCACTCCTTCCCGCAGCTGGGGCCGCAGCCCAACCTGCAGCTGAAGGCGACGCCCCCGCCCGCTCAGCGGCAGGGACAGCAGCAGCCTCACCTGCACAACAGGGGAGAGCTGCATGGCAGGGCACAGTGCGCAGAGCTGGGGGTGACCAGCAGCGGGGCTGGCAGCCGGCGCCCGCCGCAGCAGGCCCGCAACAAGGCACGTGGCGAGGCCCATGGCATCGATGCTGGAGGGGAGTATGAGCACCAGGCCACAGCTGCTCAGGGGCATCGCCGCAGCAGCAGGCGCGCTGCCGCAGCTGCGGCTGCTGCGGCCGCTGTGCTGGCAAGGGAAGAAGCTGAGGATGACGCGCAGGAGGCGAGCCCTCCTGCTACAGGGCCTCTTCAGGTGAGTCCCTCTGTCGCCCTGTCCCTTGCGCCTCTGAACCTCACCCTGGTTGTGAGTGACAATCGGTTGCAGTGAGGCCGGCATGCCACGCTGTCCTGAGCACCTCGGTCCCCTCAACATTTTGGAGGTGACAGCAAGGTGCTTGAGGCTGCCAGCAGCATCCCCAGTGGCTCTACTGCTTTTTTTATGTCAGCATGTTATGTTGTTGGCCAGGTGCTGCGCTGCCAAGGCCGAGTGCAGCATGCTGCTGTTCCCCTAATCAGCAACAGGCCCATGTTGATCTAGCCTGTATTGCTGCTGCAATATCTGTGCAGGTGTCACAGTCGCTGCCATACGGCCTGGCCGGCGGACTGCTGCCTGAGCCAGTCCCTCGCATCAGCAGCTCGCCCAACCTGCTGCTGAGTGAGGACCCTCAGCAGCAGAACGGCGGCCGTGCAGCCCCGCTGTGGGATGAGCAGACAGCGCAGGAGGGCGCTGCTGCAGCCGCAGCACACCTGCGCCGGCACAGCCACAGCGGCGCAGGGGACCTGCCTCCCCGCGCCTGGGGCGCCACTGGGCGCCGCCAAATCCGGCAGCGCGCCCAGGGCAACTGGCCTGGTGCAATAGGCGCTGCAGGGGTCGCGCCCACATAATTCCAGCAGGGCCTCAAGGTCCCTGGAAACCGCGGTCGAGGCTCTGCAGACGCCTACTATTCAGAAGGCACCATTGAGGCTTTATTTTGCAGACACCACATCTCCAGGGTCATTGGACTTCTGAAGAGCCTCTATCATAGATGCGTATGTAGCCCTAAGCCTCCCCCCTGATCAGCGTGCGGCCTGGGACGGCAGGCGCTGCAGGGGGGATGCTGTCATGCATCATACCACCAAGCCCCCATCCTTTCGCTGTGAGAGACAGAAGCGTCCCCTTGATTGTCTTTGTACACATTTTATTGTCTCCCAGCACACCTGTCCACCCCAGAATCCCCTCGGCCCCTGGTTGCCCTTCTAACAGCATTTTCAGCAGTGACTCGACCAGGATGCTGTTCAGCACCTTTTCAGACTGCAGCCCACCAAAGGCTGAGCTAGCCAAGGAACCTCGTCTTGCGTTGCCTACTTGTCCCCCAATGGTCTGCTTATGGAACAATGCATGGTGCTTAGAAAAGTGCAGCTGCAAGGTTTCTCTCTACTAGAGGGCCTGTGCTCTTGACGTCAAGCTTTGCATGATGTAAGCGCTGTCATCTGCTGGCTCCTGAGTTAAGACCTTTCCAGAAACCCGTCATGCGGAGTGTAGCACCTGCAACCAAGGTAGCCGATGATGTTGTCTGCTTTGTTGATCTTGAAAACAAGACAGCAAGCTTGAGCCCAACAGCATAAATGCTGGTGCGCAGTGTCAATCAACCACGGCCAGGCGTCTCCTGTGGTTTTGAGACCACATCACTCAGCTCAGCAGCATCTGGCCAAGCGCCACACAACAGCATCCAAGTCTACTGCAAACGAAACATTTTGCTGAAGCTGTCGGAGTGGCGCAGAAGGGACAACAAGCAGGCAGCAGCCCACCCTCACAAGAGCTGCTCAAGCGCCACCCTACCTGCTCACAGCCTGCCACCATTCCCAGCCAGGTGTTGCACAGCACACTGTAGCTGCCCACCTGAAGGAAGTGCTCCACGCGGACAGCGGCAGTGCCTGCATGCCCAGCCAGGCGGCGGTACAGGCTGACTCCCTGGTGGCGCACGAGCTCCACGCCGGCCTGGCGCAGGGCCTCCTCAAACTGGCTCTCCGTGATGTCTCCCTTGCCCTCCTTGTCCACGTTGATGAAGGCCGTGCGCAGGGCCTCCTCATCTGCAGGGAGGGATGGGCAGGGTTCTGATGCGCAGGGCAGGGCCGCACAGGGTACAGCGCAGCCAAAGCAAGCTGAACAGACCGAGCCCAGGCAGCAAGCCGTGCGTGTCCCTGTGCAAGGCATGGCAGGACAGGGTCGGTTCAACGCAGCAGGAGCAAGCCAAGCACATGGCAAACCACAGGCAGTGGTCATGGCCCCCTGTGCAAGTGCCAGCTGTGCAGAGTAAGGCCCACGCACAGCAGGACCCGGCCATGTCCAGGGGTAAGCACAGAGCAGGCAGCTGAAGTGAAGGGAAGCAGGGCACCTTCTGGAGTGGAAAGGCGGGGGCTGGAGGCACTGCTGCACACCTGAGATCTGGGCGCGGACAGCCCGAATGGCTGCCTCCCAGTCGGCCATGAGGTACACATGGCGATTGTTTTCCATGTACTGCAGGCAGGGCAGGTCCAGTCAGTGCATGGTAAATGCTGGCATGCCCTTGGAGCCTGACGCACTCAGCACAGCCCAGCACTTTGAGGGTTTGCGCGCCATGCTGTAAGGACAGCACAGGTAGATGGCGTTCCTGGGGTGTGACCACCTGCATGGCGGGGGCAGCAGGTGCCAGAACAACAGGCAGCAAGCATGTTCAGCGGGAAACCATCGAGGGTGAGCATGCCTGCCTTTGGCTTGCACAGGTCTGGGACGCAGTACAAAGACAGATGCACTGGACCACCCACCTGGTAGGTGAACTCATCAGCCTCCAGCAGCTCGAAGGTGCGGTGGTGCACGGGGAGCACCTTGCCCACGTACAGGTCCTGCTCGCTGTACATCTCGTTGGCGTTCTTAAAGACCTGCAATGGCAGGGCCAGCCAGGGTGAGGGATGTCTTGCAGTAGCCAAAAGCTGCGCATCTCTCAAGCAGGCAGGTGCTGCCTGGCCAGCACAGCTGCTTCCGCTTGCGCCAAGGGGCTGTGGCCAGAACTGCACTGCCCATGCTGTTGAGCTGCAGCCGGCTTGCTGCAGCCCATGCAGCATAGCTTGCATGCGGCTGCAAGTTGGGGTTTGCACCAAGGGCTGCATTGTGCGCATGTTTGCTTGACAGAGCACATGTAAAGCAATGCACTTGGCATTCTTTTGAGTCAAGACCAACCTTGCTCCTCTCCAGGTACTTGCCGCCGATGATGCCCGAGTTGCGCAGAGGGGGCTCGAAGATGGACAGCGTGTCGTCTGCCATGAAGTAGGACAGCACAAAGCGCCGATCCCTGCAGGGTGGCAAGGCGTGGCAGTTGGCTGCTGCAGTGTCTGCGGTGGGGTTGGGCTCACGGCTGCAGATGGAGCTTTGATAGTGGGCTGCACTGCTATTTTGGCTGGCCACACAGGCAGACATGCCGCACATCTGCAGGACAGGGCGATGTGACAGGGCTGCATAAGCTGCAGGGCTGGGCTGCTGGTGCAGCTGTCTCGCACGGCATCACAATGCGGCTGGCAGGATGCCGTGGGGCAGGTGTCCACCGCATTGCTGCACGCGATGCAGGTGCAGCAGCCCGGGTTGCTACCTGTCAGCAGGGCTGAGCTTGTGGGTGGCTGTCTCCACAAAGCGGCAGCCGAAGCGCAGGATGATCTTATCCTTGTTCATCAGCTTGTAGAAGTCTTTCTTTGGCGGCTTGGGCACCTGCATTAGGCATATCTTGTCAGCTGTCTGGCTGGGCGTCCTCCCGCACTGTGGCTGGCACAGGCCCCAGGAACCCGCCACAGCTGGCTGTGGACAGCATGTCACAGCAGCAGTGTGGCAGGCACACCCACAGGAGTAGGGCGCACTGTGGCAGGGCACAGCCAAGCGATGAGGCAGCACAGATGATCCGCCCGCCCCACGGCGCCTCCCAAACTGAGCAGCCGCTTGATGAACAGCAGAAGGCAGCCCGCTGCCATCTGTGAGAAGTCCCTGTCAAGCAGGTTACCACCCCTGCCCACCAGGTTCTTGCAGCTCTGCTCGCTGTCCTCCAGGGAGCCATAGCCATTGTAGGGGGGCAGGGCGGGCACAGGCAGGGGCTTGATGGCCTCTGCCACAGGGACGACCTCCAGCTTGTCTAGGGGCAGCCCCAGGGTCTCCTGTGGAGCACAGCAAAACAGGTGAGCCTCCTCAGAAGAGCAATATGACCAGTCACTGTCTCAATGTTGCTTAGCCTGTCCTCTCCGCGCAGGGGTAGAGGACAGGCCAGTGGACATGCAGCTGAGAGAGTGCAGCGGGCAGCTTGCGCCTTCTTCCAAGCCCCGGTGGCCTGCAAGAATGCGTGCTGGTGCAGCTCAACAAAGGGGTGTCCTCTGCAGACCACAATGTAGACCTGCTCTGAACTGGTTGGGGGTGTGTCACCTCAGCATGACCATTGTAAGGTCAAGGCAGACCTGCTGTGTATCAGCCAGTCGTGTGTGCAAGACCATGCAGAGGGCACGGCTGGCTGCACCAGGCTGCAGGTCCGCTGCGTGAGTGCCCACCTGGTACCAGTGGCGCGTGAAGTCATCGCAGTCATGCACCAGGAAGTCACGCCCGTACACCTGGACATACGTGCCGATTCGGAAGTCCTGGGGACCATAGCACAGCTCACGCGGCAGGTTCTTGGCCGGCTTGGTCCGTGTGAAGTCCTGCAGCGCACAAGACTGGGGCAGGCAGGCCAGAGCGGCAGGGTCTGCAGATTGAGGAGCATGTGTGCCTCTGGTGCAGACGGTGGACAACATCAGAACTGGGCCCGCGGGGCAACCCCCTGTTCCATGAAGCCATGAGCAGCTGTTCAGCAGCACACACTACTGCGGGAGCCAAGTGCAGCTGCTGCAGTTTCGGTCCCCAACATGCCCTTTGGTCCTCTGGCATCCCAAGCCAGCACGGCCTGAGCTGTCTACAATGCAGAAGCCTCCATCTGAAGCAGGGAAGCTCACCCAGAACACAGGAGAGGGCACTCCTCCTTGAAGACACAAGGCATCCCCACAAAGCAAAGCCGGCAAGGACACAAGCCGGCATGGACCCCAGCTGTGCACCACATTCAGTCCTCAGGCAGGGGGGCCTGCCTCGGGAAGACGGGGGGGCCAGCACCCCCCGACACCCCGGGGCAGTCCGCCGGATGGAATGTTCAGCCGGCCACAGTGCCAGTCGTCACCTTGGGCAGGGGCGCCCGCCTCAAGAACACGGGGAAGGGGTCGCGCCCACTATTGCCCTCATGCACCTCCAGGATCTCCACAGTGTCGTCCTCCAGGAAGTAGTGCAGGCGGTAGGGGTGGCGGTCCCCATACATGGCCAGGCGGTCATCCCAGATGCAGTAGAACCGCAGCACCTGCAGCAGGCTGCAGACATCCACCCAAGGGAGAGCCTGCCGATGCGATGCAGGTGGCAGCAGGCTGTGACCAGCAGCGTGTGAGCGCTGTGGGACTCAACCTGCAGCACCAAGAGGCGCCACTTTGACCAGGGCAGCTGCCGAGTCCTTCCTGCACGCACGCTGCCTGGCTTGTGAGGCTGATTGTTCAGGCTGCTGCGAACTGGCAAGGCAGCTGCCCAGCGGGGGCGCAGGCAGGTGCTGGTGACAAGTGGCTGCTCGGCTGCCCCACCTTGCGTGAGTTGCGCATGAACTGCTTGAGGGCCTCCTTGTTGGCTGGCCGGTTGGGGCTGGAGAAGGTCTCACGGGGTGGGCTGCCGGGGGCCGTATGGGTGGGGCTGCCTGCAGCACAGAAGCAGTCACGCAGAAGGGTCATCCTGGTGAGGTCCACCATGAGGCAAGCGCTTCAGGTTGAGATTGTTAGCACTTGTACAATCACAGGAGCACGACAAGGGGCTTGGTAGACCTGCAGCCCATCAGCAGGCTGCCTTCAATGCAAGGGCTTGCCCAAACGTCAGTCTGCAGCAGGGAAGCCTGATGGTGTGTGCATGCCTAAGCAGGCTGCCTGGCACGCAATGCAGGGCTGGAGTGGCCAGCATCATGCAAGGTGCTCACCGGACTCGTGCCTCTTCAGGGTGCTTTTCCTCTCCTCGTATGGGTCGCAGGGCACCTCCTCAGCAGGCCCCACCTCCAAGCCCTGCACCAGCAACCTTGCTCAGCATGGGGCCCCTGTGGCAGGCTGGATGGCCCATGAAGCCATCCAGCCCTCAACAAAGCATGGATCCTAACTTTGTTTGGCAGCAACATTGGAGCCTTCCCCATCCAGTTGGTTTTGTCCCCTTGCTAAACTAAGTTGACAAGCTAATGTTGGACAGGCAGCAATTGCAGGAGACCCTGAAGGTAGTTTTGCGCAGCAATGCCTGACGCCCTCACCTCGTCCTCTGCAGGATGTGTTTGTGGAAGGAAAGATGTTTGGGGTGGTGGGGCGGGGCGGGGCGGGGGACGCAGTGCTGGGCGCCCTCACCTGGTCCTGCAGGAAGCCCCGGGTGAAGGCATCCGCGTCCGTGATGTGGAATGTGCGCCCGTACATCGCCACGTTGCCGCCCACTGCAAAGTCGCGGGGCTCATAGAAGCGCCCATCTGGCGTTTCAATGCGGTGGCGCCTGATGTGCACGCCCTGCAGGGGACAGAGGTTGTTGGAGGGGGCACTGGGCCACAGGGAGCAGCAAGGCCTGACGCCCCACGCTGGCAAGGACTCGTGCTGCCGGCAGGGGGTATGTGATGGGTGGCCCGTGCAAAATCACGAGGTCGTCATGCGCATGCCGCGCAGTGGTGGCCAGGAGTGCTTGCCAAAGTGCAAAATTTGTTGCAGCTTTTGACATGCTACAAACAACGTACGCGACACATGGTTGCAAGCGATCTTGACACCGAGCCCCTCTCTGCTGCTGCGACACAAGCCCGTGCCAATCCCCACTTTGTGGCCATGCACAGGCCACACCTCACCTGGGGAAGGCTGCCTTCCTCCCTCCTGGGCTCAGCAACCTGGCAACGAGTTTCCAGAGGCTGTGTTGCTTGTTGGCTGTTTGTTCAAGGCTCATCCCACCTGGGGCAAGCCGCTGATGTCCTCCTTGAACTGGTCACCGGGCAGTCATGACAGGAGTAGTGTTGTTACAAATCGATTCCTGCTGCAGGCCCCATCCCACCTGGGGCAGGCCGCTGTTGTCCTCCTTGGGCTCAGTGACCTGGCAGGTGTCGTCCTCCAGGTAGAACAGCAGGGTCACACGGCGCACCCGCCAGTTTTCCAGCGCACTCTCATCCACCGCCTCCTTGAAGTACCCAAACCACCGCAGCACCTGCAGCAAGGGTCCAGGACCATGTCAGGGCGAGGAGCGCAGCGGCCCTGCACACTGCTTCCTCCTCAAAGGGTTGAGCTGTAGGGTGAGGCCTCCTTGAACTACACAAACCCACTGCAGAACCTGCGGGGTGACCGATGCCAAGACGGGGAACGCAGTGACTCCACACTCAGCTGTAACCAATGAGCTGTAGAGTGAGGCCTCCCAAACCAAGCCAGTGCCTGCAGGGGCTCAGGATGAGCACATGGTGCAAGTGCTGAGCCCAACAGATGACATCTTTGGCCTGCAGGCTGTGTTACCATGCCGCAAAACAGTCAGCTGCTGCCTTGTGTGTCAGGGCTCTGGGTGCAGCTCCCAGATGCGTCCAGCCTGCTGGAGTGCACATCCCAGGGACAACAGCGTCGTGCAGCCAAGGCAGCTCACCTTGTTGTTGTTGGCCACCCACTTGGGCACCTGGTAGGAGCTGCCCACGCCGCCCCATGTCTGCCCACGCCCACCTGCAGCCATGGTTGCAGCTCTAATCATGGCTCTCAGGGTGCCCGCCGCGATGCAGCACGCACCCACTATTGTGCACAGGTATGCGCATCAGCCACCAGCTGATGTCCTGCTCTTGGTAAGCAATCAGTAGCAAAGGACGTGGCAAACAAGGTAAAGCTCTACAGACAGGCATGGCGCGCACAGGCCAAGCCCACCCAGACCGAGCAGCAGCCTACCTGGTGGTCGGTACGCTGTCTGGCTGCCAGTAACACTTGAAGGGGTATAGCTGGCGCCCAGGTGCAGCTGCGTGGTGGTGGCACCCTCAGGGACATCGTCGCTCACCATGGTCGGCTCCTCATTGGCATAGCCACGCACATAGCGCAGGGTCTGACGCTTGTTGTGGGCGGCGTCAGCAGTCTGCAGATAGGCAAACAAGGCTTGGCTGTGCTGCTCTGCGTGGTCTTGCAACGGCCAGGGTCTGGCACTTGCTGTGGGCGGCATCAGCGGTCCACAGATGGGACAAGATTTACATCTGGGACAAGGATGTAGATGCAACGCAGGACATGGGCAGTATTTGTAAGCACAGCGTGCAGGGTTGAGAGACAAGCCTCCAGTGCCCACAGAGAAGGTCTAGGATTTGCCACTCATTGTGTTGTGGCAAAGGTCACCTCGTAAGCAGGTGCATATTGCAGGGTGATGCTGACATGGCTCAGCACAACATGTACGGCCAAGTGAGGCTGCTCTGGGGTGCACTGCTTGTGGTTTTGCACCAGCCGACCGGGACCAGCATGGCCCAAGGTGCGTATGCAACCACGGCATGTCCTTGTCTTTCAGATGCCCAGCAATGCAGCTCTCACAAAGACGGGGTGCAACAGACTCACTGGGCTGCTGACAGAGTAGCCTGGCAGATTTGGCAGCAGAGGACCAGGCATGGCGCCTAAAACGGTGCTGAAGTTGGCAGAGGGTGGCCCAGATGCCCAGCCCAATCAAGCGTGGCTGCTGGGGGTGTCTCCGATGGTTCAGGGCCGCTGGTGTTATCAGCAGCGATACCAAGCTCAAACGTTTGACCTAGTCTTTAAAGGTCAGAACAGGGCCAAGCTGATTGATGCGGTAGCAGGCACTTCGGTTCCAGCGGCGAAGTGAGCCACAGTGTCCAGAAGTTCAATGATGACCTAGGCAAGCATCTGACATCAGTATCTCAGACGGGCATTCTGGCCCCGTGTCGATGCTGTCATCCATGGCTGCTGCATGATCAGCACTTGCAGTCGCATCGTTAGGCTTTCAAGACTTGCCTGCAAAAGGATCTCTGATTGCTCAGGCAGACAGGCAACTGAGGTAGGGATGCCTTGCTCAGGGCCTCATGCACGTGAGAATCGTAAAGCCAAATGGCCAACATACATCCAGGCCTGGTCTGAGCCCGCCTAACCCTGCACCTGCAGTGTAGGCGTGTGTGACCACCCCTGCATTGCAACAGGTGGTGGCCCTGTGGCTTCAGCCTCACAACATGGCAACGTCAGTCAAGGAGGGGCAGGTAGCACCTCTTCGAGCCAGTCTGCGCAAGACCAGCAGCCTGTGCTCATAGTGCCTCACTCCCTGTGCAGACCATTGACCTGTCCAAAGTCGGCATCCAGTCCGCACAGTTGCAAAAGTCTGTGGTGTTCATCCTGGGGGGACCTGGCTCAGGCAAGGGCACCCAGGTGTGCCAGCAGCCTGAGCGGTGCACAGCAGTCCAGGAAGTTCTGCCTGGTGCCAGGCCGCCGCCTTGCTGGCCCTGTTTCAAACGGAAAGAGTCCCCCATGTGTCAATGCCAAGTTGAAATCTTTGCCTTGCTGCAGTGCTCCAAGCTGGTTCAGGAGTTTGGCCTGCTTCACCTCAGCGCTGGGGACCTGCTGCGGGCTCACATGAAGTCTGGCACCCCCGACGGCACCATGGTTGCAGAAATGATCAAGCAGGGCCAGATCGTGCCCTCCCACGTTACCATCAGCCTCCTACAAAAGGCCATGGCTGACAGCAAGCAGAGCAAAGTTTTGATTGACGGCTTCCCCCGCAATGATGAGAACAGAGCCGCCTATGAGACTCAGGTCTGCGCTCTTGCTTTGTGACGTCGACTCAGCAGGTGGGCTCAAGGCTGTCCCTCACAGCTCCGTTTCAGGGAGGGACAGCAGTCAAAATGGGGGTTGCACTCTTGCTTTCAAAGTCTCAGGATGAGGCTTTCCGGAGCCAGCAGCATGGAGTTCAACCCCACAGCTCTCCTCCTGCAGACCTCGTCAGAGCCAGACTTCATTCTGTTTTTTGACTGCCCTGAGAGTGTGATGGAGCAGCGGCTGCTAGGCAGGAATGAGGGGCGCACAGACGACAACGCTGAGACCATCAGGAAGCGCTTCAAGGTGGGCGCATTGATCGTCCACACAAAGCTGATCACGTCATTCCCGCTGACAACCTGACCCTTAACAGCTCAGGCCAGCAAATGGCATGGTGCTATTGGCAGCAGACAGACCTGAGCCTGCACTTGGCAGCACAGCCCACACACAACTACCCATGTGTGCAGGTCTTTCTGGAGTCCAGCATGCCGGTGATCTCACACTATGAGAGGAAGGGCAAGGTGCACAGGTTTCATGCAGACCGCTCCCCTGAAGACATCTACAGGGAGGTCCGGCAACTGTTTGTGCCAGCCAGCGTGCTCTGACCCCAGCTTGAACCAGACGTGTCATGTCACAAAACCAACATTAGAGTTCAAGAAGGAGAAAAGGGGACCAGAATGCATAGCTGAACTTGGGTGAGGTTAAACAGACGGTGACGAGATGCAATGTGGGCTCACTCCTGCTTCCAGGATGGCCTGCTGTCCAGTTGACTCCATGAAGTCGAACAGATTGGCTTCAAGATGTCATCACCCGAAACAGACTGTACAAGCTGCAGGCACGAACAGCAAAGCGCAGATTGCTTGCACATCTGGTTCACGCCAGGCAGTTTGTGAGATATTGCGACCCAGAAAGACACTGAAAGCTGCTGCGCATCCTGTTCAGCTATTGAGAACAGCGTTCAGCAGCACCCAGAGGGACTTAGGCCTACCAGCTCTCGTACTGTTGCAGCGTTCGGAGGAGTGCTTAAGGTGGCTGGCAGTTGGCCACCATCGCCTGGACTAGGAAGGGGACACTTCTGCTGCTGAACTGGGTGCTGAGCTATATGTGTGTTGCGCGCAGCACCAGCTTGCAGCAGCAGCAGCCGGGGGGGAGGGGGGTTCTGTCTCGGGCTGGTCACACCAGCTTGCTTGACAGGCAGTGCGTCTATAGTGTGGAGCCGCGGGACGCCTAGCGTCGGGGTCGTGTCTGTGGTGCCAAAGGCGCCACAGCCGGACATCAGCAGGTGGGGCTGCTGGGTGGAGGGAAGGCTGTTCTGAAGGAGTTGATGAGTTATGCTGCGGCCAATCATTGTCCAAGACTGAGGTGCATCCCAGGTCGTGGCGCCACGATGGTGCTCCTGGCTGGCCACAAGCCCCTGGCACTGGAGGCCGGGTGCTGCGCGGCCCAGCAACGACTGCAGACGATGGCGCGAGGGAGCAGCGCGCCACCGCGGGCAGCAGTCAGTCCTGCGCCTCCTGCTGGGGCTGCGGCACAGACAGAGACAGGCGCTTTTAGGGTTGCAGATGGCACCTGTGCTGCGTTCCCCTGTTCCAGAGAGCAGGACAGAGTGACCAGAGGGCAAGGCAAGGAGGTTCATGCTGGCGACAATGTGACCACAGCCTGGGTAGCTGGATTGCCCTCAGGCCCCCTGCAGGATGCTGGAAAGGGCGGCCTGGCAGGCTACAGGAGAGGGCCACCCAGGAGGCCCTCCAATGCAGCGCCCAGCTCACCTCCAGGATGCGCCTCAGGTTACTTGTGGCTGTCTCCAGCAGCAGCTGCAGCGCCAGCTCGTAGCTGCAGCCCAGAAGCTCCCCACTGGAGCCACGCGTCAGCGGCAGGTGCGTCACAGCGTCAGCAAAGCTCAGGCTTGCTGAGCGCTGCAGCGCTGTGAAGCAGATGACCTTCACGCCTGCAGGCACGGCAGGCAGCCGTCCCCATACCACTCATGGGCACAGGCGTGGGCGGCTTCTTTGCACACATGGGAGTGCAGACGCAGCACGCAGCTCTCAGGCCTAATTCAATGCCTCTCATACCTGCTGGGAGCGCAGTGCTGTGCTGTGGCCTGCTGCCTCACTGGCAATTTAGCCTCACAGTGTCAGGCACTTTCAGAGCCTGCATGCTGCACGATCCACAGAGAGGCTAGAATGCTGCTGGCAGGGTGCTGCCTCACCAGCGCGCCTGGCCTCGCTTGAGGCAGCACTGATGACGCTGGGCACCATTGTGCCTGCGCTGACCAGCAGCAGGTCAAGCTGGTCCAGAGAGGGGCAGGCCACATCGTCCAGGGAGGCCGCCTGCACAGACAGGGCACCTGGCTCAGGCACGGGGTCCCACGAGTGGGGCACCCAGGCCACGCAGTGAAGCTGCCTGCTGCGCACGGACTCCTCAGGAGGCGGGGGCAGGATGCAGGGCACATATCTTGCAGTGCATACTGACAGCCACAGGCAGGTCATGCCAAGAAGCACAGACAAGACAGGCCATCTCCACCCAACTGTACATGCTTGGCTTGGGCACCAACAGTCAAGCGGCACAGTGCATGGCGGCGCAGCTGCAATGCAGATGGCTCCAGATTCCACATTGCAACCGCCTGTTCTCTGCCTGCTGCTTCCCTAACCCCCTTGGGAATGACCAGCAGACACACTGTGTCCTGCAGCCGCAGCATGGCCGCTGCCTTCTGTGTCCCCTCAGTGTTTGCTGCTCAGCCCACCTGGATGCCAATATCGCACAGCTGCCTAGCAAAAGTCTTCAGGACGGTGCCCTCCATGCCATGCCCAAACACGGCCAGCTTGCTGCTGCTGCGTATGCTGCTGCACACCTGCTCCTGCTCTGTGGGATCGATGCCCTCCATAACCATGTGCAAGTCACGCAGCTGCAGGGGGGGCAGACGACACGTGAGCCTAAGAGGCAGGCAGCAAGCCGAGTTCAGGTGCAGATCACAAAGCTGTGGGAGTGCTGAGCAGGAGGAACACCAAGCTGGGCTGGAACAGATCTTGCAGCATCTGGCACCAGTTACAGCATACAGCAGAGAGTCAGACAGCCATCCTCGACTGCTGGTACGCTAGGAGCGCAGACAAGCCTCAGCAGGGGGATGACAGCCCGGTGGTGTGCACCCATGCAGCAGTCACACAGCGCCCCAGATGGGGGCCATGTGCAGGCAAGCCCAGCCGTCCAGGCTCACCAACCCAAAGGCGACGCCCTGAAAGCCCTCAAAGGTGGCAGCGACATCATCCGCGCTGACTTCGGGCTCGCTCTCTGCGCCTGCCGCTCCCCGGGATCGCTTGCGTGACGACCTGCACCGCAGGGAGCGCAGCACTCCTAGGCTCCGCAGGGAGCGCAATACTTGAAGGGAGCAGCTGACTGGGGGTGGCTAACCCTGCACCTCCATGTCAGACCACCTGCTGCCCAGACATTTGGTAATCCGGTGCAGCAGCAGGGCTGAGGCAGGCAGGTCATGGCAGGGCAGACTCACTCAGAGGCATCCTCGCGCGGTGCAGGTTGTGTCTCCATTATCTGCAGGAACAGCACCAGCCTGAGCACAAAGACTGGGTTGCAGGAGGTGTATATCAGGCTGGGGACTCCAGCATGCAGCCCCTCTGTGTCACATCATACCAACATCCTCACCTTGGCATCCCGCTTGGCCCTGGCCAGCCTGTTCTTCAGCCATACCCCAACCTGCACCAAGGGGCAGGGCATTCCTGCTGTGCGAGATGGTGATTGGCAATCTGCAGCAGCAGCCAGGACGCGTCCACAGCACAACAGCACAACATCACAACCACCGCTGCCTGCCCTGAACCTCACCTGCTGCTCTGTGGCCTCCCCAGCAGCCTGCACGTTGGTTGTCAGCTCTGTGGTGGGCTTGGAGTTGCCTGAGCCAAAGTGCTGCTCCAGCAGGCTGATCTGCACTTGGTTGGGCTTCCAGCGAGGCCTGCAGCGCAGTGGGGTCAGTCTGGCACAGCAACCACCAGGTTGTGTCCCTGGTAGGTGTGCACAGTCTTCAAGCCGTCTGCCAGCATGGCAGCTCGGCCATGCAGCTTTGGAGGCTAATGCACCCCCTCGATGACTAAAAAGGAACTCAGATTCAGGATGAAAATCTGTGAGTCGGCAAGCTTTCTGAACTCTTGCGGGGTTCAGATCAGCACTCAGCCGCGCCAAGAAGGCACGCTGCAGCTTGCTCCCCAATGGCAGCGAGAAGCGCCTGCCAAGCGCATGCAGGAGCAGACTCTTCAGCCTGCCTCAGTCACTCATGCACAACAGCACACAAATGTGAGCGTCGCTGCTGCCAGAAGACTTCCGCTGCCGAATATAGGCGTGATATACAAGCCCTGCTGACATCAGTGACATCTACTTGAGCAGAGCCAACCACGATTTCCACTTTTATATCTTACCTGGGCATCTGCACGACCTGGGGCTGTGCCTGGCTGGTTGCCGCCGCAGCCTGCGCCACACTCTGCTGGTGCTGGTTGTGCTTCTGCTGCTGGTGCTGATGCTGCTGCAGCAGTTGCTGCAGAGCAGGGCCATCAGGCGATGAGAAAGCCCCTAGGGATTGCGATGCGGGGCCCTCGCTGTCCTTGACTTGTTTAGTCAGCTGGGCCTACAGAATCAGAGAGCAGATCTTAAGCAAGCAGGAACACAGTGTGGCTGGCTACCTCCTACAGAGGTCGACATGTGGGAGGATGAGCACTTGACAATGCAGATATGGTGCCAGCTCAGCCAAGTGTGCACCGCACCAGATGGTGTGCCTGCAGCGCCTGCAACTGCTGCAGCGGGTTGGGCTGCTGCAACAGGCTCCCCACTGATGACAAGCCCATCAGCGCCTCCCCATGGCTGTTGGACTGAGCAAAGTCTGCTGCGTCCATCAAGTTGCTTGTGGCCAGGCTGCTGAACAGGGCATCCTGCAGACAGAATTCAGAAGACTTCTGCATCTGCCGCCATGATCCCAGACAAGCAAAGGCAAGTGTGGTGCACTACTCACTGCTGCATGGCGACTCCAACCTGCAGCAGGCCAGGCTGCTCCTAGTGTCTCAAGCCCTGAGACAGCGGCTCTTTGA
Organism: Asterochloris sp. CNOR1; assembly: GCA_963969365.1. Lineage (NCBI taxonomy): Eukaryota > Viridiplantae > Chlorophyta > Trebouxiophyceae > Trebouxiales > Trebouxiaceae > Asterochloris > Asterochloris sp. CNOR1. The sequence goes on along the minus strand of OZ017746.1, from coordinate 2,140,005 downwards.
ACTCCATGGGCTGAGTTAGTATTCTGCTGCGGCGGCCTCCTGTCCTCATCAGGCATGCCCTTCGCAGGGAGCACACAGCACCCACCGGACCAAATTGCCAGGACCAAATGTATGAGGGGAATATCAATCTGAGAGGGGTTTGGTTAGTCAGCATCTGCTTGCAGATTTAGTCTTCGAAGATCACTGACCCCCCCAGCATGGCCCACCAACCCTCAGCTGAAACTGCCATCAGCAAGCACTAACGAGAGGTAGGCGAGTCACTCCACCCCACTTTGTGCAGGCCTCAGCCATGCTGTAGAGTCTGGCTTGGCCGGCATTGCAGAGTTCAAATCTAGCTAGTTGAGACCTTGAATGGACAAGCCCCCACTCCTGTGCACCTGTGCCCAGCACTGTGGTGGGTGTCAGCCATCAGCATGGCAGAGTTGTTTGGAATGCTGCTTCTGGACAAGCAGCTGTCTGCCCTTCAGAGCTAGGGAGACACCTGTGAAAGGAGGAAGGTAGCCCTCATGCAGCTGCTGCCTTGAAAGGGATGCATCCTGCATGGCGGCAGTCGTCAAGCTGGTCAGCAGTACTGGATTTTGAGTCACAGCCCCTGGAGGTGTACATATGAGGGAGGAGGTGAAGAGCTTCAAAAGTTAGTGTCCTTGGGTTTAAGCCAAGCTGGGTTGGGTTTTGGAATTAGCCAACCAGTTCAGCTCAGCTAGGTGACAGCCGGCATCAGCAAGTGCATGCCCATGGCTGCTGCAACTGGAACCATAGCATTGTCGAAGTCACCCAGAGGGAAAGACTCCACTGCACCCGCTGCAGCGGCAGCAGCAGCTGCTCCCAGCCAGATGGGTGCCCCTGCCGCCGAGGGGAGACCATGCCTTTCTAGGCAGAGCAGCAGGCCAGCAGTCCCAAACAAGCCACCAAGAAAGCAGGCAGCTGTGCCCTCATAGCTCTGCATTTGCAGTGTGAAACCCATTAGCTACAGGCTCAGGCAAAAGACACAGTTCAGAAGTAGCCTCACCTTGTTCTTATTGTGTGGAAGCTTGTGCCTCCCAAGCCTTTGGCCTACCACCTCTGCACAGCCATCCCCGACGCACAGGCAGGCCACCGCAGCAACGCCTGCCGGACGCTGCCAGTACAAGACCGTCAAGATTGTTATCGAGACCCCATAGAGGCTGGGGCCAGCCAAAAGCTCCTCTCGCTGGCCCTTCCTCTGCAGGGACGCACACACGGCTTCCATTGGCGGGGCACCTCAGCCAGCAATGCACTGCAGGCACCCGCACCGTAGTCCCAGACACAAGGCCAGCATCCTTTGTGATGCCCAGTCCCACCGCAATAAAGTGCAGGGTTGCAGCGAATGGGATGGAGGCGGCTGCCAGGGCAGCTGTCCAGCTGTCACCAAACAAAGGCCAGCACATGACGAAGGTAGTGCCCATACCTGCACAGCAGAAGCTGATGTCATCTCTGCTGCACCATGCATTGGGGCAAGCGTGCATGTGCCACTCTCTGATATGCATCAGCTTCCTTCCCAGCTCCTGTCGCACTAGTCCTGCATGACATGCTCCTCTGATGCTGGCAAGCAGAGTTGCAGCTACACCTGCTGTGCATAGCCAGGCTGCCCAAGTGTGCATTCTGGCAGCGCTGCACCAGCACAGTTGGGGGCAGCACCACACCAAGAACGGAAGTATAACGTTGACCAAAAGGGGGGGCTCACAGCTTAATTTTGCAAAGCTTTTGTGAGGCCATGGTCGGCAAGGACGGAGGTAGGCATTATATGTCGATAATTTGCCTGCTCCTATCTGCCAGCAGCGGCTGAGGTGCTGTGTCTGCTTTCCTGTAGGTAAGGCCAAGCCTCTGAAGGTGAGACACATCATAGGTTGCTGGGCATAAGCCTGCATGTTGCCTGCTGGGGGTCTGCCTGACAATTCCCCTAGTTGCATCAGGACTGCCTGGGCTGCAGGCACCCAAGAAGCAAGGCAAAGAGCTTGATGAAGAGGACCTGAAGTTCAAGCAGAAACAAAAGGAAGACGCTGCTGCTCTCAAGGCTCTCAAGGAGAAGGCCGGTTCTAAGGGAGGTAGGTACACGCTGCTGCACCGCATGTCTTCTTGGCTTGCTTGCTCACTGTCGTTGCTATCTGGTGCAGGCTTTGCCAAAGCCAAGGGCAGCAAGTGAAGCCTGAAGGTGAGGCTCACTGCCGCTTGCTGAGCAGAACTCTCTTGATGGGGCGCCAGGCAGCCTGTTGGTGAGTGCCTGTACAGGTCAACTTTGCCAATGTCTGGTAAGGAGCAGCGCAACGGGACGAAGGCAGACTGCACGAGCTGCAAGGTCACTGGAACGGTGGTGTGTACGCTCAGCAGTGCCTACCTGCTGGCGCAGACCCTGCGCCACCCAGCGCCATCCCCCACCAACAATGTGATGCTGCTGACCTTTGCTGGTGCCTTTGCTGGCATGGCTGTCTATAGAGTGCTGACCTAAGCTGATCAGCCAGATTTGATAGCTAAGACTCAACCAATAATTAAATGGGGAGTGAGCATTTGAGAGTTATTGAGACTGTGTCAGACATGAGAGGTGTAGATGGGAGCTAATCATCATCATGCCGCATGCGGGGATGCCGGTATTCCACCTCCTGCTGCTCTCTGGCCCGTTTCCGATTGCCGCCCCCATGGTCATCTTGGCGATGCCGTCTGCCGCCACTGCTGCGGTGCCCGTGGGATGAGTGCCGGATGTCAAGCTGCCTGTGGTGGCCCCTGTCGTGCTGTTGAGGCGGGTAGCGCAGCGGTGGGGGAGGGGGCTGAGGGAAAGCGTCCATGGGCTGTCTGAAGGCCGGAGGGGGCTCTGGCCAGTCTCTGCCAAACATCATCTCAGCCTCCTCCTGTTGTTCCTGCTGCTTGAGCCGCCTGATTTCATCACGGACCTGAACAAGAAACCAGCTGTAGCCAGCGTGTGCAATGCTCCATACTCAGTTGAGCTCCTGTCGAGGTCCAGGCCTCCCTCAGCCCACTCAACTTCCTTGAAGGTCCTGTCCCAGACCTCCAGCAACCTTGTTTGTGTACAGACCAAGTCGGCAGAGTTGCAATCGAAGTGCTGTCAAGCTTGTCATTGCACCCAGCTTGAATGAGCACAGAGAGACTGTTGGCTGGGCTGCAAATGGATGCCTGCTCACACTCAGACGCTGCAGTCACGCCTATGCACGTGCAATGCCCACCTGGCCGCCATGACGCCCCCGACCATACTGCCGCCCTTCCTCGAAGCCCCAGTCAATATCAACCCGGATCTGCTTGTCGTCCAGCTTCATGCCGCCGATATACTTGACAGCTGCCTCTGCATCCTCGCGGTTGTAGTATTCCACAAAACAAAAGCCGCAGGGGGTGCGTTTCATCTTGTCCAGCCCCATGATGAGCCGGTGAATCTCGCCAGCCTTACGAAAGAGCTGCAGCATGCACCCAAATTTGTGAGCAAGGCACATCAGCACAGCGCAGGCAGCCACTGCACTGCAGGGCGTAAACGTAAGGCAGTCGGCCACCTCAAGAGCAAGCGGTGCGTGTTAAAGCCGCGAGGGAGGCAGAACAGCACTGCATGAGCAGCCAGCACGGAGCAAGCCGGTCAGCAAGGCAAATGCTGTTGCATGAGCAGCCAGGGCATTGCCGCCGGCTGCCTCACCTCGTACATCTGGAACTCTGTGGTCTGAAAGCTGAGGTTGCCCACATACACAGTGGTGCTGGTTCGCAGACGCTCATAGTACTCCTCATCACTGCCAGGGAAGCGCCTGTCCCTGTAGTCGGACAGGCTGGAACCCAAGGCCTGCACAGGCAGGTAGCAAGCTCTGTGCATCTTGCTGGCCTTGAGAGGAGCATAGCCAGCTCGGGCTGTGTGTCACACCTTGAAGAGCCTGGCCATGAATTGCTGATAAGCCAAGCTCGCAAGTGAAATTGAGCCGATTTCAAGCTGCTCCCTTTGAAGATAGAAGGGCAATGCAGACTGTCTAAAAACAATTGCGGAGCAAATTGTCATGCAGTCTTGAAGTACTGGTCAAGCTGCTGCATCAAGGTCCTCTTCATCCTCGTCAACTTTGAAAAATGTATAAGAGAGGGTGAGCTGGTCTATGCCCTTCATTTTGGGGTCAATTGCAAACTCTGGATCTATGTAGAAGAAGACAGGCATGTCAACCTGCTCGCCTGTATGTGCACATGGAGCCGCTGAGAGCAAGCTAGGCAACTGGCAAGGGGCCGAAGGCAGCTAGCCATTGCTCACCTGGCCGCAGCTTCTGCTCCTCGAAGCAGAAGCACTGAATTTTATTGAAGTAGTAGCCTGCCTGCTGTGGCGTGACATTGTATGTGGAGACGCCAATGATGGACTTGTTGCTCAAGTTCTCAGCTACATAGAATGCCAGTGTGCTTTCTCCGGGGCGCAGAGTTACGCTGCGCTGGCTGGGCCGGAACTTCCATGGCATGCCATCTGAGACGTCAGCGTTAAAGGTCACAGTCAACTGTCTGCTGGCAGCAGCTGCATCTAGTTCTGCGTTGGCAGCCTGCTCCCGCTCCGCCAGTTTGTCCTCAACTGCATGCCAAATAGAGCAGCCTTTGGTTGCCAGCAAGGGCCACTATTTACAGGCAGCGCTTTGCTGAGGGGGCTGCAACAGCACCCCAGCAAGGATTCAACTCAGGTCATGGCGGGCAGGGTGTCCGTCAAAGGGTGGCCATCAATGCTGATGCAAAGCCAGTTTGGTATAAGCTTGATGGCCATCCTGCGCTTGATAGGTCGTCCTGAAACACTCTTGCTGGGGCAATGCTACACACCTGTCTTGCCCTGCTGCACCGTACCGCCAAAGCCTGTGGCCTGGCAGAACATGCGGTAGAGGGGCACTGAGGCATACGTGAGGCCAACCATTGCCACCACAAAGGCCACAAGGTACATGCCCTGCTCTCCGCTGTGCCGATTGGCTGCCTGGACTTGCGCTGTGAGCCGAGCCTGCCGGGCCGCAGCAGCCCCCACGGGCTGGGGTGCTTGCCGCAGCGTGCTGCCAGTGTGGGTCTGGCGGTGCTGTAAAGCTCGTCCTGAGGCATGCTGCCAATGGCGTAACTGGCTGCTGTGGCATGCTGATACCATATTGAGATGCTGTGGGAGGGTGAGGCTCCATATGGAGGCCTGCTGGGCAGGGCAGTGCCACCTCACAGCATTGACTGATGGGAAGTGCTCTGAGCTGTGAGACGCTGAACACTGCCCAGTCACCATCCAGTCCTGCAAAGACAATAATCTGCGACTGGACGTGGACAGAGCTTCCCGTGCGCTGCCCTGCCATGAGGCAAGCAGAGCAGCTTGTCTGTTGGCGAGGTACCACGCCAATGTCTCATTGTTTCGGGCTGCTCTGAAAGCTGCTGAAGCAAGCATGGCTGGCAAAAGTCGAGTTCTAGGGCACCTACCAAAACCTTGCGTTGCCTGTGTCTCCCACTTTGCTCGCAGCACAGCAGCAGTGCTGTCTTGGAGTCGCTGGTGCGTAATACCGAGGCAGCATGGCAGCCAAGGTGTGTCTTGCAGCGTATGTGCTGTGCTGAGCTGCTCTCGGAAGCAGCATCCTGCCTGAAGCGCCCTGCAGGAGCTGGCGGTGGTGATTCTGGATGTTGGATTCCTCATGGAGAGGCACAACTTGGAAGATGCACAGAGGGCTCTGATTGTGCATGCGATGCTCAAGGTCCGGCTGTTCTGGGTGATGCCTGCAGTCGTGCCAGTCCTTGAACTGCGCTGGCGCTTCTGCAGATTCTGAACAAGCCCACTCATGAGCTTGGGCTGGTGCTGTGTGGGACAAACGGTGGGCCTGTCACAGCCACTGGAAGCTTTCGCAGTCGAAGGCTGCCAGGCTAACCCTTCATGCTGCTGCAGGCACCCAGAATCCGGTTGCAGATGAGGTGAATGACGGCATCCAGTATCAGCACATCATCTTGGAGCAATCCCTGCAGCCTCCTGACCTGATGTTCCTGACATCTTTGAAGGCCCTTCCCTTGGTGAGCATTCCCACAGCACAGGTGCTGTCTTCGTTTTCTGCTTGCAGACTGTTTTCTGCTTGCTGCCTTGATGTCCAATAACCTCTTTTCTAGAGCTTTTTGGGCATCAGCAAGCCATCCTTCAAGAGGAAATGTCCCTGCCATGCCCTGCGCCTGCCAAGCAGGTGCCGGCAGGCACAGCATGATTCAATGCAAGGAAGAGAAGGCTGCCTGCCCTACCTAAAGGACGCCTCGGGTCAGAGTGACTTCCTCTACGCCGTCGTTGTTGCCATTGGCGAGCTCAAGGCGCGCTCTGAGGTCATCAATCAGAAGAAATCCCGCAAGCGCATCCTGCTCATAAGCAACTTCCTGATGGACCTGTCCAACATGGATGATGCTCTGGAGTTTGCGAGAGGGGTCAGTGGCGCCCTGACTGACGCCGGCATCACCCTGGAGGTATGCCATGCATGTGGATCCTGCTGCAGGCGTCCTGCAGTTGCTGGGTCCTGAGTCACTTTGTAGTCTGCTGCACTGCCTTGCCATGCCTCCAGGCCAAGGCTAGACATGAACAGGGCACTGTACGCTGCATGCAGGCCCTCTGAGTCGGCAGTGCAGAGCTGGATGCTCACCATGACAGCTCTCCCAGCCCAGGCCTGAGCATACTCTGGGCTGTGTGCCTGCAGATCATCTCCATTGATGATGTGGAGCAGGACGCCAAGTACAGCGAGGCGAAGCAATGCAATCAGGAGGTGCTGCAGCGCCTGAGCCAGGGGGTGCAGCATGTCATCAGGCATGTGAGCAAGTCTGAGCAACTGTCCACAGCCCTCAAAATGCGGGACACCCACACTGCGTATCGCTCGCTGCTCTTCAAGATCTGCGATGGGCTGGACATCAAAGTGAAGGCGAGTGCAGGCTATGCGTGAGGGGCTGGCCGGGTGCCTCTGCTGAAAAGGCTGAACCCTGTCCTGGCCTTGTACGAGCAGCCAGGACAGCATGCGTGCAGACAGGTCTGACAGCTCACATGGAGGGTTACAGCAGGCTCACCTGGCCAAGCTTCAGTGCCTTATCAGGAGACAATGTGCTACAGCACAGAGAAGGCCCCAAGCCTAAGGCATCATCTTGACAGGCACAGCTTTTGCCTACAGGTGAACAAGAAGGTGTCGGAGGAGAAGCTCCCCTCCACAGCTCACTACTCAGACATGCAGGAGGGGGATGTGGGAGAGGCGCCCACACACCGTGTCATCCGTGACATTGAGTACAAGAGCGCTGTTACCGACGAGGTTGTGGACCTGGAGGACCGCACGAAGGCTTATAGGGTGCGCGCACAGAGCTTGCCTACATTTTTATGCTGCCGGCACCTGGTCGCCCATTGCTCAACTGGGAGAACCGCCATGATGCTGACAGGGTGCGCTCAGGCAGCGGGGTCTGTATCTGCTGATGTCGCTGGCATCAATTGCCTGGTTGCTTGACTGGGAGAGCCTCATGAAGTGTGTACAAGCAGCTCAATTGTAGCAGCTCAAATGCCGCAGCCCTTCAGGCATCGAACCATGCAAGAGTGCTACAGGCAACTCGGACCAGAAGGGTTGCAGAATGTGCGCTCAGAGACTGACCTTGCCTGTCTTCCTGTCACTGTACAATATCTCAGGCATGGAAGGCCTGCAGGGTGTGCACACACACAGGGCTGACGCTGTCTGTCTCGGTGCGGTCCTGCTTCTGACAGCCGGCTGTCAGTTTCTCAATCGCAATCGTGGCCCTGCAGGACAGTGCACAGCAGCGCAGTGCTGTGTACAACCAGGTGGCCTCCAACCTGCCGAAATGGCCTGCCACTGGACGACTCCTGCCCACACGATGCCTCAGTGCTGCCTTCAGCTGAGGCTGCTCCAAAACATGTGCCTTGTAATGAATAAGGCCCCTGGCCCCTCATGCGCCACTGCTTCCTGCCATGCAGTATGGGAGGCAGCTAGTGCCAATAAGTAAGGAGGACGAGCTTGAAATGCAATACAAGCCTTCTGCAGGCATGCAGCTGATAGGGACAGTGGCTCAGGACCAAGTTCCACGCCACTGCTTCATGCATGTGAGCCGATGCTTTCCCTGCTGCTATTGTTTGCTTAGTTGCGACGACGACTGCCACACCGCTGCAGCCTGCACCTCTGGATGCTGCTTTCCAACAAGGACGACCAGCTGCCAGTTCATTCCACTGATATCTGCAGGACGTCTGGATGCTGGTGCCCAATAAGGATGACCAGCAGTCCAGGCTGATCATGTCGGCCATTGTGCGTGCGCTGGCAGACAAAGGGCAGGTGGCCCTTATCAGGAGCGTGTTCAGCTGCAATGATCGTCAATTTGGGGTGGACCTGCACTGCGCCTCGCCCTGGTTGGGATCAGACGGATATCCAGACTGCCTCCTGCTCAATGACCTGCCCTTCCAAGGTGGAGTGGCCTGTTGAGGATTGCGCTCTTGTGCCTCACGCTTTGCAGGAAGAGTGTCAGCATCACACTGAGCTGTTGCAAGGTCTGGTAGGCAACCACGCTGCCTTTGCAACCTGCCTTCAACTTAGTTGAGCACCTCAGCTGATTGAAAAAAGCTGGTGTGGTGCCGCCCATCACAATTGGCAGGTGGGCCTCACCATCGATCAGCAAAACAACCAGCGCCATAAATTGCAGCAAGAAGCTGTTCTTGCTGCCCTGCAGAAGATGTGCGCAATTTCAGCTTCAAAAGCTTTCAGGACAGCCCCCTGTGTCCCAGTCAGCAGCAGGTGGCCCACATGCAGGCGCTGGTCGACTCTATGGACCTCGCATCAGGTCAGGCTTGGCACCAGCCAGGGTTGCACTGACTCTGCTTGAAGAAGCCTACTAAACTTGCCAGCTGCCTTTGCTGCTGCCCTGCTGCACAAACTAAATTCATCGCTGCTACGTGCCTCCCTCGCAACGCTGAAGCGCTGCTGCACAGGCCTCATGCTGGTGCAAACGAGGGTGGCCAGCAACACTGCATAGCTGCCTGTGCAATGCTAGGCTAATGCGCACTATGTCCTTCTTGATAGCTTCTGGGGGAGTAAGTCTGTACATGCTTCAATCAACAAATTACCTGCACTGCAGGTGGCCAAGAGCTGCTGCAGCCAGACACCACAGCTAACCCCATTCTGAGCCGCTTCATCAGCTTCATGGCAGACAAGGCTGTCAACAGTGACGAGGAGGTTCCCAATGCCGTGAAGGACAGGCTGGTGCGCCTGCTGGCAGAGCCCAAAGTGAACAAGGAGGCAGACGCCCTGCTGAAGGCGATGTCCACGATGTTTCCCACCCATATTCCCAAGGTGAGCAAGCCCAAGTGCTCAATGTTGTCAGGCTGCAGCCAGCAAGGTGCAGTCCAGGCTTGGCCGCCCTGCATCCAGCAGCGCCAGTCATGCTGGCTCACCCACCAGAGTCAGGTGAGAAATCCTGGCAACCACCTGACTTTGGTTTGCTGCAGGCCAAGACAGAGGAGGAGGTGCCAGAAGCAGGCACAAATGGAGTGCAGCTGCTGCAGGAAGGCGAGCTGGCTGCTGATGCAGCTATGACTCAGGTCACGCAGGTGTGTGCCCAAGAAAGATGAAGAATGCGCCCAGGTTGAGCTCTGACATCCCAAGATTCAGAGCAGAAATTCACCTGCAAAAAATTTGCAGCAATTTGCAGCAATTTGCAGCAGCTGTTGTGTCAGGCCTGACAGGAAATACATCCCTGACAACTCAGCGCTGCCGCTGCAGGTGTCTACAGCTGACCCAGTTGCTGACTTCAAGCAGGTCCTGGAGGGTGGCCAGGTGGCGCAGGCTGTCCAGGGCATGATGGGCTGCATTCTGCGCCTGCTGGCTACCAGCATGGGCCGGTAAGCAGACAGGTCAGACCAACGCAGATTTTTGAGTGTGGGTGCAGTGCGAGGGTGCATCTTAAGGGTGCGCTTTGCTTGTCCAGCCCTGGCATTTGACTGCTGCTGCAATATCTGTCGTCTTGGCAGCTGTGCTTATCACGTGAAGCAGAGCTACCTCAAGAGTCTCATGCCTTGTCAGCCTATTGCCCATCTCCCTGGTGCAGGTATGACAAGCCACTGGACTGCCTGACAGTGCTGCGGGGGGCCTGCGAGGAGCATGCGGGTCAGGGGGATGTTTTCAACACCTTCCTGGGGGATCTCGCCCAGAACCGTGAGCTTGACAGCGGCCACAGCGACTTCTGGCAGGGAGTGGTCAGCAAGGGCATCACGCTTCTGGCAGAGGAGGAGGCAGAGGGCGCCGGAATCAGCAAGGAGGAAGCTCAGTGCTGGCTGCAGCAGCGTCTTGATATTGCCAAGGTAGCCGCATTGCAGTGCCAGACACAGGCAAACAAGGCATTGGCCCAAAGCTGTTCCAGGCTGCCTGTCAGACTGTTGCATTCCGCGCTTGGTGCGGCCTTTCCAAGTCAGCATGGAGTGCTCATGCAAGCCTTACTAGACGTGAAGTGCTGTGCTGTCTGAGTGGCCTAGTTTGCTGTGCAGAAAGAGGAGGCTCCACCTGCTGCCATAGACAATGACGAGTTTGAGGACATGGAATAGCAGCCCCAGCCATCAGCCAGATTTCCTCAGATCAGTGTACAGTTCACAGGTGCTGACATGCCCGTCAATGACAACCGGTTAATCCTACAGGGGAGAGAACAGGCGGAGAGCCTGCAAAGTCCGGGGGGCACAAAGAATTTGAGCACGGTACTTTCAAAACTTTTCCCGCCTCAAGATAATTGTGCGCTTTCAACGTCATCGATGCAACGACACCAGACAATCGTGCTGTCCTGAAGCAGCACTGCATTCAGAAATCTCTTTGACTGGACGGGTGAGAGCCCCACCGGGACCTGGCCCTGATGTGAATCTTATGTGCCACTTCAGCTCATAGGCACCTTGACTGCCTTACATCTATACTCAAAACTCATCAAAGAGCTGTGAGCTTGCTGCAGTGGTGACCCTGATGCGCCTAAATGCAGGTGCAGTATGGCTCAGGCAGTAGCACTTGCCCAGCCAATGGCATGGCAGGCGGCCAATCCCAGCAGCGCCCTATGCACTGGCAGCATGGGCAGCAATGTGCTGGCCAGTCTCAAGGCCAGCGCCAATAGGCTGCTGGAGGACCAGAAGAGCTCTGCTGCTGCCATTAAGAAAGCAGTGAGCGCTGCATAGCAATAGCAGAGCTGCAGTGAGTGGCCAGAGCCTGCATCTGCAGTAGCACAGGAGGGTGCTTCGTGCTTCAGGCACATGCAAAGCCCTTCCTGGCAGCATGGAGATCCGACCCTGTAAGGGCACACATTCATTTTACCTTTGGCCTGCAGAAGCAAGAGCAGCACCGTGTTGAGGCAGAACTGGATGAGCACCTGAAGGCCCTCAACTCTGAGCAGCGCCGGAGGGCAGAGTTGCAGACAAAGCTGCAGACAGGTGCAGTCAGCCCATGCCATGGCCTCTGCTGCACTGCTGCAGAGGATTCAGAGCTGCTTCTTGGTGCCCAGCGTTTACGAGCAACCTCAACGACATGCCAGCAGGATGTGAACTGCCGACCACTGCGTCTTGATGCAACTTGGGCTGCATGTCAGCAGGATGCTGAGAGCTGCTGTATTCCCTGCAGTGCTGAGGCGGAATGATGAACTCCTTGCCCAGAGTAGCAGGCTGAGCGACCAGCTGGAGATTGCCATGTACGCTGCCACCACCTATGAGAAGAAGCTGAATGCAGGCAAGGGTGCTCTGGATGTCCAGCTTCCTGCACCCGCTCCACTGCAGAGCTTGTCAAGACACTGCACACGCTGTGCAGTGACACGCGAGGGCAAGGGGACGATCAGCAACCTTGACAGCATCATTCAGGTGGAACAGCTGCCATGCACCTTCATGTGCATTTCAGGGCCTGTGCTGGGCATTTGAACGTGTGCCGTCAGCAAAGCCACGAGAGATGTGCTGCGATTCTAAATCGAGATGATTGGTGATGTGCAGGCCATCGATGCCAGAATTGCACAGAGCCAAGCAGAGGTAGACAGCATCAGAAAAAGAGCTGAAGATGCTATGAGGGCAGAGGGAGCTGCCGTGCAGGAGTTGCATCAAGGTGACTGCTGCCTAGATTGTTAGGCTGCTGACACTCTGGTGCGTTCATGCAGAAGCAGAACGGCAGGAGGGCAGCACTGCTCGCCTTTTCCTACTCCTGCTGCAATGGTGACACCCATGCCGGCAGCCTGCACGCGGCTCGTGGGCAGGTTGCCAACACTTGAGCACCTAGTACAGGCTCTTTCCTCAATGCCATCATGACGTGCTTTCTTTGTGGCTGCAGTGCAGGATAGGGGTAGGAGACTGCAAGGGGACCTTGATGCAGCCTTGCACAATGTCAGGCTACTGCAGCAAGAGGCTGAGAAGCGACAGGAGGATGCTGCCAGGGCCCTCTGCGCAAAGGTGCAGACCCCTGTCCAGAGGCACGGGCATGCTGCCCAGCTAGTGCATTTGAGCTTTGCCCTGACATGCCATGCTGCCTGCAGGAGGATGACTGCGCCATTCTGAACCAGCAGCTTGCCAGGCGTAGCGAGGAGCTCACAAATACCAAGGCTGAGCTACAAAAGGCTGCTGCTACCAATGGACAACTGAGCTCTGGCCTGAAGAATGCTGCCAGCAAATTTGAGAACGCCCAGAAGGCATGTGGTGTGGCCTCACCTCGTCAACCTTGGGATGTTGCATTGAGCAGGCTGCATGGTGTGCAGGCTTGCAGTCCTGCAGCTGCACTTTATTCCTAAAGACCAGCTGCTGAAGGCTTGCCCTGCAGTGGTAGCAGAACAGGCAAAGGCTTCACTCCCTGAGGATAACATGGTGCTCCTGGAAGCTCAAGTACACTGTGCTATGCAGGAACATGAGGCAGTCAGGGCTAGGCTGCTGGAGAAGGAGAACGAACTTGTGTCTGCGAAGGGACATGTCAGCGAGCTGCAATGCCGGACTGTCGAGGCCTGTGCAACAATTGCTGGCCTCCATAAGGAGATTGAGGGTGGCGCAGCCAGGTTGTTGCTAACTGAGGACAGCCTGGCAGCAGCTCAGGCGGCGTCTGCCAAACAGGTGTGTCGCCATGTGAAATTGTGCTGCAGGCAATCATTGCTGTGAGCCAGCATCGTGTGGTGTCTGGTGCCTAGTGACATGCCTGCATCACCCGCAGGTGTTTAAGCTTGAGGCAAGCATCAAAGAAGCAGACACCACCCTGGCAGCAGCCATGGCCACTATCTCAGAGAAAGAGGCAGAAAATGGTCGGCTACGGCAAAGAGTTGAGGTATGAGGTCTAGCAGCCTTGAGCTTGGGTGTCCCTGCATGGACCTGCCTGCACGCACTTTCAGCATTGTGCATGGGCACTGCATGTGCCTGCTTGGTCATCCCTGCATCTGCACATTCCGCTTGTTGCGTCTTCATGCCCATAGTCTGCTTCTCCCTGGCATCGTGCTGCATGTATGTGCAGTCTGTGCTGAGTGCAGGAAGCCAATATGAAAGTTGAGAGGCAGGTTGCAGAACTGCAGCGCTCGGCGGTTGACGCGGGCAAGCTGGAGGGCAGCCTGTCTGCTGTGCAGAACCAGCTGCAGGAGACACAGGGCAATCTTTCCAGTGTCAAAGCTGATTTGCAGCAGGCAACCAATGCCCTGACTTCTGAGCAGGCGGTCCAGGTGGGTTCAAATCCCTTCAAAGTCATGCATCCGCATCTGGCACTTGTCACAAGGTGCCAACATTGTGGTACCCTTCCTCTACGGCGCCAGCAACAGCAAGGGCATGCAGCACGCAGGGCAACCAACAGCAGCACTGGAATTCTTGCCACCTCGCAGTCCCTTTTGATCTCCAGGCCCAGCAAAATGCCCTCTGTTGCCTGCAGGTTGAGCTAAAACAGCAGTATGACGAGCTCTGTGGCAGAGCAGCCAAGACAGAGGGAGAGCTGAGCAACCGCTGTGCTGAGATTGAGCTTCTGAAAGCTGACGTCGCTAACGCTGGCAACCTGGCCATGAGGCAGCTGGTAAGCCTTGCTTGACTTGCATCTGCCAGCTCTGTTATTGCCAGCACCTTCTGATATTAGACCGCTGCAGCCCTACATCAGCATGCCTGTGCCATTGCGTTGGCTCCGAATGTGCTGGCTCTTCCAGCCTTTCTGAGCTGTGCACGACGGCAGAATGTACTTGGAGCACCGAATGCAAGTGCAAGCAGGGAGCACATGTCCTCCAGATCCCTCTTCAAGCAAAGCTCCACCAATCATCTGACAGATCCAGTCATTGCCTGCTGACATACCATCCTGCATGCAGGAAGAGGATGCTGCACGCATCAGCAAGCTGACAGCAGAGACATGTGACCTGAAGGCTGAGCTGTCAGCCAGCAAGAAGGAGGCCAAAGATGCCAAGGAGAGGGAGATAGTGGAGCTCACCCGTGGCTTTGAGAAGCAGCTGCAGGAGCATGATAAACAGGCAAAGACGGATGCTTCCAGGAGGGTGCAGCAGGTCGGCCATGGCAGGCGTAGCAGCTGTCTCTCCTGCCCTATTAGTGAACTTCCTAAGCCACCTTTGCTGCTGCACCTGGCAGCACTCTGCCACACCAGCCTAGGCATTCTCTGCACATCCCACCAAAAACAACCAGGCCTGCATATAGCCCCGTGTGTAGCCCCGTGTGCACAAGGGGCTACAAGAGCCATAATCGACATCTACATCCATTTCCCTGCACAGCAGCATATTGTGCCAGCAGAGGAACCCTGTGCAGACTTTGACATCAGCCCAGAGCGTGCTGTGCAGCTTAACGACAAGATTGGGGCGCTGGAGGCAGACATTGGCAAGGTCACCAAGGAGGGCGAGGGCCTGGCAGCCACTCACAAGGAGGAGCTACAGAAGGAGCGCTCTGCAGCCAAGGCTGCACAAGCTCAGCTTGATAATGTCAAGGCAGAGCATGCTGCAGCCCTCCAAAAAAGCGAACATGCCAAGGTATGCCCCTGTGCAGCAGCCACCAGTGGCCGTGCCGTCCTCCCAGCATAGTATTAGGTGGGGATGCTGGGTGCCACAAGATGTGCTATTGACTCATGGTTCTCAGCAGCGCCCACCTTCCCTGCAGACTTGGCCACTAACAGTGCTGCCCGCCAAGCCTCACTTTAAAGGCTGGGGCCGCCTATGGCCTGCCTGCTGCTGCCTGCCCTGCAGCTGCTGCAGCATCCTTGCTGAACCAACGCTCCAGAATATCGTCCAGCCTTGGCCAGCACCATCAACAGTGTGGCCGGCATTCGGAGCAGGCAGATCAAGACATTGCTTCAGCCACGCCTGTCACTTGCTAGTTGTCATTTGTCTGCTTTCGGTGCAGGCACTGCTGGAACGCACCATCTCAGACAAGGCAGATCAGCATGCCAAGGAGATGCAGCGTCAGAAGTCCCTGATGGAGCGCAAGGATGCCAACTTGCATGACGTGCAGCACAGGCTGTCAGCTGCAGAGGCCATGCTTGAGATGGAGCGAGGAGAGCACAAAGAGCTGCAGGCTGCACACAGCAGTCAGGGTGATGCCATGGAGAGGCAGAAGCAGGTGAGGCTGCCTGCTGCAGGGCCGCTGCTGCCAAGATTCAGGCTGGGTGCAGCCAGATGACAAGGCCAGCATGCAGGTAGGAGTCACCCAAGTGTCTAGTCTGGCTGAGTGCCGAGAAGCTGCTGTTGCCACTGGCTGTTTGCAGCCAATGACAGTGTCAGCATCTGTGACTGAAGCCAATGCTGACTGCACCTGCAGAGCGATGCTGCCACCATCAGTCAGCTTCGCAATCACTTGAGGCAGGCAAACATCGAGGCAGGAGCAGGCAAGACGCAGCTTGAGAAGCAGCGCCAGATGATGGATGCGCTGGAAGCCCAGCTTGCTGAGAAGGAGGCGGCTCTGGCACACATCACCAGCACGGCAGCAGGCAACATCAGTGAGTCACTGAGCCCAGACAGCAGCTGTGGAGTGGTTGTGTATGTAGCAGTGCCCTGTGGCAGACTAGCCCTAAGTGCTATGATGTTATACATTAGCACATCACTAGACATCATCATTTACTCTGTCAGGACAGGGAGCTAGCTGTGTGAAGCCCTGAGATGTGTGTTGAGAAGGCTCTTGATGCTTTGAAGTAATGTATGCAGCAGTGACAGCAGCCCGGGCACAGCGCACCAGTGCTTTGTGGCATAAACGCTGCATGGCTGCAGGTTGCCCCAAGCAAAAGCAGGCCACAGTGCTGAATCGCAAGAGGGTGTCTCCAACAAAGCGCCCAGATGACCCTGACAACAGTTTGCTGAACAGGAGCTTCAACAACGGCAAGGTATGCTTTGCTGCAGCTGCAGGGGTCAGCAGTAACTTTGATTGCCGACGCCTCTAAGATGAAATGACGCTGACCCCATGGAGACACAGCCTATTGCTGGGTTTGTTTCCGCAAGCCTCTCATGTTGCTCAGGCTGCTGGGCCACTTGCTGTCCTGCGCTGCACTCTCAAACCATGCAGCGTGCCTGCAGGCTCGCGCGCAGAACGGCATGCCTCCACCAACGTCCAGGACCCAGAGCAGACTGCAGCACAGCCCCCTGCGCAGCCAGCAACTTGAGCAGGAGCCCGACCAGCAGAGTGACCAGCAGGGCCTCAAGGGTCCTCCTTTCACACAGGATGAGCTGGAGCACAGGGATGCTGGAGCAGATGAGGGCTGTGAGCAGGTGGGCCATTGGGCCTGCAGCTGGGGCACGGCTGTGAGCAGGGGCCCACAAGCCTCTGCAGCACGTGAGGGGCAAGAGCAGGTTGCGGCACTGAGCCTACCCGTAAGGACTCCAGGGCAGCCCTAAGAGGCTGCCTGCTGTGCCTGTGCACAGGCGCGCAGCAGTGAGGCTGCCAGCAGATGTGCCTCTGAGACTGCAGCGGCACTGGGGCATCTCCCTCAGCCTGCTGTGACAACGCTGACTGAGGTGTCATGTTGCTGGCCCCACGCGCAGCCTCAGGTCTTCACCGCTTGCAAGCAGGAACCTCACTCAAGTGACCCACGTACTGTGCAGGAGCTAAGCGCTCTGGACGGCCTGGGCGGCGGCAAGGAGCTGCCCCAGGCATGCAAGCGCATGAAGCTGTCTGAAATGAATATGGCCTTCGACAGAGTGCAGCACAAGGTGAGACAGACTTTCAGATACGGACCAGCTCAATGTGGCAGCCAGCAGTGCGAGAGCCATGGTCCGTGTGATGAAGTGCGTGTCCTTCTGTAGGTCCCTGCCAAGCCTGCCATCACTGCGCGCACCTCCCGCTTTGCCTCCATGTCAACACAGAGCAAGAGCTACCTGAAGGCTGCAGACAGCAGGAGGTGAGGCCACTGGACATGCTTGACATCGTGGCAGCACTGCAGGGCCAAGTGGCTTCTTTATGAACGTGAAGGACTATTCTGACGTTGCCTTCACCTGCTGCAGGAGGCAGGGTGGTGATGACAGCAACACAGCCATCTCCAAGGCTTCAAGGCTCAAAAGTCACAGGTCCACTCTGGGAGGTGACAAACCCAGCTCAGGGACATGCAGTGACCTGTACCAGTAGTGAGCAGCAGAAATGTATGCTTGGGTACCCAACGCTGCCTGCTCTTCTTGCCCACCACTGACATGCGGCAAAACTTGCACCTTTGGTCAGGCAAGGATGAATTGCACAACTTTTTCTGCTGTAGTGTGCCTGTTCTGAAGGAGTGAGTCCAGCTGGAGCACACGATGCTTGACAGAAGCAACTCCATTGAATCTCTGCCAGTCCACAAAGAGGTCTTTGAGGACCCCTGTGTATGTTCTGAGCAGCTGGTGGTCATGCTTTGGCTGAGCCTGTTTGCGGGTCTGCTCAGTTATTTTCAGGACTTCTTGTAAATCAGGGGCCAGGAAGCTGCAGTCTCCTTCCTGCATTCTCAGCTCCTGCAGCAAGGCCTGGCCTAGTGTGAGCATTTATTCCTGGCTGCACAATGATCTTGCGAACAGGTCAAGGCAGCAGCATGACAGCATCACATCACCTGGAGAGCGTCCATCAAGAGCAGACGCCTCTCCTGATCCCTCTGAGCCTCCAATTTTGGCCACATCAGCTCTACAGTGCTGGTCACGTCCTGTGGATTTAGACTGAAAGCCAGCTGGACCCGAACTTTCTGAGCAGTGGCAACTTTGGTAATGACCCCCCTCAGGACGGCCAAGGTGGACAGGTTGTTGCTGCGAAAGCAGCCCTCTCCTTGCCAGTACTGGCTGCAGGCAGCACACACAATGGGCTGGCGCCTATTCAGTCTGGGACTCGACTTCTGACAGCTGCAATGGCTGTGTGAAGTGGCTGCTGCCTATGCTGAATGCCTGCTGTCTACTCATGCAAGGCTGCAACTGAATGAGGCTGGCAGCTGCCCTGCCAGTATTCACAGGGGCAGCACATCTGGCATCGACATGCAAAACAGTGGCCTACCAGGTGAGAACTGTCCCGAGCAGCACACTCTGGAAGACGAGAGTGGCCTCTGTGTCACTAGGAGGCCGCATTTGAACCTCAGGCAGGCAGAATAACAGCCAGCCGTGCATGTCAGCCATGCTGAATGCGCCTGCAGCAGGCAGATAAGGTCAGCACGGGAGCCTCTAAGGCTCCCTGTGGCACATGGACCAGTGCGAGCATACTATCAGCGACCCTCTCTCTGATAGGCATCTGCCCCGTTAGGCATGAGCGGCATCGGCTCCAGATTCTAGTGTGCCCTTGCAGACAGAAGGCGACTGCTCAAACAGCCAGCTGCTTCCTGTCTCCAATCGCACACAGCTCGTCGCTGGTCCTGGCTGCACCTGTGACTCGCAACTCAGTGGTGGGCGCCTGTTGCTGCAGGGAGTCCTCCGTCCGCCGGTGCATGCACAGCGGCTTGACCGCATGCACTGCGGCCTGGCAGGTGTTGGGGGAGGTCTGGGGCACCACAAAGGCCTGCACAGTGCCATACTGCCCCTCCACCACACGCATGCGGATGGCCACCCGGTTGGTGCTCTCCTGACACCTGCAGCGCACATGATGCACTCTGACATGGTGGTGGCTGGCTGTCTCAGGCCTGCGCGCAGAGCAATCCGGAGAAGATTGGCCGGCCACAGGATGCCTGCAAAGAGGCACTGAGCCAGTGCAGGTGCTCACAGCGTAGGCCACTGCAGCCGCACTGCAGCCAGGCCCCGCGCGCCCCCTGCCTGGCCTCAGGCAGCTGGGCCCGGGCGGCACCCTGCCCCACACGGGCCCCACAGGCAGCCCTACAGCAGTGCTTGGCGCTCCGCCCTGCAGCCCTCACACAGCCAACCCCTGCATGGCGGTGACAAGCTTGCAGGCTAAATGTCTTCTCCCACTTGTTGGCTGGGCATCTGGCTGCAGCCGCTGAGCTGTCAAGTGCCAATGCCACTTGGTGCTGCGGGGCTGTTCCGGAGGCAACACCTGTAGGTGGCCAGCGTGGCGCTCCCGTTGGCTGCATCGGGGGGCGAGCGTGACAGGATGGCGACCTGGGACTCCTGCAGGTCCAGGGGCACGTCCGACTGCACCGCCACCGCAAAGATGGGCCCCGCGCTCTCCACCGTCAGCTCGTGACACCCATCCTCAGGGTCCAGCCGGAAGGAGTCCTGCAGCCGGGGGGGGGCAGGTGAGACACCTGCCGGCAGGGCTGAGGGCAGCACCAACGAGCTTGAGTGGGGTGGTGTACCCAGCCTCCAGGGCCAGTGATAGGGCCACTGCTGCAATGCTGTCGGCGGTGAACGTGCAACACCAAGCCTGCATTTGCTTTGAGGCTCTGCAACGGTGGGTGCTGTGGTGTCTGCAGCTCCTGCTGACAGGTTGCAGCCTTAGCTCTAAGCACTACAGCTGAAGAACACCCTTGAGCAGCAGTCCTGTGGGACCTGAGCAGTCCCTCTGCCCCACACATTACTGCTGATGGGGCGCCTGAAGCAGAGCCCACCAGGGACGAGGTTACGTGCACTGCAGGCCAGAGACCGTTCAAACCGCCCAGCCTGGCCCCAGCGCCATGATGCAGGGCAACAGCGCACAGGCTCACCTTCAGGTCCAGCTGGGCGCCCATCGCAAGAGCCTGCCCCCCATGCTGGGGCTGAGACTGCCGCAGCGCGTCCACCTTCAGCTGCAGGTCTGCGATCTCTCGCTCAGCTGCTGCAATGCGCTCAGGCACACCATCGCTGCTGACCTCCTCACCCTGCACCATGCGGGCAGAGACAGTCAGCTTGATCAGCCATGAAGGCAGTCAAGATGGGTATTGGTGCTGGGCACTTGGTGGCAAGGGGACTGCCATCATGAACTTGGTGCAGGTGGTGCCTCCTGTGCAAGCTGGGTTACTCAGGCAGGTACCTGAGCAACCTCAAGGAGAGCAGCATACTGTTGAGAACGACCTTGGGAGCAGCTGGCAGGCAGTCTGGCAGGGCAAGACAGCAGTGGCTGGAGGAGGCAAGTGCTGGCAGCCCCACCTTCTTCAGGACGGTCCCCAGCCGCTTGAGGGGCGAGCCTGGGCCTTCAGCTGCCGGCTCTGCGAACGCGATGACCTTCCCTGAGTAGGTCTGCACCACAAAATCCTGCAGGGGAGTGACCGACAATGCTCACAGCTGCAGTGTGGACGACATGTCCCTGCTGCCTGGCCCCTGCAGGGGGCTGTCCTCTAGGGGCATGCACCTTCGCAGGCATGCAGCATCTCTGTCCTGACAGGTATGGCCCATTGAGCTTGACATGTGTGTGCGGGCGCCTGCTGCCACTTCTAGGTGGGCTGCCCTGACAGGCAGCGTGACGAAGGCTTGCAGCTGCTTGTGCCCGGGCTTCACACCTGTGTGAGGGTGGCCGTCAGGCCTGGACAGCACTCAGTGCAGCCTGGACAGCATCGGCAGTGAGGCACTGTGAGCCCCAAGTGAATGGGAGTGGTATGACATGGTGGACACGCTCCCTGCCGGGCTGGGCGGCCGTGAGGCATGTCAGCCCCCCTGACCTGGGTGGTGGGAGAAGTTAGGAACCCCCCCTGGATGCTGCTGACGCTCTCGCTGACATTGATGCTCCACAACAATGTGGGGTGCTGCTCTGTGTCCATGCCATACAGCTCCACGCTGCCATCGTCGCGCCCCACCAAGATGTCAGCAGAGCCATCTTTGCTAAAGTCAATGGCTGAGAATATGGCACGCACTGGACCTGCGGGCATGTAGAAGCCATTGAGTGCGCCAGTGCTGCGGCAGGACGGCCTGGGCTGGAATCTTGACACTCAGAGGATGCACCGGGCGTTGCGCAGACCAGGCAGTGGAGTGGCTGCAGGGCAAAACAGGCATGTGTGGCCCGCTGGCCTGGCTGAAGGCCAAGCGCGAGGCAGCCGCTGTGTGGACTGCTGGGCAGCAGGCCTGGACCTCACTCCTGCGGCTGGGGTCTCGAATCTGCCACCCCGTCTTGAGGGACTGCATGTCTGCCAGCAGCTGCCCCACCACTCCCTGCTCTGTCCCGTACAGCACCTCCTTGCGCCCAGAGTTCAGGGGAGAGCGGTCATGCGAGTCGGCAATGAAGCGCACCACTGTGACCGCACTGTCTGTAGCTGCCTGCAGCAGTGCAGAAGAGGGTCAGTCCATCAGAAGGAGGCGGGCCTCCTCAGAGCCGCAATAAGGCGGTGGCATCAAACATTTCTTCAGATTGCTGTCTGCCAGCTGTGCCCACAGTCTGCTCGTCAACTGTCTGCAGCCACAGAGTGTGGGTGAAGATTGGCAAGTCAAGCACAGCCATGCACCCTGGAAGGGCAGAGCACGTGAGTCTCTGCCCTGTCATCAAACTGAGCTTGCACATCATCTGGCTGTACGAGATCAGCGTTGAGGCTGGGCCCTGGCAGTGTCCAGCGACTGAGCCCACCTGGTGCACCACGGTTGACCTGTGCAGGAAGCGCACGCAGCGGTCCTGACAGGCCAGCACAGAGGTCCAGCCTGGCTCCCCCACCCCCGTCATGCTCAGCGGCACCAGCTGCAGCGCAGGGGCACAATCTGGGTTGCCAGCGACTCGTGCTGCAGCCTTTTGCCTCACACAATGGTGGCTGCATCTTGGGGGTCAGGGTGAGGGGGGGTGCTGCAGCTGCCCAGCGCTGTGAACAAACCCACCTTGCTCACATCAGCCTGATTGAAGCCGTGGAGTATGCAAATGCACGCCACAGTTGATGCTGCTGGGTGCCGTGCGCCTGCTCACATCAGCATCGTGTATGCGGTCAGGGGCTGTGTAGAACTGGACCTCCTTGGAGTCCTGGAACTCGGTGACCAGGAACTCCCCCGTCACCCAGACGCTGCTGTCGCAGACATGTAGGGTGCGCAACTGTTCGGTCAGGTTGGTGGTGAACCTGTAAAACTCCTTGCCCTTTTTGGTCAGTCCCCGGATCTGCAGCGCAGCATGCAGGGCATAGCGTGCTGCCAGCATGGGGGAGCCCTTGCAGGCCTGCAGGGTGCAGGTGGTGCTGAGAATGGTGGCCCTCGCGGCAGGGCGCAGCTGTCAACATGTCAGCTGTGCCAGGCAGGCTGATAAAGAGGCACATGCAGAGGCAGTCCACACAGGGTGCTGAGCTGTAGGGGCTCTCTGCCCTGGGTGCTGCATGACAGAGCCTTCAGCAGTGCACGGGCTTGCATGCTGCAGGCTCATGTTGATGCCTGCAGTTCACAACCCACCGTGTGCCCACTGGCGACAAAGATCTTGTCCCGCTGCGCCTGTCCCTTGCCCAGGGTGACATGTGTGACTGCGCTGCCCGTGGGAAGCGTCTTGAAGGCTGCCACCACATCGTTGCGCTTGAGGGAGAAGCACTGCAGCACGCCGCTGGTGTCCCCGACTGCCACCTTCTGCTGCCTGTTGTGCCCCTGCGGAAGCACCTGCAGACAGGAAGATGAGGCATATAACGAATGCCCAATTGGCCTGCAAACTTGGCTCTCAAGGTACATTACGCCGCATTGAAGCAGCATCTGCACTGATGCCTTTTAGGCCTACTCTGAGGGTGCTGGAGGCTGTCGCTGCCGTCTGCAGCAGGTCATGCCGGACAAAATCCAGCTCCATCAAAGCGGCACGAAGCTCTTATGACGCAGGTGGTCACGTGAGATCCAACGGCAGGAACTTGTTATGCGGAAGCAGTCGAGCCTGTAAGGAAACTGCTTTCCCCAAGGTTGGCTGGTCAAACTTAGCAGCAGACTCTTTTGCTCTCTCTCACTGCAATTGAATGAGAAATAATTGAAGCAGCTCAGCATCGGGCCCATCCTGGATCGAATTAGCCAGTAATCTCTGATTCTTCTCGTTTGCTTACCCTCTGCACCTGCCGTTATTTTCACTCTTCACTCATGCAGGGCTCCCAGCCACTCTTCTGACATCGAAGCGATGCATTGCTGCAGCCACATGAGGCAGGACTCAGCACAACCCTGCAGAAGGCCACACAGCAACAGACCCGCTCCAGCAAGAAATTGCACAAGGTGCCTCACAATGGTAGTGATCTCCTCCTTGGCCCGTAGGACTCTCACCCTGACAGTTGAGCCGACCCTGATGCTGGGAGATCCCTCGTTGGATTCATAGATGGGCTCTGATGCATTGTCAAATGCGTAGTGACCTGGTATGAGGTGCTGCGACACAAACAGCTCCACCGGGCCAGCCTCAGCGAAGAAGCCCATCTACAGTGGGAGCGCACACAACTTGTCGCAGATGCCATGACAGGCCTGACACTCATCTTCTGGGCAAACACAGGCACTCACCCTGTTGACCTCATAGACCACAGCATCCAGCACTTCATGCCGAAATGGCTTGAAGACTAAGCATTTATAGGTGACATCAAAGATTGCGCTGCCCACGCCTTCCCTGATGCGACCCTTTGGGAGGGGCTCCAGGGAAGTGACTGCCAGTACAAAGCCATGCTTCCCACTGCATGTCCCTTCCACCTGCAGTCACAATGCAACTGCAACTGTTGTTCGTCTGCAACCTTCAGAATGTGACCCTACAAAGCGCAACACGCGAGCTAGAGCACAGTGGCACCTCAGAGCAGGCACCCACGTCTCGCATTAGCAGCGTCTCAATGGTCTGCATCAGGCTGGGTCCCAGGAACTGGGGCTCCACTTCAATGCTCCTGGTCATGTCCAGCTCGAAAAACATGCTGAGCCACCTCCCCTGCCCAATCTGAGGTCTCCAGGATTCAAGACTTCAGCAACTCATACCATTTGAGGGAATGTCATGGCCGGCAGTGCCAAGCACCAACGCCTCGCCTGCTGTAAGAGGCTGCTGCAATTTGCTGGTCATCACTGCAGCCAGCAGGGTTTGCCTAGGGTTACCATTCCGCCAAACCGTTGCTGTTCAGCTCGTCACATTGCAATTAGACAGCATGCAGTTCATCATGAACCAAGTGGCGGGGACCCCGCAGGCAAAGATTCTCTGGGAGAGAGGATTCTTCACAGTGGGCTCCACAAGGGTGCTGCAGCTGAGCCTTAGCCTCCCTGAGGGCACCAAGCTCTACGCTAAGTTCCACACACATTCAGATGCCCAGCAGCCATGCACAGAGGCTGAGGTGTATGACGGTTATATGCTGCTGCTCCCTCATGAGGAGCTGACATATTACACCAACTCCCCTGTTGGCTGTGAATTCATGACAGAGCTCTACGCCATCTATCCAGGTGTGTGGCCAGCTTCTGCATATCAGAAACCACCTGCAATGGCTGCAGGTCTACAACACCGCTGGCTGTCTCTGCAGAGGACCCTGTAAGAGAAGAGCTGCTCGGTTATGCAGAGTACCGGATACAGGGCACAGAGAGAGGCTCACCTAAGGGTATGCACTTGTTTGATCTCCAGGTAGGTTAAGTCTGCTGTGCCGTAGACGGCCAGCAGCGCTTGCTGTCCCAAGTTGCCTGCTGCTTCCCCCAATGTGGCCAGGTGACACAGCCTGCTACACAATCCATGCCATAATGGGCAGTTCCCTGTTGACTTTGGCGGTCCTCAGACAAGGCTGGGCAAGCAGCCCTGCAGGAGTTGTGCCATGCTGCCAGATGGCTGGCCAGCAGCCCACCTGTGTGCAACGCCGCGCAGGCTGACAACACAGCTCACCTGCACCACAGGGCAATGTCATTGGAGCGGTGTGCTGCGTGATCAGCAGCACCCCTGGCGTGAACAGCGAGCAGGAGGCACAGCTCTTGGGGCACCCGGACCTGTCAGACGATGAGTGGCATGATGCTGTGGAGGACGTCCAAGCTGCTGCACACAATCAAGCAGCTGCTGGACATGACAAAGATGAGTAGCACACCAGCTCCAGCATGCTTGGTCACCACTATAGTATGCTGACCCCACAGCACTGCAAACAGCATGGCAGCAACAGCCTGCAGTTCAAATGGCAGACATGAACACTACAATTGCAGCAGCATAAGAGGTTCTGCCTATAAAACGCCTGAAGTTGCTTTTGGCAGACACCCCACATTGCTTAGAGCGGTGCTGCCCCATGCATTCCCACCTCCTCAGCACCCCTCTATCTGGTTCTGGCCCCATTGACAGGCCTGACAGCATTTGTGAGGTCATCTTTGCTGGGACAGCTGGCAATCAAGCTAGGCTCCTGGTATGTCTTGGACCGAACACTGAACTGGTCTGAAGTGAGCCTGTTGACCTGTAACCACTGCGTCAGTATCATTTAGCTGCACTGATCTGCCGCACTAGTCCTGCTTGGCTATTGTTCTGAAGACTGCACAAGCACCATGTTGACATGGGCTCTCCTGCTGACTGCCCTCAGCGCCTCGCGCCCCATTTCAGCTTTCACTTTGCCAGACCAGCGTGAGGGTGCCTTACTTTTCGGCTGCCTGGCCTGCTGCAGAGCAGCAGCGCCAGTCTGAGCAGCAGACTTGCCAAAGAGCAGGCAGCAACCTTGTGCTTTGCAGTTGCCCTGCTGCAGGAAGCCAAGCAGCAGCTTGTGGCCTTGGGTGGCAACTGGAGCAGCCACCTCGAACCTAACTGGACCTGCCCCACGCCGCCTGCCACCAGCAATGGAAGCTGTGACCCCTGCGGAGCACGGCAGGTGCGCCACTCCCCAGCCTGCAGCTAGCCTGCAAGGCGCTCCTGCTGTCCTGCTTATGTGCTGGTCAGGCAGCTCAAGGTTTTCTTTTGACAAATTAGGATGTCATGACTGCTCTCTGACTCTACTGGTGCGTCTGCAGTGGTGGGGGAATTGGGGGTGGCTGGGCTGTCGCGGTCTGTAGAGCCCAGCAGTGCTAGTTTTGCATGTTATGTATTGGCGAGTAAGTAACCTTTACGACTGAAGTCACCATGCAGGCGACAGCTTGAAGCAGGAGGACATCCTGGGTGGAGATGGCCATGTGCGTGCCATGTCGTGCTATCTGCTGCTTCTGATGAGCCACTGCCCTCAGGGCACTCAATACCCAGTGCAGGTGACCAATATTCACTTCACAGACATAAACATTGAGGGCCCCAGCATGGATCCTGTCGTGAATGCCACCTGCCCATTTGCCGAGCACATCAAGGTATGTCTGCAAGCAGCAGCAGCACCCCACTCTGTCCAGTGTGAGCCTAGCCAGCACAGAGCCAAGGTCCTCGCCATGCTGCTGCGTCACTCTGTCTGCTTTGCCCTGCATTGAGCCCGCAGCCCTCCATTGAGCCCACAGCCCTCCAAAGCTTGGCACCTGCAGGAGTATGACATTGCTGGCAGCAACCCACTCAACCCCCTGACTGGGACTCTGCCGGCTCGCGTCGCCAGCTGCTTCCCCAACGTTAATGCCATGAAATTTAGCTTCAACAACTTCACCAGCACTCTGCCTCCTGCCTTCTCAAATCTCACTCGCCTGCAGTACATCAAGGTCCGCCAGAACTCGGTAAGCTGTGTGCTGAGCCTGTCTGTGTCCTACAGTGAGCCTGCCTTGCCCTGCCTTGACAGCCAATGCATGCAGCATCACAGACCATGTCGTTTGCTTGCAGATGACTGGCAGCATCCCTGCAAGCTACGCCACTCCAACCATGTACTTCCTGGACCTTGCTGACAACCACTTCAGCGGCTCCATCCCTGACTCCTTTGCGTGAGTGCCTCTCGTGCTGTGGCAGTGACTTGCTGCTGACCATGCCTCTACACGCTGCCGTGCAGAAATAGCAGGGTCTTTGCCGCGCTCACTATGGGAAACAACAACTTTAGCGGGCCACTCTATAACCTGCGCAGCACCTCCATGGTGAGCACAAAGAGTGGTCACAAATGTGGATGTGGATGGACTGCAGCTTCACCTCCCTGCTGGTTACTGTGCAGGTGCTGCTGGAAACCTCCAACAATACAGGCCTCTGCGGCATCGTAAGAGATGGTGCATGGCAGGCGGCTGCTGATGGTGAGCAGCCTCCTGACGATCAGACCTGTTGACATGCAGGTCCCAGCCACTGCACGCTGGGCCTCGGGATACAACCCCTATGGCACTGATCTGGGCAAGCCCTGCCCAGGCGAAAAGTACCCACCAACCTTCTGATAGTGGCACTGTTTTGGAAGCAAGCAATCACGGAGCAAGTTGAGTCATGCATGGGAGGTTTGAAAACATGCATTGCTGGCCTGCAGCTTCCAGTAGCATGCCAGAGTGACTTGCTCTGCATGCGGCCAGCAATCTGCCTCTCTGTGATCTCTTTAGGTGTGAAGTATGCCAAAGTCACTCAATGTCTGGAAGAGAAGGTCCTGCACCTTCGGTGCGGAGCATGTTGCCAATGTAACTTTGAAGCTTGCTGATGCCTAAGCCGGAGGTGGCACTTGTGGGGACGATTGCCGCTGGGGGCGAGAAGAACAGCGTCAGGTCTGAGTTCGCAGCCTGCAGGCACCAGGCATCTTGTCAGCAACGTCATATGGTATCAAGTTGCTGCAGCGGGCTGTGGTCCGCAGCGTGTGTGAGAAGCCAAAGAGGCACAGAAGACAACAGGATGCTGACCTGCAACAATTACTGGCTTGCTGCAGCAGAGTATGCCAGCAGCACAGGGGCAGGCGAGGCATTAACATAGGCTGCCCACAGCTTGCTTCAGGACAGGCATGTCACCTGCAGCTGAGCCGCCACCCTCTGGATCTCTGCTGTGATTTCCTGTTCCAACTCAGCAGCATCCGGCAGGTCCACCTTATTCAGGGCCACCAGGTGTGGTCTGCAGTCCAGGAGACAGTGCTTCAAAAGTCACCCGTGAGTAAAGATGGGCCCAGTCTTGCCCCACATGACACTCGTGTGTCCTTTACTCAGATGGGGCAGCATGCCTGACTCTGCAGCCCAGATGCGCGGCGGGCAGACAGTGTTACTGCTAGTGCAGTATCTGAGACCCTAGCTTAGCTCTGCAGACAACCCAGCATCATGCAGGGAGGCGCGTTGCTGGCAGCCCGCCCTGCTGGGTCCCACGTGCTAACTTTCCTGTATCGTGTGCCAGCTCAGACTGCAGTGCAGCCTGCTTGCTGGACTGCACGCAGGCACCTCTGCTCACCGTGCGCAGTAGCTGGGGTTGTACATCCGCAGCTCCTCGCGCACAGCCCAGTAGTCACCTGCAGGGTCCTCAGCCGCCGCGTCTACGACATGCAGCAGCGCATGCGTGCGTCGGAGGTGGCGCAGGAAGTTGCGCCCCAGGCCGCGTCCCTGCAGAGGCGCCACACATTGAATAGGCAGATGCCCAGAGCGGACTCGATGCAGGTCTTGTTGGCGCATGCATCATAGCAGGAGAGCCATCAATACTTCCACAGGGCCAGCTGCTAGTCCTGCTTTTCCTTGTGCTATACAGCAATGAGCTGAAGCATCTGTACACTGTGGTGTCCCACACTGCAGGCTTATGGGGCTGCAAATGGCCCCTCCAGACAGGGAGTGAAGCACCACCAGCAAAACGTCCGACACATGCATTGGGGCAGGCTTGCAGCAAGCGGGCCTGCGCTGGCTGGCAAGGCCTCTGGGCACCACACCCAGGCTGCCTCACCTGGTGTGCGCCCTGTATGAGTCCTGGCAGGTCTGCCAGCACTGCCTTCTGCAGCTCCTCTACAAAGTTCTCTGCATCCTGCTGGGTGGCTTGCATCACCCCCAGGTTGGGCGTCATGGTGGTGAAGGGGTAGGGGGCCACCTCTGGAGAGGCTCTGCAGACAGCAGCACTCAGTCAGGCTGCAGCATGCGGTCAGGGTGAACTTGAAGGCGACGACGAGTAGCGAGGATGGAGTCACAGGATTGGCCGACATCAAACCTTGGACCCTAAGGCAGCATGCAAAACAGAGGGCACATGAGGAATCACAGGAGCAGCATACAGCCAGGATGGCACCCTCTGACAGCAATCGGCACAAGGGAGTTGCAGTGAGGATGAAATTGTGGATGCAAGTGACCTGCTGCTGTCAAGCTTTGCCAGCTGCTCGTTGCAGCAGGGTCGCATGCCACACATTAAGCAGGGTGGCTTGCAAAACAAGCAGAGTGTGGGGCTCCGTCACCTGGTCATGGCTGCCAGAAGGGAGCTTTTGCCCGCATTGGGCAGGCCAACAATGCCCACATCAGCCACTACCTGCACAGCAGCGGAAACAGGCCTGCGCACCAGTCTGCCCCACCAGGCGCACCCACACTCAGGCTTCATGTGACAGATCGAATGGCGTGCCTCGCCAGAAGCACGCTGAGGCAGGGAATGCAGCAGCTCTGGCAGCAGCACATCCGCAATGGCAGCTGAAGTGACACCTGCATTCTGCAAAGGTCATGAGCATGCCAAGCTGTGCAGTGCAGCGATGTCGGCAGCAGCTCACGCGCAGCAGCAGTTCAAGGGACACCTCCTCCCCTGGCATCCCTTCTGTGTCAGCGCGCCAGTCCGTATCCTCGACCACAAACTCCTCCACACCTTCCTCTGCCTGCACCGAATCACAAGGTCAGGAGCCAGGGAGATGCTGCATGCCAGCTGCGCAGCAAGGGCTGGCCCTGCTGCCTGCGTGCCAGCTGCACAGCAAGGGCTGGCCCTGCTGCCTGCGTGCCAGCTGCACAGGGTAGGCCTAGCCCTCAAGCCTAGGGCTTGGCATCAGTCCAGCAGGCGCAGGCAGCACCAGTAAACGCAGCCTGTAGCTGAGGTTGAACGCCGCAGCGAGTGTGTCAGGGCAGCTAGGCGGGTGAGGCAGCCATGTCCAGGCTCAGCCTTTGAAGCCATATGCCAAGCAATTTTCCGGGGGCTCCAGGATGTCAGGAAGCCAAGAAACATTTGTGCAGTGCGGTTCAAGGGGTGCCACTTACCAGGGCCTTACGCTCTCTTGCGTTTTGCCTCCGGTTATCGACCTTGGAGGGCCGCACAACCCCAATCCCCCCGCGGCCACCCTTGGCCACCACCAGGCTGTCCCCTGCAGCGACCCAGCCAGGCAGGTCAGCGCCAGCACAGAAGGCTGCTTAGCAGCTCTGGAGTCAGGTCTCCAGCCCACACCATGTCCTCCTGCTTGTTGAGCAGCTTTGCAAGGCACTGCAGGCAGCCTGTCAGCAAGCGGCAGCGTGGGACACCCCAGGCAGCCCTGTGACAGTTTGCTGCCAGGCGTTGCTCTTTCGGGTGAGTCCGGCGCCAGTGAATCATTGCGCAATCCCGGCTCGCCTGGGTTGGTAAGGTCTCCCAGGAGGGCCCCGCCGCGTTTGCGCTTGACCACTGTTCCAGGGGGCACAGGGATGCGCACTGGATTTGTGTGCCGCCATTCTTGCTTATGCATGCCCCTGCAACGGTTGCCGCAGGTAAGATATACCAGAGTCTGATCAGGCGGCAGCTTCAATCATAAGGGGCCCCCTGCCTCCTCGGGCAGGTGTGCACGCTCAAGGCACGCAAACAACCTGGGCTGGCGCTCTCCTGGCAGAGCTACCAGGCTGCCTTCTGTGCTCCCTGGATACTTGCCACTTGAGTTGCTCTGCGTCTGAATGGCCCCAAGCCCTGCTTGTCTGCCTGCAGCTATGAACCGGAAGCCGGCAGTGGGGACATGCAGGCAGTGCCCTGGCTGCTGCCTCACCCACAGGCAATGGTGTTGGCAGCCTCACCTGGGCCCGCCGCTGCCCATTGAGGGGTCGCCATTGGCGCCCTTGGGTGCAGTGAAGATCTTCTGGTCGTGCAGGTGTGCGAGGGAGTCCAGTGCAGCATCTACGTACAGCCTGCAGGGAGGCAGGGAGTGGCTGTGCACCATGCCAGCAATCTGACTGCCAGCCATGCGGCAGGCTGTGCAAGAACTCCAGACTCGCACACCAGCTTCTGATTCCACAGGACAGCAGGCATCACCTCGCTACAAGGCATGCTCAAACCTGCTGCCGCCCTAGTTGCCACCGCAGCAGCTGTAAGCAGGCCCAGCACTGCCAATGCTCAAAGCTTGTGATCGTTTAGGGCACTAGCTGCAGTCGTTGCGTTGGGCACCTCATGCTGCACGCCAGAAAATGCTCTCACAACGATGTGACCAAGGCTGCAGAAGCAGCAGGAACGGGCAGGACAGCAGGTGGTGCAGTGCAGTGAATGGCTCTCACACAACACTGCCGCCATAGGTGCCGTTTGCAGGCGTCGCGCTCTGCAGGAAGATCTTCTTGGGGCTGTTGCCACCTGCACAGTATTTGAAGTTGCGCACCCACTTGCCGCCGCCCTTCTCTGTGACTTCACCCCTGCCGCCCTTGCCAGACCTGCAGGACAATGAAGCAGAGAGAGCATCAGAGTGCTGCCAAGGCTGGCGTGCGTCATGGTCTGGGCAGTCCAGGCTGAGTCAATGCCTGGGATGATGCCTGGCTCCACAATGGTGTGGCACTTTCTGCAGCTTCAGCTGAACAGCAGTCTGGGCCACCCCATGGCTGCGGCTGGCAGGCGTGCAGGGCAGGCAGGCTGCTCAAGGGTTCCTGGAAAGCAGAGGTCTGACCCTGACCTGCTCCAACACCCCACAGGCCAACTTTGAGGTCACAGCAGGCAAATTGCTGCACCTGACTGTGATCCTGGCCTCATCAAAGATCTTATGGAACTCTTTGGCAGCTGAATTGGCACCTGCGGGGTTTCAGTGCACTTTGCAGCGCTGGCCAGTTGCGTTTTGAACTTCTGAACTCCATTGCTGCTGCTTGCTCACCATCTTTGGCATGCAGCTGAGGGCGCGTCCCCCCAGTGGACTCCTTGACAGGGAATTTGACAGCTGCTCTGGCTGCCATAGCAGTCACTGGAAATGGCCTGCCTGCCCATAACCGCTGCCTCTTGCTAACTCTTGCAGGAGCACTTTGCAGGCATCGTTTCATGGCTGGTCTGCGGCAGACATTGCGTTGGCTGCCGTCCACCAGTGAGCTCTGCTGACTTGGCAGACCCCTCATGCCTGGGGCTCAACGCGAGCGGAGCCCTGCAAGCCTGTGATGACCCAGTCCTCTGCCCCTGACAATGGCAGTTGCGTTCTGGAGTTGACTGGGTCAAATTCGACAATAAGGTTCCCTGGACCCCGCAACTCACCTTGTCCCACAAGGAACAAGGGTACTGGGGTGGTACAGCACAGCACAGACCTGTTTTGCAAGTGCAGGCAATAAAGGCAAGTGCTGGCACACAAGCCCTTCGTAGATCACGGCCTGAGAACTGAGCCATGTGCAGCCTGCCCTTTCACATGCCACACACAGTGCTTGCGCCCCTAGCTAAATCCTGTGTTTTTATGCATGTCCCCCACTGCCCGGGACAGGCCCATCAGCGCCCTACACTGCCCCTGCCTCAACATCTGACGCCCACTGTTGTCTTGTGCAGGTTCCCATGGCCCCCAAAAGGGCACCTGCACGGCGCGGGAGAAGGAGCAGCACCCCAGCCAGCGAGGAGGAGGCCTTTGTGCCCACCCCCGCCG
Source organism: Asterochloris sp. CNOR1 (assembly GCA_963969365.1). NCBI lineage: Eukaryota > Viridiplantae > Chlorophyta > Trebouxiophyceae > Trebouxiales > Trebouxiaceae > Asterochloris > Asterochloris sp. CNOR1. The sequence continues at coordinate 2,107,309 of OZ017746.1, read as the reverse complement.
AGAAGGCGCCGCTGCAGGGCATCAGGGAGGAGACCACGCCTTCTGGGACCATAGAGGGTGACAGCGCCGTCAGGGACAGCCACTTGACGGAGGTGCATGCCTGAGCTGCAGCTGACACCTGATGCTGAGGTCACTGCTTCTGCTGGGGGAGGGCCTGTACTTGAGCTGTATCAGTTCAATGTTCTATGCCCTAGTGGTGCTGCAGCACATGTTTGCCCCTGAAGACAAGCTGCCAACCAAGCATATTCAGGGGCAAACATGTGCTGCAGCACCACTGGGACACCGATGGCTGGACCCATGGTGCACATGGTCAGTATGAGAACTGCAGTGAACCCTGCCAGGCTGGTCCCTTTACCCTGCTCGCAGGAGACCGCCTCAGAGAACGCCACGGGGCCTGCGCAGACCAAACCTGTTGAGGCGCCCGCCCCCCCCATGGGTGCTGCTGCAGCCGCCAGGCAGGCTGCCCACAGCGCCTCAGTGGCTGCCCGTCAGGCTGGGGAGGCGGTCCAGGACACGCTGGCCAGTGCAGCGCGGCATGTCTGGACGTCAAGCGAGGCCACAGCTGTGATCGCGGGGCTGCTTCTGATCACATTGCTGGCAGGCTATGGAGTAGCCACCCTGCTGCAGCCTCAGGGGAGTTCCCAGGTGAATAGGGCGCCAGGCTGCCCAGGCAGGAGGATGCACAGTGTCTGCAGGCAGTGTGTGGCAGCCAGTCTGGCTGCGGCCCGTGCCAGGCAGGGGCACTGTTGCCTGATGGTGGCAGGTGTGGGGTCTCAGGCCAGGGGGCTGTGACGCTGCCGTGCCATGCAGGTCCACACTGCACTACCGTCCTGCTGCACCTCGAGACAACAGCTGTGGTGCCTGCAGGGTTCTTTGATGGGAAGCATCACTCTGCCCCTGTGCACACCCGCTGCTCCTGCAAGCTCTGGTGTGGCTGTCAGAAGCTATTATGTGCTGCAGGACGTGGCGCAGAGCAACGCGTTCGCTCACAAGCGCATTGACGAGCTGCTGCACCTCCAGAACACAACATTCCTCCAGCTGCAGAGTCTGCAGGAATGGTGAGCCTGGGCAAAGTCGTTTCCTGGGCGACTCATCCATACTCAAGCCTGCTGCTCACGGTGGCAAGAGCAGGACCTGCAGCCAACTTTCAGGTGTCGCTTGACCCCCTCTGCTGTTGGGTTGCCAACAGCAGCATGAGGTGCTGATTGTGTGCACGTGGGCAGACAGCCCTCTAAGCAGTCCTTGCACCAGTGGCAGCACCCCCTGCTCTGCACGACAGCCGATCTCCATCAGCTGATGTGGAGCTGCAGGCCCTGTGTGAGGGAGCACCTCACACACAGGATGTCCCTGCAGGGTGGCGAGCACACTGGATGACCAGCAGGAGTTGGCCACTGCCTGCCAGCGGGCATCCTCCCTGCAGGCAGAGTTGGCTTCCCGGCTGGCGCCCTTCAGTGATCAGTGAGGGCTCCAGACTCTGCTCTGTGTGCAGAGGCACCTTACAGGCCTTTCAGCTGCTTCCAGTCCACCTCATCTCTCTCTGCTGGGATGAAATGTGCCCCCACATGGTGTGCTGCTGCCAATTCACCAGCTCGCCAAGGAATGGTCTGCAGGGGGGAGCACAATGCGATACGGGCCACTGTCAAGGAGGAGCTCATGCTGTACAGCGCTGACAGAACAGTGAGCTGAGAGAGCCTGTTCTGTGATTGGCTGCCTCCCGCCCTATCTGACAACTTGCACGCCATGCTTCTGCTTGCTGAGGGGCAATTATGCCTGGGACAGCTCAATGCTGAGTCTCAAGAGGCCCAGCCTGTGGTGAATGCCCTCAGCTGCCCATGACAGCTGTGCCCTGGAAGCAACTTAAGGTAGGGCTGGCTTTAAATGCTGCCTGGGGTGTTGAAAGTCAGCATTGACACTGCAGGATGTTGTGCTGCAGGGCCTGCCAGACTATGCACTGGCCAGTGCTGGGGGCACTGTCACAGGGCACAGCAGGCTGATGCCACCCAACGGGGCGGGGTGGACCAAGCTGTGGAGCTGGCTGCGTGGCAAGGCCTACCTGTTGCTCCAGGCTGTGCACCCCCACGCCAATCAGGTGGAGAATGCAGCAAGCTGCAGCTCAGATTGGGCTTCCAAGACCAGGCTCGTCCTCATCAACAATGCCATCATTGCTGTCCGTCCATTGCTTCAAGCTGTGCAGCATGCCGATCCCCAATGCAATTTGCTGACCACTGTGATGCTGGCCGGCAGGAGAATGCCTGCATCACGTGTGCAGATCATTTCCACATGTCAGAGGGACCTGGCTTCATGCTGCAAGTGCTGACTGAATCCACGCCGCAAGTGCTGACTGTTGCAATTCCTGCTGTTGGCCGGGTCCCAGTGCCCTGCCTACAGCTTCCCTCTGATCTGCGGGGGGTCATGAGCCTTGCTGTCAATTCCATGCTGGGCGTAGAAGCACTAGGGCTCCGCAGCACATCTGCTGGCCAAACTGCAGTTCCTGCTGTCTGCGGGACCCCCTTCCCCCGGCCACTGCCTGCCTCTGGAGGGTAGGGAAGGCCATGTCGACCTTCGCCTGCGCAGCCCCATTGTCCCTGGAGCTCTCACCCTGGAGCATATCCCCAGCAGCATTGCCTTCAATCCTGGCAGCGCCCCTCGAGACCTGCGCCTGCTAGCGCTGCCCCAGGGCGTCACCCCGGGCACCCACCTGCTGAGCAGTGAGCTGCCTGTGCTGGGCAGCTTCAGCTACAATGGCAAGGCGCCAGGGGCTGTGCAGACCTTCAACCTCAGCACCTCTCTGGAGGTGCAGGATGTGCGCCTGCAGGTGAGGCGGAGCGCAACCTGCTCCACAGACCATCGATGCATTTGTGCAACTGCCTGTGCTGCGTAGGCCATTGCTTCAACTGCAGAGTTCTGACAGGCTCTGTCCGTGCAGGTCTTGTCCAACCATGGCAGCAGTTACACATGCATATACCGAGTGCGTGTTCATGCCAAGGGCGACACAGCCAGCAGCAAACAGACATGAATTCAGAAGTTGACCATGCATGGTGAGAGCCAGAAACCTGAATGGTGACTTTATTACTGCAACTGAGGCTGCTCCCTGGCATGCCGAGCTGAGACCGCTTGGAAATGTCAAAACGTGGGCTGTCTGGGAGGCCACTGGCTCAGTCTGCCACTGCACTGGCGTGAGGTGGGTCTTCAGCTGACCTCGTCTGCTTTGGGTTTCTCAGGTGGCTCAGCGTAAGGCAGTTGATTTTCAGGTAGTCGCAGATCTCTTTGATGTTGCCCACAACATAGCGCAGGTAGCCAAAGGTGGTGACTAGGAACACCGCCCAGGCAAGGGCTGGGGGGTCAATGGCCTGGAAGTAGCTGTTGACGGCTACGGCCGCCATGGCAGCGATGGGCCAGTGCCTGCACAGTGTGAAGCACAGTGTTGCAGCAGCACTCTGTGCAGCACATCAGCTTCCCTGAAATTGGTGATCTGTACAGGGTCAAGCAACAACCCTGGCAGTAATGGGCTGGGACACAGTGCAGCATAAAAATGCAGCAGCAGGGCTGCCTGCTCAGAGCAGGGCTGGATGAGGGCCCTGGCTACCACAGCACGCTGCGCGGTACTGCATCGCAGGCCCAAGAGCAGTCGGTGCCTTGCACACCACATTTGCTGGCAGCTGTTATAACATGGCCCCAAAGCAGCTAGTGGCAGGCCACCTATCTCGCCATTACTGCTTGCGAGCACAATATGCACCTGATAACAGAAGGCCTTCACTTTCACTTGGCTTCAAGGCCATCAACTCTCTGCAGAAACTGTACCTGATGGAAAAGGGCTCCTTGGACATATGGTCCATGATGAGCTTGGTAGACTCCAGGGCATAGACAATGCCAAAGGTTCCGTATGCCGCCCGCGCTAGCAGAGGATTGCGCATGCTGCACAGCATCATAACAGCCCCCACCAGGTTGATCAGGCCAAGCTGCAAGAGGTGGCCCACTGCTGCCCCAGTGGAGAGGTCTTTGTGGCCACGCTCCTTGACGGGGAGCAGGATCTGCACGGCAAGGACGGGCAGCTGTGTGCTGCCCAAGGAGCAATGCATGCAGGCAGTATGCAGCCAACCCTTGCAGGCATGGCTGGGTTTTGCTGAAGTCATTCGCTGAAGGCATGCAAGCACTCCTACACAGGGCCAGGACCTGCAGGGCAAGCATAGGCAGTGGTGTGCTGCCAAGTGCACAAATGCATGAGCAGCAAGTAGTTGCAGGAATGGCTGAGCTGTGCTGCAGGCCTGCAGGCCTGACATGCTGCAGGATGCCCTCAACAGGGACCACGCATGACAGTGAGCAGGAGCTGATGCCTGCTACCTGCCAGGTACACCGTACATCGACCGACAGCAACCTCAAAATGCTCTGTTGCTGCAGCTGCGACGCGCTGGCTGCTCTCCACTCCAGGCACAGCAGCTCGCACCTTGTCGGCAGTCAGCACCCGTATGAGGGCTGCAAAGGTGTAGCTGACCGCGAAGCAGGCGATGCACATCAGCAGCACATCGTTGACCAGGACTGGCACGGGCAGCTTGAGGTGAAGCTTGTCATAGACAAAGTCCGACAGGCTGGCCCGCCAGATGCCTGGGCCATAGAGGGCTGTGATCCAGTGCAGCAGCACCAGGAGGTAGTTGGCCTCGGTGATGCCCCAGAAGCCATTGCCATACAGCATAACGCCTACAGGGTGCAGAGCGTGCAGAATGACAACCATGCACATAGCAGATCAGCGTAACTGGCCAGAGTGAAATCCCCCATGGCAGTTCGCTTCCTGCCATCTGCAAAGGAGCACAGCCAGGGAGTTGATCAACCTGGAAGCCTTGACATTGCTCAGAAAGGCCCTGCCTCGACACAGGACGCAGTTGTTCTCCAGCATCGGCCCCAGAGGCAAAGACAGCATTCTGAGCACATGCTGAGGATGCAGCAGGCACAACACAAATGAGCAGGACCAGGCCTTGAGGATGAGGCAGCAGCTCTCGTTCTGAAGCTGGCTGCCTTTGGAGGGATGCTCTTGCGAGGAGGCTCCAAGCTGCCCTGACAGCGCCTTGGCAAGTGAGAGGGCCCTACCTGAATGATACTCCTCCCAGTGCGCCAGCTGCCAGGGAATCATGATCCCCAACGTCCCCACTACTGCCTTCCAGCTGACCCCAATGGCCAGGCTGCACGCGACGGCGCCAATGATGAGGTGCACCGCCAGGGCATCGCAGCCTGCAGCAGGCCATTGCGACACAACAGCTCAGCACTGCACCCTCTACTTCGTCTGCTCCTCCAGAGGGTGTCCAGCCTGAGGAACACCCCAGTCAAATCGTGCACAGGGACATCAGTGCGCACAAGACGCCAGGGAGAGCCGCAGGTGCTTTGCACCGCCTGCCAGCTGCCCCTTCTGTGACCTCGCCTGCGTCAATCTGGTCAGCATTTCTGCCTGCAGCAGTCATAGGGACACCCGGTCACCGTGGTCAAAGAGCTGCCCCAGTGGCGAGGAGCTCTTGGTACGCCGCGCCTGCTTGCCATCAATGCAGTCCATGTGCAGGTAAGTGAAGACTGAGAAGCCCAGGAAGAAGTAGACCCATCTCGGGGCCTCCCCTGCAGGGCAGACACCGAAAAGCTCACATTCATGCAAGCAAGAGGACATTGGCAGCTTACTCAACCAGAAGCGTGCACTGAGCAGGGCCATCATCTGCACAAAAGATGCTCACAGTTGGGTGCCATCAGGCAGCAGCCTGGGAGCTTGCCAACAGAGGCACACTTGGAAAGCGTTGGTGGGCGCCGCTGGCTGTGCTTGCTGTGCTGAGGACTGCCCTGAAGGGGTCTTCACTGCCCCAGGTGCGTCCCGCACAGCTCACCAGCAAAACCTGGGAGGTAGATGCAGGTCAGGACATAGGCCACCACGAGGAACATGCTACCAATAAGGGTGATGAGGTTGGGAGCCAGCCACATTGGCAAGAGGCTGGTGATGCCTGCGGCAGGAGGAGAACCTTGTCAAGCAGTGCTGCACAGCTGCACAGTGGGTGCAGGCCTGCCTGCGTCTAGCACAGCTGCCACCTCACCATTCCAGAAGGGCTGATGCCAGTCATCAATGAGGGTGTAGCCAGTAGACTTGTACTGATAGTGCTTCAGGCCTTTGAGCGCCTGGAGGCTCAAGTATCTCTCCCTCTTGAAAATCATGGCTACAGCTCCTGGGCCTTTTCGGCCAGCAGGCAGGTCCTCTGCCTTAAGGTGCTGCCTAGGTGCTGCTGATCTATTGGACTGAAATCAGACCCTGTCTGGATTGGTGTCCAGCGAGCTGAAGGGCTGCATCGCGGCGCAAGGGATGCAATGTGCGCAACTCGAGTTAACATTTTCTGAATGTGGCACCACTGCTGGCATGCCAGCAGTGGGGCGAAATCCGGACCCGAATTTTGGACGGTTTTCCCAGACACTACAAAGACCAGCCTGCACAGGCGCCCACGCTTGGCTTTCCAAATCTGAGGCAGCACAAGCCATCAGTGTCCTCCAAGTGGTCATCTAGAGCACAGAGCAGGCATTTTCTATGACATTCATGTCAAGGCGTAGGCCAGGAATTCCGGATTTTGGGGGCACTGGCCCAGTTCTGCCAGAATTTCAGAACCCAACGCACAGAGGTCTCCTTGTGCTCACCTGTTCCTCTCTTCCTGAGGATAGACAACGAGAAGTGGATGGGACTCTGCTAAAAGAAAGCTATGGCATCTAGATGGATTGTTCAGAAGCAGTGCCTCATGGTGTGTTCAGCATGCAGCGGTCTCTATGTCTGTGACGGGGCAGCATCATTTCAGATTGTCAGCTGGCTTCCTCTTGTGTAGATAGCCACCAAGACGGGATGTGAGAAAAGCTGCGGTACTCAAAGACATGTGACCAATCACTGTCCGGCTTGCTGCCAAAAAACACCTGGCAATCAACATCATCTGCTTCAAGCCAGTCCAGCTTGTCAAGAAAGCTGTTTCGCTTGACATTGTACAGCCCTGATGGCAAGAGTTCCCGCTCCCGAAACCATTTCACACGGAAAACAAGCCTCTGCTTGCCTGACATATGCACCTGCAACCATGAAAGTGTTGTGGTGCATCCGCACAAACACAGCACCTCAGTGTGGCAATAGCCCAGCCTACATTCAGGCAACGCTCACCTCCAGTATGTCCTGGATCAGCCCAAAGTGGGGCTGTTGGAAGCTGGTGCCCACATCATACAGAGCCCTGATGCCAGAGTCACAGGTCACGAGGCTTGCCTCCACTCGCTCCACTCTGCAGCTCATGTCTCGCACCACAGCCTGTCTGAAGCTGACAGCAGTGGTTGACACAGCTGGGAAGGCCTCTGCTTCCTTGTTGTCCAAGGTGCGTGACTGCCAGCCATACAGTTGTGCATCACTGGCAGGCTGGCTGAGGCCCTTCTCCTGCTGGCAGACCCTGCAGTAGATGGCAACATCTGCTGGAACCTGCCCTCTTGTACACAGAAATCAGGGCAGCTGACGCCCTGCATGGTGCCATTGATAGGCAGAGCAGTGAGCTCCCCTTCTCATCTGCACAAGGTATGCTTGCCTGCGATGGCGCAGCCCAGCTCGTAATGCAAAGATGCAATGTTGTGCTTCCAGCCAGCACATTGGTGGCCAGCACGCAGACTGTGGTGCGGCCAGCCAGCATGCAAATGGCACACATGTGAGGGGAGATGCACCTCCTGATCCTGTCTGCATCCCCCTCTGTTGCCTGGCCTAAGCGCCACAGGCGCAGCTCCTGCATGTCGTTGTCGCGCAGCTGCACTGGGACACCATTGCCAATGCCGTGGGCTCGCTGCGCAGCTGCCTCCTCACGGAGCTGGTCGTCAGCACAAGCGCCTGCACGCCTCATGAGCTCATTTTTGAGGCCCATGTTGCGGTGCACGTGTGCCTGCTGCTGCATAACAACGGCTACAGGGCTCTTCTTGTTGTGCTGTGCTGACAGCTTGATGTGGCGATTGCGGGCCTCTGACATGAACATGTTAGCATCCCTACAGGGGCCGAGTGCTGGCGGTGGGGGCTTCACTGCCTCTGGGCCATCGTCCAGCTGGGGTGGAGCTGCAGGAGGGTTTCAGGCAAGCCCTGCATTCAGCACTGCTGCCCAGGCTTGCTGCTGTGCTGCCGCTGACACCTGTGGCCTTCTGCAGGGGCAGAGTGCTGGCGGTGGGGGCTTCACTGCCTCTGGGCCATCGTCCAGCCGGGGTGGAGCTGCAGGAGGGTTTCAGGCAACCCCAGCATTCAGCACTGCTGCCCAGGCTTGCTGCTGTGCTGCCGCTGACACCTGTGGCCTTCTGCAGGGGCAGAGTGCTGGCGGTGGGGGCTTGACTGGCTCTGGGCCATCGTCCAGCTGGGGTGGAGCTGCAGGAGGGTTTCGGCAAGCCCGGCATTCAGCTCTGCTGCCCAGGCTTGCTGCTGTGCTGCCGCTGACACCTGTGGCCTTCTGCAGAGGCAGAGTGCTGGCGGTGGGGGCTTCACTGGCTCTGGGCCATCGTCCAGCTGGGGTGGAGCCGCGGCAGGAGCTCAGGCAAGCTCAGCGTTCAGCACTGCTGCCCAGGCTTGAATGCAGGCAGCATTGCAGCACCCCTGCCTCCCTGAGTGCATCTCCAGCTGCTGCTGACACCTCCAGCCTTCTGCAGGAGCCGGGTGCGGACGGTGGGTGCCTCAATGCCCCTAGGCCATTGCTCAACGTGGGTGGAGCCGCGGCAGGAGCTCAGGCAAGCTCAGCGTTCAGCACTGCTGCCCAGGCTTGGATGCAGGCAGCATTGCAGCACCCCTGCCTCCCTGAGTGCATCTCCAGCTGCTGCTGACACCTCCAGCCTTCTGCAGGAGCCGGGTGCGGACGGTGGGTGCCTCAATGCCCCTAGGCCATCGCCCAACGTGGTTGGAGCTGCGGCAGGAGCTCAGGCAAGCTCAGCGTTCAGCACTGCTGCCCAGGCTTGAATGCAGGCAGCATTGCAGCACCCCTGCCTCCCTGAGTGCATCTCCAGCTGCTGCTGACACCTCTAGCCTTCTGCAGGAGCTGAGTGCAGATGGTGGGTGCTTTACTGGCTATGGGCCATTACCCAACGTGGTTGGAGCCGCGGCAGGAGCTCAGGCAAGCTCAGCGTTCAGCACTGCTGCCCAAACTTTGACGCAGGCAGCATTGCAGCACCCCTGCCTCTCTGAGTGCATCTCCAGCTGCTGCTGACACCTCTAGCCTGTTGCAGGAGCTGAGTGCTGGCGGAGGGCGCTTTACCGGCTCTGGGCTGTTGCCCAACATGGTTGGACCTGCAGCTGGGGTTCAGGCAAGCTCAGCATCCAGCACTGCTGCTAGAGCTTGTGACACCTGCTAAGCTTAGACTTGCTGTAGAAGGCTCCAGCAAAGTCTGCAGCAGGGGCCACCACGCTTGGCAGGAGGGATTGCAGTCAGGATACGTAGTACTGCCTGCAACATGCAGGGACCTTTCCCTGGTACCAGGCAGAGACGTGTACCCCGGCACGCCAAGGCCTCTGCCTCTGATGATGTGTATAAGTATGATTCAGAGGACGCAGCTATTTCCTCTGCAGATGAGGTGAGGTGATGTGCAGTCCTCGTTCATTGGACCTCAGGTTACCTGCATGCAAGCCTCGCACTTATACTTGTACAGGAGAACCGTGAGGAACGCCGGAAACCAAAGCCTTCCCGCAAGATGCGCGAGAAGCGGATGGTGGATACAACCAAGGCTGCCAACAAGAAGCAGAAGGTTGCCAATCAGCAGGCTGCCAAGGCTACAAGGGAAGCCAGAAAGGGCAAGGAGGCTGCCGATGCTCTTCATGGCTATGAGGTGAGCAATGCATTGCTGATCTGCACACACGAGACTGGTGATGCTTTGCAGACCACCATGTAGTCGGTGGCTGCATTGCAGGAGACGGTGCCAGTGCGCAGGGGTACTGGTGGCGTGCCAGGGCAGCATGCCCCAGAATAGTGGCTATGAAAGTGACTTAACCCATGTACAGCACCATGAACGCATCTAGTTTGAATGTGAGTCCGTAACTGTAATGGAGGCGTCGTTCCATGACTTGCAAGCCTGGACGGTTTTCCCCAACAACAGGGCGGATTTGCCGGTTTTCCCGGATGAGACATGTCCGGATTCTCCAATAGTGAGCGCTTTCCGCGGGTAAATTCGGAAATTCCGTCCAGTTTGAGGAGAAACCGGGTCCGGATTTCGCCCCACTCCTCATAGGGGCAGGCAAATTATGCAATTGTTCGAGTCTGCTCTCAATTTCTGCTGATGCAGAAATTTCAATCGTCAAACCTCATGTGTGTTGCCTGAGGAGGTGGAACTCCATGCAGGACAGTGCAGCCGCTGGTGGGTGACTGCTGAGCAGCACCTTGCTCATCAAACCTGATGTGCTGTCCCTGCAGCACAGAGGGCACAGTCACATAGAACAACACCTGGATGAAGGCAGAAGCAACAACTTGCCTGTGGCAATGGCAGTCCGCGCAGCGGCATCTTGCTAGTCCCCAAGTGGGGCGTGCGGATGCGCAGTGCCTCCAGGGCATCGCACAGTCCCTCATCTGGCTCCTGCACAGCAGCCTGGGAGTATGACACATTCCTGTGAGTCACCAGAAGCCTTGAGGCAGGCATCAGCCCCTCTCAGCTCAAAGTTGGGACAGCAGCATGATATTGATGCAGCCGCAGTTCACAATTGGCATAACTCTAAGGAGAGCAGCAGCCGCATGGCCTGTGACCTGATACTACGTTCGTCCTTATGGCTGTGCAACTCATCTGAATGCAGCATTGGCCTTCCCAATGGAGCCAGCAGCCCATCACACAGCTCACTCTGCTGACCTTGTGCCCCACACTCTCCTCATCAGACCCGCTCTCATCATTCCCAGGAGTGTCAGTGTCCAGGGGGAAGCTGTGCAGGCTTGCAGCAGGCTCAGCCTGGCCCGTCTGCTGCTCTGCCGAGGAGCTGCAGACGACATGCTGCACTGATGTTTGATCTTGCAATGCCAATCGCTGGCAGCTAAACCAAAACCTACCCATTAGCCTTGGGACTGACCACCAGGAAGGACTTTATCAGCTTCTGGCCGTCTGTGCCAGCACCCCTGCCACACACAGCCTTGGCCTGGAGCAGGAAACATCATCATTCACCACTGAAGGCCAGAAGTTGCTTCATGCACTGCACAATTAGGTCCAGAATGCAGGGTTACAGCATGTGAGTCACAGCATGTCACCTTTTAAGCTTTGCTGCAACCAATCAGCAGCAAATGCTTCATAGAGTGCAGGACAGCGTATGCCATTCTTGCAGCGCAACAAAACGTTGTCATATGCAGGACAGCACCCTTAAACTTTTTCTTTACATGTCTGCCAGCAGCTCTCGCCCAATTCTCTAGGCCCCCAGTACCTCAAAAATTGTGGCAGATTGGCCAGCCATGCTTCACTGACGGCAGCGAGTGGTACCCGTGTCCCACAATGCAGGGTCACACCTCGCTGTTCTCGTCCAACTCCTCTGCCTGCATTGATGCTGGCGTCTGAGGCGCATCCTCTCCCTTGGTCAGCTGCCAGCGGCTGGACGGCCTGACTGGACCTGCAGAGGCCAATGAATGCTTCCAACAGGTGCTTGGTGGTCTGTTCTCAGTTGCTGCTCCCTGCTTTGGCTAGGTGCCAGCCAGCCAGGTGTTTGCATGGGGGCTGGCCAACACCTTCCTTGGCTGGCTGACGGCAGAAAGACAGTCAGGCAAGACCTGCAGTGGCCCTCTCTGCCTGCCTGGGCAAGCAGGCGCGATTCAGGTGGCCAAGCCCTGCCTGCCTAGACATGCATCTGCCACATGCACGCATCTTTTCATGATTGACATGCAGGCTTGCCGAATGTCATTCATATATTGAGGATCTCACGCGGTCAGCTCACCAATGCTGCCACCATCTGTTGACACAGGGGCGTGGCCAAGCACAGATGCTGGGGACAGCCCATCCAGGTCCTCGTGTGCAGCGTGCAGGTCTGTCAGGGCATGCCCTACCACTGTTGATGCTGGTGTGCTGTCATAATCTGAGCCCACCAGGCTCTTGGCAACAGAATGCTGCAATGCAGGCGTCTGGCTGCCACCTGCCCTGCCCTGAAAAGTCACATTGTTCAAAGTGCCACCATCCTGCAGGGGATGCAGCACGTTCAAGTCAGTGTACGATGTCTTTTGTGTGTGACGCCTGCACCTTGGCCATGGGCTGGTGATCTCAAGCGCACTGCACATCATGTGGAGTTGCACACAACAAGTACGATCACCCCTGCTGGCTTGAAGGCGGGGGCGGTCTTGTCGGCAGGAGGACAGCCTGCAGTCAGGAGGTGTCCAGCTTTGCCATTCAAATTGCGCTGCAGATCCAGCTTGCTCACGTCCCTGGAGCAGACACACCTGTGCCAGGGCTGCTGGTAAGCTCCTGCAGTGCAGACCTGGGAGTCTGAGCACCAGTGGTGGCTTTCAGTGTGCTCTGGCTCCGGGTTGAGGATGCCATCTGTTCGCGCGTATGCTGTCGAAATGCTACAGCTCTGTCTGATGCACGTAGTTGAGTTCCCTCCATTTCTTTGGCAGACCTAAACGGCCACATCCGACCGCCTCAGCTGATCGCTGGTAGCTCAGGTCGGCATGCTCTTCCACATCAAGGAGAGGGATGCAGTCCCGGGGCAAATATATGAGGTTCAGGGGGTCCCCATTGTTGGCGCCGGGCCCCAGCCTGGTGGACTCGATGCTAGAGCAAGCCCGACAGCAGTCCCGTGGACAGCTCTGCTGTCAGAAGCTGGGCCCCAGCTTCAAGCACTGGCACAGCGTGAGGCACTTCATGGTGCACAGCTGCTGCTGCCCCAGTGGCTGGTGTTGGTCACATCCCCTGGGATCTTTGCAGGGCTGCAGGCTTTCCATCAAGAGCAGCAGCATATTGACCCGCCTGCATCAGACAACCCTGTTCAAGAGGCGCATCCCTCCGTACTGGCAGGCATGCTCAACTCAGGTGGGGGCCAGCACCCACAATGTTGTTCCTTTGTGGCAGATTGGCCAGCTTGAAGCAGCAGCACATCGCTTTCACTGGTGGTGTTTGTCTGCAGGACAGCAGCAGAAGCGGGCCGCTGCGGCCAGTGGCAGCCAAGGAGATCAGCTGCCTGCTTGGGAGTCTTGCATGCCACCCTCCAGGCCAGCGCCACCTAGAGCCATGATGGCTCCTGAGGCTCAGCAGGCTGCCAGCATAGGTGTGCTCTTTGTGCAAGTGTGGCCAGTGGCCAACGCCATATTATTGGCCTCAAATCTGCAAGTGTACAGCCTGCCTTGCTGCAGGCGTTGATGCCCAGGCAGTAGGGAATGCAGGGCGGCGGTGTGGTGAGGCAGCGATGACAGAACAGCCTGCAAAGCGGCGCCGCGGCCTGGGCAACTGGTACGCGAGCAGCTCGTGGGGCCAGGGGTCCGATGTGGATGCCAAACGCAGCAAGCAGGTGGGCACAAACTGCTGGTGCTGTCAGAGAGCTGTCTTCTGTGGCAGGATCACTCATCTTCTCAGACAGGCGATGCTGAGCATGTGGCTGACTGCTGCTTGCGCTGGGATGCAGGGACAGAGGCAGCCCGCCGAACTGAGCCATAAGGCTCCCACACCGCCTGCCAAGAGGCAGCAGCTGCTGCCGCTGCAGCAGCAGCAGGATAGCCCAATAGGTGCCCCAGGGCCTGTGCAGCAGCCTGCACCGTCCCCAACTTGCTCAGGGGATGTGGTTTGGGACAATGGCAGCCCCTTCCAGGCAGCGCCTGGAGCCTTCTTTGCTGCTGGCACTCGCACAGCAGTGGAGGTCTCTGCCCAGGCTGCCAGGCAAGCAGCTGACTGGCTGGCCAAAGCTGGTGCTAACCTGCCAGAGCAGGCAGCCGTGCCGGTGGTGCCTGGCAAGGAGCTGCAGCAGCCGGGCAGCAGGGGGTGTAAGGAGCCGAGCAGCATGCTCTCCACACCTGCTGGAGCTGCTGCGGTTGCTCTCACAGCCAACCAGCCAGCCAGCCAAAGGCTGGCATCTGGTGGTGGCCAGGAGCAGGCTGGTGCTGTTGCAGCTGCTCGGCCAGCAGCTGCACATGCTGTGGCCGGGACTGCTCCCAGCAGGTCTGAGGATGACCTGCCAGGCACTGCTGCCAGGCTACTCCAGTATGAACATGCCGCAGTTGCGGCACTGGAGGGCCCCCCTGAGGGGTACACCCAAGCAGACAAGACAGGCAGTGTGCCTGTTGAGCCCAGCATTGCAGCTGGGCGCAGCTGGGCACTGGGTGGCGGCTGGGGGACACAGGATGCGCTCGACATGCTAGCTGCTGACGAGGCCAGTCAGCTGTGCTCCACAACCCTGCACCATGGGCGTTCTACTGGTGGTCAGCCTGGTCTCCCCGTTATGCACAGTGTCTGGCAGGCAGCCCCTGGACAGCCCCCGGCAGTGCCACCAATCCTGGAGCCAGGGAGGGCTGAGTGTATGTCGGACATGCTTGCACCAGGTAGTTCTGTGGCAGACATGTTGGCATCTGAGGGCCCTAGCCCACAACAGTTAAGCTTGGGGCCAGCAGCAGTGGGCGCCTCTGAGCATGCTGGTGGCAGAGCACATGTCACTTGTCAGCAGGCAAAGGCTGACAATGGCCAGCAGCCACTGGCTCCCATGCAGCTTGCACCTCAACCTCAGCAGCTTGATGGCTCTCCAGCTGGCTTGGAGGGAGGGCGGCAGCCCCAGCCCCAGCCTGCAGCTTTCCCAAAGGCAGGCTTGGCCATGGGAGTGTCAGGAGGGGGTAAGCTTGCTGCTCCATGTGCCTTGCAGCAGGCCGGCTTGGATCAAACTCAGCAGCCCCCTGCCCAGGCTGTGGCTCCCCATGGAGCAGGCTTAGCCATTGGTGTCTCAGCAGGGCCTTGGCCCGCTGCTGCGAAGGCTCCGCGTCAGCACGGGGCAGGCCGTAACCTGGGCGTATCTGCTGGGGCCGGGACCCAATCTGCGCATGCACTGCAGCAGCCCACAGGAAGCGCACCGTTGACAGGGTCCTCAGGCTCTGGCAGCGCGCGGTCAGCCTCAGCTGTGGGAGGCACAGCTGGTGGCTCACACCAGGCAGGGTCAGCGATGGGTTCATTCCTGGACAGGCAGGCCCAGGGGCTTGACCCTGCTGCCCGCCAGAAGCTGGACAACATGTTTGCCAGCAGCGAGCAGGCACTGGAGGCGATGCTGCAGAAGGGCAGGAGCAGAAGCCAGCCCCCCAAGCTGCAGGAGCGGGCAGCGGGAGGCTTCAAGCCCCCCGGCCTGAAGTCTGGCAGAGGCCCTAGACTGCAGGGCAGGCCTGCTGCAGGCCGGGGCATGTGCCTGCGCCAGCAAGGCTCTGGGCCTGCTGCATCAGCTGCTGGCATTGTTGAGGCCCCAGTGACAGCGTCAAGCAGGCCACAGGATCAGGCAAACGGGCCAGCAGCTGCTGCTGCATCTGAGGCTGTGTCACTAGCAGCCAGCAGGTTGGAGAGTCAGACGTGCAGGACAAGAAAGTTGCTAGGCTGGGATGCTGTTTCAGGTCAGGAGCAGGCGGCAGAGGTGGCGCACATCCAGCCAGCTGCCGAGGGCCCTGCTGCACAGGAGCATGCAGACAACAATCCTCGACCAGCAGCTCTCAGCAGCGCTGAGGAGCTGCCAGACATCCCGGACACCATGGAGTTGCAGCCTACGCAGGCATATCAGTCTGCGCCCGGCGCTGGCAGCGTGCCTGTCTGGGCAGCGCAGGGGGCAGTTTCTGCCAGCCAGCAACAGCAGCGTAGGGGCAGCCTAGCTGCTGCTGACTTGCCAGATATACCCGACACGCTAGAAGCGGCTTGGGCGCAGGCTGGGAATCACAGTGCAACAAAATCTGTGGCTGAGCTTTCAGACATGCCTGACGCGCTGGAGGCAGGGCACAGGACACAAGCCAGGGCAGACTCTGCCATCGCGGAGGCTGCTGCAGACCCTGGCCTGCCATCAACACAGCAGGTGGCAGGTGCAGCACACCAAGTGGCAGGAGGGGAGCCACCTCTGGCACCCTGTGGTGCTGCTGAGCCTGGGGCACCCAATTGGCAGGCTGAAGCTGCAGTACAGGGGTCTCAGCATGACACAGAGGCCGAGGCACATGCCGCTGCAGCAGCTGAGCCTCTCAGAGATCTTATTCCAGCTGTGGAGGACACGTCTGGGGCTGACAAGCCTGCAGCTGGCCCTGCCAGTCCTCTGCAGCAGGCAAGCATTGGCAACAAGCCTGCTCATCTGGCATATTCGCTGCTTGCTGCTGCTGCCAATAGGGTGCTGGACACCCTGCTGCCCAAGGCTGCTGCAAAACTGCTGCAGGCAGCAGATGCGGGTGCTGCCCCCAGCAGTGAGCATCAGCAGGCCAAGACAGGTGCCTGTGGGGCAGAGGGCGAGGTGGTGGCCGCACATCAGGCAGCAGGCCAGCTTCAGCCCACAGCAGGCAAGTTCGCCTCAGGAGTGCTGCTCCAGACAGAGAGCCAGTTCTTGAATATTGACTCCCAGCACATGGGACCTGCAGTAACTGCTGGGAAGCAGGCAGCAAAGCAGTCTCCAGGGGCCGCAGATGCTGAGGCCCGCAGCCCACAGCTGGGCAATGCGCTGCCGCCAGGCTTGCAGTTTGCATCTGGTAAGCGAATTGTCATTCCAGAGGCTGCCCGGAACAAGGTGCGCCACATGGCTGGAGAGCCTGAACAAGACCAGGCGACAGAAGAGCCAGCTGCTCCCCAGGATTGCAGCTCAGAGCTGCTTGATAAGCTACCACCACCAGGCCTGCAGGCGGGCGCTGGCAGGCACATTGCTCAAATTGCCCTGCAAGGGGTGCGCCCCATGATTCCACGGCCTGCTGCTAGGGCAGCTGCGCTGGGTATCTGCTGTGGGCCACTGGGATTCAAGACTGGAGGCAACAAGCCCCTCCAGATCTCAGCAGCGGCACAGGCGAGGGCTCACAACATGTTTGCAGACCTGGACAAGGAAGGCAGTGCGCCCTCTTTGTCAGCAGCCACTATGCTGGAGCTGGCAGTTGGGGCTCAGTTGCCTAGGCAGAAGCTGGAGGCAGCACAGGAAAGCCCTGGCGGGCAAGCTGGGGCTGGCGGCGCCTCCAGGTCCCAGTCCCCGCCAGCTGTGGCACTGCCTAGGGCAACTGGTGGCAGCGCAACATCTGCTGCGACAGCCCAGGCTGATGGGGGGTCTGCGGCTGGCAGCACAGTGTCTGAGGCAGCACCCCAAGCTGCGGTGATGGCTGCTGCACCTACAGCTAGCCCGAATGCAAGAACGGCCCTCCAGACACCAGCACTCCGTGGTAGGAGTCGCCAGGAGTCCCCCCTGGGGAGACAGATGCTGCAGCCCTCTCATGCTGAGGATGTGGCAACCCCGCTGCCTAGCAGCGGGGTCACCTTGGCGCGCATGACAGGCCGCAGATTCAGATCGCCCAGAGGCAGCGGGGTGAGCCTGGAGTGCAGCCAGTTCCGGTCTGAGCCGCTCAAGCAGCTCCTGAGAGCGCCTTGTTCAATGATGCATGATGCACCACTCAGGACCTCCATGTCTGATGCACGCAGATGGTGCAACCCAATCGTGTACCTCTTCTGGGCTGCAGGTGGCTGCAGTCACCCCGCAGGCTGAGGCTCCAGTGCGCAATGGCCCAGGCACATCCCGCTTTGCACCAGGTGACCACCCCCTGCTTGACTTGCCCATGTTGAAGGTGCAGGAGGCCCTGGACTGGGTGTGCGGAGAGTAAGATGTGCTTAAGCTACATCTTCCACGCGTGCTTTAGTGATCCTTGCTGCTGCAGGCAAGCCCCAGCAGCCAATGCACGACGTCCAGAGCAGCCTATGCAAGCAAATGCTGCAAGAAGCGGCCGCCAAGGCGCCACATGTGGCGGCCCTTGTGGCCCAGTGCCCAAAGAGCATCAGCAGCTCTGCAGCACTTGAGATGTCCCTGCAGGGGGTGCAGGTGAGCTGGGGCTGCTACCATGAGGTTGGCATCACACTCGGCAACGCTTAAAACATCGTGCAAGATGCACCTGCAAAGAGTCAGCTGGGAAGCTCGGTGTACCCAGCCATGAGCACTGCAGACCCGCACTGTCTGCACATGAGCACTGTCCATTTGCATCACATGCAGAACATGAATCAAAATGACCTGGCAACAGCCTATACCATGCAGCCTGCAAGGCTGCTTTGTGTCCTGGGTGCTGCCCACAACCTGCCTCCTCGTCATCAAGCTGGTACAGAGCTTTGTAATCATGAGATTGCACTGCAGGGCCAGCTATCAAATGACACTGCACAACAAGCGCTGCAATCTTGTAACATCCTGGCTTGGTTCCGTTCAAGCCAATTCAAGGCTTGGAACAATTGATGTGGTGCTGCAGGGCCAGCTGCAAGGGGATGCTGCAGTGGCACACCTCCTTGGGCAGCTTCATCGGTGTGGTGCTGAGCCCAGCCTGGCCTCAGAGGCTTGGGTGCGCAATCACCTGCGCTGGGTGCTGTGGAAGCTGGCAGCGTATGAGCAGGCGTGGCAGGATAAGCTGAAGGGGAAGTTGCTGGTTGAGGCTGTTGTGCTCGATGAGCTCAAACTGAGGTAGGACAAGGCTAGATCAGCTCTAGTCCACCTTCAGGCCATCAGGATGGCAGCCTTGGAGGTGCCTTTGGCCAGGCAGGAGCATCAAGTGACAGGCTGCTTGCACTGGAGCAGTTGTAGGCTGACAGCTACCAGGCCTCTGTGAACTATTCACCATGGGGCAGGTGTTACTTGCCCACCCTGGGCCCGCTGCAGGTATCAGAGGGAGGGTAATGAGGGGCACCGCCCTGCGCTCAGGAGGGTGCTGGAGCACGACGCCCCAGCAGGCAGATCCATCGTCCTTTGCGTAAGCGACATTGCGATGCCGTTCCCCGCAGCACAGCAGGGCCGGCAGCCGCTACAGCCTGCCGCCCAGCCTGGAGGGGTTGGACCCCAGTTGGAGCTAACTGATGGCTGGTACTGTGTCTGGGCGGTGCTGGACAAGCCCCTCAGCCAGCTGGTGCGGTCGGGCAAAATTGGTGTGGGTAAGCGCCCCGGCTGGAAACCGCCCTGCAGCCCAGGACTGGCATGACGGTGTGCAGTGCAGCATTGAGGCAGGCCAGCTTGCCAGGGACGTCACCTTGGCCCCTGCACAAGCAATCCTGTCGACTGCTCTTGGGTGGCAGCTGAGCACCCCCTGATGCTCAGCTGCTCTTGCCTTCCCCAGCAATATGAGCTGGGCTGATTGTGGACTGCTGCATGCTTCTTGCAGGCACCAAGATGCGCCTCTGTGGTGCGCAGCTGCAAGGGGAGCAGGCCGACGCATCGACAGCAAGCCGAAGCAGCTTCCTGACCATCTGTTTCAATAACACGCACGGGTCAGTCATGGTGCCTCCTGCACATGTCCTACATTGCATTTGCTATGCTGCTCACGTGCCTGAACATGATGAGGGATAAGCACCTGTGAGCACTCAGTATCAGGTCCTGCTTGTGAGGGAGTGTGAGGGCAACAGCCCCCATGAGTGCTGCTGCACATTTCTTTTTCTGGACTGCTGTTGGGTTGGCTGCAGTGTGCCACCCAGTACGCGCCTGGGCTGGAATGCAGCAAACACTGGCACCTTCACCCCCCTCTGCATCATTGCACCTGAGGGGGGTGAAGTGCCCGCCACAGTGGTGGTGGTGCAGCGGCGCTACCCCACCCAAGTCTGGGGGGAGGTGCCTGGGCTAAGGGGCAAGTGCCGCAGCAGCCGTGCTCATGCAGCTGCCCTGCAGGCACAAGAATCGCGTAGTCTGCAGGTGAGGTCTGAGTTCGGTGCTGTTGGCGTGACTGGGAAACGCTGCGGCAACTCCTTGCAGCCGGCTTGGGGGGAGGGGGGCAAGGCCGGACTGCCCTTGTGGTCTGGGTGTGCCTTGCCAGGATGCAGGCGTGTCACTGGCAGGGGACCTGCCAGTGCATTGCAGCCCACGCTGTGGCATCGTAGAAGCATTCAAGTCTGTACTTTAAGGACTGTACTCCACCAAGGCAAAGGCTTGTCGTCGCGCACATGCACCAAGAGCATATGCATGTTCAATGCTCCTGGCTGCACTCAGACATGCCCAGGAGGCCGCAGCATGCCTGTACAAATGGCTTGATGAGTCCCAAACCATGCTGGGTGCAGGCTCAGGAGGCTGCCCCTGCCTCCAACAAGCATCAACCGTGGGTGCTCTCATGCTGGCTGCAGGCTCAGGAGGCTGCAGCTGCTGCTGCTAAGGAGGAGGAGCACCAGCACTGCAGAGGCATCCTGGCCCAGCAGGGCAGCACAGCCACGACAGCTGAGGCGCGCTATGCCCGCATGCTCCTGGCAGGAGGCGACACAGATGATGCTGAGGAGATGTCTGCCAGCGAGCAGGCTGGACTGGCAGGGTGACACCTGCAGTTGTGCCCTCTGTTATGCAGCTGTGGCATGCCCAAGCTGTCAGGTCACCACACCGCCTGCATTGTGCAAAGTGCAGGCCAGACTTTGTGCAGCTGAAGTACCTGTACCAGACCGCAATGTTTTGGGCGCCTTTCAAGTCCCAGCTGATTGACTGTGTGCATCGCAAGCAAGGTGCTGTGCAGCCATTTTGTCTGCTTCCAGTGTGCATACACGCAGTCATGCCTGGCTCTCCTGAGCATCAGCCTGCGATGTTGTCGAAGTACCTGAACTTTGATGAGCCATGCAGCCATTCTCAAAGTCTTCACACCCATTGCAAGCTGACCCCAACCTGCTGCAGGTTGGTAGCTGACCGTGGACAGCACCTGGTGCAGCAGCAGCAGGTGCTGTTCAATCAGCAGCTGAGGGAGCAGCATGCTCAAATCGAGCAGGCCCGGCCTTTGGTTGCGCTGCTTGTGACTGGGGTTGCACACAAGGTACCTGAGGCATGCTGCTGCACAGTTGACAGACTAGTGTGGTGCCTGACAAGGGGGCCTGCTTTAGGTGTGCAGCTCCACACATGTTAGGGAGCCAGCCCAGGGCCTTGACGGCATCTGCTGGCAGCTGATTTGCATGAGCAGGTCCCTGCTGGTGTTAATGCAATGCAGGGCTCTCATGTTAGGCGTGTCAGTGTCAATGCATGATGTCAGCAGTAGCAACTGCAGCCACCAGCAATGCGTCGCTGCAGGATGCTGGCGGCAGCACCCGGTCTCGGGTGGTGGAAGCCATCATCAAGTGAGTCAGCAGAGATGCTTATGCCCAGCCTGATCCTTTGCCAAAGTTATGAGCAATGCCGTCTTGATCGCCGTGGTGGGGCGAGGAGATGGTCACCTGCTGCAGGGTTTGGGGAGCTGATGATGACTTCAGTGTGAGGGAGGGAGAGGTTTATGCTGTCTCCAGCCTGCAGCCCAAGGCATCACGGGACAGGTACACAAACAGAGGCCTTGCCGACAGTGTGTTGTGGTTTCGGCAGAGAGAGGGCCTTGAGGGCTGAGCGCCGAGTTCTTCGTGCAAAAAGGGGTCCTGTTGGCAGGGCTCTGCAGGCAGGACTCCAAAGCAAAGTTGGGCAATGCACTGCCAGCAACTGCGCTCCCTGAGGGATCTGGGTTGGTGAGCTGGTTCTGTGGACAGGCTGCTACACAATACCAAGCCTGCTGCAGGCAGCTGGAGCTGTGGACGACACGCCAAACCAAGTGGCAGCAGCAGCTTGACGCAGAGGCAGGGCCCCTGCACTGGACTTACAGACCCCGCAAGTGGACAACCATTGAGCAGCTGCGGGGATGGAGGCCAGGGACAGATGTGGACCTCATGGCAGCAGTGGTGCATGCCACACCAGTGCAGCCAGGTGAGACCTGTGTTGTGCAGGTTCCTGGCACGCGGATGGAGCTAGTCAGAGCTTGGCTGCCTGTTGAAAAGCTGCAGACATGTCGATGCAATTTGCTTGTCTTGATGTGCACAGACAGCACGTTCCTGGGCAAGGCTTCTTGCTCACAACTGGATGCACCCTGTAGAATGGTTGAGATCCACTCCTCAACAGCATCCACACTCCTGATGGCCAGAGCAGTGCTGAATTCAGTTTCCGGTGCCTACAGAAGGCCCATTCCAGCACATGCAGTGGCTCTTTGTGGCAGATGAGACGTGCTCCAGCTGCAATTGGCTGCTGGCCGTCAAGATTGGCCGATCAGGTCAGAGTCCTGCTGGCTGACCACAGGCCGACACAGCTCAGCCATGGGCATGCAGTTGCACTGCTGCCTCCTCCGGCCTCCCAGAGCGCCACTGCATCTCTCAGTACAGCAGTCAGTGTGCCAGCAAAACTGAGTGTCGTGCCTTGTGCTGCAGAGGATGCCTGCAATTTTGTGGACTCAGCACAGGCTGGCAGGCTGCTGCTGTGCATGCGCGACATTCACATGCAGGCGCCTGATGAGGCCAACTTCATGCACAGGGCAGACGCAGATGAGCTGAGTGAGCTGACCGTCTTGGATGCCGACGATGCCCAGGGTGATATGCAAGCCCTGGCATCATGGCAGCTGAAGAATAAGAGGCAGCTGTCCTACTTCAAGAGGCATATGGTGCATAAGGCAATGGCTGGCCATGCAGATTGATCAGCGCTGTTCAGCTTGTACTTGTGCCGCAATCCCTGTCCTGACAGGCTTGCTTGTCAATCAGTCAACATCATTTTCTGCCTATCACTCTGACAAAGGAGCAGCCATTGGCGTTGCTGCTGCCACAGCGTGCAGAGAGCCACAAACTGCAATGACCCCCTGCCTCTGAAATGCTTGAAGCTCATTTTGAGCTTTCATGATAGCTGCCTGCATTGAAACCTGCACTGAACAGCACACAGTCACAAAGTTCCTCGTGAGGCCACATGTTGCCATGCCAAATTCACCTGCACAAGCTCTCTTGAACGCTTTCGCTTCCTCATGGCCATGCCAGCTGCTTGCCAGTGTGCAACCAGCACTCCTTGGCTGGCACTCCTGCACATTCAGTACGTCCGGGGATCCATCAGGTGCTTGCTCAGGGTAGGAGTCCCCCAGAAACTTTGTTGAGCTGAAGGCTGGGTGGTGAGCCCTTCAACAAAGCAAGCTGTGACAGGCTGACACATGTTATTGCGTTGGCGCAGATGTTGAGTCTGTCGTCTGAGTCATACCTGTCTTCTGCGCCCGCTATTGGCACAGAAGTGAAGAGAACAATGTCTGGCTCCAGACTTTGGTGCAGTGCCTTCATCACTGCCTTGTGATTCTTGTCTGAGGCCATCGCCAGGACCAGTGCCACAGGTGCATCAGGGAAGTACTGCCTCAGGGTCTGGGCAAATGCTGTGGCTGACTCAGCTGTGTGAGCGCCATCCAGCACAAGATAGCTCGGGGCCCCAGAGGTGGGTGTGTCAACCTTGAGTCTGCAGACCTGTGCACAGCACGGCGCAAATCAGGCCATGAGGCAGACTCTGCCTCAAATCAAATTTGCAGATGCCACACATGATATAAAACCCTACCCTCTTCAGCAAACACCACCTGCTGTGCAGAGCCGCTTCAGCAGCTCTCACAATGATTCATCTCGCATCAGATTACAGGAGGTGGACAGGGTTGAGATCAGCACAAGCATGAGACAGGCAATAACAGACCTCACCTGGAAGCGCCCTGGCATGTAAGCCTGTGAGATGCCCTGCAGCATGCTCTCCTGTGAGATGTTGTCAAAGCCTGTCTGCTGCAGCACAGCTGCTGCTGCCATGGCTGTGGCTGCGTTACCCAGCTGATGCTCTCCCAACAGGCCCACAGACACATCTGCAGCCATGCATGAAGGCGGCTTTGGCCACTGCAACAACGACGGGCGCAAGCGGCAGGGGCGACTGTGGAGCATTGTCTCAGCCTGCGACAGGCTCACTATATGGCCAGCAGCTTGCAGCACCCTGAGCACAGCCCCAGGCACAGCGTGAGGCATGAAATGTGGCGTGCAGGCAATACAGAGCCTGTCTCACGCCAGATGGAGCTGCCTTTCCAAGCCCTCACCAAAGGGAGCTGGAGTAAGGCGCCTGTCAAATGGCTTCTGCCATTGCCCCTTGGCCAGCTGGGCTGCCAGCCCCTGCTGGCTGGCCTGTGGGAGCAGCTGCAGCGCTGCAGAGGCATGAACAGCCTCACAGCCCAGTTCCTCTGCATGCTGCAGCAGCACAGCCTCGGCAGCTGGCTCAGGCTGTGGAGACAGGACCACAGGCCTCCCTGCCTTCATGATGCCTGCCTTGGCACTGGCAATGCTCTCTAGGGAGCCACCTACAGCAGGGACTGGCATGCTTGCGGACAGATGCACCTCTCTTGTGCCTTGTGTGGGATGCATAGGCAAGTCCAAAACAGGAAAGACTGATGTCAGGCAGGGTGAATCAAGAGCCCCAGGTACTGTGGGCCACAGTTGCATCTGCCCGCTCAGCAAGGATGCAGCTGGTTTGCAGCCGTAGCAGCAGGATATTGCCTAGGGCCTTGACATGCTCCCAGCCGATGGGCGTGATGATGCTGAGCTTCAGGGAGTCTGGTGAAAACACATTGGTCGCGTCCCTGACGCCACCGAGACCAGCCTCAATGACACCAACATCCACCTGCAGCAGCCAGCGCGTAATTCGGCGAGCACAGCAAACACCGAGCTACAGCTGCACAGTGCATTGAGTCAGCGCACAGATGCAGCTTAGGCGCCACATATTTTGCACCAAGGCACCGACACACTTGAGCCACTGACTGAGCTGGTGCTGTCAGTTGACAAGTCAAGACAGGCGCTTTTGTGGGGAAACTCACTCAAGCACAAGCAGACCTGCTGGTCTCGGAAGTATGCCATAGCTAGCGCTGTGAGCGCCTCGAAGTGGGTGACACCAGGGACAGAGCTCAGAGCAGCACCATGCTGCTCAGCTGCGCAGTCAAGGTCTGCCTGGCTGATAGGCTGGCAGTTGCATTGAATCCTCTCGGTGATGCTGACGACGTGGGGACTGCATCAGCGCGCGACAAGATGAGCATCACAGCAGCGATTTGCCGAATCAGCAGCAGCGTGCAGCAGGCCACCGTGGGTGCTCCCAGTGCACTATTGAAGCGTGGCTTGCGCAGACTGTGGGCAAGGCCGCCTGGTGAAAGTCCATCACTTAGCAAGCAGATACTTGGCACAGGGTGTGAACAACTGCCTCGCCAAGCTCACCACTCATGT
The DNA here is from genome assembly GCA_963969365.1 of Asterochloris sp. CNOR1. NCBI lineage: Eukaryota > Viridiplantae > Chlorophyta > Trebouxiophyceae > Trebouxiales > Trebouxiaceae > Asterochloris > Asterochloris sp. CNOR1. The sequence goes on along the minus strand of OZ017746.1, from coordinate 2,082,193 downwards.
GTGCAGCCACCTAAGAAAAGCTGATGGCCTCTGCCATGAAACAGGCTGCCTGATTGCGCTCACCTTGTGTATGTGCCCACCTTGTACCCTGACCTATGGAGGATGCTGCTAAGCATGGCCGAAACTGAACCCTTCCCTTTGGTGCCTGCCACATGCACGGCAGGCCAGGCCTGCTGAGGCTTCCCCAGGGCTGCCAGCAGCGCATGCATCTGTCCCTGCAGAGCAGCAACAGCCATCAGCACCACCAATGCAGTCCTGTGCGCTGCAGTCTGAGACATCTGACAGTCACCAAATCAAAGCCAGCTGCAGCATCAGTGCCTGCTCCATCAGGCACCCCCTGTCTTTCATGATCAGTGAGCTGGTTCAGCAGCTGCTCTGCTTTGGTGTGTCGCCCCCTCAGGGACAGGGCAGGGCTGGTCAACCTGCCATAGAGATGCTCTGGAAGTCTGATGCCTGCTAAGGAACGCCAAGCTGGCCCTGAAGGATTGGCAACGCCCTGCAACATGCAGATCGTTGACCTAAAGCGGTTACGCCATGAAAAATTAAGGTTTCGGTGCAGCCAGATTCACCAGAATTGGCCCCATTAGTATGCTTGCAGAAGTGTCACTTTCTAGTATCAACCCATCGTTGAGAGCAGCTCAGCCTTGGCAGCAGATCGCTGGCAGAGTGCAGTCCCCCCTTAGATCAAAGACGCCATTGAGGCCTGTGACTCACGCAGTCAAGAGCATGCTTGGCGTTGTGGGGCCACAATGGAATGCCCTCAGCATCAGCACAGTTGCCTTCCAGGCATTCATGCTCACAGCAGTCATCAATGAGGCAAAAGGGCAGAATACAGGTGAGCTACGCCTGCTATGCTCAGAACCTCACAGAACCTCACAGGGATTGGGGCACTGTAAACGTGCTAGGGGCTGACCACCTGCAGGCTATGGCAAGTTTGCCAAGCCCGAAGTGCCGCAGTGGCCCAGCAGGGTGGGAATGTCCATCGTGTACCTTTTCCCCTCTCTGACATCAGTCCTCGGCCTTCTGTTCCTTATCAGCACAGCTGCGCCAGCAGAGCCAGCAGTGAGCGGTTCTCTACAGCAGTTATGGCAGCTGGCCACCACCCACCGCGGCACCCTCATTGCAGCCATGCTGTCTCTGCACTTCATCAAGCGGGAGCTCGAGGTTAGTCTGTCGCCATGTGTGCATGGGGTCCAATGCAACAGACTCCAGATGGAGCTTTAGATGCTCATCAAGGGGGAGTCTGAGGTTGGCCTGACCTTCTGTGGCCTGCATGCTGCAGTTTGAATGCCTAGATTAGAAACGCAAATGCTGGAAGGCCTGAGCCTTCGACAGTGCTCCTCATCGCTTCAATTTCAGAAACTGTTCTTCAGGATTGGATTGTATAGCACTGCAATGCAAAATATCATAGCACAATGCAAAACATTTGCAATCCATGTACTGCCCAACATCATGATGTCAAACCATGGTTGCTGCAGCAGACGATTATACACAGGCTAGCATGGCGGATTACCAGGACGTCAGCCCAATGCTGCAGGTTCAGTTTGTCCATGTGTACACGGGCGGAACAGAGAAGGCGACAGCAATTGCGATTAGCATGTATTACAGCCTGCACTGCCTAGCGGTGAGGTGCTGCTGCTTGTGGCGCACGCTCCTGCCTCGCGCAGCCCTGGCCCTGGCTTCTGCATGCTGCGGGCGCCTGCACTGAGGGTGAGTAGCTGCTGGTGCAATTGCCTGCTGCAAATTTTAACTGGGCGCATCTCCAAGTGCTGTCTGTTGAGTCGCGCTGCTGCTTATGGTATGGCGCAGCCTGGGGTGCTAAGTAGTCACAGACTTAGCACCCCTCTGAAGCGCCTGCAGATCATGTACTTCAGCAGTGCCATCCCCTCAAGCCAGCTGTCCAGCGGGCTCATCCTTCAGCTGGGCACAGCTCTGTTCCTGGTCGGCACCCTTGGAAATGCATACCATCACTACCTGCTCTCCACCCTGCGGAGCAAGGCTGAGGTTCAGCAGAAGAAGCGCAAGGTGATGGCGCATCAGTTCTGCCTGCACTGCTTCATAGCAGCAAATCCAGCAGCTCCTCATTCACTGCTGCTGCTGCTGCTCGTTTGCGGCTTCATGCTGCAAGCTGTGCCTCCTCAAGGCTTGCCCTGGTGCCCTGCAGGTCCCGCAAGGTGGTCTGTTTGCTCAAGTCACCTGCCCGCATTATCTTTTTGAGGTGTGGCCTGTCCGCCTGATCCATGTGGGAGCTCAGGCGGACACAACACCTAGCCATTGTCTGATGCAGGTGATCACCTGGATTGGAATTGGCCTGGCTTCACAAAGCTTGGTGGGTGTCTTGTCTGCAGCAGACTTTGCCAGCTACCTGGCCGGACGCAGCCTGGCGTCAAGAGCCTGGTCCCTGAAGAACATCCCAGAGTTCCCTAAGCAGCGCAAGGCTATGGTCCCCTTTTTATTTTGAGCGCAATTGTAAAGCCTGCTGCTGGCTGCGACCAGCTGGGGCACATTTGGCAGATGTGGCTGCACTCCTGGCGGCGCCTGGGGGGAGACAGCAGGAGTGCATGCGGCTAATGCAGCTCAGACCAAGCACCTTGCTCAGGAGGCTGGCCAGCATGACTGTGTGGTGCAAGACTGCTGTGAGTGGTGCCAGACTGACCAGTCCTTGTTGTCTGCAGCTACAGGCTCCCCTTGGCTGCTCGGTAGATCAAGGTGGCTGTTGCCACTCACCTTGGCCTTCACGTCCTGTATGCATCGTAACCCCATGGCCTGTCCACACCCTGCTTGTGCAGGGCACCATTGCCAGCCCCATGCTCCAGGGGTGGCGGCCCTTCGGTGCAATTTGATTATTGCGAGACAGATCTCACTCAGGCCAGGTGCGACCTAAGCAAACAGCGCCTGCTCAGGCATCGAGGGAGGCTGCAAGGGGCAGTCAATCATGGCCTGCGCAGTATGCTTGCCTGTGGGATGTCAGGGGCCAACAACGGATTGAGCATAAGCTGGCACTCCCTGTGGGACCATGCAACATCCCCAAAACAGTGCAGCAATCTGCCTTGGGAGTCACTGATTGGCTGTGGGCTTATCTCCTCGTCGGATGCATGTGTGAACCCACCGACGTCGGTGCACTGTTGGTTACAGGACCCATACACAGGCAGAAACTGCTAGGCAGCACAAATACAGCCATCTGGCAGCAGTACGAAGCAGACACAACTTGTGAGAAGCTGCGACATAAGTTTGACAGAAATACAGCAAATACAGGTTGCCCTCAACCGTTCAAGGCAGCTGAAGAGCTGTCAGCCCATAAAACCGGGCGTCACATACATTTGATTGCAGGCATTGTCACCTGACTGTGGAGTGCAGCTGAATCGCTTGGATCTGCGGCAAAGCATCCTCCTTGCGCAATGGGGAAGGGCGGAGAGCTCCACATGCCTTCCAGCCCGATGAGGCGGGGCCCCTCTTCAAAGCCTGGCTTGGTAAGAATCTTTCTGCAGAATGGCCACATACATCATGCCCCCTGCTGAAGGCAGGGTTGCTGATAGGATGATTCTGATGGTCATGGCTGCCTGCAGACTGACAGGGCTCCAACAGAGAAACCTCCTTTCACCATTGGCACGCTGAGGAAGGCGATCCCACCGCACTGTTTTGAGCGCAGTGTGCTGCGCAGCTCAGCTTACCTGGCTGCAGACCTGGTTGCCATGGTCGCCATGTTTGTGGCCAGCACCTTGATCGACCACCCGAGTGTTCCTCGCCTGGTGGCCTATGGCTTGCTTTGGCCCTTGTACTGGTTCTTCCAGGGGGCAGTTGCCACTGGCGTCTGGGTCATTGCACACGAGTGCGGTGAGCTGCTGCATCATGCTGTCAGCGCTGTGTTTGTGCATACTGTTGAGTCACCATGCCTATGCCTCAGTCTGACCGAGGCCAACATCATTGATGCTGCAGGTCACCAGGCCTTCAGCAAGTGGCAAGCAGTAAATGACGGCGTGGGTCTTGTGCTGCACAGCTGCCTGCTGGTCCCTTACTATTCTTGGTGAGCCCTTCTGCTGTTGGAGCACTGGTGGTAGCAAAGGCCCAAGCCACAGATGATGAAATATACACTTGCTGTGACAGAGGCAGACCAGCATTCTGCCACTGCAGGAAGCACTCACATCGGCGTCACCACTCCAACACAGCCAGCCTTGCCAAGGATGAGGTGAGACCTGTGCACAACCTTCCAGAGAGGAACCTAATTTGCGAGCAGTGCGTCATTGAGCTGACAATTTTGGTCACGCCTCAGGCCAGACGAGCCCCTGGCCATCTTTGTCTGTGCTCCATCACCTATGCATCGTGCTGGGTGGCTGTGTGCAATCCCAGCAACACTGCTGATTTGCCCGCCTCTTTGCTCTAGTATCATTGATGCTGCTGGCTGCCTGTGTGCAGGTATTCCTGCCATCTTCCAGGGAGCATGCAGATGACGACTTTTCAGTTGAGCAGTTGGCCCCAGTGCGTTTGGTGAAGATTCTGTTCACCCTCATCATGGGGTGGCCCATGTACCTATTTCTGAACTCCAGCGGGCGGCCCTATCCGCGCTGGGCCAACCACTTTGACCCCTACAGCCCCATCTTCACCAAGCGCGAGCGCACAGAGGTGGGGCTGGGGCCCTGCAAGGGGCTGCTGCCATGCTGCAGAGTGGTTAATCTGCAGGTGTGGGACCGAAGCTGTCAGAGCCTGCATGGCGTGGCATCTGCTGATGCAGGAGTTTCAGATCTGGCATGGCTGCCTGGCATGTTGCATGACAGGGTCTGCCCTTGTGGAGCGTGTGCAGGCAATGCAGATGATGAAGTGGCAGGAGTCCTGAGGCTCGGCTGACAGGCACCTGTACTCGTGCTGTCCATATGCTGCTGTACAAAGTGTAGGCAGCAACAATGTCTGCCCTGGCTGCAGATCGCAATCAGTGATGCTGCGTTGCTGGCAGTGGTCAGCGGCCTGATCAGCCTTGGGCGCAGCATGGGCTGGATGTGGCTGACTAAGACTTACATCATTCCCTACCTCATGGTCAACATGTGGCTGGTCATGATCACCCTCCTTCAAGTGAGAAGCAGCTGCTGTTGGCTAACAGGTGCCTGTTGAAGGCTTGCAAGTAGCTGGGGAAGCAGAGTTCAGGCTGGCACGCAAGTGAGATTTTGCTGCAGCTGCACCAGGCATTGCTTTGCAGTCATGCAGCAGTGTCAGGTGTGCAAGCTAGCTGCTCTGCTGCCACATACCACAGCCATGCCATCCAACATATGGGCAGCCCAGGCATTGCAGTTCACACGCCAATTATGGCAGCTGTGATGCCTGCCTGACCATCGACATCTGTTGTGCTTCTGCAGCTGCATGGCACACACCCAATGCTGTACTGGCCAAAAAGCAGCAGCTTAGACAACTGCCCTGCCTGCCTGCAGCATACCCACCCCAAGCTCCCCCACTACCGAGATGCAGAGTGGGACTGGCTGCGTGGTGCGCTCGCCACCGTCGACCGCGACTATGGCTTTGTTCTAAACCACCTGCACCACCACATCGCCGACACTCATGTGGCACACCACCTCTTCTCTCAGATGCCTCACTATCATGCTCAGGAGGCCACTGAGGCCATCAGGCCTGTTCTGGGCCCCTACTACAACAGGGACCACCGCAATATCTGGGCCGCTCTGTGGCAGGACTACTCTGCCTGCCGCTATGTGGCTCCTGATGAGCCAGGGCAGGGCACCCTCTGGTACCATCAGTGATCACCTCTCATGAGGCTGGCATCAAGCTGGCTGAAAGGGACTTGCTGGGCATACACCTCGTCTTACTAGAGAGTAGCAGAAATCACTGTGTGTGTGTCAGTGCGTCAGTGCAACACCCATTGGTTCTTTCACAGCATAATCCTCATTACTTGATAACTACCAAGTATGCAAATTCTTTCCACACTGCCCATTGCCCTTCTCTCCCTGCACTTTCTGCATTCTTGACTAGCATGAATGTGTCGTAGTGTATGGCTTTGAACTGGTCACTGATGCCTTATGCTTCAGTATGAGAAAGAGCACATCCATTGTCTGTCAATTTCAACTTCAGGACATTGACTGAAAAGCCTTTGGCAGTGAAAGAGAAATTTGGGCCTGGCACCCCAAGTGGCTTTGTGGAGGGAGCAATGTTGAAGGGGTGCTCAAACGAATTTTCAACCTCAGGGTAGCTTGCTGTCAGAGTGGTCGCTTCCCCATCTGGCACAGTTGCATGACCAGCAGGCAACCCAGCAATGCTGATGTCCACATCTTGATCAAATGTTGCAAAATTGATCACCTACAGACACCTTTAGGATTGATGTAGCAGCATACCATGCTTGCAGCAACACAGTGTGCCTGTGGCGACATTGCACAAATGCCAGCAGGCTGCTCACCAGCCCACCCAGCAGCACTGCTAGCGTGTGGGCTTGTGCAAAGGCAAGCTGCTGGCAGTCCAGGCAGATAAGGCAGCAGTGCACATGCACATTGACAGCTAGCTGTTCAACAGCAGCACCAGCAGCACTGCGGGCTCATGGGGCCAAGGCACACCCACCTTGATGGCAATTTGCTTGCAGGCTGAGTCCAGGCAGGTGGTAGAGGCTGCCGTAAAAACGCTGTGGATGTCCCCAAAGGTGATCTTCAAGTTGCTGGAAGCATAAGCAATGCCCATGTTCTCTGCAAACATCTGCTGCACATAGTAGCTGGGGATGCCATAGGCCTTCCTGGTATTGAAGACAATGGCATCAGGGCCCCAGGCTCGGTTGTGGGTGTTGACCAAGAGAGGGGCGTAGCTGGCCATGCGCACGGTGGGGGAGTTGCGCTCCAGGCCGGTCATGAAGGCCGCCTCAGCGACTGCAGCCTGCAGAGTGGGAGAAATGGTGCTCAAAAAATTGTGCAGTTCGTCTGACATCCTGAGGTTACTGCACTGCAGCAGGCAGGGTGTACAGCAAAAGGTGCCATGTTGAAAGCAGCATTGGTACAACCCTGAGCTTGCTGCATTGCATCTGGCTGCATCTAGAAGGTAGACTCCAATGACGCCGCCCTCCTCAGCTGCTTGCATGGCGGCCTGATGCACCGGCATTCAAACCAAAAATCAGGCAGTACGAAGCATGCTTGTCAGAGACGCTGTTGGGGCGCAGCACCTGTTTAACTTGCTGCTGAGGATGCACCAGTCACCTTGAGGTTGCCGAAGCCTGCATCGTGGGTCACCGCATACTCGGAGGCAAACACGCCGGGGTGAGCATTGTCAAACTCGTGCTGCCTGCAGGGTCAAGGAACAAGGGACCATGCTTCCAGGAGCGACTTGTACCAGCGCAGTGCCAGCCAGCCATCTTGCTCCTGCTGCAGGACCATGAGCTGGGGACGGCAGACAGGCAGGCAGGCACAGGTGCAACAGTCTTAGCATGCGCCCACCCCTGTCAAATCATTGCAGTAGCAGACTGACTCATAGACGCTATTGACAGACACCAGATCTGCATTGCAGCAAGGACCCGTTTCAGCCTGCCAGTGTGCCTCCTGCCTCTGCCAAGGCCCGGCTCACTTGTTGAACAGATCTTGAGCGCTGGTGTAGATGTGCCAGTCCCACAGGTCCTGGGGCGCCTGACCCGTCAAGTCGCAGTCGGCGATCAGCTGGATCTTGGGGTAGCGCTCCCTGATGGCGGCAAAGAAGGTGTGGTAGTTTTCCAGGTACTGCCACATCCCGCAGTCCTGCGCAGGGTCAGGCAGATCTGGTCGTGTGCCACTGCCTGAGCAGCAGAGTGCGTGCATGTTGGCACTTCAAGGCAGCGGCACACATGCACCGCTCACAGCAGACAAACAACAGCTCAGACTTCAGGCCTGCAGATGGCCGCTTACAGCTTCAGCAGAATGCCCTTGACCGTGGCACCCAAGCATGGCGTCATGTGTGTGCCCCTGCCAGCACTACACACTGCCTGAAGGCCACAGCCCTTGAGGCCCTGGAGAAACATGTCATACATGCGCCCGTCACGTTATGTCCATGCACATAGTGTCAGTCAACAGCCTGTGCCGGTACCCCAGGAACCCAAGACCTAAATTTTTCTTAGTGGCTCTGAATTTGAACCAGTCTGGCAGCCCACCTCATTGCCAATGGCCATGAAGTTGAGCTCCCAGGGCTCAGGATGCCCCATGGCAGCCCGCATGCCGCCCCAGGTGCTGTCTGGTGAGCCTGCAGCACGCAACCACCATTCTGAAGTGCCTATCGACAAGATTGCAGCAGTCAGCAGTGTTTACACCCAGCAGCTGGGTCCAGCAGCCTGGTTTGCAACAACAGGCTGGCGTCAGTTCATGAGGAGGCAACGTCAAAGTCATGCACTAGGCAGTGCTGACTCCCCAGCCAGACGCTATGGCGAGGCGCATTGAGACAGGTACCTGCTGGTCTGCGCACTTGCCAACAGGCATCCTCCACAGCACCGCACCTGTCACAAACTCAATGCTCTGCAACACATCCTCCACGAAGGGGTGCAGCTTGTCATTGGGGATGTACTCTGTGTGAGAGTTGCCGGAGTTGAACACCCAGACGGGCTCTGCCTTGAGCTCCTCAGCTAACAGCATGTACTCAAAGATGCCCAGGCCTGCAGTGCAGGTAAGGATGCAGCATAAGCAGGCACAGCTGCAGGCAGGCACTTGTTGCCAGGCAGAGCCACAGGTCCCGCTGCACTTTGTGCGTCAGGGGCCTGCATGCAGGGGGCAGGGCAGGCTCCCCTCCACAGTGAGACAAACATGCAACCAGAGGTGCCTGGCGTGCCTGGCCAGCATGAAGGCCTGCCAAGCACCTCATTGCCAGGGCAGACATGCAGGGGGCAGCATTTCAAACAGGTCCAACCGGGCGCCTACAGCTGCTGCACACAGCTGGAGCATAGCAGTGCGTTTCGAGTGCCGGCAGACACAGCCTGGTTGTCAATGCTTGACAGCTCACAGGCAGTGGCTGACAATTGTGCTGTTCTGTGAGCAGCGGCTGCCTCAGGCAGAGGGGTGGGGCCCTGCACAGCTGAGGACTTGCCGTCAGTGCTCCAGTAACCCCAGATGGCGTTGAGGTGGCCAGGGCGTCGGCTGACCTCCCCCAGCGTCTCCTTCCACCTGAATGCGTTGGCCAGGTGGTCGCCTCCCTCCACATAGCACCCGCCCGGCATGCGCAGGAACCTGCAGGGGCAGGTGTCAGCAGGTTGCATGGTCGCGGGGCAGTGCTGCCACGCTGAAGCACGGTGGCAGTGCACAGCAGCCGCTGCAGGCAGCTGATGACTCTGCTGCAGATAAGTGCACATGCGTGCATTGTCTCTCCAGGCCACATGCCAATGCAATTGGCACGTTCCCCAGTCAAACACCCCGTTCCAGCCACACAATGTGGCAGCACCCAGCCCCTAGTTCAAGTATATGTCACTGCTGCCCCCACCTGGGCTTCAGGTCCCTCAGCATCTGCAGCAAGTCCGCCCGGAAAGGGAAGGGGTTCTGCATATTCCCCTGCGCCTGCACATTGGCTACTGGCAGTAGGGACACAAACTCCAGAGCCACGTCAGCCCCGCCCTGGGCCTCTATGGCCAGCTGAGCATCCCCTGAGGTCTCGGTGGTGAGGGTGGCTGACAGTTGCTGCCAGGTGGTGGAGATGTTGGTGAAGGTGGTGCTCACGTACTTGACGTGGCCGTCCTTTGATTGCAAGCTGACAGCAACGGTGGTGGGCGCCTGTAGGGCAGCAGAATTCCCACTTGAAAGCGGGTACTGGCCAGCGTCTGCTGGGTCGGACATGAGCTGTGCCCAGGCGGCCCTCCTGGGACTGTTAACAGGCTGACTGCTGGCCAAATGGGATTTGGTCAATAGGATTGCAGCACTGACTGTGGCAGGAATCAGCAGCGCCCCAGCACCGCCCGCAGCAGGGAGCAGCTGTGCATGTGTCTGCCAGCAGATGCCATGTCATCTGGTGCCGCATTGGGCTGACCTCGGCGGCCATGTCTGACACCTTCAGCTGCTTGATGCGCATGCTGAGAACAAATGTGCTTCCAGAGTCCACAGGGATGCCCCAGTAACCACTGTTGACCACGCCCACACCGGCGTTTGTGCCATTGGAGCTGACTGCCAGAGAGAGCTTTCTGTGAGCTGTGCTGTTCACCAACCCTGGGTCACGCATGATGCTGAGCTGGGTGCTGGGGGTCAGGGGTGTCCATGCGACTTCTTCTGTGAACTGATCAGCTAGCCTGCACAGCATGGCAGACGTTTTATATGGCTGTGCAGCCCTGCACCCTGACCCTCAAAGTAATGCATGAAGGCTGCCACCGCTGGACCGCTGCAGGAGAACAGGCCCCAGGGCAGCATGGCATGAGTCAGGCTGCACAGGTCACGACCTTGCCTGCTGCTGAGGCAGGCAGGCAGCGGTGGGCTCTAGTGTGGCAAGGACTGTGCTGGCCACCCTGTAAGTGTGCTGCCCCTGCCCTGTGCTAGAGGCGCTCACCCATGTGAGCCTGTGCTGCTGCCAGGGAGCTGTTGCTGCTGCAGCCACCAGGCACGGCTGCCATGGCTAGCATTGCGCTCAAGGTATGCCTGCTTGGACGCTGACATGCGAGTCTGGAGTGCAGCCCTGCCCGCAGCCAAACGCTCTTCTGTGATGAGCCACCTATCAGCATGGTTGCTGAGGGCGCCACTCTGAAGGGCCATAGCATCAAAGGCACGGTCCTGGACCAGCTCTGCATAGAGCCCGCCGTCGCCAGCATGGCTGATTTCTGCAGCATCATCAAAGATTGAAAGGCAATTACGAAGCAGTAAGACTCTGACAGGCACATTACCTTCAAAGAAGATGCCATACAGCTCTGGAGAGATGTCATGGCGTTGTGCGAGATCGATGTCGAGCTGCACTGTCTGAAGGCCGGACCCCTGCCCATGGATTCTGGTCAGCAACGGGCAGCTGAAGGCAAGAGCTAGCAAAGTGGCAGACCTCATCGCACAAGATCAGAGGTTTATGAAAGGTTCACTGAATAATTGTGTCCTGCAGATGACACCAGCTGATCTCATGAGGGACAGGGAGTCTCGATCTGCATTTCTCGAAACGAAGCCCTTGCTAGGTTGACTATAGTGTTCTATACTATAGTCAACAGGCTCAGTCAACCTCAGTGAGCATGCACCGCAGGCGCCTGGCGATCAAGCTGTGACCAGAGGCAGCTCTGCGAAGCTGAGTGCTGTGCATTCACTCCTGAAAACGGCATGGAGGTGGATCAGGAGAACGTGAAACCTGCCACGAAAAAGGTGTTTCTGGATTGGCAGCAGCATGATCCTGCAATCCAGGCCGTCGCATGAGCATTCCCTGGGCAGGATACTTGCCACATGCCGCCAAAGCATCTCAACACCTGCAGGCTGGCAGCAAGAAGGCTGTGCTGCAGCCTAGTAGCTCAGTAAACACCTCAGAGCGTGCCATTGAGGAGATTTACCAGAAGAAGTCTCAGCTTGAGCACATCCTCCTGCGGCCTGACACCTACATTGGCAGGTGAGGAGATGCCTCAGGAATGCAGCAGGTCTGACTCAACACTGCAGCTGTTTAGTGGTGCACTCAAAGCCTCTCTTGTTGCTGTGCAGCACTGAGAAGAAGGATGACAAGCTGTGGGTCCACGATGGCAGCCACATGGTGCTGCGGGACATCAGCTTCACCCCCGGCCTTTACAAGATCTTCGATGAGATCCTGGTCAATGCAGCAGACAACAAAGTGCGGGATCCTTCTATGGATATGCTGAAGGTGGACATTGACGTGGTGAGCACAGTGATGCGCCCGAGACTGGCGGCCGCATGTTGCAGGGCTTCCAGATGTCCTGCGCAGTGGAGCTGTCTGCAGCACATCTCCTCTCCCTGTCTTGGTGGGCGCAGGGAGGCAGCGGCATCCAGCAGCTCCCTCCACCAGCAGAGCAGCCTTTGGCACCAGCTTCGCGCATTGTGTGCCCAAGTTTTCCAGCTGTGCCTGCTTGAGGCTGGCAGGCAGCGTCAGACGTAAGGTCTCAGCACTTGCAGACCTGCAGCAGGCCAGCTCCAGCACAGCAAGTTGGCTGGCCACAACAAATCTCTGCCCCTAGGCGTTGTGGTGTCCAGCCTGACCTCATCTCTTGGATGCACTGCTTCTGCTGGAAGCACTGCTTCTGCTGTAGGCTACAGACACTATCAGCGTGTGGAACAATGGTGATGGAGTGCCAGTGGAGATGCACAAGGAGGAGAAGGTGTACGTGCCTGAGCTCATCTTCGGGCACCTGCTGACCAGCTCCAACTACAACGATGCAGAGGAGAAGGTGAGGGAGGCCTTGCGCTACCTTGCTGACTCCTGATGCTGCACACGTCACAGCCAGAAGTCCTTTCTGATGCACCTGGGTCGCACAGTTTGCTGAATGGGCAAAGCAAGTTGGGAGTATATGCAGCCTTTGGCTCTGCCTGGTGCTGCACATTCCGGTCTGACAGTTGGGCAGGCCTGTGCTGAGCACAGCATGCGGCTGGGCCATGAGCCCCTACTTTCAGCTGACAATGTGTACCTCTGCCGCAGGTCACAGGTGGAAGGAATGGCTATGGTGCCAAGCTGGCTAACATCTTCTCTGTGGAGTTTGTGATTGAGACGGCCGACGGGAAGCGCGGCCGCAAGTACAAGCAGGTATGCTTCAATGCTACAGTACACTCTTGCTAGGTGCAATCTCATTGCTGCCTGGGCAGTGCACAACACTTGTCATACTCTCCTTGCTGCGCTAGCAGCACACAGACCTGTGCGGCCGTCAAACACCTCAATGTGGCCACAAGAGAGTGCTTGCATCTGTTGGTGCAGGTGTTCACAGACAATATGAGCCAGAAGGGGGAGCCCAAGATCGGGGCGTGCAAAGCCTCAGAGAACTGGACCTGCGTGACCTTCAAGCCAGACTTGGCCAAATTCAGCATGTCTAAGCTGGAGGAGGACACCATTGCGCTCATGCGCAAGCGTGTGTATGACATGGCAGGCCTCCTGGGGCGCACAGTGAAGGTGGGGTGGCAGAGTTGCATTGCGTGATCACTCAGTGCACAGGCCTCGAGGGCTGCACAATCGGTGTTGATTGGCAGACATATGTTGCACTGTCACAACATGCGCCTCAAACTGTCTGTCAGCAGCTCCTTACTTGATGACTGCAGCCGTGGCCTTTTCCAGCCTGCACTGCAGCCATCAGAGACTGCATGTCAATCTCTGCGCAGGAGCCATAGCTGCCTGATTGCCTCGACCCACCAGTGTGAGCAACGGAGGCCCGTAGTGAAGCTCAGCTCCTGTGCAGGTCATCCTGAATGGTACACGTGTGCCAGTCAAAACCTTCCAGGAGTATGTGGACCTGTACCTGGGTCAGGCACCACCCAAGGGCACAGGTGCCCCTCGCGTGTACGAGAAGCTGCACGAGCGGTGGGAGGTGTGCGTCAGCGTGGCAGACCAGGGGCAGTTCCAGCAGGTGTGTTTGCAGAGTCCAGCTGCTGCTTGATGCTGCAGTCTCCCTCAAATTGCTGCACACAGGAGGCAGATGCACTTGATTTTGCGCCTTTGCATTTCTGTCACAGGCTGCAGCAGTGTTGCCTCACACAAGTCTGCGTTGCTGCCTTCAGCGGCGCTGATGAGTGTGCCCCACTGCAGGTCAGCTTTGCAAACTCGATCTGCACAACCAAGGGCGGCACGCATGTGGACCTCATCACCAACCAGATCTGCAAGTGAGTGTGGCTTGCTGCTCAGCAGCTCGCAATCATGTGCCCTTCAGGTCAAAGCAGCACCCTGCGCGGCGCTGCTCAAGCTCACCTTCAATTTTTCTGCATTGCAGGACGCTGGCAGACAGCTTGACAAAGAAGAACAAGAAGGACAAAATTGAAGTTAAGCCATTCATGGTCAAGAACTACCTCTGGGTGTTTGTCAACTCCCAGATCATCAACCCTGCCTTTGACTCTCAGGTGAGCACCTGCTGCTGGGACCCGCAGGTTGGGCAACAAGCATTGCTGCTGGTGGGTGTGTGAGGGCATGATGGCAGTCTGGCTCAGTACATCAGCTTACATATGCAATGACAATCGCGAGGGCTTGCTTACTGATGCAGACCAAAGAGACGCTGACGCTCAGGGCCACAGCCTTTGGTTCGAAGCCTGCGATCCCTGAGGCTTTCCTCAAGAAGGTTGAGAAGCAGGTGTGCACACTGCATGGGCCTACTCCTCACGATCACAGAGCCCAGGGCCACCGCTGCCTGCATCTATGTTGCTAGCCTGGCTTGCCCCAGAAGACAGCTGCCTCACCAGCAATTGACTCAGGTGGATGCCTGGCCAGGACCATCGCTGGCGGCTGCATGCAATCAGCAGTGAAAATATTTTGCTGATAGAAATCTGAGTGGTTGCCAGCTCATGGTCACAGTGTCCTCCCTTGCCGCCAGCCCCAAACATTCCTTGCTGATCTTCTTCCTTCGTGAGCTGGGAGTCTGACCAGTTTGCAGGTTTTGCAGTGAAAAGGGCATCTCTGCAGATGGCAGGCTGGCCTCTTTTTGAGTGTGCCTCAATATCACCTGCAGGTACAGGACCAGATTCTGGAGTATGCTTCGCTGAAGCAGAATAAGGATCTCAAGAAGGGTGACGGAGCCAAGAGAGGCAGGGTGACAGGTGCCGCCTCTTTCACTGAACTGCATCATGCCTGCCTGTCTGTAGCCCTGGGACCCCATCTTAGTCCTCTGTTGCATCTTCATCATGTGGTAAGGCAACGCAGCTTCCTCCCTTGAGCCAGAGGAGAACAAATATCTTGTCACAGTCAGAGTGAAGCGGCTCCAGAGTGTGTTGCGCTCCAGCTCCTGCTGTATGTTTGAGGTTCGGCTGTGATGCTGCAGGCATACCCAAGCTGGCTGATGCCAACAATGCTGGGGGGAGGAACTCTGATCAGTGCACCTTAATCCTCACTGAGGGAGACTCAGCCGCAACGCTGGCCATTGCTGGTCTCAGCGTGGTGGGCAGGGACAACTTTGGTGTCTTCCCGCTCAGGTGAGAGTCAAACCCAGCTGCGAGCTGCCTCAGACAGAAGACAGTGCTTGTCAGTTTGCCCTGAGGGTGGAGGGGCATCTGGGCGGGCCCAGGGCTGTAGAACGCATGGCCAGAACATTGCTGAGTGACATACTGGGGAGATTTCTGGCCACGACTAGCACATAGAGGGTGGCAAGTTGGCAGCATTGATGCCAAAATACAGGTGTGTGTCTGCAGGGGAAAGCTGCTGAATGTGCGGGATGCCAGTGCGGTGCAGATCAGTGGCAATGCTGAGATCCAAGCCATCAAGCAGATCATGGGGCTGCAGCACAACAAGGTGAGAGCTTCAGAGCCGCGACACCGCTTGCACCTGTAGGTGAAGCCGCCACCACATGACCAACGTGCTGCTAGATCCTGCTTGCTTACCAGCTGCAAAGCGTGCTGCCTTCAATTGCTCATGGCCCCTGCAGCAATACACTGACGTGAAGCAGCTGCGGTACGGCCACCTGATGATCATGACTGACCAGGACCATGATGGCTCCCACATCAAGGGGCTCATCATGAACTACTTCCATACCTTCTATCCCTCCCTGCTCAGGGTACCAGGCTTCCTGATCGAGTTCATTACGCCTGTCATCAAGGTAAGCTATAATGCTGCTCAGCCATTGCAATAGCGCCTGCCCCTGGGGCCGAGTCAGCCCTGCATCCGTCAGCAGCTGCACAGTCTGTCTGTCATGCAGCTGCACAGCAAAAGGGCAGGCAGGTCACTGCCTCAGCAAAGCACATGGCCTCCAGCCTGCTGAGGTACTGCAACATGAGACTGAGTCCCCTTCATGCATGCTTGTTTGTATGCCCCACCTAGGAGCCGTGTGCAGCTTTTGCCCTTGTGTCTCTTGCTGACTTCCAGGAGTGCCGGCTGCAGGCCAAGAAAGGGCGTCAGGTGCTGGCTTTCTACACGATGCCAGAGTATGAGGCCTGGTGCGAGCGCACCAACACGCAGGGGTGGGCAATCAAGTATTACAAGGGTTTAGGTACATCTGACGCCAAGGAGGCAAAGGAATACTTTGCCGACATTGACGACCACAGAAAGACCTTTGTGTGGAATGGTGAGGGGCCCGCCCTTGCTTATGTCACACCTGAGGCAGGGGCCTATGAGGCAGTGGCTGTCCTGGTTGCTCCTCAGCAGATGTGTCAGCAGCTCTGGCAGATACTGCTGACATGACCTTGAGGAGCTTGCAGAGCCAGTGGAGGCTGCTGACCGCTGTGGGTGCTGCCATTGGCATGGTAGGATGCCTCTCTCCATGCAGCTGCATGCTGCAGAAGGTCTGCTTTCAGCTGCCCTGCCTAGAAAGAATGTGTGCCATGCATTGCTTCCAGCTACCCTGTCTGCGTCCAGGAGACCAGCACTCATGCTGCAACCCTCTGAAGGTAGATCATGTGCACAAGTCGCCCACCCAAGCCAGCACCGCCTGCCTGCAGGGGATCAGGATGGCACAGCACTGGAGATGGCTTTCTCCAAGAAGAAGATCGAGGAGCGCAAGGCATGGCTGCGCGCCTATGAGCCAGGCACCTTCCTGGACCACACAGCGGAGGAGATTACCTATCATGACTTTGTCAACAAGGTGTTTGCCCTCAGTCACACCTGTCTGCTGGCTGCCATCAAACCCTGGCGCCAGCCCTGTAAGCAAGAGTCATGGCACCTGCCTCAGACATGCAACGAAAGGCGCCATGTGCTGGAATGCATCTGGCGAATGTAGTTGTAGCACGCTGCCTAGGCGCTGCACTGCTGTTGGTAAGCAGAGCTTCTGGGCCAGCATGAAGCAGAGGCCTGCAGGAGCGGTTTGCTCTCTCATGCATGATCATCTTCACTTTGTACCAGCCCAACATGAGCCCCAACAGCTTGTGCCAATGGAGCCGCACGCCTGCAGGAGCTGATCCTTTTCTCTCGTGCTGATCTGCTGCGCTCCATTCCCTCCATGGTGGACGGCCTCAAGCCAGGGCAGCGCAAGATTCTGTATGGGTGTTTCAAGCGAAACCTGGTCAAGGAGATCAAGGCAAGAGGCTGCTGCTGTAGAGACGCTTTTTCTTGTGTGCTGAGCCTCGACCTGCACTTGTGTTTGGTGGTGCGTTGCCTCCCCTGGGTGTGGCCCAGCCTGCACCTCTGAACAACTGTTGTTCGTGCGTAAAAGTTTCACTCTCAAGATGAAGCATGTGCTGTTTGTGGTGTGCAGGTCAGCCAGCTTGCTGGCTATGTGTCTGAGCACTCAGCCTACCACCATGGAGAGACCAGTCTGGCAGGGACTATTGTTGGCATGGCGCAGAACTTTGTGGGCAGCAATAACATCAACCTGCTGCACCCAGCAGGCAAGCAAGATGTCACCCAGGCATGCAAAAGCAGCGCCTCCTGCTTAGTTGAGCCACAGGCAGCACAGACCAAGATTAACATGAAGCACGGGGCATCTGCCAGAGCAACTTGCACAAGATTTGCATGTGGAGACTGCTTCTGCCAGAGCCTGGGCCCTGCCAGCTTGCTTGAGCCTGCAGGGGTCTCTGTGAGATCTCCATTCATATGCACCAGCCCGTTCAGCAGGCACTGAGCTTGCACTCCTTGCTTTGCTGCAGGGCAGTTTGGCACCAGGCTGCAGGGTGGCAAGGACAGTGCCAGCCCCAGGTATATCTTCACTTCCTTGGCTAAATTGACACGCCACCTATTCAATGGTGTGGACGACAGGCTGCTGACCTATCTCAACGAGGAGGGCGATAGCATTGAGCCAGAGTGGTGCGCATGCAGCATTTGCTGCCTGCTCATCTGCAGCTGCGCCATGGCGCTGCTGACTGCTGCATCCTGCATGAGCCCTTGTTTGTAGGCCAATTGCTGCGTGGCAGCCGCAGGGGATCGGTTGGCACGTCTGCAAGGCTGTGCAGACACCTTTGCTGCTGTGGCTGACACTGGGTCAGCTGGTCAGCAGAAGCTGGCATCTGGCCAGCCGGCCTAAGACCAACCTGACCTGTGTGCTTGTTCTGCTGATATAACTCACTGAAGCCTGAGACGCTGGCAGGTACATGCCCATCCTGCCTATGGTGCTGGTGAATGGGGCAGAGGGCATTGGCACTGGCTGGAGCACCTCTATCCCCAACTACAATCCCAAGGACATCGTCAGGAATATCAAGCACCTCCTGGCAGGCGAAGAAATGGAGGAAATGTCCCCCTGGTACAGAGGCTTCCGTGGCACCATCATGGAGGTGCCCTCCAAGACAGCGGGCAAGAGCTACGCAGTGTATGGCAGCGTGTCCCAGGTGGGTGCTGCAGAGCAGAGAATGTCCGTCACTGGACATGGCTGTCTGAAGGACCTGCAGCTGAACAGTTCTCTCAGCCTGGCTGGGTGCAGCACATGAAGGTCCCAAGCAGCCTGAGGCCCGGCCTCAGACAAGCTCTTGAGCAGCATTGACTTTTGTGAAGCAGCTTGTGAGTCACTTGACAGATACCCACCCTGCTGTGGTGTTAGCCAGCCTTTTGGTCAGCGCAATAGCAGGTGGTTGTGGGGAGAAGTCAGTCCACAGCCGTAGCCAGACCAGAATCTCAGCCAGTGCAACAACAGCTGCTCCAATTCTGCATGCTGGCTTGCCCTCTTTGCTCAGCAGCCATCCTGACATGAATGGTGCAGCGTGATGCAACAACTCTGGACATCACAGAGCTGCCCATCCGCAAGTGGACTCAGGATTATAAGGAGATGCTGGAGGGGCTGGTCAAGCCTGAGGACAGGACCGCTCCAGCTCTCATTGAGGTGAGGTGGATTGCAATGGCTGGTCATGGCCCCCCAAAGATCCAGCTGTTGGTGCTTCCCCAGCAGCTGGTAAGAGGTCTGTCACAAGGTCTCAGCAATGCAGACAAGCCGCACAAAGGTGAGGTGGCTGCCTGAACTGTTGCTGGCATTCTGGTCTGGTGCCCCAGGGGGCAGTGTCATGCATAGATTGATGTGGTGACCTGTGCCTGCAGGAGTATAAGGAGTACCACACCGACACTGATGTGCACTTTCAGCTCATGTTCAGTGGTGCCAGGATTGCTGAGGTCATGCAGGCTGGACCGCATGCCAAGCTAAAGCTCATGACCAAGACTTCGATTGGTGAGCAGCAGGGTGCACACATGTCCCACAGCGCTCCTTGACAAGCAGCGCAGCTGTTGGGCAGGCCTTGATGAGCTTCAGCACTCCTGTAAACTTGAGCTGGTCCACATGAAAGCCTGCTGGCAGCGCCATCAGGCAATGCGCTGCAGCATGCTGCAATCAGACAGCCTGATGGCATGGCATGCAGGGCTCACGATGCAGCATATTGCAGAAAAGGGCTGACTCACCTGGCAGCATGTGCCGCTGCCTGCAGGGAACATGATGCTCTTTGACAAGGACGGCGTGATCAAGCGCTATGAGTCACCGCAGGCCATTCTGGCGGAGTTCTTTGAGCTGCGCCTGGAGTACTACCATCGGCGTCATGTGTTCCTGCTCAAGGTGGGGCAGCACAGAGATTGTCAATAGTCCACCTGCTTCGGCCAGCTGCCCTGGTCTTCCAGGGCGCTGTGTGCAGTAGCAGGCCTTCCATCTGGTGTTGCCAGCTGTCACCAGCAGTTGCTGGGCTGCTGGCTGCGGTTGCATACAGCGATGGCCGTGCAGTCAGGCTGCGCTCATCAGGCTGGCCATAAAGGATGTGCAGGCAGTTCCAGCTCTCTTGCTGCTGCAGGCGGCCAAGTATGAGCAGATGCGGTGCAACAACAAGGTGCGCTTCATCCTGGCCGTAGTGGCTGGCAAGCTCGTCATCAGCAACCGCAAGCGGGCAGACATCAACAGTGAGCTGGAGAAACAGGGCTACGACAAGATGCCCAGCAGGGTCAAGAAGGTGTGCCATGGCGGGGTTGAGTGCGCTGCGTGATCATAGGCGAACGTCACCTGAGCCAAATTGCACCTGGAGGCCTCCCAGGCAAGGCAGCCAACTGCTTGGCAGTCAGCCCGCAATGGGCTCCACAGCTCGTTGCTGCTGTGAAAGGGGCTTAAACTACCCTGCGAGCCACAGAGCAGGCCAGCTATATGTGCTGCAGTATTTGACTGGGCCTCCAGCTGCTGACACAGAGGATGCTGAGGGAGAGTCAAAGGACGTCAGTTATGACTACCTACTCAACATGGCCATCTACAGCCTGACCATGGAGAAGGTGAGTGCTTGACAATGTGCACATTGTCATTGGAGCTTGGCCCCTGCTGCTTGTGAGGGGGCCGCTGAACTGCCACTCCAACTGCAGGCCTTGATTGCAGGCTGTGCATTGAATCAGCAAGCCTCCTGCCAACCCTTGAAGCGTGTCAGGACGCAGCAGCTGACCTCGTTCAATTGCACCTTCACTTTGACATTCTGTCACAGGGCGCCAGACAAGCCACTGGTACTTTGGTGCAGGTGGCCTCTCTTCAGGAGGAGGCTGACAAGCAGCAGGCAGAGGTGCAGCGCCTGCAGCAAACCACTGCTGAGGAGCTGTACATGGTGGACCTGGACGCTTTTGTGGTGGCATACCACGAGTGGGAGGCTGCTGAGGCCACCAGCGCGGGTGGGCATAATATGTGAACCGCAGACTGGCTTCTTTGTATCAGCAAGAACTGGGCAACAGGCATGGTGTCCAATCGCCCCATGTGGCATGCAGTGGATTGTATTGAGGTTGCGTTGCATGCAGGCACTTGTGTCAGCCTGGCTTCAGCCATGCTGCAGGCTGCAGCCAGCAGCCAGCCTCCAAGCCAGCGCAGTCCCTCGCACAGCACTCGCAACCAGCAAGACACTGTGTGACTGCCCTGCAGCGCTGTTGGCGGAGCAGCAAAGGAGAGCTCTGGCCAACAAGGGCAAGAAGGGCAAGGGTGCCAAGGTCAGCACGACACATACATGCAGCTGTGCTCAGCGAGCTTGCATCCATGAGCAGTGCAGGGCAGCCAATGTTCCTCAGTGCTTGGAGGTCTCATCCTGCTGATGGGCACCTGCTGCTTTGCGACAGCCGCAAAGCTGGCCTGTTGCTGTCTCAATGGCAGCACTGCTGCCACTGCAGGCTGCCAAGGCAAAGACTAAGAAGTACATGGAGTCAGATGGTGACGACTATGATCTCTCAGAGGGCAGCGATGACGACTTTGCGGCCAAGCACAAGGTGTGCCTACCATATGAGGTTCCCTGGTGCTGCGGATCAAGCGTTGTGAGATGTCTCAACACCCTGGCTGCAAGCAGACCAGCTGCTTGATGTCTTCCGCATAGATGCATGCCGGCAACATTGCATCAAGGGCCAGCTGATGTCATCAAAGCTGGCTAGTAGCCGGCTTGTATGACGGCGCTCTGTGGACCTGCAGAAGAAGGCAGTGGCCAAGAAGGCAGCCATTTCTGAAGCCGTCACCTCCATTCCGGTGCCAAGCGGAGACTTCATCCCTCCTCCACCCCCTGCAACGTGAGTTATGACCTCTGCTGCATGGCGCATCCCTCACAATCACAGCCATATTCAGCCGACATCTGTAGCAGCTCTGCATTTCTGAGGACCTTGTCCAGCTGCCCATGTGGTGGTGAGCATGCCTGCAACATGTTTCGTGCTAGCAGCTGCTGAGGCACAGTGGCAAACCCCAACTGCAGTGGCAATAGACAGGTGTGCCGACACCTCACTGTCTGGCCTCTGCTGCACAGGGTAAAGGACCCTGTCAGGCGCAGGAAGGCGGTCAAGGCAGACCCAGATTCCATGGAGGTGTCAGGCGAGGAGGATCAGAGCCCCTCCTCTTTCAGCGGTGGGCAGGCTGTGGAGAAGGCTGCCAAGCCCAGGCCTGCATCAGCAGCAGCTGGCAAGCCATCCAAAGCAGCTGCTGCTGGTGCAGCCAAGCCTGTCAGGGTCAACAAGGCTGCAGGCAGCGACAACGAGTTTGAGCCCTCTCTGATGGATCGCTTGGCAGGTGGGTCTCCTGCCTAATGATGTGCGGCATGCTCTGCTACCTTATCAGGCTGTGCCAAGCTTGTGCATGCCTCCTGACTGGGCATCTCCAGGCTGCATGAGCTTTGCAGACAGGCTGCAGCAGGCAGCAGACAAGCGTAGCTTATATACTGAATGGTGTCCTCAAGGCGGTGCTGAGACAATACTAAAAACCCATGCAGGGCGCATGGGCGGGCTGCAGGTGAAGAACAGCAGCTCTGATGCCAGCAAATCCACAGCTGCCCCTGCACGCTTGGCAGCTGGCAGGGCCGCCTCTAAGAAAGCAGCTAGCTACAGGGAGGAGCTGGAGGACAGGCAAGTCACCATGTTCGTGCCAGGCCGTGGCTGATCACATGCTTCTTGTCTGCCTGTGCCTAGTGTGCCAGCTGCACTCGCCTTCCAGAGCACACACCACCGGTGCTTTTGCATATGCTGGGAGTGCAGTCTGCGCCAGCCCTTAGGTGCCAAGGCAGGAGTCGTGTTGCGCTGCCTCTCACAGCTGCTGCTGAGGGAGCCATGTCGTTGCAAATGAAGACGTTGACAAGCAGCACACAGATGTTGGCCCAAGGCCGACCGGCATTTTGAACGCTGGCTTGTCAAATGCAGTGAGGAGCAGACAGACAGCGATGATGAGGTGAACTCCCCGCTACCAGCTGCCAGAAAAGCGCCCGCGAAAAAGGCTGCTGCGCCCTCAGCAACAGCAGGTATCTGGCTGAACCTTGAGTGCTGCGTCTTCCTGCTGGCTGGGACATGTGGGCACCAGCTTGCCCCCAACAAACTGTGCAGTGGTCCAGCCCTAGCCTGCAGTGGATGTGCTTGGCAGTGGCACAGCCCAGAGGTGCCAGCCTGAAGGTGTCGCTTTGCAGCTAGCTATGCCTGTGAGGCTGCGCAGCAGTCCCCAAGCAGGCGGAGCTGATCACGCACGAGAGAAGCTGCCAGGCTGCTGCCAGACCACCTGAGTGCCCCAGCCATCACTACCACATTGCACCTCTGCGGCTGCAGGTGCTGGCAGCAAGGCTGTGGTGAAGCGCAAGCTGCAAGGGGCTGCTGTCAAGCTTGTCTCCACGTCTCCCACAGCAGTTAGGGACCTGGACAATGGTGGCTCAGAGACCGCTTCCCCCGTGGTGGCCCCTGAGGCGAGCTGCCGCAACCCTGCTGCGAACTGACTCAACTTGTGGCATTCAGTCGCAGCACCACATCATGCCTGCGCTGAGCAGCCATGGCAACACATGTCTTGCTGGTGCTGTGCTTGGAGCCGGAGCACCTCCCTGCCTCTGAGAGCACCACAGGGTCCATACACAGCATGGGGCTGCGCGGCCAGCTTCTGAAATTGATGTTGCACAGGGAGCCTGAGCATCTGCCTGCTGCTGTCTGCAGGGCAAGGTAAGGCGCATGCGGCCATCGCCCTTCAACAAGGCGTCGGGAGCCCCCAGGAGCCGGATGGCCCCACCAGCAAAGCTGCCTGCTGCCCAGGAGGTGAGGCATTGTGTGAGACCACGTCATGGCTCAGCTGCAGCAGCCTTGCTAAGCAGAGCCAAGCTCACGGTCACTCCTCATGCTGCTTCCGCAAGTTCATGCACTTGCAGAGCAACGGCCTCTGCTGGGTCAGGACGGCTGTCCTGCCCCTCCAGAGGATTGCAGAGGACACTATTCCGCACCTCACAGCGAGAGGGCCATTCTTGCAGCTATGCCTGTGCCAGTGGACGATGTCCACTGAAAGTAGATAAAGCACATTCGCCCTGAGCAACAGCCAGCAACTGTGCTTGCAGGAGAGCGATGAAGAGCAGACAGTGGGGGAGGCTCTGCCAGCCCCGAGGGCTGTGGTCCCCCGTCGCCGCGCTGCAGCGGCCAAGCAAACATACTTGGAGGTGCTTAGCAGCGATGAGGAGCAGCAGGGGTCAGAAGAGGAGTCTGACTTTGAGATCACTGACTAGCCCACATGCTGTTTGACCATTTCATTGTAAGGAACGTCTGCCTTTCACCACTCTGCTCACTAGCTGCCATCATGAGAGTCTGTGTACATGATAGATGCCCCTAAAGTGAAGCAACTGGTCTTCGATGCGTCAGGTGACTTAGCCTGGTTGCACGCCACCCTCATATGCGGCGGCCACGGCTTGTAACACGTCAAGCAGGCTGCTGTGGTGCAATTCCTCGCGCGCCTGGAGCTCTTCTGTCATGGGCTGCATGCTGCTCCCGTCTGCTGCATAAACAGCTTTGATGTACAGTGGCTGCTGAACTTCACAGAGCCGGCTGGCAGCAATGGCTGGAGAGATTACTGTCCTTGCTGGCCAGTCATGAGGTATCTTAATTTCTGCCTGGATGCCATTGCCGCAGTCGAATTTGAGCAAATTTTCTTTAGCTGTTCCTGCCGTGAGAGCAAACGTCTTGGACGCCTCTGCATGGTGGCAGGGGAAATTGAATCAGTGGTGCAGGCCATGCAGCACATTGTATGTATGAAGGCAGCAGGGAAGCAGTTGCACACCTTCGATGAGTGCATGTCGCCGGAGGCGCTTGGCCAGCAAAGCGCAGACTTCCCGCACCTGTAGCACAGAACAGGCCATCAGTTGTGGGAGCGTGTGACATGAAGGGCATGTCGCTGACAGGAGTCTCAAACTTGCTGGCCAAAGAACGGAAAGCAGCTCTTACCACAAAGTCCAAGCCCCTCTGGTGCTCCACAGCTTCATGCACAACACCACTGATATCTGCATCTGCTGGTTGCAGGTCTGCCCCAGCCAGGGCTCTGCTCTCCGGATTCAGGAACAGCTCGAGCATGTGCTCAGATGTTGCTGCTGCAATGGGCCTCACAACAGCGTCTGGGCCACCCTCAGGCCGGGCCCTGATGCTGGCTGCAGCAGCGCAGCGCAGCAGGTGTCACACCAGGTACTTGTGCAGCAATGGTGTTGCGAAACTGGAAGCAGAAAAAGAGAGCTGGCTGCTGGAGGCAACATTCTGGCCTGTTGCCCTCGCAAGCCTTGGCCAGTCGTGCACAGTGGCAGCCTTGGCCGCAGAGCCCTGGGCCGCAGCACTCACACATGGGCACCACAAATTCGCTTGCCACCACAGTCAGCAGTCTCAGCTGCAGCTTGTTTTGTGCCACAGAAACCACTGTGACGCCAAGCAGCCGCCCCATCAGACTGGCAAGCTCCTGGCACCAGTGCAGGTCATCCTGCATCGCAGCAACAGCCAGCAGTGAAATGGGATGGTGAACTGGGATGGTGAGCCTCAATGCTGTCAAATGGACAACACAACCTTAGCATAGAAGTGCCTTTGATGAATGCACTTGACACAGAAAGCTGTTGAAACAGCACTGCACGGCCCACAAGCGTGCAGCTGCTGATATGTGTGCCTCAGGCAACTGGAGTAGTCAGCACAAGCCCCAAAGGCATCATCCCAGCAGCTGATAGACATGATGCCAACCCCCAGAGCAGCTTTCACACACCCTGAAGAGACCGCGTGTTCCCTGGCCAGTGATCAGTCTGTCTGAAGTATATAGGCTCAAAGTATGACAATGTCACCCTGTCAGCTGCCCACCCACAGCAGTCACCATGCATCTTGAAAGCTGCAGCCCAACAGTCAGCCGAGGACAACAACAAGCTCAGCCAGGCAGCACCTGCGCACCTGGAAGCGGTCGCTGGCCAAGCGCTCCCTCTCCTTCTCGCTGTGGACTGCCTCAGCACGCTCCACCTGGAGGCATGGGGAAGACAATGGATGATCACCTTATACCGTGCAGCGTGAGCGGCTGCTGCAGCATTGAGGCTGCATGGTCAAGAGAGCTGCGTGATGGGGTGGGTTCCTGCCAGCAGCCTCTTGCAGAAGAGTCTTTGACTGTTCCACAAGACACCAGCAAGCCTGTGCCTGTCGCTGCTAGTGCCGCACACACAGCAGCAGCTGTGGGCACAGGCTGACCTGCAGGCGCAGGGCCCCCAGCTCTGCCACCTCCTCCTGCAGGGCTGCCTGCATGTCCGCCACCTCAGCCTGCAGGGTAGCCATGGTAGAGCACCTCAGATGACGTCTGGCAGGGTGAAGCAGTGCTGTTGGGCGCTGCTGGCAATACTGCAGGCCTGTAGCTGCACCTGCAGCTGTGCAGGCTGCTGCACTGGTGCCTGCACATGGGAGTATGTGGCAGAGAGCTGCCACACTGTCCTTACACAATGTCCCCATTGCAGCTGCAGCACTCACATCACGGCTGGCCAAACTGGTCTCGTGCCTGCGCAAGAGCTCCTGTTGCATCTCCAGCTGGGCACGGCACTGCGCCTGCAGCCAACAAGTGTGAACGTACTACAATCAGGGAATCACTGTGCCAGCAAAGACTGCATAACACGCCGATGGCCTCCTCCGCATCAGTGAGCGGGGAGCCTGTGCTCAGCACCCCTGGATGCAGCGCCACTGCACAGCTCTTGCAGCACATCAGGAGGCCACACAACATGATGAGGGGCCATCCTGTCGGCCCCCTCTGGCCGCTAAACAGCATCTGAGCAAGGCTGCATGCCTGCAGGTGAGCCCAGCACAGGAACCGCACAGAGCGTGGGGCACTGAGACCAGTGGTGCTGAGACTAGTGTCAAGCATGTTGCAGGCTGTCAAGCATGTTGCAGGCTGGACTGTACGAGGCACCAGCACGCAAAGGGCACAGGCAGGGTGCACCTCATCTGGGCCCTCCGGCAGCAGCGCCAGGGGCTGGGGCCTGGCAGCACTGTGCTGCTCCTGCTTGTCCGCAGTCGCCTCCAGCTGGGCAGCAATGTCACGCCGCAGAGCCTCAAATTGGGAGTGGGCGCCAGCGATCTGGTCAATCAGGTGCTCCATCTCCTCCTGGGCCTGCACATGCTATGCAGTTGTCAGCCTGAAATGCTCCTGAGGGTAGAGCCAAAAGCTCTGGCAGGCGCGAGCCATCTCGTCAACAAGCTGCTTTATCTGCTCCTGCGTCTGCAGAAACCTGAGAGGCTGATGCTCCCAGCTTTGCGTGAACAGAAAGACAGAGCGAGAACCAGCATTGTGGTCAAGCAGCCCCTGCGTCTCTCCTGTGCGTGCATGTGAGCATGCAAATAGGGCGGCCCTAAGGCTCAACACTGACAGCCTTACATCTCTAAAAAGGCAGCAGCTTTATATCAGGTGGGCATCTGCAGCTGCTGGCCACTGGTGTGATCACGCAACTACAGGTGTTCGGACTGCTGCACGCGGGCTGCATAGGCCAGCAGCCTCATGAGCAGGCCTGGAGCATGCCATGCTGCCCAGGCCAGTCTGTGAAGCACTGAGAAACAGGCTGGCAGTATGCAGCCCTCCCGGAGATGCCCCATCACCCTTGAATCAATTGATGCACTCTCCCCAGGGGCTCGTGCAGCGCATCCAGCTTGCATTGCTCTGGTGTCGCCAGCTGCCTGGAGCATCTTTGCTGCAAGAAGTGCACCTTGAGATTGCCACCCTTGTGGTCGTGAAGCGCGTCCACATTGGCCTCCAGCTCTGCCTGAAAGGCCTCAATCTGCGCCTCCTCTTCGCCATTGGGCTGCCCCCCCACCAGGGCTGCAGCACAGAGCACCACAAGTCAGCCTGGCGTGCTGCCTGTTGCTGGCAGGTGAGCCAAGCTGCAGCCGCTGAGCTGCCCTGCTATTGGCAGTGCAGCACAGAGCTGCCACAGAGTGGCCTCGGTGGCACTGCATGCTGCCGGCTTTCGCATTGCTCTGCAGCTGTCAGGCTGCAATCCTGGCAGCCTAAGCAACTCAGCTGACCTGGACTGTCCATGCCCCACACGGCATCTCCCTGAACAGCACCTCAGCGGGCCACCTGAATGCCACAGCTGCTGGCCGTTGCAACTCAAAGAACTGACCGTCAATGAAGCCCTCCTTCATGTCATACACTGTGAAGGTGCTCTTTAATGCCTTGAACTGCTTCTTCAGGCGGCGCAGATTGCTCTTGCCATTGCCTGCGCTCTGCTCTGCTGCAACCTGCATGGGGAGCACATTGCGTCGTGATTAGAGGGAGCTGTGCCGGCTGGCTGGCCCATGCAGCCCTGTCGCTCAGTACCTGCTGCAGCTTCACAAAGCGGTCAAGCCCAGCCGTGTCCAGCTTTGCCAGCGCCCTGCATGGTGGTGATGTCCTCAATTTAAAAGTTCGAGCTGATGCACAGCGTCTGTTGGTGCTGAAGTACCTCTTGAAGTTCTCTGCAGAAGGCTCATTGAGGGCATGCAGCACCTGCTGAGTCTGCAGGTGCTCTGGCAGGTGCAGGCTCATGTCGCCGAAGCTCAGCCTCTTGACCACTTGCACAGCAGCCATGTTGGGCAGAACTGCCCGTTATGTACTGTTCTCTGTTGTTGACCATGGTTGGCCAATAGTTGACCCGCATGTGAGGCAATCTGTAGGGTTCATGTTTGCTTCCCGTCAGGGGACATGTGCGATTAGGGCCACTCAGCGCTATGGAAAGGAGCTGCTGGCCAACAGAGCATGCAGGAGTTTGAGGACTGCAGTGGCACTGCAGCAGACTAGCAGGCCATTTCCTACAGGGAGTTTATCATACCAAACTTGCTGCTCCAGGCAACAGTGGCAGGTTTGCTGCAGCGCAGCACAGTCCTCTCAATCTCAGCTGACTCTCATCCTCTACAGCAAGCCTGGCTGCCATTTGTGTGACGGCCTGAAGGTACAGCCACATGTTCCACGTTCAGTCTTGCATGCCTCAGTGAGCTGTACCTGTCATCTCCACCCTGCAGGAGAAGGTACAGGCCGTGCTGGACAAGGCTGCATTCGCGCCTTCTCGATTGTCAGGGGGCGTTTTGGAGGTGTGGTAGTCAGCTTTGGGATGCATGTTCAGGCAGGCCATCAGGCAGACAACTGCACCTACAGGTTCGCAACATCCTGGACAGACCAGATTGGGAGCGCGCCTATGGCCTGGTCATTCCAGTGCTGACTGTGTGAGTCTGCACAGTCTAGTGGAGGAGGCGCCAGCTTTGGTCTTCCTCAGCCTCTCCACTGTTCCTTGCCCTGAGATGATCCTGGCAACCTGCAAGCTCCATGCTTTGCATTTTTTGTAGCTGCTGTTGGTCGCTGCAGAGTATCTCAGCCCGGATCTGCAGAGGTCAAAATTCCCAGGCCTGCGCCGCGGATGACTGCAGAGCGCCTTGGGAAGCACATCGAGACAGCCCTTGACACGGAAAGGACCTGAGAGTCTGTCTCGCTGGGGCTCTTCCAGGCTAGCCTCTTTTTACAGCTTTGCAGGACCATTTGCTCCTGAAGGTCATGGCGGAGACGGAAACCTGGCTGGGACTTTAGAGTTTAAGATTCAGTGAACAGTATTGCGCATGTTGTCTATCTACCTGTGCAAGCATGTCAAAAAACATTCTTGCAACAATCTGCTTGGACACAGATGTGTGTTGTATCACGTCTCAGTATATCCTGCTTGCGTGATGTGGTGAGGCTGAAAATCAGCTGCAGCCCAATGAGTCTCTGAGCTCAATTGGCCTTCCAAAGGATTGCCAAGCAGATTGAGACACTCAGGACTGGTGGGCAGCATGTGAAGGTGAGTGACAGACTTGGACCCTGCAGAGCTGCAGAGGAGGATGTGACCAAGTGCTGATGTCCAATCGCCATCTCCAGACATATTTGTTGCACGCTGCAGTCAAGTTGCTCCCTAGAACACAGGATGAGAGCAGGCAGCTGGCATAAGCAACATGGACAGGCCACCACATGCATATGCAGCTGCAATCCTGTGGTGCTGCCCTTCAATCTGCATGCATGTGCTGACAAGAGGAATGGCCATTCCTCCTCCCATGGGCTTCGGCATGCCAGGTCCAGGGTGACGCCCACTTGCTGAAAATTGTCCACACTATTTGCAGCTTGCAGAACAACAACTGATCAGTGGAGCAGATCATGTCACAGGGGCAAGCAAAGATCGTCATTTCTTGCATGCTGCCACAGCTTGCAGTCATGCACCAGTTTGCGTTTTAGAAAGCCAGTGTTTCGGACACAGCTGCAGCAATATGAGGCTGACGTGTCACACTTAAACACTGCAGCAGGCATGGGCACTGTTGGCAGTGTTTGATACTGCCTCAACTGAAATTAGAGAGTTCATTGGTAGGTCTCTATGAGTGGGTACAGCAAGAGGAGGAGTGTCAGATGGCGTGTCGTTCAACTGAGACTGCTAAACAGAGTATCTAAAAGCCGCCATAGCCCCCGCTTGATGTGCCATCTGAGGTGGGTGTCCTGCCTAAGAAGAAGAGCAAAGCCGACCCCAGTATAAGGGTGGTCTGGAAGATAACCGTGACTCCAGGCCATATGGTTGTGGCCTCAGGGTTGAGCGCATAAAACTTGAGGAATACCCACACAGACAATCTACAGCAAGCGCACAGGTGTTGGCGCCATTTCACTTGATGCTGCTGCCTCAATGCCTGCAAACTCACACTATGGATGCCGTTGAGATGATATAAGACAGCAAGAGCCAGCTGCGTGACCTGCAGAAGACCCCCTCATCGAAGCTATCGTACTCTTCCTGCAAGTCCTCCCTGAACAGCATGCTTGAGAGGCTGACTGCAGTGTAGACATGCTTGCAGCTTTAGGCAAAAAGCAGCTCTTCACACGCACCTCCGTATGCAATTAATCATTATGAGGGCCAAGGTTGCCACCATGCCAGGGAGGAACTGCAAACAGCGTGGCCTGTTTGATGAGCACCCAGCAGAGCAAAGCTGCTTCAGGTGCAGCCATTCAGGCCAGACTCACATGCAGGAACGGAACATGCACTCCACTGGCGACGCAAGCATCGATCCAGAACCACCAGGCAGCACCTGCAGTGTGGCACCTGGCTGAGATGCTGGGACGCTCCCTGACAATCTACAGCAGCAACAGTGCTCACCAAAGAGAGCTCCCGAGATGCCCGGCCCATATGCTTTCGCCTGCAGGTTAGCATGGACTTGTCAGCGCACAAGAGCCTGCTCGGAGCGAACCACCATTGGATGCTGGGGCCAGGTGCCCTCACCTGTTCCTGAATGGCCTCTGAGACCTGTGGTGACACCAAGAGGCCGAGGTCACAACATCTCTCTGAAATGACAGGGGGCAGGATGCTCATGCTTCCTCTGTTGCTGCTTGTGTTGCTGGAGGTCACAAGATCGTGATCAGGAGACCAGAAGGAGGAACCCCTGTTCGCAGTGTCAGATGGGGGTGGTTATATGTGACCTAGCAGTTGCAGAGAATTCGACATCCGGGGACACTCTGCACACCTCTGCCATTGCCGGGGACACCTCTGCACCATGTCACTTGACCCAGCCTGACAGCACAAGCTGCTTGATGCTATCAGATGAAAGCTCCTTCTCCTCACTTCAGGACACACAGGTCTCCTGTGTGTTTGTTGCTGCCTGCAGCGCAGCTGTTGAAAAAGAGGCCCTCATCAGCCTGTATGCGCCGAAGTCAGGTGCTCTAAAGCTACAGACCAACACTTCTTTATGAAAATGAGGCAGTACGTTGCCCACTGCAGTCTTGAGGGAGACGTCTCTAGCCATACCACCCTTGGGACTGCATTACACTGCAAGCTTGAGGGAGAGACCAGTGGCAACTCCACCCTCAGAATTGCTTCAAACAGACTCCGCAGCATCTTCCTGCCAGATGTCTGGGCCTTCAAATGTACCCCCCTTCCTCAGAACATCAGGTGAGCAAAACACCGTACTGTCGCTCACCCGCAGGGTCTGCTCCTGATGCGGTTCAGTGTTGACCCTGAAAGTGCAGAATATACATTTGAGACGGCAATTCGGCGCGCAAGCACGGAGGTGGTCAGAAGGGCCACCGCTGAGCTGCTGCCCCTGCTGGACAAGGCACTGAAGGTGAATGCACTCCTGCTGAGCTTTCTGCCTGGCCTAGGCTCAATCTTACAGGTCACCACGGCCCGAGCAGTTGACATGCAGCCTGTTGATCTGGGAGCACTGCTGCTCTTCTGGCAGAAGACATCATTGTGATGTGCCCGGCCTGCCTGTGTCTTGCAGGGTCATGCTGTTGCAGGCATCCCGCCGGCAGGGCAGGACCCTTCCCTTGTGAGCCCTCCTGCTCCGTCTGTCAAGGCTGCAGAGGGAACCTCGTTGTGTGTGGCGCCACAGCAGCTCTGGGAGCTTACAAGCGGCCTTGACCTCTTCAAAGGTCTTGGTGGGCATTCAGGTGGGAGAGGGCATGCCCTCCCATCACAAGGTCCCACCTGGCTCCAACAACAAGCAGTGCTGATGCAGTCTCTGCTGATCTTGATTCTGGTGCCTGCTGCATGCAGAGTCCTCTGCTAGTTCAGCAGCTGCAACAGAGGAGCAGGAGCCTGGTGATTTGGGGTGCGAACTTGCTGGCCCTGATCACAGTGGTTGTGTGGAGTCAGGTGCAGCCTCAGGCTGCCCTGCAGGCAAGAGGGACTCTCACTCAGAGCTGCAAGCTGTGCCTGCCACAGCGGTTGAGCGTGTCAACCAGCCACTCTGGATAGCCCTTCCAGCGGTACAGCAGGGCCTAGCAGCTGAGGCCGCAGTCAGTGCTCTCCCTGCAGCACAGCAGGATGTCAGAGGCACAAGTGAGGGGGAGGCGCACCCTCAGCATGCTGGCAAGTTTGCAGATGCTGGAAGTTGCAGCAGCACAAGTCCAAATGAGACACAGCCTAGCACCAAGCTGCAGCAGGTGGGTTGCTGCTGGTGGCTGGTATCAGGCCTAGATCAGTCATTGGGGTTCTGCATCTGGCATGTGGCCATGGCTTGACCCACTGCTGCAGGGTGTCAGACCGAGCATCCCTGGCTCAAAAGGATCAGCGCAGGAGGCCCCTGCTGAGGCAGTGTGCACCGCCAGCTGCTCAGCGGCGGTGGGCGCTCCGTCACCTGCCGCCAGGGCCAGCCACAGGGCTGGCGTGTCCCCCAAGCCTGGCCATGGGCAGATGCAGCAGTTCGACAGCCCCACAGATGCCAACAGTGTGGCCTCAGGGCCCAGTCTCGTGTCAGCAGGCTGCCTCTCTGCTGACTTCAGTTTCACCGCTGGGCTCGAGGCGACACAGAGGGACCACCAGGCAGGCCCTGAGGAGCTGGACCAGCTGGTGCCCCTGTCTCAGCCACCAGCTGATGACAGCCCTGCTGCAGAGACCCCAGACATCAGCAGGGACAGCCCCCATGCACATACTGAGCCGCACTTCAGCACCTCTACTGGGACCAGCGATGTGCAAAACTGTTCACCTGTAGATGCCCCAGCCCAATCTGCCAGGGCCCTGCAGCAGCCTGCTGCTGCAGACAAGCAGCTCCAGCAAGCAGCTGAAGCTGAAGCTGCGGAGGACGGGGCACCTGCGATGCCTGGCAACACACTGCAGGGCGGCCATGCCACCCTGTCAGACGTGGGTGGCCTGCCGCAGCCTGCTACTGTTGGCGAGCAGCTTCAGCATGCAGCTGAACATGAAGCTGCGGAGGACAGGACACCTGCAACGACTGGCACCACACTGCAGGGCGGCCATGCTGCCCTGTCAGATGTGGGTGGCCTGCCGCAGCAGGCTGCAGCAGACGAGCAGCTTCAGGAAGCAGCTGAGGCTGATGCTGCGGAGGACGGGGCGCCTGCAACGACTGGCAACACACTGCAGGGCGGCTGTGCCACCCTGTCAGACGTGAGTGGCCTGCCGCAGCCTGCTGCTGTTGGCGAGCCGCCCCAGCAAGCAGATGAAGCTGAAGCTGCGGAGGACGGGGCGCCTGCAACGATTTGCAACACACTGCAGGGCTGCCATGCCACCCTGTCAGACATGGTTGGCCTGCCGCAGCAGGCTGCAGCAGACGAGCAGCTTCAGGATGCAGCTGAAGCTGAAGCTGCGGAGGTCGGGGCGCCTGCCACGCCCGGCAACACATTACAGGGCAGCCATGCCCCCCTGTCAGACGTGGGTGGCCCGCCACAGCGTGCTGCTGTTGGTGAGCAGCCCCAGCAAGCAGCAGCCACAAGCTTGACAGCTGAGGAGGAGCTGGGGCCTGCAGTGCCTGCTGACACACAGCAGGCTGGCTTACAGACACGGGAGGCATCTGTCCTGCAGCCACAGAGTACTCGTGACGAAGCAGGCCAGCCAGCTGTTGAGCCCTCAGGAGGTGCTGGAGCACTGCAACTATCAGAGGAGCCCTCCATTGCAGAGGAAGGGCACCAGGCTGTGGTCACAGTGGTCCCCGCCACATGGACAGGCGGCGTGTCTGAGCCGGCTGCTGACTTGCGGCAGGAGGCTTCAGCCGTGTCTGGACATGCAGTTGGCAGTAGTCAGCAGTTGGACACTGATGCGCTCTCAGCTCAGCCAGGGGACCCCCATGGCCATGAGGTCGCCGCTGCAGTAGTGCCTCCTGCCCTGCCGCCGCCTCCCACATCACCCACAATCCTGCAGCAGCCTTTGTCAAGCTTCAGCAAAAGTAGTGATGAGGCTGCTCCCAGGAGCACCCCGCCATCCCAGATGTATGCTGCTGAGCCGAAGGCTCTGCCTGACATGCCCAGCGAGTCATTAGCTGAACAGGTCCAGCAGGCCTCCAGGAAAGCACCTGCACCCGAGTCCTCTGCGGCCAGCCCCTTAGGTCAGCCAGCTGCTGCAGTTGCAGTTACGGCGGCGGCAGATGGTGGGGTGCGTGGCCTCCAGCATGCAAAAGTAGCTGGGGACCTGCAGCAGCTAGATGCCATGCCTGGGCATGCAGACGAGGCGCAGGCAGCTGGGCTGCCCCCAGCTCAGCTTGGCCAGCAGCTATCAGGGCCACCCGATGGCTGGCAGGCTGGCGCTGCACATGCAAATCCTGCAGTGAGCCAGGCAGTGGAGGCGCTGCAGGAGGAGAGCGGCCTTACAACAGTGCAGGTGCCCACGCCTGCACCTGAGAAGCCAATTAAGGGACAGAACGATGCTCGTGACGGCACTGAGAGTGCTGGACGACACTGTGCTGGGCTGCCAGAGCCTCAACCACAGCTGCCCCAAGGTACGGCACTTCATCTGGAGCTGCGGACATGCCTGAATTGATGCTACCCTTGTGAATGAGCATGGCATGACCTCAGTGGTTATCAATGGCTTCTTGCAGGTCTGGAGCAGACAACCCCCAGCAGTAAGCTCATGGCCCAAGCTGGTGGTGAGAGCAGGCAGGAGCGGCAGCAGCAGGCCTCCACATCAGCTGACATGCCTGGTCCTGGCACCGCGTCTGGTCCAGCAGCAGCATCAGAGAGCACATCTGATGCTGCTGCTGCGGCGGCCGGTGGAGGTTCTGGCAGCTCCAAGCTGACCGTACAGGCAGGCCTTGCTCTTGCTGGATCCACACAAACCAAGTCAGCACCAGGAGAGGGCGGCGGTGACTGGCGGTTCGAAGCAGAGGGCTCTGAGACCTCTCACGGCACTGCCATCTACCCTGGGGCTGCAGCCATGCCAGACAACTTCCAAGCCAAAGCTGCATCTTGGTGCAACCAGGAGGAGGACAGCAGATCTGCAGAGCATGTTGGCGCCGGCAACCAGACAGAGCCCGCTGCAGAGGCATGTGCGCTGTCGCTGGCTGCTGCTCCTGCCTTCTCCAGAGACAGCCCACCTGCTGCCACTGACAACTGGGAGACTGCCAGCCCTGGCAGCAGAGATTTAGTGGCAGCGGCTGCTATCTCTTCTGAGCAGGCCTTTGAGCTTAGAGCATCTCAAGCTGGCAGTGGCCTGGCTGCTGGGCTTGGCACAGCAGATCCTGCTGCAGGGGGCCTGGTCAAAGTGCAGCTGGAAACCGCCCACCTGCAGCAGCTCTGCGCAGCCGTAGTGATCATGGAGTGCAACAGGGCGCTGCTTGGCATTGAGCAGTGCTTTCAGGCTCTGAGGACAGCTGAGACTGCAGCTCCCTTAGCACTGGATCCACCAGGGACCAGGGTGGAACAGGCAGCTGTGCATGGGAACCTTGGTGCTGCTCAAGCTGTAAGGCTGTGCCCCAGGGCGCCAGGGGCCACCAACACTGGCCAACCTGCAGCTGGTGGCCCAGCCATCGACGAGGCGCCTCCAGAGCATGGTGTGTGTGCTGCTGGCCCCGAGCCTGCACCACTGGCAGTGCAGCAGGCTGGGCCAGGTTCTGAAGCAGCTGCCGCAGATCCAGACGGAGGTCGGCAGCATCGGGCAGTGTCCACCAGTACTGTGCAGAGCAGTGATGGCACTGGGGAGGAGCACGGCATGCTGGCTGAACCTGACGGATCCACTGGCACCGCCCCTGCTGGCCACCCCATCTGTGAACAGCAGGCCAGTGCAGGTGGGGCTGGACCAGATGCTCAGCAGTTCCACAGTGGGACGGCAGCACAGTCAGCCAGGCTGCAGCATGGTGCGCATGGGCGCCTGCAACAGGGGAGGAGGGGGGACTGGCCACCCTGTCAGATGTGGGACTGCCAGCATCCAATGCCACGCAGGCACACTACAGCAGGTGAGGTTGAGATCCTGCACTCCACTGGGCTGCTTCTGGAAAGAGGCCTGTGGCGATGAGTTGCCTCAAGCAGGACTCCCTCTGTCTTGCTGAACGGTCTCCATATTGCTGAAGGTGACCTTCACGGCAAGCTACTGGTTGCCAGCCACCCAGCCTCTGGTAGGCACCATGCAGCAATCACTGCACCATCGCACCAACACCCTGTGGCCACGTCTCCTGCCAGTAAACCTTCCCAGAGCTGGCAGCTGTGCAGAGCCTCCTCCCACCCGAGGCTGCCAGCCAGCTTCAGCCGGGAAGAAGCCAGAAAAGCACAGCAGCTCCTGCAGCTGGGTAGCAGGCCCCACCTCACTCCCAGCTACTATGCAGCCTGCAAGCTTATGCAGTGGACGGCCCCAGCCTCAGATGCCCGTTCCTCAGACTTGCAGCTGCTCGCCACCAAGACGCAGCAGCTCATGCGCCAGGGCTGCCGGCCACAGCTTGCCCGCACACATGCAGCAGCCCTGCAAAGCTTGCAAGCCAAGCAGCAGCTGGCACCGGCTGCGCCTGCTGCTGCTTCAGGCAGCCCGCAGACTGCTGGGCCATCAAGGGGCCAGGCTGACGTCTCGACCAAGCTGCAGCGAGCTGCTCGCTCTGTCCTCAGTGGAAGTCAGGATGTCAGGTGCGGTGTCCAGTGGCTAGGTCTGCACATGGCATGTGCAGTCCAATTCGGGGCGGGCGTGAGCAGGCAACACAACTCATCGCTGCTTTGCCTGCAGGCGCCTTAGCCAGCGGCTCTCTTTCCAGTACAACACGGAATCAGCATTTGCCCAGTGTGAGGCACGCATAGCAGATTTTAGCAGCTCAAGGAGTCTGGGTGGGTTCATTCACAGCCAGCAGGCCTGAAACTCCCCATGCAAGTCTCTGGGAAATCTGCAAAAACCCCCCTCTCCCCCTGTTTGGTTTTAGATGCCCACCAAACCTGGAGAAAACCCTCTCCAGCTTGCCCTCCTCTCCCGCTAACAATGAACCTGCACAGCACTTTCAATCAAGTTCAGCAGGCTGCACTCCCAAGGTGCTCCTATCTGAACCATGGCAGACAACAGCAGGCTCGCAGACTCGCTGTCAGGCAGGCCCAGCTGACCACACAGAACTTGCTTCAAGCTGACACCGGATGTCGCCGGGTGGGAGGCCGGCCTAGATTTGTGAAATCTCATTTGCATGTATTGCTATTGGCTGCTTCCATCTGCAGGCAATCACTCGCTGCCAGGCAGCAAGCAGCAACCCCTCAGCTGAGGGCGAGGCTCCTGCCGAGCTTGTCAAGATTGTAAAAGCCTTCCAAATGGTGAGCCCAGCTGTGATCAGGCCACCAGGTGCTGCAATGCGCTGTTCAGGCAGCTACAAAGGCAGTAACGAGAGTCTGGCTTCAGGTGCGCGATCCGAAGGCCAAATACCAACAGCTCATGTTTTATGCCAAAAAGCTGCCACCCATGGCAAAGGAGCTTCACACGGAGGGGAACAAAGTCAGGGGCTGTGTGTCGCAAGTACGCTTCTTGATGTACACTGCATGCTGAGCTTGACGTCTTACCCAAGCCCTCATCAAGCTTGTCCCTGCAGGTGTGGGTGCATCCACTGATTCAGCCGGACGGCTCAATTCACTGGGCAGCAGACTCAGACTCTGTGCTTGTGAAGGCGAGCTCCTCAAAACCTCCATGCTTCTCCTCTTCAGCAGTTCATCTTCTTGTTGATGGGCATGCCTCATGCAGTGGCCAAACAATGCACAGACTCTGTGCAGGGTTTGGCAGCACTCTTAGTGCAGGGCCTCAGCGGGTGTGAGCCCCAGCAGATTGTTCAGATTCCCCCCAACTTCATTGAGAAGCTGGGCCTGCAGCAGAGCCTGACCCCCAGCCGCAACAATGGCTTCCTCAACATGTTTCGCATGATGCAGCGCAAGAGCCTGGAGCTCGTGCACGCCCAGGACCAGGTGCGCTGGCAGCACCTTGTGCTGGTTCATCTGAATAATGGGGCCAATGCACCTGATTGAAGCATGGCTGTTGGTGGCTGGGCACTCCTCACCTGCTTTCGTGGCTGCATGGGTGTGCTGAGACCCTGGAGTTCCTGCGCCATGGCACTGACAATAGGCTGGCCTTCAGCATGTGATTGACAGAGAAGTTCTGTCACTACCCAGGAAGCCATAGCCCCCAAAGCTACCCAGGAAGTCTGGAAGCTTAAGACTTCAGCCTAGGTCCATCATGAGCAAAGCGCGCCTCTGCCAGGCTCTCACTGCAAAGTTTGTCTGCCTCAACAGGATGGTGCCGCCTCTGGCAGTGGCAAGGTCCCTGCAGACAGCGCCCAGGAGCAGCCAGTACCCGACCCTGTCCAGCAGCAGCAGCAGGAAAGGCAGGAGGATCTGCAGGCTCACATTGCCGATGAGGCTGACGACAACCGGGCTGCAGAGGTGGACCAGGCTGTCCACACTAGCGTGGCTTGGCAGCTCAACAGCTCCAGCAACAGGGTGGCCCAGCCGGCCAGCAGCGCCCCTGTGGCATCCAGCATGCAACGCAAGCTTGGAGAGGCGCTGAATCCAACCAGGTAGGGCCGGCAGCAGGTTGCAGATGTACCATGCATGCCCAATGCTTGCAGTAGCCATATGTAAGTCATGCTCAGAGGGCAGTCCGCTGGGTGGAGTCCCACAGGCAGGTGGCTGAATGCTGGGGCGCCAGCTGCAGGTTGCAAGGTCGTATTTCAATGCAGTTCAAATGCACAAGTTTTATGCTGCTGAGCCTGATGACTTGCTGTCTGTCAAGAATGTGGCTGTGCTGCAGCGTGTCAATGCACTCTGCTGCAGGTTGCAAGTGGTGGATGAGAGCAGCCAGCACGCTGGCCATGCCGCCATGCGGGATGGCAAGGCAGGCTCAGGAGGCGAGACCCACTTCAAAGTGACAATCGTCTCAGAGGCCTTCGAGGGCATGACCACGGTCAAGCGGCACAGGCAGATCTATCAGGTGTGCAGCTGTCACAGTGAAGCCAACAGACAAGTCATACATTGTCTGGCAGCGCTTCTCACTTGCTGCTGCTTCATGTTGGTGCAGTTGCTTGACGAGGAGCTGAAGGGGTCTGTACACGCGCTATCCTTGATCACAAAGACTCCATCCGAGGCCGGCGCTGCTGCCTCATGATGCTGCTGGCCCCAGTCTATGCCAACGCATGACTGCCCTTACCCACATTTCATCATGTCGTCTTGCAGACATTGCCGCTTCCCTCTCCACCTTCAAGCACCTGTCTGCTACAACTTTGATGCCAGCATGGGCCAGCTCTTCCTCCACTTGGGGGTTTCTAATGCCACTTTGCAGCCAGACAGTCTTGGGCATCATGGCCAAGATGTCCTCAGTATGCGCTACCACATCGACTGCATGGTTGATGAATATGTCAGTGACGCATTGCTCAGCTGCTGTGAAGAGCCAAGCTTTCCAGGCAAAACCTCACTCGACCTCCTGAAGACGTCAACAATGTCCAGTGGATGGTGGTTGGCAGGAATTTCTCTCAGAGAGCGATATACTTGCTTGCCCAGGATTTCCTGGACCTCTGGATAGTACACTGGCACTGGAATGACGTTGACACCACTGCGGGCAAGGGCCTCAGGTACAAAGTATGCAGGCTGGAAAGCCTTGTCCTTGGTCTTCATACCAATTATTGCCACGCTCTTGGCCTGCCCAGCTATCTGTGAGCAGCAAGGCAGCCGTTGCTCCCCTGGCTGCAATGGCCAGCGCTGTGTCAACAGACATCACCTTGGCAATGTCTTGCGGGTCAGTGATTAGGTTCTGTCTCCAAGCCTCACTGCCTCCTGATGCAGGGCCTGAGCTGCGGCTGTGAGCTGCTGTTGGCCCGAACCCGGACATGGCAACAGAACTACGTGTGACAACGTTCCACCTGGTCTATACTAATTCCATGCAAGAGGGCGCACACAAGAGTCTTCACTTAGGAAAGACAAAAAAAAATTACACCTTTGACCGACCTGCACATCATATGGTGCGTTTCTTCCCCGTCTTGCCCCCTTAATCGCTATTCGCTCACAGCATGGCAGATAGTAAGCGGTCTCATCCGGACAACATGCCGACTCGGGCATACATAGCAGGGGACACACGGGTGTAAGCTGTAAGAGACACAGCTATGGACTGGGCATCATCCTCCTGTTCTGCAGGTCAAATACATCATCCTGAGGAACATCTGGTCCTCCTTTGGCCTGCTTCAATGCGCCAGGAGGGCCATGCAATGTGGTCAGCTGTTGCTGAATGTCTGCCCTTGTCGAGCCGCCCAAGGAACCAACTGCATCATCTAGCCACCTTGTGGAATCTGTTTCCCTCTTTGGCAGCACAGTGTACAGCTGGACTCCACGCCAGTAGAGCAGTGCAGCAGCGCTCGGGTGCAGCGCTGTTCTAGGCTGGGACCTCAGGGATGACCTGGCTTTCCTGCAGCTCAATCAGCAATGTCACTGCTCATAGCTGGAGATAGGCAGAGACAGCAAGTACATACAGCGGCGAGCCATCCGAGGCGACGCCCAAGAAGGCGATCACTGTCCCCCACCAGGACTGTGCTGATCATCAAGCAAATGCTGCACAAGCTGCAGCAGGCATGATGTGCCCACCCAAGGAGGCCCTCTGCCAGGGTGATACGCTTGTCCCTAGCCCACACCGTGCTCATCAGCATGAGGGCCATGGCCAGCCCAGGATGCGAATGTGGCAAGGTCTCCACTGCTTTTAGGGCCTGTAGGCAGGAATTGATAGCTGCTGCTTGACAGCCACCTGCCCACAGTGCAGCAGCACGATGGAATCACAAAGCATTCATTGACTGAGTGTTAGTGGTCCCAGTGACTGCAGCCACACCTGTTCCAGGTGGGCCTCTGCCCCTGCCCAGTCCTTGTTGCGGATGGCCAGCTGCGCCTTGCCAAGCAGAGCAGCTGCGACAAGCTCTTCCATCATGATGGGAGCGCACACAGAGGCTGCAGCACCCTCCTGATCCAGCAAACTTCTGCCTTGCTCTGCAGCAGTGATTGCCTTCCCGAAGAGCTTATCAGCTTCCACATGCTGACCCTGCACAAGGAAGGGAAGTCCCTTTTGCAGTGCACACATCCAAGCAGGGGCTGAGCCCTCATCTCAGAGCTGCAGTTCCAGTCATGCCTCTATTGCAGGACTTGCACTGCGTCTGCTGCACAGTGGTGCACTCGCTGTGGGCAGCAGGCCTCCCTTTGGTGTCAAGCCCCTTGTGAGGGGCCCTGGAGCTCACCATGGCAGCCCTCAGTATGGCAGCCTGCTTGAGGGCGGCTGCCACATGCAGCTCCTGCTGCGCAGCCTTCTGCACAGGCCTGCACTGGTCCTGGTCCCCCAACAGGACCATCACTGTCGTGCAACTGTCTGCTGCCTCATCAAAGCGCTTCAAGGCATGCTGTGCTGCAATTAGGCTGGCCGTGGCATGTACCAGGGCTGCCCAGCGCTGGGAATCCTGCCCTGGGCCAGTGAACAAGTGGCGGGCGGCCTCGAGAGCCTGGCAGTCCATCGGAGAGGAAGTCATTGCAGGCTATGGGGTCCGCCAGCGATGCACTGATGTGAGGATCTGTGCAGGAGAGGCCTTGAATCAGATAGGGATCCTGCTCAACAGCCATCTGTCGCAGCAGAGCTCCAGCCCTTTACAGACTGAGGTCAATGCAGTGGCGTGCCAGGCTGCATGCAGGGGCAGCAGCCTGACCTCCTCAAGCGTCGGCTCTGCTGCATGCAAAGTGGAGCACAGCTGCAGTCGCGCACCTTGTGCAGCACACGAGAGTTGCCCTACCTCTGGCACTCACCTGCTCTGCTGCCTGCATGGCTTCCTGGTCCTGCCCCAGCGCCAGGTGAGCCTGCACCTGGCGCACGCCGGCCTCTGCTTGCACTGCAGATGCCCTCTGTTGCTCAGTGAGGCTTGCTGGCTGCACAGCAGCTGCAGCTTTGGCAGCAAGCCCAGCCTCGCTGGCCACAGCACGCTGCATGCATAAGATCCCGAGTGGGCCACTGGGCATTCGGAGTTGTTGGACCCAGCAGCTGAATGCACCTGAGCAGTGTTCACTGTGCAGGCCCACACGCAGAAGGCTTACCCAATTGTGCTCATCTGCAAGGAGCTCTGCACGAACCAGCCGCAGGTGCCCTCCTGCAGGGGTGTCACCTTGGCCTGATATGCCTTGCTGCAGCACATCTCTGACCATCTGCACATTCTGCTGGCTGCCCTGTCGTGCAAACCTGGCGATCTGGTCAGCCACAGAATCCTCTCTCCCCCTGGCTGACGCAAACCCTCTGATGCGTCTCAGCGTCTCCAGCTGGAAGCAAACCCTTCTGCAGTGGGGCTGCATGATTGCCAATCTTTTGGATGCTTGTAATGAAGAAAACCTTGGTGAGAGGGTTTTTTCTTGTGTCAGGTAGGCCCCGTTGACCAGCAGGTGTTGCTCTCACAGCATGCTGGACGCTTCCGTGCTCTCGGGCCTGTTCTCGCTATTGCTACCAGGCGTGCAGGCCAATGCTGCCAGCCGTGAGCAGCTTGCCATCAAGTTGCAACAAATAGCTTCAGAGCTGCGGGCTGACACTGCTGGAGGCCAGCCAGCCCTGGATGGTCCCAGAGGTAATCTCCTGACCATCACCTGCCATGGTCAACATGTGATCTGGTGACACCTATTACCCTGCTGAAAGTGAACAGTGGTGCAGGGAAGGCTGCCAAGAGGCGCAGGCGACAGGGAGCAGGTTCGCACACAGACTGTGGTTCCCGTAGAGCTTTCCTGTGACCATAAGCGCTCTACTCATTGCAGACAGGGACTTTGACTTTGATGCCTACCAGACGCGATACGTGGCCCTGCAGTTCTTCTACATGGGTGGTAACTACCATGGCTTTGCTGCCCAGTGCGGGACAGAGGTCACCATTGAGGTGAGCACAGTGCTTCATGCCCTCTCGCCCAGCGCCAGCGCAGTTCACAGCCAGGAAACAGTAAGCTGGCTGATTGACCCTGTGCAGAGCCACTGCTGATGCACTGCTACAAGCAGGGCTGAGGTTGGGGCAGTGGCTGTGTGCAGGCGCAATTGTTTTCTGCGATGAAGACGGTGCGGCTGGTGCCAGAGGGCAAGACGTGGCAGGAGCTGAACTACTCTCGATGCGGTCGCACTGACAAGGGCGTCAGCGCCTTGGAGCAGGTAGGGGCGCAGGTCATCACAGCCACGTCATGGCTTTCGATTTGGCTACTTGATGCGCACACAAGCATCTCAAAGAGTCCCTGGGGAGCCTTCACACTGCAAGAACCTCTGCAGGTTTCTGCAGGTAGTTGCACTGCGCCACAGGCCATACGTGGAGGCTATCTCGCCCAGGCATTGCCAGGACTCTGCCGCCTACCCCTGCAGGTGGCGGCGCTGCGCCTGCGGTGCACACTTGGGCCCTGCAGGCAGGCCACCTGGCCCAGCAGCTGCAGCAAATGCGCCCTGCCCCTGCAGGTGGTTGCGCTGCGCCTGCGCTCCAGCGGTCGCGTGGGGCAGGCCCCGCTGCCAGAGGATCAGGAAGTGGACTATGCTGCCAAGCTCAACAGGGCACTCCCACCCGACATCAAGGTGTTGGGCTGGACGACGGTGCCAGAAGGGTTCAGCGCCAGGTGGGGCGGAACTGCGTGCCACAGCTCACAGCTCCTGCCTTGGTCATTTGGTCCTGGTCAGGGCTGAGGCGGCAGCAGAGGGCCTGCCTGCAAAACTTCTGCACAGCCAGCTGCTGCCCATATTCATGCACGACCACTGCAAGTGCATGGCAAGCTTGGTGCCTAGAAACTGCTCTGTTGAAGATCGGCACAGGCCTCACAAGGCTTTCATGATGAAGGCCCGACTGTCCTCACCTGTCTTGCTGTGCAGGTTTTCCACCCTGCACCGGGAATACAGATACTTTATTGCACAGCGCGGCCTGGACCTGACTGCCATGCGCGTGGCTGCCGCCCACTTGGTGGGCCCCCACGACTTCCGCAACTTCTGCAAGCTGGACGTGGAGCACGTGCACAGCTTTGAGCGCACCATCCTGGCCTGCGAGGTCCTGCAGCTCCCTCCCCACGCGCCGGGGACAGCCGCAGAGGTCCCCGTCTGTGTGCTCCACGTCAGGGGCACCGCCTTCCTGTGGCACCAGGTGACCCTCAAGCCTGCACAACGGCCTGGGACAGCTGTAGAAGTGCCCCTCTGTGTGCTGCACGTGAGGGGGACTGCCTTCAGATGAGCCTTGCAACGTCCTGCAATTGCCTCACCACGCACCAGAGCGGGTGTCCCGGTGTGTGCTGCTTCCAGGGCCACCACCAGGTGAACCTGCTCTCATCATGCACTACCAGGTCAGCCTGCTTGGGGCCACCCTGCTGTGAGACTTGTGGCTGATGCTGTTCTAGCAGGTCTGCAGGCTGTCAGCACCCTGCAGGTGACCCGGTGGGAGCAGTCAGGGGCAAGGGCAAGCAGTGCTAGCTCAAGGGCTAATGTGAGTTGCCTGCCAGCTGTCCCTGCCTCACTGCGGCCGTGCTGCAGGTGCGATGCATTGCAGCTGTGCTGATCATGGTGGGCCAGGGGCTGGAGCCGCCTTCCGTTGTGGCCCAGCTGCTGGATGTTGACCGCCACCCTGCCAAACCCCAGTACAACATGGCTCCAG
Organism: Asterochloris sp. CNOR1; assembly: GCA_963969365.1. Taxonomy (NCBI): domain Eukaryota; kingdom Viridiplantae; phylum Chlorophyta; class Trebouxiophyceae; order Trebouxiales; family Trebouxiaceae; genus Asterochloris; species Asterochloris sp. CNOR1. The sequence goes on along the minus strand of OZ017746.1, from coordinate 2,037,271 downwards.
AGGTAGGGCTGGAGTTCACAAGAGGAGCGCCACAGGACCGTATGGCTTAGTACATGTGGTTACCTGCAGCTGGCAGTGGTGATGCTCCAGGCAAAGACATGCAACTCAGCTTGAACATGCCTCTCTACAGTGCAGCACATTTCCTGCGAGAAGCCCTCTGGCCTCAAAGTGCTGTGTGTGCATTTCAAGCTCACTGTTGCCTCAGCAGCTGCCCAGATTGCGGAGGCACCCTGCTGGAAGAGGTCCAAGGTGCTAACAATTGAGCAAGTCGCTCTGGTGCAGGCCCCCCTCCTTTTCTACAAGTGCCAGTACCAGGACCTCCACTTCAGATGCTCAGCAGATGCGCAAAGATTAGCAGTGGCTGCAGCGGAGGGCATGTTGCACCAGCATCTTGTTGGCAAGCTGCTCTCCACTTGCCTGCTGGAGCGTGCATGCGGAGGCATGGCGCCTGCGCGCAGGGCTGAAGTCAAGCACATACCCCTGCTGAAACGAGCACGCGAGCCTGACATCGCTGCCAGGCTGCAGAAAGCTCGCCGCTTGCAGAACACAGACCTGTTCAGCAACAGCCCTGGTGAACCTGGTCCTGACAGTGTCAACTTGGATCATGTGTGCCTGGTTTAGTTCATGCGACTGGCTTCATCATTTCATCAGTTCAAAGCAGACTGCGCGAAGCAGCCTGGCTTCTGCACAATTTGCCTCAACAACGAAGACTGCCCCAGCTGAAGGACATGGGGCCCAGAACCCTGATCAGCAGGTGTCTCAAAGAGAGCTGTGACTGTGTCAGCTCTCCATCGCATCTGGGTCCTCGCCTCCCTCTGGCTCGCCTCGCATATACAGCACATTGTTACATCTGCAAGTGTACAGTCTGGTCAGTCCTGAACGGGCCCAGCCAGCATCTCATGCTGGGTAGCAGTGTACTAGCTGGTCGCACTAGGCTTTGACAGAGCAAAGCTACGGCGGAGCCCTGCCCCTGTACACATACCTGATGAGGACCTCTCCAAGGTTGCCTGTGAACTGTCCGTCAATGAACTCCTCTGTGTTTGCTAGCTGGAGGTTCATGTAGGCATCTGTGGAGACCAGATACCCTGCAGCAGGCACAGCATGGGGCTCGCCAAAGCTCATAGACCACAGCAGGGCTGTTTGTCTCTGGATGGCAGCGTGAGGCAGTCAGGGGTCACACCTTTGTACTCCATGCCCCATTTCAGCTTCACAATTATGATCTTGCCAGTCAGCTCATTGAGGAAAGGCTTTGGGTTAACAGGGACAGTCTGCAGGCCACAGCATTAGTCAAGCCGGAAGGAGGTGTGCAAACTCACCATGAACTTCTGTCACACAAGACTTACAGGTGCTGACATGGGCTCAGCAAGCCCCTGTGCCCCTTATTCCGCAGATCTTGCTCTCTGCTCCACTCTTTACAGTCTGTCAGAGAGGCGAATGCAAACCGTGCTCGGGCGGCCCACAAGCAGATCGGGGTGATAGGGACTGCAGCTCTCAGGTCCAAAGCTAGCAAGCCAGTCTACGAAGCAGACACAGAACCTGGCCGAAGAAGGTTGACCTAGGCACTGCAGATCGAGCGGGCTCCACCAGGTGGAACCTGGCTAATCCAGGTCTGCCCAGCCTCACTGCAGACGCTTCTGGGCTGCACATCTGCCTCGGTCAACGCCATCGGCATGGGGTGCAAGAGGAAGCAGCAGGGCTTCAGCGACCTCAGGGAGCCTGGCAGGCATGTAGCAATAGTCACCACAGCCAGCCTGCCCTGGATGACAGGCACGGCGGTGAGTGTGCATGTCATGGCAAGGCTACTCCACCCCAGCACGATAGAGCTATAACATGGCAAGGATGCCGTTGCAGGCATTTGATTGTGCCTCAGCAGAACCTGCCATCTGCTGCAGGTGAACCCAACCCTGAGAGCGGCTTACCTGTCCAGGAACCCGCAAATGCAGGTCACCCTGGTGCTGCCCTGGCTGAATGAGGCAGAGCAGGACATTGTTTATCCCGAGGGAGTGCGCTTCCAGCAGCCAGCAGATCAGGTGCCGGCCGCAGGCAGGCTCGCATTAGCACCAGCTTTGCCTGGGCTACTTCAAAGTTATTCCAAACACTTCATCCCAGCAATCAAAACCTTCGTCCCCTGCCGCAGCCAGGTGCTGACATATGCTCTGAACCACGGCCTCATGACACAGCCCTACAGGGGCTTCACTGTTTCTCTGCAGCTGGAGCAAAGCGCCTCGCTGCAGATGAGGGTGCCTGTGCCTGGCCCTGGCTGCCCAGCGCTTGCTTTATTGTTATGAGGCCTGCCACTACTGGACATGTGTTCTGAAGCCTGAGTGCTGCAGCTAGAACCTGTTGACATGCAGGAAGCCCATGTGCGAAAGTGGGTGCAAGACCGAGTGGACTTTGAGACGCCCTTCCACATCTGCTTCTACACAGGGAGCTACAGCGACACATTCTGCAGCATCATGCCTGTAGGTGACCTCACCGACATCATCCCTGACGAGGAGGTGAGCTGGGCTGAGGCCTTGCAGGGATTATCATACACGGTGCCTGCTGCCAAGCAGGGTGCCTGTCGGGCTATGTCTGACTGTGGAAGGCTGCAGGCCAGTATGGCAGCGCTTTGCTGTGTGCCACACAGGGTGCCCTGAGGAAGCAACACCTGAAGGTACAGGGCTGCAGCCTGCCCTGGTAGGCATAATGCTGTGCCACCTGTATGCGGGGTGCTTGCTGGGCAGCGCTGCAGGCCATGATGCCATGCCTGGGCCTGACACAGAGAGCAGTCACAGATCAGCCCAAACCCCTCAGGCCTGCACAGTGGGTTGCACAGCAACCACAGGAGCGAGACGCTGTCGCATACGCCTTGCAGGCAGATGTGGCTATCTTGGAGGAGCCAGAGCACCTGACCTGGTTTCATCACGGCCGCCGATGGTCAGAGAAGTTTAACCATGTGGTGGGCACCGGCTATACGAACTTAGTCATTTGCTGACAGCGGCCAGCAAAGACAATCCTAGTGCTGGCCTCAGGGCCAACAAATCCTTCAGTTGAGCATCCTGCTGCAGATTGGCGTGGCACACACCAACTACGTCGATTACGTTCGCCGTGAGTGTGGCCCCTTGTACACAAGGGTACGGTTTGCTGTCTGAGCCTGTCCACTCATATGGCTCTGGTGCTGTGAAGCAATTTCTGGCAGCACAGGAATACTGCCTGCTGCAGGCACTTGCCCTCATGAACAAGCGGCTTTGCAGCATACACTGCCACAAGGTGAGGCCCTGCCTCCCAGGGCAGGAACAGAAGGCTGGCTGTGCCTGCTCGGCAGATCGTAGGATTCCATGCAAGGCCTGGTGGTCCACCCTCCCGGAAGTCCGGCTGTTGCTGCCGCCCATCACAGGCCAAGCAGGCCGCTTCCTCAGGTTGCTGGTTGAGACCACCGCCTCTCTGCACAGCAACACCGCAGGCAGCCTGTGCAGACTGGGTGTTCCAATGCAGGTCATCAAGCTCTCAGAGGCCGTGCAGAAGCTGCCGCGCGAGACCACTGCGTTCGTGCACGGGGTCGCTCAGCAGTTTCTCACTGTGGGGGACCAGAAGGCCCAGCAGCTGCGGGCAGGGGAGGAGCCCTTCACCAAAGGGGCCTACTTCATAGGTGGGAGGAAGACTCAGAAAGAAAAGACGCTGCTGGGTCTGCTGCACTTGCTCAGCTGTGGCCCTGCATCACAAGTGGCCGTCCTGCCGAGCAGGTGCTTGCTAGCTCCGTAAGCAGGAAGGTTGCCGTGCGCTGGGTTACTCGGTGCTGCACCAAGGAGGCCGGTTTCTCAGGTAGGACGCAGTTGCTCAGCTGTCTGGTAGGCATGCTGGGCAGGTGGATGTGATCTCTGACATGCTTATGCTGAATTTGCGCGCTGCGCGGCAAGGCGCGGCATGCTTACTCTGCTGGTCAGCTTGTACTCATACGCTGCTGTGGTACTGCATGGTGCTGCTGTATATGCAGCATGTGGCTGCACACCACGCCTGCTGCCTACATCCGCAACGCACCTCTCTTTAGGTGGATGCTGTCGAGTCATGAGCTGTGAACTGGAGGAGGACAAAGTGATGCCAGCCAGGCTGCTCCTGCCTACCTGCAGGCAAGGGTGTATGGGGAAAGGGGTACACTGAGCTGCTGGATCTGCTGCACGAGCAGAGGGCACGCGGGGAATCCAGCAAGTCGCTGGATGTGTACGGAAATGGAGAGGACATTCCCGAGGTGACCTGCATCATGCGTGGCGCGATCAGGCAGGCTATGTCGTGCCAGCGATGTTCTGCCCTCCTGTCATGCCTGCAGCTTTGAGGGCCAGCAACACGGACAATCCTCACAGCTGGCTGCAGTCAGCTCTGCTGGCTTTGCTGTGCCTGCACAGGAGTGGGACAGCTCCTCCTTGAGCCCCAGCTCATACCTGTGCCCAGATGTGCGGCACTCCTGTCTGCCACCGCCCCCGGCGTGCCGTCTTGCTGCTCACGACACAGAGGGGGACAGGCTCTGTCTGAGACTGAGCGCACAGCTCCTGTGGCTGCTCGCACATGTGCTGGGGCTCACCACAGCGAATAGCAAGTGCCCTGCGGCTGCGTCCGCTCTTCCTCATCTCAAGGCTAGCCTGCACCACCCTGAAGTCCTTGGGTACAGATCAAGGAGCGGGCACAGGAATACTGGCTGGACATCCAGTTCCACCCTGGCACCGACCACGTCAATCTGGGCGAGCACCAGGTGAGAGCGCGGCAGAGCTACTTCCCCGCAGCATGTGGACATGCCTGTGAGCTGCAGGCTGCAACAGATTTGTTGCCCCTTGGGCTTCCTGTCATAGCAGCTGCACTGTGGTGGCTGTGAGATTCCCTGCAGCACTGTGCAGGACATCGAGCCTATGCGGCTGTGAGCTTTATGCTGCAATGTCTGTCGCGGCCCACTGCATTGTGAAACATGCCAGGCTTACAAGGGCAGGTGTGGCCGAGAGCGCTGAGCTGCAACGGCCATGCTCCCCCTGCTGCAGGTGCTTGCAAACCCCAGCACCAGCGATGTTGTGGCGACCACCAGCTGTGAGGCTCTGGCCATGGGCAAGTGGGTTCCATGCTTCCACAAGTGCATTGTCGCGCGGCCCCCTGCCTGTCCACAGCAGGCTGTCTACTGACTGCAGGTGGGTTGTCTGCGCCCAACACCCTTCCAACAGATTCTTTTTGACGTTTGCCAATTGTTTAACATACTCCAGCCCAGAGGAGTTTTCCAGGCAGCTGCGCCATGCTGAGGTGAGCCAACAGCACTCAGGGCGCCCCGTATTGCTGGGTGCTGCTGGACATCACCAGCGGCTTGCTGTGATGCAACACATAAAACGACTGCCTCCTGTGTAAGGAGTCAACCCTGGCCCTGCAGCCGAGCAAGCAGCTGAATTGCACTTGACCTCTTGTCAGCTGGGTCGGAAGGCTTACCTCTTCACCCGCTGGCCAGCCTCGTGATGCTGATGTCTGAAGCGTGAATGTCTGGGCATTGATCCCGTAGATTTCTGACACAAAGCTTCTGATGCAGGGTCATTGCGTACAGCTTGGAACCAAGCGTCAGCCTGCTCCTGATGTCGATGCTTGCAACTGTGGCATGCAGGAGAACAAGCCCAGCCCTCTCGCTGCTGAGGATCGGCATCAGCTGACATGGGAAGCAGCGACCGAGCGATTTCTGGATGTTGCCTCCATCCAGCCCGATGAGTGGCCTAGCCGGCCTGTCAAGGCTCAGAACCTTGTGTTCTGGAGGCTTTACAACACTGGCATTGGTGCGCCCAGCTTTTCATCCCTGCCGTGCCCTGCACGGTTTTTGTCTTGGGTGCAGATGGGGAAGGCAGGGCAGGTATTTCTTGTCTGCAGCCAACATGCCGTCACCGCTGGGCTGTGGGTGCAGTGAACTGACGGCATCTGCTTGCCTGCAGGCATTGAGACAGTGCGGCGCAATGCCGGGGCAGGGAGGTGGACACGATATGCGCCCAGCGAGGTGACTGGCTATGACCCAGACGCAATCAGAAAGGGGCGCACACAGGGTGAGTTGCTCAATGAAAGTCATGTCCTGCTGCTGGACGGGTGGACTGAGCCCCTTGGCCAGGCAACTTATCAGCAGCTGTTTTGGTGTGAAGGTGGTGAAAGCAAGCAAGCAAGACCTGTTCGATCAATGTCCGTTGTGTGCGCAGAGGACGACAATGACTTTCATGCGCACCAGGGGTATCCTCCTCCTCGCCTTCTCTGACCCTGACAGGCATGATATCAGTCCCCAGCATGTACTGAGACAATTTACTTGTAGGCGACAGTGTCTGCAGTGACACTGGCTTTGTACATTGCTTGACACCTTTGAAGCACCTTTTGAAGCACCAATGAAATGATGAATTGACCAGACATGCTGAGATTAATGATTGAGTGGCCCCTCTTATGCTGCCAGGCCAGCATTCTGCACAGAAATGAACTGACTCGTGTCAGCAACCACAAGCTTGCTGCCTGCCAGTATGGCACAGTTGACTTTCCTGCCCAGCCGCCATTGTCTTGCAATAAGAGGACGCTGCACATCCTCCAGACTCAATTTTTGAAAGCTGCTGGGCGGCTGCGGCTGTGTGGTCTGCCAATCCCAAAGAATGACTTGGCGGTCATTGCCACCAGAAAGCAGCAGGCTTGGGGAGCCATCTGCAGCTACACCTTCCCTACAGCAGGTGGCAGTAAATTCATCAGGTTACAGCCAAGTGTGGCCCAGACTCTGGTGTGTGCTCCAAGACCATAGGTCAAAGTCTGGCAGTGTGAGACAGACACTGCCACTTGTCGCATGCATAACAGCAGAGGCCATGCAGCGGGCCCTGCAAAGCTCACACGCTGTTGACAGCAGCTGAGTGCCCTCCATGGTCAGGTCCCAGCAGGCAGAGCTCTTGCCACTGTCGATGTTGACCACTAGCCTTCCCTTTTGCATGCCTCAATTTACTCTTTGAAGCAGCAGAACTTCCACCCTGCAGCACAGACGGGCTGCGTTTGCTCCCAGACTGTATAGCCAGGTAGCTTCAGCATTCGCATGCAGGCAAATGAGGTGCAAAACCATTGCTTACACTCCAGACAGTGAGACCTGGTGCTCCGAGACAAGGACTCAAGTGGGTTTATAAAGAAGCTCACCTTGGAGGTCAGCTTGTGTACTGCAACGCAGCCGTCACCCCTGGCCAGGGCAACGGCCTCAGCATGTGAGCCCTGCACTGCTGCCAGCACTGCCAGGCTGTGGACCATGGGGGGATTGCAAAGCTGGTTTCCAGTACTGCTCTTGTTGGCGGCTGCAAGCAGTGGCATCTGGCATCATGGACTGGTGGCGGATGCACACTCGATATCGTGAAAGGGATTGCTCACTGTCAGAACCAGCCAGCGCTGCCACAGTTGTATGTAAAACAGCAACAGGGGGCACCCATACTGACCTGTGCTGTGCCTGGCCAGCACCTGGCCTGCCTCCACGTCCCACTGCAGTGCCAAGCTGTCCAAGCCTCCTGACAGCACTGCATGGGCACGCAGACACAATCGGTGGCAAGGGAGAGGTGCAGTGCTTGATGTTGTTTGACTGTCAAAGGCCACCTGGTCAGGTTGCTGGGTGGCAGGCATGCAGAAGGACTTTAGCAGGCAATGCCAATCCTTTGTGTCTGTCAATATGAACTTTAGGTGACAATGTTTTGAGCAGCTGCCTGTTTGACGACTGGCAGGCACACCTTGACTTGGGTGCTGGGGGCTGAAGGCGACGCTGCTGCAGATGCTGGTGTGTCCGCCCTGCAGCGCCGGCCTGGCCTGCCATGAGGGCAGCTCTAGCAGATGCACAGTGCCACTGTCATCTGCTGCGGCTAGCAGGCTGCCTGAGGGGTTGAGGGCAAGGCAATTCAGTTCCTCCTGCCCAAGCTGGGTGTGACAAACCAGTGCTGCAGAGCCCTCCTGCAGGGGTAGAGGGAGTGGGCACCAGCGGATGCGCTGGCCCCTTAGAAGCACAGTGGGAGCCTGGGAGCAGCAGCAGGAAGCAGCAGCAGGGAAAGTATCGGGAAAGCGACGCGAGCCTGCTGACGTGCAGGCAAGCTGTCTGCTGCCAGTCCTTTAGTAGCAATGTTCCTGCCCAGCTGACCGCACACTTGCCTGGCGCAGGTCCACTTCAGAGATGCCACACCCAACAGCAGCATAGACTGTGCTAGGTTGGCTTGGATGGCACAGCACAGAGGGCACAGCTCCAAGTCCAGACAACTTGATGCGACGCTGCAGCTCCTCGGTGCGCAGGTCAAAGAGGCACAGCATGCCATCCTACAAGAGCACAGCAGCTGCACTCAGCATTTTGCCTGCCATTGGAAAGCAGCTGTATAGTCAGGCCGCACCTCTCCTCCTGACAGTAGAACCTGTTGATCACAGCCGTGCAAACAGCATGTGAGCACATTGCCCTTGTGCCCTTTCAGTTTGGACATCGCTCATCCAGCAGCTGTGACACTGTGTGGCTCCTAGGTCAATGTTTGATCTCAACGCCAGCACTTTGATCTCTGTCCTTCTCTGACACGTGTGCCATCGGACAAGCTCAGATCTAACTCAATCCCAGTAGCTCTCTGCCATGGCCGGACGGGCGGGCATGGTGCCCACCATGCCAATGCGCGTATTTGTGACAGGAGCTGGTGGCAGAACAGGTGTGTACATCACAGCATCTCTCACTGCCTGTTGACTGTGAAGCCACTGACTGCATGCGGCATGCCTGCAGGCAGACTTGTTTATGAGAAGCTTGCGTCCCGTCCAGAAACTTTCAAGGCCAGAGGCCTTGTGCGGTAAGCCCATATACGAACGTGGCCTGGACCCCTTGTTAATGACACACACAAAGGCTTATTGACACACACAAAGGCTAAGTCCCCACAGGCGCCTGGAGCCAGCACAGGCAGATTACATGGTGCTGAGCCGCGTGTGCGCTGGCCCTGCAGGCGGGAGGAGCAGAAGCAGGAGCTTGGCCACGACCCAGGTGTGGTGGTGGGGGACATCCTCAAATCCCAGGATCTGCTGAAGCAGGAGCTCTCCCAGGCAGACAAGCTGGTCATTTTGACCAGTGCTGTGCCCAAAATGAAGGCACCGCCTGCAGACGGCAAGCGCCCAGAGTTTTACTTTGAGGAAGATGGGATGCCTGAGCAGGTGGGTGCTGGCAGCCTTCCCAGCAACACTCTTGCAGGGGTTGTGCATTGCATTGCAGGTGTTGGGGACCCTCCAACTATGATGTCGGCCGTCCCTGCTTTGATGACTTCCAAGTGTCGGTGCACATCGCAGCCATCAACAGGGATCTGGCTGCTGCCCAGTTTTTGGATTGCATGCCTCTTTTGCTGCAGCTTGCCAAGGTCCTTGCAGAGCCTGCAGCGCCGTCTGTCATGCCTCCTCTGGCCACTTCAGACCTGCACATGCTTCAGGCCGCTGGCTGCTGCTGCAGCCTGTGCTGTGTGGCTTGCCAGGGCCTGGCGTCCCAGGGCACTGTTGGCCAGGCGAAGTGGCAATGCTGCTGCAGATTGACCTACTGGCACAGCAGATAGTCAAGCCGTTTTTTCTACCTTAGGAGGGCGCTGCAGCCACAAGCTGAGCAATCCACTTACTGAATGGTGGGTGGTAGGAGTGGAAAGGGCCTGCCACCGTTTGCAGGTAGACTGGATCGGCCAGAAAACACAGGTTGATCTGGCAAAGGAGTGTGGCGTGCAGCATGTGGTGGTAGTTGGCAGCCTGGGCTACACCAAGAAGGACCACCCCCTAAACTCAATCGGCAATGGAAACATCCTTCTGTGGAAGAAAAAAGCTGAGGAGTACTTGATGGACTCAGGTGACTTGCTGACATTGCTGGAAATGAGATGGTAGCATTGCAACCCCCAGCTGGAAATTGCTGCAAGGTGGGTCACCTGCCTCTGCAGGACTGCCGTACACCATTATTCATGCTGGCGGCCTCCTGGACAAGAATGGTGGTCTACGGAATCTAAAGGTTGGCAACAATGACGAGTTCCTGGGAAATGCCTCCAGGTCCATACCCAGAGCAGATGTAGCAGAGGTGGGCAGCAGGTGTTGCATTGGTAGCATACCCCCCCAAGGGGCTCTTTGCTAGTAGAAGGGCAGTACAGCAATAATGTGCTGGCACTCCGTCCAGGTGGTTGTTCAGGCCCTGGGCAACCAGTGGGCGATCAATAAATGCTTTGATCTCATCTCTGACGATGAGGGCCATGGTGAGCCCACAGTGGACTTTGATAAGCTGTTTGGTCAGGCAGAGGCTTCCTTTGTAAGGACAGAGAAAGCCAAGGCATGATTTGACTTCGTGACGGTATACATGTTAAGATGCATCGTCTTGCGCATTGCATCTGATGTCAGTAAGAAGTTGAATACTGAAAACTACTGTAGTGAGGCCGTCACCCTGTCAATGCCCTCAGTGATGCCTGAGGGGTCGCCTTTGGGGTATTTCTTCAGCACTTTGGGGTCTATCTGCCGGATGACAGAGGCCAGGCTGCTTGGGTTAGATGCGAAGGTGTAATTCAGCAGGGAGAGGTGCTCTGCCAGCTCCACCTGGTGATTGTCCATGAGGAGGGGGTTGGGCACTGCAATCAGCGCTTTCCCCAGGCTCAGGGACTCAAAAATGCAGCCAGACCCCGCGTGGCTGATGATCAGATCTGCCTCTGCCATGTGGGCTGCCAGTGAGGGGGCAAAGTCAAAGTACTGGACATTGAGGCCATTCTCTAGCACATTAGATGGCTGCCCAGCAGGGAAGAGCCGGTGTGGCTGGTAGAGGGCAGAGCCAATTTGCATGATGAGGTGTGTATATCCCCTGGCTGCCAGAGCAGAGGCCACTGCTGGATCATCAACTGCCTCAATCAGCATGTCAAACTTTGTAGTGCCGACGGTGACAAAGACCCTCCGGACACCTGTCTTGGCTGCTGATGCCATGGCTGCCTTGAGCTGGGCTGACTGCCTACGGGTGGGCGCGACTGCTATCTGCTTTGTGTGGTGGTTTCAGGCTTTGACTTTAGCCACTTTGCGCTTTTCAATGGCTTTTGTCCGCGGGCACTGCATCTCTTGCCAGCTCAGAGGCACCATGGGGTGACCTGCAGCAGAGGGCGGGACTTGATCCTGCAACTTTGTAGCAGCTCAGAGCACCAAAGTGAGCGTATTGGGCTGCTAAGGGACAGCAGATAAACATGTTTCTGGCTCTGCCCCTGCCTGGCGGCTTTGCAGACCAACACAGCAGTCAGCAAGTTGCCCTGACGCTACTGGCGGCTTGTCATGCCTGCACCCAACAGCATGCAGAACGGCAGCTAGCGCCTGAGTGCAAGGCTTCTGGCACAGGCATCCCTTGCCACCCTGCCGGCCTGTTTCGTTCACGCCCATCGGCCAGAACCACCTGAATGTGGTGGGGCCGACGTCACCTGCAAGACTCTTGGCATAGACCACTCCTAGCTCGTTTTTGGCGGTGGAGAGGTAGTAGTCCCTGTGGGTGCCCAGCGACACAATGTGGGCTCTCACAATGTCCCCTGGCCTGAAGCAGGAGGCTATGTCAATCTTGTCAATCTCAGTTGCCCTTACGTCCTGCAGCCTGCAGCAGCCGATGTGGGAGTCTCAGGCAGCAGGGGCCGTCTGTAGCAGATGACAGACGTGGCAGTCCAGAGGGCTGACCAAGTGCAACGGCAAATGCCCTGCAGCCTGCAGCAGCTCAGTTGGCAGCCTGATGCAGCATTTGCCACCTGCGCAGACGGCAGGCAGCAACAACTGCAGCAGAAGCTGCAATGCGTACATTGTACATGAAAGCTGCAGCTGGCTCCTGGCACACCATATGCTAGCGGGGGGCAACCTCTCAGGTTGCTTCAGCACACAGCTTTGCTGACAGCAGCAGAACTGAGCCTGCACCTGATTATGCCTGTGAACCTTTCTTCCAGAGGCTGCGTGCCCACACAGATGATGTCAGCTGATGCCAACCGGGGGTTGATCCTGGTCACCTGCACCACTAAACTCGTCAGACCCTGCAACAGCATCTACTGAGCAGCACGGCAGCACTTGCCTTACAAGTCACCACATCCCCTGGGGATGGCGTTAAGACCTGGCTGCGTTGTGAGACAACCTGGAGAGTGGCCTTCTGCATGCAGAGATTCAGCTGTAAGCAGGAAGCAGGAAGCAGGCACCAGCGTCACGCTGTCCAGGCAGGTGCTGCACCTTGCCAGTGGCAGGGACAACTTCCTTCAGGCCAACCAAAGAGGAGTAGATGTGCTTGCCATCCTTGCTGAGATGAGTGCCGAGGCCAGCCTCAAACTCAGCCTGCACCAAGTGGTATTGACAGAGGCTATCTAGCAGGGGAGAGGTCACTCATGACATGCAGCTTCATATTGATCAGAAAGCCACTCACAGATGGAGCGAGACGATCTCCTGGGCAAACCGCTGCAAGCTCGCTCATCTAGCTGTGCTCATTGCCAGATCGATGTTAAAACCCCTGAGGGCACAGGCGAAATGGACTCTTGCCTACACCACGGCTGACCCTGGAGGTGCATGGCAACACAATTTGAAGATTACACAAACAGGACAGGATGGGAGAGGTGAACTGCTGCCAGCAGAATGGCTGTGACATTGTATCTGCGGTGATTGATCTGCTGTCCTTCCTTCCTGCAGACTTGTAGCAAGCTTGGAGACTGCCATCCGTGCCTGGCTTGCATCAGGTATGGAGCGCAGAAGCATGAATGCACATGCCATCATTTTCTGCCACCACCAACCACCATGCTTTCAGCACCTGGCTTGGCTGTGCAATCTGCCAAGCCTGACATGCACAGCATGCAGCTAAAGACAACATGCCCTGCAGGCCTGAACATGCTGAGCAAGCAGTCCCCCGCAGTGATGGACAGCAAACAGCCTGGCATGGTGCTGGTGCGCACAGTAATTCAGCACCACCTGCCACGATCAGACACCTACTGCCTCACTCTCCACTTGCCACATGATCAGGGATCTGATGCCCCCAATGGTGGGTCACCTGCTCGATTCCATTCAAATCTGCTCCTGCTCAGACAGGCCTGCAGGAAGCTGGCCATGCTATGCAACTGGCAACAAGGTGTGCTTCCTAGCCTGTGTTGTGTGTGTACTCGCTCACAATGGGCAGCCTGCCAGCATGCCAGGGCGCCAACAATCAGACCTGCATGGCATGCACACTTAGCTTAGCTCAGCTGCAGCTGTGTGTTGCTGCAGGGCGTGGACCTGCTGGCTCCCAGGCCTGGCGGCCTCACAGCCCCCACAGGAGCATGCCCTGGCAACAGCAGCACAGCCTGCAGGCCTGGTTTGGCGTTGACACATTCCTGCTGCTGGAGCCGATGAGCTACTCCAAGCGAGTGCTGGATGACATTCAGGTGGCAGCTTTGCATCTTGCACAGGCCCAGCAGCAACCGCAAGCCCAGCTTGCTGGGCGGCCGGGCTGAGACTCACACTTTCGCAAGGACTGTCGGCAAGAAACTCATTGTCAGGCAGCCCAGTGCAGCAGTCAAGCTCAGCTCTGCTAAAAGTGGATTGCACTTGCAAGACCTACCAACACAGCCCTTTTTCCTGCATCAAAGAGCTGTGCCCTGATGCTGCTGCTTTGCTGCCTGCCCACTTGGCTATTGGGGTACAAGAGTGGGCCACGACCGCAAGCCAAGCTTGCCAGTACGGCCACCTGCAGGAGGCCACCCTCCTTCTGAGCGCGCTGGCGGCTGCGCTGCACACGTGCCAGGTGCCCTGGCCAGCATTTGTTCCCGTGCACGATGCTCAGCGGGACGCCCACTGGGGCATTGCAGCCCTGCAGAGCACCACGGTGCACCTGAACACGGACTGTGTGCATACCAGCAGCACACCTGTGGCGCTCAAAGAGGTGGGCTGCCTGCCAGTTGAATGCCTTTCCTCTCTAGTTGTGCAAAGCTGATGATTGCCCTGATCAAGCTGAAACTCAGAGGCCATATGGTCTGCTTGGGTAGCTGTATGGGCGGCAGGAAGCCACTGAAGGCTGGCCCTACTTCACCGCTGCTAGCCTGAGGAGGCCATATCTTCCAGCATGGGCCTCTCAGTTGCCAAGCCATAGCCTGTAATGAGTGCAGTGCCTGTGCCCTGCAGGTGCATGGCCAGCTCAAGTTCTTTGCAGACCAGCTGGCAGCCCGTGCCCCAACCGCTAGCGTTGCTGCAGCAGCAGCTGCCAGTGCTGGCTGGCATAGCTCTGAGCCTCTGCCTGGGGCCTTCCAGATCACCTGCTGGCAGCGCAGGACCTTTGCAGTGCCCAAACCAACTCCAGGCAAGCCTCTACATCTGTCCTTGTAGCAGCAAGAAACCCCCACTGCAGTCCAAGGGTGACTTGATGACTCTCAGTCCACTGAAGATTGCACAACAGTCTGCTCAGCCCTGAGGTGATTGTTTGTTGTGACATGACCCTGATGCCTGAAAGACTTTTGCGCCTTGTTGAGTGCACCGCTTTCATTGAGACTTCTGTGTTGCTGCAGAGGGTGCTCTAGAACCGGAATTTGATGACCCGTACCGCCTGGATCAGCCCTGGGATGAGCGGGCGCCCTGGCAGCCCTTTGCCCCTCAGGAAGACCCTGTGGGTGAGCCCCTATCCTCAGGCGGCACCAGGCAATCTGCAAGCTTTGCAGGTTGGCCACTAAGGGCATGGCATCAGCTCCCAAGATGGCCGTGGGCAGCATTGCAGCCAGCACTTCCAGCTGAATGGCCTTGGCCTCCCTGACAAGCAGCCCACCTCAATTGCTCTCCTGGCGAACTTGTCATCATCGTCATAGCTGCACAAGACTAGGCACTGCTAGCCAAAGTCCTGCACAGCAGCGCACAACTGCTGCCATGCAGCTGAGGTCAAGAAAGGAGTTGCCTGGGCAAACACAGAACATCTGTTGTGGCTGTGACTGACCCCCCTTATTTGCACTCTTTCCCCGATATCAGCACTCACTGCCTGTGTGCAGGCCCACTGGAGCTTGAGGTGGAGTGGGCTCACTTCTCACTGAGCAGCGCTGTGGAGCAGGACGCACAGCCGCCCACATGGCATGTGCATGCCATGAGTCCTCAGTATCGCAACAGACGCTGGGGCAGGGGCTTTGGCTACCCGGTGAAACCAGCTGCTTGGGTCTGCTACAAGCTCTATCTGGCCACTCGTTGAGGGCAGGATCTGCTGAGGCATTCCTGGGTGGCCTGCCGCATGATTTCATTTTGCCCTGTCCAAACGCAGATGCGGTGGGTACTTCTGGCCTATTGCCAGGCTCCAGGCAAGCCTTTCTTCTGTTGGCAGGAACAGTCAAAAATGGCTGCGGGGGAGCTGTAGGCAGCAAAGCTTGCCACCCAGCACCTGCTGCATGAGTGTCAGGTTGGCTGCTGCTGAAGGTACAATTTTGTGCAGGCAGATCAGAAGCGGCTTTCGCTGCGGCTGACAGCAAATCTGCTACTGGACCCTGCAGCAGGGCGGCCAGCCCCTGACAAGCTGTCTCTGGGGCTTGATGCTGGGTCGGGGCTAGAGGCACCTGCCAGCAGCCCGGGCGCCTTCAGCACGATGCTGCAGGCCTGGATGGCGGCGCGCTCCATCCCTGTGGAAGCTCACGCTGTGGGTGAGCTGTGCCATCAAGGAAGGCTTGCTGCGCTGCTCCCACTTTTGTGCAAGTTTGTGGGCAACCTGCACCCTCTTTCCTGTCTGCAGCAGCATCAGCCTCAGCCTCACAACCAAGCTGCTCAAAGGCGGCTGCTGCTGGTCAGCGTCTGCTCTTCCTGCAGGCCAGCTGGCCACTCGCGAGTTCTGGGAGAGGCCCCTTGTGAAGAGGCCCCCCGTGCCTCCAGAGCGCAGCTTGCAGGATGTGCTGGCAGACCTGTTCCAGGAGGGGCCACCCGAGGCGCACAGCCAACTCCAGCACTTCTTCCCTCGCACTGCCCCTCAAGACAGCCTGCTGAGCAGGTCAGCCACCCTGTGCCTGCCACCTTGCAAGACGCCTAGACAAAGTTCTTGAGATGCCAATTTGCCTGACTGTGCCAACCTTTCTAGCACAAGACTGGTGCAGTCTCTCGCGGTGTGCTAAGGACCCCATCCTGCATTACATGTGTTGCCCATTGTGCTCAGGGCTTGTCAGCACTGCCCTGGCAGGCGGGGTCTGGCAGGCGGCACTGATGCCGGTGTGTGCCTTCAGCAGACTACAGCTCATCCTGACCGCCTGCTGCACCCTCCTACAGGCTGGCCCTGCACGCTTTGTGCTATGGCAATGCACGCGCAGTGGCCATTCTGTGGCAGCGCTTCCTGCATCAGCTGCGCCTACAATTTTGGGACCTGCAGTGCGCCCTGCCACGCATGGCCGCATGGGGGCAAGCGCCAGCAGCCAGCCCCCAGGCGCAGGAGCGTCAGCCTGGCTGTGACCAGTCGGCAGGCGACAGTGCCCAAGACAGCCAGGCTGGATCTGCAAAGGCTGCTGGGCAGGAGCACAGTGCTGCTAGCAGCTCCGAGCGCCTTGATGGGGTGACCAGCACAGCCCACGCTGCAGCTGGGGAGCAGAGTATGGCCTCAGGGGGTGACATGCGCGCGGCGCCTGCCCCAGACCTGCGCTGCTGCCTGCTGCACCAGAAGCTGCAGCTGCTGGACGTGTGCATCCAGCAGAGCCTGCAGCGGGCGCAGGGCTGCGGGGTGGGGGCCCAGGGCTCGCAGGTGGGGCCACTAATTTGTCAAGGGAACTGACGGCCACGGCACCTTGAGCTGCGGTACCGCTCACACCTGTTTCTAGCTGGAATGGCTTTGGTGTGCACTTTAGGCCGCAATGCTGCATCAAACATGCAGGTGCACTGTCGTGAGATGACTCTGCATCGCATTGGCCTCAAGCTGCGAGGCGGCTCTGGCAGCCAACACCAACACAAGATGGAACATGCCTTAAAAACTGCTTCTTGCCAACTTGCCTGCCGCCAACGTCCAGTGAAGTACCAATCATCGCTCTGCAACAATCTCCTGCAGGCAATCAGAGCTTACTTTGGGGCCCTGCAGCAGCAGCACTCGGAGCAGCAGGGGCAGGAGCCTGCTTCGGACGGGGCTGGCGCAGAGGAAGATGGGTGGGATGGATCTGAAGCTGCCCCCATAGGGGATGATGGGCACACCCTGGGGCAGCAGCACAGCAGCCACTGGTATGGGCATGAGGCAGCTCAGCTAGAGCGTCAGTCACTGCCCTCTGGGTCTGGCAGCCCAGAGAGGGAGCATGACAGCATGGCAGGCTTCAGTGAGCAGCGTCCGGGCTCAGAGCCTGGTCAGGGCTTTCATGGGGGCCAGGGCTCAGTGCCTCACCAGCAGCAGGACAGCTTGGCGTCGTCTGAGGACAAGCAGCGCCAGGGCTCCTGGGTTGCCCTGGAGCAGGGCAGCTCAGCCCAGCTAAATAGCCTCAGGGAGCACTACAGCGACTGCCTAGAGAGCCTGCCAGCGTCCCCAGAGGGGCAGGCCCCCACTCTTCAGAGCCCCTTTGCGGACGAGGGGCCCCAGGCAGGGGGGCAGTCGCCGCAGTTGAGCGGCCCCACCTGGGACGGGTTGCCTGCTCCAGCAGAGGGCCTGGCTGGGAGTGGCAGTGCTGCTTTTGATGATGGAGACAGTGGCCTGTCTGCACCGGAGGGGGTTGCAGAGGTCGTACCTGGGCAGCACCTTGTTGCGCACCCTGACAGGCCTCTGCATATCCCTATCACTCAGGCAAGCCATACCCACAACCTGTATCACACAACACCTACACACTGCCCACACGGTACCCACACCACAAGGTATACCTTCAACGTGTTGTGCTGCTTCTGAGCACGAGCAGACCCCCGTTATGTCCAGGTTGCCGTCTCTAGGCAAAGAAGCCAGCCTGAGCTGGCCTTGAACGCAAGGCGTCTGGGAGTTCAGGCACTGCTCTGAGTGGCATCGCTGCTGCCCCTGACCTGGCCCAGGTCTGGCTGCAGGAGCCGCCTGTGATGACTGAGGATATGCTGGCAGAGCGACAAGCTGCCCTGACTGCCCTGGGTGAGTCGAGCTGCCTTAGCCCCACCTCAGCCTCAGCTTGACTGCCCAGGGTGAGCCTTGGGGCCAATGACACAGCCTCAGGCCGTTCTGGCAGTGCTTGAAAAGCTGGGGGAGTGTGCTGTCGTCCAGAGCGGCCAGCTGTTGTCCATTGCACATGCACCGCTTGGTTCAGAGACATGTGCACCAAGTTGCAGCAGTATCTTGGAGTCTTCTCTGGCGTCTCTTGCTCTGCAAAGTGTGAGTAGACATCAACTGGACTTGTGCCCAACCCTGCCTGTCGGATGGGACACCCCCACCTGCTGCAGGTGACGGGCCCCAGGCTCCTCAGATGCGGGCACGCGTGCAGGGGGACCTGCTCTGCAGTGACATGTCAGCCTTCAAGGCCGCCAACCCCGGCTGCACGCTGGAGGACTTTGTGCGCTGGCACTCTCCACGGGACTGGGAGGGCGACAGCTCTGGCGGCGGCCAGCTCTCTGCCAGGATGCAGCAGCAGGTAGGCATGCTGTGCACTGCCTGGCAGCCTTTGCTGCACTGCTCTGGCCTGTCTAGTGCAGCATGGGCAGCCCATGCGCTGGAGACTGCGGGCGGTCATCTGTGCAGCAGCAGGTGTTAGGAACTTGGTGCGTCACCCTGCTCGCAGGACGGGATGTGGCAGATCCTGTGGGGGGCCGCGCCCGCCGTGCCGGCTGTGCGGCAGAAGCCCCTGATGGACCCTGTCCTAGAGGGGGAGCGCGTGTTACACTACCTTGAGACACTGCCGCCCGCAGTGCTGTGGGACCAGCTGCTGGCCTGTGGCATTGCGGCCGCTGCGGGCAAGCTGGCCGCCTGCCCTGGGGCCTCTCTGCCCGTGGCTGCTCAGGCTGTTGCAGAGTGAGTCTGGGGATGTTCAGACGGCAAGGCTGCATGCATTGCAAGGTGTGCTGCTGCTCCACAAGCCGGCTGCCTTGGCCGTTGCAGAGTGCAGCAGAGTGAGGCAGCAAATGCTGTGATGATGAGCGCCCCCAGATGCTTGGTGAGCTGCAGATGTTGCGGCAGTGCTGCTGATTTGCACGGGTCTCAGCTTGCCTGAGCTGCTGCTGCACAGTGAAGGTTGCAGACGATACGACTCTGTCAAAGACAGGCGTGCCTACTCAAAGCCTGTCATGGCTTGGGTGCCCTGCAGGTTCAGCAGGCAGGCTGACCTGTTGCTGGAGCAGCCAGCTGTGTGGGCAGCTGATGAAAGGCCCAGCTCAGAGGGAGGCGCTGCCTCACCCTCGGTGGGGACGACATCTGACCAGGGCCAGCTGGCATCCCTGGTGCAGAGCTTCAACGAGCTGGAGACTATTGTTGTGGCAGCAGAGTCCTTGTGCAGGTCAGCTGTCACAATTGCCACTATAGCCATACGCTTGTGAAGTGATGGGTGATGATGCACCTCTTCCTTTCACGTATAGCACATGCTGATGAGAGATCCTAGCACCTTGCACTGCGTGCACTTGCAGCAGCCTTGATGAGCAAACGGTTCAGAAGCAGGCTCTTGTCATTGTGATGCTTCTCCACAGCAGGTGGTCACCATGTCTTGTGGCCTTGCAGGCGACTGCCCCACTGTCGCATCTTGGCCAATGATCTCCTGAAAGAGGCTCTCAACCCTGGTTCCTCGAAGAGCGTGAAGGGTGAACAGAGAATCTCAGTGATTGCACCTGACGAGCTGGCAGTGCTACAAGCCATGATGAGTCAGCAGGATGTTTCAGAGCTACAGGAGGCTGCAGGCCATGATGATTCATTTCATGATGTTCTGGACAACCTCTTTGGTGATCCACTGCAGAGCGAGTGGGTGACATGTGTCCTCCCTGGCAGGAGTGCCTGCTGCCAGGCCCCCCACAGACTGTATGTGCTCAGTAGACTTGACGAGATGAGGCTGGCAACAACAATTGTTGCCGAAGCATGAATGCATGGGTTAGGCTGAAAATAATGACGTGGTGTCGTGACCCCTCCCCTGCCTTCCCCTTTTAAGCAAGATCCCCAAGCTGAAGAGGATATAGTCTGGCTGCGTCACATGGTAGATCTCAAGTAAAGCTGGTATCCTCCACTGTGATCGCCAGAGGTATGGTGGGGCAGTCCGCAGAGGTTCTGCAATGTCAGCTGGACTGGCAGCCCTTGCAGCCAATAGTTGGACGCTCCTTCCTTTACAGGCTTGCAGCATGTCTGACCCCTGCTGGCCAATTCCTGATCTTCCCCGCGCTTGCCAGCCTGTGCCTTGTGGCGTGCTCAACGTCGCTGAGCAAGCCCCCTCCTTGAGGAGCCCTCTGTCAACCAAGCTGCTGCCAGCCGCCCCATCCGCTGCCTCCTGCTACCTCGGCCTTAGGGGCTTGCGACACGCCTGCAGCAGCTGCAGCGTGCACAGGTGCAGGCGCGCTGCTCCCCGACAGCGGAGCCCACCCACCCCACCCACCCTGCTCAGCAGCGCTGGGCCCTGCAGGCGCTGAAGCCACTGACTGTGGCCCCTGAGCCAGAGCTGCTGGCTGGGAGGGTGGGCTCAGCAGCTGCGCTGCTCCTGCTGCGCCTGCCAGGGCAGGGGAGGGTTCGGGCGCCGGCAGCCAGGCCATGGTCCTGGGTGCTGGCGCAGGGGTGCGATCCACCAGGCGGGGCCCCAGCTGCTCGTCTGGGCCTGCCCGCAGGACGCTGCTGGCATGCGGGCTGTCGACCCGCATGCGCTCCGGCGTGTCGTCCTGTCGGGCGGAGGAGGAGTCGTCCTGCATGCCCAGCTGCTGCGCAGTCACAAGGCTGGTGTGTGACAGCCTTGAATGCCTCGTGCTTGTGCCGCCGGACTGCCTGTCACAAGCGATGTGAGTGCGCTGGCAAGGGAGGTGCACAGGCCACGGCCAAGGCCGACAGCATGGCTGGTGGTGGCCTTTCACAACCCTGCTTGCCTGCATCTGCAGCTCCAGTAGCTGGTCCTCCACAGCCTGCTTGATCTGGGCGCAGAACTTCCAGTCCAGCTTCAAATCCCTGCACACTGTGATGGCGTACCCATCCACGCTGCTGGCGGGGTCTGCCAGATTCCACAGGATCCTGTCTGTGAAGGTCTTGTGCCCAATCTCCACAGAGATCTGCACCACAACACGATGCACCTCGCACAGGAGTGGCAAAACCCCTGGCACAGGTGCTTGGCTGCTGAGGATACTACATTTGCAACATGCGTGCTGCACCTCACAGGGGACCAGCAGAGCCCCACAAGGTGGTGTGGCGTCCACCAGAGCCCCAGGGGTGCTGTGTGACAGGCTCACCTCTATGTTTCTGATGAGAGGTTCCTGGGGCTCAGCATGGTGCTCCCAGCGCGCCAGCTGGCGGGCCATCTGAGGCTCTACTGCGCCATAGGCATAGTCTGCAGGAATGTTCTGGGCAGCGCAGAACTTGCCAGCTGCTGTGTGAGGAGTCACACCCTCTTCTGCAGCAGCTCGGAGGCACATGTCAGCCTGCTGGCTCTGAACTGCTGCAGGCGTCTCTGCTGGGCTGCAGCCAGCATTGGCCATCCCTGCCAGACGCCCTGACCTCCTAGTTTGAAAAGGATCTCTTCATGTAGGTCCCCTCCCTCTCTGGGGAGCTGTATGTGCATAGGAAGAGTGTAGTACTGATTTGGTTCATCATCATCGAGCCCAGCAAGCTCCTTGGTGAGGTCCATGGCTCTGCCGGGCATGCTGCCCTACCGGTGTCCACAGAGACAGACTAAACGCAAATGGGAGCCACAGTGAACAGGCTGGTTCAACATGGTTGTCGACCATTGACCAGCTCCACCTCAGCCAAAGTGTCTCTGCCTGGAGAACCTTCGATACTACAGCTTCTAGCCAGCCGTTGCCCACATTTGCAGGCGTAGTGTGGGAAGGTTGAAGCCAGTTGTGTACAGCCAGCCTGTTGTAGCCTGTCCTTTTGTCTGCACCTCAGCCCCTGAACAGCCTGGGAGGGCTGCCAGGCTGGCCCCCTGGTGCTGATGAAGCTCACAGCTGTTGCCATATTCAAGCACAATGGCGACAAGGAGGCCCTGCTGCTGGGCATGGCCTCTGATCTGTCCAGCTTTGGCTTCTTCCAGCGGGCCACAGTGAAGGAGTTCCTGACCTTCACTGCCAGGCAGGTGGCCAGCAGGACCCAAGTGGGGCAGCGACAGAAGGTGCGCATAAGGCTTCTGCTTCAGTGTGTGACCACGCCACCCCGGGAATGCAAGGCATGGCATGCGGAGCTGGCCCTCAATGCTGCTTCCTGGTGTTTGCTGGAGTCATCTCTCTGGCACAGAGTGTGGGTGCCTGTCTGCCTGATGCAATATCTTTGACAGGCCGGGCTGGCCTCGTCCCCCAATCATGACCTGCTGCAGCAGCACGCAGCATTGCCTCCCTGAACTCTTGGTCACCCCTGCAGCCGCCGCCTGCTGCAGGTTGCCGCCAAGGAGTACATGGTACATGTTTTTAACCGAGACGGCTTGGAGGGCCTGGCCATTGTGGACCAGGACTACCCCTCGCGCTCGGCCTTCTGCGTGGTCAACAAGGTGGGGGAATAACCTGCAGAGTACCTGACTTAGCCTGTGCTGCATTCATGGACATGGGAGCTGCTCCAGCTCTGGCAGGCTGCCACCCGTTCAGCTGCGTGCACAGGAGGGGCTTCATGCCAGCCTGGCAGGCTGCAGCTGTGAGACTTGGCTTTCAGAGCATGCCTTGACAATGCTGGCAGGTGCTGGGAAGTGCTGTGTCAGCAGTTGGGCCTCTCTGTCCAGAAGACATGGGTCACAGCGCCTTGCAGTCACAAGCTCAGGCAGATTAGCAGGCATCGAGGCCTGCTCTGGAGCCCCTGCAATAGACTGATGCGCCGCTTCACGGCGCCTCTGCTGCACAACTGGCATATGCTGCAAGGCAGCTGTTTTGTGGCCAAACATCCCCCAACCCCTGACATGGCCCTGGCCTGCAGGTCCTTGATGACTTCATGGATGAGTCCCAGGACCGGTGGCGGTCAGTGCAGGCTGACAACTCGGACGCACAGGTGTTGCTGGATGCAGCACTGACCAAGTACCAGGTGTGGCAGTCGAGCAGCTGGTGGTTGCTCAGCGGGATAGGGTCACAGCTGGGCGCAATGTCACATTGTGCCGTCCATGAGTGTCTCAGCCACTTGGGCTGCTCAGCAGGCTGCAAGCCATTGCCAGTCCATCAGCCAAGGCAGTGTCCCAGGCCTTCCCACATCTGCAGGACCCAGCACAAGCTGACAAGTTGACAAAGATCCAGAAGGACCTGGATGAGACCAAAGTCATTTTGCACCAGACCATAGACAGCATGTTGCAGCGGGGGGAGAAGTTGGATGATCTTGTCGGCAAGAGCCATGACCTCAGCATGGCCAGCCAGATCTTCTACAAGCAGGTGGGCCAATTGCAGTGTCAGGTTCACAATTGTTGACTGGCTTGCAGGCCTTCATGACGTCATGATTATGTTTGCAGGCGAAGAAGACCAACTCATGCTGCACATTCATGTAACATCAGTGTTCCATCCTGCTTGGGCCTGCCCATTTCGTCTAGTTGAAAGAACAAATCCAACATGGCTGCTCGAACATTAGGGCATATGCTAGGGCACCCTGCGCTTCTCGTGGCCAGCTCTCCTCTTAGCCTCAATCATCTCGTGCAAGCACACAGCCATGGTGCAGGTGAGCGCATGCTATCTGCATGAAGCTAAGCCGTATTTGCATGAGTTCCGTTGTGGAGCACGCCTCTGACCGTGCTGTCTCCGTTGCCTGCAGAATGACCTCCAGGCCACCTTTCTCTCGTTTGCAAGCTATGGCACTAGGCAGCCGGAGTCACAGCTGGAGGGCAGCAAGTTCAAGAAGCTTTGCACTGACTGTGGACTTCTGGACAAGTAAGCTGCTGAACAACAAAAGTCACATGCACTGTGACCAGAAGGTGGTGGGCCTGATGGGTCAGACATGGCACCTGATGGCTCTCTCATGGCAGCTTGCTGGCAGGACAGGTGTGCTATTTTATGGCCCTGCTGCTGCACCTTGCTGCAGGAAGTTCACAGTGACAGATGTCGACCTGATCTTCCAGAAGGTGAGAGCCAGGCTGCTTGCCAAAGGAACTGCAGTACGCTGTCACAACACTCAGCTGAGCACTTGCAACCTGCCTCCAGGCCAAGACAAAGGGCGCACGGAAGATGAGCTTTGAGGAGTTCCAGGGCACTGCCCTGCCCCTGATTGCAGAGAAGAAGGCAAGCCAGGCCCCAGCTCATACAACAGCACCAGCCCTGCAGCTGTGATTCGGCTGCCGACAGAGCTTGCAGCCAGCAGCTCTCCCGTCAAGCAGCTTTTGGCCTGTGCGGTCGCCAGCGCTACCAGCAGATGCCAATGGCGTGCAGCATGACTGCAGCTGTGCTTCCCTCAAAGGCTGTCTGCTGCACAACAGCATGTGCCAATGCGCCTGCCTTGCAGGGTGTCAGCGTGGATGACATCAAGTCCAAGCTGACTGCAGCTGAGGGACCTCAGACCAATGCCACCCAGGCTGACTACGTGGGTTCATGCCCTCCTCTCCTCCATGCCTCTGTGCTGCCCATTGCAGGCTGCAGGGACCCACCTATGACTGTCCTTCTGCTGCAGGTCAAGTTCCATGATGACAAAAGTACCTTCACGGTGCGTGATGCCGCCGCGCTGCTCGTAACTCCCAGCAAACAGGCCTGCTGGTACCTCACACTGGGGTCCACTCCTGGGCTGCGAGCATAGTTGCACAGCACAAGCTTGCTGTTGGGCGTGCAGGGTGTGTATGCCAGGGGCGGCCCGACCAATGTGGATGGCGGCGCAGACTTGAGCGACCTCTGTGACCGCAGGTGAGGCGCACAAGCCGCGCTCATGTCTTTGATACGAGCAGCCGAGCTGCATGTTGGCCAGGTCCAGCCTGAGCCTGTCTTCTGCCATGCAGTGATGCCAATGTCCGCGGAGTCACAGAAAAGTTTGCCAACAGCCGTTAGCGAGGGACCAGTTGCTCCTGCCTTGGCTGGCCTGCTGCCATCCCGTGCAATCCTCTTCCTTCATGAATGACTGCTGGAAGGAGTGCAACGATAGCCCTCTCATGGACTGCCATTGATGCTGGAGACACTGATTCAGGCACAAGGGGCTGAAACGCTCACTTGACCGCGGCTCAAACTGCAACACCAGCCAGACAGGCGTGCCTGCAACAGTATCGTGAGGCCAGGCACAAACCTACAGCGTTGACCCATTAGGTCGGTGAGGCGGCCAAGCCACCTTCACTTGTAGAGAGGTTGGGCACCGGTGGTCTATTTGAAGGTGCGTGATCTGGCAAGGTGCACAAGCTGCGGTGCTTGGAGGCTCTTTAAGTTGCATGGCGAACACCTATACTTTACCAGGGCATCCCTGCAGCCAGCCCACCTGTCACAACGGGCTCGAGGTTATCTAGCTGACCAGGAGCCACTCCTGCCGCAGACATGGGACGTGTTATCAGGGGACAGCGTAAGGGTCGTGGCTCCATCTTCAAGTCCCACAACACCCACAGGAAGGGGCGTGTTGCGCTGCGAGTCCTGGATGCAGCAGAGCGCAATGGCTACATCAAGGGCACAGTGAAGAACATCATTCACGATCCTGGAAGGGGTGCCCCCATTGCCAAGGTACAGGGGCAGGGACTGTGGGGCAGCTTGTCTTCGTGCCACACTCAAAGGGGCAGTAGCTGAGACTCGTGTTTGGGGTGCCCCCCCCCAGGTCTCCCCACTGCCATGAACAGCAGGAGCCATGGCAGGGCAGAGCAGGCCAAAGGGCACCTGCAGGGCAGTCTCACCCCTGAGATCTGTGCGTGAGCTCAGGATGCAGAGGAGCTCTGTCTGCGGCGCCTTCTGTCTGCTCTGCTTGTATATGGCTTGCCCTTGAACCTGAGTTGCATCTAAACTGTTGCTTCTGCCCAGATCAGTGCCTGCTGCTCGTCTCCCGGCCTGGCACAGGACCAGCAGCGCAGCACAGAGCCAGCTGTCTGGCCATCAGCTGCCCACAAATTGTGACAAGGCGCAGGCCTCATGGAGTGCGGCTGCAGCCACTCGCTGGCCAGTTGCACACAACAGCCTTCCTTGGATGGTTGCACTGTTCAGTCTTTGGTTGATTGACAATCCTGAAGGCTCTGCAGCAGCAATGTGGAGTACGCCTCTTGCAGGTTACATTTCGCAACCCCATCAAGTACAGGCAGGACAAGGAGCTCTTTGTGGCGCCAGAGGGGCTGTACAGCGGTCAGGTGCAGACACTGCCTGGGTCCTGAGGCGGCCCCGCAAACGCACTTGCTTTCTGTGCGGTGACAGCTGACTGAACCTGTTCTGGTGAATCTGCTGGCCTGTGCTCCTTACTGCTCTGCTTTACTGCTGGTCTGTGCATCTTGTGGCTGTGCCTCCCTGAAGTAGGATTTCGCCATTGCGAGCCTGTCTGTGCTGCCTGCAGTTCATCTACTGCGGGAAGAAGGCTTCCCTCTCCATCGGCAATGTGAAGCCCATTGGAGACATGCCTGAGGGCTCGATAGTGTGCAACGTGGAGGAGGTCAGCAGGGCTGCTGTAGATGGCTATCAGCAGCATGGCGGCAGCAGAATGCTTCTCAGCAGCACAGCTGCAGAGTGCTTTGCATGCAGGTGGTTTGTCGAGAGGTGTTACATTGCAAGCAGGTGCTGCATTCCAGGCAGCTGCTGTGCTTCATTGGGAGCAAGGCTGCTGTCAGGCAACCGCTCGCAGCTGGTGTCCTCCAAGGTGAGCATGCCTGAGCCGGCTGCAGTTGCTCTGACCATGCTGGGTGCCCCTGCAGAAAGCCGGAGACAGGGGCTCCCTGGCACGCGCTTCTGGTGACTATGTGATTGTGGTGGCACACAATGTGGAGGCGGGCATCACCCGCGTGAAGCTCCCCTCCGGGTCAAAGAAGGTGGGCTTGGCTGCCCTGGCTGGGGTTGCAGGTCCCAGCCAGTACTCAATTTGCCTACAGCTTGACTGCTCTCGAGCCCCCAGCTCATGTGTACTGTAGGCCTGCCCAGTGCTACAGTGCTGTATGCTGGGGGCGCTCCACTTTTAGTGTTGGCCTTAGCCTGGGGGCCATGTTCAGTGCCGGCCTCACCGTCACCCTGCTGCAGGTGCTGCCCAGCACCTGCCGAGCCACTGTGGGCCAGGTGTCTGGCGGTGGTCGCACAGAGAAGCCCATGCTCAAGGCTGGCCGTGCCTACCACAAGTACAGGGTCAAGAGGAACTCATGGCCCAAGGTGGGTGTGGCCACAGGGCAGGGCTGAATGTGTGGGCCTGCAGCAACTCACAAATGCTCTCCTGAAGGACTTTATCCCATCACGGAGGGCCCCCCAGCAGGGCGGCTTGGCTCTGTGCCCTCAGCCTGCTGCATGCGGCACCATTGCAGCCATGTCACGCTGCTCGAGGAATCTGCTGCATCATGCTGCCCTGCGTGTGTGGCCTACTACATGTCAGGCCATGCTTCCTGCTGCATGTGCTTAGCTGTAGTCCACCTCTTGCCGCCGCAGCATTCGGTCAGCTATCTGTCAGGACTGTCCTGATCACATGAATGCTTGCCTGCTGCAGGTGCGTGGTGTAGCCATGAACCCTGTGGAGCACCCCCACGGTGGTGGTAACCACCAGCACATTGGGCATGCCTCCACTGTGCGCCGCGACGCTCCTCCCGGCCAGAAGGTCGGCCTTATTGCTGCCAGGAGAACAGGCCGCCTCAAGGGTGAGTCCCTCTTTGAATGTGTGGACCATCCTGCATTCGCCTAGCTGTGTCAGGAGTATCTTGTGCAGCTCTGCTTACACCACAAGATTGGACCATCTGCCTGCTGGCTGCTCAGCAAGCCAGGCCTGTAACTTTATGGTCGGCTGCTTAGCAGGCAACGCCCTGGGAAGCTCTGCTGGTTCCTGTGGAGAAGCTCTGCCTGCTGGTGGCGGGACCACTGCCTATAAGATGCATGATCAGGGCAGCCTGGTGGGGAAGCATCCGCCGTATTGAGCGGCCATATCAGTGTCGTCCATTGCCTGCTGCAGGTACCGCCAAGGTGGCAGCAGACAAGGAGAAGTGAGCTCCTTTAGACACAGCTGCTGTTGGCGTTGCAGTCTGTGGGTCGATTTCAATTTATTTGTAGCCTGCACTGCTGTGTAACATCATGGCTTTCACAACAATGCTGCTCTTGGCACTGCTTGCACAGTGCCTCAGCCAGGCTGCTGTGACATCAGTTCACCTACAGGTCTTGGGGTCAGATTGATGTCAAACACTTCGCCAAACGCGCCAAGAACAGCGTCGCTGCACTTTTCAAGCAGATGATGATCCAGGCTGCCATAACCCTTTGGCTGCTTTTTGAGCAACACCTCAAGCACACTTGTCACTTGTCTGTTGCTGATGCCACAGGGCACAATGTGGGCAAAGGGGCTCAGGTCTAGATCAACATTCAGTGCAAAGCCATGGTATGTGATCCATCGCCTGGCTCTCACCCCTATCGCTGCAACTTTCCTGCCCTCACACCACACTCCTGTCAGGCCCT
Source organism: Asterochloris sp. CNOR1 (assembly GCA_963969365.1). Taxonomy (NCBI): domain Eukaryota; kingdom Viridiplantae; phylum Chlorophyta; class Trebouxiophyceae; order Trebouxiales; family Trebouxiaceae; genus Asterochloris; species Asterochloris sp. CNOR1. The sequence goes on along the minus strand of OZ017746.1, from coordinate 2,008,777 downwards.
CCACCCTCTCCCCATGGAGCCCGCACCTGGCCAGTGCCCTGCAGCAATGCAGCAGGGCTTTGGCCCCAGTGGCCTGTGCTGCTGCTGCTGCATCTCTTGACATCAGCACTTAGCATACAGCGTGTCCTTGCTGCTGATGTCATGACAGCCTGACAGCTGGCCTGCGCTGCACTATGCTGACCAGATCACCTGATCAGCACCTCTTCAAGGCTGCGGAGGTACCAGTGCAGGTCTGGCACATGCTGGTGTAGATCCAGCAGTGGGTAGGCAACCAGCTGCCCGGGGCCATGGTAGGTGACCTCTCCCCCGCGCTCTGTGCGATGCAAGGGGTGTGGTGGGTGTGCCAGGTCAAACTTGAGGTGGTCCTGAGAGCTGCCTGCGCCTGCTGACAAAGGTTTGCAGTGGTGCTGCCGCAGCATCTGGCAGTTGGCTTTGCAGTGCGAGACTCACCCAAGGTGTAGACGGAGGGATGCTGCAGGAGTAGCAGCACCCCTGGCATGGTGGTCCCTGACTGCAGTCGTGCATCCAACAGCTGCTTCTGCCACTGCCAGCCTTGCTTATAGGGCACCAGCTCGTTTCTGAGATCATACAAATGACAATCAAGCTTGGCCTGGCAGCAGGGCCAACTTCGGTGTGCTCCCCGCTGGTGGAGGCGACAATGACCTGGACGTCCTCTGAGTTGAGCGCAGGGCAGGCTGGACATTCAAGCAGGCGTTGATGGTCAACAGCCCGGTCGACACAGGAGTGGAGAGACATTCATTTCAGAGTATAATGGGCTGTCCAAATGAATCAATGAATACAACTGAGCAAGTTGAAGCTCCGTGATGGAGCCTCCATCACTTGGCATTAAAGTCAATGCCGCAGAGATCTGGTGCCACACGGAAGCCTGCCAGACCTCCTGATGGCACCACCCGCTTGCGGTTCTTGAATGCATCAGCCTTGCGCGCCTCGTAGGTGTCTGAGTCCAGCTGTTCCTGGTTTGCATCTCGAAGTTCCTGCAGGGTTGGCAGGCAAGTAAGGGTCGGTGGCGCGGGCTGCTCGTCAGACTGTGCAAGGCTGCTGTCCACCCAGGTTTCGGCATGGCCTGGCATAGCTGCAAGGATGCTGTTGGCTGTTCTCTGAGTTTGCCACCAGCTGCACTGCAGACCCCACAGAGCTCGCCTGTGTCCTGCTGATGTCCCTCCTGCAAAAGTGGCTGGCTGAGCTGACATGCAGCGCCATGCGCACAGCATGCGGTTTGAAAGCCAGGACAGCAAGTTGGATGGCAGAATAGCCTGCCTAGTGGCTGTGCTGGCTGCATCACTGAACTTGCTGGTCTACTGCTAGCAGACTGTTGCTACGCACACAGGCAGGGAGCTTGTCCATGGACAAGGGTTAGCAAGCCAATTGCTAAGCTGCACTGCTGGCGGACTTTCTCCTGCACACCTTCATGCGCATAGGATGGGTCAATCTGACCGGCACTTTCAGAAGTTTGAGCACTGTTTCCGCATCTATCCTGTATTTGCTCTGCTATCACGTCAACTCCTTCAAAATGAACGTCTTTGGAAAATGCCAGCCATGTTGCTGGTCAGCCTCTCCTATGCCAGCCACTGCACTGCTAGCCATGTTCTGCACCCACCTCCATGCGCACAGGCTCGTCCACGGGGTGGGGTGCCAGCCGCTCTCGCTCCTCTTCTATGATGGTGCGCTGGTAGTGCTTGCCAATCTCCTCCCTCAGGGTGGCCTGCTTGGCCTCAATGTCTTTGGCCTGAGCCATCAAGCTCTTCAGCATCTTCTGCTGCTGCTTGCTGGTCTCACCACCACCTGAAGGTGGGGGCCAGCTTAGGTTGGCTTGAGTTTGGCAGGCCTGAGGCGCAGCTTCGATCACCTAGCTCGGATGTGCACAGCAGGGAGGCTCACTGGTCTGCATGGCCTGGGCAAGAACTGCAGCTTGGGCCTTCACTGAGTCCAGCTGCTCAGCCAGCTCTTCCTCGAGCTCCCTGGGGTGACGATTGGCCATGTTGAAAAGCTTGTTGCAAGATCAGCAAATGGAGGTGTACTCCAAGTTAGGTCGCTCCAGACAAAGTTATATGGAAAGGGGTGGCCTGAGCAAGATTATCAAGGCAGCCTTCTTGATTTCCCCAGACACGTAATGGCCTGCACCCAGTGCATGAGAGCTGCTCAGCATTCTGACACTTCACAAGATCACGATTATCTGTGAAATCAGCTTGCTTAACGGCCCTGGGGGAGACCTTCCAAGCAGGCTGCAATGGGAGCTGGCAGGAAGACCAGCACCTATAACTATGACTCTCTTGGGGCTCAGCAGTACTGGGAGCAGACACAGCGCAACCTGGGTGATGCCATGGGAGGCGTCATCTTTGGTGAGCATCACAGTCATGGTAGTACTGGCAGCCTTGCGTGCTACGCAAAAGCTTCGTTCCATCTCCCCATACACTGAACAAGACTGCTGCAAAGACGTGCACAACGGTGTCCCTGGCCTTCAGACCCACTTCTGCTGCGCTGCAGGTTGCAGCAAGGACACATTTGATGAGTGTGTCAGGGACATGGTGTTCGGGCTGCCCAAGGCCCACTGGTCCTATGTGAAGAACATTGTCCCAGGGTAGGAAGCATTGCTTGCTGCCCTCAAGCCCTCATGCAATGCACAAGGCTGTTTGGCCTCCGGTAGCAGCTGTCATGCCGACTCCATGCTCCAGTTCTGTGCTGGGCAGCTGAGCGCCGTGGGGGATCGCGTGTTGTGCTCAATCAAGCAGTGGCCTGCTGGAATACACAGCTGTGCAACGAGCTCCCCAATTCAACCAAGCAGCACCCATCGTTAGTATTGATGCTGCCAGCTCAGTGGCACCCCTGGTGGATGCAGGATGCCCGTGTTCCTTTTCAACTACTCTGATCGCAAGATGCATGGCATCTTCAGGGCTCAGTCAGAGGGCGACCTGGAGATCAAGCCCTACGGCAAGTTGTGCAGGCAGCACACTGCATGTTGTGTTTGACACGTGCTTACTGTGCCTTTCCCTGCATCACTAGCCCATGCTCGCCGGACTGCAAAGCTTGCAGCCCTTTATCTCAGTTGGGTTGGCTGCAGGATGGAGCCACCTGCAAACCCAGCGCACGCGCTACCCTGCCCAGGTCAAGGTGGAGCTGTATGCACGCTGCCCGCCTCTGCCGGAGAGGTGGGCTCTCCTTTAGTGCGCAGCAGCAGCCATGCTAGACTTCGCCACTGTGCCTGGGACCTGTATGCATGCTGTCGCGCTGCTGCCAGAGAGACAGGTGTCTGTGCAGGAGTCAGCAGCAGTGTCACGCGACAGGCAGCAGCAGCCAGACTTGTGCATCTGCAGTGCCTGGTGATGGCAGACAAGCGGCCATTGCTGTGTCTCCTGCTGTGGCTGTCTGCCTCAACCCACAAGTGATGTCTGCTGTGGGCTGCAGTGTCTTTCGTCCAATCCTGAAGGAGAGCTACTTCCAGGATCCCTCAGATGGAAGCTCTCGCCTGTCCTTTGAGCTGCGCAAGAACGAGGCTCAAAATCTGTGTCGCGCATTTGACAAGGCCGGGAACATCCAGGTGGCCAGTACGCTTTCCAGGATTGCCGACTCTGCCACGCTAGGTGGGCTGGCTTGGTGTGGGATCCCAGGCCTACTCCCTTGGATGGTACTGCAGAATAGGGCTCAAGCCCATGTGAGGCCGTCTGTCTGCAGCCTTTACTGGGAGCAGGCTAAGCTAGGGTTTTGCCCCTCCTCTTCAACCCTGTGCACCGCTGTCTAGTATGCTGTCTGGGTTGGGGAGCCTGCCACCCTGCCTGGCTGTGTTCCCCTGTGCTTTCTGCTGCTTGTATCTCTCTGCAAGCGTGGACACAGCCCAAGAGATCTTACAGTGATGAAGCAGTTGTTGCCTGGTGCAAGCTGCCATTGCAAATTGTGTTCCTGGTCCTCTTCATGCCTGCACCGTGCTACTGTGCAGGTCCTGGTGGTGGGCAGCCAGTTGCTGCGTCTGCAAAGCCCTCCAGAAGCGGAGCCTCCCCGAGCAACCCTGGCTGGGAGGAGGATGAGACAGACAGCCTGCACAGTGGAGCTGACCAGGTGGGCCTTCGACAACTTCTTTTAGCCTGCTGCCTGCTGGGCCAGGTCCCTACCCTGCTGACAGGGCATTGTGCACATGGAACAGGTGAGATGTTGCGCCCCCAAGCCTTGCTGTGGCAAGCATCTCTGAGCCTGCTGTCAGCGTATGCCGCCTAGCCCGGCATACAATGTGCTTGTATAGAGACTGCCTGCTGCTGTCAAGGTGGCTGTCAAGGTCCATGTTTCATTCCCAGGCTTTGGAGGCGGTGAAACCAAGCTGGCCCTCTGACTACATTGTTCTAATGGTCCTTGCTGCGCATTGCAGGATGGGTGGACAACGGTGCAGAAAACGGCGCCTGAGAAGGCCCCACCCAACAGCTGGGCTGCCCGTCTGGCCGGGCCCAGTTCCAGTGGAGGGGCCCTGACACCTGCGCCGCAGGGTGCCAGCTTGAGCCGGGCTGCAGACCCCCTGACTACTGCCAGCAGTGGCCTGTCTGGCAGCGGGCAGACGGGGCCTGCAGCCCATCAGACCTCTGGCAAGGTGAGAAGAGGGCAGCGACTGCTGTTGGTTATTTATTATCTGGGGACCTGCTGCACGTGGCTGTGCCCAGCCCAGGTGCTTGCTGCTCGACCACAAGACTGCCATGTGAGCTCGAGCTGCTCTCACAGGCGCGCCTGTCATCCACCGTCTGGGTGCAGGGTGCGTCCAGCCCGACTGCTTGCTTCTTACTAGCAAGGCTGCCACAAGAGCTCAGGCCACTGCAAGAGCATGCCCCCATTGCGCCCAGATACACCCACAGCTTTCTGCCCGATCTGCCAAGACTGGAAGAGTGCATGCCAAGGTCATCTTCAGTCGTTGTGCTGGTGAAGGATCTGGGGCAGAGCTGCAACACCTGCTTCCATTTCGCCCTAGACGATTTGGGCACACTGGTGCAGGACCCTGTGGCGGAGCCACGGGACAACCCCCCGCCGCCGATTGGCAGCAGCAGCGGAGGCGCCTCTCTGCGGCCGGACCCGATGGGGCTGGCCAGTGGGCAGTTTGACGCCCCAAAGAAGAAGCCCCCCATGGCTGCGCCGCCTGCGCCTGCCAGGGCCAGCTCCGCTGCCACCTCCATGGGTTTGGGTGCGGGGAGCAGCAGCGGCAGCACGATGGGGCCGCCACTCCAGGTGACGTGAGGAATGGGCCTGGGCCACTGCGCTGCCAACCACCGGTCATGATCTGCATCTCTGGGTTGTAAACTGCAAGGTCACTGATGGGAAGGGGGGCCCTGCCTGGTCTGTGCCACCGTGTTGCTGCGGCGCGCTGTGCACTTGTCACCAAAGTCCCTCGTGAGCCACAGTGGATTCAGCGGAACTCCCAAGCCTAGTCTGTGTAACATCTCTGTCATGACTTCCAGGCTTGAGCTCTATCTCCTTTTAATGAGTACTTTTGGCGGGGCCAAAGAGTGCACCTGTGCAGCGCCCCTGCACACGCAGGGGGTGGTGGGGCAAATTCGTTCCTTCCCTAAAATGCTGTGCATCCTCTGTACTGCATCTGACGGCTGCATCCCCTTCTGCAGCGGCAGGCGAGCTCGCTCATGCCTTCTCCGCAGGGGCTGAGTGGGCTCTGACTGTCTTGTCTGGCGTGTGAGATCTCTTGGAGCTGTGCCTGGTGGCTGTCTCTTCACCTGAAGAGGCAGGCAGGCTCGACTTTGCAATCCCTGCTGGGGGTGAGGAGTCCCTTGGGCTGTGCCCATGAATGCTGTGTCCCATCTGGGCTGTGCCTCACATCTGTTTTCCCACCTGCAGAGGCAGGCAAGCCCGCCTGTGCAACGCCGTGGCTCGCCCACAGGGGATGAGGAGTCCACGGAGCTGGCGTATCTAATGGCTGCTCTAGATGCCATGCCCGCCCCTGTGGCTAACGCCATTGGGCAGCACGTGTCGCGGGTGAATGATGGGATGGCCAAGGGGCGTGCTGAGCGGCGGGGCCTGGCCAAGGCTGTGCACGAGCTGCAGCAGCAGCTGATGGTCATTCCGCGCCTGGAGGTGAGGGATGCAGCAGCGCCCCTGCTGTCAGCTGCACCCTGCTGGGTCAGCGTCAGGAGGAGGTCAGTGCCTGGGATGGACTCTGCAGAGCAGGCTGCCCCCACTCCCATCTTCAGCCCCGCACACATGCCTCACACAGTCCCAGCGTGATGCGTTGACACTGACCTGACTGTGCAGCCAGATGAAGCTGTTGGGTGCTGGACCCTGCACTTATACATCAGGTGGCAGACTGCCCCATGGCTGCAAACTCTAAAGGTGGACGGTTAGGTGCAGGCTGACAATGAGGCTGTGCGTCACAGCCTTCTGCCTGGCAAGACAAAGTTGCAGAGCATGAGCCTGCGGCCGTTGCTGACAATAGGGCATGCGCCCCAGCCTATTGCACAGCAGCACACGTCTGCACTGGACGCCTTCCTGCTGTAGGCTGAGGCCGAGGCCATGCGCCACAGCGTGTCCTCTCTGACCAGTGAGGTCATGGCTGTGCGCCAGGAGCTGGGCATGGTGGGGCAGCATGTGGGCCTGCGCGGGGGCCCTTACGCCGGGGTCAACGGGGTGGCTGTGGCCTCAGATGGGGTGGCGCCCGGGCCGCAGCCAGTGCACATGCCAGGCGGCCCGCCCCAGCAGGGCCGCATTGGGCGAGGCAGTGCGCACAGTGCCCTGCCCAATGGGCAGGCACACCAGGTGAGCTGGGGCTTGACTGCTGCCTGGCCATGCCTGATATGCATGTCTGAAGATTTTGCATCCCTATAATTGGCCTGCTCTCAGGACTTGCACCCCTCTGTCTTGTACGTACTGTGGCATCCTCTCTGAAGAGCTGCAGCCCCGCTGGCGTAACAAAGCTCACGTTGCCGAAGGGCAGGTCAAGATCCCCGGTCTGCGCGCTGTGAGCATGGAGACGTGCCCTCCATCACCAGGACCGACACTGCGGCTGTGCTGCAGGCTTTGTGCAGCACCTGGCAGGAGCATCACCTTCTGGATCAAGAGACAGTGTTCATGGAAGTAAGGTCGGCTGGCCGTGTGGTGCAGGCAGCTGGTTGCAGTTTCGGGTCTGTGCTGCAGGCTGCTGCGTCCAGCGCCTGGCAGGAGCTGTACCTGATGGGAGGCAATGACGGCGCTAACTGGGTGGAGAACGTGGAGATCTTCTGCCCCAGGAGAGGCACGTGGGTGCAGGGCAAATCCATGCCTTCAGCCAGGTGCGCAGCTGGGAGTGCAAGGCTTGTGATGCAAGGCAGTGTGTAAACCAGGGTTCTGGGGCCGACTGCGACCCATCTGGAGGTGAGTGCAGCAATGCCTTCTGAGGGGGCCCTGACCAGATGCGCGATGTGCGAGCCAAGCTGGGGTGTGCTTAGCTGCCAGCAACAGGCCTATTCTGTGTGTGCAGGGGCTATGGAGCTGCTGCGCCCATTGGGCAGCACGTATACCTGGTGGGCGGTGGCAATGGGAGCTCGTGGCTGAAGGGTGCAATGGTGTGCAAGCTGGATGAGGGGAGCGCCTGGTCAGAGGTGATTGGAGACGAGATGGTCCAGTGCATGGGATAGTCCTGCAGGGAAGCTGCAGGCTCCAGGCTGTCTTGCCCAGACTTGAGTGTTGAATAAGTGAGGCTTAGCTTCTGAGCAGGCACACTTGCTGTCCTGCCTTGCACAGAAGCAGCTTGACAGGCCCTGCAGCCAGCTGGTCCTGCTTTGCGCTGCCTGCCATCTAGCCTCCCTGTGGCGCACTGCCACACATGAAGAGTTGCGCACCGCCCGCATAAACTTTCCTGAGCTGCCTATCAAGACCCCCTGCAGGTCATGCACTCAAAGGAGGTGCTCAACAGCCTGGTCTGTCTCACATACACTCAGCCTCCGTCACTTCTCTGCAGATCACGCCTGTAGAAGGGGTTTGAGCAACCTAGCTGAATTGCACTCACCCTCCCGTCAATCATCTGCAGATTGCCCCCATGAAGGAGGTGCGTGGCAGCCTGGCAGCCGCCGCCCTGGGCGGCAAGATATACGCCATCGGCGGTGGGCAGCCCAGCATCAATCTGGACTCCTGCGAGGTCTTTGACCCTGAGGTCAACGCCTGGCTGCCGGGGCCCCTGCTGAATGCGCAGCGCTTCACCACAGCTGCCGCCGTCTGCCACGGGTGCATTTACGTGGCCGGCGGGTACAACGGAGCGGCCTACTTGCGCAGCATGGAGCGCCTGGACCCCCGCCAGGGCAAATGGCAGATGGTGAGCACTGCAGTGGTGCTCCGCTTTGCTTGGGGTCTGCACAGATAATCAAGGGCTGTGGCTACCTTTGGATTGCTAGACAACCTGTCTCTGGCCCTGCGCACTTGTTGCCCATTCTGCTGTGCACCTTTGTATGCTAGCATCCGCCTGGTGGTGCTGTTGACCTGTTTGCAGCTCTCTGGTGCTGCCTGCAGTTGTGCGCAAGCTGCTCAGCGCCACCTGTCTGTGCATGCCAAGCATGCTGCACTCCAGTCCACTTGGCTTGCTGCCTGCCTGCAGTGTGCAGAAATGTCCTGGAAGCGCGGCAGCCATGCAATGGCGGTGGCGCATAATGCAGTATGGGCTGTGGGCGGCTGGGACGCCTCCAGCTTTCTGGACTCTGTGGAGGTATTTGAACCCCACATGAACACGTGGCGCACTCTGGCAAACATGCATGCAGCACGGGCGTATGGCGCAGCAGCGGCAGTTGATGGGACTGTGTATGCAATGTGGGGCATGAAGGACGCAAGTCACAATGACATGGTCGAGCAATATGATCCACAGACAAACTCCTGGCAGGTTATGACTCCTCCAGACAGCATTCTGCAAAAACGTGCGTTTGTTGCATCTTGTGTCATAGACATGTTGTGAATATGCTTGTTTGAAAGATGACTGCTTTTCATCAAGCTGTTCATGCCACCGTTTATCCTGTTCAACTGCCATCAAAATCACACATGGACACTGGCAACCTGTATCTCGATTCCCTCATGAGTCCGTGTGGAGCCAGAAGCAGTCTCGCAGAGCTGCTGGTCCAGATCTAAGCCGCAGACTTCGAGCATTGAGCCACCAGGCCCTGTTCATAAGTTCCGTGAGTGTCTTCTGAGGTCTCCCATCCCTGGGATCTTCTCACCGGCAGCTTCTCACAACATTGGGTGCCAGCTCAATGTCCAGCTGGCAACACGCAATGTCCAGGGCAGAGGGGGCAGCTAGGAGGAGGCTCTGAAAGGGCCCAGTCCTCCCCATGGCCAGCCCCAGCAACCACAGGAACAGTCAGAATGGAGCCCATGGGACTCTGCAGGACGCCGTGCCACCTGCAGAGGGCATCAATCAGGGCGCAGAGCTCTTCCTCAGCAATTACAGGCTAGGGAAGACGCTTGGCATTGGATCCTTTGGCAAGGTGCTGTCACACGGCCTTCCTGGCATACATGTACCCAGCCAGCATTGCCAGGCATTTCTGTAGCCTGCATCCGAGCAACAGCTTGTACTTTTTGATTGGATGACGCGGCACCTTCCCTGACTGCTTGCAGGTGAAGGTAGCCGAGCATGTGCTGACCAAGCACAAGGTGGCTATCAAGATCCTGAACAGGCGCAAGATCAGGCAGATGGACATGGAAGAGAAAGGTCAGCCCAAGTCCCCCGGGTCCGGTGTGGTCCAGGGGTTGTCAAGGTGCAGGGCCCCATGCCCCAGCCTCTGTGGTCTGGCTGCCTATGGTGCCTTGTATTGTCCTGGCAGACATCCTGAACAGGTGCAACACCAGGTGGAGGAGCAAGGCCAGCCCTGGCTCTTGTAGGGATCCTGTCGTAGGGGCTTGCGAAACCACTGCCTGTCCAGCCTGCAGAGGCAGCCTGGCGCCGGGTGAGCTTGTGCTGTGTTGGCAGCTGCTGCTGCTGGAGTCTGGCCCCAGAGCCAAATGGCCTCAAGGCTAGAGTGCAACCAATGTGGAGGATGAAAGCTGTGGTCATGCTTCTCCAATTTCTGGCCTGGCACCAAAATCTGCCCAATAGGCACTTGCCTAACCCCCATTGAGGGCTGGCCTCAGGAAGTGGGTTGCTGCCATCTCAGCAGCAGCGAGCTGCAGGGCCCTGCCCAGCTATCTGATTTCCCTGCCAGCCCCATGCTGATCTGCTAGGCCTCTGCTGTTGTGCTGATGTGCCTGCCTGCCCGGCCTGCTGCAGGCAATGACAATGCCAGGCATGTGTTCATGTGCTCCCTCTGCTGATGCAGCAAATTCAGGTGTCTGTCTATCATGTTGCAGTGCGGCGAGAGATCAAGATCCTGCGCCTGTTCATGCACCCCCACATCATCCGGCTGTATGAGGTGATTGAGACCCCCACCGACATCTATGTCGTCATGGAGTATGTCAAGGTGAGCTTGAGCTTGCCAGCGACTGCCTCTGATCTTGTCATTGTGCAGCAAGGCCACGTGGAGACACACAGATGGCATGTGAAGTTTCCATAGGAGCTGGACACATCACCAAGGCTGGCCAGCAGCTGCAGGCAGCCAATCAGTAGCTTGATTGGGGGCTCTTCAGCACTCATCTGCACAGCCTTAACCCGCCCCCTCTGGCCTTGTTGGCAAGTTGAGTCTGTTGATGCCAGGGCCCCGTGCACTGCCTGCAGGCAGGTCAGCTGTCTGTCAAGAGCATGCAGAGCAGCAAAGCCTCAGATGTTCTCAAACCAGCCCTCTGCCCACTGAGGGGGTAGCCTGTCTGACCGTTACATGGGCAGAGGTGGACCCTGCTGCTCTGCAGAAGAAAGGCAACCCTCCTCCTTGATTTTGCGAGCAGAGGACCACCCTGGAGGGCTGTTGAGCCTTGCCAAAGGCGCATGAGCTGCTTGACTGCATTGCAAAGCGCCTGCTGGTGGTGGAGGCCCACTATCGCCCGCCACTTGTCTGCTTCTACATGCAGGCGAGCAAGCCAGTTGGCTCTGCTGTTGAGACATCCTGGCTTGGCCCTGGGCCTCCCCCCCCTGCTGACCAGCACTCGGCGGCCTGTCCGCCCGGCCATCTTGCCCTGCACCCGCACAAGCTGTTTGACTAATTGTCGATAAGGAGTGCCTACCAGATGAACAGGCCTGATCCCAGATAATGTGCCTGCCACTGCCCAAAACAGGCCCTCCTGTCTGCAGGGCTAGGCACTGGACCTACTAAATAGCTCACCCCAGTGCTTGGACAACACCGTGGAGGGTTGCCCGCTGTATGGGGAGGCCAACCCCCCGTTTCCGCCTACCACTCACCATTGCAACTTCCTGTCTGTAGGCGGGCGAGCTGTTTGACTACATTGTTGAGAAGGGCCGCCTGCTGGAGGAGGAGGCGCGCACATTCTTCCAGCAGATTATCTCTGGTGTGGAGTACTGCCACCGCAACATGGTCGTGCACCGCGATCTCAAGCCTGAGAACCTGCTGCTGGACTCTCGCAACAACGTGAAAATCGCTGACTTTGGGCTGTCCAACGTCATGCGTGACGGGCACTTCCTGAAGACCAGCTGCGGCAGTCCCAACTATGCGGCCCCTGAGGTGAGCCCATGTGGTGGTGCTGCAAGCTTTCTGGCTGTCTGCCCATATGACCCTGCGCCAGTGATCTGGGTTCTGGGCGCCACTCGCAGCTTTGGGCTACAAGTTGTCGTGCATGACAGTTCACATCCTGAAGATCAGCTGCAGCAGCCCCAAACAGGCTGCCCCATGAGGTGACCAGATCTTCAGGATATGCGCCGCGCGTTGCCCCTGCAGAGGGCTACATCCCCCAGTTGACATTCCGAGTTCTTTGAAGCTTACTGGTGGTGGTTGCTGTGTTTAAGAGGGGACTAAGTTCTTCAGTCAACACTCCTCTTTGCCCTGCAGGTTATCTCAGGCAAGCTGTACGGCGGGCCCGAAGTCGATGTGTGGAGCTGCGGCGTCATCCTGTATGCCCTGCTGTGCGGCTCCCTGCCCTTTGACGATGAGAACATCCCCAACCTGTTCAAGAAGATCAAAAACGGGATCTACAACCTGCCGAGCCACCTGTCCCCGGGAGCGCGCGACCTCATTCCCCGCATGCTCCTGGTGGACCCCCTGAAGCGCATCACGATCCCTGAGATCAGGTGCGCTGCAAGCTGTCCTGCCTGTGCCAGCTTGCTTGGCCTGTACATCAGTCTGCCTGCCCCCTTGCATTCAGTGGGCATTGCCTAGCCTGACCCAGTAAGCTGCAGCCGGCTGGTCCTGCATAGCCTGCTTTCGTCAGTCTCAGAGAGACTCTAGCAACCTCCCTCAAGCAGGTCACTGCCCACAAGTGAGGTCAGCCTTGTCTCAGCTTACCTCTCGGCAGCCTGCACACACCTGCAAAAGCTCTAGAACGCATCGCCAAGTATGAGATCAGGCAAGCTTGTGTTGCTGACCCACTCTATCTTCAACCTGCGCAAGCCGCACCCTTCGCTCGCGCAGCACTTGGCCTGATGCTTGGCAGTCTTGCAGGCAGAGTCAGTGCTACCAGCGCCGTTGTCTTACCATTAGGCACATGGCTGAGTGTCACAAATCCTTGTCCATGCCGTGCAGGCAGCACCCCTGGTTCATGCAGCACCTGCCGCGCTACCTGGCAGTCATGCAGGCAGACACCATGGCCACCAGCGCCAACATTGACCAGGAGATGGTGGACGAGGTCGTCAGGCTGGGCTTCACACGCAGCCACATCGTCAGCTCCCTCAAAAGCCGTGTGCAGAATAAGGTGGGGGTCGATCGCCATGTCTCTGCACCGCACACATCTGCTGCCTTGGCCACTGAGATGCCTTCCAACAACCACATCATCAGCTCCCTCAAAGAGCCCCCATATGCGGGAACAGGGAACAAGGTATGTTGGCATTAGCCATGCCTTCAGTCGCACTGGCTGCTTTGGCCTTTGGTGCCCTCGGCAGGGACTTGAGGATGATCCTACTGCTTTTTGCAAAATCATGCCTTGCCACATGCCAAGAAACCTGCACCTCCTCATTCAAGCTGTCAGGGCTCTATCTGATGTGTTGAGCATGCTGCTGCCACTGCGCATCTAAAAAGGGGCTGAAGCGGCAAGCTAACCTGCACAGATCCGCCATTCACCGCCAGGCGCACTGACTGTCCAGGACCTCGCTAAATCACATCAGACATATGGGTAATGGCTGCATTGCAGGCCTCTGTAGCATACTATTTGGTGTCAGACAACCGGCGCCGTATGCCCAGCAGCGCCTACCTGCGCGCAGAGATGACAGAGGCCTGGGACAACATGATGCAGCACAATGCAGGTGGGGCCGCATGTGGCTGATGAGTGGTGGCCAGCACTGCTGCTTGCACGAGGGCAGTGGTGTAAGGCAGCTGCTGTGCAGCCGCTTGTGCCCTGAGTCGCTGGCACTGAGGTAAAGGGCTGGCTTTCAGTCCTTGCTTCCTGTGCACCAGCCACTGCCTGCTGAGACACTGCCCACAACCTGAAGGGTCTGCAGCATCAGCGTCTGTACCGTCCAATCACTTTGCACAGCTTTGCGTTTTGATGTTGGTGAAACCTGCAGGGCTTTGACGGTGGCCCTGCGCACTGACGGCTGTGCCATGCTGCATGCACCACCCATGAAAGCATGCCTTCCACAGCGAACTGCGGCTTTGTCAGAAACCCTGCGCCCTCACAGCTGCTTGTTGCGGCAGGCACAACCCACGAAAGCATGCTCCCCCAGCAGCGCATGGTGGCAGAGCGGCGGTGGCGGCTGGCTATGCAGTCGCGGGGTCACCCCAGCCACGTGATGGCAGAGGTGTACCGCTGCCTGAAGTCCAACAGCGTGCACTGGAAGAAGCTGGGGCCCTACAACCTCAAGTGTCGCAAGTCCATCGGGCTTACCGGTGAGGGCGCAGGGCTTGATCAGGGTTTTCTGGAGTTCAGGCCAGAGCAAGCGCCTGGAAGAGCAGCACAGGGTGGGTGGGCTGCTGGGGTGCTTCATGGCTCATGAAGCAAACAGTTGCAGCCACACTACCTAGTCAGTCATTGCTCCTGCATTCCCAACTTCATTGTGATGCAAAGAAGACCTCTCCAGCCTGTGCTACAAAGTCCACTCTGCTTTGCTTGATAAAAGCGAGTAGTCAAAGACAGTTGTGGTGGGCACTCAAGGCTCACCCTACTGGCCGAGTGCTGCAGCAGAGCTCAACCTGTACTGGCTGGGTGCTGCAGAGGATGAGGATGGGGACATGGAGAATGAGGGGCAGCAGGACATGGATGCCAGCAGCCCCCGCAGCATTGAGGATGGGCTGCCTGTCAGCCACGAGCGTGTCCTCAAATTTGAGGTGCAGCTGTACAAAGCCACGCTGCCAGCAGTGCGAGAGGGAGAGTACATGCTGGACATCCAGGTGAGGGGTTGGGGCACCCCAATCGGCTGCCTTGTGGGCCATGCTGCAAGGGGTGCACGTGGGAGAGTGCATGCCAGATGGCCAGGTGAGGCGTGGGAGACCCTGGCTGGCTGCCGCTTGCATGGCTGGCTGCAAGGGCATAGCTGGCTGTCATGGGAGTGACGCTGCCGTGATTGAGGGAGGGAGAGTACGTGCTGGCCATCGGGCGAGCATGGGGAGTGGGGAGGGGGCCGGGGGAGACACGTCAGTGTCCCTTGCACCATGCTGCCAGGTGTCCAAGTAAGCAGTTTTGTCGCCATAGCACAGCTGTCTTCCTGGGAGATTTGGTAGCTGGTGTGGCTGCTGTGATGGTCTGTCAAGCAGCAGCATGCTGGTTGCAGGAAGCCAGCATGTGTGAGTGATACTCAGACAAACACATATTCTTGCATGCTTCTTGCCATGACTTCAGGCCAACACATATGCCTCCCCATGCTGCAGCGTCTACAGGGCGAGGTGTTCCTCTTCATGGACCTGTGCGGCAGCCTGCTGGCCACGCTGCACCTATGAACTGGGACAACCCAGCTTCAAGTTTTGTGTATGGTGCTGACAATTGTATAAGCTACCGTCCCAAGTTTTGCAGGAAGTTCTGGCCCTGTCTGTCCTTTTGCAACACAGGACATGTTCCAGTGGTTCCTTGTTGAGCTGCCAGTGCACCCTGATCTTGTGTCCTTATACTGCAACAAAATAAGTGCTGGCAGATGCTGCCATGCCTGCTCTGAAAGCTGTCAGTTGCAGTATGACCACCCAAAGTATCTCAGAGTCACTACCTCAGCCAGAGTGTAACAACACTCTTGTCATTCGTGTGACAAGCTCACAATGGGCAGCTGCGAGATGCTCAGCTCATGATTGTCAGCAACCTTGTGTGTGCAAGACTGGGTCACCTGCTGCAGTTGTGCGGTACTCTTTGCGGGCTGGGTTTACAAACTTCAGCTCACATCTGACCGCACTCCGTGACTGTCACTGGCATTCTGGGCTTGTTTCCTGGGTTGATGGGCACATTCTCCATCTTTCTGACAATCAGCATGCCGTCCCCAAGCACTCTCCCCACCACTACGTGCTTGTTGTCAAGCCAATCTGTTTTGGCACAGGTGATGAAGAACTGGCACCCATTTGTGCCAGGTCCACTGTTTGCCTGCCGATGTAAATCAGCAAAGTCAGTACAAGGTCTTGATGTGAGCAGCTCAAGCAGACAGAAGCCTCTGTGTCCTTACCATGCTGATTAAGCCTGGGCCTGTGTGCTTTGCTGTGAAGTTCTCATCTGCAAAGCGGGCGCCGTAGATGCTCAAGCAGCCAGTTCCATCCCCCTGCATCAACGAAGCAAGCTGCTTCAGCTTATGCAGGCGCACGCCTGCAGCAAATATGCAGCTCAAGAAAACGCACCTTGACAAAATCACCACCCTGCAGACAACAGAGTCAGCTGTCAGCACCTGCTGGGCGTCTGCTGGGCGCAGAACAGCCAATGTCCTTCTCTCGTCCCCGTGCTCAGTGGCCCACCTGAATCATGAACCCTGCAGGGCCACAGAGGGGAGTTGGGCCTGACCCTCAGCTGGCTGCTGTGCAGAGAGCTATGCAGGGGCAACGCACCTTTGATGATTCTATGGAAGGCACAGCCTTTGTAGCCAATGGGCTGCTTATTTTGAGGGCTCCTGCACGGCAGAGCACAGACCATTGCATTTGAAGTTGGGCAAGGAGCAGGACGTTGGTGTTGGGGGGGATGGCCCTTGGGCAGCAAAGCAGGCAGCCTTGGCTGGGGAGCGAACTACATACTGGGCTTGCCAGAGCTGCTCTGCCAGCAGCACCATGATGCAGCAGTCTGAGCAGCCTACCTGTACTCGCCTGTAAAGAACTGCCTGATGTTTTCAGCTGTCTTGGGCGTTACATCCGCAAACAGCTCTATGCGCACCCTGCCGGCTGGCTGGCCTCCAATGCTGACATCTGCAGGGGTGCACAGATTGGAAATGCTGCCCTCGGTATGTGGGCAGCTGCCCAGTGCAACGCAGCACTGCCAAACACCTTACCAAAAAAGACCACAGGATTGCTGGGGTTGGGCTGCCTCATGTGCCACTCTACAGCTGCCATCAGCTGTGTGAGTCCCTGCCCCTGATTGAACTCTGGCTTTCAAAGGGAGAGGCAGCAGCCCTGAGCCAGCTCCACGTGCAGCAGGTTTCGATCGGGCAGATCAGCCATCCCCTGTTGGCACCGACCTATGCCAGCGCACCTGTGAATCGACACAGCATGCAGACAGCTTCATGCTCTCGTTGGGGTGTCCCTCCGTGCACTACGCACAGCCATGCTATCCAGAGGCGATCTGGCAGGCTGAGCTGCCACGCAACAGCTTCGGATGAGCAGGCATCGTCCCAAGCAGCGGCTGGTGAGGCAGCTGGATCTCTGGCAAGGTCAGATAATGTGCGCGCACTTGAGCTCAATCAACTATCTGCAGGACCAAACAACATCTCTGGTGCAAGCACATCTCAAAAGGTATACAAAGGCGTCTATGGTGACTGGAAGCTGGAGCAGACAGACATCGATGAGGTGAGCAGCATGATTCACAGACGAAACCGAACATGAGGCAGCACTGGCAGCAACATGCAGCCATATGCACCTGCAGGTGCGAGGCTACAGGGCAGGACTCTCTGTTGCTGCAATAGGTAGGCTGGCAGCATTGTCCTGCTTGCGGGCGGATGTCCTTTGTTTCGCTCACAATGCAGTGTTGCCCTGCAGCCCTCCTACTGGAGATTCTGGCCACATACAGTCCTGAAGGCTTTGTGCCTCACAATCTTCTCTGGTGCGCAGGCATTCTGCTGCTTGTGACTGATCTGCCTGGTGCACAGCGCAGCGAAGTAGAGGAAGAACTTCTGTGGCCGTGCTGCAGGCCTGCGCAAGACTTCATCGCCGTCATTGGCTGTGTGGGGCTGGGCATCTCTCTGTACCTCATCCACATCTATGTGACACCATTAAAGCGCTTTGTACAGGCAAGCTGTGCTGGACAACGTTCTGCAGCATTGCTTAGCTCCTGCCTTGTGCATCTGCATCAACTGCACTCGCTGCGCTCATGTGCAGGGTTTGTATGCCACGGGCTTTCTTGGGGGCCTTGGCCTGGCCCTAACCCAGGCAAGGACGCAGTACTTGGCCATTTGCAAAGTGCTGTGCCAGAACACCTTGTCAAGAGCATCGTGTCCCTGCAGCCTCAGCCTGTGACCCAATATGTGGCCTCTCACCCTGGAGCTGTCTGGCTTGTGGGTCCATTGTTTGCTGCAGTCACAGGTGCAGAAGCCACACCTGCCCTCCCAAGAATGTCCCCAAACAGTGGTTGTGTCAGCTATGTTCCTGGCCCTGCGCTTGCACTGAGCATGCGCCAAAAGCTGCTTCCGCAGGACTGGCTTTCAAAGAAGGTTTGTGCTATGGGAAGGCTGAGGCCGCCGGCCTCTTCTTTGTTACACCCGCCCTGATGCTGGGCCACCTGACTGGCTTGATTCCTGAGAGGGGCCAGCAGGGTTTGTTGGCTGCCTTTGTGGTGATGTTCACCATCTTCGCAGCCCGGAAGTATACTCAGGTGGGTGATAGACATGCTATAATGTGCATCCAATACATGGGGCCCCACAACTTTTGCCTTGTCTGTGTATTGCAATGCATCTGCTGGTTTGCAATAATGCCTGCTTAGCCAGTGCACCTTTCACAGTCCTGCTGGCTGCGCAGGCTATCGAGGATGACATTGGCGACAAGTCAGTGTTTGAGTTGATGAAGTTGCCAGCTGAAGAGCAGCAGCGCAGGTTGGCAGAAATGGGACGGGGATCATGATGCATCATACCAGGACATTCGCATCTCCTCTCACTCTCTCTTTTCAAACTGTTGCTACCTCACTGAATTCTGTCCTGACCCTCACCAAGCAACGCATGAAGATGAAACTTGAGCAGACCGCAAAGCAATAGGCCAGACGGATGGGAGGGCTCAGCGCATATCATGAGGGTGACGTGCACTTGACAAAATACTTGCTTAGGTGACGTTAAGGGTGCGTCTCAGGCTAAGGGCCAGCTAACGAGATTCCAGCTGCGGGGGCGTTTAGGGATAGCACCGTAGCGGTGGCTGCTCAGGCCTTCTGAGCCACATCAGTTATGCCAGGGGAGCTGGAGTGGGAGCTCATGTTGGGGGAGGCATCGTTCCCAGCGCCGCACTGCCCCGCAACCAGACGCGGCGTCTTGGCTGCGCCTGCAGGCCCCGGCACCATCTCAACTGCCTTGCGCTTGAAGCCCGCAGAGGCAGTGTCCTGCTGCTGGTACTGCTGCTGCTGCTGCTGCGCGTGCTGGGCCTGCCGGTCTGCCAGCACTGACTGTTGCTGGATACCCTGCCTCGCAGAGGTGGCCGCGGCTATGTCTCCCGCAGCCAGCCCCGCTTCCAGCCAGGGTTGGTGGCTGTGGGCGTCTGCAGCGGAGCTGATGCCGTCAGCTGCGCGCCCGTTCCCATGCCTGGCAGACTGCAGGTGGGTGACTTCGCCCAGGGTGGCCCGCAGGGCTGCCAGCTCTTGCTGGGCAGCCCGGGCAGCCCCTTCAGCTGCAGCAGCACGCTGCTCTGCCGCCTCTCGTGCCTGCTGCGTGCGTTGCAGGTCCCCTTGCAATGTGCCCATCTGCAGACACCAAGCCAGGTGCCTGTCAGCGGCAAACATGACCTATGATGCGCAGTAGACCGTGCACTGTCAACGGCACAGTACTGCCTCCTGACAGGGTGCCCCGGCAGTTTGACCTTTGCATTGCAAACCCTGGCCCCAGGGCTGGGAGGCCAGCATGACGTGGAGCCACGACAGTTGTGGGGCTCATGAAAGGCATTGCGAACGGGCAGCAGCATCTGCCTGTGGAACCTTCCCCGCAGCTTGCGTCACTGGCAGCGTGGAGGAGAGGATGCGATCATTTTCAATGAATTCACATGACTTGTCTGGTGTTCACTTGGACGGCACTGCGGCCCACCTGCAGCACCTGGCGTGAACACTGCGCCCGCTCCCCTGCCAGCTCCTGGCGCAAGCTGTCTGCGCTGCTGCGTGCCTCCAGCTCATGGCTGCGAGCTTCCTCCAGCTGGGAGTCCAGAAGGCGCCTCTCCTCCTTCAGGCTGCGCACCTGCATGTCGCATTCCCCAACTACACATTGCCTCTCCGAGGATGCTTGAATGTGGAATGCAACTTGCACATGCCATGTGGTGTAAACTGGCTTGGCCTGGCCAAGACATGTCCCTTAGAGGTTGCTTCCAGGTGTGCAGGCCTGACTTGGGCAGGAGCGCAGGGCGCACCAACATGCAAGAGCATGGCCAAAGCATGGGCCCACAAGTATCCCTGGCCTCACTCAGGACAGACAGCGGCAAACTGCCACACAAGTTGAATTCTGAGCAGCAGGCAAACGCTCCTGCATCTGTGCACGCGCCCCCTGTCTGGCCAGCATGCAGCTGTGCAGTCCCGTGTTGTCCCTGCCCTATTTCCAACAATGCGCATGGAGACTTCATGCAGCAGGGAAACATTGATGCAAGTGTGCAGACTCCTGCTCAAACTTTCTGTCCAATCAGCCAGCGGACCCACCTCGTCCATCAGCCGGCGGACCTCGCTGTCTCTGCCCAGCCGCGTTAGGTTGACTGCGCTGGACTGGCGCTGCACCATACGCGTCAAGCCAGAGCCAAAAGGCTGTGCACGCCCAGCCAGCTGGTGCTGTGCATCTGCCGCCAGCTCCAGTTCAGTGGGCTGCAGCACAGCAGACTGCTCCACTCAGCAGGCCAGTTCAGCATTGACAAGGGGGCAGCACCCTGCACCACACCATCATCGTCATCTGCGCCAATGCAGCGCTACAGGCTTTGCAGCTGAAGGCAGGAGTGGGTGTCAGAGCAGTGATCACCTGACGATCTTGAAGCCGCAATCAGCTCTCAGAGAGCAGCACAGGGTGTCAAGCCACACGTGCAGCCAGAGGGTGCAACAGTGCGCGCACCAGCCACAGCTCACCAAAGGGTGCAGCAGGCTGGTGTTAGTACAGGGCCCCAGTCTGTCAGCAATTATGCCAATCTTGAGGCTTGCCTGTGCTGCTGCCTCAGTGTCCCCTTCCTGGCTCTGCACGCTCATGGCTGGGCCTCCCTCGTCAGACCCCCCCCGCTGCAGGTCCACACGGTTGCCAGAGGGAGGGGACGTCAAGGGCCCTATTGCCCCGGGCGGTGGGCTGACCATGGCTCCCCGCGACGGCACTCGCGGTATCAAGGGGGCTGCAGGCAACATTGGGGCCGCAGGTGACAGCAAGACATCTCTGGGGCAATCATGCAGGAACACTTGAGGCAGGCCCCGCCCGCCCCCCATGGAGCAAAATGCCAATCTCAGCTTCTCCCCTCGTCATCAGGTGCACCTGAGTTCACCAGCAGATCTATTTGAGGCAAGGATGTTTTGCTGTCTGCCTATGGCGGGTGCCGACCTGGGGAGCCGTCCATCAGGTTGCTCATGGAGGCCCGCCGGGGGATGGGTGCATGCACCCGCCGCCCGCCCTGCTGCCGGGGCGCCACTCGCCGGAACCCAGAGTCCAACTCATGCTGCCCTGAGGCAATCTCCTCCTCAGTCTGCAGGCGGTGGTGTGCACTCAGCACCACCAGTCTACATCACGACCAACATGCACAGCTTTATAAACTCCACAGCACAGCCAGGCATGGGGCCTGACAGCAAACAAGCTGCCAGCGTAGCATATGCCTGGACACACAACCAGCACCAGGCAACCTTTGTGGCCCAAGGTACTCTGCTGGCTTGGCTGTGCTGAGAGCCTTTCTGCACATGCAGCAAGAGTTTCCAGCTTGCCAGCACGAAGACCTGCCATCTCCACAGAGGTGTGACTTGACTAGAGGGAACAGGCAGCACACCGAGGGGGTGCTGCATGACTTAGTCTGAGCCTCAAGGGCTGCATGCTGCCCTATGGGTCAGCAACGAGAGCAGCAACCAGTGCGCAGGCGGCCCCTTGGCCCACCTGGAAGGCATTGATTGCGTTCTGCAGGCTGTCGCCCTCCCCTGTCGACTGATTGAAAAGGCGACTGCGATTGCGCGGCATGGAGCGCTTGCTGGTCACAGGTGGCTCCCCCGCGGACAGGGCCCGCGTGGTTTCGGTCCCCCCTGCAGCAGCGACAGCAGCGTGGTCTGAAGTCCTGCTGATTTTCAACGGCCTGCATCCCGCAGGAGCTGCATGTATGTCGGCAAGGTGCAAAGTGCTGCCTGCAGGCGCTGCCATGCATGCTGTACAGGCGATACTTGAACAGACAGCTTGAAGCTCACCTGCTGACGGCGGCCTCTGGATCTCTGAGCCACCTGCAGCCAGAAGGGCAGCCCTTTCAGAGAAGGGAAGCAGGCCATTCATGCAGCCGGGTCACAGCTGTAACTGGCACAGGCCTCTTTGCCCACTCAAATGCTATGCATGAGCTGCAGGTCCAGTCAGTGCAGGCTAGCAGAAGCCAGCAGGTCCGGCAGCCCACCTGTGGCTGCCACGAGAAGCGCTGAGAACAGGTCACTGCCGCCCCCGCTCTTTGTGGGTGCTGTGGTGTGAAACAAGGGCACAGGGGAGGCTGTGCGAGCCTCCTCGCTGCCAGCTGCCCGCAGAGCCTGGCCAGGAGCCTGCAGGGCCTCGGTGACGGCTGGCGGCTGGAATCCCCAGCTGGACTCTGGGGCGTCCCCACTGACTGGGCGCAGGCTGGCCTCCGGCTGCACAGCGCCCTCCATCTGCTGCAGGGGACAACGCAGGTGCTCTCAGCGTAGGAGTGTCCCTCTGCTTCCTTGCTTTGGCTCAGGCTATGCTGAGAATGTTGGCCAGCCCTAGCGGAGCACAGAAACCTCCCTCATGAAGGGCCCCCAGTATGGAGGGATTCAGCTGCACGGCAGCAGCTTAGCATGTTTCGGTAGCCTCAGAATGTCATGGACAGCTTGAGGGCTCACGGCAAGTTGCCAAGGCTACACAGGATGCATGATGCAGCCAGAGCCCAGGTATGCAGCCCCGACTCACATCGCTCCCCTGCGGCCTGGCATCGCACACGCAGGCCTGGTCCCCTGCAGACACCATCACCGTTCCGCTGCCCAGCTTGGCATCGATGATCTCCACGTCCACCAGGCAAGGGCATAGATTCAGGTACTCCAGATCGTAGCGGATGACTGTGGACAGGTACTGATCGTCGCTGCCATAGCGGTTGCGGTCCAGGTTGGTGCTGTATTGGCCCCCCTGCCCGTCTGACAGGGAGTGCTTCTTCAACTCCTCAGGGACCCTGCAGGACAGAGGGGATCAGTGAGGTCCACCTGGCGATGCTTCTCTGCCTCGCTGAGTGAGGATACTCACTCAGCCCCTCAAGACCCCGCAGCAGCATTGCAGCAGGGCGTGAGCGTTGCTTTCTGTGCTGGAGCCCCTCCTCTCTGAAGGGCACTGGATGGGCTGCCCCATGTTCCTGGCAGGCACCGCTGAGCTCCAGCCAACGGCAGCTCCACACCCTGGTGGGCCTGATGGGATGCAGCAGTCCGTGGTGGCACAGCCAGCCGGGCACAGGCTGCTGACCTGTGGGTCCCGCTGGAGAGCTCCACCACCTTGGTGCGCCGGGTGTTGCTGGACAGCATCTGCAGGCACCCAGCACATGTTGGCAGCCAGGCTTGTTGACACTTGGCCAGCAGGTGGGAGACTGGCGGCGCAAAGGAGAGGCCCACGTGAGGGGCCCTCACCTCCAGCACATTGCGTGGATCGCTGGTCCTGCGCTGCTCCACAGCAAAAAGAGTGGCCAGGACCTGCAGCAGCGCTCTCTTGGGTTGTTGCCTATGTGACCGGCTGTGCAGTGCTTGTCTCACAGCTCACATGACGGCGGGCATGCACTGCAATTGAATGCAAGCGCCAGAGCCACCACAAAGCTTGTCACCTGCAGGAAGGCGGATGTGACTGAGGCACATGCCTCAGTCTCATCCGGCAAGTCCATCTGCTGGGCCAGCTGGTGCTGATAGTGCTCCCATCTAAAGTGTGCGCGATACCTGCAGCAGGCACATGGGCCACGGTGACACCAGCGCTGCATCCAGCAGGAGAATGCTGAACCGCGGACAAGGTGAGAGAGCGGCGGGAGACTGTCAAGTTCAGGCAAGGAAGACCAGTGGATCGCCACAGGGGCGTGCATGTTGAACGTTAAGGCAGGCCTCACAGAAGCTGATTGTTGGTCGGCCTGCGCGCATTCGTTGGCCTGCCAGACATGCCGCCTGAAGCCTGTTATTGTCTTCAGCACGGAGATTGCCACCTGCACCTGGCCAGGGGGGTGCATCTGCAGCCACTAGGGACCATCTGCGGGGTTTGCACTTTTCAAGCAGGCAACACCTACTCCCGGCAGGCCTGCAGCACACAGCTTGGCAGCAGCAAGAGAGAGACTGTAACACTCTCAGTCCCTTCCGAGACAAATTTTCCGTAAGGCATTCGTGGAGGCGGCTACAGGTGCTCAGCCCCCATGGTAATTCACCTCCTCTAACTTCCCGGAAGTCAGGAACAAGCACTGGCGTGAAACAGAACTTTGGTGGCTCACGCAGCTTTCGTGGCAGATCACCACGGAAGCGGCCTGGCTAAGTCTGTGACGACAGCTGTGCTGTGCCTGAGTTCACGAGATTTAGGGCAAAACCAGGGTGTAAGTTTGAGGGCCAACAGTACTGGGACATTATGCTGTTGGGCCAGGGAGTGCTCAACAATGGGTGCTGAATGCCTTCAATCAGAATCGCTTTCTGCGTAAGCAACTTGCCCTGCCTGGGCTCTGGTGCTGCGCCGCGGGGTGTGACCCCTTCCAGTGTTTTGAAGTCTGCTGGGGCGTGCACAGCAAGGGACAACGTCTGGGTTGAACCTGTCGGGCTGCTTGCGGTCAGCTCGCAGGCCTACACGCAAAAAATTGCCAGGAATGGGCTCTGGGTGGGTCCCAGCACTGTCGTCAGCGGTCCTGCTGCCCCTGTTGCGCTTCATATTACACGCAGCTTGGCTCTGCGCTGGGTGCTGTGCGCCGCAGCTCTGCTCAGAGACGCCAGACCCCCCTGCCACGCCATCTGAAACATCTAGATCTGCAGCCGTGTCATTCATTGCATCGCTGCTGGCACCGCTGGCACCAGCAGCTTGCCCACCCCGCAGATTGTCCGCACAGGCAGCAGCAGCAGCGCGAGGGCCAGTCGCCTGCGCTGTGGCAGTTTCACTGGGGCCAGCGGTGCCAGATTCATGCTGCTGTCGCTGATGCAGCTGTTGCAGGATGTCTGCAGCATCCTCAGCATGGCCAGCAGTGGCAGCCTCATATGGTGGCATCATTTGTGCCGCTGCACCCTCGTCAGGGCCAGCAGCAGCAGCTTCTTGCGGCTGCTGGCCCACAGCAGCTCCAGGCTGTGATGTGCTGGCAGCCTCAAGTGTCTGATGGTCCCTTGCAGCGTGACGCGGCTCTGCAGCGTCTACTCTGCCGAGGTCCCGCTCTGCCTGCAGCTGTGTCCTCTCCCTCCCTGATGTGGTGCAGGGCGCGGGCCTGTCACAGGCAGCTTGCACGGTGTCGATCTTGGCCGTCAGCTGAGTCACCAGTCCTGCACAATGGGGAGTTTTGCCCTTTAGCAGGGGCATCTTGGGATTAGGTGGATTAAATTGCCATCAGCTGTGGACACCGCGCTGTTCAACAACAGCAGGCAGCAGCAATGGAGCATTTGACCCTGAAGAGGGGCAGATTGTCTGGCAAGAGGGTAGAGGAGGCAAAGTGCATGAGTCCAGCAGCACGCAGCTGACTCTCTTTGCGGCACAGCTAACAGTCCCAGGATGCTGGCATGCATGCAGTACATCGTGTATCAGTCACCGTGAGACTGGGCTGGAAGCATTCTCAAGCCTCAGCTTGTGGCCTGGCAGCAGCTCGGTCCACCCTGCAAAATGGCGCCTCCAAGGAGGCTGGCACCTTTGCAGCACCTCTTCAGACATTTGCCTTGGCTCAACTCAGTTTGTGTACTCAAGTGATGACCTCAGGGACAGCCCGCAGACACCCACCTTGAGCTTGTGCAGCAAGGTTACTATCAGCCCCATTGAACTCCGCTGCATTCTCTGCCAGGAGTTGCAGATCCCGCCTGAGGGCTTTGCAACTGCGATAGAATTTGTTCTCCAGGCGGGACAGAATGATGGCCAGCGACATGGGCAGTGGGATGCTGGCATTGTAGAAGATGCAGCCCTCTGCAGGCCAGGGGCATGGAGGCTCAAAGGTGGTCGTCCAGGGGCAGCGCCTTGCAGGCTGCAGCTGCTATGGCAGGAGAAGGGAGCTGAGGGGCTAAAGGATGAGGCTGAAGTTGTCAAGAGCATCTGATTTAGCTAGATGATGCAAATCTTTAGGGGCTTGAAGTATGGCCAAGCGCCCTGCAGCTTGCTGTTGGAGACTTGGGGGCAGGCAGAGTGAGATTGTGCCTGCCTGCAAGGTGCCATGACAGGCAATCTAAGCGACTTCGCAGGATGCTAGAATGCCAGTCACGTACAAGCACCATTGAGCAGCCTCATCTTCCAGACTTTGGCGGGCATATGCAGTGCACACACCTCCGCTTGCCAGTGGAAAGCTGGCATCAGCTGCAGGCGTCTCCAGCAGCAGCTCAAAGCTGGGGTCCTGCGCAGCCTGATGCAGGGCCAGCACTGCTGCTGTCTGTACCTCCTCAGCCAAGACAGGCAACTCTGCAGCTGCCTGCTCCCGGGTGGTGCCAGGGAGGAACAACTCCCAGGGGCTCAGCTGATGCCGCTCTTGCTCAGCATCTGGATCCATATAGTTCTCCTGCAGCAGTGGCGCCCTGTGCTGACTTGCAAACTTTATGCCGTCAATGGCGAGCAATGACTGCTCCGCTCTGGACACAGACCAGCAGCATGGTATGCTCCAGCAGCAGGCCGCCCCATGCCTGGCTGCACAGCCCTGCTAACTTCCTGGGGAGCAGCTGTGTGTCGCTGGCACAGCCAAAGCAGGCAGACAATGCCCTGATCAGGAGGGACCTCACTTGAGTAGATGGCATGCGCTTTGCGCATGGTTGCTGGATGTCACTAACAGGCGGGGCTTGCTCTTATGTGTTGTGACTTGGATGCCATCTCTCACCTTGCCGTACTCAATGTACAGCTGCTCCCAGGGATCCTCTGCATTGTGGTGCCTCACATCAAGGACTTGCCCCGTCCACCACCTGCCAGACTGGCTTCCTTCTGAGAACCAGACCTGCAGCAAAGTGAAGCAACAATGCACGCAGTCATCTGTGCACACAGCAAAGTATCCAGGGGCAGCCACGCTCAGGGGCAAAACAAAACCTGAGTGGTGACGCTGATCAAAGAGCTGCCGCAACGTGCCACGGAAGGGCCTGCTGATCCAGCAATGCCGCAGCGCAGCTGTGTGCTGAGATTCACCAGTGCTTTTGGCAGCCGTTAGTGACCAGTCACACGGGCACACCTGCCCAGCAATGCTCCAAGTCAGCTATGTGCTGACACTACGATCATGACCTGGATTGGGCATGACAATGCCGAATGTCCAGACAAGCAGGACCCACCTGGCAGTGGTCCCCCTCCTGCCAGACAGCCCTGCTGGACAGAAGAGGCCACCGGGCGTAGGGCACAACAAACTCGGAGTGCCCCTCCGAGGGCGCGGGCAGGTCAACTGCCAGCCTGATGCCATGTTTGTGCTCCTCCAGCTCCACCTGGGGCACAGTCCTGCCCTGCTGGATCCTGTAGGTGACATCTGTCACCGTGCAGGGCAGGGCAAAGTCCATTGGGTCTCCGCGGCACTCCTGCAGGGCCAGGCAGGCAGTCAGGGGAGGCAGCTGGGGCTTGAAGCAAGGACACGCAACCAGCTGGGTGCCTGCCACCAAGATAAGAAGGAGCCTTACCCCTGCAACCACCCTTTGCTGTGCCAGGCAGGCTTACAGGTGAGCAGGCAGCGGCAGCCTGAGGGGTCCTGCGCAGGCTGCTGCAAGTTGTGTGCAGGATGAGTGGATCCTGACAATGCAACATGCAGCAGCAGAGGCTTGTGGGCCCCTGTAGTTCCAAATGGTCCTGAGAGCCTCCGCATGAACACCCAGCATTGCAGAAGCAGCAAGTGCATTATGCACCTGGAAGTGGTCCCAGGGAGGCCTGCTGCCCAGGTCAGCGCCAGCAGCCTCTGCATAAGCCTGGTGGCCGCTGCGGAAGTAGAGCACCTCATCGCCAACCTGGGGCACATACAACCCAGGCTCAGGCTCACAGGCCTGCAGTCAACAGTATAGGTCCTGAGTGTTGTGATGTTGCAGTTGGCGGTCGGGCAACATGCTGGCAAGTCACATTGCTACTAGAATAGACAGGTCCTCTGAGATCAGGCTGAGAAGAGGTGAACTACTGATTTCCTCAACCCACCTGGAGCCACTCATACGCCTCTGCAGGCCGGGCAAGCTGCTGCTGCTGCTGGCCGCCAGCGCTGCGGGTGCGCCCCTGCTGCTGCACTGCAGGAGCAGCATCGGCAGGTGCTGCCCAGGATGGTGCAGCATCGCCTCCTGCCGCTTGGTCTGAGCTGGAGTCCTCTGGTGGCAGCCGCCGGCGCACATGGCGCTGCGGGCGCCGTGGCAGGCCACCAGTACCCGCAGCAGCTGCCTCCTCTGCAGGCTCTGGGCCGGGCCAGTCTTGCTCCCCTGCCTTGTTGTCGTCACACCTGTGCTGCGGCCGCTGCCTCAGGCGCCGCGCCCTCTGGCGCTGCGGCCGACGCAGAGGCAGAGCTGTATCCCCGTCAGCTGCCTCCCTCACAGGGTCCGGGGCGGCCCAGCCTGCCTCGTCCTTGTCGGGCACTTGCTGTGGCTGCTGCCTGTTGCGTCGGCGCCTCTGCCGCTGCGGCTGCTGTGAGAGTCCAACAGCACCCGCATCAGCTGCCTCCTTTGCAGGGTCTGGGATCTGCCAGCCTGCCTCCCCTGCCTCTTCCTCGCCGTGCTCTGGCTCTTGCTGCGGACGCCGCCGCTTGCGCCGCCGCCGCCGCTGGGGCTGACGCCGGGAGGGCCCTGCCTCGTTCCCGCTCTCTGACAGTTCAGCCTGCACAGCGCTGGGCTTTGCGCCAGACCTTGGGAGCTGCCTGGCAGCAGCTGGCTGGCTACCACACAGGCTGTTTGACTCCACTTCGATGCGACAGGTTGCTGCAGGAACGCCCAGAAGATAAACTCTGCGGGCTAGGCAGGTGACCCCACCTCATTGGAACGGCCACCAAGTGCTTCTGTAATCTCGGCCCTTATGGCCAGACCAGCTTGCTGTCCCTATCCCATAACAACAGTGTGGCTGGGCCCCTGCCAACGCCCCCCCTTTAGGGGGCTGCACCTTCAGGGCGCAGCCCACTCGATGGCTCCCTTTTCATGCACAAGGGCCTACCAGTCTGTGCAGGCTAGCAGGCCCATCAGCATATGTGCCTCCAGCCCAGCATTGGTTCCCCTGGCCATGCACACATCCAAACTTTCACATGTGCTCCAAGTCCCGATGTATGCGGACTGCCAAGTGATTGGTTGGTGGCTCACGTGCAATGAGCCTCCAGTCCCCACCCTGACATTCGCTGGTCATAACAACAGCCAAGGTGCCAAGTTTTTGCCTCCAGGCCCCAGAAGCCATCCTAAGTGCCCCCAGCCAAGTCAATAACATGCAGAGCACGCGCAGACGGCACAGCAGCCATTGCAGGGATGGCTGCGCCACCTGGGTGTGTCCCTTGAGGACCTAGGTTGGCAGCCTGCGCACAGATGAAGCACAACTTGCATCTACATGTCCAGCACCCAGCCCAACCGACTTTACACAGCCCAGCAGCTCTGCAGCCAGTGCCTTGCCCACAGCTGCGCCTGTGTACACAGGCCATGTCCAGCATCTCATCAATCCAGGGCAGTGCCCAATCTGGCTCTACATCTTCAGGTCTCAGCCCTGCTGGTCCCCGCCCATCCAGATAGCCATTGCATATCCAGGCACTTCCCTGCAACTGCACCTCTAGGTTAGATTGTGTAACCCCACCTGGAGTGTGTCTGTACAACCCATGCCCAGCAGCACAACAGTCTTTCACCTGCATCTAAGGCAGAACCCTGTGAGCCTTGCTGGTCCCTGAACACGCAGCCAGCTGCTGCACAATGGCAAGCCCACCTGCATCTGCGCCTCCAAGTCAGGGTCATCCCCGTCGTCGCTGAGGGAGCCATCGTCCTCATCTTCGCTGCCAGGGACCTGCTGCTCCCACCGCCGCCGCGCCCTATCAGCCCTGCTGGGGTGGCTGATCCCTGCCTGCTGCGGCTGCGCCTGCTGCCCTTCTGCAGGGCATACACAGACTGTGTTGAAAGGCGAACATAGGTTGGGCTGACAGGCGCAGTCTTGCTGCCCACTGCGCCACTGCCACATGGCCTCACAGAGCTGCAAGAGAGCAGCAACCCTTGTCCCAAGGGCAGGCATCACCGCGGGCGGCGGCTGATGGTTGCCTGACTGCTCCCCAACTCAGAGGTCTGGTGCCCTGAAGGTATGCCACACACATGCTTTCATGTCATTGCGTCAAGTATGTGTTATGAACCAATCTACCTTTACCTAGCAGCTCTCAAGTATTGTGACGGGAGAATGCCCCCCCTCTGCAATGATGGATCATTGCCATCAAAAACATCAATGTCATCATATCATGTATTGGCAGGAGCACGCCAAAAGCTTCTCACAGTGCCTTTGGGCCCAGCTTTCTATAAAGCTCAAACATCTTTTGCTCAGCAGCTCACCGCTGGGAGCAGGTGAGCGCTCCTCTTCAGCAATGAAGTCGGCGTCTGCATCTAGGTCATCATCGTCCTCCAGGTCAGCTGAGGCCAGGTAGTCACTGTCCTCATCTGCCTCAGTATGGGCACCTGACTCAAACTGCATCCAGGGCAGTGCAGCAGCCTTGACGGGCCTCAGGGCCTGCAGATGTGTGCCAATCATACTGGAAGTCGCTCTGCAGAGGTGACCATACCGAAGCAGGGGCGCTTCTGACGCCTGGTTGTGATGCCATCTTCAGGCTACTGCAGGAAGCACTCAAACAACATCTGCTTCCAGCAGACATGGCCCCACTGCCGTTGTTCTGCTGGCCAGAGGTGAGGCCCACCTGGAAGCGAAGTGCAGTTGCTGGGCGCTGACCTCCCACAACACTCCAGCTCACCTCATCGACTGCATCAGGTACAGTCCCGCTGTGAGCGGCCCCAGCACCAGGTGCCGGCGGGACTGCTTGGCTGGCTGACGGCTGCTGCTGCTGCTCTGCAGCTGTGGCCTGGTCCAGAGCAGCCTCGTCAGCCTCCCTCTGCCGGTGCTCAGCATACATCTCCTCAGCAGCAAGTTCAGCCAGGTGGAAGGTGCCAGGTCGCCGTCTGTCCTGCAGCAGGTCAAGCTCCACTTTTGGGACCCCAGACTTCACTGATGTTCGGCACATGTAAGCCTGCCAGAATCTGGGTGCAGGCTGCTCAGCAGCAAAGCTGCCAAAGCGCGTACAGCGCAGCTGCACAAACGTGACCTTCTGGTTTGCAGGGCGCCTGCCAGCAGCCAGCAGATACCACAGCTGTCAGTGCGGCCTCCAACCTGGAAATGTTTCAGCAAATCAGCTCTGATCTATGCCTGCCCACACAGGCACCAGCCCACCTTGGCTGCCTGCCTCGCCAGGACCACGCTTGGTGGCACCTCATCAGCACCAGCTGGGCGCCCATGGCTGAAGTGCCAGGCACTGCGGTCCTGCGCCTCATCCACGCTCAGGGTGCCCAGGTTGCCTGTCTGATACGCCTCCTGGTATGCCTGCCCATAGGGCTGGCTGGCAATGTTGCACAGCTTGCCCCTACAAAGTACAGTGCTTCTGTGTGAAGTTTGGTGTACACTGGGCTCCACTGGACAGTCCCCAGTAGGCGGGGCTGGCTCCACAGGCAGGACTGTTTTGCAGGCCCAGGGGATGCAGCCAATCAGGCTGGGCAGCGCCATACGCGCAGCTGGGTTTGATGCACAGGGGTTGAGGCCAGGCAAGCATTTCGGAGTGTGCAATGCTTCAATGACACAGAATGTCATGGCTTGGTGCATAGGGAGGGGACAGGCCTGCATGCGCTTGTGAAAGCTCAGCAGGGCAGCTTTGACTGAAGGCAAGGGTGAGCATGTGAGGCGCCTCTGCCGCACCTGCAGAGAAATGCTGGGCGCTGGGTGTGCAGGAAGATGACATTGCCGCGGGCATCCCACTCCAGATCCTCATTTTCCTCGACAAAGAACTGATCAAACTTTATGCGCTGCCTGCACAGCACAAGTGACAGCCTCAGAGTCTCTCAAGCTGAGGG
Organism: Asterochloris sp. CNOR1; assembly: GCA_963969365.1. Lineage (NCBI taxonomy): Eukaryota > Viridiplantae > Chlorophyta > Trebouxiophyceae > Trebouxiales > Trebouxiaceae > Asterochloris > Asterochloris sp. CNOR1. The sequence goes on along the minus strand of OZ017746.1, from coordinate 1,977,106 downwards.
CCGTACTGCGCTTGAGAGAGGACCTGATGGTGGATTGTAGCGAGAAAGTTCTTTGTTCGGGTCCGCACAAAGGGTGAGCAGGGAAGCCAGTGGCCAAGGTGCATGTGTCCCAAGCCTGATGATGTCGTCTGCAGTGGCCCTGCAACCCCACCTGCTCAAGCCAGGCCCCAGGCCGTAGCAGTGCCAGTTGGCGGCCTTGTCGCTGACCACCAGGGCGCTCCCATCTGCCAGCCAGCGACCGTCCAGGACTGGCAAGGGGTCGACCCAGCCCCTTCCGCTGGGGTCTGTATGCCGGGTGGAGAAACTGCAGGGTTTGCACAGCTTCAGCACAAGCATCGCACATAGGGACAACAAACATCTGTCTGCTGCACTGCATGATGTCGTGAGGATAGAGACAGGGAGGCACGACTGTGTCTAAGAGGGAGCAGCAGCAGCAAGCAGGGAGGGCCAATCCAAGAAACAGCTTGAGTGTTGCGCAGCAGGGATGCAAAATGTAGGTTGCGCACTGAGCACTGCCTTCTCAGATGCAGGAGATGCACCAGTTCGAGATTGCTCCTGTTCAGCTCAATCCTTCTTGCTAGAAAGCGTGATGAGTGCGCAGTGCAGACAAGCACAGGCGTTAGTCACACCTTTTCAGAAGCGCCCCAGCTTCCACGTCCCAGATACAGATGGCGCCTTCAACATCGGCTGTGAAGGCTAGGCGAGGCTCTACAGGGTGTCCCTCCAAAACTGTGATGATGCCCTGGTGGCCAGTCAGCGTGTGTAGCCTACTGCCGGAGTGGGCACTCCACACAAAGACTGTGTTGCCTGTGGGTGCCAGCACCTGCAGCCAGTTTTGCCAGGCGTGCTTGCCTTTCACGATGCTAGTTCGCCGCCCGGCTCTGCCGTCAGGCAGGCGAGACAGGTGCTGGGTACTGAGATACGACGTAGAACCAGCTTCCCACATAGCTTTTCATGGCGGACGCTGCAAAGCCCATGCAAGTACAATGCTTTCTGCACATCCAGGTGGTGACCGCCTGCAGTAAGGAGGACCCACAGATTAGAGCAGGGCAGCTCACACCTGCTTGCATGGCACCGACCAAGCTGCCATTGGAAGCATTCAGGTTTGCGGCACCACGCTGGCTTGGTACGCACTGCCCCTGAAGTGCTGCCTTGAGTTGCTGCAATCTGCATGCAAGTCAACTCCAGATGTGCAGTGCAGGTAGGAGCCCTGCATCCCAGCCTGAGGGGCGCTGCAACCGCAAGCTCATGGCCCCTGGGTGTCCTCGCAGTCTTGACATTGGTCCTGCAGCTGCAGATCTTGTGGCAATTTGCAGGCCCCACTTGGAAGACTTGCTGTTGCACCGGCCCTCCTGCAAGCCGCTCTGCAGGGCTTTCTGGCAATTGAGGCCAGCAGCTGCAGCTCTCACCCTGAGTCCGTCAGCCGTCCAGATGGGGTCCCTCACAGGCTTGGGGGCCTTGCGCCGGCGGCGGCCGGGCTGCTGCTCCTCCAGCTGAGCCACCAGCACCAACCTGGGCCGCCAGGCTGCAGCACCCCTTGACTCATCGTAGTGCTGCCAAACCTGCACACAGTGCTTGATGCTTGAGGTGAATGCCTTACTGCACAACCCTACTTGCTGCAAGCTCAGGCGTCTTGGGGAAGCAACATGCACTGATGCACTGTGGTGTGCTTGTCAGATGCTGCTTCTACCTGTGAATCCCTTGCCAGGTTTGGTGCTCCCAGCTGCTGCCCTCTGCAGCCTCTGCAGCCAGCAGACTGCCTTTCCTGCCACACTAGACAGATTGCTGACGACAGGAACCATGCCTACTCACCCGTACTGTGCCATCTGCGCCAGCGCTGACCAGCTGCTGCCCATCCTTGCTGAACAGCAGGGCGTTGATGCAGCCTGTGTGGCCGCACAGGCGGCCTTGGGGGTGCCAGTGGTCAAGCTCGTCTGTGGTGGCCGGCACTGGGCCAGCACCCAACGGGTGGGACACAAACGTGGGCTGCTGGCTGGTGCTCGCACTGCTGCCAGCGGCAGCGCAGGGCAGGGCAGCTGCTTTCCCCAGGCCACTGGCTGCGCCAGCGAGCTGCCTCTCCTGCCCCCACATGTAGATGTGCCCGTCCTTGCCAGCTGCGATGACAGTGCGCCCATCCCGGCTCCAGGCACAGACCACGAGGTGCAAGGCCTCTCCCAGTGCCTGCAGTCAGCACCAAACAATGACAGCAGAGTCATGGGGGTTGCAACCCCTCACCCATCGTCCTGCCCAGTGCACAGGCGGCCACCCCCACAGGAGCCGCGTACCAGCGCCACGGCACCCCCATGGGAGTTGCGCTCAGACCCAGAGGGCTCAACAAGCATGGTGCTGTTGCAGGTGAGACCATCCAGGGGTGCGCTGCAGACTTCAGGTGTGTGCCTACCTCCTCAGACAGCTCCTGGGCCGGGGGTGCATCAGCATCAGGAAGGGTGTTGTCATCATCTGCCTCAGCAGGAGGCCACAGGCGTGCCTCCTGGGAGAGTGGCTGCCCCTGTGGCTGACTGGCAGCTGCAGCAGCGGCTTGCTGCCGCGTCTGGCGGCGCTGCACTGGGGCATCGTCAACCTCCATCGGAACTGCAGCATACCAGTGTAGTCAATACAAAGCGGCAGGGTCCTTGTTGACTGTTTGGGCTGGTGAAGCACCTGCTGAAGCACCTGCTGAAGCTGAGACAGCAGGAGTGTTCATTCAGGAACAGCAGACTTGTTGGCTGTGTGGGCTGGCAGAAGCACCTGCTGGGGCTGAAACAGCAGCAGCAGCATATGGACTGGCAGAAATGACCATGTGTTGGTTTACAAGCTCAACTTGGCTGGACTTCTTGGTGTGTCACCACTGACCTGCTGATACAGGCCAGGGGGTGCCAGTGGGCCCCACTCGCGTGCCCCTTCTTGTCTGCATTCGCCCATCAACCCCACCCAGCAGGGGCTCAGGGCTCTGGGACTCCTCACCAAGTGCACTGCCGCTGACAGCAGCTGCAAAGGTGCCTGGGTGCTCAGCACTCACAGCCGCAGGGGCCAGGCTGGCAGCTGCAGATGCAGCCGCTTCTGCACCCCTGGCAGCATCTGACATTGCCGCTGCTCCTGCTGCGGCTCCTGGCAGGAAAGAAAGAGACCCTCAGGGCAGATCACCTACGCAGAGCCTAATGCAGCGCCAAGCTGCCAGGCGTTGGCAGATGCCCTTCCAGCCAGTGAGACCTGGCTGTCAACTTCTGGTCCCCTGCTGGTGGGTAGGTGGGGCTCACAGCAGCATATGCGGCCGGGGCATGTACCAGCAATGGAGGCAACACCTGGTTGAGCTGGACGCCTGAGGCCACAGCAGTTAAAGAGCTGCCCACCTGGGGCTGGCGGCTGCTGAAAGCCTTGCCGCATGTCCAGCACCACAGGGCTGCAGCTCTGGTCCAGCACATTCCAGATGCGGCAGGTGCCATCGTTGGCACAGGACAGCAACAGGTCAGGCTGGTGAGGGTGGAAGGTGACGTAATTTATGGCCCCCTCATGGCCTTTCAGCACAGCACCGGGCTCCCCCACCTCGGCGTGACCCTGCAGCCCAACAGACTGTTTGCATCAACTATACTCTGAATTGTTTGGACAGCTGCTGATGCTGGGGACATGCTCTGGACATGGTCAGCAATCATGACTGGTGGTCACAAGACGAAAGTGCCTTGTTGCACAAGCGCAGATGCTGGCAGCTCCTTCAGGAGCCCTGGAGGCTTACTCTCTTCACAAACTGCCGCTGGTCTATGTTGGGGTCATGCCCGCTTGCAACACAGCATCTGGCCCATGCCAGGTGCAGGCAACAGCAAGCGGGCCTAGCCTGCACTCTCCTGGTTATCAACAATGTACTTTGCCAAAACCCTTAAACCTTCAGCCAGATCAGTGCTGGATGCACACAGCACAGCAGACAGGCTGAGAGCTCACCTCCAGGCCCCAGGTGCGGATGAAGCAGTCATAGGAGCCGCTTGCCAGAATGGCATCGGTGCAGTTGACCGTCAGGCAGCTGACATCGTGCTGGTGACCCCGGCAGCTTGACACCAGCATGCTTGTCTGTGCATCCCAGATCTGCAGACATCAAGGGGCGTCTCGCATGCCTGGCAGGCTGACTGGGTGCATTGGAGGGGTCATGCAGGGGCAGGGGTTGACAAGATGCAACCCCTGCAGAGGCGCAGGGATGGGGGCCCACAACAACTCCCCAACCACACTCACTGCAGGCTGAAGCTGGCAGCTGATTGCTGCGTACCTTGACATTTTGATCATCTGAGCCTGTGAAGACATAGCGGCCCCTGCTGTCCACGTCGACCACAAAGACGGCCAAGTCGTGGCCGCGGGTGGTGCTTTGGTGCTGCATGGCCTGCATCTGGGTGAACAGGGGCAGCGCAGCATGGGGCTGGTGCAAGCTGGGTACCACAGCCGTCTCTCGTGCAAGCAGGCGTCCTGCCAGCCCGCCAGACGGGTGAGGGTGCCGCATCCAGCCGGGCACTGTGGCAGAAGGCAAGGGCTCCATGCCTGGCACAAGGCTGAAGGCGCCTGCATTCAGAGGCAGGCACTAGCGGCTGACGGCATGGGTCAGGCCACTGGCCTGTCAGGGGCTGCCGTAAGATGTTGATTGAGTTAGTCATAACAGCAACAACAGCCCCTGTCACTGGCCAGTGACAATGATGCCTTTGCATAAGCACTGGGCGGTGCTGTTGGTGGTAGGAAGCATGGCCAGGGACCAACCTGATCCCAGCAGTGTGGTGCTGCCCGGCTGGCCGCTGCTGACCAGCAGCTGCTGCAGCATGCGGGGGAGGGCATCAGAGCCCAGGCCTTGGAAACGTGTTGCCAAGGCGTCATAGCTCAGCTGCTGTTGCCTCCCTGCATGCAAAAATCTCAGCTCAATGTGAGGTGTGCTCTTCAAGCAAGAACGAAAATGTTCACACTTTGGCGCTCAGCCTGCTCCAAGACACCCCAGCCAGATCTGGACACTCTCAGGAGCTGTGGCTCTGCAAGGAGACTGCTTACCTGTGACATCAGTCCTTGTCGGCAGCAGACCATGCTGTGCCAGCTGCTGCTCCAGCAAATCAGCTGCCTCGCCGCATGGGCCTGATCTCAGCGCATGTAAGATCAAGAAGTTCACTTCCTGTTGCAACTCCTGATCTCCCATCTCAGCGCCCTGCAGGGCATGCACAAGGCCAGCTGAGCCACTCTGATCTTGCCAGAAGCAGTTGCCATGCACAACTCTCAAGGTAGGCGGCATGTCAGTAGCCTTGGCCATGTGATGGCCAAGAACGAGTCATCGTCTCAGAACAGTATGGTGGACGCTACAACGCAGCATGCCAGGTTTGAGGCCTGGAGCAGAAAACATGCTTTCGCAGGCTGCCACAACTCACAGGCCTCCCTGAGTGAAGCCTGTGACAGCATCCTTCTATGAAGCCATGCTGTTCCGCAAATGAAGCCGCTGTTCTTGTGCCTTTCGAAGGCTCGCTGCTGACTAAACCCTATGATAGGGCTAACCCCCTGAGCTCACCTGACTGACTGATGGCGCTTGCCTGGCTTAGCCAATTCACTTCTGTCCATTGAAGGAAGACGCCACAATGTTCTCTAACTTCAAATTTAACTCTGGGTTGGGCAATCTCCAGGAGAGCTTTTCAAAGCTGAAGGCCGATCTTGAGCAGAACATTGAACAAAACCTGCGGCCCAGCCAGAGCACTGATGGCACTGGAGGGCAGCAGAGCAAGGCCTCTCTGGAATGGCAAGGTGGCGGGGGTCTAGGTGTGGAGCCTCTCTGTGTCTGCCATTGTCCTGAGTGGCATCTACAAGAAGCTGGTCCGACTTCAATCAGACAATCATGTCCCATGCAGACGGCTGGGGAGAATTTGGGGATTTCTCTGGCGCAGCGCCTACGCAACCCAAGGCCGAGGCCAAAATTCCAAATGGCCAGGTCTGCAACCTTGACAGAGCACCTGAGCCCCTGGCAGACACCTGTGCAGGCTTGAGTCCCCGCTCCTGCGGGCCACTCCCCCCTGCAGCTCGATATGTCGCTACTGTCCATCTTTTGCACACTGAAGGTCACGACGTGACCCTGCAGGCGGAGAGGCCAGCAGCTGAGTCACCTGCTGCACCTGGCAGCCCGTGCAGGCACGGGACGGCCCTACAGTCAAGCACTTGGCCGGATCAGTCTAGCCAGACCTCATTGCAGGAGCCCATTGATGCCAAAGGAGAGGCAGGCCCACAGATCGGCCCTGCTGGGCTGAGCACCAGGAGAGGGAGAGCCAGCGGTGGCTCTGTAGGGTCGCGGCCGTCTCTCCGGCCCAAGTTGCAGGCGCGGAAGCTGAGTGGGGGCCTCCCAGGTCCAGCAAACTCCTCACAGGGCGCCAGCAGCACGGCAGCGCCTGCCACAGAGGTGCTGCTGCCACATGATGCCGAGGAAGGCCACTCTGGCGGGGCGACGGAGCGATCACAGGGGTCAGCTGCAGTCAGACCAGAGGCCTCCACTGAGGAGCCAGCTAGCGGAGCTGTGAGGAGCTCGGCAGCTGCAGCTCAGCCCCATGCAGAGGCCGCTGCTTCAAAACAGCAGGGAGCTCAAGCTGCTTCCCGCAGCGTGGAGCAGTCAGCCACTGTGCAGGCCGCTTCAGAGGGCAATGTCGGAGGGCAGCTGCCTGAGGTGGCGCAGCAGGCCCCCTTAAGGCAGGGCAGCCTGCCCCACGAGGACAGGCAGGCAGTGGCAGGTCTGGTCCGCCAGGTATTTGCCTCTGCACTGGCAGCTGCTGAGAAGACAGGCCCCCATGCCCAGCAAGCTGGAGCCATGGCTGCTCATCGGTCTGCAGAGCTCCAGGCAGATGCCAAGGTGGGGCCGGCCAGAGAGCTCGGGTCAGAGCACGCTGCCCATGACTTGCAGCTGCAGCAGCAACCTGGACCCGGACACATTGGCCTATCAACGTTGAGCCGCCCAGGCGCCGCTCAGGCTGAGGTCCCCAGGCTAGATGCTGTGCAGGCTGGGCACCCAGATGATGCCAGCAGCCAGGGCAGCAGCTCATCGCCCCACGCTGAGCCCCTGGCAAATGGGCATCTGAGCCCCAGCAAGCAGGGCAGCACTGGTGTGGCAGCCAGGGGCGCCCCAGGCAAGGCATTCATCGTCAAGTTGGCCCCCAAAGCTTGTCACTCCTCATGACTGCTGCCCTGCGGCTCTGCTGCCTGCTGTTTGCTCCTGCAACTCCTGCAGTGCAGGCCTTCATTGTGAAGGTCTGCACATGCGTCCCAGCTGGCAGTGCACAGTGTCATGAATGCACATGCTGCGCAGGCCACCCTGTTGGCAGCCCAACACTGGCATGTGGCCTGTTGCAGGCAGTCCGGGCACGCAGTCCGTGGACCTGGCTGCCCTGGGGCCACAGGAGCTGCGCCGGGTCGCGCAGCAGCTGCAGGCCTCCCTGCAGGCGCGAGAGCTGCAGCTTGAGCGCAAGGGTCAGGAGCTTGCCGACATGCAGCACGTCCAGGACCAGATCATGGTGAGCCTCCAACTCTGCCTAAGGGGCAGAAGGCTCTGGCGGGGTGCCACAGGTGCGGAGCACGCAGCCTGGTGGTGTGAGCTGCGTGTGAGCAGCTGCGGATGTCAGGAGTGGCCCACAGGACTGCAATGCTGCGTGTCTGGTCATGTGGGACCGTCACGTTGGTCATGGGGGGTAATGAGAGGCAGGTGTCGCTCTTGGAATCAAGCTGCAGCCTGCACAGTGCTGTTTCTGGCTCAGCAGCTGCAGTGCGCAAAGCCAAGACAAAGCAGCTTACACCGGAGGACTACTGAAGTGTGCCCTGGATGTGCAGGCTCGCAATGAGGAGCTGGCCCGCAAGGCTGCCAAGGTCTCTGAGGACGACTTGGCGGCTGCCCAGGCAGAATTTGAAGCGCGCTGTGCGACAGCCGAGCGTAAGGTGCGCTCAGCAGCTGCCTCCACAAGGCACCAGCTGTGTGGCATCGCCCTTCATGGTAGGCCAGCTGACGCAGTCATGCTCTTGTGATGATTGGAGACAGCTGACAGGGCATGCAGCTAGCCTGGCAGCCCTGTGTGCTGCAGCCTCCCTGCCTGTGGCTGGGTGCAGGTGTATGCCCTGACCAAGGAGCGTGATGCCCTGCGGCGGGGCTCTGAAAAGCTCAACAGCGTGAATGAACTGCTGAAAGAGAAGGACAACATTATAGCCCAGGTATGTTCTTAAGCTGCCACACTGCCGTGAGAGCGCAGCAACACCTTGACAGATGCTCTGGCCTGCCTGCTCTTTAGGCTCAATGTGGTGGCAGCCTGTATCTGCCTGGTCGGCCCATGGGGGCAGCAGCCTGTGTCTGCTCCAGTTGGGCAGCTTGCACTGAGTCGGCGGCACCGGGCCCTGCCTGCAGGTGATGGCTGAGGGGGAGCAGCTCAGCAGGAAGCAGGGGAACCTGGAAGCTACAATAAAGAAGCTGCGCCAACAGGTGAATTTTGTTTGACGCTTGTCAAGCACAGGCCGGAGGCCATTCTGCATCTAGATCTGCTGGAGCACTCTGATCCTGACGTGCTGCTTCAGCCGCTTTTGCCTTGACTGAGTTGTGCAAGATGGGCTACTGGTGGCCATGCCTACCAGCCAACCAGGCTGCTCTCCGTGCAGATCAAGGAAATGGAGACAGCGGCTACCAAGATAGAGTCCAAGAGGGCAATTGAGGAAGCCAGGATCGAGTCGGCTGCCAAGGCCAAGGCCCGGCTGGAGTCTGACATGGCAGCAGCAGCTAACAAGCACAAGATTGAGCTAGAGGCGCAGAAGCAGCACTATGAGGGCCTCCTGCAGCAGTCACGCTCCTCTCAGGTGTGATCGTCTGTGGGGCTACCCTTGCCTGGTGCTGGACTACATGAGCCTGCAACAAACACACCTGGCTCGGGTGCAAGAATGGTCTCTGGCCCAGGTCAGGGTCGTTTTGCGCCCATGGCTGTGCAGTTTCTTGATGCATCCTGATGACTGCACCTGACAGCAAAGGAAGATGTAAGCATGACCTGTGAGTTCCCCTTGATACTTCCCTGGCCAATTGGGCTCACTGCCTTGAATGTTTCACCTCCGTAAAGGTGAGACTGCCCAGTTCTGTTAAATTGACGATGATGCCTGTGTGGTCAGCATGCCTCCCCACCCTCGATATGCCTCAACTTGCTGCTGCAGTTGGCAGCTGAGGAGCGCGCAGCTGCGGCAGCCAAGGGGGGCCTGGGCAAGAAGCTCAAGGAGGCTGAGGGGCGGGCAGACGCCCTGTCAGAGACAGTGGCAGAGCTGCGGGCAGGCCTGGAGCGGCAGCGGGCTGCAGCTGATCTCAGGTGGGACTGCGAAATGCTCGACATGCACTTCCTCAACACAGCGTACTGGCAGTACGCTGCTGCTGGGTGTTTTGGCCGAGTCCGGCATGCAGGTTCTGGCATGCAGGCCACTGCAGCGTTTGGGCGCCAGCACAGGCAGCTGGAGCGCCGCCAAACTTGCTGGACCCCGCCGGGAGAAGACGCAGCACTGCAGGGTGCACTGATAGGAGTCAGTGGCCAGATTGGGGAGCAATGTTCAGCTGAGGTCAAGCCTCCTGCCTGCAGGGAGGACATGCTGCAGCGAGAGCTGCGGGAAGTGGAACGACGCTGCCAGGGGGCGGAGGCGCGGCACGAGGAGCTGGCCTCCAACATCCCCGAGGCCACACGGCCTCTGCTGCGCCAGCTGGAGGCCATGCAGGTGAGCACTGCTGCGCTGGTCAGCTGACTGCCATGTGGGGTGCGCAGCAGACATTGATGCAGGCACTGCTGTGCTGTGGGTCAATCCTGGCTCCCAGCGACAAGTCAGGGGTGAGCGATCAACCCTGCAGGTTCCTGAGGGACGTCTGATGCTTAGTTGCTGTAATCAGGTGATGTCTCACGTGCAGGCAGCGGCTTGCTGCCAACTCTGAGGCCTGGTCGGCAGCAGAGCGCAGCCTGCTGGAGCGCCTGAGCCAGGCAGAGGGACGGGCAGCCAGTGCAGGGGAGCGTGAGCGCATTGCAGGGGAGCGCCTGCAGGCCGCCAACTCGCGGGCCAATGGCATGGCTGCAGCGCTGGAGGCGGCCAGAGGAGAGATAGCCAACCTGCGTGCAGGTAGGTGCATCTGCTGCGCTAGAATGCAGGCAGGCAGTGTCTGCAGGTCCTAGGCTGGTGGGGCAGCAGTGCAGCGTGTGCTGGGCTGCGATGCAGAGCATCATTTGAAGTCTGCAGCGTCTGCTGCATCATGCGCAGGCAGCAAATGCGTGCCTGCACACTGGCAGGTTGCAGCTCAGCAGACAGGCTGAAGTGCTGGCTGCAGAGCTCACCGATGTGCAGCAGCAGCAGCTGCAATGGGCCGACCGCATCCAGCGGGCAGAGGCAGGGCAGGCAACAGCCCAGCAGGTGCTGGCTGCTGCTCAGCAGGAACATGCTCAGGCTGAGGCCATGATGGCTGAGCAGGTCAGTGCAAAAGCTGTCACTGGCTGGCCCACAACTGGCCCACAATGTGACATCCAAGGTGCAGGCTGCAGGTCAGGCATGCTGACTGGCTCGCCCTCTGCCCCCTTTTCTGAGGGTGCGTAAAGACTAACACGGACCTGCCTGCCTTCTTGCCCACCATGTCAGCCTGTCAAAGGCGGCTCAAAGGCGGTAGCAGAGGAAGGCAGCATGCCTGCGCATGTTCTCAATGCCACCTGCACTGCTGGCAGCCCAGACCAGGCCTTCACGCCTCCTATCCAGCTAAGCCTGGTCTTCAGCAGAGGGCTGACGGGCCACACTGGTGATTGCTTCAGTGGGTTTGCTTGAAAACATCTGCTGTCTGCTGCAGGTCAAGCTGGAGCAGCGCAGCGGGGCAGAGGCGCTGGCAGAGGCTCACGCCCGCCTGCAGGTCATGGAGCAGCGCGTGGCTGCCTCTCGACTAGCCTCCACCAGCAGCGGCGGGTTTGTGGCGGCAGGGGAGCCCCCCGCTATGGCAGCCCCAGGTGCATCGATCGATTGTAATGCATTTGGACCTGCTGGAGCACCTTCATGAGCCGTGTCACCTAGGGTCAGAGCAACAGGCCCAAAGGGTTATGGGCCCATGCTTGGCCCTGCGGGGCGGGCAGTGCAGAGTGGCGGCCACCTTGGACTGTGAGCACCGCCTAGCACAAGCACCTGTACATTTTAGACGGACAGCTCCATGGCTGGACTGCTGCTGAGGCAGCTTGTGGCTGCAGGCTACTCCTGGAAACTGGTGAGGGTTGGCGAGGAGCCACAGCTGGCCCCTTTGAAGCAGCATCTGGCCCCTTTGAAGCAGCATCTGGCCCGGCAGGCCAGCCACAGCAGCACAGGCAGCCCCGTAGCTGCAGGAGACCCTGGTAGGCAGGGCTGGGGTCAAGGTGGGTTGAGGCCACGGTCACAAAGGCTGGCCTGCTTGTAAGTCGCCATGTGGGCATTTCCAGCTGCCATGCACTTGCTTGACTCTGCTGCGGCCATGGTGGGGTGACATAAGACATTGCTGTGCAGGGCCCAGCCTGTACAGCTCGTCTGGCAGTGGCAAGGGTCTGGCAGCAGAGCTGGAGCACCTGAGAGATGCTGTCAGGCATAAGGAGGACCAGATCGTTTCATTGCAAGATCAGCTGGCAAGGCTTGAAGCCACGCGAGACAGGTGGAGCTCTGGGATGCATGGGGGACATGCATCTTGTGCTGGCTCTGCCTGGTAGTGTGTCGTACAGGAGGCCATCACAGCCTGCATGCTTTTTGTGTACTTGACTGCTCGTTATTTCCACAGCTCAGGTTGCAGCCAGGTCCCTGTTCTGCCTGCTGCTCAAGCAGTCCATGCTTCAGGTTGGCTTGTGTGCGTGCAGCCTGGCTGAGGAGCCTGTTGCAGCAGCCTGGGCTGAGGTGCAGCCGCCCTGCGAGGACAACATGCTCAAGGTGCCTTTCCATGCATGCAGCCTAGCTGAGGAGCTGGTGGCATCAGCTGGGGCTGAGGATGCTGCTGCCTCTGCAAAGGCAGAGCTGGAGCAGGCCCAGTGGGAGCGCCAGCATGTGGAGCAGCAGCTGGCAGCAGCCACAGAGATGCTAGGGGAGAAGGATGAACGTCTAGAGGAGCTCAGAAACGACCTCATGGATGTAAAACACTTGTACAAGGACCAGATCGAGTTCATGATAGAGCAGCTTGCCTTCAAAGGCCGGGAGCAGGAGCAGCCAGGCCAGCAACCTGACAGCTCCGTTGCTGCTGACCACTCTGCTCCTGCCTCCTGACGCCCCGTCACAGCAAACATAGCATATTGACTGACTTGTCATTCCACATTCAGTGCACCCCCAACCTCAGTCATCCCTGTCGTGTTTCTGACTGTGGCCCTCGCGATTCAGTTCATCAAAAAGTGCCTGCTCCTGAACTGTCAGTTCCTCCCCGTCATCTTCTGACATTTCATCCTCCTCTGGAGGAGGTGGGGGCCCTTTGCTGTCCAGCCGGTCACACTTGAGAACCCACTGCTTCAGCACACGAAAGCTGCGGTGCTGCCAGCTGGCCTGCAGATCTGCCACCACCCATGTGCGTATCTTCTGCAGCCAGACCTCTGCCAGAAATGGCCGCTGCTTTGCAGGGTTGGGGTTGTAGTTCAGAACAAAGCCTGCGTCGCTTAGTTTGGCTAAAGGTGTACGCGTCCATCCAGGCCCATGGTCATAGGTGAAGGCTTTGGGAGGGTTCTCAATGTCTCCCATTGTGAGGCCAACACCGGACATGGACCGTACCCACTCCAGGTCCGCTGAGAAGGACTGGTCTGTGCTCATGATGAACACTGCCCCCTGTGTGCGCTTGACAAACTCAATGATGTCGCGGCGCATGATGTGTGGAACCTGGACCCTGCATGGCAGTGACGGGGCGACTGCGCAGCCCACCTCTGTGCCTCAGCCTTCCTCAGCAGCAGCAGCTGTCCCCCGTGGGAATGCAGGTGCAGATAGTGCAAAGTGCTGAGCTCCACAAAAAGCCAGCAGCATGTGGCGCTGCAGCTGGCCACATCGGGAGCTACTTAGAGAGCTGCTGCTTGCATCTTGGGGGACACAAGTAGTGGCTGTGAAGGCCAGAGCCAACATGCAGAGCCTCTCTGGTGTGAAGGCCCCACCTCTGCTTCCCTCCAGTCAGGAAGATGGGCACACCCTGCAGCATGAGCCTTTTGAAGGTGATATCTGGCGTTGGGTTGTGGCCGCGGTCCGTATAGATCCGAGTTGTCACTTTGGGGGCACCCCAGCCCAAAAACATTTCCTGCAGAGATGGGGCGTCCAGGTCAGGCAGGTGAATCCAAGAAGCACACACAAAAGGTCAGCCAAGCCACAACCCCTGTTTCATGGCAGACAGTGGCACAGCCAAAGAGGCCCCTACCTGTAGTGGTGCTGGAACCTTGGTGGCATGCCTGAAGGGAATGCCTGCAGAGCGCCAGTCCCAGAACACACCCACCTCCCGCCCATTTAACAGGTCCTGCAGCGCAAGTGCTCCCCTTCTTGCATGATCAGAATTGCACATTTATGCAGGCGGCAGCAGATCACCACCTTCATATGAGTCTGGAGATCAAAGCCTGTGCGCTCTGCTGTCTTCCGACGGTGTACTTTGCGTGCCAGCAGATGCAGGCCAGATCTGCAAAGCATGGCCAGGCACAATGAGCAGATCGCTCTGCATGTGCATGTTCATGAGCAGCGAAGGCTGGGTCTCAGCTGCTACATCGACACACCACAGACCAACAGCATGCTTACTTGGCGCTCCCCCACCTCCGCTGAATGGATTGATCCAGGACGAGGGGGTGACACAATTGGCCCTGCCACGAGCTCAGAACCCTGACGAGGCTGCCTGCTGCTCTGCTGCAGGGGCAGACCGCCATGCTGCGGCACCAGAAGGGTCAACGTTTCAGTCAAGCCTGCCAAATGCAGTGCAATTACAGCAGTTTGTCCCTTGATCTGTGCTTCCGCTAGCCCAGTCATTACAAGATCAAGGTTCCCAGCATGAGTGGGTCCAATCAGAAGATGTTTCAGATGGTAGTGGCTGCAACCCAGAATCTGGGCATTGGCCTCAAGGGTGGCATGCCCTGGAAGCTCCCAGGCGACATGGCCTACTTCAAGGAGTTGACTTCCCGTACCATAGGTGATAGCCACACCCAGCAAGGACTGCAGCCTTGCTTGTGATCTTCACAGAGGCAAGGCAGTGCCTTGTTGTGTACCAGCACCACAATGTGCTTGCGCTGCGTGCAGAGCCTGGCAAGATGAACGCAGTGATCATGGGACGCAAGACGTGGGAGTCAATTCCTGCCAAGTTCAGGTGAACACTAAGACCCTCAGTACGCCTGTCTGCCTGATGCGGCAACTGCACCTGGCACTAGGGGTGTACCTGTGTGCTGTATACACATAACAAGCATACAAATGTCAAGCTGTGCCTCCAATGCAGACCTCTGCCGGGGCGTGTGAATGTCGTGCTCAGCAGAGGCGAGGTGGCAGGCATACACAGCAGCCGCGGAGTCCTCAGGGACAGCAACAGGGCAAGCGGGAATCCACAGGCAGCTGCGCAGGCCCCCACAGGCCAGCCGGGGCATAACGATGTGCACCAATGCAGCAGCCTGGACCAGGCACTAGAGCTGCTGGCAAGCCCAGAGCTGCGGGAGCAGGTCAGCTGGCTGGATGATGCACCAGGCCCATTCCAGAAGCATGTGCTGCTCCCTCCAGGATGATGCAACCCTTAGCAGTTAGATAGCATCAAGCAATCGACTTGGTGCGCACCCTGGCGACTGGTCATAATGTGGCGGATGACAATGGCAAACGTCCAGCTCCTGGACTCAGCTGGCAGTCCACCACTGAAGGCCACCACACACTTGCGTGGAGTCCCTGTGCGGCAGTCATGCACAATGGGTGGACCATGCGCAGCTGGTGAACACCCTGATCCGTACACCAGCTTGAAAGGCAGCTTTGGAGCTGGGCTTGCCACCTGGCAGTCATGAGGACTTTGCAGCGTCTCACACACACAGGCCAGCAGCAGTCATCACCAGCTGAGCCGCTGCTGCAGGTGGATCACTTGTTTGTGATTGGAGGCGGCCAGGTGTACAGAGAGGCCATGGCATCCCCACGCTGCGGGGTCATTCACTTCACCCAGATCCAGGCTGACCTGGAGTGCGACACCTTCTTCCCTGCCATTGACCCTGCCAGGTGGGCAGTGGCTTGTGCCTGCTGCACTGGACCCTGCAAGGTGGGCAGCACGTATGCTGCGCCCTCTAGGTGGCAAGTGTTGGCACTAGTCTGCATGCGGTACCCTTTCAGGGTGGTTGCGTGCTGCACAGCTCTATGATATCTGAGACCATTGTGTGCATGCAACGTGCATGCGGTCTGCAGCTTGGACAGCTGTTTGTGACCGAGCTTCCGCCTGTACTGCTGATAGCGCCATTCTGCAGGTTTAAGCTGTGGTCGGCCGCACCACCTTGCAGTGAGAAAGGGCTGACCTATGCCTTCCTCTGCTACACAGCAGCTGGCCTGGAGGCACCCCACCTGCCGCCTGCAGTGGCCAGCCAGCACGAGGAGAAGCAGGTCAGCCATTGTGCAGAAAGTATAACTGTTGAATCTGTGCCATTTGGCATGATATGCAGCTGGAGGCAGGACTTGCGGCCTGCTTTGGGCCAGTGCTGGGGATGCAGCCTTGCTCCAGAGTCAGAATCCTGCCAAAGCTGCTGCAGACGTACGCGGTGCACGAGGTGGTCAGGAATTGCAGCAACCAGGGCTCAATCAGTTGAAGGCAGCTTCAAGCTCCTGCTTGGGCATGCAGTACCTCAACGGGGTGCGCAAAGGGCTCCCCATGCTTGAGATTCTCACATAGCCGCTAGCTTTGCTGCCTAGGGTCATGGCGGGGCAGCATCTAGCTCTGCTGCCCTTGGTTCCTGTCCACTCATGTGCTGTGGGTATGCACCTGATTTCGTATTGAAAGTGTGCATCAGGCATTCAGGACTTGCTGCGCCATCAAGCCACCACCCTCGCTGCTTTTCGGGCTCCCTCAGTGGGTGTGCAACACCTGGACATGAGCCGCAGACTTGCCAGTATTTGACCTGCCCGCCTCACTTTGGCCAACCAACTCTCATCAAAGTCATTTGTGGGTGTGCAGTACCTGGACATGGTGCGTGAGGTGATAGCAACTGGGCACAAGCGAGAGGACCGTACGGGCACAGGCACCCTCAGCCGCTTTGGGTGCCAGATGCGATTCAACCTGCGACACAGCTTCCCCCTGCTGACCACCAAGCGGGTCTTCTGGAGAGGTGAGGGCTGCGCGGTGAGCCAACCAGGGGGGCAGCACTGCTGGCAAAGGGCCCGGGGGGGTGCACTGCCATGCCAGGCCTGCACTCAGGCCAGGCCTGCAGGTCCCAGCTGTGGGCTTTCAGGCTAGCAGCTGCCTCAGGGGCAGCATGAGGTGGTTGCCCTTCTCCTGCACTGACGAGGGCTACCCTTAGCCAGTCAGGGATGTAGCGACAGCTTGTCTCGCATACATGCCTGGCCCCAGTGCTTCCTCAGGGGCTCCGCAGGGAAGTGCCTGGCTCTGCCGCCATCAGCAGCATGCAGCAGCCTGCTGCCCACAGCCTGCCTGTGCACTGGGCGCAGGCGTGGCAGAGGAGCTGCTCTGGTTTGTTCGCGGGTGCACGGATGCAAGGCAGCTGCAGGCAAAGGGCATCCCCATCTGGGACGGCCATGCCTCGCGCCAGCACCTGGACAGCGTGGGCCTGACGGACAGGTGGGCCCTGCTCCACGCCTCTGCACTGCTTGCTGCTGCTGCGGCTGCTGTACTTTGCTTGTCCTGATGTTGCGCCAATGTACAGCCTCTATCGATGCTACCGCACAGCAGGGAATTCCTGCCATGCGGGGACAACAGTCCCCTTGTGGAACATGGCAACTGGTGCTGTCAACTACAGCCATCTGCATTGCAGCTGGTGTGCATGGCGCTGCACAGAGGGGACCAGTGTAAGGCTTCCAGTGGCGCCACCCAACAGCAAACCTACTCTGCCATGCAGGGACACGAGGGTCCTTGTGAATCATGGCATTGGGTGCTGCACATTGCAGCTACGTCAATGACAGCAAGCATACCTGGACTGCAGGGAGGAGGGGGACCTGGGGCCAGTGTACGGCTTCCAGTGGCGCCACTTCGGGGCCCCCTACCGTGGCATGCACGCAGACTACAGCGGGCAGGGGGTGGACCAGCTGGCTGAGTGCATCCACAAAATAAAAACCAACCCCTATGACCGTCGCATCGTGCTGACTGCCTGGAACCCGACCGCACTGCCAGACATGGCGCTGCCACCCTGCCACATGTTCTGCCAGGTACCGCTGCTTACCTGGGCTTTAAGAGGCTTGTTGTAGATGTCTGCGCTCTGGTATTATGATTGGCTGCGCGTCCAGGCTGGGATTCAGTCGCTGCCTGCAGACAATGGCACTGCCTTCCTGCCACGTGCGCAACCTCCTGGGCACAAGGCAACCTGCTTGCGTCTGCTGAATGAACCCCCCTGTCGCAGCTGTGCAGCCTGCAAGCTGCTGCTGCTCAGGCAGCAACCAACCGTCCCTGCAGGCAGAGCAGGAACTTTTGCCGGCTGTGGGGTGACCAGCTCCCCAGTGACCTGGCCCTGACACCCCCTATCAGGGAACCTGATGGCACCTTGACTGCCCGCCCTTGACCTGCTCATGGTGGCCAGAGCGCCTCTGCTGACCCCCTTGCCCACGCCTGCAGTTCTTTGTGGCTGATGGAGAGCTGTCCTGCCAGATGTACCAGCGCAGCTGCGACCTAGGCCTGGGAGTGCCTTTCAACATTGCCAGCTATGCTCTGCTGACATGCCTCATGGCCCAGGTGGGTCTATTGTGGCTACTAAGCTATGCCCTGCCAACCTGCAACTGCATGGCAGTGGCAATGGCAATTGATACAGCATCTGGCAGCAAAGGTCAAGTCTGAGGCGGCCTGCAATTGACAGGGTCTTGGTTGAGTACAGCACACCTTTAATATCTGAGCCGACATCTCCCCTGGTGCAGCTTCATGCCGCAGCTGGTGCAGGCTTCATGTCTCAAGTGCGCCCCTGCTGTGCAGGTCTGCGGGCTCCGGCGAGGCGAGCTGGTGCATGTGCTAGGTGACACCCATGTCTACCTAGATCACGTGAACCCGCTTGAAGAGCAGCTCCGACGCAGCCCTCGACCTTTCCCTGTGAGTGCTCGAGCTGCTATATTGATGCCTGTTGCCAAAACCGTGCACAATAAGAATTGGGCTGAGCATGCCTTGCGCTTATGCAGAGGTTGCGCATCAACCCTGACAAAACAGACATCGATAGCTTTCTACTGGCAGACTTGGAGCTGCAGGACTATGAGCCTCACAAGAAGATAAATATGCAGATGTCTGTCTAGCTTGCATGCAGATCATTTAATCATTAAACAGAACTGTGACAAAACATGCTGAGACAGTATGCTACCGATGTCCTGTCTTTCTCTCATCTGCCAGTTCCTCAGAATCCGCAAAGTCCATGTCTGTTTCCTCCTGCTCATTTAGTTCGTTCACTTCTTCATTTAAGGCCTCCAAGCTCTCTGCCTCAGCCAGGCTGAGATTGTCAGGCAGACTGGACAAGTCATTTCCATCAATCTCTGCCCTGTCGTTTGTGCGAGCCACCCTTTGCATAACCTCATCATGCCTGGCCACGAGCTTGCTGATCTCCCCGTCGTCCTCTGTGCTGCTGTCTGCTGCCTCATCAACTATGCTGCCAGCTTGAGGGAGGGTGCCAGCTGCAGTCCCATTCCTGACAGCGGCTATGGCAGTGGGATTGAGGTCTGCTGTGCTCATCTGGGAGGAGTTCGAGTCCATGCCAAGGGCGCTGAGGGCCTCATTGCTAGTGCTGGTAGGCAGCGCATTGGCGCTGGCGCCAGGAGGAGAAGGCGACACCATGGTGCTGCGGCTGAAGCCTGCGTGTCAGTGAACAGCTCTTGTTTAGAGGTGACAGGACTGGGAAACATATTGAAGCCCAGCCAGAGGCGTGCATCCGGCTGGTAGCAGCTGCCTGCTCATGCAGGTGGAGTACTGTCTCAAGCATAGCTCCTATGTGCAGCACTGTGTGGACAGCACACGCACCTGCAGGGGTGGAGGCCTGGCCTCTGCCTTTGGCGGCTGCAACCACTGCCATGAGCAGCAGCGCGCTGACCACGATGCCAGCAAACACCAGCTGGCGCCTGCTGCTCAAAAATTGCTGCCACCAGCCATGCAGCCGACTGACCACACCTGAGGATTGAGTGCTGTCTCCAGGCCGTGCAGTCTGCAGCAGGAGAGGTGGAAGAGTTCTAGAGCCTGTGTCCTCTGCCCTGAATTGTTGCATGAAGATGATGTTCTTGGACAGTCAACAGGCTGCAGGGACCCTTTGCTTCGACCCACACTGACTGGGTCTAACCTTGACTCTGAGGCTGCTAAGCCGTTTCTGGTGCTCATCTCGCGCACCACCTTCAACTTTTTTCAGCTCATCTGTAGCACAAACTGAGGCTTAAAGCGCCACCAGACGAATGTGCCGCAAGGCGAGCAAATCACAGAGCCATCATTATGTCAAGGTTGGTTGCAATCCTGCAGAGTGTGGCAAGAGTAAGCTCTTGTTGCACACAAGAACTTACCTTCGATCAGCTGGGACAGCTCTGATGCCATGGCTGAACAGGAGCCTGAACTCCCGTCGCCGCAAACCTAGATTTGGCTATGTCACAACTTGAGACACAGCATGTTCAGACCAGAACTGTGCACACGTCAAAATTGGCTTCGCAAGCATGGAGGTAATGGAGCAAACGTTCCTCTGAAACAGGAGCATAGGTGTCAAGCATGCGACTGCGCACTGAGGTGGGTCACTCAATTTTGGAAGGAGGGTGGGTGTAATGGAAGCTACTATGTAAACACAGCACGTTCCCCAAATGGATTGACAGAATCTGCAACCAATGTTGGGCTGCGCCCAGACTCTGACATGCGCTGCTGCTGCTGCTGCGTGAAGGCAGGCAGCCTCTGAGGCAGCTGCTGTGGGTTGTCAGCGCTGGGCAGCGGCCCTGAGTCTGCCCTTTGCTGCACAGCAAGCATAGAGATCAGTGCCAACAAGTACATATACTTGCGGATCAGCAAGCAGCCATGCCAAGCTGCATCTCTTCATCAGCAC
This sequence comes from Asterochloris sp. CNOR1, assembly GCA_963969365.1. Lineage (NCBI taxonomy): Eukaryota > Viridiplantae > Chlorophyta > Trebouxiophyceae > Trebouxiales > Trebouxiaceae > Asterochloris > Asterochloris sp. CNOR1. The sequence goes on along the minus strand of OZ017746.1, from coordinate 1,956,971 downwards.
CAGCCAGAGCGTACTTGCATCATGCAATGTGGCTTGCTGGCTTGCTCATCATGCACACCAGGAATGTGTTGCTGAACTGCTGGCTGTCATGGCGACTCAACCACAGTCCAACGATGCCCCTGCAGCGGGCCCAGCTGGAAGACCGCCCTGGCCTACAAGAGCCTGCTGCCTGTGCGGTGCAGCGTGCAGGACTCAACATGCCTCCTCGAGCAGAAGCAGCCCTTGCTTGTTAGGCAGCCAGGCAAACTTTATCGCGGAGGCTGCGCACCTGCCCAGGTGTCGCTCCTATGCCTGCTGCCCACCCGCGATCACTGCTGGCCCCTGTGCTGTACCTGCATCCCAGGAGGGATCCAGCACTGAAGCCCATGGCTGGCGGGGCATGCGCTGGCTCATGGGGACCCAGCTGAATTCCTGCACAGTGGGCAGGTGAAGCCTGAGCACTTTCAAGTCTGCTGCACATATGACTGCCCGGCAAATCTACCTCAGCCAAGGGTGAAGCTAGGCGATCTGACAAGTTGCGAAAACTCTGGGCTAAAGCCAGCACGGCAGCCCCAAAGCTGCACGACATCAAATGTGCTGGGTGGGCAGATGTCCCTCAACAGCAGCATGCACCAGCTTCAGCCACTTGAAGCAGCACACAGTGCTCACATCAATCTCGGTTGCATACAAGAAGCTGATGACTGGCCCCAGAGCAAAGTTGACACATCAAGCCCTGCATGCAAGGCCTGCTCATGCTTCCCTGGTGGAAGTGCATACACCTTGGAGGGAGACAGTGCAGGGCAATTCATGCAGAAATGCGGGAGTGCACTCCTTGCCTGGGCGGCCCCCAGCCAGTACCCAGTGCAGCTGGTGAGCCCACTACCATGCCCAGCAGGGGGACACCATGCAACCAGCTTGCCTGGTGAGCTCCCAGCCACTGGCGCCTGCAGCTGCCTCTGCCCTTGTACACCCAACGGGGATGCCTGCGTGGGGGTGCCCCAGCTGCTGGCATTTGACAGCGTCCCCACTGGGCTGTCAGTGGCCCCTGCCTGCAAGCCCACAGCCTGCTGGGGGCTGCCCTGCGCCTCTCGCTGCTTCAGAGGGCCCAGAATGATGTCGGCCAGGCTGGGGCTTGCAGTCTCGCTGACCAGCAGCACCTCCGTCTTGCTCTGGCCCACCACGTCTGCAGCCAGGTGGGTTGAGAGGGTCCAATGAGCCAGCCAGCACCACTTCTGTATTGCTGTGCCCCACCAGGTCTGAAGCCAGCGTGCACCAGGGCTTCGCTGCTGAGGGTACAGCAAAGGCAGCCAGCAGCCTCATCGTCTTGCTCTGGCCCACCACATCTGCAGCCAGCTGGGTCGAGTTTGTGAATGCTGCTAGACGAGAGAACCAGCAGCCAGCAGCATGACCACCTGCTCTGCCCCACAAAGTGGCAGCCAGCAGCTCCAACGCATTCCCAGGAGTCATGACACAAGGTCGCCATGGCTGTTCCAGCTGCCCCAACATGTGCCGGCCCCGCAAGCTGTCATGCCCACTGCTTTGGGGTGGCAGCAATGCCTCTGCATGGGTCCCTGCTGCTGCTCACATGACATTGGCTCAGCCTGCCTGTCAGCAGGGCAAAATACAAAAGTTGCCAAGATGTCAGTCTTGCTGCCCTCACCTGAAGGTGTCTTGACCAGGGCATGCTTCCCATCAGCAGTCAGCACTGCGCTGTACACCTCCTTGGCAGGCAGCACGGGGTCTTCCCAGCTGATCAGACTGACATCCCCACCAACATTCTTTGTCACCCGCACCTGCAGATGACAGAGGTACAATGCAGGCAATGCACAGTGCAGGCAGTGCTTGCTGAAAGCGCGCCCAGCTGACGAGCGCCGAAAAGACTGCCCACCTAACAAAGCACCGGATGCAGTACTCCATCTGCATTGTGAATGTGGGCAAGATCAGTGTCCCCAGCTGCTGCGATCCTCCAGACGCTGTCTGCACCTTCAAGCTTCTCAGCAGGTTACGAGGCACAGGCACCATGCCACCTGCCGCAGCTGCAGCCTGTGCCTTGCATGCAGGCACGCCTGGGGATAAAGATGGCGGCTCGCATGTGCGCATGGCCTGCAGGATGCGCGCAGTGTTGGCTCACCTGTGCCTGGGGCACCACGCCACCTGCTGCTGCTGCAGCCTGCGCCACCGATGGGGGAGGGGGCGGGGGCCTGCTGGGCGTCAGCTGGCCGCTGCCGCTGGAACGGCTGGTGCGCCGCAGAGCAGCTGATGCTGACATGATGGCACCTGGATCAATCCGGTCTCCAGAGCTGGAGCGGCGATGTTGCCCGGGCGGACCTGCAATTTGACATAGTTCAAATTTCACACCATGTTGCAGAGGCAGCGCCTGTGTCCCAATCCAATACATGCCACGCGTGACGACAACTCAGAGCTGGGCAACGCTGACTGGGCAGGCTTGCGTGAAGGGATGCCCACATGTTGCTGACATGGCCACAGGCTGCAGAGGCACCTGCGCCTGTGCCCCAAATTATTCAAGGTCGCATGTGGAGGCAACATGTGCAGACCACGGGCTGCTTAGGGGGCTAGCGTGACACACACTAATGAGGTAGGCATGGAGTGCCACTTCTTGCGGTGGTGGTTGTGTCTCAATTCACACTGCAGTGCCGGAGCTGCGTCGGGTGACACTGCAGCATGTTTGCTCCATACATGGCGGCCTGGACCCATCTGGGCGCCTGGTGCATGTGTCCCACCTGTTGTTGCAGTGCCAGGCGTCCAGGTGCTTGTTCGCCTGTGGCCTGAGAAGGTGCGGGCCAGGGCATCTGGTGCGGGCCAACCGCTGCCTGAGCTGCCAGGCTGCCCTGACGTGTGTCGCTGCTGCATCTCGCAGCCTCCCATGTGGGCTTTGATGGCAGGGCTGCCTGCCTCCTCTGGGGTGGAAGCCAGCTTTGTCTGAGACCCAAGCTTCACATCTGCCAGCCCACGTCTGGTGAATCCTGCATCAAGGACAGCAGCCTCAATGGTAACAAACAACCCGTCTCAGAGGCAGGCATCCCGGCATAACGTGAGCTGACATCAAGCACAGCCATTGTCCCAAGCCAAGCTGTTAGATGCAAAGTGGTTTTGTACAGCCAAGCAAGTGGGCTGCCATATAGCAGGCTCAAGCCTCACAGAGGGTGCAAGCGAAACTTGGGGGAGGCGGAGGGGCTGGGAGCAGGGTTGTTTGGGGCCTGACCTGGGTCTGTAGGAGCATGCAACAGATGCTGAGGGGGCAGCTGCGGCTTGATGGGCCCGCTGTGGGCTGCCACCAAAACCTTCTGGGGACTCACATCAGACGCTGCCTTGCTCAGAGCACTCTTGCGCTTCCTGCAGCATTGGAGCAGCTGGGTATATGTTGCACACCTGCCGGCCTTCATGGACACGTGAAGGCCTGGGCTTGTAGGCCATTGCCAGAGGTGCACGAGAAAGTCGCACTCGATGCCAAGGACATGCAGTGGGGTGCTGGGTCGCTGCTTGATGCGACGCTGTAACAAAGCTGGAGACACCTCTTTTCCGACATGGCAGCTGGCAGCAGCAGTCAGAACTTTCCCGTCTCGGTGAGTGCAGGCACTGCAGATAGGCCGCACCATCGTGGGGGCGGCCTGTCAGCGCTTGCCGAAGCCATTTCCTCTACGGCGGGAGAGCTCTTCCTGCAGCCCAATTGATCCCTGACTGGAGGCTGCTCAGGTACTATCGAACAGGCAACCAGGCGCGGGCAGCAACTTGTTGCCAGCTCTGCTGCTTTGCTTTCTTCCTTTCTTGCGAGAGCTTCATGCCTCTACTGCTGGCTGGGGCTACTGTCCTGGTCGCCGCCAGTCTCATGGGACTCTTTGCGAGCAAAGTCAGGTACCCAGGTGGGCAGACAGGGCATGGACCTGCCTGCGCAGATCTGGCATACCCACACCCCTTTCAATGTGCAGGAAAGCATGTGGTCATAACAGGAGGGTCCACTGGCATTGGTCTATGCCTTGCCAAGGAGTTTGTGAGCCGAGGAGCAGCAGTGACACTGATTGCCAGAACAACATCCAAGCTGCAGGCAGCTCAGGCAGAGCTTGAGGCCATCATTGGCAGGCAGTCCAGCCACCAGGGGCAAGTGCTGATCAAGGCAGCAGACACGACGCAGCCGCAGGAGGTGGGAGAGCACTCCCCACGAAGCCCTGTTTCCGGGCTCTGCTTGGTCTGAAAGTCTGCGTATCTGTGCCTGCAGCTGGCCAACACAATCCAGCATGCAGAGACTGCTTTTGGGCCTGTGGACGTGCTGATCTGCAATGCTGGAGCATCTGTCCCAGGCAGGCTATCAGCTGATTATTTCGCTGACCGACTGCTTTTGAAGCCACCTGGCAGCCCTGGAAACCAAGCCTATAAGCCTGCAGCCAGTTTGCCTGCTTCTGCACCCGGTGAACAGTATGATTGCATGCCTGCAGCTAGGTTTGACGACACAGACCTGGCCACCTTCAGGAGGCTGGTGGATCTAAACTATATGGGCACTGTGCATACCCTCAAAGCTGTGTTGCCAGGCATGGCCAAGCGCAGGAGAGGCCAGGTTGTCATGATCGCCTCTGCAGCGGCGATCTGCTGTGAGTATCTTTGCATGTGTCTGTTCTCAAGTATGCATGATGTCTTAGCCTCTTCAGGCTGGGCCCTTAAGGCTCCCAAGTAGTGCCTCGTGTGGTCCACAGACACTGAAGACCTATTTTGAGCTGACACCTCAGTTGACCTGCAGCTTTTGCTGGATTCTCATCATACGCACCCACCAAGTGGGCAGTGCGAGGCCTGGGAGACTGCTTGCGGAATGAGGTGGGCCAGCATGCCACAGCCCAGCCCACAATGGAATTGCGCTGCAGCTGTGATGCTGATGGGGCTCTGCTTCATGGATCTGCAGCAGCTGTTGTACGGCTGCGTCAGCCCTGTGTCAAGCCACACAAGTGCCCTGCAGTATCAAGGCACCGGCATCACCTTCAGCATTGGCTACCCGCCAGATACTGCCACCCCAGGCTATGAGGAGGAAAACAAGACCAAGGTGTGTGGTGTCTTCCATGTGTCATTCTTACCTGTTTGAAGCAGCTGGTGATGTCTGGCAATGATTGCTGCAGTCAAAGGAGTGCAAAGAGATCAGCAAGGCTGTTGGCAGCGTCTACAAGCCAGAGCAGGCGAGTCCCCTGTCTGCTGCATCACCCTGGAGGCTGCTGGTTGGCAGTTCACTCTTGCCTGCAGGTGGCAAAGTCCCTCATGCGCGGCATTGAGCGCAAGCTGTACCACCTGCCCTCGCCAGACGTTGTCCAAAACTTGCTGATGGACAACATGGCCAGCCTGTCCCCTCGCTACCTCCCTGTCATTGTCTCCTGCCTCATTCAGCCCATAGTTGTACTTATACTGTGTGTGGTAAGACTCATCTGCGACCGCATTGTCATCAAAGTGCGCAAGCAAGAACAGTAAAATAAGTTCCACCTTCTGAAAAGCATTCTCTCCAGATCGCTCGTGGCCATGGGCAGTGGTCCTGACTCCTGATTCACATTTGTGAAGCAGAGCCATCTCAGAGGCCTTATACTTTCCTTCTGATGAGTGCCTGGCTCCCCTTGACATAGCTTTCCCGGAAAGCTTCAGTCCTGCTGTACAAAGTGTCCAGAGCACGCTTGGCTGTGCCAACTTGACCTCAATCAGGTCTACCTGATCTTGATCCCCACGAGATCTGGCAAAGCAAGGTGATTGCTGAAGGCCATCTGCCCCCAACTGATCAGCAAACAATTGCTTGTGCCAGGCTGCTAGGGGTGACATGTGCAAGTATGCGTTTCAGGTGAAGCCTGCTCATGGAGCTCCTGCTGACGCCAGTGGTGTCCCGCCTGCTGCGACGCTTCATCAAGTCAGCAGACGGGCAGGCTAGCAGCAACCTGAGGGTGTCGCTGTCACGGGGCTCAGTAGTGCTACAAAACCTGGAGCTGGATCTTGATGAGCTGCTGCACAAGCTGCCTGTCAGGGTGGAGCGCGCCTTTGCGCGACAGCTGCGCATCGTCATCCCTTGGACCAGCCTGGCCACACAGCCGATTCAGGTGGCGCTTGCCTTGGCACGTGTGAAGTTGCCCCTTGCGATTGAATTTCAGGCCTGCCAGGGGCCTTCCAGTGCTGTGTTGCTGGCGCCAGATGATTGTATACATGGCCGCCAATATTCTGACCTGCCTTGGACTCAGGAGCTCACTCAGGACAGCATGGCGGGCCTGAAGTTTTTGGCTGCCCTCTTTGACGTCAAAGGCTGGCAGGCTCACTTCTGTGCCTGACTGGCAATGCCTGAAATGCAGGTGCAGCTGGAAACAGTGGAGCTTCTGCTAGCAGAGCAGCCAGTGCATGCAGATCATGAAGCACCTCGGCCAGCCGCGCCAAAATTAGAAGGTGCCATGCTACCAGCACCCCATCGGTGGTGTGAAGGCGCACCTGCTAGTCTGCTGGGGCCTGTGCTGCCATGCTGCTTAGGAAAGCCTGCAGGGCAATTGGATTCCATCTGGTGCAGCTGCAGGCACTGCTGGGGTGCCTTGTTGAGCTTGTTGATTCTTTGAGCATGGAGGTGACCTCTGCGGTGCTGCACCTGCGCTTGCACTTGGCCGATGTGAGGCTGGTTGACTGCAGGTGGCCCTGCTGCAGCAGGCACCAGCTGGATGGGGTCGCTGACCTCCATGCTGATGCACACGCTTTTCAACGTCACTGTGACCATCAACAATTTGATCGTCAAGCTGGCGGCGGGAGGCACAATGGCCACCTTGACGTGCAAGTCCATTATGGCTTGCACATCGGAGGACGGCTGGCAAGAGGAGCTTGAGGTGCTGCCTGCCTTGCTATGCTGCCTGAATCCTGAAAAGACTCTGCTGCTAATCAGAGCTCCTGCCAGCGGACAGGCCCCACAGCAGCTTATGCATCCTGCTAATGCTGCATGTAACCCAGATGCTGTCAGGGCGGAGGTTTACACAAATTCTGCCGCTCAAGACACAGCCTTGGTCCAAGCAAGGGATGCATGACGTCATGATACAGCTCTCAGCCTGCAACACACTTTGAAATCCTTCGCAAGGCACCCTGAGTGGCTGTGAGCAACACCTTGTTTCCCTCATATGGTGTTTCTCAGGTTTCTGTGACCCCTGTGCAGGCCCCTGAGGAGTGGCTCAAGAAGGTCGTGGAAGTGTCCAGCCTGTCTGTGACGCTGACTGAGCGCTGGCGGGTGCAAGCCCTGGCCCAGGCTGGCCAGCAGCCCCTCCTGCAGCTGCCCTTGGTCCAGATCGCGGCGCTGGCGCCTGTGATGGCGCTGCTGAGCAATGTGGCGGCAGTGTCGCATGCCGAGGCCTTCATCGATGTGCTGGTGAAGCCAGTGAGGGCGGCTGTCACTGCGCAGCAGGTGCAGTGGCTAGGAAGCTTTGCAGCGGCGGTGCCAGGATTCTTGCGCTCAGGAGGTGCGCTGTGTGATGGCCTCCAATGAGGTGTAGCTGTGCGGCAGCGAGCGGTGCTGCAACTGGAAAATCTAAGAAACGAGTTTTTACATGCAGGATCTCACATTCTGCATGCAGGACAGAGGCCAGCAGCCGTCATCAGCACCTGTCATCACGATGCCAGCAGCTGCTTCGGACTCAGACATGGCTGCACTTCTGCAGAGACTGCACCTGCTGAGCAGCTACTCCTGTCCATGCAGCTGGCATAAGTGGCAGCGAGCAGGCGCCTGCTGGTGCTGTGGAGCCTCCCAGACCAGGTCCAGAGCCCGGGCCTGCCCCAGGTTGGTGTACAGTGGCAATCACAACCTGAAGCTGTGGCTGCAGACACCCATGTCCTTCTATTTTGCATCACTGGCGGTGCCATCCATGTCTGCATGCCAAGCATTGACAGAGCTAGCTCTTGAGACTACAATGCAGTGCGACCTCCGCTGCCACCTACTTTTGCATTTGCAGCACAGGCAGAGCTGAAACACCGGCGCCAGCATCATGTCAGCAGCATGCTGATGCTCATTCACCTTGGGAAGACAACTTTGTCTTTTTGTACTTGTGGTACATGTTAGAGCCTGCCTCAGAGCCAAAATGAGACAATGAACGGCTTGCCCACAACACATTCAGATGACCTGACATCCTGCATCACAAGATGATGGGTGCCTTGCAGACTCTGTACAGCCTGAAGCGGCACCTGTGCCACCAGACGCCCGCAGCATTGGAGGCCTGCTGAGCAAGGCCTGGGGCTTTGTCACAGATGAGGCGGCAGCTTTGGAGGCACAGGCAGATGGCGTGGTGGACTCTGCCCTAGCAAACGCCCCGCAGCCCAGCTGGAGCCTGAGGCTCGTGCTCCAGGGTTAGCCCGCATTCAGGGCTACTTCATGGACATCTTGCTCTGAGGAATCAAGCTCATTAGTAGCGTGCAGAGCACATGTGCTGTTCTGAAGTGCATGGGGAGCTGCAGAGCAATTGAGTGCACACTTCCTTGTGTTGCTGCAGGCGGCTTGGTTGAGTGTTTGCCCCTATGTGAGCGGGATGGCCTCAGGCAGTCCAGGCGCAGCATGGAGGCCACACTGGCTCCACTGCCACAGGACACAGCAGGCCCTCAAGTCCAGGAGCATTTACGCAGCCTGCCGTCCTCCAGGGTGCCCCAGACGCAACCACACAGCACCCAGACTGCTGCTGGCCGCCAGTCTGGCAGCGCAATAGCGACTGCCGGATCCTACAGGGGTGATTTGGAGGAGGCATTCTCACAGATGGACGCTCCTCGCACACCTCAACTGGGCAGTAGCCCCGCTGATAGACCTTCCTCTGTGCCGCCACGTCGGCAGCAGAATGGGCTGCCCTGTGTGGTGCTGGAGTGGTGTGGCATTGTGGCAGAAGCCTCTATAGTGGCTGAGGCTCTGCAGTCGGTTCAGCTGGAGCTACAGAGCTTACACCTGCTGAGGCCGGTGGCCTGGGCCAGTCCCAGTGACGGCGCAGGCCCGCCTGCTGCAGAAGGCAGCGAGCTGGGTAGGGCTCAGTCAGGTCTCAGCAGGGCGTCAAGCCAGACATCGGCGGACAGCGCGGTCCTCCAGCACAGGTTGTCAGAGCCTGGCTACAGCGAATTTGCTGGCCCAGCCCTGACAGTCATCAGCCTGCTGCCAAGCACGCAGTCTGACAGCCCAGGTCTGAAAAACGCGGATGAGGAGCCTCTCGGGCTGCAGCTGCAATGGCACATCACTAACGGGGAGTCTGCTGCTGTCATCACAGCAGCAGCAGAGCTACGGCAGCCCAGCAAGGCTTCCTGCGCACAGCATGTGGTGGTCGGTCTAGCTCACATCACATGCGCATACATTCCCGGCTTTGCCACAGACATGCTGGGCATGTGGGCTGCTCCCAAAGCTGCTGCGCTTGCCGCAGATCCAGGGCCAGCTTCACAGGCTGCAGCTGAAGTTGGGCAGGACGGCCCAGCTGCAGCTCAACTTCATCAGCAAGGCAGCAGGCCACCAGCACAGTGGCTGGAGCGAGCTTCAAGAGACACACTCACCCTCTCAGCTGCAAGCTTTGAGCTAGCCGCTCTTACAGCGCATGATGCCAGTGCTGGTGTGGTGTTAATGCAAGGCTGCAGGATGAGCTGCTTCCTTGGGCCCGTGAAGCCAGCCTCACACCCTGACAGCCTGACAGCAAGCCTCCTTAAAATCCCACATGGGGGAGCTGCCAGGTACGGGCTGCGAGCAGCTGTGGAGCTTCAGGTTGCCACCGCAGAGAGCTGGGGCCGGGCTGCTCCTGATCAGCATGAAACAGGGAATGCGGCCACGCCCCATGCTGCCTGGCAGGTGCAGGGTGCCAGCAGCACCCTGCAGGTCCAGACCCTGCTGCAACTGACAGACCAGGCCAGCAGCTTCGCGAAGGAACCGGAAGGGGCCCTGCTCTGTGCAGCCATCAGCCCAATCGACTTGCATTTCTCTGGACAGCAGGTGGCTGCCATGCTTGCGGCTACTGGGGCAGCCCAGGCTGAGGCCAGTCGCAGCTTTCGCTGCCCTCTGCCAGACAGGGCGCTGGCTCCCGAGCAGCAGTGGGACCTGGGGAAGACACCTTGGCTGTCTTACATCGTAGTGACCATGGAGCAGTGCCTGGTGGCAGCCCAACTTGGCGGAGGGCTGGCAGCCAGCACAGATCCGCAGCTGTGGGGCCTGCCCCAGAAACGGCTGGACTCGGCCTCCTGGGCGCTTAGCAGCAATAGCTGCACCGTGCACATTGGCACCGGCAGGGGCAGCAACCACGTACAGCCTGCAGTGGCCCTCAAGCTCCAGCGGCCCCTGGCCTGTGGGATGCCATGGCAGGTCAGCTGCATGTCTGTCCAAAGCAGAGAGAGCCAAGCAGTAAAGAGAGAGCCATGCTGGTGCAGCAGACTTAAGTGTGCCTTGCTGAGCCCCTGCAGTATGCCGTGTCTGATATTGTTGGAACATGCCGGTGCAGGTGCTGCTGCCAGCTCTAGACATAAGAGTAGGCCATCTGCACAGCGCCCTAGACAGTCCGGAAGTGGCGGCTGATGCATCTCAGAGCACCAGCAGCCGCATCTGGCGGCAGCAGGGACCAGACTTCGTGTTTGTCACCTCGGCCAAGCTCAGCGCGGGCAGGGATGCCACGGTTGCTGTCACAGTCGCAGACGTCAGCCTGCAGCTGGACTGTGCGCAGCTGCACACCCTGGAGCACTTTGCCTACTGCACCTCTGTGGGGCCCATGCTGCCTGTGACCCCCGGGTACCCCCCAATGACAGCACCACAGCGCAAGCAGCTCACCATCGCGCTGTCTGCTCGCACAGTGGTGGGGGCTGTGCGCCTGGTAGACTGTGGCGCTGAGTGCAGCTTTGCGATGCAACAGGCCTCTGTCAACTACACCAGCCACACAGTCTGGGTGAGGCGCAGGGTCTGCTGGGCAAGGACATGGCTCCGGCCTGGTGATGCTGAAGTGCTCATTGGCTCTGTGGCAGGCACATGTCGAATCACTGTCTGGTTTCGTTGAGCTGATCATCACCTGCGCAGCAGGTATATGTAGCACAATTGCCTGGTGTTCCTGAGCTTGTCACCCGCAGCAGTGGTTCCTGCAAAGTGTGAGGTCATTTCTGTCAAGGACAGGGACTGTGTTTGTGTATGTGGCTGCAGGCGGCGCAGGGCCAATGCCTGCCATCTGGCTTTCACTGTGCTCCAGTATACCACAAGAGAGTGCAGTTTTGGCTACGGCTGCTTGAGGTTGGCATGCAGCAGCATCCATGCCCACCCACCTACTTGTTGCGGTAAGCAATGCAGTCTCACAGGAACACATGATACTACTACACACAGCGTTTTGGCAGACATAAGTACACACAGCAGGCCCCTGCACAGATGCAGTGCATTGGCAGAAGCAGCAGCTACAGCCTCACTGCTCAACTTTCCCTACAGGTGCAAGGCATTAGGACAGCAAGAGGGGCTGCAGCTGACCTACTCAAAGATTGACCGCCTCGAGGCTGGTGCTTCTTCTGATGTGGTACTCAGCACGGAGTCACTTCAGCTGCGTGTGCAGGCAGATGCTGTGCAGGCCCTGCGCGGCCTTGTGCAGGCAGCAGTTGCTAATTTGCAGGCCGCATGCAGGGCAGGTGAACACAATGCAGGGCAGGCGGCAGCTTTGCTAACCATGCTTCTGCTGACAGCTTCCACCCTGGCAACCCACAGCTTGAACCTTCCTCCTGCCGGTTGGGGGGCAGTGCCTGCTGGGCATGTAGCTCCTGGTCTGCTGCCACTCCAGCATAGGTGATGCCTGACCTACTTCCTCCCTCCATGCCACCTGCAGAAGCCCCACAGCCACCTGGGGCTTCCAGCACTACCAGCATTAAGCTGGCAGTGGCTGGTATTCAGCTCATCGTGGCCGCAAGCCTACAGGCAGGCGTTTGCAGGGCCAACATGCGACCCAGCCCCGCCTCAGAGCTGCCGCACATCAGGCTGCAGACAGAGGATGTGGTGTTCATCATGCATGATGGGCTTGGAACAGACGCCCGCCAGCTGCTCAGCACTGAGGAGCCTAAGCTCAGGCGTGGGGACATGTCTGTGGTGGCCGCTAGGGTTGAGGTGCATTCTCCAGGTAAAGAGTGTGACACAGCCAGCCAGTAGACACGGTCACTGGAGGTCCATGGTCATAACCTGCACCCTGCCATGTGCAGCTCAGCTGTTGCTTTGAGCCAGCTACCCATTCAATCTTTTGTGTACAGCTCAGTCACATTTGCAGTTGACTGACATCCCTATGCCGACAGAGCATGCTTTTTCATGCAGGCGTCGAGCTCGCCTCACAGCAGGTCCTGCAGCCAGCTGATCTGCACCTGACATTTTCATTAAGCCAGGCACCTGGGGCCTTCTCAGCTGCTGTCAGAGTATCTTCCCTGCTGCTGGTGCTGTCCCCAGCATCAGCAGCCTGCCTGGCAGCAGTTGCACGATCCGTACTGAAGAGCAGCTCAGCCAGCAGCGCAGAGTCTAAGTCCCAGAGCCCACAGCAGGGGCCAGATACCCTGCAGAGCAACTTTCCTGTGTGCAGTCAGGCACTGGAGCCACACAAGGGCCAATTTGGACCACTGCCAGACGACCTGCGCTGCGGCATGTTTTCTCTGGCATCTACTGCCACCTCAAGGCCAGGTGATCTCACTTTGCTTGCTGAGAATTCAGCAGAGGACCGGTCAGTACAGCTGCCCTCCCTGGGCTGCCCAGCAGTTGCACAAAGCTGAGGCGTGAGTGTAAGCAGTAAGTCTGCCAGCTGCCAGTGTCACGTGCAAAGTTTCGACCCTCCTTGGTGTTGGCTGTAGGCCCTATGCAGGTCAGCCTTGGAAGCAAAGAGCCTGGCCTGCTCCCCTGGACTGGCAGCACAGAGAGCTGGATCTGCTGGCGCTACCCGTGGCCCCGCCCAGTGCTGCAGCTGCTCGTCGAGGGCGGAGCAAGCATGCTGGCTGGGGCTGAGCCAGAGCTCTCCTTCTTTCACCCAGACGCAGAGCAGTTTGTGAGGGTGGCCATCAGGCAGGAGGTGCCGGGCGGGAGCTCCCCTGCAGACCTGCTGTTTCTTGTGGAGGTGAGGACTGACTGCCTGTCCCCAGCGCAAGGGGTTGCCGTGAATGCTGGCCATGCATGCCACCGTCCAGCACAAGCACCTGATGGACTTTTTCAGTGAAGCTGCAGCCCTTGTGCGCGGCATGGCTCCCTGCTGCTTGTTGCTCTGGAGACTGTTGCATCTGCTGCATAGTAGGGCAGTCAAAGACCAAAGGCAGCATCATGTAAGCTTCTGCTGTGCTGCGCGGAGTTGCAGGGAGAGCCAGTGGCTGCAGAGGAGTGGCAGCTGTGCTGGGATGCCTCCAGCCAGCACGCTTCAGAGCAGCAGGTGCTCACCGCCTTGCGCGTCAACCCAGCCCCCAGCGCCCTGCCACTTCTGCAGCCAGTGCAGGCCACTGCGACCCTGCAGTGCCCTGGCCTGCAAGCCCGCCTGCTGCTTGAGCTCAGTCCTGAAGGGGATGACCTGCCACTGGTGGAGGAGGTCGCCTCCGTCACCTGTAGGCACATGCTGGTACGCTTGCTTTGCAAATGTGGGCAAAGTGGCTGCTGGGTGCCTGTAGTGTAGATGAGCCTGATGTCAGGCAAGGCAGATCAGGCGCGGTGTATGCTGGGCTGCTGATTTGCTGCCAGCAAGCTGCCTAAGGCCCCTGAGCATGCAGATGCTGAAGACCCGGAGGGGTCCACAATTGCTTGGCCTTGGATCACAGGCCATCACGGCTGCTGTGCTACCTCATTTAAACAGTCTGCCTTCTTGCTCAGCTGATATGCAGGATCTTCTTGCAGGTGGGTCTTCATAGCTGGCCACATGCAGCCTCGCTGGCTGCATACGGGCTGCTGGCAGCGCATGTTCATCAGGCCACCACCCTCAGCATGGAGCCTCTGCTGGAGGGCATGAAGTTTGCCATTGGTTTGGAGCACTCCAGCACCTCAAGCCAGGCTGGCAGCAGCAGCACTCAGAGCATGCACCTGGAGCAAGTCAAAGAGCTCTTGCTGGATGTCACTGAGATGCAGCTGCTGCTGCCACGCCCAGAGCCTGAGCAGGACGGGCTGGCCATCTGCGCAAGGTAGACATGTGCCTGCACTGAGTGTGGACGTTGGCACATGTGCGAAGATGGACACACATGCTTCCACTTGCACTGGCACACGGTCACACATCACACCTCAAAAGTGGGTCTGCCTGCAGGCTTGGCAGCACTGCTGTGGTGCTGATGAGTGAGACAATGATGAGGGCGGTCCTGCGAGCCGTCGCGCTCACCAAGGCTTCGGTGAAACGGCTAGGTACACATCGCAATGCAGACCTAGGCAACTCAGACTCAGCAGCAGCAGTCATCACTGAGGAAGTGGGGCCCACAGCCGCTGCCAGCCAAAATGCACTCTTGAACTCAACAGCCGCACAGCAAGCCATCAGATTACAGAACAGTTGCCCTTTGGAGGTGCTGCTGGCCCAGGCGGGGACTGGCCGCCGTGCTCGGCTGGCCCCTGGCTGCTCTTGCAGCTTCACCTGGGCTGCCAGTGCACAGCAGCTGCTGAGCATTGCTGCCGCTGAAGCTGGGCATTTGGTGCCAAGTGCAGAATCAGCAGGGGCTGCCAGCAGCAGCCAATGGCTGCAGGCTGGGAAGGGCGCCGGTCAGCTGGGGCAGCCACTCTGGTGCCGGCCAGTGGATATCATGACCTCAGGCAGCTGCAGGCGCCTTCTGAAGTGGGCAGACGGCGCAACGGCAGAGCTGGCAGTGGTCTGCAAGGCTCAGCAGCACCAGTGGCATGTTCAGCTGCTGCCGCCACTGGTGCTGGCCAGCAAGGCCCCGGGGGTGCAGGTGTGCTTTGCGGGGTGGCAGGCGCAACACTACAGCCTGGCGAAAGCAGCAGCTGAGCCTCCCAGGGAGACGCTGGACCTTTGCCAGGCTCAGGTCAGCGTTTGATGTGTCGCCAGGGTCTTCAGGGCACACCACACATGACCCTGTATGGGCTAAAAAGTCTTGGTGCTGCTTTGCGTCTGCCATGCTTTGGCTGCCAGCTTGACACCATGCTGACATCCTGGTTGCCCTCCTGCAACATGACACTCAGATCTGACTGCTGTGCTTTGTGACTGCAGGGCAGTGTGCAGCTCATGCCACTGCACCTCCCCAGCAAGCAGGAGCCCAGACTGCATGTGTGGCTGAGTGCTGGCAGCGGCTGGTCATCTGCTGTGAGTCTGGGCAGTGCCCCCCAGGTGCGACTCTGATACCTGTTTGCTGGGTACAAAGTGCCTTGGCTCACAGGACTGGGGGACGCAAAGCTTAGTGGCTGCTCTTTGCAGCGGCATGCAGTGCAGCAGACACATCAGCTTGCCGTGGCAACCTACGCCGTCATTATGGCTTGCTGCTGTGTGCAGGTGCAGCTTGTCTCAGCTGGCGGTCTAGGGGCCGGGGTGCCAACATCGCCCACATCAGCCTCCCACCAGGATGTGGCCCCTGGCTTATACAGCCAGCTCAGCGCCCCAGACCGGCTGACAGCCCAGACGTGTGTCACCCTGTGGCCGCTGTGCTTTGCGCACAACATGCTGCCCTTCCCTGTGGACTGGCAACTGGTGGACTCTGACAGCGATGCCCTACAGCAATGCAGCAGTCTGCGCAGGAGGAGCACTAGCTTCTGTACGCAGGCAGGGGAGTCACGGCCACTGCCACTGGTGCCGGAGGGGTCGCAACTGCTGTTTATCGGGGCTGATAGGAAGGCCAGCTTGGCCCTGTCTGGCAGCGGCTTCTGCCAGGTCCTGACCAGGCCTGCCGGCGGCAGCACCGCTGCACTGGCCGGGCACCAACGCCAGCAGGGTCACCTGCTAATGCCTGGCAGTGGGCAGAGCCTGACAGTCAGCATCCAGGAGCCGAGCGGGGCACCACTCAACTGCACGCTGGCTGCACGCAGCCTGGCCGATGATCTCCCGGTGCTGCGGCTCTCCCTGCTGCCCCAGACGGTCGTGCACAACTGCACTGGGATGGCACTGGTGCTGGAGGCGCCAGGGGCTGATCCCAGCCACATTGCGCCAGGAAGAAGCACGGCGCTGGACTGGAGGCCGCTCCAGGTGAGCTCATGGCTAAGCAGGCCTGGCAGAGCAAGCGCAGGGTACAGCTTCCAGACTGACGCCAGCCTCCAGACTGACGCCAGCCTAAATGCTGTCCTGTGGAGCATGGCCACATGAGTGTGAGCATGGCCACATGAGTGTGATTCTTCTCTGCCTGTGATTGCAGATCAGGCCAGGCAAGGGCTTGCTGATGCTGGAGGCTGCAGCAACTGCTGGGGTCCTGCCCCTGTGCCTGCGATCCAAGCTCTTTGCGCTGGAGGCGGGACAGCAGCAGGTGCTGCTGCAGACCCAGCCCACCCTTGCTGCTGCCCCAGGGGCCTCTGCCGCAGTCAAGGGCAGAGCCGGCCAAGCACAATGGCAGGCTGGCAACCTGCCAGCTCTTTGCCACCTCGCGGTGAGCATCAGCATGGAGCGGCACGAGGCCAGGGGCCAGGGCACACAGCC
The DNA here is from genome assembly GCA_963969365.1 of Asterochloris sp. CNOR1. Classification (NCBI taxonomy): domain Eukaryota; kingdom Viridiplantae; phylum Chlorophyta; class Trebouxiophyceae; order Trebouxiales; family Trebouxiaceae; genus Asterochloris; species Asterochloris sp. CNOR1. Next base: position 1,940,460 of record OZ017746.1, on the reverse strand, counting down.
TGCAGGCAGCAGAGTGCCTCTTCCCAGCGGCCTCCCAGAGGTCATGCACATCACTGTCTGCGCTGGCTGCCACGTCAGCAACCTGTCCCCCTGGGACCTGCTGCTCACGCCGCTGCATGCCACAGCTGCGGTGCCTATGGGGCCTGGCACCCCCCGTCACCCGAGGCAGATCAGGGTGCACAGTGGAGCCCGCAGCCCCCTGCCGTTTGTCTGGCAGGCTGCCAGTCTGCAGGCTGCTCAGCAGATCAAGCAGCAGGTGGTTGTGGGCCTGGGGCTCACCCTGAAGCCTGGGCAACAGAGCCCCGGCCCAGCCAGCCCGCAGCAGCTTCATTCCAGCCCTTCCATGGGCAGTGTCCTGCATAGCCAGACCAAGACATCGGAGTGCATGCTGTCCCTGTCGCAGCCGTGTGGGCGACAGCGATTGCACCTGCAGGGGCAGAATGGGGCCCCTGTGCTACTTTCCTACAGGATCCTGCAGACAGCGGGGCGCATGCACCTGGTGAGTAGCTCTGCATGCAGACTTTTGCGGCGCTCTATGTCCAAGTCAGCCTTCCAATTATTTGGCAATCTTAGTACCACCACTACTGCTACTCCTGGTTAGAAAAGGCTTGAACGGGTTCACCCATGCTCGAAGTATTGGCCACCCTGCATCTTGAATGAAGGGCAGCACGGCTCCTCATGTCAGAAGTCTCAGCAAGCTTTATGCTGGCCAGAGAGGGTCTTCAATAACTGCAAGTGTTCTGTGCAGGCCATCAGCTGTCTGCGGCCTTGCACTTGAACACAGCAAGCTGTTGTGCAGGTGCTGTTTGAGGACCGCCAGCCGCCCTGCCGCGTGGCCAATGCGACCCCCGCGGCAATCGAGGTCGGCCTGTTTCTGCCCGCCAGGGACAAGCTCGGCGAGTTGCAGCTGGGCAAGCCGCTGCACACAGTCGTTGTGCAGGCGGACAGAGATGCCGGACTGGCTGCAGACCAGAATGCTGCAGAAGGCAAGTTCATGACCCTGTTGTTCTCGCAGATAGGAATACACAGCTGCCATGCTTCTTGCTCATGGCAGGGCATGTGCTTGTCAGTGGTGCTGGTGCATCAGTGGCAGCCAGCCTTAGCCTCACAAGCATCTCACCACCCAAGGCACCTGTTGCCGTGCCCAGCATGCCTCCTGTGTGATGTGATGCAGTCATTTTTGCATGGCTTGCTGTCTCCATGCAGGACCCCACCTTCTGCCCCTTTCAGCCCCATACATTTGTGCAGCAGCAGCTGTCGGCAGATGTGCAAGTCCGCCTGTGGCCGGTCACTCTTTGGCATTACCGTCCTCTTTGCGACATCAAGAGCCACAGACAGCAAGTACCTTGCTGCAAACCTGTGGCGCAGCAGCAATGTAGACTCACAAGCGGCTTTGTGACATCAAGCATCTTCAAATATATGGTGCAGGTGACGACCTGAGGGGGTGGAGGCTTTCCTGAAGCAGCAGCAATGTAGCCTCACAAGCGGCTCTACGATACCAAGCATCTTCAACAATATGGTGCAGGTGACGACTCTGAGGGGGAGGAGGCTTTCCTGGAGCAGGCCACTGGGCAGGCAGCCGCTCGTCCCCGCTCCCGGCAGCTGCTTGTGCGATTCAGGTCCTCAGCCACAGGCGAGTGGTCAGCTCCACTTGCCCTACGGCCCGGCACCTTTGCATCAGGTGAGGCACTGCGCTTAGACCTGTAGGCCTAGCTTTGAAGTTGGCAAAGCATGCATTGCTGAGCATCACAGAGACTGCCTGCTTGCCAATGTGGCACGTGTAACATGTGACGCCTTGCATGCTGTGCCTGCAGGGCTGTACAAGGTGCAGATGGAGTGGGCATGTGCCACGCTGAAGCTCCTGGTGAAGCCTGCCTCCCACCAGCCGCAGCTGCCCAGCAGCGAGGAGCCGCTCCCAGCTGCAGCAGCCAGCAGCAGGGTCCCAGTCACGGTGACGCTGTCGATCGAAGCTCTGCAGCTTTCCCTGTGGGATGATGGCCGGCGCCGCTTGGTGGGGCCAGCCCCTGCCCAGCCGTCCAGAGGGTGGCGTGGCCAGCGACAGCCACACCAGCACCAGCACCAGCTGAGCCCCAGTGTGGAGATGTTTTGCTTGCACCTCAGCCAGCTGGGGCTGCATATGTTCAGGGCATGGCGCCCAGGTTGGCACTTGCACTGGGCACTTGTCCATTCTGCTTGACACGACACACCCATTGCTGCTGCACCTCAGCCAGCTGAGGCAGCAAATGCTCAGGCGAGCGAGAAGCGCCTGCCCAAAGTCAGTCTCGCGCAATGCGACAGAAGGGTGCCACCTGACCTTGCACTGCTCCATCATCAGCCAACTTGAAGGGCCCATGCCACATGCAACGCCTGCATGTCGATGCTGCATCGCTCCGATATGGCCTGGAAACTCTGTGCAAATTGAAGCTGCCGTGCTGCAGGTGCGGAGGGGCACTCAGCCTGTGTGGCCATGGGTGCCCACGTGCAGGCAGAGGGGCTGCAGCTGGACTCTTATGTCCCGGGCAGCAGCCACCCTGTACTGACACAGTTTGTGGCTGCCTCAGCTGCTGGCCAAAACGCGCTGGGCAGGTCAGCAAAGGGGACAGTGGCTCCCTTCTGTGTAGACCTGGAGGTGAGGGGCGGGCGCTAGTGATTGGCCATGACAGGCAAACTCTTGCTTTGATGGGCAGCCTTGACGTAAAGGAGGGCCTTATGGACAGCTGAGGATGCCACACGGATTCCTGCAATGCAGTGTAGGTCACTGCACCGTGCTTGAGCCATGTGAAGTCCTCCAGAGCCAGCGGAGCCGTGGCCAATCTGTGGGCTGCAGCGCATTTGCTCAGACCTGCTAAGGACTGTAGGGAAGCTGCAGCCACATTCCCCCATCTGTCTGCAGGTTTGCCGGGTTGCCTCAGCCTGGCCGCCGCCGCCCATGTCCTTCCGCAACACCTGGGTGCAGCACCTGAGGGTGCAGCTGCCCACAGTGACTGCTGCCATCGATGATGCCCACCTGGCATTCCTGGAGCGCCTGCAGCAGCTGCTGAGCGCAGCATCAGGTGGGGCATGCACCGCCTGCAGGGCTCTGTGCCCATCGCTTGTCCTATTTGCCTGTTGCAGCACAAGCAGCGCCATTGTGTGTGGCACCTGCAGCTCACAGTCCTGGGAACCTGCAGGTGGCGGGACGCCTGCCCCTGGTACCAGCCACGCACAGCAGGGTGCACCCCAGGGTGCTGCTTGGGTCAGGGGGCCTGCTGGTGGGTGGAGCCAAGCAGTGCCGAACCCCAGCCGCCTGCTGGAGCACGCCCGCAACAACACTGAGCTCAGCCAGGCCCTGGACCGTCTGGGCTCGGACATGCGCCAGGCTGGCAGCCCAGCCCCCAGCAGCAGCCCCAGCAGGCAGGAACATGAAGCACTGACTCCAGGTGCCGGCCCCGTGGCGAGCACTGGCAGCTCTGCGTCTCCGGGCGCTCAGCGCCAGGGCAGGCTTGAGGACGCCAGTTTGCCTGCACCTGCAGCAGGGCAGGCGCTGGGGCAGATTTCTCCTGCGGGGCAGCTGCAAGCAGAGCTGCTGGCAGAGGCGCTGGGGGCATCAGCCAGCCGCCTGCTGGTCCGCCACGCGCACATCAGCCGCTTCCAGCTGCTGGTGGACTTGCACATCACGCGCGGGGCTATGGCTCTGGACACCCACAGGTCAGGCAGGCAGAGACTGCCCTCGGCTTCAGGCAGGGCTCCTCTGTGACCTCGGGGGCCTTGCATACAATGTATCCTGAAGAAGCTGAGCAGGCAGCTGCCACCTGGGCATGCCCTACATCAAGCTGTGTCTGCCACCTGCTGGGCCTGACCTGCCAAAAATCTGTGGCGTGCACATGAGGAGCTGCAGCTGTAGGGCCAGGCATGTGATGCATCTACAGCAGGGTGCCAACACGCCCTCACACCAAGCTGTGCTGCCTGCCCAGGTCACCCCTGCGCCTGCCCGCAGTCCAAGCAGACAGCCTGCTCTTCCGCCCGTCCATCATGCTGCACGGGCTGCTGGCCCACTATGTGGCTGAGGCGCTGCTCAACGCCCCCCAGATGATTGGCTCGCTGGAGCTCCTGCTGAACCCGACGGGGCTCCTGCAGTCTGTGGGGCAGGGCTTTGCTGACCTGATTGCCATGCCTTTGGCAGCCATTGAGGCACGCTCCCCATCCCAAGTGAGTAGCCTTCAGCCCATGTTCCAAACTGACTGCTTGGAAAGGTCAGGCAGTGTGCTGCCTAAGCAGCAGACAAGCAGGTCTGTGCTGGATTTTATTCTGCACAGCCACATGCACAAGGCAGATGGTACTACAGCTTGTTCCAGGCGCTTCCTGAGCACTGGGAGCCTCGATCAATGGTACCCTGCACCAAAGTGCTGCTGCACCTTGCAGTATCTTGGGAGTGGATGCTTGCCCAGCTTGCCTCTGCCATCAACGGCATTACAGCTGGCAGTTCAGCACCCTGCAAGGTGCGTGTGTGGCTGCAGTTCATCTGGGGCATGGGGGCTGGCAGTGCGAGCCTGGTGCGGCATGTCTCGGGGTGGACGCTGGCCTCCATCAGCGGGTTCACCGGTGCCTTCTCGCGGGTCCTGATTCGCGCAGTTGTCGCCAGAGGGCAGGAGAGGTGTGGCTTGCAAGTTGCAAAGCATGCACACGCAATCATGTTGCTGAGCTCTGACCACCATGCCTTGCTGCGTCAAGCGCTGCCAGGGTACATCCAGCCTGGGGCCAGTCCTGCATCAGTGGGTTCAGAGCAGACCTGTGCCAGCGTGCTCAGCCGATTCAAGCCTCTGATTCACAGGGCTGCCTGGCCCGCGTCAAGCAGCACCAGCATGCAGCCAACATGGGTGCAGCCAGCAGCAGTGGGGGCGCAGCAGACCACTGTTGTCATGTGCAGCACAGTTCATTGGCATTTTCCCTACAAGGACATGGCTGGCCGCTGCTGCAGGGGCCTGCCCCCGCAGCGCGTGGAGCATCTCGCCAGCGGGGTCGCTGCCGGCCTGCAGGGCCTGTATGGCGGCTTTGCTGCCGGGCTGGTTGGCATTGTCCGCACGCCCATGCAGAGCTACAGCAGCGGCCAGAGCATCTTGTCAGGTGACCTCCTGCAGAGGACAGCGGGCACTGCAACGCTCTGATTTCTTGATGATTGTCAGCTGATGCACAGGCTGTCACATGTTGTGCCCCAGACTGACAGGATTGGCTGGAAGCTTGTGTTTTGTAACTAGCTGATCAGCTCGTCATGTAGCAGGCTCTGATCAAGCCCCTTGATCACTGCTGGCCTGCAGGCATTGGCCAGGGGCTGCTGGGAGCTGTTGGCCTGCCCCTCAGCGGTGCCCTGGACCTGCTAGGGGCCGTCAGCACGGGACTGGCAGCCTCTGCAGGCGTGGGCCAGCAGCCCGCCCTTGTGCGAGATGCGCGCCACTCAGGTGAGGCACCCACTCAATCGGCTGCCACCGAGTCTCTGCTGCATACCTCAGGCGCTCAGCAAGGCAGCTGCCTTTGCTGCACGCTGGGTGCTCACTGGACCATCATGCTGACCAATGAGCACCTGTGCCGTGCAGGTGGCACTTCATACCTCTCCCTCTCCGGCCTCTCTCAGACTTTGTCTTCTGACCTTCTGTTGTCCACATTATTGGCATGCAATACTGTCAGCTCACCTCCCAGTGGTGGCTCGCATCTCCCTCCCAGGATACTGGCCCCTGTCTTGGCTTACTGCCCTGCTGCACACGCAGCTCTGCACCTCCAGCCTGGGGACAGACTAGCAGGCGCTCAGGACCATGCCCCTGTGCTGGCTGCTGCAGCGCCCGTGCTTGCGCTGCTTCCGGGCTCCCTGGTCGTTTTTCAGAATGGCGGGCTAGACGTGCTGGCTGTGCTGGGTCTGCATGGTGAGGGTGCACTGCACGCTGCACCTGACAGATGAGGTTGGCATCATGGTGTCACAGTGCAGAGGGCTGCCTCTTCTCCACCGTGCCTCCATCCCACACTGCCAATCTATGGTTTGCCGTGTAGGTGCAAGGCTCCTGCCTGCCTCAGGGCCCCAGTGGCTAAGCATCGTCTCAGTGTCTGCCATCAGCCTCCACACTGCTCAGATGCGGCCAGTGGAACTGCATGCTCGCCTGGAGGAGTTCGATCTCACAATTTTACACTGCATGATCAAGCTGCAGATGTCTCTCCACAATGGCCCATGACCCGCCATTGTCCCTTTGCTTTCAATTCATTCCCATTTAAAGATCTGCCCTGTTGTCTTCTAGCTGATTATGGGGTTCTGCAGCAAAAAGGCCTTCTGCCATTGCATTGCAGCAGCCATCTGTCGTGCCCAATGAAATGGGTAAAGGGGCCCACAGGCTCACTGTCTGAGCCCAGTCTTTCTCCATGAAGCATCAAAAGTTGCGGAGCATGGGCCCTTAGCCTTGCGCCCAATCTGTGCCCTGGAGGAGCAACATGGTACTAGCTGTGACGCTGCAATACTTATCAGGCGGAAAGGCCTGTGAACAGTGCTGCACAAGACAAACACAGTCACTCACCCCTGACCTCCCTCTGCCGCGGAAGAGGGTGCCAAAGCGGGCTGCTTTGTCATATGGCCACGTGCCAGGTGTGCCACCTTGTCCATTGAGTCCTGCAGGGGAAACATGAAGTGAGTGTGTGCTACATCAAGTCTGTTCAAGTCATGAGGGTGCCTGGCCCGCACCTTGCTGGTGGTTGTGAAGCGAGGGCAGTTTCTGTCAGCCTTCCATTGCTGCATTTTGCTGGCCAGCAGGCGCTGCAGCCGGCTGTCAGACAAGGGAACCTGGCTGTCATTTCTCTTTTGCCCTATCCAAAGGAAGTTCTCCACTTTGGGCTGTCGCAGCTCCAATACTTGGGCTGCAGCAGGGCCAACAGCCGATGAGTCTGCCACCTGAAGCCATGGTCAGCATCGCCAGAGGCTGCAACCATGTTTGTCATTTGCAGGGCATGCTCACCATCTGTCAGGCCTTTCAGTGACGCATAGCAGCTGACAGGGGGCTGCCCCATGCCTCCATGCTTGAACAGCATCTCACGCCCAGTGCATGCGTGCTGGCGCTCCAAATCTTGCCGCACCGCGCTGAGCAGCATTGCATTGCCATACCGCCCCTGCGCAACCGCAAGCGTAAGGGTGTGATGCCAAGTGCCGGGGCTGCTTGATGACACGTACACCATGTGATGCAAAATCACCTCTGGTCTGTAGGTGTCCTGCACGGTTGTTGTGGCCGTAAACCTGGCAGACGTCGCCTGCGCTGCCAGCTCTTGCGCAACATCAGCCTCCACCCAATTGCCAATGCAGACGCCAGACCTGTAGGTGGTCAGCTGTTGTGTGTAGATGTGTGCAGTCTGCATGAGGACAGGCTGTAGTGCTTGCCTGTAGGAGGTCTTGGCATCACTCATACCAATTCCATTGCTTGCGCCCCTGGACCAATGTCTGACCCAGTGCTCTGTGGCCATTGGAGGGACCCTGCAGCTCAAACATGGTGGCTGCACTTGCTGCAATGTGCATGTGCTGCCTCAGATGGCATCTGCATGCACAGGAAGGCCAACAACAGTCGAGACTAAAGAGCCGACTGCTGCAAGTGGCGCTGTAATCGCCACAATTCGCTGAGACAGGCGACCGCTGGGTAACAGTCAAACCCCGTTAAAAGCGAGCAAGCTTGTGCTCACCTACGTCTCAGCGCTGCAACACCATTGAAGGCGAAACGAAGACAGACTGTCAGCTTGACCTATGCTCCATCGTGGAGCAAACGTAGTCGACTGATGGGAGACCCTGCTCAGTGAGCTGGAGAGTGCTGAGACGGCCCTAGAGGTGGGCACGTTATAAGTTGGCTGCAGTGCCAACACCAACTTTTGGTTCTGGCAGATTGCTGGCCCCTCTCAACCAGGTGAATCATCGATAGCAGGTTCAATTGCTCTGTGCCAACAAGGTCGCTGCCTGGTCAGAAGTATGTGAATCTAGACCAACCCTGCCCAGGTGCACTGCATGTACAGGGGCTGTCAGCTATCTAACAGAATTCCAGCCGTTGCTTCAAGTCAGCAATGTTCTCTGAGTGAGCTTTTGTCCTCACAACTACCGACGGTTGCTGCAGTGTTCCAATGCTCACATCCCGTCAAGCATCTGACAAGCAGTGACCCCAGCTGGCACACCAAAAGCTAGCCAGATAGTACTGCACAGGAGGACTTGCTTTTGTTGAGCAGCAAGATGCTGGACCCCTGCACAACAGCTGTTGTAGGTTGCCCAAAGTGATCTCTGCACCCCAATGTGATAGCTCATCATGGCTCTTGATTTGATGAAGGCCTGAGCATTGTGACCAGAAACAGCTTTGAGACTTGCCGTTTGCAAGAGTATTGTATTGCATCAGAATTGTATGAATCGAAAAATTGCAGGTTTTCAGCTCACAAAGATCTTTAGCAAACCAAGGAGGCACACAAGAGTCAGACTGTACACGGCATGATCCACTCACGCACACAGAAGCTGATGGAATGACCAGCCAGGGTATAATAAATACAGCATGGCCCCATGGCCCACAAGAATTGTTGGCGACTCTAGTCTCAGGTATCTCTAGTCTCATGGTGTGCTCGCCTCTGCTCTCACGCGTACTCAAGAGGGTTGGTTGGCTGAGACCATGTTGGGTGCCACAGTCAGTCGTTGTCAGGCAGAAAGGACTTTCGTGTTCAGGCTGAGGGGAGGAGAGGCATTTGATCAGCCAGGAGAAGGAAGTCAGGACGCCTGCTTGGTGGGCTGGGACTCTACTACCACATGAGAGGCTGAGGATGACAAGGTCTGTACAGGCAGCAAACAACTGCAGTCAGCACGGGCCAGGCATGCCGCAACAAACATACAAGCACCTGAATGGCCTGCTGGCACTCAGTCCTGCACCTCAACGGTCTATGTTTGGGCAAGATGGGCAAGGTGCCAGCCTGAGTCAGCAGGCCTGGGCTTTTTGAGAGACAAATGGCTAGAGCTTCAGCAGCAGGTGTTCATGAAAGCCAGGCGCTGGTGGCACCATTATAACTCTGCCATCAGCAGCTGCAGTCATGACACAGGCTTGCCTAGGAGCAGGCTGCTGCCGGTGACTTTCCAGTCTGCCTTCAAGCAGGCAGGGGCACGGAGACCACATCGGCTGGCAGGTTCCTGACCTATCCCTCTGCAGCCAGAGCTGCCAAGTGGGCTGGCTGCGGCAGCGTAACACAGCAGGACACACTGCCTTGCACCCACCCACCTTGACAAGGCCCGCAGCACCCACCTGGGCCAGCAGGCTTTTGACCTGCTCCTGAAGGTGCCCATTGGCAATGCGCAGCGTTGAATTCTCTTTCTCCAGGTCAGTGACCTTGATGGCTAGCAGCTCACACTCGGCCTGCTTGCGCAGACGCGAGCGCCTTGCGGACTCCCGGTTGGACTGCTTGCGGCGCATGCGCTTCACCTCCCGGTCGTCCTGCAAAAGAGAGCAGCACAGGTTGAGAGAAGCCTGCTGTGCATGCGAGGCGGACTCCCGATTGAGCTGTTCGCAGCACGGGCTTGCAGGTCAAGATTCAAGGGCTGCAAATTGGAACGCCTCATAGGTGCAGCTCATGTCGGCCCTGCGCCAGCAAGCCTAGAGGGCTGCATGGGCTGAGGCTTATTGCCGATGCCAGGGGTAGATGGAGCAATTGATGACCTCTAGTGGAGATGCAGCAGTCACAGCAAGCAGATCTGCACCTCGACGGCTGCCTTGCCGCGCTGCGCGACAACAGCCGACATGCTCTGGGTCCGCCCCAGACCCTGGGCCCCCTCTGTGGGTGACTGGTTGCCCGACCTGAGGGAGTTGTCGCGCTGCAGCATCTGGGTGGTGTCCTGCTCGTCGTCGCTCAGGGCAGCATCCTGCAGGCAGCACAACAGCCGATGTGCTGGCAAGCCATTGGTTGCAGGCAACAGGAGCAGGCCAGCATCCTGCAGGCAGCAGCATGCAGCTGACTGACTATGGCCAACATGGAGGCAAGCAATGAGGATTCATTTGCACAAGAGGATGCTGCTCATCTAGCGGGCTGTACACCCAATGGGTGCCAAGACTCAGTAGAACAAGTGCTCTGTGGGCATATGCAGGGCACGGGGGAGCAGCTGCTAATGAGAATGTCACCTCTGAGACCGCAGCTGGCTCCGGCCGAGGCCTCTTTGCTGGCAGGCTTGCGCTGCGGTGCAGCTGGGGCGCTGTGCGCTCCTCTGACTGCAAGAGCAAGGCAGGCTGCAGGATCAAGTCTTTGGTTTTCACGCAGCTGGAGTAGATGAGGGCCACTTTTAGGGGCTTTGAGGACCAGCAAACTCATGCAGCAATGAGCCTCAGGGGTCCCTCACAAGCCAGCAGGCCAAGGCTGCCAGCAGCTAGCTGCTCCTGAGCCCACATCAACATTGTGCCAGGTCATGCGCCACATCAGCCCACACATCAGCGTTCAGCGATCTGGGCAGCATTCTGTCAGCCCCCAGCATGCCTGCCACGCACTTGCTCTCCTGACACCACCTGGGGCTTGGGCTGCTGATGCGCAGGTGGGGCGGCCGCCATGTCAGCACCGCCGCTGGGCAGCCCGAAGGGCACCAGACCAAAGGGGAGGCCCCCATAGAGGACTTGCTGCAGGGAGGGAAGGCACCAAGTTGCCTGCATGCACAATGGGGGCCCTGCTCCAACAATTCAGCAGCTCACTTGGCCCGAAAACAGTCCTGGGAACGGCGGCAGGAGCGCATTGGGAGTCGCCTTGCCCCCGTAGGCCTGCAGGTAGCTCTGAAACAGCTGCGCTGCGGTTGAGGGGCTGGCTCCGGCTGCCGAGCCTTCCACTTTGCCGCTGCTGCGCTTACTGTCAGGCTCCGCACCTCCCCCAGCCATGATGGCTGTTGTCCAGGCTGGCAGGTCCACCAGCCTGATCCCCGTGGAGTCAACGCTAGGTCATGCATCGGAGACCATATGGTGGCAGCACCACAGCTGCATTGCAATGCTGCATCTGGCCATGTCCCTGTCACGTAGGCACCAGCAGTGCTGTCTGCACCCTCGAACTTTCGTCTTTGAGTGCCCATTGTGGGGCAGAGGCTTCAGCAACCAACCTAGCAGCAACCCGCTGCGCTTTTGTGTGGTGGGCAGTGGGCCAGCAGGCTTCTACACTGCTGACAGGGCAAGTCAGGATGCGGCTCTGACCATGCATGTCTGCATGGCCTGACGCTGAGGAGTGCTGCTTGCCCTGCAGCTTCTGAAGACCTTCCAGCAGAAAGCGCGAGTAGACATCATTGTGCGCCTGGTTTCAGAGCACGTGAATCAGATCGCTCCATGGTCTGAGTGTGCCTGGTGGTGCAGGACAGGCTGATCAGCCCCTTTGGCCTTGTGCGCTCTGGAGTGGCGCCTGACCATCCTGACACCAAGGCCAGGCTCCTATCCTCACCTAGTTGTCTGTGGTGCTCAAAGTGCAAGGACAGACCGCCTGCTTCCCGCCCCTGCAGCCCCCTGCCCCGCCATCAGCGAGGTGACGTGCACAACCACATGTTTGCATGCAGAGGCTGCCCACCTGCCTGCAGAATGTCATCCACCAGTTCACTCAAGTTGCTCAGGACCCTCGCACTACATTCCTGGGCAATGTGCATGTCGGCCGGGATGTGACTGTGGACCAACTGCGGGCGCACTACCATGCGGTCGGCCCTGGCAGTGACATGCATGCCTATGTTCTGCTGCATCCGATGCTGCCTGATGCCCCTCAAGACAGCCTCAGAAGCCCTAACAGAGCCGGTGTCTTTGGCTCTGCTGGTACTGACGCTGCATCCTGGTCCTCGAACAATCCAGCTTGCAGCTCCCCCTGCACCCAACTGTGGCAGAGGTGGCTGACCGACACGTCAAACTGGCGCACTTGCCCCACTCCCGCTGGCCCCCTCTGCTGCAGGTTGTGCTTGCCTATGGCGCTGAGAGCAGCAGGAGCCTGGACTTACCTGGCAAGGTGGGGCCAATGCCACACAATCCCCTCAGAAGTGCCAGACTGTGACCTTACGGTGTCCCCACGCGAGCGGGATGACCTCTCCCTGTTGCAGGACGTCGTCTTGGGGCAGAAGTCAAGTCTGCATGCTGCCAGTTGCCATGCTGCTGGGTTCTCAGCCACCTGGAACCTAGCAGGATGTCTTGAGATCCAGCGCTAGAGCGGTCTGATGTCCGGCTGCCCTGTGCAGGATTTGGGGGGCATTCTGTCAGCCAGGGAATTTGTCTGGTGGTACAATGGGCACCCTGACTACCGGCACCTGCCCCTAAACCTGGCCAATGCCCACAGGCAAGGCAATGCTGTGCATGTGTTGCCTGCAGCAGCAGTGCTTGCTTCCTGCGGCAGCAGGTTCCAGCACATGGCACACGAGCATGCCTTGCTGCAGCGTGGCCGTGCTGGGGCTGGGCAATGTGGCTGTGGACTGCGCCCGCGTCCTGCTGCAGCCGGTGGACCGCCTCGCCCGCACCGACATGGCCGCGCATGCCCTGGAGCAGCTGCGGCGCAGCGCTGTGCAGGAGGTGCACCTTGTGGGGCGGCGGGGCCCCGTGCAGGTGATCTCAGCTCAGCGGCTGTGTGGATGCTCAGCCCTGTTGTGCTGCAGCAACACTTGCCCTTCTTCACCTGCTGAGTGTGTGCCTCTGAATCCTTCCATCCAGTGACCACTTGAAGGGTGCACCTACTGCACCTGCTTGTGCAAGCTGGGGGATTGAGGCCCATGAGGAGATCTGCACTGATGGAAGTGCTGCCCAGCATGTCGTCAAGGCTGCATGGAGGCTCAGCTGGCCGCCCGTCAAGATCAGTGCTCAGATCTGCGCTGCTGTCCTCAAGCCTCCAGTCTGCAGTGCAGGCTGCCTCCATGCTCCAGGCTGCAGCAGACCCACGCTCAAGGTCTGTCCTGCCCATTGCTCCCACTGACTCCATGACCTGCAGTGCAGGCGGCCTTCACTCCCAAGGAGCTGAGGGAGGTGCTGAACATGGAGGGTATCAACTTGCGTGTGGACACCCAGCAGCTGCAGCTAACAGAGGCTGACCAGGCCGAGCTCAAGGCTCAGCGCATGAAGAAGCGCATGTTTGAAATCCTGCAGAAGGCAGCCCGGCGAGAGCCCCAGGGGTGGGCAGCCACAGCATAGTATGCGCTCTAATTTGCACCTGAGCATGATTCACTGACGTCTAAGGGAGTGGGCGGAGTTGGCTGTGATGGAGACGCTGCATCAAGGCGGCTGGCGTAGCGCGCCTGCACAGCAGCATGGGGTGACAGGTGACCACAGCGCTGCAAAGTCGCTCATGCCCCTGCTGCAGGGCTGGCACACGCAGCCTGCACCTCCACTTCCTGCGCAGCCCTGCTGCCTTCCTGGGGGAGGACGGTCGAGTGGCCGGCGTGCAGGTTGAGCGCACGCAGCTGCAGGCAGGGCCTGACGGCTTGGGGCAGCGCGCAGTGGGCACGGGGCAGATGGAGGCGCTGCCTGCTGACCTGGTGCTGCAGAGCATTGGCTACAGGTCTGAGCCGATGCCGGGTGTGCCGTTTGACACCAAAGCAGGCATCATCCCCAACAGGTGTGACCAGCATCCTGTGGGCCGGCGGCAAGCTCATCGGCTTGAAAAGGTGGAGCCTTCCCAACCACTTTTGTGCCCCTCTGCAGGCTGGGCAAGGTGTTGCAGCCAGATCGGGACGAGAAGTGCATCCCTGGCCTGTACGTCTCCGGCTGGGTGAAGAGAGGGCCCACTGGCATCATTGGTGAGAGCGCCATGTACAGCAAGGCCCTGGTTGCCTCGTCACGTCTCTCACCATGCCCTTGATAGTCCTGACCAGGTGCACTCAACCATGTGCAGGCACAAACTTGGTGGACGCACAGCAGACTGTGGCCTCCATTGCCGAGGATGTGCCCCAACTGCCCCAGCCTGCAGTCCAGGAGCCTGGAGCAGCAGGGGTGCTCAAACTACTTGAAGCTCAGAGCGTTCAGCCAGTGACGTTTCAGGAATGGGAGAGAATTGATGCAAAGGAGCTGGCCAGGGGAATGGCCCAGGGCCGCCCACGTGATAAATTCGTCAATTCTTCTGACATGTTGCAACTCTTAAGGATGCATGTCCCTTGAATAAATTCTTTTCTTTCAAAAGGGGAGTGCAGGTCACACACGCGATTTGGAGTGAGGGGCTCTGCCCAGAAACGTGCTGCAATCATGGCCCGACATGACCTCAGGAGCTAAAGAATTCACTGAGGCGCATGGGGCCATCAGCAGCCTGAGGCGCTTGTCTTGAGCCCTTACAAGCATCAGTCCCACTGCTGCTGCTTTCACTGCTGCTCTGCCTCCTCCTCTTTGACACTTTGTTGCTACTGGAATCCCTGCCATGCTTTGATTTGGACTTTTTGCTCTTCTTTTCTTTCCGTTTTGAGTCCTTGCCATGTTTTGCCTTTGAAGACTTGCCAGCTTTGCTGATGCCTCCCTTGGCTTTCAAGCTGCCACTGTGGCCACCAAGCCGGGCATCCCTGTCAGCTGCCAGCTGCGCTTTGAATTCGCTGCAGAACAGATACAGGGCTGTGCTGCTCACATGTCTTGCCTTGCATGGTGGCAGGTGTGCACTGCAAGGAGAAAAGGCCATGCAGAAATGAAACGTGCTACTTGCTCAGTGGCACTTGCACGGTGGCAGCTTTGGGGAAAGGGAGACGTGAAGCATGCTGCATGCATGGCACAGCCTCGCACATTGGCACCTTTGGCCCACCACGGGACGAGGCACCAGCATGGGGCCGGGAAGCTTGGCGTGGCAGGCAACTTGGTTCCCTGTCAGCATGCTGATGAGAGGGGCATGGTTCCACATCCTTGCAGTGCCTGTGTGCCCCACCTGTTCAGCTTGTCCTCATCGCCCTGAGCAGCTGCAATCATGGCAGCCTCCTCCTTCTGCTTCTTTTTCCAATCCTCCCAGGACATGCGCTCTGTCGTGAGTGCCTCCAGCCTGCATGGTGGACAGCAGAGCGTGGTTGAGCTGCACTGCTGCATTAATATCAGCTCTGTGACTTTTGAACACAGTTGACAAAGGGGTTGCACCTGGCAGCGTGCCACTCGGGGGTGTGAAAAGAGACATCCACCCCATCGCCACTGGCCAAGTCTGGAGCATCGCCATCCCCTCCACCATGCCTGGACCGCTGTGCCGCCTTGTGTTGCTGGTTCTTGCCCATGAGGCCTCACTGTGGCGGCCCAACGTGGCCAGACCCAAAAGACTCCCAGCTATCTCTGGCCTGCAGCCCAGGCACATGAAGCATTCAGTGCAGCTGGCTAAGCCCAAGTCCGAACTCTTGACAGACACAGGAACACAGCAGACGCTGAAATGTAATGCAACCGCATTAATGAGGTCTGCAGCAATCTGCTGTTGTTGCCCTGTAAGTTGTCAACCAGAGCAGATCTTGCTGCTTACCCCTGCTGCGTCTTCCTGTAACAGGAACTAAGTCTGCTCAGGATGTGCCAGTCAAACACTCTGCTTTTGACCCGTTCCAAGTGCCTGACCTGGCAGTCCGATGTCTGGAAACCCATCTGCCTTACACATCATCGGGACATTGACATAAGTCTTGGCGCAAGCCCCCACCTCACCACCAGGGCTGTCGTCTGGTGCTCACATTAGCTGAACAGGCCTCTGTGATCATTCATAGATAGCCAGCTTGGTGACAGCCCTTCAGCATGGCTTCAAAGGCCTGCGTCGCGCGTTTGCAGAAGGTGTGACTGCTGCCACCTTCCCTATCTAGTGGCAGAACTGGTCGCCCTTGCCAGCAGCATGTGCTGACTTGAGACAGTGTCCATGCCCAAATGCAGGAGTATGCCGCCTTCCTGAAGGACCCACCGCCTAACATCAAAGCTCATCCCAGCCCGACGAACTTATTGGAGTGAGGCACAAACAGCTGCATGCCCTGCACCTGCCTGCCTGCCTAAGTGCAGAAGGCAGCTGCTCAGAGTAAGCCAATCTTGCAGGTGGCACTACACGATCGAGGGGCAGAAGGATTCAGAGTATGCAGGGGGCGTCTACCATGGCAAGCTTTTGTTTCCAGCAGGTGTGTGGCCAGGCTGCATGCACCAGCTGCAAGCTGCCTGGCGGTTTTGCCCTTTGCTGGCCCAAGTCTGCTTGACTGAGGACTGCTTTCTGCCCTGCCAGACTATCCCTACAAGCCTCCATCGCTGATGATGTGCACCCCAAATGGCCGCTTTGCCCCCAACACCAAGCTCTGCCTTTCAATGACAGATTTTCACCCTGAGGTGAGCAGCCCATGCCCTCGTTTACATGCTGCCCTGCCTGGCTACGCTCATGATTGGAATGCTTGCTACTGACATGCTCAGGACTGGTTGCTCATCATGCAGAGCTGGAACCCAATGTGGGCGTGCAGCTCCATCCTTCAAGGTCTGGCTAGCTTCATGTATGAGAACGGGACCACCACTGGCAGCATCAGCAGCAGCCGCGCTGAAAAGCAGCGGAGGGCAGCTGAGTCGCTGGACTACAACCTGAAGAACCCCACCTTTCGCAAGCTGTTCCCTGACTGGGTTGAAGAGGCTGAGCGGCGAAAACAGCTGGCAGAGGCAAGCCACATCACCTGTGGGTGCCTCTGCAGCTCATCCTATGCGTGCCTTGGCTCGCGCAGCATTACTGCTCTGCTCAACTTTGCTTAATCTCAGAGATTCAGCTCGCATGCAGGAAAGAGCAGCAAATCCTCAGCCACCTGTACTTCCTGAAGGTTCAACCACCCCAGCCGGCCCAGGCAAGGGTCAGCCGATCTCATACCTCACATCTGTGGCTGTTTTGGTCCTGGTTGGCGCCCTGCTGGTTCTGCCCTTTCTGAGATGACACCTCCCCGTTAATTCATGGAACGAATGCAAGTAGTGTTGAACGGCGCCACTGTGGTCCAGAGATGCTGTGTTCCAAATTCTCAAAGTACTTCCAGGTCACCCCTGTAGTTCTCAATGTGCTTTGCCTTCCAGGTCTGCCTTCTGCTTCTCTAGCTTGCTCTGCGCCTCCTGGAGATTGTTGTGCAAGGCATCCTTCTTGCCGTTGAGTTCTGCCTCCTCTTTCTCAGCATTCTGCAGGCAGGCAAGATGGCCTGACTGTCTTCATGTAGTCTGCATAGCCTCTGAGCAGGCCAGCTGCTCTACCTTAAGGACTTCCTGTGCCTGCTGGATGCGCAGGGCATGACCCTTAATAGACTGGTCGTGCTGCTGTATGGCCTGCTGTCTGGAATGCACATCTGCCTCAAAGCTGGCCAGCTGCTCCTGCTTGTGCTTGGCTCCTTCCCTTGCCAGCCATGCATGATGCCTGAACTCCCCAATCATTGCAAAGGTGCCTGCACAGAGGGTTCGTGTATACATCATGCTGGCAAGCTGAGGTCGAGGCTCCTCTTCAGCACAGCAGGAGCCCCTGCTACCTCACCAATGAACGCAATGACATGATAGATTGGCTCTGGGCTTCCTCTATGGATATATGTCTCTGTAGTGCAGAGCAGCAGGGAGCATATTGTTTGTCCCAGAGTGTGGGTCCAGGAATGTCAGATGAGGCAGCCTTGCCGTCCCTGCCCACCTGCATACTTTCGTAGCAGGCCTGACATATTGCATATCCAATCTGCCTCTCAAAGGCTGACCCTGAACACGTTGCTGAACCCTAAATTTAGAGAGAACTGAGAGCCGCACAGCGCCTGTTTTGGCAGGCCTGCTGCATGCACAAGCCTCTGAATTAGCGGGCAAGGGCCCCTGTCAGGCAGATCGCAAGCCACATACAATTCTGCTTCGGACTGGCCAGGGCCCGGCTGGTTGCCTGACTGGCAATACAAAGCAGCACTTGAAGGCCCCAGGAGGACAGGACAAACAGAGCAGGACATCATGGCGTCCAGCGTTGGAGGCGTCAGGCAGAAGGACACAGAGATGCGGTTGCCAAGGGCAACGCAAGTCAAAAACAAGCAGCCTGCTCCACAGCAGGTGCAGGACATAGGCTTCCTGCAGTGCCCGCGCTGTGCTACTTTCCAACCACCGCCATAGCGCAAGCACTAGGCCAGTACAAAGATTTGGACGCTGTCTGTCCAGCCTGAGTTGCCTAGACAGCCTTTTCAGCCTGCTGCCTCTTCAGCTGCTCTAGACGCTGTCCATTCTGCCCACTGCCTGCCGCAGGCACATGCATCAGGGGTCCAGGTCTCTCCAGCGGCTCTGCGCCCTGAGCTGGCGACCTGAGCCTGAGCCACACTCCTGTCCACTTCATGCCTGCAGATCACTGTTGAGCAGATCCTGCGGGAGAGCAAGGAGCTGCAGGAGCAGGATTTCAAGCCTCCGCGGCAGAAAATCAGCGATCCGCAGGAGCTTGCAGAGTACCGTCTGCGCAAGCGGAAGGAGTATGAAGATTTGGTGCGCCGTGTGCGCTGGAATCAGAGCGTCTGGGTCAAGGTAGGCTGTCCCAGCAGGACCTGGGGAGGTCCTGCACGCCTGCTGAACTGCTTTAAGGATGGCTGCTCCATTCCAGCTGTGCGCAGGTATCTCTTCAGGGCCTGCACCGTGTACAAGCAGGCCCTGGCATGCCTGCTGCATGGCATCAGCCTCAGACCGCAATCAGCTGCAGGGCTGTTGCCAAAGGAGCTGCCTGCAGCCTGCATGGGGCCAACAGCAACGCCCAAATGGTGCTCTGCCAAGGAGAGTGGACGCAATGCCCAAAATGGTGCTCTGCTCTGCAGTATGCCACCTGGGAGGAGGCACAGAAGGACTTTCGAAGGGCACGCTCTGTATGGGAGCGGGCTCTGGAGGTCAGCTACACCAGCGTTTCCCTGTGGCTAAAGTATGCTGAAATGGAGATGCGGCACCGGTGAGCTGCTGCTGCCTCCTGCTTGCCGCTTCCAGTGCCACTGCCTGGGAAGCAGCTGCCGTGCCTGTGACACAGGCTACCCCAGAGCGTTTTCATTTGCTGGTCATTGTATTGTGGTGTAAGCTTCCAAGCTTGCACGTCACTCAGGCCCTGCATGGCTCTCTCAACCCTTGGCAGCATAGGGCTGCTACCTTCGTTTACACAGCCACTGGTCCTATACAGAGTCTGCTCTGTGACCTTGCTGCTGGCAGAGCTGAGAGCTGCAATAAGTGTTAAGCTTCGCCCTCACCCTTTTCGCAGGTTTGTCAACCATGCACGCAATGTGTGGGACCGTGCAGTCACTCTGCTGCCCCGCGTGGACCAACTCTGGTACAAATACATCCACATGGAGGAGATGCTGGGAAATGTGCCTGCAGCGCGCCAGATCTTTGAGCGCTGGATGCAGTGGGAACCAGACCACCATGGTTGGGCAGCCTATGTCAAGGTCACCAGCTGCACCGTGCCCTGGTTGCGTTCACAATGATGTGCCTGCGCCTGTCAGGGCCCCATGCTGCGGCCTCTGAAGCTTGCTGCAGAACCGGCGAGTGCCAACACCTGTGTAATCCAGCAGCTGACATTGCTGCACAGCAGTGCTCACTGCAGATGTGCTCGTTGCTGCTGCCCACTATAGCTGATTGCTGGCTGCACAAATGCATCATCCTAGCGGGCACCACTTGCAGATGAAGCTTAGCAGATTGCCAGCACGCTGTTGCTGCCTTTGCCTCAGGTAGCAAGCCTTGCACTGGCAGCAGTGACTTGGAAGCTGTTGCTGCTGACATTTGACGTGGCATGCTGTGCTCAATGCTGGTGCTTGGCAGGTGGTGCTGCCGGTGCTGCAGCTGGCATGCTGCTCGTTAGCAAACATGCTGTCGCTCGACAGCTGTTCCCACTCCTCCTTGCAGATGGAGCTGCGTTATAATGAAGTTGACAAGGCGCGCAACATCTACGAGCGGTATGTGAAGTGCCTGCCCACGGTCAAGGCGTGGGCGCGCTATGCCAAGTTTGAGATGCAGAATGGGCAGGTTGGCCTCGCGCGGCGTTGCTATGAGCGAGCAATTGAGCAGCTGGGAGAGGACGCCCAGACGGTGTGGCCTGACTCTGCTGAGCTGCTTGCTTGATACGCTTGTGACCACTCCAAAGATACTGGTGGACATGAAATGTCTCTGCTTTTGCCTAAAAGGCACCCCTGCTTGCTGCCTATGCTATGCCATTGTGGCATGCACTAACTGCCATTGCACCTTGCAGGGCATACCATGTTGTCTGATGGCGCCACTGCAGACTGACTTCAAGATGTGCCGTGCCTGCTGGGTGGCACACAGGGGCCTGAATGTCAGTGCAGTCCTGTTGATGCCTTTCTTTCCAAGGATGATTGCAAG
Organism: Asterochloris sp. CNOR1; assembly: GCA_963969365.1. Lineage (NCBI taxonomy): Eukaryota > Viridiplantae > Chlorophyta > Trebouxiophyceae > Trebouxiales > Trebouxiaceae > Asterochloris > Asterochloris sp. CNOR1. Next base: position 1,920,235 of record OZ017746.1, on the reverse strand, counting down.
TGGACAGAGGCATACCATGTCTGCTCCCTGTGCAGTGCTGATGACCGTTGCTGGATGTGAGGAGCAGCGCATGGAGCACATGTATAGCTTTGCCACCATTGTGCACTGCAGGAGGAGTAGTCTGACAAGTCAGGGCGGTGCCAGGCACAGCTTGACGAACCAACACCCATGTGCATCTGCGACCTGCAGGAGGAGCTGTTCATCAAGTTTGCCGAGTTTGAGGAGCGGTGCAAGGAGCCTGTACGGGCGCGGGCGATCTACAAGTTTGCGCTAGACCACATCCCTCGGGGCCAGGCTGAGGGAGTTTACAAGCGCTTCGTCGTCTTTGAGAAGCAGCATGGCGACCGACAGGGTATTGAGGTGAGCACCACCAGCATACTTGTTGGGAGACCCATTCCCGCTTGATGCAGCAAGGTTGCCCAAGATCAGCTTTGCCTGCCTGCTGCAGCCAGCATTCCGCAAGCCAGGTGCCCTGCCTGAACCGCAAATGAGGCTGCACACCTTGGGGAGGCAAATGTTGCAACCCTTGACGCTCAGGGTGACAGAGCAGCATGTTCAACTTAATTTGTGTTGCTGCCTGTGGCCCTGCTGGGTACAATGTGTGCTTGACGTGCGTGAGCTGCCCCACGTTGTCCTGCTCTGCGGGGCAGCAAGGCGAGCCTGCAGGCTTTGCTGAAGGTGCTCATGGGCTCCTGCAGGATGTGGTCGTGAGCGAGAGGCGTTTCCAATACGATGCAGAGGTGACCCGCTCCCCCATGAACTACGACGCTTGGTTCGACTACGTGCGCCTGGAGGAGAGTGCAGGGGACCCTGCAAGGGTGCGGGAGGTGCGCTATGGCAGTGACAAGTCTCTGGCAATGAAACTTCACATGACAGTTACCATTGCCTGGTGTGGAGCAAGAAAAAGCCAGAGGGAGGCCCTGCTGCTGGGCTGCAGCCTCAGAAACAATGCGGGCTAGAGGTCCTTGGTGATTCTTCAAAATCGAGCTCAGCAGCTATTTGATCTGCTGCAGTGCTCCTCCCTGCATGCCTGTGCAGCTCTGTATGCCAGTGAACTGTGCTGGACCCCACCACACTAATGACCAGATGGCCTCCAATCCCTGCAGATAGACCTGGGCTGCTGCTGCATGTCGATGTGGGGTGGTGCTGCTTGCCACCTCAGCATGGATTCAGCTGCCTGAGCTGTGCAACTGCCCTGGAGAAGCGTTGGTGTTTGTACCAGAGCCTGCTCCAACACATTTGTCCTTTGACACATTTTCTTGAGACATAGAAACAACTGAGGCCCCTTGCTGCTTTGCAGGTGTATGAGCGTGCAGTGGCACAGGTGCCTCCCGCGCTGGAGAAGCGCTACTGGCAGCGATACATCTACCTGTGGATCTGCTACGCCCTATTTGAGGAACTGGAGGCAGAGGACCCTGATAGGACTCGCGAGGTCTACCGCACCTGCCTCAAGCTCATCCCGCATGACCTTTTCACGTTTGCCAAGGTAGGGCGGGCTCTAATGTGTGGCACACATGCCCTGGAGGGGAGGCGGTCGAGCTTGCTTGAAGCTCAAAATCCCATGACCTCTTCACAGGCCACGAAGGTTGGGCATTGTCTATTTTTGCAACAGGAGGGCGAGGCAGTGTGGCCTGAGGTCTGCTGTTGTGCCCAGAATTTGTCAGAGCCAGGTACTGCAGTCGCATCATACTCCTGTGCCTTAAAGACCTAGCTGCACGTGCAGCACATACTCGTTGGTGGTGCCCCTTTGAGAGCAGTTTGTTGGTGGTGTGCAGATTTGGATTCTTGCAGCTCAGTTCGAGATCAGGCAGTTCAAGCTGGACTCGGCGCGGAAGATTCTTGGCATGGCCATTGGGAAGTGTCCCAAGGACAAGCTCTTCAAATCCTACATTGAGGTGGGTCATATGTTTGCGCTTGCAGGCATGCAATGCAGATGTGGTGCAACCTGCAGAGCTGCAGCTTGAAGTGCATCATTCTGTGCGTCGCCCTTTCCCTTAGGAGGAGCTGGCCGCAGTTGCAAACATGGTTTTGACGAAGTAGGTCAGGGTGGCGGGATGCTTGCACACTTGCCGCTGTGTCTGTGGACTCAGTGGTGGGCCTTGCTGTGCGATGATTGCTGCCATCTTATGGTCCATCTGCAGGGCAGCCAATCAGATGATTTGCTGCCGCAGATTGAGCACCAGCTGGGCAATCTGGATCGCTGCCGGCGCCTGTATGAGCGGTACTTGGCCTGGAACCCGGCAAACTGCCAGGCCTGGTGCCGCTTTGCGGACCTGGAGCGGTCGCTGGCAGAGACAGACAGGACTCGAGCACTGTTTGAGCTGGCCATTCAGCAGCCGCTGCTAGACATGCCTGAAGTCCTGTGGAAGGTGGGAGTGGAGACCTGGGAATGTGCTGCCTGATGCTTCTGTGGACCCCAGGGAGGTGTGACCCTTCTAAATGCTGTGCCTCACCAGCAACTATTGCTAGTTGTGCGGGGGTGCTCTGCACGATCAGGGCGCCCGTGGATGTGCTGTGTAATTGCAGCAGCCATACTGACTTTGCTCAGGACCCTGTGGAAGGTGAGGGGCTCGGCTACCTGCGGCATTGCCTGCATCACTTGTGTCAGCTGCAAGACAGGCAGCTTTGAACGCAGTGTCTGCTCAGCATGGCGTAAGGGTCCCCCTCACATGCACTGTTTGCTGGTGGTCAGCTGCTGACAGCATTGTGTTTTGCCTGCAGACATACATCGACTTTGAAATCAGCGAGGGCAACCGCGACAGGGCACGCAAGCTGTATGAGCGCCTTTTGGCACGCACCAAGCACGTCAAGGTGCGCACCAATGAGCCTGCAATCAGTAAACAGCAGCAGCTGCTTGTGACTATCACCCTGGTGCCTGATGGTGTGGCATGCTCACCCAAGAGGATGCCATCAGCTTGCTTATCAGGCTGGCAGGTGCCCACACTCGAACTTGCAGGGGCTGTTGACCTTGTGGTATAGGTGCGCTTGCAGCTGGTACTCTTCAAAGCTGCTCCTCCTGTTTTCTGAAGGCTACTTCACCGACTGCTTCTGCCAGGTGTGGATAAGCTATGCAGCCTTTGAGGCAACTCCTCAGGCGCTGCTGGGCCAGCAGCAGGAAGAGGAAGAGGAGCAGCCCCGGGCCAACGGCAACACAGCAGGTGCCAGGCGTGCGGCAGCTTTGCAGGCTGAGGATCCCATGGCAGCTGCTGCCAGGGAGGAGCAGGCCCGCAGGTAGGCCCCCACACCTGCAATGTGACACAGGCTGGACCTGTTGGGCTGCTGAATGTGGGTGCTGTGCCTGTAAGATTGCAGCAAGCAGCTCTTCAACTAATGAGTCCATGCCTGCTGCTACCGAGATGCACCAGTTGGCACTGTGTCGTTTCAGGGGGAGGTCTGGCTCGCTTGCACACTTATTGCTGCTGCTGTCCTCATAGTTTGGTGGCGCAATCAACTGCTGCAATGCTCCAGGACCCGCTGGCACCCTTGCCCTGGACATCATGGCCTTCTGCTTCAGCAGGCTCTATGGCTCCACAGTGCTGCGGCCAGGCTCTGCATCATTGCGCTGCAGTGTATACTCTCGTGCCTTCTTCAGCCTGCGGGAGTCACAACCAGATGCTAAGGAGGAAGCCGTAATGCTGCTGGAAGCATGGCGTGCCTTTGAAGCTGAGAGCAACTCAAGCAGCCCTGCACAGCAACAGGTGGGTCACAGATTGTTCCCCTGTTGCAGCATCAACTGCTCTCTGTGAGGCAGGGACCTGCATCGTCTGTCGCGCTGGTGCACGATGCCCTACGCTTCGGGTGCTGTTGATAATGTGATCTTACTCTTGCTGACCTGCAATGGTGGCCCTGCTGCAGGCCGCGGTGGAAGCCGTTGAAAAGAGGATGCCCAAGCGTGTCAAGCGCAAGCGCCGCATTGAGACTGATGATGGATCTGATGCTGGAATGGAAGAGTACTATGACTGTGAGTGCCAAGATGCTGTTGTTGCTTTGTCTGTCTGTGCATGGTTGCCAGTGGCATGGTTTGGTGGCAGCCTTCAGTGGGCTAGAAATGCATGTCATGTCTTGCTGTGCCCCATTGCAGAAGCTGTGCCTGGTGGCAACGTGTGGCATGCTGCTCAGTGGGCTGCACGCCTTGCTGGGGATGGTGACTGTAAGCTGGTAGTTGCATGATGTTGCTGTGAGGCCAACTGTTGGGTGTGCAGTGAGCCTGCGCATGCGTCGCCAAGCCAGGGCAATAGGTTTCCGCGGGGGGTCTGGCTCCAAAGTGGCTGTGCTCTGCTGCAGACATTTTCCCTGATGAGGGGGCTGCAGCACCCAACCTCAAGCTGCTGGAGGCTGCTCAGGCCTGGAAGCGGCGCAAATTGGAAGCAGATGCTCGAGCAGCCGCTTGATTGCCCCGCCCTCAAACCCCCTGCCTTGTGTGAAATTGGTGTTCACATGCTGTTGACGTCACTAACCATAACCACAAATAACTGACACTGAGTCCATGGCAAAAAGCCTGCGCGAGCATGAATAGCTGAAATCAAAGCGTCATATATACAAAGCAAGGCAAAGGGGTTCAGGGCTGGGGACACACACTTGCAATGTACATGGGTGCTGTGGTTACAAAATTGGTGTCAATGACAAAACTATGGTCTTCCATTAGTCTCTGAAACAAAGGAGAGAGTGCAGCCTGCTCAGCAAGCTGGCCTGTGCAGGATGCATGGGCCCAAAAACCATCATCTAAGTAGGTTGGGCCACTTCTCCTCTATTGATGCGACAACCTGGGGGTTCTCAATCCAAACATCGTCGATGTGCATGGCCATCTGCAGCATGGCCTTCTCCTCCTGTGAGAACTTCATGCGTGAGCTCACAGAGTCACCCTCCTCAAAGAAGGCCAGCTGGCCATCCACATCTGAATAGTCAGCAAAGCAGCTCATGTAGCCCTGGCCACTCGAGAGAACCGCGTCCCAGCAGCGCGGAAGGGCGATTTCCTGCAGCCCAGCCAGCACAAAGCGGTCAAGTAAAGTGGCAGCCAAGGTGTCAGCAACAGGTTTGCCACAAGCCAAGGCAATGGGTGGACAGGCAGACCGCACAAGCATCATCAGCAAATCAAGAACGGCTTAAAGGCATTAGCTGGCCACCAGCACAGCCAACGTCCTCCACAGCAACGGCACCAAGCTCACACACACAGAGAAGCTGCTGCCTGCTGCCCTGAGAAGCAACAGGCAGGTTCGGATCAGCATGCTCTTGCTGCCTAAGTGTCTGGGCTGACCTGCAGATCCCTTCTGCCACGTGTCCACTGCTCTGCCAGGCCCAGCTTGACCGTCTCAGGCAGCTCAGCAGGCAGGGACAACAGGTCAGGGTGGGACGCCATTGGGAGCAGCGCCGGCTGCCAGGCAGACTCAATGGCGGCGGCCACATGCTTGGCTGCGCACTGAGGGTTGCAGCTTGTGAAGACCCCCTGCAGCGCAGGTGTGGGCGTCGAGGGTGCAGCGCGTCTACCCCTGAACCACAACGTAGGCTGTCATTTCCCCTTGGCACCACACAGCGGGGCACAAGCACCCGCCTGATGTGAGCGCAAAAGTCTGTGCCTGTGTTGTGTAACCTGACAAGCACGAGGGATGCTGCTGCAGCTGCTGCAGTGGGGCAGAGCTGTTGCTTGACCTTCACCTCAACCATGAGCAGCTCCCGGTGCAGCGAGATGGCGATATCTGCAATCAGGCGATCCCTGAACGCGTCGTGCCGTGATGCTCGTGTGTAGCTCCACTCCATGGGGTTGCTGTGAACCTGCAAACCCCAGCAATGTCTGTGATGTGCAGTTGCAGTTGGTCTGACTTAACGGGGCCAGCTGACGCTGCTCTTGTCATGGTGCGCAGATGTTGAAGTCATAAGCACTTGCAGGAGGCAGAGGTCACAGCAATTGGGTGCAGGCAGGCCTCACCCACAGCAGAAGGTCATTCCACCTGTGCATCAGGGAGGTCAGACAGATGCCACCCCGTAGGCTCACGTATGAGACTGCATCGCAACTGTCAGGCGCCTCCTCTGCCTCCGGCCCTGACACCATGGGGGTAGGCAGCAGCAGCCGGAAGGCTGCAAGCAGCGCCTCTCCTCGCTTCCCAGTGGGCTCCACGCCATTCTTCAGCCACCTGCAGATGGGCAACCCTGGCTTGGCATGCAGGTCAGCCAGGCAAAGAATATCATGAGCAGCCAGCGGGCTTACCTCGGGCTTGTTGAGCATGCCAGCAGAGCTGAGCATGTGGTCATGCAGCAGGGCTTGGCGTGCTGGCAAGATGCAGCAGCTGAGCAAGGGGCTTGCTTGTCCTTGAAATTGCTGTTGAGCAGGGCTTGCATGTCAGCCAGGCAGAGGCAAATTAGGGCAGACTGTTACAGGCGGCAGGCTCACTTGTCCTTGAAGACAAGCAACTTGAAAAAGTAAGCGGCAGGGCGGTGCTGAATGCGGACAGTCTGCGGGGTGGGGGGCGCAGGCAGCCGCCCCTGCAGCTCTGTCTGAATCTCCAGGCGCCCCTGCGCCTCAGCCTGGAGCTCGGTCTGAAGGTTGGCAATCTGGTCCTCAGCCTCTGCTAGGCGCTCAGCCAGCTACAGCCAGGGTGGACACCCCATTTACAAGCCTGGCCATGCTGCAACGACTCACATGTCCGGGCAGAGCAGCCAGCATGCATGTGGACAGTATGACTGAGGGCCTGCCAGCTTGGCAAAGAAGACTTCTTGGCAAAGGAGACATTACATAGTCTTTGTATTGACTGCACATGCATTGGGAGGGGCCTGCATGCATAGAGACATCGGAGCCACCGTTAGCGAGGCAGTCTGGGGTCAGAGCGCTTACCAGCATCATGAAGCGCTCATGGCTGGCAAGGTCTCCCTCAATGAATTCCAGTTTCTCAGAGCCCCGCTCAGAGCTCAGGGATGCCCTGCCGTTGACTTTTGCTGTGTTTTGCTGGCGCTCCACCACTTCCAGCCGAACAGCTGACATGGGACCGTGAGCTTGTCCTGGTCTGCTGTGCCTCAATTTCTGGTGCCCCGGAATCTTTCGCCAGAGTTTTCACTGGCAGATTGACCCCAGACCTAACTAACATCTTCACCTTCCAATTAGCTCATGGCAGATGAGGCCTGAGCTGGCATCCTCAAGCAGCCTAGTGCCTCTCTGCAGGGCAAGCAGGACTTCAGTGAGGCGGTGGCCAGGCATGAAGGTGTCTGCCATGGCTGCTGCAGCTGCAGCAGGTCAGCACGAGGTGGAGCTTGCAGATACTCCTGCAAAGCCAGATGACTACATCAGGTGCGACTCTTGCTGAGATCATTTGCTCGCATTGCTGCGCTGAGGGCTGACATCCATCAATGGACTTCCTGCAGGCGGCGAGGACTGCGTTTGGTGAGGGGCCACTGTGCAAAGCCTCCTGCACCACAGATGGCACAAGTCCAACACAGTGCACATCTGCAAATGCAGGTCAAGCCGTACTACTTTGACTTCCTGTGCTCCGTGAAGAACAGGTGGAAGGGCATGACTGTGGTAGATGTGCTTTCCAGCGTGAGTGGTGAGGTGCTCCACCAGGAGTCAACAGCATGCCATGAACACCTGCATGCGGGCCAAACCTGTTCCCTGCAGTGCGCAATGCCACATGCCCACGTACAACCCTCACGCCACGGAATCAGCCTCAGCCCGAGCGCCAGCCCATGCCTTGCTGTCAGCCCTGAGGCCTGCCATGGCTCCAGGAACTTGGCCTTACCTGTGCCACAACAGCCCCGGCTCTAGGCTGCAGCTGGGAAGGCTCCAGTGGATGCTGCAGGAGTTCCCAGCCCGCCCTCGCAGCTACTATGAGCAGGCGTTTGCAGACGGGCGCATTCGTGTTGAGAAGCGCAAGGGAGTCGGGGCGACAACCCCCCTGGACGGGCGTGAGCAGCTGCGCCATTTTGTGCACCGCCATGAGCCCCCTGTGCTGGACCTGCCCATCGAGGTAGGCAGGCATGGCATGGCACCGCCCTGCAGTTGAGGCTGAGAGCAGCTGTGCCAGGTTTGTGTGTTGCAAAAGCTCCCCTGTGCTGGATCTCCTCACACAGAGGGAGCAGTGCTTGACGAGCAGGGGAGTCTGGCATCTGCTTCCTGAAGCAGTTCACTGACTTTGTGGGCACGATGCTGTCTGCAAGCCCTGCGCCAGGGCAGCTGCCTGCTTTGAGCACGCTGTACAACCCTTGCTCCTCGGGGGCACCCAACTCGCCTGAGCCCTCCTCCACAAGGCCCCTGTGTGCCCCGCTGCAGGTCATCGCAGAGACAGACGAGCTGGTGGCTGTCACTAAGCCAGCCTCCATCCCCGTCCACGTGGCAGGGCAGTACCGCAAAAACACGGTGCTCGCCATCTTGCAGATGAGCAGGCCGGACCTGGGCTCCCTGTACCCCGTGCACCGCCTGGACAAACCCGTCTCAGGCCTTCTGCTCTTTGCCAAGTCAGCCAAAGCTGCTGAGGGGGTGCGCGCCCAGCTGACAGTGAGGCTGGGCTTGGTCCCATTTTTAGCAGGATCTTGCCTGCTGCTGCTGTTATGGATGGCTGAAGCTCTGCCACACCTTGTGGCAGTGGTGTGGCGTGTTCATGTGAGTGCAGGTTCTGCAGTCCTGCTGCTGCCAGTGCTGTCGCCAACCAGTAGTTGCAGCCATGCTGCGCTCACCGGCAGTGGCAACTCTCAAGCCTCAGACTTGAGCGTCGTTGCTGCACTCGTAGCTCTTCTTGGGTGGCAATGGCAATGCTGCCACCTTCCCTTTTAGCTGCCTCTGTGCATTCGCTTGCAGCAAGGCATCAGTTGTTGCCCCTTGTTGGCCCATCCTGCAGAACAGAAAGAGTCTGAGCATTGTTGAACATGCTGCCTCTGTGCACACTTGCTCGCCACAGGCAGCTGACCCTGCAAGTTGCCTCCAGGCACGGCCATTGGCATTGTCAAAGTGGTGGAAACAGCTCCTGGCAGATCAAGGCACAGTAGTGCAAGGCACAAGCTCAGTGCCTCACGTGTGCCCCCGCTGCAGAACAGGCAGGATGTGGAGAAAGTGTACCTGGCCCGAGTGGTGGGCACCTTCCCCCTGGGACGCATCAAGGTGCACGCAGCACTGGCCTGGGATGCCCGCACCAACCACACCTTTGTGACTTCCATCACAGCGCTGGGAGCCGTCCAGGATGCCGCTGCTCAGCCTGCTGCACCAGGTGATGGGCACCAGCAGCAGCAGCGGGAGGCGGACTTGGAAGGCGACTGGGCAGGACAGCCTGCAGCTGTCACACCGCCAGCAAAACAAGCTGCTGAGGGCGGTGCCCCTCAGGGTGCTCCTGCAGCAGCCCAGGGCCAGGGCATGCCAGCAGGCAGTATTGCAGGTGGCAGGGTCTCCAGGGCGCGCCCCGCAGGAGCCCAGACCCAGGATGCCTCAGCGAGCAGCATGGCAATGCCGCCAGTAGGGGGGCCCCCTCAGCCTGTGCCCAACTTGAAGGAGCTGCAAAAGTATGGGCTGCACAGCGGAGGGGACAAGCTGTCAGCGGAGGACCTTGAGCGTCGCAACAACATCCAGGGGAAGGATGCAGTGACCGAGTTCAGGCTGCTGGGGGCGGCCTCCGATGGGCTGACGAGCGTAGTGCAATGCCGGCCGCTCACTGGGCGCACGCACCAGCTCAGGTGCGCACAGGGCACCTCTGTGCACATGGAATGAGCATGGCCTCCCTGGACCAGCAGGGTCAGCCCAGCACCTGACTCGTTTGCCAGCCCACTGCCGCCGGAATCTTTGCATGGTCATGGAGGTTGCACAATGCATGCCCATGTCAGTGCTGGTGCTTGCTGCAGCTGCCAGTGCGTCCCAATGCCATCAGCTTGCTGCACTTCCTGTATAAGCAACATGCAATGGTGTCCCCACGCTGGCGCATCAATGTGCTGAGGGTGTGCTTCGCCCTTTGCTGCAGGGTGCACCTGCAGCTATTAGGGCACCCCATTGCTAATGATGAGCAGTATGGCGGCACCTACCCAGGCCCCACTCAGATCAAGATGCGCGGCAGGTGGGAGAGGGAGACAGAGGGTCAGCCAACCAACGAGCAGCCTGCCAAGCGTCAGAGATGTGAGGCAGACACTCCAGCTGCTGCTGCCAGCAACCACACATGCTCTAGCACTGAGGACCCTATGGAGCCTGCCCAGCAGCAAATGCTGACTGCTTGCAGCAGCCAGGGCATGCAGCCTGATGAAGCTGTGGACTTCGCCAGGCTGCAGGCAGTTGGCAGCCTGGGAGTCAAGCCAGATGAGTTTGTGGTGCCTGAGCAGCTGATAGACGACTTGTGCTGGCAGTGCCCCTGGCTGGTGCCCGATGGGTACCCCACTGAGCTGGTGCCCATGTGGCTGCATGCCCATCGATACTCCACACCAGACTGGACATTTGAGTGCCCTGCTCCTCACTGGGCAGACCTTGATTGGGCCCCCCATTCGATTGACACCAAACTTTGAAAGAAGACTGGTGACACCAACACACTTTGTACACTGACTTGCGCCTTGCTTATTGTCAATGCAGCAGGGTTCCAATGCGACCATTGGAGCAAGGGTGGGGCAGGCTGTGAAGCTCATGTGATACTGCAAGGAGTGGTGGACCCTCATCTGCCCTTCTTCTGCTTGCTGCGCCTTTCCTGCCGCATCTTGTCTGCCACAAAGGTGCTGTCCTCTGCGGTTTTCGGAGCAGTAAGCGGCGTCATCTTGCCAAAGTCGACAGGATATATGCCTCGCCTCAGTGGAGCTGCTGTGGCTCCCACTTCATCATCATCCAGTCCAGGCCTAGAGGCAGCGAGCAACAGGTGATTCTTGCCTGGACTCAACAAAAACCGAGCAACAGCCAGCTCACATGCTGAAGGTGCTGAGCTATACACATTGGAGCACCTGAGTATGCTAAGCTATAAGGCAGAGGGACCTTCACAGAATCGCCACCAGGGTCTGGCAGGCTTCGCAGTGAGACACAGGACATGAGCCCTGGCCCTGCTGTGCAATTGCCCCAACCAAGGTGGTCACGCTTGTGACCAGGTGCACGTCGGCATGCCCTACCTTGCTGAGCCGCTGCGTTTGGCACTCATGGCCTTGCTGTGCAACAGCCCCGTCACACATTGACCCACCTGGCTTTGCTGAGTAGCTCCCTCTTGGCGGCCTCTGTCTGCTCAATGTTGCGCATCTTGTACTCCATGGGCAGCGCTACCTCCACGATGCCGGTGGCCCAGGCTCCAGGGTCCATTGGCTTGGTGTTCTGCCCCTGCAGACATGCACAACAAAGGCCTCCTGGCACTTGCGCCCCTGTGCGCTGATAGGACAGCCTGGCCACTCATCAGCAAGGTGACTCCAGGGGTGGTGTGTGTGTCTCTCTGTCTCGGGGTGTGTCTGTATGTCGCTCAGTGGGTTACTAGCACATCAGCAGGCTGCCTGATTAAGTAAACGCCAACCTGCAAATCTTTGGGCACAGCATACAGCTCATCATCAGGGTGCATTTGCTCCGCCTCTCCCAGGGCCTGCCCCAGACGCTTGGCCATCTGCTCCCGAATCCAAGCCTCCCTGCAGCAGCTCACCCGGGGCTTCACAAGAGGTGACAAGGCAACAAACTGGTGCTGTTTGCTACAGGCTCTGAGTCCAGCAAGCTTCTCAGAGGATGCACACAAAGCTTGCCATTGGCTGCACTGTGCGAGAAAACCAGTCAAGCCGCTCACATGTGGGGATCTGTCTCTGTGTGCTGGTCAACCTGCTCTTTGACATATGAATTCATGATGTTATTCCTCTCCCGTTTGGAAAGACCAGCAGCCTGCACAGGACATGAAACAGAGCTCAAGTTGTGTGTCGATGTTTAGTCCTGGGTGCTCCCTACGCAGTGTCATGCTGCGCGTGGCTCCAATGAGCAGCCACGCATTGCACCTATGCATCAGGCAGCACTCCCACCTGGGCTGCCTGCAACTTGTCCAGGCCAGCTGCGAGCACCTCATTTCTGGCACCCTGCAGACACATGCCTCGCTTACTGAGCTGGCGTCTGGGCGTGCGCAGCATCTGCCAGGGCGTCAACCTGCCTGCGTGCGCATGCGTTGCTGCTGTGCCGCCTTGCGCTCAGCAATCTGGTCCCTACATGGCACTGCCATGTCAGGGTGATGTGCGCAAGGGACTAGCAGGAGGGCAGGCGTCTCGCTCACTGGATGACTCCCACGTCAAAAGAATCCTGTCCATCTGTCTCTTCTGACTCTGCGGCTGGCCTCTTCCTGAAATTCTTGCGTTTCCTTGGGGCAGGCTCCTCACTCAATTTTGTCATTGTCACAACGAATCAAGGACATCTAAATCGAACCCCTGAAGCCCACAGCTCCCTGCGAATTGCAGGCTTCTACAACATCTAAACTTCAGGATCCGTCAGCTGGCCCTCCGAGCAGGGGTGAGGTCGCCCGTTGACACTCTTGATTTGCATGCTGCATGACAAAGAGCTGTCTCAGGGCCCCTGCTCACTGCTTTGCAGCCTGGTTTTGCTGATGAAGCGTGCTGCAGAAGTCAATTCATGTTACATGATCTGCAGGGTGCCAGCCAGCTCATTGTGGTCTAGCATGCAAGCTCCAGTTGCTGCAGCGTGAAGGAGGTTGGCAGCAATGCCAGCAATGCCCAAAAACAGCAGCGACCCGTTGGCTGGCAATTCCAAGTACAGGAGCGTGCGAGGTGGGAATGTTGCACGGCTGCATCCCAGCCTGCAAGTGCTGCACGGCTGCAGGGGTCACATTGGCTATGCTGCCTGTCGGCAACGAGATTGCCTCGTGCTCTCGTTGCTGCCTCTGGCACTGTGCCGAAACATGATGCCGCCAGATTGTGTCGCATCTGACCGCGATTGCCGCTTGAAAGAAGCTTCTGCATGACATGCAGAGCTTGGGCAGGGAGCATTTGGCCAGGTCCAGTTGGCAGTGAACATTGCCACAGGGGAGCAGGTTGCCATCAAGTTTGTCGAGCGTGGCCATGGCATCACCAAATTTGTGGCGCGGGAGGTCATGAACCACAGCAAGCTCCTCCATCCACACATCGTGCAGTTCAAGGAGGTTGGCACAGACAGTGCAGCCACACTCTAGATCACCTTGCATACAGCAGTCCTGCTATTCCTGACGCCCCTGCTCAAGATGCACGTTGCTGGCCTGGGTCGCCACATTGCGACATCATCCAGCTCACATACTTAGGCATACTTAGGCGGGCAGATCAGCCTTGCCTCTGAGGCAGGCATGCACCATGCACGCTCAGCTCAGCTAACATGCCCCCCCTGTCTTGCCGTGCAGGCCTTCCCTGCATTGCTGGTTGCCTGTACTGCTCCGCTGTGCACGCACCTCTGCTTTGCTTGTCTTGTGGTCATGCCTCAGAGATGCTCAGCTCGTGCACCTCTTTGCTCTGCTGGGCATACATTGGTGAGCCTTGCACCTGTGGCCCTGCCAGATACCTGCCCAGCTTGTGGGTATGTGTGCTCAGCAGCCCTGCAGCACAGCCCCAACATGAGCGTCTTACTGGGTGCTCCTTGTCAGGTGTATCAGCCAGCTGGCCAGCACGACACCCCTGCTACTGACTCCCTGCTCCCTGCCTGTGCAGGTGCTCCTCACCCCTGTGCACCTGGGCATTGTGCTTGAGTATGCAGCTGGCGGCGACATGTTCCAGCATGTCAAGCGCTCTGGGGGCCTGGAGGAGGCAGATGCCCGCTGGTTCTACCAGCAGCTCATGATCGCGCTGGACTACATGCACAGTAAGCCATGGCTGCAGGGTCAGGCTGCACCAGGCTGCTGCCAACCCCGCCTAAATTACTGTTGAAGCAGCCCACGAAAGCGCTGGTTTCGCATATGGAGCTTTGAACTGCTGAGCGCCATGCACTGGGCTGCCACAGATGGGGCCAACATAGGCTGCCTGGCATGACACATTCCTCGCCGCCGCACTGCAGCAGAATGTTCGGCCGGCAGTAACGGGCTTGAGCTCAGCATCTGCCTGGTGCAGGCTTGGCTTTATACAACATCAACAGCAAGCTGCAGAACATGTTGCTGAGACACGTGTGATTCAGATGTGCTGCCCTGAATGAGGCTGGGGCGCCTTCAAGCAATTTCAACGGCCAGCACCACTTGAGCCATTGCCTGGTGCAGGCACAAGCGTGTCTGACCACGAGAACATGCTGCTGACCAAAATGCTGCGCTAGTGCAGGCAGGGTGCCCTCCACCACCCCCTGGTCATGTCAAGCTGTAAAACGCGGTGCCGACAGACATGTGAATGACATCTGTTGCTGTGGTGCAGGCCTGGGTGTGTCCAACCGTGATGTGAAGCTGGAGAACACGCTGCTGGACGGCAGCAGACGGCCCCTGCTCAAGCTCTGCGATTTTGGCTACTCAAAGGCTGACACGGACAGCCTGCCAAAGTCGGTGGTGGGCACGCCAGGTTACACAGGTAACGCACATGTGGCAGCTGGCTAAAGCAGGCAGGCTGCACCTCCTCGAGAGCTCTCAAGACCTGAGGTGCTGGCGATGCAGGCTGCTCCTTGGGAATGTGCGTCTCACACACTAAGCTGCCTGTCTGCCTGCATTGCAAGTGCTTTGGCATTGCTGGTCTGGTCCATTCGAGCCTACGCAGTGTGCCGCTTGCCTGCCTGCCACCTCTGTGGTGAGATGGATGAGGGTCTTCCAGTTGGGCCGCGTCGCTCACAGAGGTGCCCCTGCCTGCAGTGGCGGGTGGCCCTGCAGCCGCACAGCCAGGTCAATAGATGGAGCTGCCTGCCTGCCTGCAGCACGCATGGTGCTGTCCCACGCACCTGGTGGGCGTAACTTGGGTTTTCAGGTGTCACAGACCTGTCCGCCTGCCTGCAGTCTGACATAGCTGCCCGCCTGGTGGGCCGGTAGTTGCTCAGTGCCTGCCTGCCTGCAGCGCCCGAGGTGCTGTCCAATGGCCGCACCTATGATGGGACCAAGTGTGACGTCTGGAGCAGCGCGGTCATGCTGTACGTGATGCTGTTCTGCGAGTACCCCTTTGAGCGGCCGGAGGATGAGCAGCACCCCCACAAGTTCCAGAAGATGCTGGAGCGCACTAAAAGGCTGGACTACAGGTTGGGCAGGCCCACCCACACAAGCTCACGGGGGTTGCCCACTGCTCATCGCTGCACAGAGAAGATATGCCTTACCAGGAACCTGCTGCAAATGATGGTGTCTCTGCACACCTACGCGGTGCGTGTGTTGCGTGGCTGGCTGCCAGAGCTGGCTGTCCCTGCATTATTGAGCAGTCTTCCCAGTGGTGCTTTCGTGCAGCTGAGGGCTGCACTGTGCTGCAGAGCCAACGGCTGCCTTGCCCGAGCTGCATGCTTGAGCCAGAAAGCCCTGCAACTAGCTGCAATGTGCTGTGGCGCTGGTTCTGTCAAGTCAATAGCTGTGGGCCTGAGCTGTGCTGCCGTGTGTGAAGGTTTCCCAGATCCATCCCTGTGTCCCAGTCATGCAAGGACTTCATAAAAAGCATCCTTGTCCTGGAGCCCTCAAAGCGCCCCAGCGTCCAGCAAGTCCAGGTGAGATGCTCAGTGCTTGGCACGTGGGAAGCTGTGCATATCGCTGGCGGCTTGTGAAGCCATCAAAAGGCAACCTTCCATCCAGCAAGTGCAGGTTTGTGCAGTGCACTGTGCCAGGCATGTAGGAGGCCCTCCATGCGGTTGTGACTCCTGGAGCCTCCAAGGCGACACATGTCCCTGTGCAGTACCTGCACTTCACCACGCGTACCCCCAAAGCTCACTCACACAGCGCGCTCACCTTATGCAGCCTCACCAGGTCTCCCTTGCACAGTGGCAGCCCTGCTTTCTAGTGGAGGTCCCTCTGGAGCAGGGCGTATCTGTCCGGTTTTGTTTGCTGCCAGCTGTGTCTGTCCCCTCTCCATGATCCTGTTCCCTGTCTGACTGTACTTTGTTTCCCCTCCCAAATTTGGCTCCAACATGCTGCCCCAACCTCTGTAGATTAGCTGCCCCGCAGAGCACAGTGGGGCACCTTCCATTCACAAAATGCATACTCTATCATTTTGTAAAGATTTGTGCGCCTGCAGGGGCACCATGGAATCGCTCGGACCTGCATGCAGGCGTCACGTCCAAGACACATTCCATTCACCGGATGCATGCTCCACAGCTCTGTAGTGTTTGTTGCCCACCTGCAGGCGCACCCGTGGTACCGCACAGATCTCCCCGCGGGCGTCACGTCCATGAACGAGGAGTGCTTGAAGCTGAAGGGCTTCACGGCTGGGCATCAGACTGAGGAGGAGATTCGCACCATCATCAGAGAAGCAATGAAAGGCCCAAACAACAGCAATGGGTTCTTCCAGGATGCTTTTGATGAGGAGATTGAGTTCAGGTAGAATTCACCTGCAACAGGCCCACTACCGTAGTGCCTATCAGAATGTGAACTTGCAATTGCCAGGCCCCAAGGTCAATTCAACAATATATCGCTTGCAAGCCACCTTACTTTCTCCTTAAACCTTTCAGAGAGACAGCCATGACCTTGAAGGCTTCTGTCTGGCACTAGGCAACTTTTACAAATGTCAGATCAGCCTGTCTGAACATCAACTGAGCAACTTGGCTGGCAAATGAAGTACCTGCCATTCTTTGCAGGACAGACACAGCTTGTTGCTCCCTGCTGTGAGCCTGCTGCACTTGTAGTGCACACAAGGCAGAACGAGAGTTCAGGTCCCCTCCAGGCCCCATGTGTATTGCATGCTAGTGACCAGCAATCGCTTTCATGAATGATAGATAGGCTGCCTCCACAGTAATTGCACACGACACACGCCTGCCTGCAACACTCCACAGCAACCTGCCATGCAAAGTCCTCAAGCCAGACCATGACCTTTGGCTGCAAAGCAGCTGGCTGGCAGGTGCAGGCTGTTGAACAAGGCAGGTGCAGGATTTTGAACAAACACTGAAGGCTGGCCTCGTCATGAGTCCTGCATCTTGTCTGCTGTTGCTCCAAGGACTGGCCATGTGGCATCACAGGTCCCCCAGAGCTTCAACTTAGAGGGGCTGCTGTTGGCCTGCAATGGCTCAAGCAGTCACTACATTACTTGGCACATGGTAAGATAGCACCAATTCACTCTGGATATTAAGCAGTTGCAACCTGGCTGAGCTTGCCAGCGAAGCCGTGAGGCGAAGCAAACCCAAGCGGCAGACCCGCCTGTTGTGAAGGGCAATGGCCAACAACGAACAGAGGTAGGTCATGAGGGCTTTAGGCAAAGGAACCTAGCTTCGCACTGTTGCCCATCCGAGCCACCTTTGTGCCACTGCCGGAAGTCTAACCGCAATAGCGTGCCGTGCATACTGCAATCGCCTTCAGTGCCTGGATCGCGGGCCACTCCTTGCCTGGAGGCCTTTCTCTCTTCCCTGCCGGGTTCGAGAAGCGCTCCCGCACTTAACGTCCTGAGTGGGGCTCAATAGAGCAGGTTGGGACTAATCGCTTCTCAGACAGTCAGCAGTGCAGCCTGTTACCCTTGTCTAATGCAGCTCCTGGATGGTGTCTTGTGGTAGCTGCAGCTTGAGGAGCTCTTCATGACGCAATGACCTCACGGTCTCCTCAGGGCGAGTCCCAGAGGCAGAAGCGTGAACCTCTTGAAGGAAACACCCGCTTTCAGAAAATCCAGGTGACCAGAGCCCATTTCTGCTGCATCTGACTGCTATATTCCGTGCATGGGAACCATGGGCAGGCATGCTGGTACCTTGCTTGAATCTGACCTGCATGCTGCTGCTGTGCAGGCGTTGAACTCTGGCAGCTATGGCTTTGTGTACCTGTGTAAAGATCTGCGCACAGGCGAGCTCGTCGCCATCAAGTTCATTGAGCGTGGCGAGAAGGTCACAAAGGCAAGCTGCACACCTTGCTGTCTGAGGCACCTGCAATGGTGGTGCAATTTCTTGAGACTATCCTGTTGTAGGATGGCACAGAAGCTTGCAAACCTGGCCTCCTGCTGCATGCCTGGCGGCCGCTGCTGATGGCAGATCACTATCTTGTGTCCAGTCTTTGCATATGCCCTGAGGCTGCCATGGCTGTGCTGCATTGTGCAGCCCTGGAGGCCTTGCTGCTGAGAACTCATTGTGGCTGTGCTGCAGTACGTGGAGCGGGAGCTACTAAATCACAACAGGCTCCTGCATCCTCACATTGTGCAGTTCCGCGAGGTGAGGAATGCAGGGATGCCAGGCCAGCACCACTGCATTGCTGGGAGGTATGGCAGGCCCTCACTCAAGCTGGACGTGCCCAAGGTGCTGTGCGTACATGTCTGAGGGGAAGCAGCAATGACTGTGCATGTGCAGGATCATCAGATGGCAGCACTCCACTGCTGGGTTTGCTGCGCAGGCTCTTGCCCAGCTGGAGGTGCCCCGTGTGCCAAGCATGCAGGCCTTTCAGGCGTGCAGGCACGTGAACCAGCAACATCGGGCGCGCGTGTGCAGGGTCATTGGTTGGCACCCCTGCACTGCAGGGCTTGCCTGGACTTTACATGTTCAAAAGATCTGCTCAATGAGCAGCTGACAGGTGCTTTCCCTTTCTCGCAGGTCTTCCTCACAAATGAGTACCTGGGCATTGCAATGGAGTATGCCCCAGGCGGTGACATGTTTCAGTATGTGAAGCAGCGCAACGGCCTGCAGGTGAGCCCCCTGGCTGCCATGGTCATGCGCGCACTGCCACATCTGTAGAACTCTGGTGGCTTAGCTGTGCGGTGGCACGGGGGCTGCTCTGTGCACGAGGCGTGCTGCCAACATGCTGCTGCAGCATTATGCTGGGCACTGCTTAGCGCCCGGTTGCTGTGGCCATGCATGCACTGCGGCAAGCTTGGACTGGTTGCCTGTCTGTGCTGTGCCACAGGGGCTGCTCAGTGTAAGATGCGGAATGCCACTCAGCTGCAGCATCATGTAGGGCGTCTGCTCTGTCACGACCCGCTCTGCAGCCAACAGGGACTGATTTACCACAAGCTTTTTGATCCCTTGCTCACATCTGCACCTGAGCTGCGGTCCCGCGCCACGCTGCAGCCCTCAACTCAATTGACAGCTTGTGGCTTGCAGGAGTATGAGGCGCGCTGGTTCTTCCAGCAGCTCATCGTCGCACTGGACTACTGCCATCGTCTTGGTGTGGTGTCCAGAGATGTAAGCTGTAGGATAGCGCAGCAATTCTGCATCGATGCGTTCTGGCAGGCAGCTGTGCCCCCTGATGCATGCTTTCTTGGAAGAACCTTGCTGATCTCCCCCTTGTCTGCTGCAGGTGAAGCTGGTGAGCAGAACGAGAACCAGGGCTCAGCTTACGTCTGCCTGGGCCAAGTTGGACCACATCGGCCTGTTGCCTGCACCGGCATCCCGCTCGTGTGCTGCACTGGCGCTGCGCCTGCCCCTGCATGAGCCTGAGCACACTGCCCGCCTGGATGCCTGTCAGCACTGCGCGTGTAGGGCAGTCCCGTACTGGGACCAACACTGCGCCGGCTGCATGCGCAGGAGAATTGCCTGCTGGACTTTCAGCGGCCCGTGGTGTCGCAGGAGAACACACTGCTGGACAACAGCAAGCGTCCCCTGGTGAAGATGTGCGACTTTGGGTACTCCAAGCATGCCAAGGACTCCCTGCCCAAGTCCAAAGTGGGCACACCAGGGTACACAGGTGACTGCTCATCCTCATGGCCTTCCTGCCTTCTTGCCGACGCAGGCACCTTCTAGGCAGTGGGATGTTGTGATGTAGCTGAGCTGCTGGGTGTCAGTCTGCACACGCACTGCCTGAAGCTGGGGTTGCCATGCACTGAAGGCACTGGGCCTGGTTGCTCTGCACTGCTGTCACTGCCTGCCTGCTTGCCTGCCTGCAGCGCCGGAGGTGATCTCCAACCGCAAGCACTACGATGGCGTGAAGGCTGACATCTGGAGCAGCGGTGTTATGCTGTACGTCATGCTCTTTGGCCAGTATCCCTTTGAGCGGCCGGAGGACAAAAAGGAGACCAACAGGTGCCCGCTGCTAGCTGCAATAGACTGCCTGTGTCGCATGCCCTCATCATGGGCTGCTTGCTCTGCATGGAGGGACACATGCGCCATCCTTGCTGCCAACTTGCCACCCATAGCAGCATGTTCCCAGAGACTCTATGCGCTTTCTGGACCAAAATTGCAATGCAGACATCCCTGGTCCCATCTGCTGGTCTGCAGTGTTCAGGCTTTGCTGCCAGCGCTACACACCTGTCCTCCGTATCTGCAGGTTTCAGAAGGTTCTCTACCGTATCATTGCCGTTGATTATCAGTTCCCAGCCAGTAGCCCGCATGGTCCTGTCTCTGAGATGGTCAAGGACCTTATCAGGTAGGGCTGATCTGCTGTGTGCTTCGGTGGCCTTCGGGTGCCCCGCCGGGATGCACCTGCAGCCCTGATTGCCCGAGCGCTCTGCTTTCCCCAGATGGGCAGCAGCTGTTCTGTGCTGCACTGGTTGGCCATGCCGAGTATCACAGGTGGGGCACATGTCCCTGGCTGAACTTCTGGCGCTGACCAACCTGCCCTTCTGGGTGCAGGCGAATCTTTGTGGCTGACCCAGCCAAGCGGATGAGCATCCAGGAGATGCAGAGGCACCCCTGGTACCAGCAGGACCTGCCCCCGGGCCTGACTGGCTTCAACGACATCTGCTTGGCTCAGCAGAGGGCCAGTGGCATGGTTGGCAGCCAAAGCGAAGACCAGATCAAGGCCATTGTCCAGGTATGGCACCTTATGTTGTATAGAACCACCTAGCTGCCCTTCGTGCACAGGGCCTCTAAGTAGCGTGTAGCCAGCCAATGGTACCCTGCCTGCCTGCTCAGCTGAGCAGTTGTAAGGGGACAGTGCTAGACACGCAAATTGTGCTGCCTCACCTGCCAGTACCAAGCCAGGCTGGCTGGCGAGGACCTGTCATCTGCTGCTCTGCAGGAGGCCAAAACTGTGCGCTTTGCCAACTCTGACGCCCCTGTCTTCCATGACGATGTGGATAACGCTGCAGACTACATCGACGACGTCATGGACAATGAGGAGCTCAGCATAACAGACAGGACCTTCTGAGACCCCCAGTTGCCTTTGCAGCCGCATTTGCAGCAAAGAGCTGGGTCAGCACAAGAGAATCCACTCAAATAAAGAGAAGTCGTCTCGATTACCTCACCACAGAGGCGACCTGACCATCTGCTCTACAGCTGCCAGACTGCGTATTGGATTGTCAAGCTGGACGTATTGTAGTTCCTCACGAGGACAGAAGCAGACTGTTTGCCCGGTGTTTGCAGTGATGTGCCAGGGCTGCTTGCAGAGGCCATAGCAAATTGAGTTGTTGAGGCAAGAACCTGCCAGTGATGGTCATTCGAACTCAATCCTTGTGTGAATGGTGAAAATCAAGTTCGAATTGCTCTGCTCTTTCCTCCAGAGCTGCACGAAAACTGCCACTATGGTTGGTCAACCTTGCGCAAATCGAGACATTCTGACTGACTGATCACCAATCACCAT
Organism: Asterochloris sp. CNOR1; assembly: GCA_963969365.1. Classification (NCBI taxonomy): domain Eukaryota; kingdom Viridiplantae; phylum Chlorophyta; class Trebouxiophyceae; order Trebouxiales; family Trebouxiaceae; genus Asterochloris; species Asterochloris sp. CNOR1. The sequence goes on along the minus strand of OZ017746.1, from coordinate 1,898,789 downwards.
GCGCCAGAGACTGGGCAATCAGCGAGTCGATGAGCTCCTCCAGGTTCCTTCTATGAACATGCTGGTTCTGGCCAGGTTGCTCTGATCTCAGGATTACAGCTTAGCCTCTTCCACTGCAGCAAGAGGTCCTGCCCTCTGAGGAGCAGCAGGAAGTACTGGCAGCATTACAGCAAGCCCGCATGCAGCAAGCATGGCTCTGGCATCTTGTGTGCACGGCACTGGGGCTTGTGTTTGCCACAGTGCTGTTGGGCTGCGCTTGGAGGCAGACCTCGGATCCCTGGTCCATGAGGCATCACTCCTACTTTCAAGGTTCTGGATTGCTCCTTGCTGGTCAACTGGACTGCTGCAGTGGCGCCTCTGGACTGTCTGTCAACGCTCCTTCCACTGCAGGCACGTCCAGTGCCCGCAGCATTGCCCTGGCAGAGGCAGGGTCAGCCGCAATATTGATTGCATCAGCTGCCATGCTGGGCCATGATCTGTACCACCATCCGCAACGGAGAGCAGCTTCCAGAGCACCAGCATCAAGCACAGCACGTTTGATGCCAGCAGGGATCATTGGCATTGCTGTGATTTTGGCAGTGTACTGGCTACAAGCCATCTGGCATGCCAGCAGGTGGCAGGATGACACCCTGGTAAGCTGTTGCTACTCTGAGGATGTTCAGGTTACCAGCAAGACATTGTACCTGATGCAGGTAGGGGCTGTTCAATATCTTTGGCTTGCTGTCATTCCGTTGGGATACAGCGCTCTAGCTTTGTACGTCATTCAGTCCTTGAGGAGCATTGACCAGGAGGTGAGCTGCCTCCTGTTTGCACAGCAACAGTACTGCCGCAAGCATTATCAAGTCATGCTGGCTGGCTTGCAGCTTTTGAAGATGGAAAACAGCATGTATGACCACAAAACTGCTTAGACTGGTCTACCTTATCAAAGCTTCTGCGGGTCAGCCCGGCTTCCCATCCCAGCCCAAGCCTGGGTCTCTCAATTGGCATTCCAGCGTTCCCGCCTTTGAGACCCTGTGCTGCATATCCTCTGCTGCAGTGCCCTCCCCTTGTCACAATGCCAGCTGAAAGATTACGTGGCTGCCAAAATCTCCTCCAAGTCTTTGCGCTGGCTCTGAACCGCCTGCAACACAGAAATTTCCTCTGCAGAGCGCCTGCATGCTGGACAATCCTTTTTTCGGAGGAATACTGCTCTCACCATGAAGTGTGCGGACACCCTGTGCAGGCGGGGCACCAAGACCAATCCCATGTGCCTCTCCTCCACCTGGTCTTGCCCACTGCAACCAGGATGAGCGTGACAATCACTGATATGAGAAGCAGAGCTGCCAGTGCAAGGCAGATGTGCCGTCAAACCAGGTCTGCAGCTGTGAAGGGCCGCACATTTCTCGGACAATCTGGCAGAACCGCCACAGAGCAGCATTGCGGCGCCTTGCCTGGCATCGCTGCTAATTTGCTCGCAGGTGTTGCCCAAGATGATGTTGCCCTGCTGATCCAGGCAGAGGAGGTCGCCCACAAGGATTCTCCCGTCTTTCACACAAATCTGCAACATGCAGAGCTGAGAGACATCAGTCGTTGCCTATGTGGCAGGATCAACAGCTAGCAGTAGGACCGACCTTCATGCGCTTGTGCAGCACCTGCCTGGCCCGCTTGATGGTCGCATGCTCCCCTGCCTCCTCCGCAGTTGCCATGCTGCAGCACCTCAAGCAGTGACGGAAAACGTATGAGAGAGTCTACCAGCTTGGCCTCACCAGGTATTCAGATTCCCCTATTGTCCCCACAATAGGCCGGGAGTAGGCTTGCACTGCCACATTCAAGGATCCATTTCAAGACAGGGCACCTGAGGCTCTCCTGCTGTGCTCTGAAAGCTTGCAGCTGCCAGCATGGATGATGACGAGGATTACCAGGCAAGATTTGCCTGCCAGTCATGGGATTGGCTCTCAAAGACATGCTGCTGCAGAAAACGCAACCCTTGAGCCCGCAGCAGCCTTGACAATGCAGGCAAATGCCATGGCTTGAGTCAGCTGCAACTACGGGTTGCTTCCCTCTGCCTGGCTGCGCTGTGCAAGATCTGACCGGGCCGGCTGTCGGGCCATGAAACAATAGCTTGCCACCCACTGGCCAGGGGGCTCCTGTAGCCCTGGACCTTCCAGGCGGATGTTCCGTCCAAGGGGCACAGGGACAGCCTCTGCTGGCTCAGGCTCCTGCCATAGGCAGCTGTGCAAGTCATCAATTGCGTTCACACTCAGCAACACATTGCCGTCTGCAGCCGTATGAAGAGCCTGATGATGAAGATGAGGCAGAAGAGGTAGAGGAGGAGGAGGAGGATAAGGCAGCCCAGGATGGGGCGGAGCTTGGTGACGAGGAGATCCTGAGAAGTCAGAGTGGCTACGAGAGCGGATACAACACAGGCATGGCTGCAATTTACAGAAGGCTCGCTCTGCATGGATGGCTGACAGATGGAGCCAGGATGGCCGCCAGCAGTCTGGAAGCAAACTGGCATTGCAGCCATTCTGTCACTATCCTGGCTCTGTGCGCCCATCTATGCATGCACACCTGTGTCTCACGGACAACTTCGACTAAGGCTGCCTGCCTGGGTGCAGGTGCTGAAACAGAGGGCGTTCTCAGCGGGGGCGAGATGGATGCGGAGGACATGTTTGAGTCTGGCTACGAGGCCCTGAGCCTCCTGCAGGACCTGGGGAACCAGCAGCAGGCCACCCTGGATCCTGCTGAACAGGGAGAACAGCCCTTTGAGGTGCTGCGCAGCCATCGCAGGCGCCTTCAGGCCGAGGTCGAGACAGACACTGACTGGCAGGGCACAGGGGCAGAGGGAGCTCAAGAAGAAGAGGGCGCTGCACAGCAGGTGGGCAGGATGGGCTGCAAGACAGTTAGGGCTGCATGTGAAGCCAACAGGTTGCACCCGTGTTGAAGGAGTCGGTGGCCATCCTATGCACCGCATCGACTGGTGAGGGAGGAAAGTGGGTCTCAGGAAGTGCCACGTAACCGCTAGGGTTGCGTGTCAGGTCCCAGGGTACCCAGTACTGGTCAGGATGCGCACTTGAGGCCTGACGTGGCCCTCAGGCAGGGGCCGGCGAAGATGAGGGAATTGCAGGGCAGGTGGAGGACGCAGGGGCGCAGAGATCAGCTCCATTGTGTGTGCAGATTGAGAGACCAGACTGAAGTGGTGCGGCAGCCACCGGAAGACTGTTGCCAAGGGGGATCTACTGGACATTTGGGATGTGCACAGAAAGCCATCGTGGGGGAGAGTTTGAGCATGGGGACTGAGGGCAGAGAAGAGGAAAGATGGCGCTTTGGGAGCAAGGGGATGCAGATCGCATAGCTGTCAGCTGCATCGGGGCCAGGAAGGAATGCTTCGCCATCCTAGCAAGACAGATGCGCAGGGACAGGACTGCATGGGGTGCCAGATGGACGAAAGTCCTACTGTCAACTCCAAGCAGAGCCACCTGCCTGCAGGGGACCAGCGCTTGCAAAGTGAAAATATATTCAGTGCTTCTTGAGTTGCAGGCAGCACAGTCTGCCTGCAAGCATGTGCCACTGCATGTTGAGGAGCAGGTAAGCGCAGGCTGCAGCTCAATGACCATCTAGGCCTGCAGGAGCAGGAGCCTCCTTCTGGGAAACCAGTACGCCGGAGGGCCACTGTGCCTTTTGGCAACGCCAGAAGTGGTCAGCACCTGCCTGCTCCTGCAGGCCTCTCAAGGGGGCAGGAAGCGGGGCTCCAGAGGGAGCTCAGCGTTTGACCCAGGGGCAGATGACGTCTGGTGAGGATGGCTGCCACTAATGCTTTCGTGTAAGGCATCTGTTCCAGGCTGTGCATCACACGGCCAGAGCCACTACTTGCCATGCATGGACCATGATCCTGTTTTTGGTTGGGTCCCTCTCAATGTGCATGTCTGTGTGCAACCATGGCCTTGCTGCCTGCAGGAACAAGGCGGTGGCAGCTCACCTGGGCATGGGGCCCAAGCCACGACGGCGCGGCAAAGGCCTCAAGAGAGGGAGGTGAGGCCAGAACAGGGTGTGAGGCATGCAGGCTGGCCACAGCCAGCATGTTTCAAGGCTCCTCTCTGCTTTGGGGCAAGGTCCACAAGAGAGGGTGGAGGGTGAGGCGGGGCTGGAGTCAGGCCTGATGGGATGGGTCTTTCAGAGATTGCTCACATTGCAGCAAGTCCCACTGGTGCCATCGACTGCATCTGGAGTCCTGCTTGGCAGGCTGCTTGCTTTTGATCTCCCAGTAGCGCTGTCAACTGGGGCATGCAGACACGAGAAGTGGGCTTGAAATGTGCTTCTGGCTCACTGCGCTGTCTGCCTGCGGGCAAGAGGGTGTCGCTTGTGCTCTGCAGGCCAGTCAAGGGCAAGGGTAGCCGCTCCAAAGCCATGTCAGAGGAGGCTGCAGCCCACCTGGCGGCCGGATCCCTGCTGTATGCTGAGGGCAAGTGAGTGCTGCTCACACCTGCAATTGACCACTTGCATGCACACCCTCCGGCGTGCTGCATTCTGGGACAGCTGACCTGCTGCAGCAAGCCCTGCCAAGACATCACTGCTGTGCCCGCATGTTCTGAGTGAAGGTATTAAACTCAAACAATCCCACAGCCAGCTGTGCTTGGCAGCTCATGACACTGCAACTAGTGCAAATAACTGGCGGGCTGCAGGTCAGATGATGCCATGTCCGCATTGACACTCAACTCTTCACGTACGTCTGTAGATGTGAGAAAAGCAACAATTGCTGCAGGTTTGACGAGGCCATACCCCGCCTCAAGGAGGTCATCCGGCTGGCGCCAAACTTCTCTGACGGCTATGAGCGGCTGGGCATCATCTATGAGGAGCAGAAGGACCTGCGCCGCTCCCTGAATGCCCTCATGCTGGCAGCCACCATTAAGAAAAAGGTTGGTGCCAGCAGTGTCAGCCAATCTTGGTCGGACTTGTGAGGCCATAAGGATGTGTGGGCAGAGTGTGCACCCTGGCAGCCACTAACAAGGTAACAGGGTGCCACCAGCATCCAGTCAAAAATATCCAAGTTTGGGGTTTCAGAGCTCAGGGGTACATGGGCCAAAGTCGGCAGCGTATGAAGGTCATCAGAGCCTGAGCCTGAGGTTGGCAGGGCACCATGGCACCCCCTCTGCTGACACCATCCATTCCACCTGTCTGCAAAACATCTTGGCTCAGGCTTATCGAGGCTGCTTGCAGTGCTGTCAAGCCTGTTTTGAGCATTGGCTTGGGGTTGCGGAGCAGGGTTTCCTAAAGCTGCAGGACCGTGAGCTGTGGAAGCGCCTCTTCAACGTCTCCATCCAGCTGAACTACTACCGCCAGGCCATCCACTGCTTGGACAATGTAAGCGTGCCCTGCAGCCCTGCATGGCATGCTGGCAGCCTGCACACTGTGAACAAGCAGGCAGTACCTGTAAGAGACCCTCTTAGCTTGTCTGGGCCAAAGCCTGCATGCTGTGCACCTGTGAAGCTGCTCCCTTTGGCGGCCAGTGCATCACCATGGCTGGGCTGCTGCCTGACTGTGGAGCTGATGCCTGTTGTCTGACTGCATGTACCTGCCTGCTTGACTGCGATTGTACTGCTCAGGTGCTGGCTCGGTGGCCTGAGGACGCTGGCGCTCGCTGGGACCGTGCAGTCCTGTACGGGGAGCTGGGGGAGCCACGCAAGGTAGGCACCTGCACTGAAAGCAGATGACTGTGGCAGATACTCTGGCCCAGACCTCCTGTCTGCGGCTTGCTGAATTTGGCCTGTTTGCTGGCAAGCACCACACACACTGAGCTGCACAGCATGCACCACAGCTGCCCAAGGTGTGGAAGGGGGAGCTGCTGGTCACGCCGAAGGTGACAGCTCCCTGCTCGTGTGACCTCCCTGTTGGCTACTGCATCACCCCACACTGAACACCTTCAGCATGTGCACCCAGCCAAGGGCGTGAGCTTGCCGCTAGCCTGCCTGATAGCAGCATGGTGCCCAAGCTGACCCCAGTCGCTGCTGCAGGCCGTGCTCCCTATACCAGCAGCTGCCTCAGCCATCTGTCACTGCACAGGCCCTCCAGGCCCTCATGTGCCTGAATTGTCATGCCCACCAGTGAGACAAAGGCTCAAGCACCTAAAACTCATTGCTGCAGGCGATTCGCTCCCTGGACCAGCTACGGCGCCTGGACCCTGCCAGTGGGCAGGTGGCTCAGGAGTTGGCGCGCAAGCGTTACGAGCTGAAGGACCTCCCCGGGGCCTGCGCAACCCTGGAGGCGTTCCTGGCCCACCCTGAGGCGGAGGCTGACCTGACCCACTACAACATGCTGTGCGAGCTGTTCCTGGAGCGCAGGGACTGGGCCAAGGTCCTGGAGTGGGTGGAGCGCGCCAAAGAGCTGATGTGCGGGGCAGAGGGGTTGCCCATAGACCTCAGCGTGAGCTTTTATGCCGCCGTACATCCTTGCCTGAGGCAGCAGAGGGGTGGGCCTGAAGGGCTGCCCATCAAGCAAAGATCAAAGCACGAATGTGTTGAGGCACTGTAGAGCAAGGCGTGAGATGCATGTCTGCCTGTGGGCTGTATGTATGCTGCTTCGCTGGATCAGTGCAGCGGCTGTGCTGGATTGGGTGGGCGGTGCCTCCAGACGTTGGCCTGTGGTATTGCCCATCAACTCAGTGTGAAGTGCAACGCTGTTCAGATTACTGACACATAAAGCATGTGGGCTTCTCTCTCTGCTCAAGTGTACTGAATGCAGCCCTGTTCGGTTGATCCATTGACCTCTGCAACAGCTGCGCTGCTGCGCATGAGACCTTTGTATGCCTCTGCAGTGCACCAGTGGGGCGTGCTAGGAAGCTGGTGGTCATCCCTCAGATACTGTGCATCACCCACAGTACTGCCTTCCTGACCACTCCATGTGTACCTCTCCGTACTGCAAGAGTGGCTGGCAGCAGCAGTTGTGCTCTTGGCAGAGCCATGGCCGTCCAGAGGTGCTTGGTGCCTTTTTGTGCATGAGACACAGCTGGGACCTGATCCATTGTTCAGTGGCTGGGCTGAACCCGCAAGACGCCTGACGCACATGAAGCAGGACTGAGCTGTGCCTCCCTGAAGCAGGTCCCTCAGTCTGGCTACATGGACAAAAGGACTCTGTTTATTCACTCAGTCACTGAGTCATGCTGCCTTGCAAAGAAGGCCCCTGCTGCCTGCCAGCTGCAGGTTGAGGCTCGTTCAAGCTGCCTGCAACCCCTGTCTTGCCCTGGCCACAAGGGTAACAAACCCCTATGCAGCAAAGCTTTGCCATCTGCAGCTTCAAGGATGCTTAGGCTGTGCGCATCAGCTCCTCAGATCACTGCGCCGCGACCGAGCTGGCACTGCTCCCTGCAGGTGAAGGCTGGTCTAAGCTGCGCCCACTTGGCCCAGGACCCCTCCTCAGGCGTTGTCCTGGATCAAGCGCTGGACTACCTCAAACACCTGCTCATGGAGCCTGTGGATCAGAATGGGGACCTATATGAGAGCGCTGCCAAGTCGCTGCAGGGGCTGCATTACTACCCCCTGGTGGGTGATGATTGGACATGTGGGTGTGCCTGCCCTCTCGCTGCAGCAAGAATGGAGCATGGAGCACCCACCTGCGTAGCGAGTGAGGTGTGTCTGCCGGTCCCCGTGGCACTATCTGTTTCTGTAAGCCTGCACAGCTAGAAGGACAGTGCCCCTGCTGCAGGGGCAGCTCAGCTGCTGATGTGCAAGCCAAGGCTCAAGTGACGGGCAGCGAAGCACCAAGACAGCAGTCCTGAGAGAGTGCATATCTGGCAGACAACCAGCAAGGTGCATATGCTCCCGTCTATGCCCCTGCAAGTAATTTGCGTATGTACTGGCCCCTTTGCTTGCTGCAGGCAATCACCTTCCTAGAGCCACTGCATGGGTGTGCAGAGACTGACACCCCTGACATCTGCCGCCAACTGGCAGAGTGCCACCTCAAGAACGGGGAACCAGCTGCGGCTGTGACAGTCTACGAGTCCATTGTTGACAGTGAGTCTACAAGAGGCATGAAGTTGGCACTGCCTTGCTGCTGCCTGCCATCGGTGGCATGCTGCGCTGCTCCGCCAGAGGCTTGGTGCACATGTGTGTCTGCAGCCGGCCTGCAGATCACTGCCGGTACCCAACCCAGCCTCGTGCATGGCCGTCACACTGGCAGCCTGCCCTGCCCTGCCACTGGCGCTGGCGCTGGTGCAGATACATGATAGCCAGGTTTTTCATTGGGGACATGAGGGCTGCAGCACTGTTGAGGCTGGCAGTAACAGCAGCACCACTGCAACATTGGTTCCCTACCAGGGTCTCTTTCCGCCTTTGCCGAGGACCACATTTTGCCATCTCTGTTGCCATGCCGCTTTGCGGGAACTTGTGTCTTTCCTGGCACAGGCGTCGGAACTGCTCCCCTGCGATGCACCATGCTGCCCTGCAGGACCTGAACTCTCTGCAGAAGATCGCACAGACCTGGTTCTGGCCATGGTCGAGGCCCTGATTGCACAGGGGCAGCCCCACCGGGCAGAGGTTGCGCTGCAGAGGCTGCAGGGCCCTGGTGCTAACCACAGCCGTGCTGACAGTCCTGAAGTGCTCCTGCGGCGGGCAGACATGGTGCTCAAACTGGGTCATGAGGTGCGCAGCCAGCACAGTGGTTGCTCATGACTGGAGTCCGTGTAGTGGAATGGAATTGCAGTCTGCTTGTCGCACTTATTTCCGCCATGCAATGTTACAGAGCGCAGTCCCCAACCCATCCAGACCACAAGGTGCTCAGGATGTGCAGCAGCCTGCTGTGCTGACTTCAGTGTGCTCCTTGGCAGCCCTGGCAGTCTCCTTCTCTGGGTGCTCAAAATGCAATACCGCAACTGAGATGAGGCCCACTAGGGCTGTGTCCCTGGACAGCACAGCATCCTCCTGTTCTGTCTGCTGTCTTGGCCTGCTGCAGAAGCAGAGTCTCCTACCTGGGCTGCCGTCTCTGCCATATGAGGAAGCCAGCTTGTCAATCCACACAGCTGATTTCTGCCTCCCCTCCAGGAGGCGTACCTGGACATGATGCTGCCAGTGCTGGCTAATACCCTGAAGCACTTTGGGCAGCTGGAGAGAATGAGCGCCACCGCTGTCACTGGCACCAAGGCAGCGCAGGCTGCCCTGCGCAGGCGGGCCAAGCTGGCACGCAAGCGCATGCAGGCAGCACCTGAGCAGCAGGACACCACCAACATCTTCAAGGTTTGGTGATGTGCTGTTTGTGGAGGTGGTGGTACGCCTGGTGACCAGGATGCATGCGAGCACATGCAGGAGACGCCGAGCAGCAGGATGCAGCCAGCATCTTGGAAGGTGTCGTTGCCCATTCTCAGCCCATCTATTCATGGTGCTTCCCTGTCTGGCTTGCTTTCAACGCTGTGCAGCATTTGTGAAGGCACTGGTGCCCCACACCACCAGCAGCGAGACACAGGCGGCATCCTTAGATTATGAGTGCCAGGAACCCAATCACCGCACACGCCTCTAGCACTTTGCCTGCAGTTGCTGTGTGCTGCATTCCCAGTGACATGCTTGTGCAGATGTGCTGCTGGTGACGCCCCCTGGTGCCAGGCAGTGTGCCCCTCACTCGCCATCACCAGCGGCACAGGCTATTGTGCATGATGCTGCATGTTCAGGGCTGTGTCCAGATCACTTGGCAGGTCCTTGGCCCCCTTCTCAAAGGCCTCCTGCAGACTCGTGGACATGCTGGCTGCAGATCCAGTTTATCAGTGTCTGCATACGGCTGATGTTCCAGGCATGCCAGCATAACTGTCACATGCTGGCTGCAGGGGTATGTCAGCAAGGACCCCCGCCTGCTCCGTCAGCAGGCTAGGGACAGCAGGCTGCTGGAGGAAGCTGCTGCCGTGGGCGTGGCGCCTCATGAGCTGATGAGCGACTCTGAGCCTGAGAGCGGCAATGCTGCAGGTCGACCTTGCTGCACCTGCTTTGGGCAGGCAGCGCCTCTTGCAAGCGGCTCCTGTGAACAAGTTTGTGCACAGGCCTGAGGTATGCTGTGTCAGGCAAGCTGACGGCTGCATCCATCATTCTTGGTGTGCTGCAAGTTGACCACTTTGTACCTCTCATCCGGGCCAAGACATCAGCTGCACCACTGCTGGCCCATGAATTTGTGATTGCCCATGTTCATGGACTTCACTGCACTGGTCCCTTGCCAGAGGCTTGTGCAGGCAGGTGGATCCAGACGGGCATGGGTTAAAGCAATACGAGGCTCAAGTCCCTGTCAACATTCATGGCACCTCCCTCCCTGCAGAGACAATGGTGCTGATGGGCATTTTCAGGGGACAGAAGGAGTTTGAGGCGCTGGTCCAGAGCTGCCGTCTCCTGGCCCAGCAGGGGCAGCTGAAGCAGGCCACGCAGCTCGTGCATGCTAGCCTGGACACCTTTGCCAAGTGAGTGGTGGGACCGTTGTGTCAGCACCCCTGGCTGCGACATGCCATGCGGCCTGTGTTGCAGTATGCCAACTGGGTGATGGTGATCATCCTGTCCAGCGGCAGCAGGTTATGTAGTCTGCACAAGACGGCTCGTGACACTGCCCACCTGGAGTGTCACTGCTGCTGCCACCCAGGGTTAGATAGTGTTCAGCAGTGGCTATGCCAGTCTGTGATGGGAAACACTTTCTCACTCAGAGGTGTCGGACTCTAGTAAGGGCTGTATGTACTTGTGCCAGCGCTGCCGGTAACTGCTGACTGCCAGCTGCCTGCCTGCAAGGGCATAGTGGCATGTGCTAGTATGAACTTGTGTGGTCTGCCTGGCTCTGACTGCACAGCGGGCCCATTGCCCATCTGAGAGGGCAAGGGCGGTGCAGGAGTGGGCTTCAAGTTCTCCTGTGCCCTGCTGTGCTGGGCATGCATGCGCGGATGCAAACCCACTTTGGGACGTGCTGTGCAGACGCTGGATCTGCACACCCACCTGGCTCTGGCTGCCAAGCGTCAGGAGACCTACCTGCCCAGTCTCTGTGTGCAGGCGCTGGCTGGACAGGAGCAAGCGCGACGTGCTGCGCATGATCCTGGCAGAGATTGCGGAGGCCAGGGGGGACCACCTGGATGCGCTGGCCCTGTTGCGCTGCGTCACGGATCGCTGGCCCACCAGCGTGCCCTGCTGGAACATGTACAGCAGGTCAGTCTCCCGCCATGCCCAACCATCATGCATGCTGCCCTGCGTCAGAACCTGGTAAAGCCCAGCCAGTGCAGCCCATACCAACATGTAGGATGCTCCACTGTGCCTCCATGTACGTGCTCCTCTGTGTCAGAGCCTGGTGGGGCCCAACCAAAGCAGCCTGCTGGAAACCGCAGAGCAGGGCCTCCTGGCATGCACTCGGGGGGCAGCACCCAAATGCTTGGGGCTCTGATCGTCCCTCGTGCGGGGCTGAGGGCTGTCAGCAATCTTGCCATAAGCCACACTCTGGATCCTGCAGCCAGTTCTGAAGACACTCTGCTGTCCTTCAGCAACCGGCTGCAGGTCAATGACATAAGTATGCTGCTGCAGGGTGGCGGCTTCGATGGGCGGCATCAAGCAAGCCAGCAAATTTCTGCTGCCACTGAAGACGCGCTGCCCCAGAAGCCTCCCGCTGCTCCTGCTGGCGGGGCAGTCCTATCTCATGCAGGTGCATTGCTGCATGCCTTGCATCATGTTCTTCATGCTTGATATGCACCAGCAGCAGCAGGAGCGGCGCAGCCTGAACACGCTTTGCCTGCAGCAAGCCATGCACAAGCTGTTTAACTCCTCCCTGCGCCGCACAATTCCGGCAGGAAGGCACTGCACAAGCTGTTCCAGGCCACACTGGACCAAATCGTGCTTGCAGGGTCAGTGGGATTTGGCCCTGCACGAGCTGTTCCAGGCCTACCAACTGGCCAAGGAGGAGCCCCTGGTGATGCTGTGCCTGAGCGTGGCTCTGCTCCAGAAATCCATGTCGCGCAAAGCAGAGGACCGCAACAAAATCATCCTGCAGGCCTTTGCCTTCATGCAGGTGGACTCTGCTACCAGGATGCACTTCAAATGCGTTGCACTTTGCAGAATGCGTTTGCAAATTTTTGTAAGCTTTTGTCCGCTTGCAATAGCGGCTCCCGTGGAGCAGAGTGATGTGCAGCGCCTGCTGTTGCATAATCCCTGCCAGGAAGTGACTGCTGCCTCCTGTGTGTGGCATCTTCATGCCTGCCTTCATGGTCCCTTCAGTGGGGCCCTCACAAGCAGTTGCTTGTGAGTTGATAGGCTCAAGGCATGCGTGCGCCCTGTGACATACGTGCAGGAGTATGGCAGGCGCTGTGGGAACCAGCTTGAGGCTGACTATAACATGGCCCGCGCTACTCACTTCCTGGGCATGATGCACATTGCTGCACAGTACTACGAGAGAGTTTTGGCTGTCAAGGATGTCGAGGAACATGACCTCAAGCAGGAGGCAGCTCACAACCTATCGCAGATTTACCAGGGGAGTGGCGCAGGCCAGTTGGCCAAGCAAGTCCTCAGGCAGCACTGCAGGTTCTGAGTAGACTGACCCCCTGGCAGCTGCAGACGCCATAGTTAAACTGCTTTCATTGATTTCATGTCTGTGTCGTGAACATCTTCACCACCCTCCCAGCCTTACATGACACTCAAAATTGTTGACAGATCCCACCTCAGAGCCTGCCTCTTAACAAGAGAAGAGGTGCTGGAGGAGACTCAGAGGTGGCGCAAGGGCAGGACATGCCTTGCAATGCATATGTTTCATGAAGAGAAGATGTCTTTCACTGGTCTCACTGCACCTGTCACAATGAGGGGCTTCTCTGAAGCAGGCAGTCTGAGCGGCTGCCTCACCCAGGTCTTGTCAATGCTGTGGGTGCCATTTGATGGAGCAGCCAATGGATGGCTTGCCAGCTGGCGGAGTCTGACCTGACAGCACTGCCTCAATGGCAGCCCTGATGTCCGCACCTGCAGCGAGCAAGACAGATGGTTGGATGATGATGCCGTCTGTGCAGACACATCAGAGCCTATGCCTCAGCGATGTGCACCCTCACACACCTGTCACCGCCTTCTCGTTGCCGGGGCGGGAGTCGTCAAACTGCCCATGCCACACCAGATTGTGGTCAGAATTGAGAACATAGAACTGCAGCATGAGGAAGTACAAGTGCACAAGTGCTTCAATGCAGGAGAGTTTTGTCAAAGCTACAGGCCGAGCATCTCACAGACATGCACACTCCTGCACATGATTGTGCATCTTGCCTCTGGCGTACACACAGCTCCCCAAGCTTTAGCAACTTCCTGACTCTCATCAAAAAGGTAGGGGAAACCGAAGCCTGCAGCAGGAGGTGGGCTGAGTAAATGACATCAACTTGCAGGTGGCAGCTGAGGCACAGGGGGCTGCTCACGTTTCGACCTGGCTAGATCTGCCATCTTGTCAGGGCCATCCTGCGTAAACATGGTGGTGTGTCAGGTGGGCGATAGTGCAAGGTGTCACACCACCAGTGACCATGCAGTCCTTGCCTGAGGGTGTGTCTTTACAGAGTTTGAGCTGATGGCAATGACAGGAACTCCCTTGCCCTTGATGTCGTCTGCCAGCTGCACGATGCCATCTGCAGCACATGGCACCTTCGACCATGGCTGCTGCAGACACAGACCAGATCTGCATGGCTGCTTGGCTTGCGTGGGTGGCCACAATTGATGAATTGACAGCAACTGCTAGCAAGCTGCTTGCCTAGCAGGTTTAACACAAACGGGCAGTGGTTGCAAATAAAGCAGATTACAACTGCCTTGGTGCCTGGGCTTTTGAACTCAGCCAGGCTGACGTCTCTATCAATAAGTGGCTCTGGCAGCTGCAGACAGGGCGCTCCTCAAGTCATGGCTGCTGCGTGCACATGCATGCATGGCTTACATGCTGTCCAGACATGCACAGCATAGCAACAAAGGCCAGCCACAGAGCAAGAAATGAGCATGAGCAGGCTCGCCTTAAAGCTTGGTGCCTGACTGCCAAGAGGGATCTGAGTGTTACTCTCAGTCCGCACCATCTTTATGGCTAAGGACCCTCTACCAGATCTCTGTTGCCTGGGCCTCGAAATGATCGACCTCCAGGCCGCTGTTAGGCAAGGCTTCAGGCAATCTGGATGTCTTGCAGTGATGCTGCCGGTCATGTGCTGCGGGAAAAGCCCAATCAGACTATGCTTGTTTGCATTTGAGGTTGGCTGTGGGATAGATGAAATTGCCATTCACGCGAAAATGTCTGCATTTCAGATCATGCATATTCGCTGCTGCAGGCCTGTGCCTCTGCTGCGACTCAGTGCTTGTCTTGAGGCACCTCCTGTCAATCCCAGAAGGTAAGGGCACTTTGCCTAGCCTCTTATATGAGCTCTAGAGCACATCTTGACAACACGGCCTCTAACTCAACTAATGCACAGGCGCCAGCTCTTCTGTCAGGCAGGCGACACCCTGCTTGCTGTTGCTGCTGGAGGTCTGGTGTTGACTATGGCAGCAGGCACAGCTGCTGCTGCCAGCAGTGGACGATCAGCTGCTGCCCTCACCAAGAGGGGCATGGAGATGTTCAAAAAGGTCAGGGGATTTCGTTCCTTTCCGCCAGCAAGCTCCTCTCAGCACGAGTTTGTGCATTTTGCAGGGCAAGCTGGCAGAGTCTCTTCAGCAGTTTGACGCAGCCATTGCTGCAGACCCTGACATCCGCCCTTACATGTGGCAAAGGCAGGGACGTGGTGCAATGGCTGTGTGGCCTCCTGCACCCGCACCTGACAAGCTGTCCTGGCTGTCAGCGCAGGGGGTTGACCCTCTACTACATGGAGCAGTTTGAGGCAGCTGCTCAGCAGTTTCGTGCAGATGTTGCGGTGGGTGTGCCAGGCCAGATCAGACTGATGAGCACTGCTGGTGTCATCCCTCACCCCGCACACCTGCAGACAACTGACACAGGCACTGTTGTCACCCTGCCCCTGCCCTCAGCTGCAGTCCTGGCTGCAGTGACACAGGAAAATTTTCTTGCTATCAGGTGAATCCAGATGACACTGAGGAGGCCATATGGGCTTTCCTGGCAGAGGCTGCCCTGGAGGGTTCCCCGGAAGCAGCCCGACTCAGATTTCTGCAGGTCAGCTGCCTGCACCTGTTGTGCTGCTGCAGCTGCCTGGCAGCTCAGCATGCCAAGGCTTGCCTGAATGCAGGTAGGCCGGGATCCGAGGCTGGTCATGCGCCTGGCACAGCAGTGCTTTGAACAAGGGACGGAGCCAGCACCCTTGGAGGACATGGCAATACAAGATCCCCAGGGCAGCTCAGGCTTCTATGCCCTGCTTTACAAGGGCTTGTGGCATGAAGCGCAGGGCCAACCACATAATGCCCGGCGGGCTGTTGTCGCAAGCACACAAACTCGGTATGCAAAGCGTTCAGGAGATTACATGGCAGCTCTTGCCAGAGTCCATTGCCAAGTAAGGGGGTGGCAGTGACGGCTGCAGCAAGGCTGCAGGCCTTCACATGTGCCCAAATGGAATGCATCAACTCCCGCTCTCTCTCAACTCTCAGATACACTTGGGGGAGGGTCATACTCAAAAACGGACTGGAGCGGAGCCAAACACATTGGATGCTCCTAGCCTCTGCCGACAAGATTGCTGCCGGCGATTGTCCATCAGTGCCTCTATCTGATCAGTGAAGGACTGCATGAACCAACGCCATTGATGGAGGTCCATGTTCTTGAAGACTTCTGAGACAGGCCGGGGCTCGACCTCCATCTGGACCGGTGCAAGTCGCCCCTGCACGCATCCGTACATTGAGATGCCAACACGAGACTGCACATTACCTGTCAGCTGCATCATTTGTCGGGAAGCCCTGGCAGCTGCACAGTGCAAACGTTGGCACTTGCACTGTGAGGGGTGAAGAAGTATGCTGGGACCAGCACTCACCAAGGTACCCAGCCTCGGCTTCACACGTGCTTTCACGCTGGCAGGCTGTTTGCGTGACCTGGCCCGGAAATTGAGGCAGCCGGAAAGGCCGCTGCCCGCAAAAGCTGAGCCCGCTGCGCCTGGCCCACAAGGCTCCCAGGGACTGGGCTGGCCTTCTCCCTCGCTGCTCTCCTCCAGGGGCATCGCTAGCCCGCCGGCACGGGCCACAGCAGCTGGCAGATCCAGGTGGGACACCACAGAGTCTGGGGACACCTCCTCTGGCTCCGCCAAGCCAAAGGTGCTGGCACCCACAGCCTGAAGCTGGGAGTGAGCGTGCTGCAGGATGGGGGGGTGCCCCTTTAAAGCGCTGCCATCTGGCAAGAGCTGCGCCCCATGAGACGGGGGGCTGCTGCTACGCAGAGGTGTGGAGGTGCCGCTGCCACCCTGCAAGACAGCGGATGCAAGGTTGCAAAGAGCCCTGCAGTGCTGCCTGACACAGTGTGGTCGATTGCCTGGAAGCTACTGCTGCGCACGGGCAAGGGGTTGCCACTGCCGCGGTCCAGGCAGAAACCAGCAGCTTTGAGCACAGCACTCTTGAGACATTGGCCAGCGGCTTGTGGTAAGCACAGCACTCTGGCAGCCTGCAAACAGCACACATCTCAGCTGGCATGTGCAGCCTGTTGTGCCAAGGCCACGCATGCAGTTTGCTCCTCAATCCATCATTCACGATCTGAGCAGCCAAGCGCAGTGCACAGGGGAGCTGTCCTCACCTCAAAGTCAAACAGCAGCTCCGCGCTGCTGCGTAGCTTGCCACGCCTGCCCTCTCCTGAGGCACGAGCGTGCCTGTCCCTAGAGTGCTGGTGCTCCCCGCTGCTGGCATGCTCCCCATCTGCACTCCCACAGCTGCAGCGCAAGGGGCACTTGGATAGAGGGGTGCAGTGAAGTGGGCAATGGAGCAGTCCAGGGTGCACACGTGAGTCCAGCGACTTCACACGCAGGGGTACGCTGAGGCTGGTTACTCTACAGAAGTGAGATTGGTGCCCACTCCAGCTGTGTATGCAGGGGTGCATCAAGACCAATGCACTGATGTGATGCCGGCCTGATCCTACTGCTTTACATGTAAGTGTGCGTAGGGACAAGGCCCTGAACAGACATGAGACAGGTTCACCACCCACTCAAGGGTACACTGGGGCTGGGCTATGCGCAGACTTTTAGACGTCCGACAGCTGTGCATGCAGGTGCATCAGGGCTGGGCACTGATGAGAGGCTGATGCACTCCCTCACCTGCTCTCCAGCCCTGCCTGGCAGTCCAGCAGTGCCGTTTGCATGCGCTGGTTGAAGCTGTCATTCTTGCCGGCAGGCTCCAGGGTGTCAAAGCCCCCTCCTGAGGCAGTGGGGCTGGCCAAGCCATTGCAGGCGCGCAGGCGGGGGCTGCACCCCGACAGGGGGGTGCTGCAGGCGGAGCTCTGCTCCACCCGGCGTGTGCGCCAGTCTGCGTGCTGGCAGGCCTTCACACACATCTGCTCCAGCTCTGAGGCTTCCTCCTCAAGGCCCACCTGCAGAGCCGTCGGCGCCTCGCCATCAGCATGACTCCCAGCAGCCTTGCGTCATGCAGTCCAGCAGCCTCAGGAAGGCAGACAAGCCCCTCACTGATGTGCACTGCCGTCTGCAATTACATCCCCTTCTCAGCAGCGAACCCCTGCTCAGCAAGGCAGGTGGGCAAGCAGCATTGTGCCCCACCAGCAGTTGCACTGTGCTTCAGCACAACCAAAGCAGCACGCTCACTGAAGGGCGTGTCACAATGGTGGCTATCTCTGCCAGGGACAGCCCGGCCGCGGCTCCACGCTTGAGCAGTACTGTGGACACCTCCAGGATGCGCAGGGACTCCACCCGCAGGGCAGGTAGCTCCTGCTTCAGCAGAGCTACGTCGCGGGCAGCATCCAGGGAGGCGATGTAGGCCAGCTCACCCTCATCAAAGGGGATCATGGCCTGCAGAGCAGCACCTTGCAGGCATGGGCTAATTGACAGAGCAGACAAAGCAGTCCTATGAAAGCTGAACCATCAGCTCTCTGATGCACAGCCTCTGTCAGCCGCTGCAGCATCGCAGCTGCTGCAGGAGTATGTTGGCATCTGAGGCTTAGTGACGCATGCCAGTTCAGCGTTTGATGACTTTGCACCTCATGACTGGGTACTGAAGTGGCCGGCTGGACAGGTGGCGGTGCATGGCTGTTCATGCTGAGCCCCTCACCTGGGGCCAGTACAGCCACTCGAAGTAGGGCGACTCTGGGGCCTCTGGAAGACAGAAGCCATGGTCGATGGGCAACAGCTCCACCTGGCGCTCCTGAAGCCGCGCCAGAGCCCTCGCTGGCGGCCCACCAGAGGAAGATGCAGGCCGAGGCCGCCGAACCAGAATGTTGCCTGCATAAGTGATCTGGGGCATCTGCCTGGCTGTGTGGCAAGCAACACATAGCATAGAAGCAGCAGCAGCAGCCCTTGAAGCAGACCAGGGCGTACACAAGGGAAAGGCGGGGTGGCCAACATGTCTGTGAGAGTTGAGAGGGCAGCATGCAGCAGTGTGACAGTCAGGGCAAGCTTCAGAACATGCTTCCCCTGACCCTGAGGGCAGACCCCACTCTGCTGACCTGCATGCCGATCACAGTTGAACAGCCGGAGGTCCAGGATACCGATGGAATGGACATCCTTCACGCTGAAGGAAGAAGTGCCAAAATCGCTACAGTCGCCCTGCGATCAACACAGCAGCGTTACTCCAGGGGAGCTGCACATGCCAGCTGCTGCTGACATGGACACAACTTCTCAGTGTGCACGATCAGGAACCTTGAACAGGCGGGCCTCATACTGGAAGTGACCAACTCCTGCACGCTGCCCAGCTGGAAAACGTCCACCAGCGTGGTCAGCAACTGTCATGGCCCACGCGGACGCTGTCCTGCTTGCAGGGATGGCCCCTTGCCCCACAACGCAGCTGTCAAGCAAGCATGAGCAGGCAGGCCTCACCTCAGGCATGACAGCCTCCTGCAGGCTGCCCAAACTTGCAGCATGCCCACACCGGCACAAGCAATAGAGGATCATGCACACCTCATGATGCTGAGCACCAGGCCTCACCTCAGAGGTGACAAACTCCTGCAGGCTGCCCAGCTTGCAGGGTGGTGGCGTGGCAAAGGCGGCCATGCTGGGGGAGCGCAGCAGCACTGCAGCCAGCGCAGGCTGCTGGCGAGGGGCAGGGGCCGGCGCCGGCACGCCCCCGCCTGCAGCCTGGTCCTGGGACCACAGCAGGTTAGCCGTCCCGCTGGGGCTGGCCCCTTCCGAGATGGAGGTGCGCTCCAGCCTGGCCATGTCTGCAAGCTGCGGGGCCACAGCTGGGGCGAAGCAGTTACTGGGAGGCATTTGTTGCAGGCTCTGCCCCAAAAGGCCCTGGCTGCCGCGCTCAGGGGAGACCAGAGAGGCTGCCGGAGAGACCGTTGCTCCTGCGCCGGCCTGCAGCGCAAGCGGACAGCTGCCTGAGCTGACCAGCATTCCAGCTTCACAGCAGCACTGCAGTCCAGGGGTGCAGGTGCTCAGCTGCCGCAGGCAGCCCCGCAAGTGCGCATTCTAGAATTGCTCGGCATCACTGAAAATCAGCAACTGCAGACAGCCTCTGTGAAGCATACCTGAAAATGTGAGGGCCTGTCTTGTGCATGCCATGCTGCAAGATGTTGCCCAGCCGGACACGCCATCATGACGCCTGCTTCCAGATACATGTTTCAGCATGCTCGTCTCACCTCGGCGCACGGTGTAGGGGCCATGTGGAAGCAGGGGTGCGTGACCTTGCACAGCACTGTGTGGGGCACGTGAGCAAAGCGGTCATGATCCAGCAGATAAGCTGCGACCTCCCTCATGGCCGCCTCCCCCACGCGCACAGTGGGCTTCAATCCCGGCTCCCCCAGCTGGCGCCCCACATAGCCCTGCATAAGGTGGCCACGCCTTCAGTGTGCGCCACAGAGAGAGGCGCCAGGGATGCAAGAATGTGCTCAACCAAGCTTCAGATCTGAGCTCCAGCCCACCTCAGGAGGTGACATGGGATGCAGAGTCAGCAGCTGGCTGCACAGGGCGGTAAAGTTTCTCGCAACAAGCCAACCTGACAGGGTGCAGCAGCAACACTCATGCTCACCTTGGGGTTGTTGGGTGCCAGGGGCTCCTCATCACAGGGCTTCATGATGGCCACCTGCAGGGCAGATGCAGCCAGTGGGCCAGCGACGCTGCAGCTGCCAGGAGACGGCATCCTCCGGTAGTGCACCATCCTGGCTGTGCATTGCCGTGGAGCACAGCACTGAGGCTGCAGGGGAGCGGCAGTGCAGGGCTTTTGCTCTGCACCTGGGCAAGGCTTGCTCAGGTGCACAGCCGTGGCCAGATTGCAGCTTGGCAGCTTGTGACACCGCAGCAGGCATGACAGGCAGTGGGTGGCTTGCCTTGGAGCCGGCCTCATTCAAGAAGAAGTATGTTCCCCCCAGCCCCTCAGTGCTGGCCTCTGGCTGCTGATGCGCCCGCAGGCCACGCACGACCGACTTGACCAGCAGCCGCA
The DNA here is from genome assembly GCA_963969365.1 of Asterochloris sp. CNOR1. Classification (NCBI taxonomy): domain Eukaryota; kingdom Viridiplantae; phylum Chlorophyta; class Trebouxiophyceae; order Trebouxiales; family Trebouxiaceae; genus Asterochloris; species Asterochloris sp. CNOR1. The sequence continues at coordinate 1,878,363 of OZ017746.1, read as the reverse complement.
CCCCGGGGCTGGTCCTGGCCGTCCCCACCACAATGATGCGCCCGTGATTCTGCTGCAGGCAGACAGTGTGGGCACAACTGGCATAGGCAGACGCCAGAGCAACATGCAACCTCATGCCAGGGCGTCATGATGCTGGCACACACCATCAGAGAGCAGGCAACGCAGCCCGTGTATGATGTGGCGCTGAGCCAAGCATAGCACGGACAGCAAGGAGCCCTCAGGCTGCTCTCTTGTGTGACGAAAGAGGCAGTAGCAAGTGGAAGTGGTCAATGCAGCAGCAACTGGGCAGGCAGCTCACCATCTGAGGGGAGAAGTTGCCCATGCTGACTGCCGTGCACAACTGCATGAGGCCTCTGAAGCCCTTTCCCTCCTCCCCATCCCTGTCTGCTGCTGCCTCGACCTTGCCCTGAGGGGAAGCGCCCTGGGTGATCTGCTGTGGCTGGTGGCCCACGGTGTGGGCCCCAATGTGAAAGCCTTGCACGCGCACATGGTCTGCCGCGGGTGCTGGGAGCATCAGGGGAGACTGTGCCAGTGCGCGCAGGTGCCCTGCCTGACCGGCCTGGCTGCCTGGTCCACAGGGGCCCTGCAGGAGCGCAGCATGATCAAGTGAAGACAAAGCGTCAGCTCTAGCAGCAATTTGTAGAGTGCACGGCCGGTGCTGAAGCCCAATGGCCTTGAAGAAGCAGCGTGTCAGGCACAGCACAATGCATGTGCTCCGGCGGTCTAGCTCAAAGCACTGCTCATGAGCAGATCATTCTGTTCCCCTCACAAGCAGCTCACCTATAGTGCCTGCTTTCAGGCTGAGGCAGTGACAGAGTCAGACTGACAAGGTCTGATGCACCTTTTCACAACCTCCGGCAGAGCAGAGCAGTTCCGGACAGGGTGTCGCAATGAGCGTGGGCTGTGGAGCTGCTGATGGGGGACACAGAAGCACTTCAAGGGTATCGGTCCCCCTGCAGTGTGGCTGTAGCGCCTGAATAGCTTCAGTGGAGGTAACAATGCTTGAGAGCTCGGCGTGCCTGCAGTGTGAAGTAGCTTGCTGAGCAGATACTCAAAACTCCAGGGCAGCCGGCAATGGGCCCAACTGCCTAACAAGCATAGAACAATTAAGAATTTTTGAATAGATTTGCCACACCATCACAGCACCGGAGGTGCTCAATCCGTCGCCATGTTGCGAGGCTCTGGCAGCAAGCTGCTATCCAGGGCCCTCAAGGGAGGTTCATCATCTGTGGGCTCTCAGGCAAGGCTCCAGCCCTGTGTACACATGCAAGCAATTGAGACTGCCACAGGGTGCAGGCCATCCACAGTGGGCCAGGCCACCAGGTTATCGGCATGCAATGGTCATGCTGGCCCAAGCCCTCTTCCTTGCTGTAAGCTCGCCCGTTGCTCATGCTCTGTCCGGCCTGCAGGTCGCGCCAGCAGCAGGCCAGGCTGCCAATGCAAGCACAGAGGCAGCTGCTGCGGCCAGCGGCAGCACACAGCAGGAGCAGCCACGCAAGTGGTCCCGCGGGGTGCTGGCTGTGGCAGGTGTGGGCGCAGCTGCAGCTGGCCTGACCTTTGCAATGGCCGATGAGGCAGAGCATGGCCTGGCCGCGCCTTCCTACCCATGGTCCCACCATGGGTGGCTCAGCGCCTTTGACCACGCCAGCATCCGCAGGTGAGTCTGGCTGATCGTTCAGGATTCCCTGCAACATCCCACAGGCTGTCATTGCCAGCTTTGGGGCCGCGCCCTGGCCTGGAGCCCTGCTTTCATCTCATGTTGGCATGGAGGCAGCACCCTGACATGAGCACTGTCCTCTCATGTCTGTTGGCAGCGCCCCAAATTCAGCACCTTGTGCCAGGCAAGATCTTGGCGGCTATGCCTGCTGGCAGCCTGTCAATGCACCAGCCCTTTACAGAAATATCTGCTGCGCCTCTGTGCAGAGGTCACCAGGTGTACCAGCAGGTGTGTGCAGCCTGCCACAGCGTGCAGCAGCTGCACTACCGCAACCTGGTGGGGGTGGCCTACACAGAGGAAGAAGCTAAAGAGATGGCTGCCGAGGTGGGTGCCTGCAAGGTGCTGCAGCAAACTGGTCTGTGCAGAAGCTTTTGGGGCAAGAGGTGGGTTCTGTTGCTGCGTGTAGGCCCGTCTCAGCAGCTTTGTTGCGGTGCAAGCCTGCTGGCCAGCTCCACGACGTGCTCTGCATTGACACTGCATCCTTCATGAACCTACACTCACACTTTACCATATTCGAGCTCCGCAGCGCACAAGCTACGCTGACATGGCCTCTGCATCGCAAGCATGGCTTTCCCAGACTCAGAAGGTTGCTTTGCCCTGGCGTGCCTGCAGACTGAGGTGACCGATGGGCCCAACGAGGAGGGTGAGGAGTTTGAGCGACCCGGGCGCCTGAGCGACCCCCTGCCCCGCCCATATACCAGCGAGGAGGCAGCGCGCTATGCCAACGGCGGGGCCTACCCGCCCGACCTGAGCCTGATCACCAAAGCCCGCCACGATGGGGCAAACTATGTGTTTGCCCTGCTGCTGGGCTACCGGGAGCCCCCCGCGGGCGTGCATGTGAGTGCTGCGTGTCTGGCCTGACCAGCCAGATACTTGCTGGTGGGCTGGTGAATGCAACTTTATTTGTGGATTGGAATGGCAGAGCTCATGCTGCTGGGCTAGCAGTGCCCCTGCGAGCATGCATGTCAGATGCGTGCACTCCTGGGTACAGTTGAAGTGTTTGATTGCAGGGGTCTCTGTGCAAGACACCGGGCTAAGCAGTCTGCTCCGGGCGCACCTGAGAATTTCCTGCGGCAGTCAGACTGGCTGGTACAGGATCAGTCGGGTGCCTCGCACTGCTGCTGCACTGCTAGCTGAGGTTTCAACAGACCAGATCTGGCCCTGCTGCTGGCGCAGCGCACACCAGAATGCTCAACTGTCAAGCACTTGATTCTGATAGGAGTGGATGCCCCCTTCTGTGTGCTGACCTGCTGCTGTTTGCAGGTGAGGGAGGGCTTGTACTACAACCCCTACTTCCCAGGCGGCGCCATCGCCATGCCCAAGATGCTGGCTGACGGTGGCACTGAGTATGATGATGGCACCGACCCAACTGAGGCGCAGCAAGCCAAGGTGCGTCACGGTGTCAGTGCACAACAGTGCTTTTGCGTGTGGAGGCACAGACCCGACTGCAGTCCAGGTCCACTACAGCGCACTACGCCTGAGACTGTGTGTAGTCGACGCCAAAGCTGGACACAAGCTTGCAGACTGAACATAGGAAAGCAGCAGCTAGCTGAGAGCCACAATTGCAGCTGGGGTGTCAGGGTGCCAAAGCAGGCTCACAGCATCCCACGTACATGCTGCAGGATGTCGTCACTTTCCTGTCCTGGGCGGCTGAGCCAGAGCATGATGACAGGAAGCTGATGGGCGTCAAGTGGGTGTTTGTGCTGACGCTGGTTTGGATTACCGCCGTCTACTACAAGCGCTGGAAGTGGGCCCCCATCAAAAGTCGCAGGCTGGTCCTGGATGCTGTCAACTGAACAAACCCCTGGGACCACTGCAATGTGGTTATATACAGCCATGATTTGCTTTGTCAATATCATCAAGTGATCAACCTTCGAATCTGAGCCATCTTTGGGTCAACATCGACGTTTGACTGTCGAAGTCGGTTTTGGAACAAACACAGGCAGCTCTCAGAATACCAAGGACTTGATGACAGCCCCAGAGACCCTCCTGCCATCCCGACATTGGCTGCCAGCAAGAGGGGGATAGACTATCATGTAGAAACTCTCCTGCACAGAGAATACTCCTCCTATCTGGTCAGAGAGGGAGGGCGCGCACTGAGTAGATTCCTGCCGTACTGGCCTATGGACAGCGTGGCCTAGGATGCTTATTTGGACGCAACAGCACCTGCTCAAGCTGTCTGGCTCAAGCTTGGGTGCACAATGACTTGGAGCTCACAGCTTTCATTCCAATTCAGGGTTCACCCAACACAGCAGTCGAGATTTCGTCCCAGTGTCTACGCCTGTTCTGACGAGTCAAGTTCCCAGTCTAGGATGTGGCATCCAGTCAAGTCAGGACTGCTTGCATACTGAGACCAGAGAGGGTTGCCAGCAGAGTGGTGTGATTTATGAGAAAGACTTGCCGAGCAGCGTTTGCTAAAGGACAGGTGACAGTTCACAGAAGCAAACTGAAGCAAATACTTTCATGTGGGCATCCCAAGCTGCTGTTTCAAACGCACAAGGTGCATCCTCATTTGCGGGTGTGCCTCCAGGTATGACTGCAGAGCAGGGCCGCCCTGCATGAGGGCAGCAAATAGCGCCTGCTGCTCTGCCGGGGAGGGTCCTGAAGGAGGTTGAGCGGGTCCTGCACCAGCCTGTGCCTGTCTGGGGTCCCTCCCTGCAACAGGGAGTAGCTGGGATGGCTGCCATGCAGCGTCCTGCTGGGCATCAAACAGCAGCTGTGTGCACAAGGCAACAAGCTGCGCCAGGACAGACACAACTGGCCCACTCAAGACTCTTGCTGATATAGGTGACAGAGACCACGCCAGCAGCTGGGTGACAGACTGTTGGTGCTTGCCAGCTGCAGCCTCCCCTGATCGTGTGCGCACCTGTGGGCCGCCCCCCGCCCAGTGCCCCAGGTGCAGATCCTGGGGCTGCAGGAGACAGTGTGACCAGGGAGGCGGAGCCCTGGGCTGGCGGCGTGGCCGCAGACTTCTCAAAATCGTCAACGTGCATGGAGGCTGGGCGTCCAGTGGAGTTGAGGGTGCGCCCTAAGGGCTGCCTCGCGCGCGGCCTGCAGCCAGGTGAGGGGCGCGTTGGTGGCAGCCAGCTCCTGGGGGTCCAGGCTGATCCCTGGCAGGGGGCTGCTGCTGGATGGCACGGAGTTCCTGAGGTGGGTTGATGTCTGCAGACACAGCTGCTGTGTGTGCTTGCTCTCCCAAGCTGTGAGCAGTCGGGATGCAGGAGTGTCTCTGCTGGTGCACTTTCTGGCTGTGAGACATGGGTTGGGCAGTCAGTGCCAAGTTTGACAACCTGCTGGGCGGGGCCAGCACAGGGGGCAGATCTGCCCCCGGCATGTCCATGTTGCTGGGGGTGGTGCGTGTGGAGGGCAGTTTGGCTGGTGCCAGCGAGCCGCTGCCAGCGCCGCCCAGGCTGTCTGCCGGGGAGGCCCCCGCAGCTGCAGGGGCGCCCGAGGTGAGGCTCTTGGCCTTGGCCTTGCCCATGCGGCTGTCATGCGGCACCTTGCGCGCTGTTAATGGGTAGGGCAGGCTGCAGCAGGAAGGCAGGCGTCAGGCTGAGGCAGCAGGAAGGTGAGCAGCAGCAGAGGATGAGAACTCAGGCTACAGGGCGTGCAAACGAGGACACAGCAGCAGCAGACAGAAGGTTGGATGCAGCTGGCAGGCTACTGCAACACAAGTGGCACAGTACTGGAGGCTAGACATCTCTGATGTACTGCCAACACTCCCTCAGCCCTCACCTGAGCCTGGCCAGCATCAGCAAAGGTTTGGCAGGGGCAGCTGACGGTGGTCATGCAGTGTGCCAACCTCTGTACTACTGGTCCAACCTCAGCTTCTGTCTGTCCCTGCCGCCAGGTCGGCCAACAAGGAAGGTGGGATGTGACACCAGCTGCTGCAATGTTGCAGTGCCCACCTCTGCGTCATGGGGCCAACATCTGCTCCATCCCAGGGCTGCCACAGAGCAGGCGCTTTGCCCCACGGCTGCACCAGCATGCTGCCGGAACGGGCCGCTATGTTGCGCCAGAAGGTGTTGGTGGCCGGGTCCAGGATGATGGACAGAGGGGGCAGCGTTCTGAGGAAGTTGCTGCAGGCCAGGTGTAACAGCAAACATCCAGATGCAAGGAGTTGCATGCTACTGGCTGAGCTGGGCTATGTTTTCGAAGGCAGGGTTGTCAGGCATTGCCCTGAGCTTTTGTGCCTTCAGCAGCTTTGATACCTTGCCTGGGAGGAATATGCAGGAGACAAAGCCTCAGAGTCCCTCAGCAACACTGCAGTGCATCCTTAATGGAGCTGAGAGGCAGCCAGCCTGGTCTAGCAAAGTTGCAAGCAGCATTGCACCTGGCATCGTTCCTGCCGTCGGCCCCAGATGCCCCCTCAGCCACAGCTGCCTTGACTGCAGCTGCAAAGCGTAAGGGGGCAGCCCCCGTGGGCTGTGTATCCTCTCCCTCCCCTGGCCCCTCTTCCAGCGCAGCAGCCTGGTCCAGCAGGCTTGCCATCTCTGTGTAGATGGCCCGGATGCTCTCCTCATAGCTCTGCTCCTCAGCTGCAGGGCATGCATGATGGGCTAGTAGCGCTCCTGCTGGCTGGAGTGCAGCTGCTAGCTTGCAGCAGATGAAAGCAACCCAGCAGTGGACAGAACCGGATGTGCTAGATTTCGCAGCTTCCGTCTATGGACTACTTGTCACAGCATGTGAGATACATGTGGTGCAAGAGGGAGCCTCCTGTTCCAGCCAGCGTGTTGACTGCACACCACAAGCGTCACCTGGGCCCCCCCACGGCCCGAAGACAGTGACCAGAAACCCACATGCTGACAACAGCCCACTTCAAGGGCAGGCGCCAACCTCACCAGCAGCCCACAGGCGGGACGCGGCCCACTCCAGGGCTGCCCGCGACCCCACTGCTGCCGCAAAGTCGCTGCCAGTTGCCTGTGCCTGCCATTTGGCTGCCCCTGTGCGCAGGGTGGCCCGCCCGGGGGCGTGCATGGCCAGGTTCTTGAGGATGCGTCTCGCAATGTGGGCATTGGCGCCCAGGCGAGACAGCGAGGCCATCAGCACCGCCGCCACGTGCGCCGCCTGCAGCCGGCGGCTGCTGTATGTGCATGTGCTGCAATGCCAGCGGTAGCGGGCCTGCCCACCTACTGGAGCAGCGCCCCATGATGGCTCCAACGGGCAGGCTTTGTTTGGAGGTATCCTGTCACGTCTGAGCATCTTGCCATGCAGGGCACAAGGGCTCCTCAGACAGCCTTAACAGGTGACGGGCTGGACTGCAGGGCACACCGTCAGCCCGCGATATGGGCTGCAGAAGGGGCTCATGCCTGTGGCTAGCTCAGTGAGGGCACAAGCTGCCCACCTCTGCGATAGTGGGCGTCTCGTCCACGACCCTCTGCGCAGCATCCAGCCCAGGGTTCAAGCAGCAGGCCTCGGGGTCCATCAAGATGAGAATGACCTCCAAGACCATGGTGCAGACAGCCATTGACTCCACACCACGGTCCAGGATTGGGACCAGGCGCCCCAGCAGCTGCCCCAGCAGACCTGCCACCTTCAAGTCTAGAAAGGCAGCCTGCACCGGGGCAAGTTGAGAGGGCATCTATGAGCAGCCAACTGCAAGGCACTCAGCCTATGCCTGCACGCTTGGAAGGCAGCTAGCACAACCAGCAGGCTGGGAAGCTCGGCACCCAGGATGGCTCTCTCTAAAGCAGCCCCTATCATGGATGGTAGCCAGCCAAGCAGCATGCTTGACAACCTCAGCATCAAGATGGCTTTCTCAAAACAGCCCCAAGCCTGGGTGCGGCATCAGCCACCCTCCAAAACAGCAAGGCGGCCTGCACGGCCAAGACATCAGCTTCAAGCTGGCCATGGACAAGGGCCAGCCACCTGGACGGCCCACTGTCAGGCGGCATGATGAAGCTGGTGACCTGAGAGGCACCTGCTTGCTGCATCTGTCATCAGCACTAGGGGTTGCGATGTGCTGATGTTTCATGCAGCTGACAATTCACGACGATGAGGTGACGAGACCACAAACATGCCTCAAGCACAGCAGGCGGCTGAGGATGAGGAAGCATGCATGCCATGGGGACCATGCCCTGGGCAGGGCAACAACGGGTACACACCTTGAGGGGTGGCCTGTAAGCAAGGGGCACCACCATCTCCAGCACTCTCCTGGCCTCTGACAAGTTCTTGCCTGCCTCAGTGGATTCCTGCATGGCCTTAAGGATGGGCTCTGCCAGCAGCCTGCCCAGGCCTCCCCCGAGTCCTGTACACGCATGCAATAGGTAGGTATGCATTGCCCAGACTGCAGGTGCGAATTGAAAAGCTGACCTGCTGACACAGTACCGCTGAAGTGGTAGAGGAGTGGTGTGCGGCCAAGCGCAAACTGCAACTCTGAACTGGACAACTGACCATTGCCGGGACACCACCATTCCACCAATATCGCTAGCAACTCATTGAAAAATTGCAATCAGGCAGGCACCCACACGCCCGTGCACATAGCTATTACAGCCCTGCAGAGGAGCCCTGGGCAGAGCTGCAATCCCAGCACAGGCAAAGAAGCTATGGCCCCCATTCAAAGCACACTGCATGGCTGACGATGCCCACCTGCAGCCCTCGCACATAGGCGGACCAGCACAGCCCGCATGACGCGGCTCTCGCTCTGCACGGCCATGGCTACCGCAGACTTGAAGCTGGCCAGCACTGGCTCCAGGGCGTTACACAGCGCGATGCGGTACGGGCGGTGGGTTGGTGGGGGGTGCGGGGCCCCCCGCCGTGCCTGGGGCGGCGGCCACTCGGCGGGAAATAGGTCGCCCAGCAGACACAGGCTGGTGTACACTGAACGGGCTGCCTGAAGGGACAGCACAAGCAGCGCTCAGGTTGCTCCCTCAGTGGCGGTGTAGCAGTGGCTGGCCCAACAGGGTGCCCAGCAGACACCAGGTGGCGCCCACTGAGGAGGCTGCCTGCAGGGACATAGATAGACAGGACAAGTAGGACCTCGGACTGGTGAGGCCCCTTGGCAGAGATATGGGTGCAACAGGTCGACCAGCATGCACAGGCTTATCTATACTAGGTGCCTTGGGCATAGATGGCTCAGAATGCTGAGGGACAGGCTCCCGGTAGGGCAGTGGTGCAACAAGTTGCCTGACAGCCCCGTGCTGGCACGGGCGCCTATCGGACAACTGGAGCTAAGGCCCAGCAGGCTTCGAGCAGGTGCTAAGCACATCAGGCGGCAGGCTGTGTGCAGGCGTGTGTGTACATGAAATCAGACACACTAAGCGTGCAGACAGGCTACGTGCAGAGAGATGCCTGTCAAGCTTTGCAGTGGCACATGTGCAGATGAGTGCTGACCTGGAAGGGCGCCTCTATGCGCTCTGAAGCTGCCACCTTGGCCCCCACAAAGGCAGCTGTGACCAGCTTGGGCCGCCAAGAAGTGTTGTCAAACCAGGTCTTCATGGTGGACGCCATTGCCTTGCGAGCCTGCACAGCACACCAGCATTGATGGGCAGGGCTACCTCGCGCTGCACTTTTGCTATCCACAGCTGCTCAAGACCCAGCAGCATTAGCATGGTGTGTAATTAACATCTGCTCTATGTGCATTGGTCATACCGGCATGTCAGGTGGCCTGGCAACACTGTCTACAGACTGAAGTGAGGCATTTTTTAGCCTCACAGCAGCTGCTGAGACCCTAGCGCTGCAGACGTTGGTCTTGCAGCTCTGCCAAAAAGGCACAGCCCTGCTGGCATAGCCTTACCTGCAGCATGGTCTCATTCCCCTGCGCCAACCCCTTGGTGGCAACCAGGGATTCCACTGCCGCACAAGTGGCAGCATGGGCTGCCAGCATGGCGTCCATCAGGCTAATGCTGTGCAGCTTGATGCTGCGATTTTCCAGCTGCTCCAGCAGGCCCCCTAGCAGTCTGGCTGCTGCTAGCAGGAAGGAGGCAGCAAGTTGTCTGCAGGCAGCAGCACTATGCTGAAGAGGCTGGCAATGGAAGCAGTCATCAAAACAGGATGCACAGCAAGCAGCAGCAGCACGCCAAGGAGGTTGTTGCTGAGAGCAGCAATGAGATACAATGTCCTGGCACCCTCGCTGTGACCAGCACATAGTGATGTGTTGTTGCTGCACAGCAACATGTGGCCATGCAAAGGGTGCACTCTTGGCAGCCAAGCCAGCCTTTGCAGGTTGAGGCACCTGTTTCGGATGACCTCTGCATCATCTAGAAGGTCACCGCACAGGTGTGCCCAGGTGCCATCTGCATCTGATGCGTGCACCAGAGCTGTTCCCATGCGCAGAGCCTGCTCAGTGACCTGCAGATAGGACCATGCCAGTATCAGAATGTGCTTGCTTGCAGACACAGCAGGAGATGCAGTAAGTTGCCTACACTGCTCATGGCATGCAGCCACCACTCAGACCTGCTGTTGTTGCTAGTGACCTGAGGCTGCCTGTGATCTACAGCTGTGTGCTGGCTGATGCTGCTTGTCACAGTACCGCCGTCTGGCACAATGCCACCTGAGAAGACACAGAAGGACAAGCACATCGTACGAGGCTTTGTCAAGCTCTTTCGTATGATGACCACTGGGCATGGGCAAGGAAGGATCTATCTGTCACTTTTGGTTTCATGCAACGATCTCAAATGCAGCATTCCCTGTGTCACCTGCAGGCCGTCTGCTTCTGCAACTAGGGTACCCAGGAACTGGGCCTGGGGACGCTCCAAGATGCCAGCAGCCAACTGCAAGCCGCAGATCAGCATGCTGCCACGGTCTGCCGTGGCCATCAACTGTACACATGCCTTGCCATCAACCTCCTTGACCCCTTTCACACCTGCAGCACGCCCACAGGGTCCAGCTTGACCACATCTGATTACATATCATCAGCCAGCAATCGCGCAGAACCAGCCAGGCGCTTCCCCAAGCATTTGATCTAGAATGGGCTGCTGGTGGCTAAGCTCCTGACGTGCAGTGAGGCAGGCGCGTGACTGCGTGCTCTACACATGCGCCGGCTGAGAGCATTAACTCACTGGTGCTTGTGAGTGGGGGCAAGGTGGAAGCCAGAGAGTGCAGCAAAGAAGTCAGACCCTGATCTGACAGAATGCTTGCTGCCTCTGCCCGCCCCTTGATGCCATGCAGCATCTGCTTCAGCCTCTTGCTGCCTGCAGGCATGTCACAGGTGGGCATGGACTGCGGCCCAGTGCTCTGCATTGCCCAGCCATGGCTGACCCCAAAACAGGCAAAGGCATAGTTGCTGAGCAAAAGCTGGCGATTGATCAAGGGCTTAAAGGCAAGGCGACACCCTTGTCAAGAAAAGACATCCATCCGACCTGTGACAAAAGCAGGGCGCCACTCACTGGCGTGCTGCAGGGCCACGCTGATGGCAGAGCTGATGTATGGGTGCAGTCCTGTCCACCTTGCCAAGATGTTGCTGTGTGGCTCGCTGACCACTTGGAGCAGAAGCTGGGCAGCCAGCATGCTATTAGGGGGAGATGCAGGGAGAACTGACTGCAGGGTCGACGCCTGCAAAGCAACATGCAGCTTGACACGTGGTGTCAGTCAGATGGATAGCTATTGACAATTGTTGCATGACAGCCAGCAAGGGCCCATCTGATGGTGAGCAGCGCTGCAATTGCTGCACATGACAGCAGCGTCAAAGGGGTGTCCACAACAACCCTGGGCTGCTGCTGGTGCTGCCTTGCGTTGTAGCGCTGGTGTCCAAAAGCATGCATGAACACCCTCACCTTGAGGACATTCAGCAGGCTCTGCAGTGCTCCGGGCACCACTGCCAAGGCCAAGGCCACTGCCTGGCGCCCAGCTGGTGCCATACTGTCAACCAGTGTCAGTATGTGCAGCATGCTGCCAGTCTGAGCAGTATCATCTGTGCTGCTGGACATTGCAGCCAGCTCCCTGGCAGCCATGAGCGCCGACATGGTGCACTGCAGCGCTGCAGCTGGACTAGCATGGCCATCAGACCTGCATGACGCCTTTATGGCTCGTCAGAGCATTGGCGCAATGCACAGGTGCTGGACTGCACAGGTGAATCTGAACCCAGGCCTTCAAAGACGACTGAGGGGCATCAAAGCACTATGATGCGTGCCTTGATCATGTGCTTCATGCTGTGCAGCCAGCAGGCATGCCTTTGTCCAATTGACGCTGCAGGATGCAAGAGACAAGACTTGAAGGAATGCTCACCTGACTGCAGTGGCTTCAGTCCCCTTCGCAGACTCCAGTGCACTAGCCAGCGCCTGAGCGGCCTCATAGTTTTGGAGCAAGTAAACAAGGCCTGTCGGGGTGCTCAGCAGGGCAGCAATCAGGTTCTGTGCACCTGCAGGGAGAAGGGCCAGTGTGAGACATCAGCCGTCTTATACCTTTGAAATTTGGTGACAGTAGCCAAGCACGGATAGCTACATGTCCTTCTGCAACAGGCCTGCGTAAAAAGCAGCAAGGTATGGGCCCGTCAATTGCCCATTCAACACAGCAGGCTTGTGAGCAGGCAACACAGCAAATTGCGCACACATACCTGGCAGAATTACTCGCATCTGTGCAGCCTGAACCTGCTGCGCCGTCACATGGGCAGGCAGCTGATTGCTGGCCTGCAGCTGCTGCGTGAGCACTGAAGGGGAGTGCAGCAGGGCCGCCAGGGACTGCAGGATATGCCTGGCGCCTAGCGCAGCCAGTGTGGGAGCATCAAAGGCCGCCGATGCTGTCAGGGCGTGGGCTGCAGGTAGACAGGGCCACGCACCTCAGGCACTGCTGTAGCAGCCTCCAGCCCACACAGAACCCAGCAGCTTTCCAAGCATTGCTCTCTAACAGGCAAGTAACATATTGCTCAAGGCAGAAGATTGCAGCACGCAATTGCAGGGCAGGGATGCAAGAGGCCGCAGGCACAAGATGCAAAGAGGTAAACGATCCACTTGCTGCGTTATTGCCGATGCCACCTTGCCATGGCTTGTGGCAGGGCAGTGAGGCAGAGAGGCAGAGAGGCAATGTCATATCTTGGGGCGTCACACTGGCACCAGGCTTACTTGGTGCATCCATTGCCTGAATGACTGCTGCATGGGGTGTGGCAGGACCGGCCCCAGCAGTCAGCAGCTGGTCTGCTGCCTTGCTGAGGCAGCGCCCTGCCTGCTCCAGGAGGGCCACCCTTTCGCTGAGCTCCAGCAGCTGCTCGGTGTCATCCCCTGTGCCAATGCCTGCCAGCAGCTTGTCTGCTGCTGTGGCAAAGTCGGTGACGGTCTGGTAGAAGGTCAAGCGCTGCAGCAGTGTGATGCCCACACCAGACACCTGCGCAGACAGTGCCAGGCTGATGCTTCCGCATAGTTTAGAAGAACTGGAACCTCAGCCTTGGGTTGCATGGCCAACCAATGACAATGAGCCACAATGTCATCAGGCCTGTTCTGCAGAGGCAGGCATCTTGCAAGGTGTTGCCTGGAGAATGCATCTCTGCTCCCCAACAAGCCAGCAGGAAGGCGAGCAGGAGGATTCAAAGAGCTGACAAGTGTGGCACGAAGTGGTGAGTCACAACAAGGGCTCACCTGTGCAAGGTGGTTTTGAGCAGATACACCTGGCAGGGTCAGGCCAAATTTACAAGGGAATGTGACCAAGGCTCACTTGTGCAGGCTGCTGATCCAGCAGCTTGTCCACCAGCGGGGCATAGCAGCCCGGCACCTGCTTGGGCCGCACCACTGTCAGCCCCTGCTTCAGGGAGGTCTGCAGCAGCAGTGCATCCGCGCTGAGCGGCTCCTCCGCTGCAGCAGAGGCTGGCCTGGATCGATCTCCAGGCTGCGCCCAGACAGGACAATCGGACTCAACCTCCCTGGTATGGCGGCTACGCTTACGCTCTGGCTCAGGGCTGCCGGGCGAATGTGAGTGCTTGGACCTGCAGGCAACACCATGCTGCGTGTCTCAGCTGGCAAGTGATGAGTCCAAATGCATAACGGAGACAGGTCTCAAGCAGCTGATGGCAGCTGCACTTGCTCTCTGGCTCAGGAATGGTGGCCAGCAGGAGCGGATGGACCTGCAGGCCCCAACACGCTGCCTGTGTCATGTTTGCCAACGGCATGAGCCGGCGCTTGCACCTGCGCTCAAAGAGGCCAGATGGCAGCAGCTGATGGCAGAGGCGCTTGTGCTTCTGGCTCAGGGCTGCCAGGTGAGCGCGCGCACCTGGACCTGCCGGCATTGGGTGAGGGATCTGCTCACAGCGCACTTGAGGGGCAGTTGTGCTGGCACTTGCACTCGGGGCTTGCAGGCAGGCCCATGCACTTGGGACTGCATGCAGAAGGTCCAGGCATGGGCTTGCAGCCGCACTGAGGCCAGCAGCCCAGACAGGCAGGCAAGCAACCCCGCTCGAGCCTTCAGGCACCTGACATAGACAGCTCCAAGGCAGCTGAGTCTGTGCTCTCTGGTTTGCCATTGGCAAGCTCAAGCCCTTGAACCTGCACACAGCACTTCTCTGCAAGCAGTGCTCAAGCCTATTCGCCAGCGGCAGCTCAGCTGCCACAGGCTGACACATCAAGCCCCTCTGCTGCATCAGGCAGCCTATAGCGGGAAGCAATGCAAGCAGCTTCCCCACTGAGCCCTCGTCCAGGTCCACCTGGAACAAATGTGGACCTTTTGCATGCAGTTCCACTTCCTGGACCCCCCTCACCTGGAACGCTTGTGGTCTCGCCGCTGGCGATCCCTGTCATTGCAGTCCCTGCTGGAGTTGCGGTCCTGGCTTTTGCCGCGTCGAAGGCTTCGGCTAGACTCCTTACTGAGCCCCCGCGCCCTGTCACCCTCCGCCTTAGCTCTGACATCTCCTGAACGCTCACGCTTCAGCTCAGCCTCCTCAGCCGGCCTGCCTTGCGATGGTACCTCAGCATCATGATCAGCCCTGGAGACCTCACGGCTGTGTCCGTGGTGGCTCCTGTGATTGCCATGTTCAGTAGGATCTTTCTGCTGCTCTTGCTGCTTATCTCTGCTCCCAGCCTCTCTGGCAGGCTCTCTGATGCTGCCATGCTCCCTTGGCCTGTCCCTATCTCGCCTGCTAGATCGCCCTTCCCTGTCCCGGCTGCTGCGCCGTGACTTGTGGCGGCGGCTCCTGTCTGCACCCCGCTCTGAGTCTGCACACAGCAGCACAGGAGCAAAGATTAGAGGCTTGCCTTGTATTTGCCTGCAGCATGAGTCACATCAACCGCCAGAGCTGTGCGATACCTCGTGACTCTGCCACCTGCTAAGATTAGTCTGCATGCTTGCAGTTCAAGAAGCAAGAGGCAGTGCAGCAATTCTCACCAGCAGGGTGTGGTGAGCCATCCCAGGCTGCGCGCTGATGCTGATCTTGGGCTACTTCCAGCTTTTCAGAGACATTGGCACTGCCTGCACATGCAGTTGATGCAGCACAACGCACTTAAGCTTGGGGGTGAAAGGCATTTGCCACAGGCCACAGCAGGCACAGGAAATAAGTAAGTGCACCACACTTCAGTAAGTCGTGAAGCAGAGAACATATTTGGGCTTTTCCTGACAGACATAAAAATCATGCAACAACAATAAACACAAGCTGTGCGTTCTCATTGCGAGCAGCAGCTGGACCCTGGGAATGTGGGCGAGCACAACATGGCCAACAAGACACTCAGATGTAACTGACGCCTTCAGAACACATTTCAGCAGCTAGACTGCTTACAGGTGCCAGCGGTGCCAAGCATGGGGCTACACTGCATGCATGCAGGTGCTCAAGCAGTACTTTCACATGACAGTGCAGGCCTTTCACAAAACGGTGCAAGTGCTCAAGCAGAGCTTTCACGTGAGGGTGCGACGTACCATTCATGGGTGCCTCCGAGTCAGGCAGATCAGGGTCAGGCTTGACCAGCACAGCTACATCTTCGCTGCCCGCGCGGGGCTGCTGAGCCTGCCCATCAGTTTGCCTCAAGTGCCCAGCATCATGAACAGCCTCTGGGCGGACTGCTGCCGGCTGGTCATTCTCCAGGTCAGCAGCGCGGTCATCGCTGTGGCGGCTGCTGTGGCGCCTGCTGCTGCGCTCATCCCTGTTGCGCCTGCTGCGCTTGTGGCGCCGCGCCCTGTCCTCGTCATTGGCAGCAGCAAGCCCCACGCCAGAGGGGGAGCCAGGCTCCCTCTCGTCTGCTCCGGCTGCTGCGGCTGCTGAAGCTTCAGCAGCGGCATTGCGCTGCTGGTGCAGCACCAGCTCCTGCCAGGCCAGGCTCAGGCGGGGGCTCAACCCGGCAGCGGCCACCACCGAGGCTGACACCACCTCGCTGGGAACCTCGCCTGGCGTCCACCATCCCAGCACAGCCTCGCAGCCCATAGCGCCGGTTGACCTAGTCAGCAGCTCTGCCAGAACAATGGCAAAGCGCATGGTGGACTTGGGTGGGCGCATCATATCCAGGACCGATGCCAGAGAGGTAAGGCTGTGGAAGGCCAGCAGCTGAGCTGCATGCCTGCAGAGTCAGCATAGCGACTGCGCTGGATGACATGAAGTGTTACCAAAAGAAGCTGACCAAGATGGTCACAAGGCGCCTTCACTTGTTCACACCATGCCGGAGAGTGTGCTGCTGACGCCTGCTCAGGGCCGGAGACTTTGATGTGCAGAAGACCATTAGGCTGCCTTGCAAAGCAGCCTGAGCACATCTGCGTACTGCCACTGGCTTGCCACTTCACATCAAGGCAAGGGTTGTGCACCTTGAGCTGGTTGCCAGGATGATGGCGGCTGCCAGACCAGCCATGCCATACTCCACAGACTCTGCAGAGGCATAGGCGCCCCCCAACACGCTGCACCACTCAGCAGCCATCAGCGCTGCCACCTCCCCCACGCTGTCCTCATCAGCAGCAGGCTCGTCATTGTGGGGCTCAGCCTTAAGGGCAGCACCTGCTGCTGCCTCTGCCTCAGCAGCCTGCAGGAAAGAAGGTCTCAACTTGTCTTGTAAACACCGGCTGCAGGTTCCTTGCTCTGTGACTGCAGAGAGAGCCTCTGGATACAGGCTGTTTATGCTGAACCACAGCCATTGGGCTGAAACTGCCGGGCCTCAGCAGCCTGCAAGAGGGAGAGGTGTGAGCCCTTTCGGGGTCACAGGCTGTCTGGCAGCAGCCAATGAGAGTGCGCCTTACCTTAACTGAGAGCCAGCTGCATGCCACAGACACTGCAACACGCTGAGAGTTGCCACGCGCTGAGAGCCAGAGCAGTGGAGGGGGCACAAGGCAGCGCAATGCAGGCATTGGCAAGCACCTAGGGCGATGGCAGTGCAGGGCAAGCAAGTCGGCAACGAGAAGCTTCAAGGGCAATGAAAGGCAGCAGAGACATGTTGGCCCACCTGCTTAGCCTCCTGCAGCGGGGGGTCCAGATCGAACAGCGTCTCGCTGGGGAGCACAGCGTCCCCAACCAGCTCGTCTGCCTTCTCCTCACGCAACCTAGCAGCAGCAGCCCTGGCTGCGGCTTGCCGCTCGGCTGCTGCGCGTGGAGCAATGGTCTGCGACCGCACCTCCCGTGTGCAGGCCTGCTTGCAGACCCTGTTGGCTGCGGCCAGCAGGGCAGCCAGCTGCTCCTGGTTAATGGGGTTGGCCACCATAGCAGACTCCTTGGTGCGCACCTACATGTCCAGACCCCGTCAGCCACTGGCAGCTCCAACACAACTGCACGCCAGGCCCCTCGGCAGCTGCGCTGGACTGTGGCTGGCTCCACAGTGGGCAGTGCCCTATGCTATTGCACTGCTGAGGCTCTTTGAGAAGCAAGCTTTTCCATGCTTCCAGTTGCAGCTGGTGGAGCAATGCAGTACTGCCACAGCATGCAGTACCAGTACTCTGTCTATGAGTCACCATGGTTGCAGTGTGGTGCGCTGCAGAGGCTGCTCACCAGGGCCCAGAACGGCAGCATGGATTTGAGCAGCTCCACGTAGCCTCCTGGCAAGTGCGTCACAGGCAGCCTTGTCGCAGAAGGCGGCGGCAGAAGCATGTTTGCTGTAACAGCTGCTGAGATTGCTGCTTGGGAAGAACCAATAAGGTTCTTCAGCCGGCTCTGTGCATCAGCTGTCAGCTGCTGGTCGGTCTGCAAGCACCAGGCGGCGCATTGCCAATACCGCAGCCATCTTGCCAGAAGTTGTTCGTGTCTAGAGGATGCAATGCTGCTTGAAAGATGTGCTTAAGCATCAGACGAGTGACTTGGCATCATCTTTCACCTGCATGGGATGGCTCTGGGGAAGAGGTATGCCATATATGTGCAGCGGCAGCGTCTGGAATCTCCCCCGCAGCACCAAACAGTCGGTGACATGCTGCAGCGCAGTCGAAAGGACGCCATTGGCCGCCTCACAACAATTGGAGCGTCAGCCAGGCAGGTAATTTAACAGCATGCCAGCAGCTTGCGCAGCACATTGCAGCGCAGCATGAAGCAACTCGGCTGAACTGACCTCAAACTTGAGGCCCTTCATCCCGCTGGCAGGCAACTCGATGCGCTCATGCAGGCACAGCATTCTGCTTCCTGCAAGCGCTGTGAGGTCTCTGGCGAAGAGGTGCACATAAGCTTGTGCATCTCCGGGCGCCGAGCCAACGTGAATCCGGGTAAGACGGACTGGTCGCTCAAAGCAAATCTGCAGCAAGGTGGGATGTGGTGGCTGAGCAGCATGTGCAAGGCCTACAGCCAGCCCTGAAACTTTTGCTGAACGATGCAGGCCTGAGATCTAAAGAGGACAACAGGCATGTAGCAAGTCTGTCCCAGGTCACCTCCTCCACATGATCTCCGAGGTTTGGTTTCGTCAAGATGTGCTTGAACAGCAGGCCTCCCCCAGCAGGCTTCGACATTCAATCTCTGGCTGATGCTCCCTGCTGCCAGTCTCCCGCAGCCGTGGGTGGAAGTGGAAGCGCCACTTGAGTTGCAAACGCCTATGACAGCTGTCTCCTACTGCGCTTCCTGCAGAGGCTGGAGCTGATCACCACTGAGGTTTGTTTGTACCAGATTGAATCCAATTTCACCATGCACGGTTGTCTCCTGAGCTGATGTTTGCTTGAGAGATGTCCTTGCTGCCCCAGAGAGCAGGACGTATTGCTTGCAGACGTCAAGGACCTCTGGTGCATGAATTTCAGTGGTGCCTCACGCACAAAGAAGATCTCCTTGGGAGGCAAGAGCTCAGCATCAGAGAGTCGGCAGCAGGTGAAATGCCTGATCAAAAGTCATGTGTGCTGTTCCTGCAGACAATCACGGTGAAGCCAGTCATGCTGGGACTTTACAATGGCCTCTCCACTGCAGATCCTTGAGCGAACGCGCCTTGAACGCGAGCGCCGGAAGCAGCAGAAACTTGAGCAGACATCAGCAACCACTATCCAAGTGAGTTGCTGGGCTGTTAGTAACGGCAATGTGACGAAGGATCCTGCAGCATGCATGCTGTCAGTTGCCCTGCAGGCAGCCTTCCGCAGCTACCGGGCAGTCAAGGCAGCCAAGCAGGAAGCACGGCAGGACTGGCAGCAGCAGTATGGCCAGCGCGGGGAGCATGCAGACCAGTGAGTGGGCCGTGAATGTTTTTGAGGTCTGCCAATGCCTGTCTGTCTCATGCGCTTGGCCAGCCTCCATGACAAACAGCAGGCCGAAGGCAGCTTTGGATACTCAATGTGGTGTGTCTGCTGCAGCTTAGCATTGGAGCCCAACAGTGGCTATCTGCGCAAGCTGGTTTTCTTTGTCGATCCCTCACAGCAGGCTGATGTGGAATGCATTGCAGCAGCATCCACCCTCATGCTGACGTGCCACGATGGCGCAGGTGCGTCCTGATACCATCGTGATCCAGTTCCCACAATGTTGTGGTGGCTTGAAGCATGCGCTGCCTGGGGAGAGCCTTGAAGGGCCTTGCATCCACTCACGTCTCACAGGACAAGCCTGCACACTCAGCGCCCAAAAGCAGCTGTACTTTGTGCAGCCCAATCCATAGGTGTGCCTCTGTGCAGGAAACCTGGCTTTTGTGGCAGCCACTGCCCACAACCTTCATTTGCTGGGTGCCATCCTGCAGCAGGCCTGCCAAGTATGCATCCTTGCTCTGGAGAGCATCATGCTGCACTGTGACGCACACCTGGCAGAGCTCCAGCAGCCACGGCAGATCAGCTCAAGCAGCTCGCCTCTTGGGCCTTCACCCCTGGTTGAGGTCCTTCTGCGACTCACAGGTACGAACGCTACTTTGATGCTGTGGTGCACTCTTCCTGGGCCTCGTGCTCTGTAGAGGCCCTGACGCAGAAGCCAGAGCCTTGGCAGCATTTGCTGCTACTGACAATTGCATGCAGGCACCACTGGCCCATTGAACATTCTGCTTACATTTCCTCCATGTCTATGTGCAGATCCCAGTGCATGGCAGCCTGCAGTGGGCCCCCAGGGAGCGCCTGCAGCAGCCGCCCAGGTCTTGGCTCGCCTAGCATCCCGGGGGAGGCTCTTCAAGAGCCTCTCACGCCTGCTGCTGACTGCCTGCCCCGTACTGGCCCCAGCCCAGGCAGCTGCCCCCATATTGCTGGCAGAAGTGCTCATCAGCAACTTGACAGTCCGCTTTGTCAGTTTGCAGCAGCAGCCCCGGATTGCCAGCCTGGCTTCAACTGTGCCCCAGCTGCTGTGTGCGCCGCTGCTGTGGGGGCGGTGCCCTCATGTTCTGCTCACGGTGGGTGCTCTAGCCTGCCTCTGTGTCCGTGTTAGTGCACGTGCACCGCTGTGCCTCATTTGGTTGCCCTGAATTGCACAACAGCATGATGTGCTCAGGGCGGACTCCATGCTGGCTGGCCTCTGACAGCTGGCTTCAGAAGCCCTCAAGTCATGCACAAATATGTTCTGCAGGTGTCGAGTCGACTGTGGCGCCAGGCAGTCACTGCCCTTTCTCCCATGATTGCCGCCGATGTTGTCACGTGGCTGCCAGCAGACCTCATTGGGGGCAAGGCTGGTGCAGCAGTCGCCTTGCTGGGCAACTTGGCAGAGGTTGGGGGCAAGGCCCTGCAGGTGTGATCTGCCCTGATCAGGAGCGTTTGTCTGGCACAACTGCATGCAGCCCAAGCTTTCTTGTCGGTCTTATGCAGCCCCCCAGCCAGCAAGGTGGCCTGCAGAGATGCAGGCATGAGCTGCTGCCTGCAGGCAGAGGGCGACTCAGGAGCAGCCGTCCACTTCGCCCTGGTTATGCAGCAGCTGCTGCAAGTGACGCCCCTCTTTCAAGTCCTGGGTGGTGTGAACACAGAGGCAGATCTGTTGGACGATGAGGTGCCAGAGCCAACCCTTGCAGGCGCACAATCAGGTCAGCTCGTCAACAAAGCAACTGCCTTTTGCGTGTTCCCTGGACTTTGCATGGGAGCTTGACAATTGACAGGAAGTAGCAGCAAGACGAGCAAGGCAGGTGCCCACAGGATGAGGTCCTCCACAATTGCAGGACCAGGAGGTAGCCAGGTGGCTATGCCCTGCATTGCACAACAAGAGCGTGCTGGGTGCCTGCAGGGATGCTGGCCTGGAATGCAGCTGCGTCGCTACCCCCCCTGCTGCAAGCTCAGCTGCGGCAGCTGGGGGAGGGGCCCCTGCTGCGTGCCCTGGTGCAGCAGCAGCTGCCCTCTGTCATTCCGGAGGGGCCCACTGTCCCCACTGGCGAGGTGTACAGCCTGTGCAGGCTGCTGCATGGCCTTTTGGAGATGCAGGCCCTTCAGGCACAGGTCCTCATAAACTTGGCTGTGGCTGCGGACTTGGTGCCCCGCCTCTGGTTCTCATGCTTACGGGTGAGGCTTGCTTGCAGTGGGTCTGGAGTCGTGCTCAGAGCGTAAGATTGCCTGGTTGGCAGCATATCTTTGTGCAGACCCTTTGCCTGCTTCCCAGGTCAGCATGGAGCGATTGCTCCTGATGCAGGCTCTGCACTCTGCTGCGGCTTTGCACCAACTGCCTTTGTCTGCTGAGGCAGATGGAGCTTGAAGCCAAGCTGCTGCCATGCAGCCCTCGACCCAACCTGCCACCTTTGCAGCAGGCAGCCAGAGCCTCTGGCAGGATGCTGTACCAAGCTATTTGTTGCTTTTATAGACGGGCAAATGCACACATGAGTTGGACTGCTGACCTGCAGGGCACGTTTGCAGCAGGCAGTTGGAGCCCGCAGCGGGACGCACTAGCCGACCCTGGCTGGATGCTGCCCCTCTGCATATTTTGCCGGGTGTACACGACCTTCATCAGCACCAGCGCAGATACAGACATGTACAAGCACCAGCGCCCGCTGCCCCTGACGGAGCTGTATGACCCAGCCGCCCCCAGATCGGGCGTGCTGGCGTTGCTGAAGTTTGCGCTATGGCACGTGCTGTGGACAGAAAGTGCCTCGTCCCATGGTGAGCAGCCCAGATGTGCCCTCTTGAGGGTGTAGTGTCGTATGCTGCTGTGTTCCCCTGGAGATGCAACAAAGCACTGTGGCATGTGCTGTAGCTGAGGGCATGCCTGCCCACAGTGGAAACCTTAGCAGCCTGCTGGGCTGGCTGAACTGCTGCAGCACTCTGCATCGATGCTGATGTGGTCTGGGAATGCTGACAGGCACTCGTTGACAGGCACTCGTTGGCTGGAGATCACCAAAATGTGGCTGTGCTGTTCCCCACTGACACAGGCAGAAAGGACTGATGAATAGTGCCCAAGCCCAAATGTGTGAAACTTGGCTGACTGCCTTTGGCTGACGCTGCCTTGTCCTGCTGTGCAGGCACCTTCCAGGGGCCTGCAGCTCAGCTACGGATTGCACTGAAACAGTCTGTTGGCAAGCTGCTGGGGCAGCTGTTTGACCGTAACAGCCGCCGGCCATTTGCCCCTCCTGCAGCATTCTATGCCGACAACCTGGCGCCAGAGCTGTTTCAGCAGGAGGTCCGATCAGCAGCAGCCGTCTCAGGCGGGCTCATGGAGGCCACCCACACCCGTGTGTGGGCCATTCTCAGGTGTGCATCTTCTCCTGTGCCAGGCTGCAATCTAAGTCAGGCCCCTTTTCCGATCCCCTCCTGACATTTGCTGCTGTTTGCCCCTGTAGGCATGCGCCCTTTCTGATCCCCTTCCAGGAGCGCACACGGGTATTCACAACAGTTGTGCGCCGCGACCGAGAGAGCAACCGTGATGCAGACATGGCCGCCATGATGGGCATGGGGCCCAACGTGTTTGTGACCATCAGGCGCGCCTCCCTACTGCAGGCAAGCAGGGACGGGCCTGCCTGTGTGCCGCAGCATTGCCTCAGAATCCCTGCATTCAGAGGCCGGTCCTGCTACAGCACTGTCTCAGTGCGCACCACCTAGATACTCGCTGCACTGGCCCTGCCTCCGCCACCCTGAGCAAGCAGCAGCAGCCCCTAATTTGCGGTCTTCTTGCTGCAGGACAGGTTGACCAGCTCGTTGAGCCTGCCTTTGCTGAGCTCACTCAGACATGAGTGCCTCCGTCTAGGTGCTGGCTTTGTCACAGGCACTTTTTGATGTGTGCGCTGCAGCGACCCCAGCAGCAGTGCGTGCAACTAGCGCTGGAAGTATGTGGGCTTCACCAGCCCAATTTGCTTTGATTGCAAGACTTCAGTGTCTTTCACACTAGTTGATGGTGCTGAGCCTGCTGCAGGATGGGTTCGACCAGCTCAACAAGCTTGGGCAGGACCTGAAAAGCCGCATCCGCATCCAGTTCATTAATGAGCACGGAATCGAGGAGGCAGGCGTGGATGGGGGCGGCCTGCTCAAGGACTTCATGGAGTCCCTTATCAAGGTCAGCTTTGTGTTTAATGCTAGTCTGACTTAGTCAACTGTCTCCCAGTCAATCAGCTTTGCTGCTCAGGGACTGCCTAACACCCCTGGTCCAGGTCGGGCCTTCCCAGAGGATCAGGCCACAGGAAAGGGCTGCCATGGGGCTGCATGGCCTCCCTGTACAATGTCAGCTTGCATTCGCATGGCTGCTGTTCATGGTTTCAACTGACAAACCCTAGCTTGTCAGGTCCACACCAGTCAACTGAAGCTGCACATGGCCTGCTGAAGAACTGAGAAAGTTGCCCAGTGGTCCCTGTTCGACCTCATGCGATAAAGTGTTGCTCTGCTCCCGTCGGCCATGTTGGCTGAGCTGCATGTGAGCAACTGAGACTGATCCTCTGGTCCAGGCTTGGCCCCTTGTTTGCGGGATTTCTAGCAGTCAACTACCTGGGCAGGGTGTCCACGGAGACTCAGGCTATGCTCCATGCCTGCCAAGGCAGCAGCCTCTCAGGCTTGCACGTTACCATCAGCCTGAGGGCCACACAGTATTTTAGGCTGCCTGATTGCTGTCTGCCATCATGTCAGGGCCAGACACATCGCCTCAGCCTGCCTGCCGCCCCTACAGACTGGTTTCAACCCCGACAGCGGCCTGTTCCGGGCCACAGAGGATAACCGGCTGTATCCAAACCCCTCAGCGCTACGCATGGTGCCCCATGCGCTGGAGCTGTACGAGTTCCTGGGGCGCATGCTGGGCAAAGTCCTGTATGAGGTGGGGTACCTGCCTGCAGGGGCTTCTCCTCACTGCAACTTCATGGGTCAATGCAAACCGCTTGCTTGTGGCCAGCGCCTGCAAGTAAGGGAGCCCTCATGCACAGCCTCTGCTCCTCATGCCTGCCAGCAAGCAAGCACACTTGCTGAGCTACCATGGTGCATGCTGCGGGGGGGCTTCCACCTGCCAGGAAGCACCTCTCTTGGAGCTGGCCCCTGGCAGGCTGCTGCCTGCCAACCTGGAAGCATACCTGTGTGGGGCTGGTCGTGGCACAGTGAAGCATATAATTGAAGACTGTCACTTGCCCTCACTGCAGGGCATTTTGGTGGAGCTGCCTCTGGCAGGCTTCTTCCTGAAGAAGGTTCGCACAATGCGCGCCGATGTCAACGACCTGTATACCCTGGACCCTGAGCTGTACAACAACCTGATGTTCCTGCGGGACTACAAGGTGAGTAGAGCACTGCCAACCTGGACTACCACTGCGCAGCATATGTGTGGGGAGCCTGTTGCAAGACAATGTCTGGCCTGCCTGCTGTCGTGCTGGATTGCATTGTCAGGCTGGGCTGCTTTGCCGCAGCAAATGTTGCTCACTGAAGCTGCGGCGAGCTGCCTGCAGGGAGACTTTGGGGACCTTGCGCTGTCATTCACGACAGCTGAGTCAGTGCTAGATGGGAATCAAGAGGTGAGTTGTGATGGTGCACTGGAAGCAACATGCACAACTTTTCCAGCACTGCCCAGCACCGTGCCCTTGCAGTACACCCTTGCCTGGCTGCTCAGTGTGGCTGGGGCCTGAGTGCCTGCTGCTGCAAGCCTGAGAATCTTGCTGGCTGCTGTGCTGAGCTGCAGAGGCAAGCACCCATATGCGACGCAGCCTCAGCCCAGCACCATTTGCATGATCTTTGGTGCCTGATGGCGTGCTAATTGCAGGGCTTCCTGGGTGCAGATTGAGCTGGTGCCTGGCGGACGTGATCGCTCAGTCACGTCCAGCAATGTGGTGGAGTATCTCCATCGCGTGGCAGATCATCGCCTCAACCAGCAGGTGCGCAGCATGTGCATGGCAGCAAGCCGTTTTGCTGCCTGCTGCGTCCACCTTCATGCACCATGATGGTAGCAGTATAGGAATGCATGCTGTCCTCCTGCTTTGCAGATCAGGACGGCCAGCGAGGCGTTTCTGCGAGGATTTCACGATCTGATTGAGCTGGACTGGGTGAGCAAATGCTGAGCCGGAGGAAATGCAGGTTGCAGCAGGCTGCCAGTCATCCCTGCCTGCTCCTTTGTCCTCCGAAAGGAAGGCACAGCCCCCAGCTCAGGGTGCTCAAGACAGATCCCTGACGGATGGAGCAGCCCCATGCGCAGGTGGCTATGTTCAATGAGGAGGAGATGCAGATGCTCATCAGTGGTGGTGGCGAGGGCTTCAATGTGGCAGATGCGCGCAGCCATGTCAACTACGCTGGCGGCTACCATCCAGACCACCCTGTCATGCAGAATTTCTGGAAGGTGGGGGGTGCAGCAGAATGCCTTGACCATTGGCAATATGCAAAGCGTTGCACTTGCAAAGCCTCACCTGCCGGAATGTTTGTGGGACTGGCACCCATGCACTGCAGGCTGTGGAGACCCTTGAGCCTTTAGATCGGAGCAAACTGCTCAAATTTATCACAGCCTGCAGCAGGGCGCCTCTGCTGGGCTTCAGCTATCTGCAGCCCCCGCTGTGCATTCAGATGGCTGGGAGCGTGCTGGACTCAGCTTCAACTGATCGACTGCCCACTGCTGCCACATGCATGAATCTCCTGAAGCTCCCGCCATACCGATCTGCCCACGAAATTAGAGAGAAGTTGCTGTATGCTGCCAACCATGCCACTGGCTTCGATTTGAGCTAAAGTGATGTCGGAGTGCAGCCCTGCCCAATTTTCAATGTACTTGAGAAGTAGTCTTAAAGGTCAGTGCAACCGGGGTGAATGGCGAGCAGGGGCCGGAAGGGGCCCAGAGCCTGCCAGCAGGCTGATCACGTCCATGCAGAGGCTTTAAAGCAATGAGTGCTATCAACCTCACCCGTGGAACCCAGACTTCTGTTACAATGTGATCCTTTCAACTCCCAAGGCAGCCAGCAGTTGCGATTCGAAGTGAATGCACATGCTCTCGCTTTGTGCGAATTGGCTTTGCTCGCTCAGGGCACTGCAGGCCTTACCAGATCAGGTCTGGGCCATACATTGGCCGGCAATCTGACAATGCCTGTTGGTGTAGGACCTCACATACATTCATGGCTTACGTCCCCACCCACCAGGAGACGCCTGCCAATGCAGCAGAAACTTTCACGCTGCCGGGCACGCTTCACAGCCAGGCAAGAGATCAGCACACAGAGAAACGCTGTCCAGCTGCAGATGTGATGGAAAGGGAGGTCACGGAGCTGATGGCGCATGCCCATGTCATCTGCAGGTCTCAGCGCCTGCGGTGCAGCTTCTGAGGCACCATGGCAACGTCACCCCTGCAGTGCGGTCTTTGGTGGATGCCATCCTGGGAGGACTTGCTGCTGGTCAGGTGAGCCATGCGCAAGCACCACGTGTCAATTGGCATGCGCTCACGCGCGTGCCTGGTGTCAGCTGATGTATCTGTGAAATGTACCCAAAACAAGCTGATCAAATCCTCATCGCAGTCCTGCTGGGTGCTGATTGCATCACGGTGCTGGATTGCAGGAACCTGAATCAGCCAGGGAGGGACTGGGTGGCACGTACTTTTTCAAGGACGCCTCTGCTGTCCAGACAGCAATTTTCAAGCCTTGTGATGAGGAACCACTGGCCCCAAACAATCCAAAGGTGGTCCGTGCTTGTGCACCAGCCTGACTGGCCGAAAGGCGCTTGTCAATCCAATCCAACCAAAGCCCTGCAGCTCAACGTCTATCCCCTGGGTCATTTGCAAGCCGTTGAGCAAACTTTGCCTCAATTGCAGGGCTTTGTGGGGCGCCAGC
Source organism: Asterochloris sp. CNOR1 (assembly GCA_963969365.1). Taxonomy (NCBI): domain Eukaryota; kingdom Viridiplantae; phylum Chlorophyta; class Trebouxiophyceae; order Trebouxiales; family Trebouxiaceae; genus Asterochloris; species Asterochloris sp. CNOR1. The sequence continues at coordinate 1,851,288 of OZ017746.1, read as the reverse complement.
TGGGGGATGCAGGCCTGAAGCCGACGGTGCGCGTGGGGGAGGCAGCCATGCGCGAAGTGGCAGCGTTTCTGCTGGACGACCTGCACTTTGCCCACGTTCCCCCCACCTGGCTCGTCAAAATCACCAGTTCCTGCTTCCATGTCGCCAGGCCTGCCAGGAGCATGGAAGAGCTCACCCGTGGGTCAGCACAGGGCGGCTCTTTGTCTGCCAGGCATGAGGCAGGGCCGGGCGCAGAGCAGAACGTCAGCAGCGCTGAGGCTGCTGCTGCTGCTGCTGTGTCCACGGACAGGCCTGCCCTCCACCCAGGCCCAGCTCAGGACCTCCCCCGGCAGGAACAGGTCAACCGCAGCGCTGCTCCGGAGGGCAGAACCCCCAGCGAGGCCTCCAGCGATGTTGCCTCCGGGCTGCCAGGCCGCTCAAGCTGGCCCCTGGCAGAGCTGAGCTCTGAGAGCGACAGCCTCAGCATTGGCAGCAGTGCCTCTGCTCCCAGTCGGGCTGGGGCGCTCAGCTGCACCGCTGCTGCCCCGAGTCGCCCTGGGGGCCCCAGCTGCCTCTGCACCTGCTGCACTGGGGTTGGGCGGGGCGGCTGCAGGGGTGCTGGCAGCCAGCTGGGCTGTGTGGAGGAACACAGCCTGCTGGAGGGGGGTGCAGAGGCAGAGGCCACCTGCCCACCGGCTGGCAGGCAGCAGGCAGCTGCCAGCTGGAAGAGCTCAGATGCAGGCCCAGGACGCTTCAGCCTCCGCAGCTCGACGCCTGGGTGCAGGGGCTTGCCCCACGATGGGGCCGCCTCCCTGAAGGGCGCTGCTCCTCTGCTGGACCAGCTTATTCTGGAGCATGTGTACAGCAGCAGGTTTGCGGCGGACTGGGGGGCTGCAGAGGAAGGAGCTGCCCCTGCCTCCACCCCTGCTGAGGGCAGCAGCCAGAGCTCCCAGGGAACGTCTGGCAGGGGGCTCAGCCGCAGCCTGGACGTCGCACGGCCGCCCAGCCAGTACGGCTTTGCGCCGGCAGAGGCCCGCGGAGAGCCCCGCGACGCCGTGCAGACTCGAGCACCCCCTCACGGCAGGGCATCCATCCTGGGCCTCTCCCTGGGCAGCGGTAGCAGCAGCAGAGCTACAGCTGCTGCTGCTGGGGCTGCCAGTACAGTTCTTCTGGGCGGTGGCAGCAGCAGAAGAGCCCTGGCTGCTGCTGCTGGGGCCGCTGCGCTGTCGAGGGACTCGCATGTTCAACAGGAGCAGGCGCAGGGTTGCCCTGTCTCAAGTCATCTGCTGGGCCCCACTAAGCTGGGCTCGCTGCAGCAGTTTGTGCAGCACGATGGGGACACCAGCGAGATGGGCGCCAGCAGGTGAGCGGCGGGCATGATGCTGCTTGGTCTGGCTTTCAGACTGGATGCTCTTGTGCACTGCATCCTGGTCCGCCTGCTGCTGCATCATACTTGGGGGCTGCGAATGCATGGCAGCACTGGACTAGCTGTGACAGCCAATCTGCGGTGGCAACTCTGAGGTGCTGTCGCGGTGCTGTGCAGATACTCAGCCAAGGATGTGCACCGTATTGGCATTTTGGACATCAGGTAGGCTTGGAAGCCCCTTAAAGGCTGTCTGCTCATGGTGCCTGTGTGTCTCTACCCTTCACTTTACCCTTCACTGCCCTGCAGGCTCTTCAACACAGACAGACATGCAGGTTGGTCTCAACCCGTCAGGGATGCCTTTGTGACAGGCAGGCAGCTGCACAAGCTGCTTGGCAGCAGACAGGCTGGCTTGTGGGGGCGACTGTCAAGCCACTCTACGTACTGGCTCACTCATGGATTCCCTTAACTGGCTCACACATGAGTGCCCTGACCATCTTCACATGCCCTGCAGGCAACATTCTGGTTCAGTTCTGCAACACAGGTGAGGCCCTCTGGCTGCTGCTGCTGGTCCGGCAGGAGGGTGATTTGCCCAGCTTGCAAGTGCGCAGGCGCGGAACTCAGACAGCCATGAGGTCCCTCGGCTCTGCCTGCAGGCCGGGGCAGCTCAGGGGGTCTGCAGGAGCGCACCTGCCGCCTGGTGCCCATCGACCACGGCTTCTGTCTGCCTGAGGCGCTGGAGCCGCCCTACCTGGAGTGGCTGCACTGGCCCCAGGTCAGCTGCTAATGTACAGTCATTGTTCTGAAATCTGCCGGTGGTACAATGTTGCACTGATGTGGCTGGATAAGCCACCCATCAGTACCACACAAGCATGCAGTATCTTTGTGGCTTGCTGTGCCATGATGGAGACAACTGCCAGGCCTCAAGGGGTACGTACTGGCTTCAGGTGCCCCACCAGTCAAGGCAGCGCAGTACGCTTTCTGCCTGCTTTGTGAGGTGTCCTCTGCGTGGTTGCCTTTGACGCTGCTCCCCTGCGCAGGCCATGAGCCCCTGGGCTGTGCAGGCGTGGCACTGCAATCGCAGTCACTGTCTCCATTGGCTTCTGCAGCTGTCATCTTGCCACTGCAGGCCTTAATCCCCATTGATGCTGAGAAGTTAGCCTGCACTGCGTTCAAACATGCTGCCATCAGTGCCAACCAAGCTTCGACTCCTCTGCAGGCCATGACCTCCTTTGGCATCTGCAGGCCGCGGCGCTTTTCATTTCAATGAGCTGCCTCACTGCAGAACTGCTTGAGGATTGGCTGTGGCCTCAGCAGTGTTTGTCAAGTGCTGCTGAGCCTGCCTGCAGGCCATAATCCCCTTTGACGCGGAGGAGCTGGCCTACATTGAGGCGCTGGACCCCAAGGCTGACATTGATCTTCTGTGCCGCGAGCTGCCAGGGTTCCGCCTGGAGGCTCTGCGTGTGCTGGAGGTGGCCACCACCCTGCTCAAGCGCTGCGCAGCCGCAGGGCTGAACCTGGCAGAGATCGGGACCATCATCAGCCGTCCACTGGTGAGACTGCCTGAGGTGCCCGACTAGCCTCCAGTCACACTTTTGGATACAACGTGCGGGGCTGATCTCTGTGGTCACCTGGCAGGGGCATCCCAATGTGTATGGGCGGCCCCAGCACCAAGCTGAGCATGCCGGCTGGCAGCAATGGTTCCTCTCTCCCTGCTTGACAGGGACCCAGTGCATGATGTTGCAGCCTGGCATTAAATTGAGACCAGGCTCATGTCATCGGCAGGCACAGAGCACTGGGCCCCTCTCCTTGCTAGTCGTTGGCTGGACATTAGGCCCAGCAAGACATGAGCATTAGCCTGAGCGCTGATCACCCCGTGTGCTGCAGGTGGGCATGGATGAGGAGCCCTCTGACCTGGAGCGCATGTGCATGCTGGCCCGCCAGGAGGTGGACAGCCACCAAGCCCTAGGGGGTTTTGGCAGGGGCTTCGGCAGCAGCGATGACAGCGACAGCAGCTGCTCCGAGAAGAGCTGCAGCGAGGATGAGGCGCCCGGGTTCGGCGGCTCCCTGGCCAGCAGCAGCGGCAGCTGCCCCAACACCCAGGTGACCACTTGAGAGCTGGCAGGGCAGCAGCACTTGCAGTTGCTCAGGGACCCAAGTGGCCAACTACAACACTTGCTGGATCCGCCTGAGGGCTGGGCTCCCATGACAGCTGCCATGGCACTCAGATGTCTTGCAGAAGCAAGGCAGGGCAGCTGTTTGACTTCCCGCAGTCCAGCAACCTGGGGCTTTGAACTAGGGGACCAGCCAGACGTACTGGGGGCACAAAGTGGTGCTGTCAGGAGGCCTGTGGCTCACCGCTGCTGAGCTCGTGACTGTGGTGGTTGGCGGGGAGGCACTGGAGGCCTGCAACTTAATTTCAGGCACCTTCTGCGCCGATGCCCACGGCTTGAGCTGCCCCCGTAGCTATAGTCCAGCCAGCTGACCTTCTGCTTGCTCCTGCAGGCGCCGGGGGAGACACGCAATTGCAGCAGGGGCCGGCAAGCAGCCCTGTCTCTTGGGCACCGCATGCTGAGTAGCAGCAGCAGCAGTCTCAGCCTGGGGCACCGCAGTGACATCTTTGAGGGCAGCTCGCTGGGCCTCAACAGCAGCCTGGTGGCCACGCCCAGTGGCAGGATGAGCGCGCTTGCAGGTGCCTGACGGGTCGCTGCATTGCTCGTACATGGCAGTTTGCGTGGCCCCAGACATGTTGCTTGTGGGAGGTGAGCAACCGCTGGCAACCGGCGTTTTGCCAGAGGTCACCCATGGTGGGAGGATAGATGTCCCTCAGATGCTGCAATGGATGCTGCAGCTGCTGTGCTGCTGATCAACTCAATGGGATGCCATACTGCCTGCTTCTGCTCTGCGCTGCCTGTGCGTTCCGTGTGTGCGCTTGGTCAGATGCAGAGTCGAGACGGCAGCAGAGGTGCGGCATGCCTGAAATCCCTCTTGGGGCTCCCTCTCTCAGGGAATGACTGAACAACACACGTCATGGTTTGCAATTCTGGCCATAGCAAGGCTGAGGCCCCGTGTGCTGCAGGCCAGAAGAGTGAAGAACTTGTGTTCCAGCTGGAGGACACCCGCACCGTGCCCATCTCACCGCTGCAGTCACGCCTGGGGGCGGCCTGCCCGCCTGTGGCCCCTGCGAAGCTGCTGCAAGCGCTGGGAGCAGGGACAGCCACCCACCGCCTTGCCCAAGCCTGTGAGTGCTCTGCGTGCGGCCCTGCCTTCGAGGGCTTGCTGGAACATAGAGGTGATTCCTTGGCACAGGGACAGGCACCCACTGCCTGCCCACAACCCTGGGTGGTGCTTTGCTTGAAGCCCAGCTTGTTGGTGTTAGTAGGACAGCAACCTTTGCATGTGGCACAGGCCTCTGATTGTGCGGTGCAAGGCTGGCTGCACTCAGACCTGCAGGCAGTCAACCTCTCCGGAATTCTGCAGGGATGCCACCTCTGTGCTGACGTATGTGTCGACATATGTGTTATGAATCTCTTCCTGGAGAGTGATGGCCCCTTGGAGAAACAGTTTTGGAGAGGTTTTCCTTTGAAAACAAACCCTGTGCCCTGCAGCTTGCGCCATGGCAGACCCACCTCGCTCCCCCGAGCCTGCCTACCTGGCCGAGCGACGCCGGCAGCTGGGGCAGTCTATGCTGAGGGTGCGGGGTGGGGAGGGCCCAGCAGGGGGCATGGCTGCCTCGCTGGACCCCACAGGCTTCATGGGGAGGGGCCCTGCCCGCCAGCGCCAACGCCACAGGCGCCCCCATGGGCAGCAGGGCACCCCCAAGCAGACAGCCAAGGTATGACTGCATCGTACAGCTGTAAGAACACAGCTGCACAACAGATGCACTGAGACCGCTGGCCACAGCGCGTCCGCTTCCTGTGCCATGTCAACATGCTAAATTTGGCTGGCATCTCTTGGCGCTGTGGGTAAATGGTCCAGCATCTGACCAGGTGCTTGCAGAGCTGACCTTTCCCTCTGGCTGCGTGCAGGCCTATCCTCCACCTGTGCAACCTGACGCATCAAATCCTGTGTTCAGCAACATGACTGCGGAGCAGTGGGAGTTCTTCCTCGAGCTTCTCTTGGAGCAGGTAGCTGCTGCACTGTTAGCAGCCTGCTGCTGCTAAATCACTGCCAGCCTACCTCCAGCAGCCCCAGTCCAGGCACCCGTGTGCGCTGTGGCACAGCCTTGCATGCCCCGTTGGCAGTGATGCAAGGCCGACTGCTGGATCATCCAGCCTTGTGCTGTCTTGTGCCCAACATGGCTCTGTTCCCCTGTAGGTGCATGAAGGCCTGCAGGACAGCCGCTGGAGGCAGGAAGTGCAAAAGGGCAGAGGCGTGCATGCCATGCAGAATATGGGTGTTTCATGCCCTCGCTTCTGAGCTGCTGCCCCTGCAGCCATCCAGCTATCAATCATGTGACATCGAGAGACTTCCACCCTTTGATGCACCAATGCCCCCCTTTGTGTGATGTCATGATGCACATCTTGGGTATAATGTGATCATGCAGGTGACGGCACCTGCACGCCGCGCTGCTGGCCCAACATCATCACTGTCATTTTGTTGTTAGAGTGATTCAACTGTATACTGTGCACAGTATAGTGAAGTTGCACAACATGTATCAGGGTAGCCACTGAACTGTGTTGTATGTGCCCATATTTTTACCCAGGCCCAAGTCAGGTGGCTCATAAACACCTATGTTTTGGTGAAGAAGCTTTGCAATGCCTTCAATGGGACCAATCTACAGCAATCAAGAAGAACAACGACCCTGCACCTTTCTTTCAGCCAGGTGACCATGAAAATTTCAGTGAGACTAAGTAAGGTCCTCCTCTTCAATGTCATCACCGCCACCGTGAGTGGTAAGCCTTTTCTTGACGCGCAGCAGCAGGCTTGTGCGCCACGGCTCCAGGCGCTGGACGCTGTCAAACTCAGCAATGGCGTCTGTAAATGCTTGCTCATCTCCCTGCTCGAAGGCATCAGCAAGACCCTGCGGGAGACAGAGGTGCAGGTATCTGCCTCAGGTGTACAGCGCTGGCACGCCTACTCTTTGAGCCTGCTGTGCTGCCTTTGGCCCAGCATGTATTGCAAAAATCTTCTCAAAGCATGCCTTCACAGGTGACAAGAGCATCAAGCAGCGAACAAGCAGGTTCCACTCCCAGCTCAACTCTGAGCACGTGGAAAAAAGTAATGTCAATAAGAGTCTCACCTTGAGCAAGCTGTGCTCCCTGCTGCCACCAAAGTTGAGGTCAATGTCCTCGTACCGCTCCACCATGCTGGAAATGGGCTCCACCTTGCCAGCTGCAGGGTTACAATAAACACAGGGTTGAGCAGACAGCCAAGTGCAGTCACGGCCTTGCCAGCTGCAGGAGCCTGGAGACAGGAGCAGCAGTTGTGAGCTGCCTTCATGGCACCACGATGGCTCTCGCACCCCGCCAGGCAAGTTTCGAATCTGCTTGCGCAGACAGACACAACATGCAGGAGCAAGAGGTGCAACGTTATTGGGGGCAAGACGGGTGCAGGGACGCAGTGCAAGCTTGTGTGCATCAGGCAGATGCTCCAGGCCGCCCCAACTAGGACCGCAAAGGGATCGGCCACACTTGCACATGCCTGCACGCAGCGCGCGTGAGCACTCACTGCACAGTTGGCAGATGCCGGCATTCAGCAGGTAGCCCTTGGCGCTGTACTTGAGGAGGTTGTTGTCGACAGCAGCCTTTGCAGCTGCCTCAAAGGCCTCGATGGCTGGCGGATACCGCTCCAGCTCTGCGCTGATGTGTGCAGCCTGCAGGCACAACAGGAGATGTTAATGCTGCTCTCAGCAACATTGTTCACATCAGCCGTGGAACGCTTTTTCTACAGAGCATCGAGCGTGACGCTGCAGCACGCTTGTGACAGAGCGGCAGCCAGCATGGTGCACATCTCAGGGTTCGCTTGGCAATGGTCTGGAATATTTCTGTGGGGGCCACATGGGCAGCCCAGATGCTGCAGCGCCCATCCCCACCTTGAGGCGGCACTTGGTCCCCTCCGAGGTCTGGTGGTCGGACTCAAAGAGCTCTGCTGCCTGGTCCCAGAACACAACAGCCTCATCCCGCGACCCCTGCTTCTCCTGGGTCTCTGCCACCTCCCTCAGGTTGCGGGCAGCCATGCCAATGCGCCCCATCTCAGTGTAGAACTCGATGGCCTGCAGGGGGGCACAGAGCTGGGTCGCAAACCTGTTCCGGGTGGGTGAGGCTGGCTACAGGCTGCACCTGAGCCATGTCCAGGGCGATACTTGAGGGCCTGCAAAGCTGGGGGTGACCTGCAAGCTACACTGAGCCATGCCGATGCACCCCTTTATAGAGTGCGAGATTTGGTTGAATGATGCAGACGTTGCAAGCATTCCATAAAGTTTGCTGCAGCTCTCTGGCTCAGAGCCAGCTGCCTCCTGGCAGCGCTTGTGGATGGAGTCTGGTGCTGACAAGCCTAGGCTCCAGGCAATGCTATGAGATGAGGTGTTGGAGCTGACAGATATGCCTGCCAATGGCCCAGAATGCAACGCTGGCGGTGCCTGGCAGCCACAGGTGGCGCTGCAGTTACAGCAGTATGCATTGGGCAGAGCAGCAGATGCAATCTGCTGGGAGAGGCGTGGTGCTCACCTTGTGCAGGGCCCGCATGGCTTGTCCCTTATCAACCTTGCCGTAAGCCTTGCCAGCCTCCACATAGGCTGAGGCAGCCTCATGCTTGCTGTCTAGCTTGAGGTGCACCTGCAACAGCGCACTGTATCTTGGGTGGCCATGCCTTGAGGAGGCTATTCAACGCCTGGTGCAGCTTGGGCGCTGGACAGATAGCAGCTTGCAGGTTGGGGATGCTCTTTTTGTTGAAGCAGCAATTCGGTGGAGCAACACCACCAATGCCAGCCTGCAGAGGCGGCCTGCTACCTTGGCAGCACCCTGCACTGGGCAGCGTCTGTGCACCACAGCAGCAGGTGTTGGCCGGGTACTGTCACAGCTCACCTTCTCGCACAACTCGACTTTTATGAACAGCCTCTCACCTCGGCCAGACAGTGAAAGCTTTCCATCTGCTGCCATGCAGCTCTTGACAGCGCACAGCAGTGGGAGGCACCTGTCCCATTGACCCGCTGGCATTCAATCAAGCAGAACTCTTCTGATACAAGCAGCACTGCACCTCGGCCAGCCTCCCAAAAGTGTCCCCTGCTGCCTTGAAGTTCTTTGCCAGCTTGTACTGGTTGCCAGCCTTCTCCAGCAGCTCTGCGGCATCCTCGTACTTGATGCCCAGGCCCAGGAAGTTGGGCTTCAGCTTCTTGTCCGCCTTAGCGACCAAGTCAGCAGCCTTCCTGTCATAATCGCCCATGCCTGAGGGGCCAAGCCTCTTTGCTTTGCAGGCTGCCTGCAGCATCAGGAGTATCACTTCTGGAGGCGAAGCTGCAAATTGAGAAGCCACAGCAGGCAGGGCAATTGTGCCTGTGCCATATGGTTCAAGAGGTGACGGCCAGCCAGCTGGAGATTCATGCCAGTCTGTTTGCCAATCGCCAGCACACAAGGCAGGCTTCAACAGCTGTTGCTCACACTGAAGGTATCCAACTGCCTGAAGCACACACAATGAAAAATGCCTAGAATTGGCACACACCTGTACAGAGCGGTCACACAGCTGGCGAGCAAGTACTGGCTCTCCTGGCCTCACTGAGATGATTCCAACTTATGCTTCTGTGTGGACGACTGCAATCAATCAATTGGAACGGACCACAGCTTCTCAACTAGGCTGGCAAGAAGCCAAAGTAATCGTCAAATCACAACACTTGCATCTGCAACTATAACAATCAGGTGTGGCAATGCCAGGCGATGCACGACCTTGGCAATGCTCTCAGAGCACTCAGAGAAAGTGTTTTCTCACACCCCCATGTCGCCAATTGGTGCATGTATGGATAGGTCGACATGCAGGCACCACAACCAGATGCCGCAGCAGATAGCACAGCATGCATGTAGAGCGGCATCAAGACAGCAGGTGCAGGCCAGGCCGCAGAAATCAGCTACCAAGTCCAGCTCTGTAGAGCAGATGCTGGACGTGAGTTTGCCTACAGCAAGTCCTAGCCTGAGCTGCAGGATCAGGAGCCCCACTTCAGTGCTGACTTCCATTCTGCTTGCAGACCGTGCCTGGTGGCAGGGCCTACAGCAGCCTGCAGAAGGCTGATGCGGCCTGGCACCAGCTCTGCGAGGCGCCTCACACGCCTGTCATGCCGCCCAAGCAGGTCATCAGGGAGGTGCCATCGCTAAGGCCTCTGAAGGCAGGAGTGCAAGGTTTTGACGTCGTCGTTCTGGGCGGCACCCTTGGCATTTTCCAGGCCGCGGCGCTCGCGCTCAGGGGGGTGGGTTCTGCCGTGCTGATTGATGTTGCTTGGGTACGACTTTGGTGCAGCTGGCAGACTGGGCCCAACTCCTGCAGCACATGAGCTGGTTAGTGTGATGCCGCCATCCCCAGCCGCGGCCCGACAAACTGCTGCCTTGTCATGTGCATCCCCCTGCCTGCGTATAGGTGCAGGTGGCTGTCATTGAAAGAAATAAAGTGGTCGGGCGTGAGCAGGAGTGGAACATTGGACGCAAGGAAATGAAGGTGAGTGTGCTGGCTGCAGCTGGTTGTGGCTGCACATAGACAAGGCTGTGGAGGACAGAAGCTGGCAGGCATGGCCGCTGCAGATGGAGTGCCCAGGACATGCAGATGTGCAGCCTGCAGGTTGTCTACCTAGAGATTTATGCCAGACTAATGCATTGCCGCCTGCAGTGCCGCTCTGCAGATGTTTGTACAGCTATGCCACCATGTTGTGCTGCTCTGCAGGTGTTTGTAGAGCTAGGCCTCATCACTGCAGCAGAAATGGAGGAGGCAATCGTTTCTGAGTTCAATCCCGTCAGGTGGGGATCCATTCATGCTGCAGGGCGGAGGTGCCTGCAGCAGTCAATGGGGCACTAGCCAGGCTGCTCCAGACTCTACAGGAATGCTGCTCCTGTGTGCAGGGTCGCGCTGCACGGCAGCCCAGAGATTGTGACGACCGACGTGCTAAATTGTGGAGTGTACCCAGTGCGCCTGCTGGAGAGCGTGAAGCAGCGTTTCTTGGGAGCTGGCGGGTGAGCTTCTGTTCTGCTGACACTGCATTGCTGACATGAAAGAAGCCCCTGAGGGCAATCAGCACCCAGCGCAAGCCTGGGCCTCTGCCCCACCCTCACAGGAATCTCAGTACATACTAAGGTGTCTGCAGCGTGCTGAGGCAGCATTCATCCTGTCCTGCAGCACTCTGCTGGAGGGGCTTGGCTTCCAGGAAGCCACCGTCCATCCTGATGGCGTGGCGCTGCAGTTTGCCACACCGAAGCAGCCCAATGCAGCTGCAGGCGGCGCAGGGGGAGAGGGCTCAGAGCTCCGCGTGGCCACACAGCAGCCAAGCAGCCGGGCACAGGTGAGAGTCTGCGGCAACCAGGTCAGGCAGCTTGCCGGCTGAGCGCACGCCCAGCCTGTGCCCGTGCAGAGTGCGTTTGCTGCTGCCTGGGGGTGGCTTGCCGATGCGCGTGTGCGCTGTCTCCTGTGACTGCTTACCAGCCGGTGCAGGTCACCCTGCATGCTCGCCTGGTGGTTGATGCCATGGGCAGCTTCAGCCCCATAGCTGCCCAGGCACGGGGGGGGGTCAAGCCGGACAGTGTGGTGCTCATGGTGGGCAGCTGCAGCCAAGGTCTGCCCCCCTGCAGCACCGCAGACCTGCTCTACTCCTTCACACCCATCGACATGTGAGCCCCTCCTGCCACCAAACCTGCTGCGCCACAGTCTGCGGCCAGCATTGGAGTGACGATGCTGCTCCTGCAAGACACGCTGCTTGACACCCGCGTGCCAGCGGCGCTGATGAAGTAGCATGCTGCACAACTCAGGCCATGGGGCTGCACCCCTCTGATGTACCCGCGCGTCCACCATGCACCATGTCGAGGATGACTGCTGACCCTGTAGTACCACGGCTGCTGCAGACAGCGTAAAGTGCAATGGTTTTGGGAGGTGTTCCCGGCGCGGGATGGCCTCACAACCTACATGTTCAGCTATGTGGACCCTGCAACAGGCAAGCCTGCTGTGACATGTGCTGTGCTGGGGCCCTGCAGCAGCCTTGCCGTGCAGGGCAGCGTGGTCCCTGTCGGGGCACCCTGCATGCCTGCAGGTGCTGCGCACTTCAGAGAGTGCGGCAACATGGCTGTGCTGTCATGACTGCAGGCAGGCTGTCCCTCGAGGAGGCCTACTCAGAGTACCTGCGTCTGCTGCCCCAGTACAGAGAGTGCAGAGACCTGGCAGGCGTTCAGCTGCAGCGTGCCTTTTTTGGATTTGTGCCCAAGTGAGCTGTATCTGGCAGGAAGAAGCACTCCTGCTCCTTGATGGGGGGCTGGGGCCTACCCTGCGGGGCTGAGGAGGTGCCCTGCTGCCTGCAGCTGGATCGACAGCCCCCTGGAGCCCTGCACCTCGCGCCTGCTGCACATCGGGGACTCTGCCGGCAACCGCTCTGCGCTGAGCTTTGCAGGTGTGCCGCAATTCAAGCAGAGGCATGCTTCATGGCGCTGTGGCTGCTGCCCTTGCATGCTGAACGCCACAGGCAGGGCTCCTATGTGGCGGCAAATTTACAAGGTCGTGCATGCCAGGGGCTGTTGCTGTCACGAGTCATGCTTCCTTGCTTGAATGCCACTTTGCTTGCTGCTGTGGGGTCACGCCACAGGTCTGGGGTGCTGCTTTGTTGCAGGCTTCGGAGCCATTGCACGGCACCTGCGCAGACTGACAAATTCTGTGACAACTGCACTGGAGCTTGACGACCTCAGCCGCCACAGCATGGCTCTGCTGCAGCCACACAGCCCAGCCATATCTATAACCGCTGCCATGCAACAGACCATGGGGACCCGTGCATGTGAGTGGCCATGGTGGCTTGCTCCGACGTTTGTCTTGCATCTGTGCTGAGTACAGACCATGCCCTGCCTCCTCACAAGAAAATACTCTATGACACAGCGTTGCGGCCCAGCCTGGCTGAAGGCCGCCCCGCTGGTTGTGGCAGCACCTGACTCAGGCAGTGGTGGCCTGTGCATACAGGGCAGAATTTTGACACTGTGAACCCATCGCTCATCAACAACTACATCGGAGGCAGCTTCGGCGAGATGCAGCAGATGGGGGAGGAGGTTTATAAGCCCTTCTTGCAGGATGTCATGCAGGCTGGCTCCCTCTCCCGCATAGTAGTCAACCAGATTTTGAAATCACCTGGCAATGTGAGTTTCCAAAAGATGTCCTGCTCACCTACACACCTTTCGCTGATCAGCTGAGCAGCAAGGTGTCTCGTGCTAGTGACAGGGGTGCACAGAGATGTACAGAGCTGATGTCCCCATGCAGTGTGATTGAGTGAGCAGAATGTGTGCTGGATCCTTGCTGGTGTCACAGCCGCCTGGCTTCAGAAAGTCTTCAAGCCCTATGCTTTGCATTGCAGATTATAGCCATCACCCTCTTCATGGACAGTCCAGCAGCGTCCAGCCTGTTGGGACGCAGCTTTGCCGGCATTGTCACTTACAACATGCTCTACAGCATAGCAAATGCCTTTCGGCCAGCAGTTGAGCTGTTGCTCAGAAGAAACCCCAGGTCCTTGTGGCGCTTCCATAGGACACTTGAGAAGTGGGAGTATGGCTCAGCACGAGACTACAAGCCTTGACTTTTGCAACTTGGGGCTGAGAGCGTGCCCTCATCGCCCGTCAGCCCCCCATTCTCAGACATGTACCCCATTTTGCAGCTCTATCAAGCACCGCATGCTTTAACACATTCACAGCTCTGGCACTGAGGAGAGCGCTCTCTTACGCTTCACACTGAACTGAATGAAATTGAAAGCCTGACTGTCTAGAAAGTTTCTTCAACCTGTTCATTTTCCTATTGTCTGATACTCCGAGCCTTCAACAGACCCTATAACAGCCAGGGGCTTGTCCTCAAAGCGTTATATCTTAGCCTCTGCTCTTCTATACAGTTCTGCAGCACCTGTTTCTGACCAATGCGATACTGTAGTGCAAGCCAAGCCCTGCTGTGCTCAGCTGGGGCAGCCTTGCGTAACAAGTCTAAGTCCTCTCCAAGAGTGGTTGGCTTGCTGTTCAATTCTGTGCTGCAGGCATCCAGCAGCACCTGCAAGACATGCAGGACAGTAGGATCAACCATAGCACGCATGCCTGCCAGTGTCCAGGGCTTGCATGCCCAGCCTTCTGCACTCACCAACCCCTTGACAAGGAAGCCTCACCTGCACAACCTTCTGCTCCAGGCTATTGAATCTGGCAGTCTTAAAGAAACCTGCCACACTGGGAAGCTCAAGGTTCTGCACTGCCTCCCACAGCCACCGCTTGGGCTTGAAGGCTGCAGCCTCCTCCATCTGCTCCTCTGTGGCATACTGCATCCTCAGACCCTGAAGGACCTCCGCACCTATGCCCTCCATCTTGAGCTCCACCTGCAGCCGACCCCAGCTCAGACGTCCAGTGTGCAGCTACCAGCCTGCCTGCAGCTGTGGGATGATGTCCACCATTCCGCATGAGACCAGCTGTTCTCGTGTGCCCTGGTGTTACGTGCTGGCAGCTGCCAACTAGGGCATGCTGCCCAGCTTGTACTGCCTGTCACTGGTGTCAGCAGCTCTTGCAAGGCAAACTTTGCGGCACAGGGGTGCAGCAGCGGCTGTGCTTTGCAGCCTGGGAGAAGGGGGAAGGGAGGTGGTGTGACTTGAAAGGCACCGCAGTCCCATGCGCCACAACTGGCCGAGTGTGATGTGCCAGCAATCACACTGCAGCAGAATGTTGTCTGCAGTTTTGCTGGCCTCCAGTCCACTGACCTACCTCTGTATCAAGGAGGTAAAGGATCACAGCCTCCTCGGGAGAGTCAGGAACGGTGAAGCCATACGATTGTAGGAACTCTTGGTTTCTGAGTGACCCATAGGATATGTGGACCTGCAGGCAGTGGAGGCTGCGCAGATTGCCTAAAGTTACAGGCCCCCTCTCCCACACCAGTCAATTGTAGAATGCAGCTGGCAGTCAACTGAGGTGACCGCCAACAGACTGCAGTCACCTCCGAGCCGGCTTTGATGCCGTCTGCGCCAGTCACAAGCTTGATAGCATTTGTGAATGGTGCTGCCCTGATTTCACCCTGCAGACAGACACAAAGCACTTGAGCGCACGGGTTGGCACCAGTTGATGCATGCAGGCTGATGGCCCACAGCTACCACTGTTGCATTGCAGCAGCGCATGAGCATCAAAGTGCCGGTGTCACACATACCACAGGAGACTTCAGGGCTAGAAGCTGCACACAGATCTGGTTCTAGGGCACAGGCATGTGCTGGACATGGCCTGCAGTCAACTTGCCTTGACATAGAGCTCGTGATTCAGCGCGTCAGACAGGGGGTGGAAAGCCAGAGCCTGGCTGCCCTGCAGGCGCTGCTGCACCAGGCTCCACCCCATGGTCAGCACCAGCAGGACGCGGCACACGTCATGCGCCCGGCGGCTGTGCTTCCAACATTGCTGGACCAGGGGAATGCGCAGCATGATGATCAGCGGGAAGAGGCAGGCGCCCACAGCCCAGGGGTTGAGGCCCAGGGGCCCTGCAGAGGCAGAGCTGCTCAGTGCTCACTGGTGCTGGCAGGCAAGGTACGCCTGTTTGCAGGCAAGTTGATGTGCAGGGAGCGCCGCCCCCAGGGTTGGGCCCAGGTGACCCTGCGTACATGGCAGTGTAGCATCATTGGGTGCTGGTCTGACCTCCCCTCATGCCAGCGCTTGGATTCCACTGAGCATAGGGGTACAGTGTGTCAGATCAGGGGAGCTGGCGACAGGGCTGAGTAGCAGGATGCCAGCATCGGTGCCAGCTGAGCTCTTGTTGTGCACCAAACATCGCTTGCAGTGTCCTTGCAGCCAGGCAACAGTGGACATTGGTGCATGCAGAGCCCCACCTGCACGAGGTGGCAGGTTAAACGCCCGGCTCATGCGCTGGCATGCGGCCCAAACAAACTGGTCCAGGGTTATGCCATATTTCTGCACAATGGGCTCATCCTGGATCATCTGGTATGCGTCCTCCAGGGTGGTCTTCTGCAGCACTGCCTGCACAGTGAGGGTAGCACAGATCAGGTACGGCTGTGACGACGCCTGCACAGGCAGGGCTCAGAACAGATGTGGCTGGTGCACCAGTTGTTCCGCATGCTGCACCTACTGCCTGCAGCAAGCAAGCATAGTTACAATGGGGGTCAGAGGCTGAAACGAGGCAGCAGCATGGCAGAGAGACCACATTTACCAGAGTGCAGTGTGGCCCTGCTTGCAGCACACTGCACGCATGCATGTGTGCATGAGCTGATGCATGCATGTTAGGACTGCAGCCTGGTTTGGGGACTCAACCCAGAGCCTTCCCAGCAGTGTTGCTGGACCAGCCCTCAGCATAGAGTCTGCCAAGCATGCCTTGGACTATGGCCACTCCATCACCTCAGACACCAGTGTTGCGTCCTGCAGCGCTGCCAGTTCGCTGGTGCTCCACCTGACCAGCAGGTTGTGGTGGCTGGGCAGGTGCTGGACATAGGCGTGCCAGAAAGAGTTGGTACCCTTCAGCATCTCGCTCAGTAGCAGGAATGACAGCTGTCCAGGCCTGCAGGGAGGGGCAGCCAGGCGCATGTTGTGCCCTGCTGCAACAGAGGGGTGTGCAGCAAAGCTCTGCAATGCAGAGGTGCAGCTGTGAGCGGCTGGGGAGGCCGATGACGGCCATCCAATGGTTGGAGGTTCTGATGCCTGTCATGCATGCCATATCAGAAGCCAGCCGCTCGAGAAGATTACGTGGCCTTATCTGGGCTCGTAAGGACTTGCAAGCAGCTGCTGCTGACATGAGCCATCCCTGACATTGATCAAGTCTCGTTTGGGAGGCGGATGCAGCATTGCGGAGTTACGCAGCTCACTCAGTGGGGTACAGCAGGACTCACAGGTCAGTGTAGTGTCCGCCTCCCATGAGCCGCCACACCCTGTTGCTCACAAGGTGCGGCACCGGGTTGGGGGTGGACTCACCCTCCACCACCTGCAGGTCATCACAGCACCACTGTGCATGCTGCCCCTTGCCTGGGTCAACACCGCCATCACAAAGCTTCCGGGGCACAAGAGCAGCTCTCAGGCCTGCGCTTCTGCAGCTGCATCTGCTGCCAATGACGACGCTGGCAGCTGGCTGAACTAGGGAAGTCAGGCTGCAAGCCAACAGTTCCCCGGGCCTGTCCAGCCCAACGACAGGGTGCCAGGCGTCCCTCAATAGTTCCATGCTGCCACTTGCGGCCACTCCCACCTGCAGGCACAGCTTCCTGGGGAGGCTGAGAAAGACCTCCTTGGCGCCTATGTCGTGCAGCGCCCTCATCCCGCGCACCCTTCCAAAGGCAGCAGGCACCAGCTTGGGCAGCTGGGCACCCTGTGAGCGAGCCCAGTCCACCACGGGGCCCAGGGTGTTCCCTGAGTGGTGCAGAGGGTAGATGCTGGCTGGGCTGTCCAGCTGAAGCTGGACTGCTGCTGTCTGGGCCAGGGAAGGAAGGACAGCGCTGCCATCTGAACAGCCAATGGGTGTGCCTGCAGGGGATGGTGCAGGCCACATGCAGCGCTTCCTCGTAAGCGAGAAGTGACAGGGAGCGTCGATAATGCAGGCACACAGACCAGAGAGAATTTGTGCACTTGGGCGCTTACCTTGAAGCCGCAGATCCAGTATGCCATAGTCAGCTTCGTGTGGAGGGCCTATCAAGAACAATGCAGTCTCATCGCTGCTGTGCTGCACACTGTGCTCTGAGGTGTGGACTGGTCCAACCTCGCAGCGTGTGCTGTTGGCAGGGCGAGTGAGCAGCTCCCACTCAGATGAGACACCCCAGGCCGCATGAAAGGGGGTGTCATTTGCCTTGAGTGCCACCCTGTAGTTGCAAAACCCAGACAGGCGTATGACACGTACTGTGGCCTGCTGCAGTTGCAGCTGGCCGCTGGCAAGGGGAACGGCCGGGGCAGAGGACCAGTCAACCGCTGGTGCACTCTGGGTGCAATCAAGCAGCCCGGCGAAGGCCAGCAACCAGAGCAGAGCCGCCATGCCCCGCTGCTTTGATGGATGATGTTAGTCAACGACAGTCGCTGGGGCACAAGACTGGAGATGCCAGCAAAAGCATCTTTCACGTCGTTGAGCAGGTCATGACATTGCTTTGTCACACATCTGAACTGGATGTTCGATTTGCAGGGCTGAATCTGGCTCCACTGATAGGTCACCCCGTGACCTAGTCAAAGCCCCAACTGTCCCCCAGATCATTGTCACAACCTGCCTAGCATGAGGAGACCTTCTCCAATGGTTGGGGCAGTTGCAGCATCTGCTGCAGCCCTATCATTTGTGCTTGTCAGGTGACAAGCTTTGCGTTTCTGAAGCAAGTGCTGCCTAATGCATCTGCTGGGGTGAGCACCACACTTTGTTTCAGCCAGGTCCCACTGCATGAGCCCTTATTGCTTGTTCAGGCGCAGTCAGGCCCATGGACCTGTCAGACAGCTGCTGCATGGCGGCAACATGCGCCTGCTGAGTGGGAGGGACCGCCAGGCAGCCCTTCAGCTGATTCAGCGTCATGGCTGCAGCTACATTTTTCGGGACTGGCCACACGCTGGCACCAGAGACGGGGAGAAGAAGAAGCTCATGCAAGCAGTGCGGGCATATACTGCCAACTCGGCCTCTGTGCAGGACGTGGAGCAAGCGAGGCTAGGTAGGCCTCTTCATCCCACACAGCACCTGCTCCTGCTTAGTGGACATAAACGCCTCTCATGAGCGCTTTGAGGCCAATGCAGTAGCACTCAAGTGTGGGCAGTGTGCATGAGGTATGTCGCAAGTCTACAGCACATACCTTTTGTCAGTGCCAAAGTCAGGCCTGCACCGTGTGCTTGCTTGCCATTGCAGAGGTGCTGGACCCTCCCAGGCCGGAGCAGCGCCCGCACCAGGTGGAGCCGCCGCCGAATGTGAATGCTGCCCCGTGGGATGACCCCTACTACTGGCTGAGGGACGATGAGCGGAAGGACCCTGCCATCATTGAGCACCTCAAGGTGTGACACGCATGCCTTTTGGCAGGCTTTTGAGGGGACAGCACACTGAGCCGCATGCTTTGTACAAATGACACTAGCCCCTACATGTGTCATGAGTAGCACTGGTGTGGCAGCTGCTTGTGGCAGAATAGCCCCCAGGACTGCTTGCAGCGCAATTCCATGGCTGCTGCTGAGATGCCTGTCAATACTTTGGCATCCACTGTCCCGCGTGACAGCCCTGCAGGCTGAGACTGCCTACACCAAGTCAGTGCTGCGGGACACAGAGGGCTTGCAGGAGCAGCTGTACAAGGAGATGCGTGGCCGCATACAGGAGGCCGACCAGGGGGTGCCCCAGAGGTGGGTGCCTGCCAGCCTGGGCCCGTGAGGCGCTGGCAGCCTCAAGGCGTGCCTGCCAGCCCAAGCTGCTGCCAGCCAGCCGTCTGCGATCAGTGCTGACCTACAGACTGTGCACGCAACTGCAACTGCACACAGCTGAGATGTCGAAGCTGCTGGCGTCTGCATAACGGGTCAGGTGCCCTGGGCCTGCAAGGGGCTCCAGTGGCCTGCTCTTCACAGGGATGGCTCTGGGCAATTCTGTGTGCAGGATGTTGAGCTGTGCTGCCTGCAGGGATGGGCCCTACATGTACTACAGCAGGACAGAGGAGGGCAAGCAGTACCGTGTGCACTGCCGGCGGCGGCTGGCGGAGGGAGCAGGCCCCCCCTCGGGTGCGCCCCCACCTGATTCGGCAGGCGGCAGACGCTGCAGGGCCAGACTCAGCCAGTGGCTATGCCAGTCCTTCAGTCGACCATTTGTGCCAGCATGCCGGCTTGGGGTCACCACGCAGCAGTACCCGGCAGCTGACCAGACATGCAGTCGGAACCCTGCATGACTCTGTCCCTGGCCTGCAGATGAGGCTGCTCTCTGCTGACAAGGCTCTGAGTGTGGCGCGCTGACTGCAGCATGTGTGACCACACATGCAGCCTCCCTGACAGTTGCTGCCCACCCTGCAGAGACGGATGTGCTGGACGCCAGCCAGCCTGAGGAGGTCTTGCTGGATGAGAACAAGGAGGCTGAGGAGCACGAGTTTTACATGGTGAGGCACTGCACCAGAGCAAGTCAGGGCCTGCTTGGCTCCTGCCATCTGCTGTGCTGTGGCTGGAGATGTGCAGTTGCGGCCTGTGGCTAAGCCCTCTGCTATGCCCTGGGCCTGAGACTTGCAGTCGTGGCCTGCTCTGCTCTGCCTGCCTGCAGCGCCGTGGCCTGACACCTGTCGTGGCTGGCGTGCTGTGCCTCACACAGCAGCTGAGCTCTTGCTGTCCCCTGCAGGTGAGAGGCGCATCAGTCTCCCCCGACCACAAGCTCTACGCCTTTGGGGTGGACACGGAAGGTAAGGTGGCCAGCAGCCCTGCTGCCAGGCTCCCACTCAGGCTGTCTGGATGCCATCCCATCCTCTGCACTGCTGTGCCTGGGGCATGCTGCCAGCTTCACTTGTGAAGCTCGGCCTGTCTGGGTTTCAGCATTTGCTTCGTGCCCTGCTGAGCGTCAAGCGGCAGCTCTGTAGGCTGTCTGCAGGCGGTGAGAAGTTCACACTGCACGTGCGCGATCTGGCCACCCACAAGGAGCTGCTCAAAGAGCCTATCAAGGAGACAGCAGGTCAGCCTGCCGACCACTGCACTCTGAGCCTGTGCAGCACTGCTGGCACACCACTTCCAGGCTGCATGAAACTGCCCTGCACACAACTCCAAGCTTGACAGAACCCATGTGCTTCTTCTGTTCAAGCATGTGCTGACCTGCCGGCCACGCTGTGCCCAGGTTGTGCAGCCTCAGCACGTCTTCCCTTTGCAGGAAATCTGGCCTGGGCCAATGACAACCAGCACCTGTTTTACACTGTGAAAGACAAGCTGGACAGGCCCTACAAGGCAAGCCTGCCATGTGCACAGCCACTGCAGAGATGCTCGTGCAAAGCAGCATCCTGGCACCAGCACCCATCTGCCGGCCCTCACCCCTTTGCTTTGCAGCCGCAAGGGCACAACTGTACTCCAGTGCACTTTGCACTGGCAGCTTCGAGGCGTCTGAGGCATGGCCAATTTGGTTGCTGAGACTCAGCATGGCCAGTGGGAAACCGCAGAGCCCCTCCTATGTGGCTGTCATGACTCAGATCTGTGCCTGTGCACCTGCGCCTGTGGCAAACGATGCTGCCGCTGCCGCTGCCCCTTGAAATGAGTGCTTGTCCCATGTCAAATGGATGTCAGCGCCCAGGCTGCTGCAGATCTTCCGGCACAAGGTTGGCAGCGACCCAGGCCAGGATGAGGTGGCCTACCACGAGACCGACGACCAGTTTTACATCAGCATTTCCAGGTCAAAGAGCGAGAAGGTGCTGTACATCAGTGCAGGTGGGCTACATCTGGACATCTTGTGTCCTTTCGTGCTGTGGCACCTCCTGCTGCCTGCATGCGTGGGCATGCGCAATCGCTGCGGGTGTTATGCTACAAGCTGACGGAGGCGCCTGCCCGTGCTGAAACGGGCTCCTTCTGAGGGTTTTGTGTTAGTCAGTCCTGCTGCTTGGACCTGCTGCCCTGCTGCTGCCAGGTCTGTGGCCACGGTGTATGTGCTACATGTGATTGCTGTTAGCACTATCACTGTGACTTTAAAGAGCTGGAGGCTTGTACGGCTCTTGAAGCAATCTAGCAACAGTACCCCTCGCCGCGCCACGTGGGGTGCGTCACGCCACCCACATACACCTGCAGCTTCAGCTGTCACGTCTTGTGAGCCTGACTTGCCAACAGACTAGAGCTCAATAGTATACTCCCGCACTGGCAGGCCTACAACTGCTTGGCGGCAGCCAAGGCTTTGAGGTTTCCTGTGCGTGCCTGCAGGCTCTGCAGTAACCTCATATGAGAGCTACCTGCCAGCAGACCACCCTCGCGGGGAGTTCAAGACTATCCTGCCGCGCCAGCAGGATGTGGAGTATAGTGCAGCCCACCGCGGCGATCACTTTTTCATCACCATTCGGGACGACAAGCGCCCCAATTCTGAAGTGGTGGTGGCCCCCATGGCCAGCCCCACCAACGTCAAGGCACGCACCTGCCTGGCGTGCACTGAACCTGCCAGGTCGCACCCGCCGGTATTCCAGCCTGGTCTCCACCTCTGCCAAGTCCAAGGGGTGCACATGCCTGGCGTTGAAGTGGCCTTGCTCATCTTTACCTGCTGGCTCTTCAACCCAGCTGCTGACCCAGCAACTGGCCCTGGTGCGGCCATGCAAGGCGCAAGCTTGCTCGGCGGCCTTGCTGACCCTTGTCTGCCCGCGATCATCATGGCAGCTGAACCCAAGCACGCACTGGCCTGACCCGCCAGTGGCCTTGTTGCCGGCTGCTGAATGTCTTGCTGGATCTGGTGGCTGTCTTCACCTGACAGGCAGCTGGCCGGTGCAGGTGCTCATTCCCCACCGCAAGGATGTCAAGATTGAGCATGTGGAGGTGTCACGGGACTTCCTGACGGTGTTCCAGCGCATCGACGGCCTGCAGGTGGAGGATCTGGAGGCTGCATGCCCCAGGCCTGTCCAGTGAAGCTTCCCTGCCTGCCAGCAAAGTTGCTGATGGGCCAGCAGAAGGTTTGCACTGCAAGCAGGTTGGGTTGGCAGTAGCCTGTGAACTGGCCTGCCTGATTCAGCCTGCCAGCTAATCGTGAATGGGGCGCTCACAAGACTACTAACAGGGCCACAGCCAGATCAATTTGGCCAGTTTCCTACAGGTTGGCACCGTGTACAGCCTGCCAGAGCAAGAAGAGATGCCCACCTCCCTAGGCAATGGCAAGCAGATCACCTTTGAGGAGCCAGCCTATGAGCTGTCCGTGGGCAACTGTGGGGAGTACAGCAGGTGAGTGCAGCTCTACCTAGAGCTCAGCCTCTGTGCTGTGCCGTGCTGCCTGCTGGTTCTGAGCTCTCTATTGAGCCTAGGTGTCTGCGGCCAGGGCAAGCCAGTGTGCTTGGTGTGCCTGAGCTCAGTCATGTTGCCTGCCTGTACCCCTGTTAACCTTGTGTGCTAGCTATCGAGCCAGAGCTTGCTGGCTGGCAAGCTGCCTGCATACTTGAAGCGTCTCCCAATCATGGCCACTGGTGCTGCAGCTCGCTGCTGAGGATGGACTACACCAGCCTGACCACGCCTGGCACAGTCATTGACTACAACATGCGCACCCACAACAGATAGGCTGCTTCCTGATGCTGCATGTGCTGATAGTGGGGCAGCTGTGACCCGCCAGAGGCTTGGCATAGCACTACTTACTCCTCACCTTGGCATAGCATCAAGCCTGCCTGGAACTTTTGTACTGCACCTCCTCCATGCCTGTGAGTGCCCTGAAGATCAGTGTTGTGGGGTTTGCACGTGCTGGACCCGCTGCCTGGGCAAGCTCTTGAAGGTATGTGCCTCTGTCACCCAGCGAAGTTGTTTAGCAGGAAGGGTATTGCTGTGCTACAGGAAGGTTGTCAGGTGCAGTATGCCTGTCTCTGCTGCCTAGCAGTCTGGGAAGAAAATAATCGTGCTGCGCTGCAGGGAGGTCAAGAAGGTGCAGCCGGTGCTGGGTGGCTTTGACAAGAGCAAGTACCACACTGAACGCCTGTGGGCTACCGCAAAGGACGGCACCAAGGTGCCCATCTCCCTGGTCTACCGCAAGGACTTTTTTAAACAGGATGGGTCATGCCCCATGCTGCTGAATGGGTGAGGCGTCAGCTTGGCTGCCTGCTGGCCGGTGGGCATGTTGGAGGTTGGAAGGGCAACTCGACTAAAAAAGGCTGGGGTTTGGTTAATGCTGCTGGTTGGCGTGGGCCTCAGCGCGGCTGCTGCCGGTGGCTGATGTCAACAAGTCGGTCATGCCCCATGCTGCTGGACGGGTGAGGCCCCAGCCTAGCTTTGCTGGTGTGTATGATGGCAGCCGCAATGGGTAGCACACTGAACGAAGATGGGTTCTGCCACATGCTGCAGGCGGGCTGAGGCCACAGCAAGCTGCTGCCTTGCCTGTGGCTGATATGAACCAATCGTCCTGCTATATGCTGCAAACTGCTGCCTGTGGCTAGTGTGAAGGAGTGGGTCTGCCCCGTGCTGTGGGCTGCCTGAGGCCGCAGCTGGGCTGCTGCCCTGCTGGTTGTGCCCCAGTGCAGCTTGTCAGAGTCCCCAGTTCCATCGCCAGCTTTGTGATGGATCCAGGCAGCTCTCCTGCCCCTGCAGCACATGTAGCTGCTTGAGTTGTATTCAGGCAGCCCAGCAGCCTGCGACGAAGGCTGCAATCTGTCTCTGCTGCTGCCCATGGCGTGGCAGCGGGAGCCCTCTGCAGCTCACTGTCAGGCTCATGACCTTTGCTGTTTGCCCCACAGGTATGCGAGCTATGAAATCTGCAACGATCCATACTTCTCCTCCATCCGGATCAGCTTGCTAGACAGGGGCTTCTCCTTTGCCATCGCGCATGCAAGGGGGGGTGGAGAGCTGGGCCGCCTCTGGTATGAGAATGGTGAGCAGGCTGCCTGCAGGCTCCAGGTGCATGGTGACAGGTGCCTGGTTGCCTGTGATTGCGATCTTCATCTGGGCATGCAGCAGATGTGACAACAGCCACTAGCCACTGGAGCATGCTAGTGCGCGCGTTGTGACTTCCTGCAAGTCGCATCTCTGCTGGACACTGATGCCACCTGGCCTGCAGGCAAGTACCTCCACAAAAAGAACACCTTCACGGACTTCATCAGCTGTGCGGAGCACCTCATCAGCCAGGGCTACACCAGCAACGACAAGTTGTGCATTGAGGTCAGCGACTGCATGCCGGTGCATGTGCTGCAGGTGCCTGGTAGTGGGCAGCAGAGCCGGTCTGCTGCGCAGCGGTGATCGCCGCCTCTCTGCCGGCTGGGGCCACTGCAGACCCTTGATGGCACTCTGAGATGACAGCCTTCTCTGCTGCGCCTTGGATGCATGTCGGTGGTGCCAGCATCTGCCAGGCTGGTGGCAAGCCCAAGTCACTGCTTTGTATGTTTGCCACTGCTGGCTCCTGCTGGTGCACAACTTATGGCATGCTGATCTGTGAGTGGCTTGCATGGCAGGGCTGCTTGTGCCAGAGCAGCACTCAGCTTGTGAAAGTGTGTGCATCTGCAGGGGCGCTCTGCCGGCGGGCTGACCATGGGGGCTGTGCTCAACATGCGGCCTGACCTCTTCAGCGCAGCCATCATGGGCGTGCCATTTGTTGATGTTCTGACCACCATGATGGATGAGAGCATCCCTCTCACCAACATTGAGAAGGAGGAGTGGTGAGCGGCCAGGCTGTCTGCCTTGCAGCTGTGTGCAGTCCTTGCCTGTGTCAGGCCTGCCCAGCTCTGGTTCACTTGTCAGCTTTGTGCTGTAGTCTTGGGCGGCCTGTACATGTCAGGCCTGGCCGTTCCTAGGCAGGTCAGATGTTCGCAGCTCTGAGCGGCCTTTGCACCTGCCAGGCTCGCACTTATGTGAGGTGCAATGTTGAGCACAGTGGCTGTCAGCGGCTCATCCACATGGCGCAGTTGCCACATCTTGGTGCAGTTGTGCATCAGTTCTCAGCAATGTCTGCACAACTCGTTGTTGAACCTTGGCCACCCTGGCTGCTGCAGGGGGGACCCAGAGGTGAACCTACAGTGGAGCAGCGCTGCCGCCTCAGCATGATTTGCACGCGTCTGGCCTCTGCTGCTGTGCATTGCCTGCATGCTGACGTCGTTGCCTCACCTGTGGTGCGGCTGCCAAGCCTGAGCCTTGGGCGCCTGCACCTTGCTGATGCTCTGCATTGATCACACAGCTGCCTGTTGACAGCGCTGCTCCACGAGCAATATGAGCGTTACCCACCTGCTCCTTGTTGCTGGTCTGCATTGCCTGTATTGCAGCAAGCTGACAGCATAAGTGCAGCTGTGTGCTGATTTGGAGGCCTGAGCTGCAGCACCTGTCCCCTTTGTAGTGCTTTGCATTGCCTGCACCGCAGTGTGCTGACAACGTCTGCCCGGCCTGTGATGCAGAAGCAGGAGTACTATGAATACATGCTGAGCTACTCACCAGTGGACAACGTCAAGGCTGCAGCGTATCCCAACATTCTGGTGACCGCGGGCCTGCACGACCCGCGTGTGGGGTACTGGTGAGTGCTGTACATCTTGTTGCATGTGTCAGTACTGGCAGGCATCAGTATGAAAGGTCTTGCCTGTTCAATCAGAATTTGCTTGATCATTGTAGAACACTGTGCATGCTTCCAGGGAGCCTGCCAAGTTTGTGGCCAAGCTGAGGGAGCACAAGACAGACAAGAACTTGCTGCTGTTCAAGTGCGATATGGGCGCTGGCCACTTCAGCAAGAGTGGGAGGTTTGACAAACTTCACGAGACAGCCCTGAATTTTGCATTCCTGCTGAAGACGCAGGGCCTGCTGGACAGGCATCCTGCAGGCAGCAGTTGATGACGCAGTCCATTCATGGCTGTCATTTGTTTGTTGCTGCAATACTTGATCAAAATGCGGTGCCCAGAAACTTGTTTCTGAGCGCCAGTCTGCTGGCTTTCACAGCCTTGATTGCAGTGGCTTCTGCAGGGCTGGCACCCCCAGGGCCAGCGCTGTCACGAACAGTGCTTCACCACTGGCAAAAACCTTGCCTCCTGGTTTGTCCTGAAGCTGCCCTCTGAACACACTCTGGCGTCCCTCAGCCCTGACCAGATGTGAAGTACAGAAAAGAATGGATCCTACAGGGATGGCCTGCATCAATGCAAGTCTAGCTCTGCTCATGCCCCATGTTGCCATGTAGAATGCATCACAAGCAGCCCTTTGTTGTGCTGGCGCTTCCCCCAAATCCTGAAGATGGCTAGCAGACATAGAGAACCCATGAGTGCGTCGCTTAGCCATACCTCAATCATTTCTGCAACCAGCTTGACCGTGTAAGGTAGCCCCTGGGGCAGTTCCCCTTCCTGGGTCATCTTCCTCATGGGCTGCAGCGAGCAGGGATGCTTTGTTCTGCAGTGCATGCGAGCAGCAGCAAGGCCCCAGGACAGACCCTTTGTTTTTGCAAGCAAGCACGGCTTGCAATTCAGCAAAATGGAGAACCCACTGCGCTTAAGACCTCGTCGAGGATGACACAGATCATGCCACCGTGCAACACGCCTGGGAATCCACACACGTCGTGGCCCAGACGCAAGATGTAGGTGAAACGGAAGACGTCACGCTCCCACAGCAAGATATGGTCATGCATCATGCCGGAGCAAATCAGAGTTTTGATCTGCATGGCAAACTCAAGCTTGTGGCTGCTGGGACACAGCATGAGACCTGCGTGTCACTCAACATGCACTTGCTGCAGGCGCTGACTGCAGTTGCTCTGCCCATGCTGTTCAGTGCTGATGAGCTAGTGTTGGCAGTGACAGCATGGACAGTAGGCAGCTCACCAGATTTGAGGGAGGCAGCGGGTTTGGCGCATTCTTCCAGATCAGGCCATCCATCCAGACCCTCTGGCCGCCACCCTGCTGCACAAGGTCTTGCACCCAGGGTATGTGAAGCAGCTCCACGCCAAGCGGTGTCAGAGGCTTGCTGTACTGCTCCAAAAGCACTGCAGTGCAGCAGGAGCATGGACATCAGGCTGCCAGGCGCACAGTGGGGCATCAATCCCGAGCGTCAGCAAGTGTTTTGCTGCCCCGCACCTGCAGAGCCCTTGGGCACATTGTTCATGCACAACCTGCCAATGACTCACCTGCCAGAGGAACCTGTGCAGCCTGAGCAGAATGCTGCCCAGCCGGGGGCTGAAGCTCCACTGCTGGTGTCTGCACGCCTGCTGGCTGCTCAGGGGGTGCACCACACTGCGCTGCAGCTGAGGTGTGTGTGCCTGCCGCTGCCTGCTGCTGCCTCGGCATGATGAACAGTGCCTTGCCAGTGGCATACACAGGGCCGTCTGGACTGGCCTGCAGAACAGCGCTGTGCCAGGTCTTGCGCCCAGCAGTCGACACCGTCTGAGCTGTGGCGAACACACTGCTGGGTACTGGCACCTTCTGCATGGCAGGGAACAGGAAAGTGCACCAGACCTTGCCTTTACTGCATGCTGCTCCTGAAGGCTGCACGGGCAGCAGGTACAGTGCATGCAGAGCAATGCCCCTACATTTAGCCGCTTGGTCTGCAGCCGATTTCTAGCTGCAACCTGAAAGGCGTCTGGAAATCAATGACATGGGGCTGGCGTCCAGCTGGAAGAGCCTCCCAGGACAGCTCACCTGCCTGAACTCCACCTCAATGCGGGCAGTGACTGCTGGACCAGCCTTCAGCAGCCCAGACTGCCTGGCTGCGTAGTCCAAGTTGCCCAGCACCTCATCCAGGATCATGAGCTGCACTCCACCTGCAGGTGGAGCAGAAGGCACCAACTGCAGGGAGTCTGATCTGGCAATGTCAAGACTGGCTATGAATGCGCAGTTAGCAAGGGGCTAAGTATCAACTTTTGGGGCATGCAGGCCAAAATTCAGGGCTATGGTGGGCCCTTGAGTCTCCCAGTGCAGGTTCAAGTTCCTCACCGTGGGTGATGTGAGTGTGTCCCTGCACATAGGTTGTCAGTGACAGGCAGCGGTGTATCTGATGGTCATGGCTGTTCCACAACACCAGGTCATCCTCAATGAGGCCACATTCCAGCAAGTTTCGGAACTGTAGTTACCAATGTCAGCTCAGACAAGGGCTTTGCATTCGACCTCAGCGGCTGTTGCCTCAGTGAGCACCAGATCTCCCTGGATGTGTTCAAACGTGTGATGGCATATGCGGCCTTTGTCCTTGATGATTATCATGCCATCCTTCCGCAGCAGATCTTGCACCCACCACCAGCACAGCCTCATCTTCAAAGTGTAGACCAGTCAACAGACCTAAACTGCTTTCTTTCCAAGAGCAAACGCAAGGGAGGCCATGCCTGTTGTCAGCGTTGGCCGGGATCGCTTGTTCAAAGCTCTGGGAACGAGTTACAGTAAGGCGACGGCTGTATAGCATGACACCCCACCATGATGTGCATGAAGTCGAGCCCTTTGACTTGCTGCCAACAACCCCTGCTCTTCTGGCTGCAGCTGAGGATGAGTTTCAGCAGCTGTGCTTCAACTATGGCATTGAATTGGACGATGTAGTGAGTTACCGCAATCTCTCTGCAGCTGGCTCTCCAGCAGCCCCAGCCAGCCCTGACTGCTACCATGCCTGCAGGTCACCGAGGAGGAGCTGTTCCGCAAGGAAGCAGGGGGCAAGGTGATGGCCATTGCACGCTGGACTCCAGGTTGACGGGGTTGCCGAGCCTGCCATAGCCGCCCGGCGTTACCGGACCCCTGTAGCACTCACCTGCTCTACAGCAACGCTCATGCCCTGCAGGATGCCGCAACACTGCAGGCACTCCCCCCCTCCAGCAAACCCTGCAGCACCCACCTGGTGTCCAGCAAACTCCATGCCCCTGCAAGCCACCGCAATACTGCAGGCCCTCTCCCAAACCAGAGAAGCAAACATCCTGGCTTGCAGGCTGCTGGTGGCAGCGATGAGGTGGTGTACAAGATTGACATCCCTGCCAACCGCTATGACATGCTGTGCCTGGAGGGAATCGCCCGGGCGCTCAACATCTTCAATGATCGCATGGCCACTCCCAGCTTCAAGCTTGCAGACATGAAGGGTGAGGCACCTGCCACCCGATGGGGTCCCTTGGCGAGGCTGCTGCCGTCTCTGCTGAAGCCTTTGGCCTCTGATCCTCCCTTGCATAGCGCCCTGCATGGCATCGCAGGGCTTGCAGTCTGCATGGCCACCACCAAATGCAGACGGACGGGCATGCAAAGTGAGATAGATGCCACTTGCTGGCTGCCTTTGCTGACGAGCTTCTGGAGAAAGGCCTCTAAGTGGCTTTGCTTTGTGTGGGTCAGGCGGCCTCAGTTGATTATGGCAGCTGACAATTAGGTGGCAAACCCACAAGCAGGGCCCCGCCCACAGGTTGCAGAGTGCACAGCAAAGGGTCAAGGCCACTAATGTAAACTGCCGTGCCTTCAAGTGGCCTGACGCCACAAAAGCTGCCTGCCTGCGGGCTGCCAGCATCGTGTGGAAGTCCGCCCACCACCCTAGACCAGCCTGCTCACTGGCATTACACAGATGCGCAGGCACTGCTGACACTGGAGAGCTGCAGTCAACCTGGGCCTGCCTTGGACATCCTCATATTTCGGTGCTTAGCACCGCTGCTACCTTGCAGCAGCTGCCAGATGCAGCGCGTGGTGCTCCCAGAAAGCTGCATAACATGGCTTGAAACACTGGCATTGCCAAAGCCTGCAACCCGTACGACTGCAGGCCGCCAGATGCAGCGCGTGGTGGTGCGCCCCGAGACAGCGCTGGTGCGCCCCTTTCTCATGTGCGCTGTCCTGCGGGGGGTCAAATTTGATGCTGCGCGCTACAACAGCTTCATCGACCTTCAGGACAAGCTGCACGCCAATCTGTGCCGCCAGCGCTCCCTGGTCTCCATCGGGACGCACGACTTGGGGACTGTGCAGGTGGGCCTTCTGCGCTGCTGCTGATTCACATGGACATCTGAATCACCACATGGACTGCAGCTCAATGCGCTGCGGGGGTTCCCTCCACGCCGGTCTGCATTGTCAGCACTTCCTAGTCTTGATTGAGATGCACGACCCGGGAACAGACCGGGTGGGGCCTATCTAATTATCATGTTGCTGTAACTTGTCGCTTTAGCCCTGTCCTCTGCCGCTGAAGGGCAGGGAAGATTGCCTGCGCAAGCGCACAGGTTGTGCTACAGAAGGTTGGGCTGTCGGATGTTCTGAAAATGGTGAGGGCGCAGGCAGCTGGGGCTTTGCATGGCGCTGCTGCTGAATGACACTAGTGGGAGCACTGCTGTAAATGGACTTCCTGCAGATCTGGCTGCAGCATCTATACCTTCAAAGGTGCTGGTTCCATGTCTGCTGGGAGGGTCGATTTCCTCAGTGGTCGCCCTCTTGGAGGTCAGGGACAGGGTCCTAGATTCGCGCATAGCCTAGTATGTGCAAGGCTTGGAGCAATCAGACCCAGCAGAAAAGGCCTGGCCAGCAGCACATCCTATGTGCTGCCCCTGCAGGGCCCTTTCACCTACGAAGCGCTGCGCCCGGAGGAGATCAACTTTGTGCCGCTGAAGCAGAAGAAGACATATCAGAGCCGGCAGCTGCTGGAGGTGACGTCACTGGTGTCCTGTCTCTCAAAGGCTGCATTACTTTGAGAGCATGCCAGCTTTGCCGAAGCCACCTGCATCTGTTGCCTGTGTGAGATGTGACGTGTCCCCTGCCCGGTCCTGGGTTTGTGGTTCTGTACATACCCACGTGATGTGCTGCAAGCCTGTCAGCGCTGCTGGGTTGTGCCTGAAACCTTGTGGGCTCTGCTGCTCAGCCAGCAAGGCTGCTGATGCGTCACCCTGTCTCCTGCTGCGAAACCGGCGGTGCTGCTGCCTTCACCCTTCTGCCCTGCTGCTGCGTGCACCTTTCTGCTCTGCTGCTGACAAGCTCACACCACCCTCAACATCAGTGTGACCCTGCTGCAGCACATGCTGGAGCATGACCAGAAGCTCAAGAAATTTGTACCGCTCATCTTCGATTCCATCGTGTACCCAGTGGTCCTGGACGCCAACAGGACAGTCCTATCACTGCCTCCCATCATCAACGGCGCTCACTCGGCGGTGCTTGGAACACCTGCATCCAAGCCCACATGCCTCATGGGGAGGCGTTGCTTCATTGCTGCAGATGTACTGTCATGCAAAGGTGGCATGGAGCCCCTCGTCTTTCCCC
This sequence comes from Asterochloris sp. CNOR1, assembly GCA_963969365.1. Classification (NCBI taxonomy): domain Eukaryota; kingdom Viridiplantae; phylum Chlorophyta; class Trebouxiophyceae; order Trebouxiales; family Trebouxiaceae; genus Asterochloris; species Asterochloris sp. CNOR1. The sequence continues at coordinate 1,820,086 of OZ017746.1, read as the reverse complement.
CTCTGCCCACTGCAGTGAGGCAGGCATTGCAAGAAGGCAGCAGCTGTGTCTGAGCTATGCCTGTTGCATGGAGGCAAGAAGACTCAAAAGGTCCTGAGGCAGCCTCAAGACCACCAGCCTGGCAGTTATCTCACCCCCTGCCTACCGGGCTGCCTGCTGCATGGCCGCTCGCCCCAGGTCATTCAGTCTCCCTGTGCAACTGCCCTGCAGATCAGCCTGGACACGCGGGACATCCTGATTGAGGCCACTGCCACCGACCTGACCAAGGCCCATGTGGTGGTGTCCACCCTGTGCGCCATGTTTGGGGAGTACTGCTCCACGCCATATGAGGTGGAGCCTGTAGAGGTGGTGAGCCCTGATGGGCAGGTCACAGGTGAGGGAGATGGTCAGAGAGCCTTGCGCCAGTTCCACAGTAACTACTGAAGGTCCTGACCACGCCAGTGCGGGTGTTGGGTCCTGATGGGGCAGGTCACACTTGAAGGCAACGGCAGGGGAGTTCTGGGCTGCCGCAGCCCCGTCTGCTTAGCACCATCTGAGGTTGGCAAGCAGGTCACACAGCTGAGGGCAGTCGCACGAGAATCCTGGGTTGCAGCAGCCTGATCTGCTTGACACCGTTGGATGTGAACCCCTGGGGCGCTGATGTGCCCACACTTGCTCCCAGCGTGCAGGAGGGCAGTTCACAGCTGAGACTGTCTTCCTGCAGATGCATTGGAGAATGGCAGGGCCTGAGCAACTGCTTCTGTAGCGCAGTATGCCTTTGAGGTTGCCCTTTGGCAGAGTGGCTGCTCCTCATCCAGCCAGAGGCCACACTGCAGTGATGTCTAGACAGCTAGCAGCTGACGAAACTGATGCATAACCGCCTTGTGTAAACTGCAGTGCCCACCTGTTGTACCTGAGCAGATTCAGCCGCCCACTTCTACTGCACATGCTGCAGTGACGCCGCGTCTTAGCAGCTGGCAGCTGGATGTACCGGTGCGGCAGGTGAACGGCGTGGTGGGCACCTCCCTGGATGCTGCTACCATTGCCAGGCTACTGAGCAAGATGCAGCTCAGTGCCACAGCCTCCCAGGATGGGCAGGAGGTGCACTGCAATGTGCCCGTCACACGCAGCGATGTCCTGCACGCCTGTGACGTTGTGGAGGTGAGCCTCAAGCGGCTTGTTGTCTGTGCAGGGGTCTTGTGGGCAGCCGAGCACATGCCGGATGAACAACCTCCAGCTGTAGAAGTGATAGGCACAGCCTTTGACATTGTATTTGCATGAAGCTGTGATCGGATCCTGCAACGCGTGGAGGTGTCTTGTATGAAGGCCTCCAGGCCTTCTGCTGTTTGGAGCTGATGGGGGTGATTGCGGCTTGATGACAGAGCTGCTGCAACACAGACCCGAGCACGGCCCAGCAAAATGCAGACCTGCTCCTGCTGCCACGCAGGACGTGGCCATCGCCTACGGCTACAATCAGCTGCAGGAGGCCGTTCCCCAGACTGTGACTTCGGGGCGGGAGCTACCCTTAAACCAATTGGTGGAGCTGCTAAGGGGCGAGTGTGCAGCAGCAGGTCAGTTCTATCAGCTGCTTGAGGGCGTCCCCAGTGCTGCAGGGTGCTTTTGTATGTCTTCATAGTGGGGACTGGAGTGTGCACAGCAGCATGTCAGGTGCCAGCTACTTCCAGCACAGCTGTGACACGCTGCAATGAAGGGCTATGTCTGAAGAGTGATGGCCATGCTCTGCTGACTGTGAGGAGTACAGGCCATCAACTGCTGTTGGGTTCGTGCTTTGCCCAGCATCATCAGCCCTGGAGGCAGGATGAGCAGCTGCTGTCTTGCAAGCGAACACCTCTCAACTCTGCTACTGCTTGTGCAGGTTTTTCAGAGGTTCTTACCTGGGCGCTTTGTTCACGGCATGAGAACTTTGAGGCCCTCAGGCGCAACGACGATGGCCGGACTGCAGTCTGCTGTGGCAACCCCGCCACTGCTGAGTTTGAGGTCTGCCGGAGCACTCTGCTGCCAGGTGGGTGCCAAATCCAGATTGTGTCTCCTGTCTGGGACCGTTGTCATGCACACCATATAGCTCTAGAGCCACAGCTTTGCATTGCTTGCAGGTCGTCTGCACGCTGGCGGCATTGAGGCTGCTAGTTTGTCAACATGCTCATCGTGTTTGGTGACTGCAGGTCTGCTGAAGACGCTGGGGGCCAACAAGGATGCCCCCCTCCCTGTCAAGCTGTTTGAGGTGTCAGATGTCATTTTCCTGGACAGTCAGGCTGAGTCAGGAGCCTGCAACCAGCGCAGGCTGGCAGCGGTGCACAGCAGCAGAGAATTTGGCTTCGAGATCATCCATGGCTTGCTCAACAGGGTCATGGAGGTGCTAGGTGTCCCGTTGCTGCAAGGTAAGGCAAGATCAAGCACAGCCTGTTGACAGGCCTGCTGATGGACTTGCTAGGGTCGGCAGTGCTGTGATGGATAGAGATGCAAGATCTGCATTTGAGATCATTCGCTGAGGTTGCCACTGCTGAGGGTGTTGATGTATGGGTTCTTCGCCAGCCAGCAGGGTGTCACATCTCGTTTTCAGAATATGACCTTGGAGGAGTGGGTGCTCAACCTGTTGCTACGACAGCAGCCACCTGATTTTGCCCTTCAGTGCCACTGCCTGCAGCTGAGACCAACCCTGAAGGCACACCTGCCCAGGGAGGGTACTACTGGCAGGAGGCTGATGCCAGCCACAATGACTCCCAGACATTCTTTGAGGGGAGGGCTGCAGATGTATTTGCACTTGCCCCAAGCTCTCAGGCTACTTGGAAAGGAAAGGCCTCATCACAGGAAGCTGATGGCATAAGAGAAAGTGCTGCTTCAGTGGCTGCGTGCATAGGAAAGTTTGGTGTGATTCACCCTCAAGTGCTGAAAGCATTTGACATCCCCTTCCCTGTTTCTGCCCTCGAAATCAATCTAGAACCCTTCTGCTATGACCAGACTTTTAAAGTCTTGCCCACCCACCTGAACCAGATGTGACATCAACATGAAGCAGGCATAAAGCTTGACTTATCTGAAGCGGGGAAAGCAATTCAAAAATTGCAAGGAATGTCACAGTGGGCAATACCATTCAGGAAGTGATGGGCTATGCATGTGGCATGAATATGCCCTGGCAGCCATCCCTGTGTGGCTGGCAGGACAGTCAAAGGCCAGGCACTAAGGTTTTTAGGAGCTCAAATGACATGGAGGCTAGGCCATTGTCATACACACCCAAAGCAATCTCAATTGCGATGAGGATGATGATGAACCACTCCAGCAGGACGGACTTCTTGTTCTGCATTATTTCCAGGAAGTACTTCACATTCTCCTGCACTAGCTCCAGCTGCAGGCACAACTTGACAAAGTCAGCTTGTTGAGCCATCGCGGCAACCCAGCAGCCCAGAAGCAGACCCCGTCCTGCAGCCAGCACGATGCCGGGTGAGTGCAGGAATTGAAAGTGGGCTTTCTGGGGACCCACTGCAATGCTGCCCTCAACAACCAGGGCCACAAGAAGCAGGCACAGCCTGGCTTGCTCTCAGCACAGCAGTGTCACCGCCTTTGGGACTGGAGGCTGGGCAGAGATCCCGCCCACCTTGGTCCTGACTTGCTCAAAGCGCTCCTCGATTTCGAACTCTGAGCGCATGTGCTCATGCACCTGGCCGTGCTGGGCGCTGCGCCAGGCCACGTCAAAGCGCTCCTCCAGGCCCAGCTTGACAATGATGTCGGTCAGGATGATCGTGTTTTTGGCAATCATCTGCAGGGCATGCCCAGCTGACGTCAGTCACTGATGACGGCGGCTTGGGTGTGGCTGTGAAGTTATTGCCTGAACAACCTGTGGACAGCACACCTGCCAACAGTGCATAGCACAAAGACAGCACATGAAAGCCAGACCCCTCAAAGAAGTGCCACTGAACAGCACGATGCTCTTGAGCACCGTTGCGGAGTTGTGCCCACCCGGAGCAGGTCCTCTTTGTGGACATCCCTGAAGTCCCCAGTCTTGGCCATGCTGCTGTTGTACTCCAAGAATGTCTGCAGCATGCTCTCAGCCACCTGCAGCAGGGCAGCCGCTGAAGACCACAATGCTCAGCAACGAGGGCGCCAGGGACTTGTCCCACCTGCCTTGCTGCAGCAGGCTGCCCTGGCAGATGCAGCCGGACGAGAGTCACAAAGACGGGCCTGCACATTGCAGCAGCCTCCACGAGAAGGCAGCTCCCAGGCAGCAACAAGCGGAGCCCTGCCAGCCTTCGGCTTGCAGCTTGCGTCTGGCTGTCCAGCAAGGCCTGCAGCCTGGTTTGGCGGCCCACCTGAGCGTAGTGGTCCAGGGCCACCGACTGTGCCAGCACGATGGCCAGCGTGCTTAGATTGCTCCAGTCCAGCTGCTGCAGCATGACGCGGTCTGCGTTCAGGGTGCTGTGGCGCGGCATCTGAGGCACGATGGAGATTTTGTACTCTGCAGGCAGCCAGGCAGGTGCACAGCGAGGCAGATGATCCAGTCAGTCAGCTGTATGGAGTCACTGAGGCAGCATGCTGTGAGCTGACTGCCAGCACCAGGTGACCCAAGTACGATCTGCGATGTGACTCCACACAACACAGCGATGCCCAACATGAATTACAGCTGCTCTTGGGACGGCTGAAGCACTCGCATGCTCATCAGGGCCAAAGCGGGGGGCCTGCTGAGGTCGCACCATCTGTGATTGTGGTGCCTCTGCGAGGAGGGTCGCTGATGTGGGGCATGCACAGCTTGAGGATCTGCTTCTCCTTCTCCTCGTTGCCCACGTTGAACAGGACGACAGCGCCGTACTTGTAGGCCACCAGGTAGGTCTCCAGGGGCAGGCCCTGATCCAGCAGGCAAACAGCGACTGCAGAGAGGGCTGGCGCAGACAGCAGGGGCCAAGCACCCAACTCTAACACACCAAGTTCAAAGAATGAGTCCAATGGAAGGGCTGTGCCCCCGCCCTCGCCCCCCGCGGGTGCGGATGCTGAGGTCAGGCAGTGAAGGCAGTGGGGCTTGCGCTTTGCAGCAGACGGACTGGAACCGTTGCCTGCCGGCCAGCTTGGGCTGCGCTGCATGGCAGCAGACTCACCGTGAGGCACTGCCCCTCCCGCAGGGGATTCTTCTCACGTCGCGCAGCTGCTGAGATGATGACACCATTTTTCAGGTGGATCACAGGGTACTTTGCCTGACTGGCGGCCTGAGCCAGCCCAGTGGTATTGAGATGCTTGCCTGCAGGCGCCCAAGACAAGCAGGTGATGATTGGAATGGGTTCCTGCATGTCGCTCGGTGCAATAGCAAAGAGCTTCATGAGGCAAGGATTGGTGCTGCCCTCTTCACCTAGGTAATAAGCCTTAGCCGGTAAAGGGTGCTCGGCATACTGCTGCTGCGGGCCCCAGCTGGAATGCTGGGGCCCGGGCTGATGGTACATGTTCTGCTGCTGTTCCTGCTGGGGCTGTTGATGCTGTTCATACGTCTCCTGTGGCACAGCTGTGAATTGCCTACTGCCACAGGCAGGCCAGCCAGCACGCAAGCAGCTGGCAGGTCTGTGACATTGGCTCTCCTGCCATGCCTGACGCAGGACATTCCCTGAGTCGGGTTGCCTTGATGCCGGTGCAGGTGGCACAGAAAATGCTGCAGCTGGGCAGTGCAGCTGCCTGAGAACTCGTCTCAACACCAGATGTTCCAACAGACACACTGATCTTCTCTGCATACAACAGACTGAGATACGACTGCAGCACCTCCTGTGTGATAGTGCATGCAACGCTTGCAATGCGAGAACGAAAGTCTAAGTATTAGTATCCCAGGCCATTTTCAAACTCTATCTGTACAAGGCAATACCTCGCGGCTAGGCTTGCTGGCGGTCTCCCATGTCAGTTCTGCCGAAAGTCAACAGAGGGCAACAGGCACCTGCTTACTGTCGACGAGGTGAGGCGTCATGTTGTCAGGACACTATGTAGTGATGCCTACAACTGTTGCGCAGCCCTGGTGCCTGGCTAACAAGCGTGGCGATATCATCAGACTTACTGGATGCATTACTGATGCACCTGACACCAGTTCATGCAGAGTTGACATGGCCAATGCCAGGGCGCGTTATGCTGACAACCTTGGCGGTTGTGCTTGCTGCCCTGGCTGGTGTTCCCTGCGCATCAGCCTCTGCGCCACATAGGCACCTCTTGCAAGTGGGGGACGGCAACCCAAACAATACAGTAGCGCCTGGTGTCTCAGGGCTCTTGCTGCAGCCCATAGGGACCTCGCAAGGGGCCTACGGCAGCTTTATAGGTGAACTTCGTGCATGGATGGCTATATAATGCAGCACACCTTGTAAGCGCACGCTCTTTGCAATGGGATCGCATGAGACCATCTCTTCACCACTCATGTGCTGCAGGGGTGGTGGCAGCAGTTATTGGCACAGCTTTCCTGCTGAGCTGTATCATATTTATTCTTTGTGACAGAAGGAGACGCCAGCGAGCACGCCTGAATGCAACAGGCACTGGTGAGCTCTTCCGCCAGTCTGCCTGTGACGTTGTCTGCATGAAGAAATTGCAACACAGTCTGAAGGCTGTGTTCTGATCATCCGCCAATCTGCTTTATGTTTATGTGTCCGCTGCCTACAATGATGTGTGCCACCTTGCTTGCCGCTGCCAACACAGGCTGCCTGCAGGCTCCCAAGCTCAGCCTGGTGAAGGGCAGATAGAGCTGGGGGATCCAATGCCGCCTTCCAAGCCACCTGTCATTATCGTCCAGCCCAATGACAGCTTGGTTTATGGATTGAGGGTATCAATGGACAAAGGCGGATCTGCCTTTCTGCCACCTGTGGCAGGCTGGACGCCAGAGGAACAGGCCAGTCAGGACCCTCAGCAGCAGGACAAGTCAAGACGTGAGCTGACGCAACCTCAATTGAGCTGGTTGCTAGCTGGGCATGCGGCGCAACAATCTGCATTGCTTCGCTAGCCGTCTTATGACCAAAAGGCAGTGGTGTCAAGCAGTTCTTGCATGGGGATGCTCAAGCCTTCCCCTCATGATGCAGCAGGGAGGCGGCAGGTCCCCTTCATGATGTTGGAGATTGAACGGCATGGCACCCTTTCTGGCAATCTGAGCTTCACACAGCGCCAGCAAGGAGCAGCCTCGGGGCGATCGGGCACGCCAGCGGCTGAGCGCTCCAGCAGCTTGAGCAGCCTGCAGCAGGTGGGGGTTTCACAATTGCAATGAATGCAGCATGTCACCCCTCTGTGGCACAAGCATGGCGGCCTGTTCATCCCATGCAAATGTGCCCTAACACAATGTGCATGAGGCAGAGGCTAGGCCTATTTGTCTTTCTGAGGCCAGCAACCCACAAACAGTGTGGTGGGTGCAGGTGTTTCGACCAGCCGGTGGAGCCCTTTCGCACCGGCGCATGTCCAGCTACAAGTCAGGCCGCCTCAAGGAGTGTGACGTCCCTCATAACCTTCAAGCTGCAGAGCAGTACAGCAACTCCCTGGCCTCAACCGTGGCCGCACTGCCTGGTTCAGTGCCAACTTTGCGCTGCATATCGGCTCACTTGGGAGAGGCTGGCGCTAACCCAGAGGCCTTGCAGCCAGACGCTCAGCAGCCATCTGCCAGGCAGCCATCAGTTGCCGCACTTAACGAGGACACCATGTGGTGAGCAGGCTGCCCTTTGCAACTTCAGCTTCTTCGTTAGGAACTCAGCACAATCTCAGCCTGGCAGCTGGCTCTTTTGCACATGTCAAGCAGACATTTGGCTGCTTGCAGTGTCACGGCAAGGCATCCCCCAGCGTCTGTGCTCAGCACCAGCCAGTCTGATGTGATGGACACCAGCCAGAGCCTCAGCGCCATGCCCATGCTGTCACATACTGAGCCCAGCACGACCTCCAGCACAGCTGCTGCTTCTGGCTGCAGCACATCCACCTCCAGCAGGTGGACATCGCCCTTTGAAAGCTACAGCTCTAGACCTGTAGGCAACAGTGATACAGAGGAAGTAGCAGAGGGCACAAAGCAGCCGCAGAGCGGAACCCCCTTTTGAGGATCATCAATTTGCCATGCCAGGATGGCAAGAACATCCAGGGCTTTAGCCTGTCGATTCAGGAGACACCAGATGTGGTGTCCCATGTCAGCTAGCGTATTGATCTGCCTACCTCCATTATTTTCTAGCTAGTTAAGGCAGCACCAGGTGCCATGCAATGTCTGCCCATCCTTTCTCCTTTGAGAGTGGTGTTGTCTTTGCCTTACGCACAGCCTATTGCTGTGGCAGTGGCCTTCTTTTGACAACTTTTGGTTTGGCAATTCTTGTGACAATTTGCTGCTGAATTCAGATTCAATCACTATGTACTGAGGCAATTGAGGATTTTCGCGTGGAGAAAGCCTGTAGTGTTCGAGTTTGCTTGTCAGACTAGCTTCAGACCTAATTCATTGCCCAGACTAGCTCCCAGGCCATCGTCGCCATTGGCCTTGATCTTGCCTTCCACCCGGCAAAAACCATGGCAAGGCTGCATTCCAAGCCAGTGATCGAAGAGATCACAGACAAGGAGGAGTACTTTGAAAAACTGCTTGATGCCTACCATGGGGATGCTGTGGAGATGATGAGCTCTGCTGCAGAATTCCTGCAGCGCAAGGGCAGGCTGCCCAAGGAGATCGCCCAGGAGATGACAAACGTTGCTCGGGGGGCAGCTGGAGCTGGAAGTGCTGGTGTGAGAACTGGCTTCCTTGGCAGCAGCAAGAGAGCAGCAAACGGCGTCCAGTCGAACATGCCTGACAAGGTGCACTTGTCCTGCTGCTTCCTGGACCACCTTTGAATAACACTTCCCCTGTTCACCACATCCAACCCTGCGGCCTGGGCATCTCAGCAGTGAGTATCAGTGCTTGGGGTTGATTTTCATTGCTGCAGGAAACGAGCTCCTCAGCAGGAGTCATCGCACCAAGCAGCTCAGCAGCTGGAACTGCGGCAGCAGCTGCAGCGCCAACTCCTTCAGGTGCTGCATCTGTGGACCAGCTGTCAGCAGAGGCAGCCCCTGCACCTCAGCAGGCGCCTGCAGAGTTGCCCATGGCTGAGGAGGACAGCGAGAAGCCCAAAGGCTTGAGTGAGCCCTGCAGTGCCAGTGATGGCAAACCCTTGGTGGGGTCCTCACCTGGCACCAGCGCGCCCACAATGCCAATGGTCATGCCAGCTCTCAGGCAGGGATGACCACACACTGCTTCTATGTGGCCTGCGCAGCTGGAGTGCAGGGAGCCCCCATGGTATCTTGCAATGCCATGTGCACAGACGCTCTCTGTGCCTGTGTGCAGTGTGCTTGGTGCCTGGCTGACTGCAGCAGCGGTGAGGTGGTGCCCTGCCTGATGCAGAGCCCAATGCCGGCAACGGGGTTGACTTGGAGCACTACTCCTGGGTGCAGACTCTGGCAGAGGTGACTGTCAGCGTGAAGGTGCCGCCAGGCACCAAGGGCAAAATGTGTGATGTGCAGATCAAGCGCAACCACATTAAGGTGGGCCTCACCCCCACTGCCTGCTCCTTGATTGGCAGCCGGTGGCAGATGGCTGGCTGCAAACTTAGTTACTGACACAGGGTGAGCAGCACCCGCGTTGTTTCTACTAGCAGAAGACTGCCTCATTGTCTGTTGAGGCCAGCAGTGCAATGCTCCTGAGCTGTTTGCAGAACTCTCCCTCATGCTTGCCTTTGAACTGCAGGTTGGCGTCAAGGGGCAGCCGCCAGTGCTTGAGGGTGATCTGGCAGAGCCTGTCAAGGCTGATGAGAGCATGTGGAACCTTGACCAGGGCATCAGCGGGGGGGTGATTGACATCACCCTGCAGAAGGTAAGCACCTCCACCCATGATCTCAGGCCACTACTCTCGTGTCATGTGAACACATCTGTTGCTTGGCCCGCCTTGCATCTGGTCGCTGCAGCGCAACTTCCAGGCTGCTGCCCACTTTATCCTGGCAGACAACAATTCATGACAAGTGCCTGCTTTTTTCTGTAGGTCAACACAATGGGGTGGTGGAAAAGCATTGTGAAGGGCCAAGATGAGATTGACACAGGCAAGGTGGAGCCTGAGAACTCGAAGCTCAGCGACTTGGATGGCGAGACACGGCAGACAGTTGAGAAGATGATGTATGACCAGCGGCAGAAGCAGATGGGGCTGCCCACCAGCGAGGAGCAGAACAAGCAGGAGATGCTGAAAAAGTTCATGAGCGCCCACCCAGAGATGGATTTCAGCAATGCCAAAATGATGTGAAGGGCCACGAGTGCATGTGTCCAGCCTGCATACCTGCCTACAACAGTGATACACGGGACGAAAAAAGCCGTCATGATTTGAAGCGCAAGACTCAAGCGAGTCAGGGGGCTGCCAATGTGTTGAGTGCTGCAAGCGCCGCAAGTGCCTTGTTTACTATCTGTCTGACCTGACAGCGGCTGCCACACAGTGGCAGGTTGCTCTGATGGCATGAGTGCGCGCATCTGCTGCTTCCAAGGCCCCGCCTGCCTCCTCTGGCAATTGTGCGTGGCGTGGTGCTGGTTATGCCTCAGGAAGATATGTGGAAAGGGTGTTCACAAAAGTGTATCTTGAAAACACGATGAACAGCCTGCGATACCTGCAGCAGGTGCAGCTGACATGAAGTGGGCAAGCTGCAGGATTCATGCTGCTCTGCCAAAGGCTGCAGGAAGTCGTCGCACCAGACGAACTGAGAGTGGTGGGCAGCCATCGCCTGCCACACCAGCCAGGGTTGCCAGCTGCAGAAGGTGCTCTGGCTGCTGTTAAGAAAATGCTGACAGATGGCTGAGACTGTGTCAAGCGGCCCCACAAATTTGCGGAGCAGCCCAACTGTATCCTGCAAAGCCGAAGTAGCCGGTGTGGCAAAGAGCATGGGCAGCAGGAGACAGACAGCCATGGCTGAGACTCACCAAGCACATGAGTTTGCTTTTTGGGTGCTGAGTCAGCCATCTCCTGCAGTGGCAGACGTCAGGTAAAAGTTTCACACACAGCACTACAATCACTGAGGCATCAGCCTCACGCAGGCCGTGCACAGAGCATTGCAAGCATTGAGACATCAAGCTCACCGTGCACCCTGGTGACATGCACGGTGATTTGGGTGGCCAGAGACTCCTCCAGCATCAAATGTGAGAACCTGCAGCAGCTCCTGGACTGCTCATCTGGCTGCTGGCAGCTGCAGTGCAGGTGGAGGCAGAAGGCACTCGATCACAGCTGGCTGCTTGCAGATGCAGAGCCCACCAAGTCTGGATGCAGCTTGAAGGCAGCCTGCGCTATGAACTCCTGCACAGTCTCAGCAGGCCAACAGGTCTGCCTGCCATCCTGCATGACCAGGATGCCACGTTGCCAGCTATCACACACCCTGCCTGGCGATTGGTGGCCCTGCCTCACCTGCAATTCGCTATGGTCCAGGCATTCGACATGGTCCACAGGAACCTGCAGGTGGCACCAGTGTGGGTGGGCAGGCAGGGTACAGCTCCACTTGAGCCCTTGCCCTGAGCATCAGCCTTGCCCCCAGAATGCCACAGGCTCTGGTGAGCTCCTGCTGCCGAACAGGCCCTAGCCCTTCAGCATTGCCTGCAGGCGCACAGAACAGCCTTGGTGCCAGCACTGTCTCTGTACTATTCCCAGCGCTGCCGTTACCTGTGGAGAGGCACAACACAAAGAGGTCGTGCCCTGATCTTTGTAGGCCGATTATGGCGGGTACAAAGAACATTGCCTCATCATCAGGGTGCGCTGTCACTATCAATGTTCTCTGGGGGCGGCATGCCATGTGGCTTGCTCTTCAGATCCCCACAGGCTGGTCGAGTACAAAGCCCTAGGTCAAACTTGCTAGCCTGCTAGAGGGGTTCTATCTATTGACGTCTGACTCTGACTGCCATCTAGTGATCGAGGATTGGTCCCTGATCAGAAAGTTGCATAGGCAATAGCAGGACCAAAGGGTTCTCTGGGCACTTGCTCAAGAGCCTGGCATTCCCCAGCGTCACAACGAGAGGTGCTCCAGGCAGTTCAAAATGAGTGCCCCTGGCCATGGCCAGGAGGGCTCTCTGCTGGCAGTAATTGGCGATGAGGCAAGCTTGCAGCCTGAACCAGCCAGCAGGCTGCTGACCGCAGCACTTGCCAAATGCATCAGGACACAGCTGGCTGCAATCTTGTGCAACGTACAACTCTGTTAATTGCTGCCCTGCAGGACACCGTGACAGGTTTCTTGCTGGCTGGCGTGGGCAATGTGGACCTCAGGCGCAAAACAAACTTCCTGATTGTCACAGAGAGTAAGTGTGACAGCATGTGACTCAGCTCGCTGAAGTCCCCTCCCCCACAGCCCAGTGCTCTAGCATCAACCAAATGAGGGCTTTGGCCCTTGAAGCTGCACCTGAGCCTGGCTGCACCAGCAGAACAGTGTTGGCACAGCTGGAACCAGCCTGGCCAGATTTCAGCAAAACCAGAGCCTGGCTTATGAGAGTCCCCAGCTTGTGGACGCTGCATCTGGAGTCAGCTTGACTCATGCAGCCTGAGCCTGGCTGCATCACTGGCTGCAGAAACCCCCATAAAAACAATCGAGGATGCCTTCAAGGAGTACACAACCCGCGAGGACATCGCCATCGTCATGATCAGCCAATATGTGAGCCCCTTTGCATGGCCTTGTGGGAGGTGCTCAAGGCTGACACTGCCCTGCTGTTGCTTGACTGCATGAGGCCCTGTGCAGCAGCCTATGCAGCACCTGCATTCTGTTCTTCTTCCTGACCTGCGGAGCATCTGTGCATGGCCATCCTCACAGGCTGATGCATCCTGAACCCCACGCTTATGCTGAAACCCACCATCCAAGTGACATCTCCAAGCGCATTGCACATTGCATCTGTTGCTCATGCACAGAAGCTGGTACCGCCCTGCCATTGCATCTGGCAGCTGGCAGGCCTGACTCTGATGCTGTCTTCAACCTGCTGCAGATAGCCAACATGATCCGGCACATGCTGCAAAACTACAGCAAGGTGAGCAGGGTTTCCCGCCTTGTCACTCCCTGGCTGCGGCAGTAATGCTGTTCCTGACACCATCCTTGATGCACTGCAGCCCATCCCAGCAGTCTTGGAGATCCCCAGTAAGGAGCACCCATACGATCCCAGCCAGGACTCGATTCTGTCCAGAGTTCAGGGCATGCTTGGTGCAAACTAGTGGCGCAAATTCATTATGCAGGCAGCTGCATGGTCAGGTTATCTGGCATATATGATAGTTATGGTCAGTGAGTAGCTGAAGCAAGGGATTGATGACATAGTCCCAGGATCACTCTGATTGCTGTCTTAAGTTATGGGTGGGCAGGCATACTCATCAGGGACACAGAGGGTGCCGGCAGATCAGCATGGTCAGACGTCTGCAATGCTGGTCCCTATGGTGCTGCCGCCTCTCTGCGGCAGCTGTGCCTTGCCAGCTGGCAGCTTCCCGCCGGTCTTATCTGCGATGCTGTCAGGTGCTGCAGCTGGCGGCTCCGCAGCCTTGAGAAGTGCCTTTCCATGGGCCACCAGGAGCCTGTCGTGCGCTTTCTCTGCCTCCTCGTGCCAGCTGAACCTGGACAGGCAGGTAAGCAAGACGACTGCCATGGCCACTGAGATGCCCAGCTGGTCAAGCCAAAGCCCCAGGATGCCCATGCCCAGCTTGAAGGTCAAGATGCCAGCCAGGGGCATGCCCAGCCCCCATATGATTGTCAGATTAGCAATGGCTCCCAGCCGCTGCCTGCCGCAGCCTCGAAGCACGCCAAAAACCACGGAGACAATGCCGTCGCCTGCAGAGCAGTGCACACATCAGCTGCCTTGCCTGGGATCAGTTGTGCAGTGCATCTGCTGAGCTTTAATTTGCACAGGGGAGACTCACCCAGGAGGGCAAGGCCCAGGGGAATGGCAATGCCAGCAAAAGCTGCAACCACAGCAGCATCCTTGGTGAACATCTTGGCCCACACATTGCGGCTACAGCAGATGACGACTGCAAATACCCCTGATATGGCACACCCCATTATAAGAGCCACCTGCAGCAGTGCAGGGCAGGCTTGGGCCTATTGTGCATGCCAGGCTGCATGCGGCCAGGCACAGTGCTGCCGCCTCACTCAGCACAATCTGCAGTAATGCTGACAGGCATGTACTGACAGCCTCAGGCTTCATGGGCAGAGCTCACAACATTGTCACCGCGGCCTTGTGCTGTTACCAGCTGCAAAGCTGTTCAGGACGAGGAGGGACAGGCAAAGCCTGGGAGCAGTGGACTGGAGGCCTGCCAGCATGAACCTAACCTGAGCCCTGGCTGACCTTTACAGCCAGTGTGGCCACTCCATGGTTTCCCGCTCCCAGCTCATTGCTGACTCGCGTGCCCACGGCATTGGAAACGCCATGCACGCCCAGGAATCCCCAGCTGTGGGTGCGCAGGGCCAGCCCCGTGGCAGCAACCATCACCTCCGCATTGGGCAGCATGCCTGCACAGCAATGTGGTATGTCCTCAGGTGTGGGGCGATATGCCTGCACACCAGGCCCTCCCAGCTGCATCAGCAGGCCCAACAGGCTAAATGTGGGGTAGCCACATGCATTGCCACACCTCTTTGTAGCGCATGAGGTGCATCAGCCATGCTTTGCTACATGGACACCGGGACATACCTGTCACCAGCAGCATCAGCATGGCCTGTTGACCAGACACACGACTGGCGCAGTGATACAATGCAGCATGGTGGGGCACGTGGCCCACATTGCTGGATGAAGGTTGATTGGAAACGGAGGCTGTTATGCCCTCCACTCAGCAGCACAAACAAGCCTGCTGTGGTTCACAGCTGCTGATGACACACAGAAACGAGCCGTATCAGCAGCTGCTGCTGCATGCTTTCAGAAGATTGCCCATTGCTTGCCTGCAAAGATGATGATCAGCTCATAGCTCCACCAATGCAGCGCAGTCATGGCTGTGGACGGCAAGGCCACTGACATGAAGGCAGCAGTGTCTTTCCAGGCCTCCCTGCTCCACCCGGTCCAGGCCCTGCAGCAGCAGCCTCTGCCATTGCAGCAGTCTGTAGTGCAGCAGCACAGAAGAAACATGCCATCTGAGCTTCTGTGCTCACAAGAGCATAGAGGCTGCTCAGGAAAGGTACAGAGCAGCACAACGTCTCACTTCCCAGCACAGGGCTGGCTCATTTGGCGCAGCTGTATGGGCGTGCTGAAGACCTGCCGTGCGCGCATGCAGCAAGGCTTGCTGGGAGGGCGGGCAGGCTCACTGTTCATCTGGGTGGCGCCCTGAGTGGTGGGAAACCACAAAGGCCAAGGTCAGCAGCAGGTGGGTGCCAGCGATGCCCCAGGACGCCATGGCACCCCCAATGAGGCCATAGCCTGCTGCATAGATGAAAAGGTAGCACCAAAGGGGTGCCACCAAGCTCACGATCCCTCCAACAACCATCACAGGTTTGACGACACCTGAGATGGGGTGGAATTGTTAAAGCTGACGTAGAAATGGTGACTGCAGCAGAGCGCCAGCCAAACTCAGAAGTGGCCACATATCTGCTGCAGTTGGCTGCAGCTTCGACCAGCTGGTTCTGGCTGCATCGCTGAATGCTCAGCCTGGACTCTGCTGCATAGGCTGGCATGCGTGGCTTGCCTTGGACAATCAGGTACCTTCTGCAGCACTCTGCAGCTGCCATGAGTGGAAGGCAGGGGGACCAGACAGAGGCATAATGGGCTGCAATGTGAGCAAGGTCTGGCTGCTGCCCTGCAGTGCAAGGAGCAGCTGTCGTGACATCCTGAGGGTCTAGCTTGCTTATGACTGCTGCACACTGGAAGATGCTGCCAGTGAGGATGCCAGATGCATGAGACAGGTCAGGCGCAGCTACACCTGCAAAGCTGGAATGCATCAGGAACAGCCAGTCTCCCACCTAACAACCTGAGTAGCCGTTCTCCAGCAAACACCCAAAGGGCAATGCATGGCACAGAGGCCAGCAGCGAGAGCAGTATTGCCCGCTGCAGCACAACGCCGAGCAGGGCATGCCTGTTGGCCCCAAAAGCCTGGCCAGCAAATGTGTCAAGGCCACTTCCAATGCCAAATACGACAGCCAACCCTACAGCAAAGATCAGCAGTCTTAGAGGCTTGCAAAAATGAAGGGGTGCAGAGCTGTAAGCCCTCATACCTGTTGCTGATGTCAGTGTCTGCGCAAGGAAATAAGCTGAAATGTCTGTTGCACCCAGACGACCCACCATAATCTGCAGCAGCAACAGCAGGGTAGTAAGGCATCAGCATCACAGGGGATGGTTGGCAGCTCAACAATGCTACAGTCCTCTGGCTTGCCGTGACAGCGATTGAGCCAGCATGATGCAGCACTTCTGCCACGCTCAGCGGCCATGCCAGCTCCAACTGCCTGCACTCGAGAATGCAGTGAGAGCCTGCTGCTCTGTAGCCAATACCAAGTACACTGTGCATGTTTACCTGGTGGACTCAGCCTTAAACGAATGCAGCAGCTGAGGTGTAAAGCCAGACGGCGGGTCTGACGAGTGTGCTGTGCCAGCCTCGGGTTCCGAGCTGCTAGGGATGGACTCGTCCAGTAGGCGCTCCTTGCCTGCGGGGTGCATTACGGAGCTGGACGTGCCCTGCGTACCACCAAAGCCTGCCGCTTCCTGCTCCATGAAATGACTGACTGCAGCTGTCAGATAGCTGATGAGTCATGAACGTAGGGTATCCTCAAGATCAGGCAACATTTGGCAGCCAGAATGGTGCTGATAAATGACTGGAACCTTGCAGCAGGTAAGCTGTCCGATACCCACATCTTTGGACATCAGTTTTGCCCTGCCCCAACTCAGCCATTTGAATGCCACACTGCAGTCGTCACGGTATTCGTAGGCACGGTCTGGGTGAACAAGAACAAGTAAGATGGGCTCTCAGCCTCAACATCATTGGTTGATCCTATCCCGCACACACAAGTGGAGGATTGATGTGCTCTTTTGGGCTGGTCTGCCTGCAGATGGCGACTGACGGGCTTGAGGGAGCCCCCCGGCAGTCCACCTCCACAGCGTGTCAACAGGAGGTCCCCTCTTAAGGGCAATGAAGGGATCCTCTTTGACTGGGTAGGCATCCTGCGCATTGTCCTGCGCAATCAGAAGGGTCCAGCAATTGGCGTAAGGCCCCTGTAGGCGCTGCAACGTCATGGTACCATGCTGCAGGAGGTCCCTCTCGTGCAGCACCTGCTGGAGGCGGGGCAGGAACACCTGTTTGCCAAGTGGCCGAAGCCAGGTACACCTGGAAGCCAGACTTTGTCCTCCTGTCAATGTCCTCATCAGTCCTCCAGCACTCCGTGCCACCTCTGATCCCAACACACAAAATGCAGCAATGGACATGGCCCCCAATCATGTGAGGCTGCTGCCTCTGGTGCCCATGCACCTGGCGGCCCCTTTTCACCCATGGCCATGGCAATGCCCAGTGTGCCCCTCCTTGAGGCTGCTGCCTGTGGGCACCTGCAGGCAAGCATGACGATGACAAGCGCCGCCTGATCGAGCAGCTGGCCCACCTGGACAAGACGTATGCTGGGGGCCTGAGAGCATATCTGCACCACGCTCGTCAGCTGCTGCAGGCCGCCAAAGACGGTAAGCACCTTCACACAAGCTGTTGCCACACGGCGTGCCTGCACCAGCTGCTTGAGACTCCACAGGTGGTGAGGAACGTGCCGCTACATGCTTCAGGACAGCTTGAGTATGCACCAAAAATTGATCCCGAACATGCAATGCACTCACCGCTGGTGGAGACTGTGGCTACATTGCAGCTGCTGGCATGCATCTTGCACATGAACCAGCTGGGGAGCAAGAGACCAATTGGGAACCAAGTTTGCTCGCAGGGCTCACGTGTTGGCCTGGCCATGCCTGTCTTCCCAATCTGTCAGTCATGTGCTGGGCTCACGCGGCTGGGCAACCCTGCAACCTGCTGCTGCAGGCTCAAATCCATATGAGGGCTACGTGCCAGAAGTGCCGGAGGGCGTGAAGCTGGACTTCGGCAGCCCCCAGTTCATTGACTACGAACGCATTGGTGTGCTGCAAAGGCTTCATGATCCACTGTCTTTAGACAGCAGCTTGCCCCAGCCATGCCTGCAGCTAGAGGAAGTCAAGTTTTTGGAGGGGTCCACGTCCCTTCCCATGTTGCATGCCTGCCACTGCTCATGCCTCCAGCAGGCAGCACCTCTCGGCCATGTAACTGTGGGGGTTGCAGCTTTGTGTGCCCAACACTCTGCTTCCACAAATATATGGCTTGTGTAATGCCTGCCTTGAGAAGACTTTGCCATGCAGGTGTGGAGGCTGCTGGGTCGGCAGCCTTCGTGCTGGTGGCTGGGGGCCTCGGGGAGCGTTTAGGGTACAGCGGCATCAAGCTGGCCCTCCCAGCAGATTCTGCTCGTGGGGCCTGCTACCTTCAGGTTAGCTGACGCCCTGGCTGCATCAGCCCAAGAACTGCATACTCTTGATGGTGCAGGGTCCCAGGCTGCAGGACCCTTGACCTCCTCATCCGAAATTTCCCCGAGACACCCTGTCTGGCATGTTGTCACCGTCTCTGGGATGCAACACAGCCCACCCAGTATGGCTGGCTGACTGTCAGCCACAGCAGGACTGCGCAGAGAGCATTGTGGCCCGGCAAGTCACTGCTCACACGTGCAGCATTGACAGGCAGCTGCCCTGAACAAGGGACAAGGCACTTGAAGGTAAGTTCCTGCGACAGTTGGGCGCTGCCCCTGCAGGTCTATGCAGAGAGCATCCTGGCGCTGCAGCACAAGGCGCATGAGGGCGGCAGCAGCAACCGCCTCCCCCTGGTCATCATGACCAGTGACGACACCCACCAGCGCACGCAGCAGCTGCTGGAGAGCCACTCCTTTTTTGGCCTGTCCCCCAAGCAGGTGCACCTTCTCAAGCAGGAGAAGGTGAGGAGCAGACTGCGGGGCACAGGCTGGCTGCACTGCTGGGCAGTGTCATTTGTGGCACCTGCAGATGCTGCTTGCTGCCACACAGCTGGCTGCCAGGGGCAAAGCATGTCCGCTGCATCACAGCTGCAGTCCAGGTTGAACTCTCGCTTTCACTGCTTCATGTGCACAGGACGTCATGCAGTCCTTGACATCTGGTCCACAGCAGCTGAGGGCCGACTTGCAGCCCCTGGCACCTGCATGTGCATGCCTATCCAGGAGTTGGGCCACTTTTGAGATGCCCAACCTGGCACATGGTGCCCACTCATCCCTGTGCTCTACCTCCTGCAGTTGCCTGCCGCATTGACCATGAGGCTAACCTGCATGCCTTGGGCAGCAGTGCAGGTCGTTGCAGCTGCCTCACAATCTAGCAAATGCAACAAGGGAGTGAGGCTAATGTACAAGATTCAGAGTCGCTCTGCACAAGTGTCCCCACCTGAGCTGAGTTTTGCACGTGGCCAGCCTGATGCGCGGCAGAGCCCACCTGCATGCCTGGCCTGGCACAGCTTGTTGCACCCTGCCCACTCTCCTCAATGTCTAGCACGTCTCCCACCACTGGACCACCTGTGGCGTCATGCGCTGCAGGTGGGCTGCTCGTCTGAAGATGAGGCTGACGAACAGCCCCATTCTGCCCTCAAAGGTCTGCAACGTGTCACGTGTGGCAGTGGCCTGCAGGTGGCCTGCCTGATGGACAATGATGCCCACCTGGCCCTGGATGAGCGCGACCCCTACTCGCTGCAGACCAAGCCCCATGGGCATGGGGACGTGCATGCCCTGCTGCACTCCTCTGGCCTGGTGGACCAGTGGAAGCAGGCCGGCATCCAGTGGGTCTGCTTCTTCCAGGACACCAACGGCCTCGTCTTCCGGGGGCTGCCCACCGCGCTGGGTGAGTGTGCGTGGTGGCTGCCTGCAGCACCTGGATGCTGCCCTGTCTGGAAGACCTGCAACTTTGCTCAGAAGGTGTTGCCAACCATGCTGCCGCAGGCGTCAGCAAAAGGACCAGATGTGGCCCAAGTGAATGCCCTGCAAGGCTTGCTGGCATCACATGTCTCACACCCCTCGCTCACATGCAGGCGTCAGTGCAAAAAACGGCTATGACGTCAACTCGCTGTGCGTGCCGCGTAAGGCGGGGGAGGCAATTGGGGGCATCGCTCGCCTTCGCAGCGAGCGCAGCGGGAGCAGCATGACCATCAATGTGGAGTACAATCAGCTGGATCCCCTGCTGCGGGCCACGGTCAGCCCTGAAGGGGACGTCAACGATGACAGCGGGTGGTCCCCCTTCCCTGGTGAGAGCCTGCCTGCCATACAGACCAACAGCTTCTCATCCTCTCTGCATGCAGGAAGATTGTGCTCTCAATCAGCTGACCCTGCATGTGCCTAAAGGCAGCATCTGCAGCCCAGCCAGGCTAGCTGAAGCTACACACATGGCCATCACTTAGTGTCATTCTCGCCAGGAGAACAGGTATGCCCTGTGCTGAGCGTAGCTGAGCTGTCTATGACTGCAGGCAACATCAACCAATTCATTCTCAAGATGAGCTCCTATGCCACCTCCCTGTCGCGCACGCGGGGCCTAATCGCGGAGTTTATCAATCCCAAGTACAAAGACGCCTCCAAGACGACCTTCAAGAGCAGCACGCGCCTGGAGTGCATGATGCAGGACTACCCCAAGGCCCTGGGCAGCTCAGCTGCTATTGGCTTCACTGTCGTCAACCAGGTGGGTCAGGCAGCTAAGCCTGGGCAGGACCTGCCCATGCTGTCGGCTTCTGCAGAACCATGTTGGGCAGCTTTGCCAGCATGGGCTCATGATTACCCCCCAAGTCGTCATAGTCACTGAGATACAGCTTGGAGTCGGGTCATGGGCTTCACAGGTGACACTCAGGTACGACTTGATGTGGTCGTCTCATGTTTGCACAGTGCCAGCTCCCCAATGCGGATGGGCTGAGGCTGGTGGCAGTGTGTGTTTGCAGTGCCTGGTGCTGTGCCTCTTGCGGCCACCCGCTGAGCCCTCCGCTCTTGCCCCTGCGCAGGTGTGGAGCACCTACTCGCCGGTGAAAAATTCCCCAGCAGATGCCTTGGCCAAGGCCAAGGCGGGCGGCCCAAGCCACAGCGCCACGACTGGGGAGCTGGACATATATAAGACTAACTGCAGGCAAGCTGTCAGGCTGCCACACTCCTGTGCGAGTTGTGCGTCCTGCTGGATTACTAGACCAACCGCAGGCAGGTCACCCTATCTGAGCACGGCTGGGAAGGGCTCTGAGCTATGGAGCCTGCCTGCAAGACACATGGCTGAAATGGTCTAGCGTGACAGAACAAGTTGACCGTCTGGTCACTGATGGGCTTTGAAGTCTACTGGTACGGTCTTCTATTGAAGTGTGAGACCACTTGCTTCAGAGTGTTCCGTGACTGCAGATCGCTGCAGCTGGTGGGTGCAGACGTGGATGGCCCAGTGGATGCCACCTTCAATGGCTTGGATGTAGAGCTGTACCCTCGAGTCAGCTGGACCCCCCTCTTTGCGCTGACATTTGATGACCTGAGGGTGAGCACTGCGCCTGCAAGCAGCAGAAGGCCACCAGGCTGTACTGCAGGCATGGTCAACCCCCTGCACTATCCTGCCTGAGCCACAGCTTGTGCGGCCTGCATCAGACCTGCCCTGCACAGGTCGCGTCAGCTGCCCGCCCTTCTCCTGCTCCCCCCCGGTCCCGCTCTGGCTGCAGCACCGGCTGCCTGAGGCCTGGGAGATGCACATCAGCTGCAGCGCTGCGGCGGCCTGTTGCATTCACTCTCCCCTCTCTACTACACGAACCCCTTCACTCTGGCTGCAGCATCGGCTGCCTGAGCCCCAGGATGTGCACATCAGTCGCAATGCTGCCCTGGTGGTGGAGGCAGCAGAGGTGACCCTCCACAAGCTGGAGCTGGCAGGGGCGCTCGTCATTGAGGCCAAGTAAGCCCTCTGTTGTGTAGCAGTGGCGCCTGGTACTATCTCTCGACGCTGCCACTGCAGTGCTGTTCGACGCTGGGCTGGCTGCAATAACGAGATGCTTTGACCTCCTGCAAGAAGCAATTGGCTGGACAGCTGCTCCCAATCTGCAGAGGCCCCTGTGTGCACAGGCGTAGCTGTCCCCAGCCTGCTGCCCGAGGGCCCGTTGCTACCCTGTCTGCAGGAGGCTCACAACAGCTTCTCACATGGCTGCTGTGCTGCTGATGAGTCCGAACCAAATCAGCCTGAGCAGCTGCCCTGACCTGCAGAGGCAACCCCAATCCTCCGTGCCGAGGTGCTGCGGCCATGCCCTGCCCCTGCCCCTGCCCGCTGCCCGAGGCCCTATGCTGCCCCTGCCTGCAGGACGCCTGAGGCCTACATCAACATTGAGCAGATGCGTGTGGTGCAGCGGAAGGGGTGGGAGTGGGAGGCTGTGCGCGAGGGGGACCAGGCCACTGAGGAGGAGCGCATGAGGTAAAAGCCCCCAAACCCCATGTCGCAAGTGGCAGGGGACCTCCCATGGACTCCCCCGCATCCTTGCCTGCATTGCAATCTAACAAAGGCTGAACCCCTCATGGGGCCCCGCCTGCGGCACTCATGCCCTGGCGGCCAGTGATCATGCATGGGCGCACTGCTGCTGTGTGGGTGTGAGCAAAATTCCTCTTGTGCTGTGTGGGCTGGACTAGGCACAACCCCAGCCCCGCTCCCTCGCGCTGCACTCCCGGCAAGCTGTGCCGGTCAAATCTAAGGCTGCTTACATCCCTGCACGCTTGCAAGGCAGTCAACTCACATCCAAAGCCACTCTGCTTGCAGGGGCTTCCGCGTGAACGAGCACGAGACAGAGCACCTGATCTACTCCCAGCCGGGCGAGTATGTCATTGGGCGCAGCCGTCCGCCCACCCCGCGCTCAAGGTCTCCTGTGGGACACAGCCTCTCCCTGCCAGCCTCCCCTGAGCAGCCCAGGTGAACCTGTGACTGTCCTTGCTTCTGGCTTGTGCTTGGTCTTGCTGGCAGCCCTGCATGACGGTGGAGCCCCAGCTGACGCTGCCCCTTCTGGCCCCTCTGGAGGCCCCCACAGGGGGTCCTGCCCTGCATGGTGGCCCTGACCTGTGGTCGCCCAGGTGGCCAGCATTCACACCCGCTGCTTCTGACACTATTGGATGCTGCAGCCTCTGAGGCTGCCCAGCCCCTGCAGGGCCCAGGGGCAGGCACAGCAGAGTCCGCAACCCAGCCCCTCGAGGCCGACGGAGTTGCGGCAGCCTCAGGCACCCCCCAAACCCAAGCAGGAGACATCAGCGTCAAGCCCCAGCAAGGCAGCGCAGGCGAAGAGGCAGGACAGCTCCCAGGAGCCTGCTCAGGTCAGCTCTGGCTGTGATAGGGTGGTGGGAACTCATCGGACTGCGCTCTGTACAGGTGCGGCTGTGACAGGGCCAGCTCAAACGTCAAGTGTGCAGCTACCAAGCTGCCTGGGGCTGTGTGGGTCGGCTGCAGAGTGGTCAGCTCCTGCAGGACAGCTCCAAGCAGGCAGCCTGGGTCAGCCCAACATCCTGTCGGGCTGATGCTGCTGGACTGCGTGGTATCAGTTGCGCAGTCACCACTGTGTCTGAATGGGCATTTCTTGGGTGTTCTAGAGAGGCAGGGCATCTGCAACAGGGCCACCCCAGGGGTCCGGTCATGATGACAGCCCCTCTGCAGGGGCGTGACTGGGTGCACACTGGTCCACCACGCTGTGTTCATGCAGCTGACCACCATTGCCTCACAGCATAGACAGCCTTGCTGTTTGTGCCGTGTCCAGCGGACCCATTCGTTCTCAGTGACCTCTCTACTCCTTCCTGTGTTCTGAAAAACATCTGCAACCAGTCAGTCTGCTTGTGTCCTGCAGGTGGAGCTGGAGACCCCCCAGGCACCTGCTGAGACGCCAGATGCTGGGTCGCCTGCGCTCGAAAAGGCTACGGCCGCCAAGCCTGCTGGTGAGCAGGACCCCTCCAAGCAGCAGAGGCAGGCGCCATCAAGCTCTGCCCCCGCTGCTGAGGCCCAGGGTCCTGCGGCCCCTGAGCCGAGGGCCAGCAAGAGGGCATCACCGCCAGGTGCTGCACCCCAGAAGGCTGAGAGCGAGTCCAAGTCTCCTGCACCCAGCCCGGCTGCGTCTGAGGCCAAGCCGTCCGCTGCCCAGCCGCCTGGTGCTGCTGAGGGAGGTGGCCGTCAGTCGGGGGCTGCTGAGGGGAGTGGGAAGCCCTCTGGTGCTGCTGAGAGAAACGGGGAACCCGCTGGCGCTGCCGAGGCCGGCAGCAAGCAGCCGTCAGCTGCTGACAAGGCGGCTGCCGCCTCTGATGCGCTCAGCAGCAAGCGGGCTGCTGCCGATGACGCTCCGGCTGGCAGGGCACCAGGTGCTGGGGCTGGAGTTGGGGCTGGCAAGGCCCCAACAGAGGACAGCAGCCAGTCTGGTGCCAGTGCTGGCAAGGCGCCTGCTGAGGGCAGCAAGCCGTCCAGCGCTGAGGACGGTGCCGAAGCGCAGCGGGCAGCCAAGCAGATCACAGGCGACGCGCTGTCTGCAGCCAGTAAGGCGAGGGCGGGCTCACCTCAGGCAGCCCCTTCTGGGACCGCAACCGGGAAGCAGGGGGCCCTGTCGGCGCTGCGCAGCCAGGCCAGCAGCGGCTTGGGGATGCAGGTGCGACAGCTGCATCTGGGGCTGGTCCATGTGAGCTCCTCAAGGTCAGGCCTGCAGCGGCCCATGAGTGCAGGCAGGACACCTGTGACCACTTTGCTTGTCTGTCTGCTTAAGCCTGGAGCATGGCCAGTGGCAGCAGTGGCCTGCAGGTCAGACCTGATGACACCCTGCCTTCATGTAACATGCAGAGACGGCAGACCTGTGGTACATGCTGTACATGCATTATTCAGTGCTTGTGCTGATGCCACTTCTGACGGCTGCAGCAAAGGGCACAGCTGCCTTCCGGCAGGCTGCAGCCCCTAACCACACCTTTTGACCCTCCAAGGTGGCTGGTGCTGTCGGTGTGTGCAGGAGGGGGCGAGGGTGCCCTCCAGCGAGGTGCAGCCACTCAGCGCGAGGTCTAGCTCGGGTGTGCAGGAGTCCCTGCTTCCGGTCGGTCGCAGCAACAGTGGCACGGCGCGGGCTGCCGCAGCGTTTGCTGCCGCGGACCTGTTTGAGCGGCAGCGCAGCAGCTCGTCCTCCCTGGAGCAGGAGCAGGTGCCTAGGGATGGGGCTGCCCTTACGCGCCTCAGCAGCGGCAGGCAGGGCAGCGTGGCGGCGGCTGGTGCTGCTGGGGGTAGTAACACCAGCAACAGGAAGGGCGCATCAGGCTTGCAGGGCAGCCAGCCTGTGCCTGCTGCTGCTGAGGGGGGGAGCAGCAAGGCGGCTGACGGCGGGAGCAGCAAGCGGACTGACGGCAGCAGCAGCAGGGGAGCTGACAGCGACAGCAGCAACATAGCTGCGGAGCCAGGCAGAGAGGGCTCCGCAGCTGCCCCCAGCAGCAGCAAGGGCAGCACCTCCTCGCTTGGCTCCACGGCTGGTGCAGGCAATGGCAGGGAGGCTGCGGGGGCTGCTCAGGCTGCTTCTGGGGCCAGCAGCAGCAGCAGTAGCCCCAGCAACACTGCTGCTGCCAAGAGCAGCGGCCCTAATGCTGAACATGAGCCCTCCAACCCAGAGTTGGACAGTCAGGGGGTGACAACCCTGGCCCGCAACCGTCCCCCCAAGGACGCCCGCGCGAGCATCCAGGTGCAGCCCTACAGCCCCGAGGCACGCAACCTGGTGACTCAGGCGGCGTCCTGGGCTCAGGAGCGCAGCAGCCAGGTGCGCCAGCAGTGGCCACCTTCTTTCTGCACAGGGCAAACTGCCCAAGTGATGCATTGCTTGCACCCGAAGAGCAGCACCCGCTTCCAGCGTCTATGACTCATCATGCCTCCTCCTGCAATCGGGGGGTAGCAGCCTGGCAGCTCCTGGTTGTGCCCATGGGTGCTGGCTGCGCTGCATCTGCAGATGTGCTGCTGCAGGATGGTGAAGGCGATGCGCCTGATGGTGGCCGCTCTGCTGCACAGCCAGCAGCGTCCAGGGG
This sequence comes from Asterochloris sp. CNOR1, assembly GCA_963969365.1. Classification (NCBI taxonomy): domain Eukaryota; kingdom Viridiplantae; phylum Chlorophyta; class Trebouxiophyceae; order Trebouxiales; family Trebouxiaceae; genus Asterochloris; species Asterochloris sp. CNOR1. The sequence goes on along the minus strand of OZ017746.1, from coordinate 1,794,131 downwards.
CAGCAACGCTGCAGCCAACTTAGCCACCAGTGCCTGGACCAATAATCTCCAGGTGGGGCCCCTGCCTGCACTGCCTGTTTGAACGGAGACCTACCTAAGCATTGGTCACCTGCATGTCTCGCCTTGCACTGTCTGCAGTCCTGTGGGGTGCCGCCTGCATTTGCTGCATGCACGTGGTATCCAGTGGCACACAGGGGAGGGGCTGCTATGCTCAGGAGCGGCACCAGAAGCAGAATGCCTACTGCGGGGGCAGCACCTGAAGGCTGAGCCTGGTGGATGTAAGTTTGGTGCAGGATCTGAAGGCCAAGCGTGAGGACAAGGACGCTGAGAGGCTGGCTGAGGCTGCAGCAGCAAAGAGCGTGCCCAAGGACGAGGTGCAGTTGAAGAAGCCAGCAGGTGAGAGCTGCTGCCATCAAATTGCAGACCAACCCCCCCTCCTGTCTGCTTGATGGGGCAGTTGCACACAGCTCCCTGCACTGCCAATGTCCTTGCTGTGAGCCCTGTGCAAGCAGTCCTGTGTTGGTAGCCCCTTGTGCACAGCCCTTTGTTCATTGTGCAACATTGGCAGGCAGTGTCTTCCAATGCTCTGTGCACCATTTGCACCCGCCCTGAACGCCACATACCTGCAGGGTAATAGGCCCACCATCCCTAGTCTGAGCCTGCCCAGGCAGGTCAGTCTTGAGCTCAGATCTAGGCCTCTCTGCCCAAGCTTGCCTTGACACCCTTGCCTTGACCATAAGCATAGCCCATGTAGCTTTAAAACACCAGGCCAACTTGACACACTTGGCGTGCAGCAAGTGTGAGGAGCCCCACTGAAACACCTGGGCACATCACACCAGAAGTCTCAGACGACGAGGGCGATGATGATGAGAAATCGTCTGGCCAGACTGGCCCAGCCAAGTCTGTTATGAGCAGCAGTCAAAAGAAGCGCACTGAGGCCAAGGCACGAGCTGCCGCCCGTGCTGAGGACTCTTGAGTTTCACGAAGAGCACTCTGCAGGCAGGGGCTTCCCTGCAAGGCTCCAGTAGAAATGTCTGTTCTGAAATGAATCTCACAATCAGTGCTGGGACAAATCGTATGCTTTTGAAATTTACAGAGCAGCCTCTTGCCTGTGATGTGTGCTGTACCTTCATCAGATTCAGTCTGCGTGCAACAGCAACTGAGACGGAAATTAGTGGTAGCTGCGGCTGCTGCGGTGACTGTCATCATATGCCTTTTCACGCTCCCTGCCGCGGTCCCTGTGCCTTTCCCGCGACCTGCTGCGTCGTCTGCGTCAGCACATCAACATCTGAGGGTGCTTCTCCAGGGGGCACTGGGCTATGTGCACCAAGACCAGCATCACACTTGCAGGCATGCAGTGGCTGCCTTGTGCTGTGGGTGGAGGCTCATGTGTCAGCCTAGCACCAGCCACCTGTCCATGGGCACCACGCAAGGCCAGACAAGGACATGCAACAGCCATGCAGGAATACCAACGGACTGTTTGGCTAAGGGCAGCTGCTACATGGCAATGTGCCAGGCTGAGCCTGACATGGCTGTGCACCTGTAGTCTCGGTCAGACCTGCCATCCCGGTCAGACCTGCCCTCCCGGGAGGACCTGCTGCTGCCGTACCGGTCCCCCCGAACACTGTCCCTGCAGCATCGAGGCTGCGTTTCAGCTCCATGCCAGCTCAAACAACAGGCAACAATACAGAAGTGCCACCCCTCCTGTTTTGTAGTCGAGCACAGGCACATTGTTGCGGCTGACCTTCCGGTGCAACACGAGGCACAGCAGACCTGTCTGGGCCGGGCTGCAGGACTGTGCACAGCACTGCCGGCCCTGTCGTCCATTGCAGCATCTGCCAGGAGTGACTTGAATCATCATACAGGCACATCACACAACAGGCAGCTGTGCTGATCTGGAATGGGGTGACCTGGATGAGACAAATGACTGCGTGGCCCACCTGGCGAGCCCTGTTCACATGCCGGCGAGAGCGTCGCTGAACACAGCTTGGGCAGACACAGCGACCCAGTCTGGGCACAGTGCACAGGCATGCCAAGCGCTGCAGCTGACCCATCCCCTGTTGGCAGCAGATGCAGCCCCAGCCAAGAGGCGACCACACATGGCAGGCCGAGTTGATCATAAGCATGTTACGCCAAGACTGACCTGATTTCATGCCGGCTGGAGTGGCGGTCATGGCTCCGCTCAGAGCCCCGCTCAGAGGAGCGTGGCTGCGCATCTAGTCGCCCCATCGTACCGATCACCGGCGGTCCTGGCAGCACCGCCTGCCCCGCATACTTCGTCTCCAGCTCAGTGTGCTTATCACGAATGGCCTTCCAACCCAGGTACTGCTTGCCCTCCAAGTGGTCCTGCCACAGGGAAAGGGGAAAAGGACATATTCAAGGCAGGCGCAGCAGTGGCAGTGCAGCACTGAGGGTGCGCTGTGTCTCAAGGTAGCAGCAGGACACAAGTGCCGGCGGCAGAGGTAGTGACGCAAAATGTGCAGCAGGTTGCAGAGTTGAGCATGCCACGAATGCATAGTGCAGGCACAAGAGGCAGGCTGCAGATGTGGGCACACCGCAGGCACCAGGCAGGCTGAATGTACATGCACAATGCAGGTGACATGCAGCTTGCGGGTGCACAAGGCAGGCGCCGGGCAGGCTGCACATGCACAGCACAGGCAGGAGGCAGTCCCCATGAGAACAGGCACGCCCCAGGTACGCACCCCGAGAGTGGGTCCCACCTGCCGGCGCTGCTCGTTGTCTGTGCTGTTTATGAACACGCCACAGACCTCGCACACCGTCATGATGCGCTCTGGCTGGGTGAGCTGCTTCTGCAGGGCATCGTGCTGGGCCTGGAATGCCTCAGCCTGCTGCACACAGACCATGCTGCCATCCACGTCGCCCTGCTCCGCCAGCTGGGAGGAGCGCTCCGTGGCGGAGCGCTGCTGCACCTGCAGAACAGGCACAACGCTCAGTCATGTGGCTTGGCTAGCCAGGGGCTGCCCTGTTTGACACTTCTGCTGCTGGGAAGAATCTGCGTGGCGTTGCGCTGCCACTCCACCCAGAGAAGTCAATGACTCTGGGTACTGGCAGGTGTGCAGGGCTGCACCATGCAGCCGGCAGGTCATGCTGTTGAGGACTCGGCAGGATGCTTCATAGTTTTCAGGTGCACGTGTAAGCAGTATGACACCAGACAGATGGGCATCAAAGTCTTGGGGCTTGTGCTAAGCTCATCTACACACAGCAGGGAGAGTGCAGCTGCCCAGCATAAGCAACAGCCTTGCGACATGCAGCCCTGGATGCCTGAGTCAATGGGCGCAGCGTCAGGCAATGTAAGGCAGTGAGACCCACCTTGGTGTCACCTGACCAGCACCCACAGGAGGACCAGGCAAGTGGGAGGGGACATGAAGCTGTCCCTTCTCCACAGTTTCAGGGTCCATCGCCTCTCACCTTCGTGACTGGCCTCCAGGCAACACAGGGCCAACCAAGCTGTTGGGTCCGGGCATCCTGCCTTACCACAGACGCTCAGCATGGGGCCACCATAGTGTCGGCCACTTTGATGACCTCTAGCCTCCTAACACAGAAACCGTGCCAAAAGCTATAAGACATAAGGAGACCACATCAAGGATCTGCAACCACATATATGCCCCTCACCTTGATGGCCTACAGCCTGCCTGGTGACCTTTGTGAAGCTGCAGGACGCACAGGCGAAGGTCACGTCAGGGATCTGCAGTCGCAAGAGCGCCCCTCACCTTGCTGGCCTCCAGTCCCATGGTGGAGTTGGTGCAGGACAACAGACCACATGAGGTACCTGCAGCTACAGGCATGCCCCTCACCTTGATGGCCTCCAGCCGCGCCCGGTCCTCCATGGTCAGCTGCCGCGCGCCGCTCTCTAGCACTGCCCGCTCCTTCTGTTTCTCAATCTTGCGGTTCATGTCCCGCACCAGCTGAGATAGCAGCGACAGCAGCTCCCGCTCATAGCCATGCCTGCAGGAAGGGGCGCAGGTTGGCTAGACGCTGGCTGCCAGGAGGCGGGAGACAACAAGCAAGCGCAGAGGCAACTGCACACAGATGCAATCAGAGCCTGTTGAGGCGCCACATTGCTCAATGCAAAGGCTTTGCTAAAAGGCCAGCTGGGGGGTTGAGTGTCCACAGGGCGCCCATTGCCAGCTATCAGCCCAAACAGCAGAAGCACAAGAGAATTCCCTATGCAGCAGGCTGCAGAGCACGCTCAGCACTGGCTCACCTGACTTTTTCGCGCTCATCAAGGCGGTCATACTCAGACTTGACCCTCTCAAAATCAGCATTCTCCTCATGAATCTCATACTTGCAGGGCCCTGCAGCAAGCAGAGCATGATATTAGAGCGCAACTGGCCCGCTGCTCAGCCAAGGCATGAGATCACTCAAGCGTCCATTTGGCAGAGGTGCACAGAGCAGCTGCAAGTGCTGAGGCATGACAGGTTGGCGTCCCTCTGGAGCTGGCCTCCCAGACCAGAGGGCACCAGTGCAGCACAGCATGATAGCAAGGCCTGCTGCATGAACACATAAGCAGAGCCAGCCTGGGAGGTGCCCCTGCTTGCTCCGGCACCGCCCTTGCCCGCTCCAAACCAGGTCACCCACCTCAGCACCTGTTCTCTTCAGCGCAGCAGGGGACTGCCTGGGCGTGGCAACAATGCAGCTACTTACCTAGGTCGCTGCGAGTGTTCCTGAACAGCCCATAGGGGCAGAGACCCGCGAGATCATACTTGCACACCTCCCGGTCTGAAAACTCCAGCGGCTTAGTGCTGCGCTCATCCAGGGGCACATTGCGATCCCTCCCCATCAGCTCATCCAGCATGGCGCGTGTCTCGTCCATGGGGCCTACAGCAGGCACGACAGGGGCTCAAGGCCGGGGCAGGCTGTCCCGCAGATCAGCAGTGGATGCCAGCACAGCATGGTTGAAGTGATTTGAATGAGGCCTACTGAGCAGGAATGCCAGGTGCAGGTGCAGCAAACGGCAGCACAGCCTGCCTGAGCGCAGCAAGGGTGCAGAGGAGGTCAAGGCAAACTGCAGCAGACAAGCTGCCAGTGGGCAAGGAAGACATGTGACAGATCATAGGAGCATGCAGAGAGCCCCTAACAACCTCTGCTCCGCCTCCGCAGAGGACACTCTTCTTCTCAGCTCTCAAGACCGCTCAATCTGCAGATCTTCCCTGTAGTGGCAGATCTGCCTGCTGCCTGCTGAACTGCCAGCGCTCGCTCAGGGTTCTGAAGCCAGGTCAAGATTGAATGACGGTCTGTCTGTCTGTAATGTCATCTCAGTAGCCTGCCCCCACAATGCAGAGCGGCTTCCTGAGACCAGCTGATTGGCCAAGGCATGTTAAAGATGAAGTCCAGCGTGATGCCTCAACTCAGCAAGCTGCTGGCAAAGGCCTGGAGGAGTGTCTAGAGCTGCTGAAGGGCCCAACCAATGAGCGCAGGTCTGTAGCCTGCCTTGTCAGATTTTGCAAGGCATTCCTTCCCATGCTCACACTGCATTCTACCTGCAGGCTGGTAGGGCTGCTGCTTGTCACACGGCTGCTGCCTGCCGGCGATGAGGCTGCCATTCTCTCTGTGCACCAGGCATTTGGGATGGCCTTCCTGCAGCGGCTGCTGCTGCCGCTCACAGGCCAGCAGGCAAGACCACTCTAGTACACTCTTCCTTGCTGCAACTGCTGCCAGCAAAGGCTTTGTAAAGACCTTTCGAAGGCATGACTGCTGCCAGCCAGGCGTGAGAGCTGCCATGGCATGAACTCCATGTTGGCCTGCAGAGCATGGTCGTTTCTGATGAAAATCAGCAGGGCAAGGAGGTTGCCTGCGCCACCCTGGGCCTCGCAGTGCTGTCCAGCTTCTGCAGGGTCCCGCAGCTGGCCGCAGATAGTGTGACAATCAGCCTGGTCCCCGTGTTCGTCAAGGTGAGCCGGGCTCATGGCCTCCTGCGCAACCCACACAGGCACAGCAATTCCTCTGCGATGGCCATGGCACCATCAGCCTGGTGCTGCTGCTGAGCCAGCAGCTCTGGTGGCCGCCTGTGGCTTCCCTGTAATTGTCGTCTCATTGGCAGGCCCTGTCGGGAGAGCCGCGCTCCCAATTGCGGCCCCTTCCTAGAGGCACTGCAACAGCAGATGGGCTTGGCAGCCCAACCTCAGCAGGCAGCTGCCTCGCCAGCGTTGTGTGCCTGCTGGCAAGCTGCTTAAAGCACCGACAAGAGCCATTTCCATCTCTGCACTGCCTCTTGTGACGCAGCGCAGCACATCAGGATGCCCTGCAACAGGCAGCTGTCAATCTGCAGTGGGGCTGTGTGTTCAGCAGCTGTGTTCAGAGATGGCCTGTGACAGCAGCCCGCAAGCTGAGCGCCCTGCCGGCATCCCCCGAGAAGCGCTGCAAGTGGATGCTTCCAATTGTTGTGCTTGTTCAGGTCGTGTGCACTGGTGGCGTAACGCCCATCCTGCGCCCTGCTGCAAACATGGATGTGAAGGCAGCTGATGCTGAGGCTGCCCAGTCCGCGCTGGAGTGCCTCACTGCAGTGGCCTCCAGCAGTGTGGAGGGGCGGCAGGTGGCCCTGCAGTCAGGGGCGCTGGAGGCAATGCCCACAGTCTTTCAGGTGGGCTGCTTGACACACATTGCTTCCACACTCGCTGATGGATCAGCTCATCACCTTGGCCTGGACGAAGCTGCAGCACTGCTGTTGACAATTGACTCTGGCGTGCTTGTGCGCTGCTGTCAATGGTTCACATTGTGTAAGCCTGCAGATGCAGGGACCCACCCATTCCCAGTACCCCTGTGTGTTGCTGGCGTCCCTGCTGAGTGGGCCAGACAGAGCAGAGCTGCTTGCAGGTGAGTCCATCAAAGCAATTGTGTGTGCATGTTGATCAAGTTGTGGCTCAAGGCCACCTGAGCCAACAGGGCATTGGACCCTCTTGCACCTGCTGCAGCTGGACATAATGACAAGTCCAGCCTGCATGCAAGCTCTGCTGAGGCATCGCACCGGTGCAGTGCAGGACATGCGCATGTCGTGGCAGCTGCAGTGCCATGGCTGGCCACCGTCTTTGCTGAGCCTGCCCACCAGATGCAGTGCCTGCGCAAGGGCAAGGAGCCTGCTCGGGGGGGCCGAACGACAGCAGGGTCACAGGACGCCGCAGCTAGGCAGCTGCAGGCCCTGCAGGCTCTGCTGCTGATGCTGCCCCTGCCCCAGGTGAGGTGTTCCCCACTGCGACTGTCACAACACCAGAATTTGATGCCTTGCTGGCCTGCAACAGCCCTGCTGCTGTGCCTGCCCCTGACCAGGTGACGTTTGCTGGACCATGCCCCCACAATACCACCACAGCCTGGCTGCTGTGGAGGAACCATGCCATTGGCCCCTCGCACCCTGACCGGCAGCATGATGCTCACTGCACAGTGCACAGCCAGCTGCCTGTGGCCAGCATGTGACTCATTCTGCATCTGCAGGTGGCAGCTGCTGCCCATGAGCGTCTGCAGGGCCAGGCAGGCTGCCCGGGTGCAGCCTGGCCCCTGCAGTTGGCGGGCGGCCTGGCCATCCTGCTGAGCAGCCGCACAGCAGACCAGCAGCGCCACGCTGCCCTGCAGCTGGCAGCCGCTCTGCTCGATCTGGCCGGCCCCTCCGCGCTGCTCACTCCCCCCAGCCAGGCAAGAGCACTTGGCCTGCAGGGCCCTGACTGGACCCCTCTTTGAGTGCACTTCTATCATCTGTCCCTCACGACCTGTCCCCTGTCCCCTGCAAGTGAGACAGAACCTGAGGCTTGCCAGCGGCGGGCTGCAAGAGGTAGGAGTAGGGGTCAAGACTGCCTGATGTTCTTTCTAGCAGTGTGCAGGGCGCTGCTGAGCCTGTACCGCACACGCTCACCCAGGTGCTGTACCTCTTCAGCGACCGTCCTGCAGTCCCTTGGAGAGTTGTTCAGTGTCAGGTGCACCAAGGAAAGGGACTCGATGGTTGTGAATGGGGATTGCAGGGCTCAGGAAGCCTATTCCGCTTGCTGACCCTTGTGCTGCTGCCTTCTGCATACTTCTCCATAATATGGCACCAGACTGAGGATGTCTGTGCAGGGCTCAGAGGGCCTGTTTCGCGTGCTGACCCAGGTGCTCCGTGTGGAGACTAATTTGCTGCTGCGGGACGCCCTGCTGGCTATGGACAGGGGGCAAGCGGGCAGCACGCCTGCTGGTGGCCAGGGCGCAGAGACTAAGCCTGACGGCAAAGCAGCCGCAGCAGCTGCTGCCGCCTGGGCCCAGCCTGCCACACAGGTGGAGCTGTGGGGTGCTTAAGGATGATGTGCCTGCACAATGGGATGTGCATGCACATGTCATGCGGCAGGCAGTTATTCTGGCCTGGGAGCTGAGGCTGAGCCTGGCGACTGGGCGACTGCAGCAGCTGCCATTGCCTGGACCTGGCCCTCAGGTGGGGCCGGGAGAGGCTTGAAAGTGCTGTGCATGGATGTGGCAGCTGCCGCTGCTGCCAGGGCCCCAGGTGTCCTGCAGGGAGCGCGCCTTCCCATGGTGCATGCAAGCTGGGGGGGGGGAACCCATGCCATGTGTCATGCAGCGGCAGCTACGCTGCTGCCTGTTATATCAGCTGTGCCTGCACCATACAGCATGGAGGGGATGCCTGCTAGCGGGACACCCAAAGGTTGGCACATCGGTGGGTGTTCCCTTATTGACTTCTGTCTGCTGTGTAGGAAGACAAGGAGGAGGCTTCTCAAAGCAGTGCTGACAGGACAGCCATGCCACCAAGCAACCTTGAGATCCCCTCATGGGCAGCCACGGCCTTGAGCAACCAGAGTCGGGGCCCGCCTCCTGCCAGCCAAGCAGCTGGAGAAACACCCCTGAATCAGCCCACCCCAGGGTCCGAGCCGAGGGCGCAGCCTGCTACTGACAATAGCAGCCAGAGCAGCAGTGCTGCTGGTGCACGTGTGCGCAGCGTGCTACCGGCTGTGCTGGCGCTTTTGGAGGGCTGCATAGGGGCTCTGGCTGCAGACGTAGCCCTGGCAGAGGCACTGGCAGACGGGTTTGCGCAGGAGGGCAGCTCTCTGCCTGTCCTTGACGAGAGGTGCGGCTGGCTCTGCGTAGGGGCGTTGCTGGGTCACTTTATCTATGTCAATGAGGCTGTACTGGCCGCTTCTGGAGGGCGCTTACAGCCCTGGCAGAGGCACTGGCAGACAGATGGGAGTGCGCTGGAGGGCAGCTCTGCCTGTCCTTGACGAGAGGTGCAGCCGGCCATGAAGAGGGGCCACTTTGTCATGCAAGCACTTGGATCAAGCAGCAGGTCATGGCGCTGTGGCTCTGCAGGAGAGCAGCAACTTGATCACAGATGTGGCCCTGCATGAGCCAGCCGCACGTGCCAGCTGCTAGGGATGGCTGTCTTGTGCCAGGTCAGCACACTAGTTTGCACAGCGTGTCATGGCAATCTGCTGTTGCCATCAAGGCATGAGGCGTGCTGCACAGGCTGTGCAATGCAGCACTGCAGTAAGTGATGGGGAGGCAGCACCAATGACACCAGATGAAAGGCAGTGATGAACCAACACGCCCCTGTGCCTGCTGCAGTGAAGCTCAGAGGGCGATGGCCACACTGGGAGAAGCCTTTGAGGCGGTGCTGCAATTCCTGGAGCACTGCAGGCAGCACGCAGGGCAGGCTGACCCCGAGCTGGTCCCAGCAGCAATCCGGGCTCTGGGCAGGTGGGGCTGCCAGCATGTGATAAATGTACGGGACTCATCAGCTTCATGGACGACTTGCAGTGTCACGGGCTGCCTGAGACTAAATGGGGCAGCTACCAGTCAACCTTGGCCACAACAGCTTCTGTGTGCGCCCATGCTGCGTTGCGTTGCCTCCTGCACCCACTGCCTGCTGTGACGCTGCCACAAAGCAGTGAAGCAACTCATGACATAGCCAAGGATCTGGCAGCGGGCATGCACCCCTGTCAAGTTGAGCTGCTGCCACCATCATTTGTAACATTTGAGCGCATTGCTGCGGCTGCAGATTTCTGGCAGAGGCCCCTGAGGCGCACAGTGAGCGCGTGCAGCAGCTGCTGCCCTATCTGGCCGCCTGGGAGGGGAGCTTGCCCTTCCTCCTGCCTGCCCTGGTGCAGAACACAGACCTGGTGAAGGCAGAGGCTAATGCTGCCAGCCAGCATCAGTGGCTGACTGCCGTTGCCCAGCCAGAGGTGGGCAGATGGGTTCCTCATTGACCAGCGTTGGTGAACACCCATCAGTGCCCTTGGGTTTCCAGTGCTCTAAGACAAGATAGTCAGCAAAGGTCTACACACCATCAGTGGGACACCCATTTTGATTGCTCCAGCTGGGCGTGCATGGTAGTCTATGCTGTTCCAGCCTCTCACGGCCCGCACAGTCCACGTGGCGTATTTCATAGGATGTGTTCACCTGCAGGTGCTGGGCCCTGTGTCGGGCATGGCACAGCGCTGTGCACAGCAGGCGGCCAGTTACGCCGCCCAGGGAGCCCTGGACCAGCTGCAGGTTGCTGAGGCCGAGCTGGCGGCCTGCACCTCGCTCCTGCTGAACCTGGCTTGGGCAGCAGATGCCGCCATGCACCCACAGACTGCAGCCTCAGGTAAGCTGTCCTGCTCACTCAGCTCACAGCATCATTAACATAGCAGTCTGCTGGCATGTATGCTCAGATCCCATCACATGCACTTGGCTCAGTACAGGCAATGCCCTAGTTCTGGCGGTCAGATGCCTGCTGCCGAGCAGAATGTGTGCCTGTTGGTCCAGTCTTGTCGCAGCCTAATGGCAAGCTAGAGATGTCCCAAGCCAGCCAACGCACTGCTCTGGGCCATCTGCAGGGGCGGCCACCCCTGCTGGTGGCGCACAAAATCTCTTTGCAGATGTCATCAAGGATCTGCGGTTGGCAGTGATGGCAGCAGCAGCCTGGGGCAATCTCCGCAACCACCTCACTGGGACGCTTCAAGATGCACCGCCTGGGTCAGCCCGTCAGCTGCTGACTGTCAATGCAAGGTGTGTTCTCCTTTGTTGCCCTGTACAGCTGCTCTGTGGCCCTGCAGACACGCCCTGCTCTGTGGCTCTGCAGACACCCCTGCATGTCAAAGCTTTGCAGGGGAGTGCTCACCTCGCGTGTGCTACATCATGTTACCAGCAGGGCAGCTCAGCTGGCAACCAGGTTCTGCATGCTGGTTGAACAGCCTCCATCCCCATGCGGTCATCCGTGTCCTGTTTCAAGCTTGCTGCTGGGCCAGGTGGAAGCACACAGCTGCTTCCAGCAAGCTTGCGGGCCCTGCCGATTAACGCCCGCTGTCTCCCTGCAGGCTGGTGGCCACTGTGGGCCTGCTAGCTGGCCACACCTTGTCCCTCACGCCTCCGCCACAAGCAGGCGGCAGCAATCAGGAGGCTGCAGCAGGGCAACCTGCTCCTGCTGACTTCCAGGCAGCAGCCAGCCACCTGCTGCTGTGCTGCCTGGAGGTGCTGGGCAATGTGGTGGGGAGGACTAGGCAGCCAGGCTCAGACCAGAGTCCGTCTTCAATGATGGAGAGCTTTGGCAGCTTCAACATTGCTGCAGGTCTGGTCTTGGAGTCTGTCTGCGCTGGTGGCGTTACTGCAAGTTGAGAGGCTCTGGTAGTGCATTGTGTTGTGGGATGCTGCATGCTGAAAGGTCAAACTGCTGTCCACTTGTTATTGCAGAGCAGCAGGAAGAGGACCCTGACGAGGAGGCACAGGCAGATTGGGATCAGATGCTGCAGCTTGCGGCTGTGCTTGCGGGAAGCAATCACACCTTTGCGGCAGCTGCAAAGGCTTCAGCAGGGCTTCAGCACTTGATGGTACTGCTGAAGGGAAGGGCGCATACGGATTTCCTCCACAAAGAGCTTCAGCAATCTGCCTCAGCATTGAGCAACATGTAGGCAGGCTCCCTGTGGCCTATGGGACAAAAAAGGCTGAGCATGCTTTTCATTGGGCCTGTACAGTAATGATGAACTGAAACAGATTCCAGAGCGCATGCAGAGTGAAGGGTGCCAATAGATTGCGAGTTTGCATGTACAGGATGCCTTTTATGACACCCAGAACTGCCAGAGGAATGCAACGCTGCTTAGCAAAATGGACCAGCGCAAACATGATGGAGCTGAGCATGAGGGCCGTCCAGGGTGCCATGCTCCTGATCAGTGAAGGCAGCAAAAAGCCGCGGAAAATTGCCTGCAGGGCACTGGTGCTGTGTGGACAGAGTATCAGAGGTGGCAGGGCCACAGGCAGGATGTGCTGCAGAAGCCTGTTGCAGCATTTGTGGCAACAGCACTGGCGCGGATCCAGCTCACAATGCAGGCTGCTGGAAGCAACTAGACAACTGTCAATCACTGCACTGCCAGGGCATTGGCTCCTGGACTCACCTCTTCCCAGAAAGGGGCGCAGAAGATGAGGACTACAAAGTAGATGGCCTTGGTCACAGTGTCCCCGCTAGCAAGGGACTGCTCGAGCACTTGCTGGCCAAACAGGTCCACCTCAGTGTCTGGCAGCGCCACCTGCATAAGGCAGGGGGCACTTGACGCCTCGTCACTGCTGCAGACCCACCACTGCAATTGCTGGAAGGATGACGACATGACCCCAGTGCAACCACAGCAGAGCCATGAATGCACCTGTGCATCCCCATCGCCAACAATAGGTCAGGACAGCCCCATCGATGCGATGGCCACCAACCAACACTTCACACAAGGTCCTCAGCTGCATTGCTGCCAGCCACCACTCAGCGGCAGGGGAAGCGCGGGCCGGTGGTGCGACAACCGATGCCTGACACCCATGACACGCCAGGTCAGCTGCCCTGGTGCCCCCAGGCTGCACTCAGCAGCAGGGCAGCTCACCAGCGGGTGGTTGGCGATCCAGTTGACCACAAGCAGCAGGGGTGCTGCCACTATGACGGGCCCAAGCCACCGCCGGATGGGGCGCAGGGGGGCCTGGAACCAGCCCTTCTTCAGGGGCTGGTACTTGCCCAGCTGCCACGCAAAAATGACTGGCACGGATGCACAGTTGTTCAGGTCGTGGACTAGATGGAGGAAAGCCTGGCCCCTGCAGGCACCAGGGGTGAGGAGTCAGAGGTAATCACAGCCAGACTCAAGTAACACCCTGGCCCATGAGCATCAGTCCTTGTCAGGAGGACTGAACGTGGCTCGGGGTGAGGGAAGGCCCAGCTGCTGCATGTAGTTGCTGGCCCCAGCTTCTGGGAGCTCATGCAGCCAATCCTGAGGGTTGCTTGGCATGGGCTGCACTGTGAAGGTAATGGTATACGTAGCCCATCCAGACAGCTGCTTCAATGGGCAACTCGTCAGCAGCCAGCCCTGTCTGTGATGAAGCGCGCTGGCAGCCAGAAGCATACGCAGCCCACGCAAGGGAGGGGGGGCTGGTGGGCAACATAGTTGAAGTCTGTTGGGATTGACCCGACAGGCCTTGATGAAAGTTTACCTCAAAGTGAGGTCCTCTGTTCCTTTGCCGATCAGGCTCAGAAAGATGGGGGTGATCCAGCATGACACAATGAATGACCAGAGGAACCAGAGCACCACCACCTGCAGTCCAGGAGCAGAGGAGCATGCAGTGCCAGCTATTTGCAGCTCAGGGTGCAAAGCAACGCCAGGATGCTTCAGCTCAAGTGAGCAGGCAGTGCACGCCGTTCACAGCCGCAGGCCAGGAGTCAGGAGACAGTGAGCAAGCCAAGTCAGCCATTGATGCTGCAGTGTCCACACGCACTCGTTCAAGGCTGTTCACGCACTCTGGTTGCCTTACAAAGTGCTTACCCCAATGACTGTAGATATGCCCCACGGCACGGGCAAGAAGCTGGTTTGCACCTGCAGCAGCAGCGCCGTGTGAAGCTGCCACTGACTGCACTCCAAAGGGCTGCAGACGAGCCAATCGAGTGTAAATTGCAAATGAGGCAAGGATGCCTGCAATGGATGTCTATGCCTTGGTGTAAGAGTGCCTTATGCGAGGGTGCTGGGCCCAGGTTTCAATGCCTGTGTCCTTTCCTCACCTCCTGCTCCTTCTGGGGCTCCTGCTCATAGGGCAGAGAGCTACTGCCTGCATGAACTGCAATGCGCCTGGAAGCCTTGCAGCTTGCAGGCTGGAGGTTTGCACATCTGGTTCCTGCCACGTGGCGCCTGTCGCACTGTCTGCTAAGTCTGCGGGGTGGGCAGCGGTGCAGCTGTCCTGCTGAGGGCACTCCTGCAGCCTGCTGTGGAGCCCACATCTCTGGTTGCCAAGTGCATGCATTCTGCTGGTGCATCCACAGGGCAGCAGGGCCAAGGTCTCCAGATCCTGACCGATTTGCACAATGAAGAGGCAGTGCTCGACTTCACACAAGCCGTGAGCAATTCACAGCTTGCTGGTGCTGCAGAACATGTTCAGCCGCATGAGTTGACCAGGAGCTGCAGTTCTATCTTACCTCTTCGAAATCTAATCACTCGCAAATGTACGATTGTCGATTGCTTTTTCTGAGATTTCCCTCCCAGCTCAGCTTCCAAGAGCACTTTAGAGAAAGCTCACGAGTCAAAGGCTGTAGCAGAGTGCCAGGCTCTTGCGGCATGCATTGATGCTGATGGGCACGAGAACATTGAAGCTTCCACAGACACAAAGAGCCGAGGATGGATTGCATCAGAGGGGTGGTGGGCCATCAGGCCATCAGGTGCAAGCTGCTGTTCACTGGTGTGTTGCGCGGCGCGACGGCAGCTGCGAACCGGTCTCGCTGCCACTGGCCCTGCTGTAGCTAGCTCGCGATCGCCTGGGGGATGGCTCATCAAGCAGCAGGCCAAGACCACCGCCGCTGGAATTCCTTTGGGGGCCAACATGGGCCCGCCCATGCTGCACATAGCTGTGAAGCGCGCCTGAGACGGCCATGTGCAGGTTGAGGTCACTGCTGTCCTGCTGATTGGCGGGAGGGGCTTCTGCGTCCTGCTGGGCAGGCTCCCCCAACTGTGCTTCGGCAGGCTGGCTGGGCCCCGGTGAATGCTGCGGAGGGTCCTGCCCCTCCACATGAGCAGGCGCGTCCTCTGCAGGCAGGCAGCAGCAGCACAGCGCTCAGACCAGACTCTGCTGGAACGTCTGTCCAGGGACATGCAGCATCAGCAAGCGGGGGCCAGCTGCGCAATGCTTGCACGTACCACCACACAGCACTATAAGCAAAGCTCACAGGCCCAAATGTTTTGGGTCAAAGCAAGCCAGCTTCTGGTAAGTCCTGGGGACATGCAGCGAAGGCAGCTGCAGCAAGCAGGCAGCCCTGATTGCTCGCAGCCAGCCCACCAGTGGACCTCTCCTGTCCGTTAGGAGGCAGTGCCAGCAAGCACACTAAGCCACACATTAGTCCCCCCCAGCCCACCTGCAGCGCTCTCCCAATCGGCGCGCGTGGAGGGTGTGGTGAATGGGGACACCCGGGGATGGGGTCGCTGCGGGCTCTGCCCTGCCATCTGCCCAGCCCCCCCGTTGCCAGGCAGGTGCTCCTGCTGGCTGGGCCCTCTCTGCTGCTCAGCAGGTGACCGTGCCTCGCTGCCCGGCCCTGTGCCGCCCAGCTGGGCACCCTCGGGCACTGGCTCCATGCGCTGGTCGGACAGCAGCGGCTCCAGGCTGGGGCCCTCTCTGGGGTTGCTCTGCCTGGAAGTGTGCGCGGTGAGCACGCCACGCAGGCCAGGAAAGCGGGAGGCTTGGCCTGCACCAGGCAGGCCGTGATCTCAGCACGTGACAGGGTACGCTTCAACTGAGGCCTGCAGGGAGCAGACGCTGCTGGAGGAGTGCACAGCATGCCTGGATGTGCACATGGTCGGCACCCAGTAGAGGCCAGCGCGACTTGCTGGCTTAGCCTGCAGGGGGTAGACACAGCTGGTAGAGCTGTGTGGCATTTCCTTCTTGTTGAAGGTCAGCTTAGAGATGGGCATGACTGTCTGGGACAAGCTAGCGACTGGGGCCCACAGGGAGGCACAAGTGCCATGCTACTGCCAGAACTCAGTGCAGGCAGCGGTCAAGGCTGCACCTCTTTAAGTTGCTTACCCAGCCGGCCAGGATCAGGCTCATGGCGCCTGCAGGCCTCATCACCTGTTTGCATTGTCCTGGCAGCCCCTCCAGCAGGCATGACGGTTTCACACGTGTGCTTTGCAGAGTGGCACTGGGCACCGCCCAGACTGCAAAGCCCAGACACAGGCTTGGCCCCCCAACCTTAGAGCAAAGGGCACAAGCCATTCAACCAGGAGGGTGCCTCTGCATACGGCTGCAGATTCCTGCAGGTAGCCAGGCTGGTCCTGCTTCAAATCCTGGCCCGCAGAGGAGTTTGGCGCCAAGGGTAAGGGTTCTGCTCGCTGCAAGGCTACCCCCTTGCCTCAGTCCATGCCCCTAGCCGCCCATCAGAAGATTTTCAGTTGACCTCATGTGGCCGCAAAGGGGTTCATCGCGTGTTCTGCAGACTCACCGCAGGCAGCATCCAGGCTGGCCCCGCCCCAGATGCTGGCGCGGCGGGGCAGCTTGGACCCTGAGGGTTTAGGGGCCTGCTTGTTGCGTCGCCAGGCGCCCTTGCCCGCCGCGTAATCCAGGTCCTTGCGCGTGATGATGCCTTGCACATGGGAATGCTCATTCACCACCACCAGGTGCCTCAGGCCCAGGGCCATGAAAGTCAGATGGGCTCGCACAGCCGCTGTTTCAGGCCTGCAGGAGACAGGTCAGTTGCAAGAGCTGAGCTAGGGAGGCAGCAGCTTGTACAACCTGCCTCACGACCTGTCCTGGGCATGAGCAGAAGCTTGGCCGCTGGGGGGCACAGAGAGGCAGGCTGTTCAGGCAAAGTCGGAGAGTGACTCAGTGATTGCAGCAATTGGGCTGTCAGTTTTGAGCCCTGTCTGCTGTGCAACCTCTTTCATTTTACACAATGGTGCCAGCTGCACAGCATGCCGTAGAACTCACTGGCAAATGTGTAGATCATGGATCACCTGACTGTGACCGGGGCCCTGTCATAGAAAGGCCGCAGGTCCACATAGAGCTCTGGCTGCAGCAGTGACTCGGCATCTGTGTCACCACTGCGCTCCTCATGTCCCTCGTGCTCGCCAGCAGCATGACCGTTGGGCAGGCCTGGATGCTGCTCTGTCAGCAGGGCACTGAGGCCTAAGGCCTGCACCACGCCTGGCAGCGAGGCCATGTGCCGTCTGCATGTCGACAAGCTGGCAAGTTGCAGAGGTCTAAAGCAGCCAACTGGTTGACAGGAGCAAAGCAAAAGGTCTGCAGCACAGTGTGCACCTCAGGCGAGAAGCTAGCCAAGAAGGGCCGTCACCCAGGCCAGAGCAGAATGGCAACTGCGGTACTGTGCCATGCTTCCTGGAAAAGTCCCTGTATGCGCTGCCTGCGACGGCCTCAATGTGGCTGTACAAGTTTCTTGACGCTAGCGCTGCGCTGAGCACTGCAGGCTTTCCTGCTGCACTACTGGCAGGCGCAACCCAGCCAAAGGAGGGCCAGCAGGAGCCTCTCCACGCAGCCACCTGTGCACTGCTCCCAGTAGGTGGCCTCACTTGTGGGTGAAGCTCTGCCTGTAGAACCTGCGCATGCGCCTGTCCAGCTCAAACTGCCAAGCCATGACTGCCTCGTGGTCCTGAGGGGCGCCTGGGCCCAACGGTGCACCATTGCGATCGCAGAATGCCCGGCTCTGGAGCAGCACTAGCAGCTGGCTGCGCAGGATGACCCCTTGAAGGGCGCCCAAGCTGCCACCCGCCTGGAGTGTGGAAAGGCTGGGAGGCTGACTGGGCAGGATCTTGCCATGCAGGATGTTGTAAGGCGGTAACATGTGCTTAAGGCCAGCAGCTCGCAGAAGGAGCCAAGGTGGACTGAGGAGCACCAGCAGCAGTATGCGCAGGATGCCCCTTGCAGGGCGCTCACACGGCTGCCCTCCTGCAGTAGGCAACTGAGGCCTCAGCTGATCTGGCCCGCAGCAGCTTGTGTAAGGCGTTCAACACTAATCTTGGCTGCACCAAATTGTGCTTTGGAAGGTGCTGCATTGCAACCCTGCAGGTGCCTAGGGCCTCAGCTGTAGAGGCTTGAGGTTGTGCCAAGCAGCTATAAGCCTGGAAAGGCCCTGCCGCCCTACCGAGCAGATCCTCAAGACTGAAGAGCCACAGGTGGAGTTGCACCACCTCCTACCTGAGTTGTGATAGCCGCCTCACTGTTCAGCGAAGTGATGTCTGAAGCAGATGAACACTGCCGCTCCAGAGCTCGTTTGTCTTCCAGCTCCAGCTCTGCAGTCACACCCTGCAGCAGGCCGTCTTGCTCAGTCAGACGCACGCGTGCTGACAGGTAACCACCTGTGAGCAACCAAGACGCAGCCAGGGTGTTCAGAAAGCTGGAACTCCTCGTCAGCTGGCAGCACTGTCACACAACTTGCTTAGGAGTTTGGGGACTGGTATCGACTCTTGTACCTGATCAGCGTCTGCCTGCTGATCACTGAGCAGGGCTGATGCGGCTCCAGTCACTACAGGGAAGCCATTGTGCGCCTGCTCCCCAGAAAGCACCGACAGAATGTGGCTGACGGACTCGATCTGACGGAACTTGATGACATTGCGGGCCATGATCTGCAGCACAACTATAGCTTATTATTGTCAATAAAAAAGGAGTTCAGTCAGCACAGGATACCAGCTGTTTCTGAAAAAAAGCCACTGCAAGCCAAACCCCTTGCCTCACAGCTGGCCCTGCAGGTTGCGCGCAGGATCATGCTGTGCTTAGGGAGGTTGACCGTGAACACAGCACTTCTTGCACAGAATGCGCAGCAGTGGATAATACCATTGCTCAGGTTCTGCATCAGGGCAGCCAGCCAGTTTTGCACTGCCCAGGATAACACGCCGGTGGTGGCAGTGCTGAAGGTGAACTAGGCTGTCTCATGGCCCTGCTGCCTGTGCCCATATGTGCCAAGGAGGCTGATTGGCATCAGTGCCAAGGGTTTGCACCATGTGGTAGCGGATGCAGGTGTCAATGTGGTACTCTGCTGGCTGAGGTCCCGATGGGCATACCACAAGCAGATCAGACATCACCCCAATGAAGGCCATCAGCCAGTCTCAACAGACCTGTCTGCATTCAAGTTGCGCTGCTATTGCAGTGGCTCTGGGGCGCAGGGCACCAGCTGACCGTCAGATGTGAACAGTCATGACAATCTTCAGTGCCAACTCACATCTTTGCATCTCAGCTTGCGCAGCCGCTGCGGCGGGTCTGGGCGCAGGAAGAAGACCGAGCCGTCCCACTCCAGGTCAGACTCATACACCCCCTCTGAGTGCACCAACTTGGCCACCCAGTTGGAGCACACCACTGCAACAATGATGCCCAGGATGAAGGAGGTGGATCGGGTGCCTTCCACCACAATGACCACCTGCGGGCAGGCAGAATGCATGGCGGGTGAGGTGCCAGGGCAGGCCATGCAGCAGGGCTGGGGTAATGACTTTCCTATGGCAGGCAAGCTGGGGAGGGCAGGTACAGCGCTGTGGCTAGTGCCACTGCAAGGGACAGCAGGAAGGGCACACCAGGGAGATGGAAGCTCGGAAGACACCGCCGAGCAGGGCCGTGGCAGCAAACAGGGCATACAGGCCAGGCTGGATGCGCCAGGAGGGCAGCAGCCTCATCAGGATCAGCCCACAAGTTGCGCCAAAGGACGCTCCAACCTGTACAGGCACCCACGAGGTGTCAGCCTGACGACGAGCACGAAGTGCACTGTGGGTGCACCCCCTCTCCACCATGCACTGGAGGGAGGGAGCTGGGCATCCAGTTGCAGATGCCACAGAGATGCCGTACATGCACCTCATGCCTGTGCAGGGGCTGGGACTGGCCAAACGCAGAGCACAAGCAGGGGCTCTCCAGGCTGGACAACAAAGCATGGCCTCCCGGCAGGTGGCTGGGGCAGACAAGATGCAGAGCACTGCAGGACTTCACCAGAATGGATGGCACAAACAGGCCTCCTGGCACGGCCAGGCCCCCAGTGAGGGCCATGAGTATCAGGAAGGTGGGGAAGAGCACGGCCAGGCTGCGCAGGGTGAAGTAGCAGGGGGAGTGGCCAGCGCATATGTCAGCGCTCTGCTCATGGCCCAGGCTGAAGATCCTTTTCACAGTGTCCACAGGAGAGGACAGCATTGCAGTAGCCAGGTCGTTGTGCTGACCTGCAGGCAGCATGTCGCTTTGAAGGCGGTTCAGGGCCAGACTCAGTACCAGACAGGGCATGGACGTTTTGGGATCATTGCCATGCTGCTGCCACATGTCCTGCTGTGGAGCTGAGGGATACTGCTGCCAGGCCCTACTTCGAACGCTGAGTGTTGCACAGCATGGCAATAGCCAAATCGTCGCGCTGCAGGCGGCAAGCTGCTTTGGAGGCATGTGCAGTGTCTCAGCGGCGCGCTTACCCCGGCAGCATGTTTTTAGAACAATGCTTAGAATATGAGGTCACCCGTAATGATCCGGTTTGAAGCAATGACAGGCGGCAGAGGATGTATCGCCACGCAGATTGGGCGCACCTTCAGGGCACTGAAAGACAAAACCGTAGTGTCTCTCATTCCACTCAGGGACCTCCACGCACTGTCCCAGCCAGAGCCCCAGGCCAAACATGAGGCTGATGGTGAAGACAGCCAGCGCAGCCACCTCCAGCAGCCGCAGCGCATTGTTGTGGCTTGGAGCCCGCACCTGCATGGGGCAGCCACCGTGTGGAGCTCCCCAGGTGGAGGTGGCATTGGCTGCAGGGTGCTGCTTGTTGCACACTCAGGAAAAAGCATTAGGCACAGCAATGCCAGCTGCACATGGCCACTGCAGAGTGAGGTGCACCAGAACAGCAATTGCACTGCTGCCAGGCCCCTGCCTGCCTTGCTCACCTTGAACAGCCACTTGTGCATCAGGTTGAACAGGGATCCTAGCAGGCCAGCGCCGGTAGAGACGAGCACTATGAGGGGCATCTGCTCCACCCACTCCCTGCTGGCCAGGTCGTCCACGCCCTCAAAAGCGAGCACCCCTCCGCGGGACCTGCAGCAGGGCTTCTGCCTCATAATGCACATCATAAAAGAGGCCTGTAAGTCTCTTGCCGCAGCAAGAAGGGAACCTCCTTCGTTGGTTCTGGCATAAGAGGGGATCTTCAAGTGCTTTGCATGTGTGGCTTCAAGGCCTATTCATAGAGACAGGAACTGTGTTGAATGGGCAGCTCAACATGGGCCAAATCATCTGTAGCTTTCAGCAGTCTGTAGCTTTCAGCTAGAGCCAGGCAGCCTGCATTTCACCATGAAAGGGCGCCCATTCCAAAGGAGATGCCACACATAAAGTGACCGGCACGCAAGCTGTCCAGACATGCCCACCTTGGGTCCAGCTGCTGCAGGGTGAAGGCAGCAGCAGCTGTGCACAGGAAACACCGCCAAGTGACCTTGCGACTCCAGTGAGTGCAAGCTTCCTCCATGCTGAAGAGGACGCCTCCGATAGGCGCACCAAAGGCTGCCTGCATGCAGCAGAGGCAGAAGGTTGGAACAGGCTGGTCTTGGTGCACCTCACCTGGGTCAGCATTGCAGCTGCTGCTGCACTGTGATGGTGAGCTACGGGGTGCAGCACTTGGACAACGCACAGCTGATGAGCACCACACCGGTCAGCTCACCGCAAGACCAGCTGCCGCGCCTGCTGATATGAACTCACGCCGCTCTGCAGCCAGTACAAGACGTCAAGCTTGTACTCAACCAATGGAAAGGCAAATAGCTAGGCCTGCAAACCACTCCCCCCACGTGCTGGCTGCCAGCAGCCCCAGAAAGTGAGCACAGCTTCTTGCCTGCATCAGAGTACAGGATGCCAAAGTTGAAGGTGCCGACCCTTGGCTGCATGGCCTGTCGGCCGGTTTCAAAGGGTATCCAATTCCCCTGACTGTCCTGTTGGCTGATGTCCAGTGCGCTGGGGCGGCGTCGCAGGAGCTTGTCACGCCATGCTTTGGCCCTCTCACCCACCTCTGCAGAGAGGGAAGGGCGACATAAAGTTGCGGCGTCTGGCATTTTGACCACAACCACATCAAGTACACGCAGCTGCCATTGAAGGCTGTGATCAAGCATGCAGCCAGGGGATCCTCCCATGCTCCTGGCTCAACCCAGCAGCGACAAGGAACCATTCAACCTGTGTTTTGCACTCTCTGCCTCCAGTGAGCAGGCACAAGCAACCAGCAATCCTGCATCCTTACCGCAGGCAACTTGGCACGTGACATGGGCAACACAGGCTCCAATGTGGATCAAGGGCGCCTCTGGGCCAAGCACCAGGTTTGATGCCACGCCCAGCGTGGTGCCCACAATCTTGACTGACAGGGTCCTGGCAGTCAGCAGCCCCGGCACTGCATTGCCGTTCAGGTAGGCCATCACCAGTGACCCTCCTGCACCCGCTGCGTAGGGTGCCACCCACTGAACCTGCAGCAGGAGCGCCAGAGATGCAGGGCCAAAGCGTGCTCCTCAGGCCACCTGCAGCCAGCTTCGACAGCTGCCCAGGTGGTGGGGATCCTGCATCCTGGTCAACCACCTGCAACCTGTGGCCAGACCTTGAGCACCCAGTCCCAGCTTACCAGGACAGCTGCAATGCCAGGTCAGCTGCAGCAGGCCCCGCAGCACAACGGCCGGGTCAGGCCAGCTGCAGCAGGTCCTGCAGAATGCCAGCAGGGAACCTGGATCGAATGCAACACCATACACTTGCGCCAAGCGTCCACCAGGTACAGTGTGACTGCAAACCTCTTGCCCTGCAGCACGCCAGCTGACTTCATGACCTTCACGACCATGCATTGGTGCCAAGTGCTCACCAGGCCAGCTGCAATGAGCACAAGAGTGACGCTGAAGGCACAGTGTGCCAGTGCTCCGCGGAGCACGCCATAAGGAAGCAGGTGCTGTTGGCTGGCGTCCCACATGATCTTCCTGGTCCAAGCATTTTTGTGCTCAAAGATCCAGTGCTCCATGCTGGAGATGACAAAGGCAAAGAGGCCTGCATGCAGAGGGACGAATGCTGTGCTGCCTGACACTGTGGAGGACGTCTGCAATGCGCCAGAGGGAGCCAAGACAGAAGTGACGGCAGGAGGCCTCAGGCCAGCGGGGCCCACCTGTGATGACTCCCACAGCTGCAGTGACAAAAAATTTCATGATGCTCTGCAAGGTAATCCTGCAAGCAAGGAGCATACATTAGAGAAGGATGCATGCAATGCTGCTGGGGCACAGCAGGGTCCTCAATGGCCTGAGGTGCACATGCGAGTTGGAATGCCAGGCACATTGTTAGACAAGTGCAGGCTGGCGCTGCTCATGGCAAACCCTTAGCGCACCCGCCCAGCCTCTGCTTGTTGAGGCCCTGACGAAGCCTGAGAGCTTGAACATCATTCAGAACATCACTGTAGTCCAGGCTCTCTGTCCCAGGGCCCCCAGGAGTAAATCTGATTTCAGGCAAATGGTTCATTGAATGCTGCTGCGGTCTCACTTCAGCAAGGACAAGGCTGCCTCAAAAATGTACTCCTCTTTGTCTGGGCAGTTCTGCCTGGCATGCGGATGTAAGGCGACACTGTGCCGGCCAGATCGCATGGCCATGATCTGCGCCTGCACCTCCAATGCTGCACAATAAAACAAATGGTGGATTGCTGTTTGCTTTTGCTAGTCCAGGATTGACTTCCACTTCCCACATGAGGCCTAAGTCTCCAGTTTGGCTTAAAGCTCCATCTCACCAGCAATAGACCATCTGCATCAGCTGGACGACCTCAGGTGACCCCAGGACGAACTGAGCTCCAGAACTACAACCCATGTAGTGTTTGGCCTGGTAAACTAGAGATGTGGCTGCCCACTGGGCTGCGCTGCCCAAAGGTGGTGTGCCAGGCAGAGCTGCTCTGTTTAGCTAGCGCTTCCTTCCAGATCAGAAAAGGTTGCAGAGCACACGCTGAGCAACCAGGCTGGGCTTGGATCTGGAGAGTCACTCTCAGCAAACTGCTCAGCAATAAGCAGCTTCTTCATCAGCCCCGGCAATAAGTCTGTCTCCAGTCTTACAGCAGCGACACAGCTGTAGAGTCTGGGCACCTTGACAGCACAGCTGAAGATGCTGCAACGACGTTTGCTTCATATAAGGTCCTATTGCTTGTAGATATTTGGCATGTCAAGCAGAGTATTCAATCAACAAAAATTACCGCACATTGCAAGCATCTTCAAAGCAACAGGTGGGCTGATCAGCTTGCAGGATGCTGCAAATCCCTGCCAATGCACTGCGCTCACAGGCTTTGGCCCTAAGCGTCTGGGCATGAAGGCCAGTCTGAGAGCTCCAGGATGCCGGCAGCTGGGCCGCGCGCAGGTCAGGGCAAAAGATGAGGTAAAGCAGCACCCACAGGTCGCTCAGATGGCGCGACAATAGCTCCAGCTGCAGCAGATGGTTTAGCCCGACAGGGCTGCGAAATGCCCCAGATGGCCATACCTTCCTGCAACAAAGCAAATGCCTACCACAAGGGGCTGGCCGCGGCTCAGCTCAGTAAGGTCAGGTGAGCTGATTGGCTCGAGCCCTAGCATGTTCTGCTGCATAAATTGAGCCAGCGAGCTCCAGGATGCTGGCAGCTGGGCTGTACGCATATTAGCGCAGCTGATAAGGTACCACGGCGCTGACATGTGGCCGAGATGGCGCATCAGCAGCTCCAGCCGCACCAAGCTGGTCAGGCCAGGGCTGCAAATGTCGCAAATGACGAGCGCCTCCTTGTATCAAGCAAAGTCCTCCCAAAAGAGGGCTCCCAACAAGGGCCGAGTCTCAGCAAAGTCAGGCCTAGAAGCTGAGTTGCCAGGTCAGCACATCGAGCTGTGGCAGGAAAAACAGCACCTGAGTAAGCTTGAAGCTGGCGTGAAGTATGTCAAGTTGGCACAGCTGGTGGCACTGGGGGTGTATCCTGTTCAGTAGAGCATCTGCCTAGACTTTCACAGTCTTGATCCCTGCTCATCTGCACATGTGGATATTGGTGTGATCAGCAGTTTGCTGGCTGTGCTGGTCACAGATGGCCTGGCCTCCGCACAAAAGGTGTGTTCAGCATATGTGCATTGTGGGGATGTCCTGGTGCTGGAGCCGGTGGAAAGTACACAGTGCCATGAACATTGTCTCTGGCCCAACTTTGTTGCAGAAGGTCAGGCACCTGGCCCATCAGCTTGAGACCGACCTCAGAGTCTGAGTGGATAGTGTAGCCATGATGATTGTGATGTGGTGCAAGCCTCCTGTCTCCTTTGCCAGACCCCGCACACACCGCCCGTATTGAGAATTGCTGGCCTGAGAACCGCCTGCCAGGAGCTGGGTACAGGTGGGCAGCATCGGTGATCATTTGCTTGGCCACTCACCATTGCTGCAAGGCATCCATGAAAGTGACCACACTGCTGAGCACTGTGGCAAAGCATTGTCAAGACCTGCTGCTACTGCCCCAAGGGCTGCGACACCTCTCAAAAAGTGGCAGCTTGCCGATGTATTGTGAAGTTGCTGCAGCATGAGTCTGCTGGTGCAATGGCCCAGATCTGTCTCTGGTGGCAGGCGCCTGCTGGATCTGCTGCTGCCTGTGCAACTCTCTTGCTGGATAGTAAATCTAAATGTTGAGGCAGCAGCCCATATTATTCTGCAGCTTTCCGGGTGCAGTCCTGGCTTTGATCTCTAGCCTTGATCTCGCCAGCCGCAATGGCCAGCAAGAAAAAGTCTGTCCCTCTCACCGAGTTCTTGCGGCCCGACAACAACATCAAGAGCTGGGCAGATGAAGAGATGGAGGAAGGCAAGCATGTTGCCGCATTGCATGGCTGCACCGCTCTGAAGGGCCTGCACTTGCACAGCTGTGTAAATGCTGCATGGCAGCTGAGATGGGCTGCCAACAGCTTGCCATGTTTTGGGCGCACCCAAGCGCAGCAAATGGCCTCATCAAGGTGGCAATGTGCTTTCCTCCTCTGTGCACTAGGCACCAAGCCGCCCTGTGTATGTGCCTCCCTTAGTGTGGTACTCGCCAGGTTATAATTCAGCTTGTTGACTTCCCGCCCTGCCACCCCGTCAAGATACGGCGCATGTCTGCGGTCACACAGCACAAAAGAGCACACAGCAGAGACACAGGGCTGCAAATAGCCTGCCACATTAGCCAGGCCACTGCCACCCAGCTCTGTAGCCTGTCACTGCTGCGACGTCATCACATCTGTGCTGCAGGGCCAGATGTGGGCCCTCTGCCCACGGCACCTGGGCAGGGGTCCTCCTCTGTGGGGTCACCCACCACTCGCTCATCAGGGGCAGCAGCCTTTGGGCGTGAGCTGCCTGATGCCCCGCCCTACAAGGTTTACATGGGCAATGTCTCCTACGACCTGACGGATGCTGCTGTGCGGGATTTGTTCAGGGACAGCAGGGTGAGCGGCATGCCTATACAGTGGGAAGCAGTTGGTCGTGATCAGGGTGTGCTGAAATTGCACTGTGGACAGGCTGCAAATCAGTAGCCCTAGCTGAAGATGACCTGCCTACATGCGACAGGGTGCCTGGCCCCACCTCGGTCAATGCTGGCGCAGGTGGGGTGCAGGCCTATGCTACTCTTTGTTATGCTGACATGCTTCATCACAAAGCCTGCCTCTAAAATCTGTCCCAGGCATGTGCTGGCTGAACTGCCAGGCTTCCACCTGGACATGCACTGGATAGCAGCATGCAGCCTGGACTCCAGGCAGTCTCTGACCAGACATGCAACTGCTGCAGATTCAGGACATCCACATCCTGAAGCACCATGATTCCCAGAAGCCCAAGGGCGCCTTTGTGGAGTTCAGCACCAAAGAGGAGCTGGCAGATGCCCTGACAAGAAATGGGGAGGTGTGTCATGCGCTGCAGAGTATCTAGGCCCTCCGTCCGCCGTGCCAGGCATCAGGCACTCACCACAGAGGGTCTGCTGATTCCGCATGCTGCGCAGGCACATTCTGTGCTGCCCTGAAAGGGACGCTCTCTGCGCTGTGTGCATGTGCGATGTGCTACTGTTGGCCCTGCAGTCATGCCAGCCTGAAGCAGCCTGGCGGCAAACAGGGCGCTGCACAGCAGCTGCCTGATGACGCGCTCTACATGCCTGCAGAACTTTCTGGGGCGGCCTGTGCGCATTGACATTGCCGAAGCAAGGCCAGAGCGTGGGCGAGGTCAGCATCACACCCAGCTGTAGTTTAATTGCCGTGCTGCGTGCACGCTGACACCTGCTTGCCTCCTCACAACAACATGGTCAGCAGCGCACCCCTGCTCTGCTGTGACGCTTTTTGTTGCTCAGAGAGCTTGCCTGCTCACATCTGCTCTGTTGCAAATTGGCCCAAATTGCCAGGTTATGCTGCTGTGTGTCCACTCGGGTGACAAGCAACAGCCGGCCCCTGCAGGTGGCTTTGGCGGCAGCCGTAGTGGGGGCGGCGGCTTTGCTGACAGCTATGGGCGCGACAGGGGTGGGGCCTCTGGAGGCGAAAGCCGCAGAGGAGGAGGATTCTCAGACAGGGGAGGTTTTGGTGACCGCTATGGGGAACCCCGTGGATTTGGCGGCGACCGTGACCGCGGCTTCTCTGACAGGGGCTATGGCGACAGGGACAGGGGCTTCAGTGACAGGGGGTGAGCAACCAGCTGCTCAGATGTATGGCAGAGCGACTGTCATCTTGCGTGAAGCTAGCCAGGGCCAGGGCCAGGCCTGCTGTCGTAGCTGGTGTCTCGCTGAAGTCTTGCAGGGCCCCTAAACATTCTACAAGCTCAGGGCTTGCTGAAAGTTGAGGCTCAACGATAGGCTTGTCGCCTCACCCTGCCAAAGGCCTCCGTGCCAGCTTCAACGTGAGCACTGTAAAGCCCCAGCTTTGACCCCTCGCTGGGGGCTGTGTCCCTCAGATCTGCCCACTGCTGCACTGCAGGCCACGTGGTGGTGGCGGCGGCTTCCCCCCTCGGGAGTACGAGGGTGACAGCCGAGGCAGCAGGGGAGGCTACAGCTCCAGGGGCGGGCATGAGGAGGGTCGACCAGAGGAGCGGCGCGGCTTTGGCAGCGGCTTTGACCGCGAGCGCCGGAGCCACGACGAAAAGCTTCCCAGGCACGACTATGGTGAGTGCCAGGGCTGCAGCTCAAGGCCTGGCCAGCCCCAAGAGATCTAATGCCTGCAACCTCAGCTCTGTGTACCCACAGCATGTGGCAGCCAAGTGTCAAAGGCTGCTGCTCAGTGCTGCTCAAATGCGACATGTTCAGCTGGGCTTCAGAGAGCTAGACTATACCTTGTCCGAGGGTCGGGGCTTTGCAGTGGTGGGCATTGAGTAGCACTGCTGGCCTCTGACCATTTTGCCTTTGACCATGTGCTGTTTGATATGCAGCTGGCTTCGCTGGTGGTCGAGAGAATGGCGGCGGCCGCTGGGCCCATGCGGAATCAGGGAGCCTTGCCTCAGCCCCCAGAGCTGCCACAGAGCTCTCAACAGCAGGTCAGCAAGCGTACATAGCTGCAATCCCCTGCACCATCAATACACTGAGCCTGCAGAGACCACAGTAGAGTCACCTAGAACTGCCTGCATCTGGGTGCGCCCTGCAAGCACATGAAGCAAGGAGCGACCCTCACAGGGATGCTTCCTACATCTGCTGTGTAATGCACTCAGCCAGAGTGACATTGCACTGTGGTTGCCTGATGCTGGCTTGCCGCCTCTGAAGTCATGCATGCGGCGCCCAGTCTGGCCATCCCTGGATGCAGGCAGTGCCAAGACCTCTGATGCGGGGGATGCTCCTGCGGCAGAGCCTTCAGCTGCTGCGCGCCCCAAGCTCACCCTGCAGCCCAAGCAGTCGGGGGAGCTGGAGGGCCCAGCCAAGCCCAAGGTGGGCCCAGCACAAAGCTCCAGACGCCAAGGTGCATGCAGTCAGCAGCTTCGTCCACCCACACGCAGTGTGAGGGGAGCTGCTAGACCTTCTGCAAGCCACCTCCTGGTCCTCCAGCCACTTGCTTCGGGCCTGCCATGCCAACTTGGTGCCCTGCGGGCATAGTCAAGTCCCTTCATTCTCTTGCCCTGCAGGCCAACCCCTTTGGATCAGCCAAGCCTGTGGACACCTCCAGCAAGCTCAAGGAGTTTGAGGAGCGCATCGCGAAGGAGAAGGTGGGCCTCTGCCGGCAGCACCATTTCCATGCAGCAGTGCATGTGATGTGGGCATGAAGTGGACGAGCCCTTACTGCATCGGTCGCATTGCGGCTTGACCTGCAGGTGCAGGCAAGCGGCTGTGCAGGAGTGCTGTTGCCAGAGCAAGTTGCTGCAGATCAGCTGAGCCGTGTGTGTTGCAAAGCACTGGTCCTGCTCTGCATGCTGGGAACAGGTGCCTGCTGCAGCCCACATCTACTGCTTCATGCAGCCTGGCAGCCTGGCAGCCTGTTGAGAAGTGTTGCTGCAGCCCCAAGCACCAAGATTCATGGCCAGATCAGAAGTTGTGGTGCTGCCATGATAGGAGATTCGCCCACACAGATGCGTGGCAAAGCCTGGCAGGGTGCTTTGCTGGTCATGACGACTCTCGAGTGTAGCCTGCACTGAAGCAGACAGATCAGAGCGGGCTTGAATGCCCAGTCTGGCATGCAGGCTGAGAAGCGGCACCAGGAGCAGCTGGAGCAGCGCAACAGCAGCCGGGAGCTGTCGCAGGAGCTGCCCTCCCTGCCAGCAGCGGCGCAGGCAGGCCCCCAGCAGCAGGCGCCACCTTCAGCCAAGGTGACCAGACACACAGCCCAATACAGCAAGAAAGAAGGGCGCACTGACCTCACAAAAACCAGATGTGGCCAATCAAGTTGCAGGCAGGGTGCACACTTCATAACGCTCCACGCGCCTGATACGCCTGGCCCCCCCCATGCAAATACTGTCCCCGCCACCAATGTCCACTTCCACGATCATGCTGCAGACATGATCCCTTTTGCCCACCTAGTCAGATGCACCTGCGATGGATGGCCTCTGTGCCGGCATTGCATCTACACCTCTCTCAATTTCCTGTTGAGATGGCCCGCATGCAACCTGCAAGGGAGCTTGAGCACTCTGCTGTTGCGTTTGCGTGGCACCCCTCCACACTTGATACGCATCTGCAGGTGCAGGTGGAGCAGCGCCAGGCCAAGGCACAGCCGCTCCCATCTGCAGGCAGCCCTTCACCCAACTCGCCGGCCAGGGCTTCACAGGACCCACGCTCGCCCCTGCAGTTTGGCACCACGCAGGCGCCCCTGCCTGGGCCGCCGCAGGGCGCCTCCCAGCCGCCCGTCCAGCCCACAGGCCTGAGTCCACAGGCAGGCGCCCATCAGGCAGATGTTGGCCTGGGCCCGGCAGCTGAGGGAGTGGTGGCAGCACCTGGGCAGGCAGGCCTGCCCAGGCAGGCCCCTCCGCCGCAGCAGTTGCGGCAGCAGCAGCAGGAGGCCCCCCAACAGGTGCAGGCGCAGCTGCCCCCTCCCCCGCCGGTCAACCCCTGGAACAAGGCGCCGGCCTCGGCGCCGGCGCCCCACATCCTGCAGCGACCACAGCAGCAGGTGTCGCCCCCACCCCAGCCGCAGCAGCAAGGCCCACGCCCTCACCTGCAGTTTGGGCAGCATCAGGAGGTGGCGGACACCCTGGGTGCACGAGGTGAATGCCGAAGCAATGCCCTGCATCACCTCCACTGTGCTGCAGCTGGACGGCTTGTCTTCTGCAGCAGCCTGCTGGAGTTCCGCAGTCACATGCAAGCATGTAATGCACCAGGGCGGAGTTCAGGGGCGTCACCTGTCTTGTCAGCACGAGCAGATGTATGCATACCTGTGCTATCCATCAATGTGTTCGGCTCACTGAGCTGCTGTGTGCCTGCAGAAGTGGCTCCACCCGGCCTCCAGGCTGGTCGGCAGCGACAGCCCTCGTTGCCGCAGGCTTCCCAACCGCAGCAGCAGAGGCAGGAAGGACCGCCGCAGCAACGGCCCCATGCAGGCCGTCAGCAGCGCGGACTGCCTGGGCCTGTGCAGGACCGTCAGGCCTCAGGGCCTGAGCAGTTGCAGCAGAGGCAGGTGCACCTGGCTGGCGTGGAGCAGGCTGGCCCTGCAGGCCCTGCAGGCTCCCAGCCGAGCGAAGGCAAGCTGGAACATTTGTGCCCGCTGTTTGCCTCTGCTGAGCACACATGTGATATCGCCGCATTTGCAAATTTATGAGGGAGAGGGGAAGCTTGGGCGTGGTTGTGATGCAGTTGCCATTGCGGGTGGCTTGCAAAGCATGCATTGGGCCCACTTGCAGGCTGAAAGGGGGCCTGCTCTTCATTGTGCAGGGGCAGAGGCAGCTCCCAAGGGCAGGGGCAGGGGGCTGCAGCAGGGCCCTGCTGAGGACGGTAGTGTGGCACCCATGGGGGCCAGCCGTGCTCGCGGCAGGGGCCGAGGGCGTGGCGACAGGGGCCGAGGTGGGTTCTGCTGCTGTGAAGGGCCATCGCCAGCGCCCTCAAGAGTGGGTTGCTTGCTCCTGCTGCTGCATGCAGCAGGGCCCTCTGCTTGCCCCATCTGTGGCACCAAGGGTGCGCAGGTGACGGTAAGGATGTCTTTGATCCTGTTTTGCCGCACATGATGCCTGAGGCACAATGCAGGCATTGGCCAACTGTAATGCTGCCCAGTGCCTGGGCCACTTTAAAAATTAAGGGCCGCACATTGTCCCTGCACAACCCCTGTGTCACCTCATCTCAAAGTGTTCCTGGTCATGAAGCATTGTCCGAGCCTGCTCCAGGCCGTGGCCGCGGGCGGGACGGCAGGGAAGCCCGAGGCTCTGAGGGCGCCCCGGGGGAGGGCGACAGGGCAGAAGGGGGGGGCCATGGCGAAGGGACACGCGGCCGCGGCCGCGGCAGGCCCAGCTCAGCGTCCGCCCAGGCCGCAGCAGCCGCTGCTGCTCGCACGCTGCAGCACGAGCCCCGCCAGCCTGGGGGCCAGGAGGAGGGGTGGGCAACCCCGCCCGGCATCCCTGTGCACGGTGCGTGGCCCCCTTGTTGAAGGCTTGCCAGCCTTCAAGCGTCAGTATTGCTCTCCTGCAGGGGCCATCATCAGCTTCCCTGCATGAGATTCATGTCAAGCCCACTGGTGGACACCCAGCCCGGCTGTCCAGGGTGCGCGCCTGGGCTGCTCACAGCTTCTGCTGTTCTGTTTGGAGTTGCCCGGCTCTTTGCTTGCTTGACTGCTAGGTGAGGTGTCTTCACAGCGTCACAGCTGTCCTCACTTTCCCCAGCTCTCAACCTTCTGATTGAGCAGCAAAGCTGCTGACAGTGCAAAGTCATCCTTCATGACACCACTGCAGGTGTGGAGGAAAGCCTCAGCGGAGCTGATGGATGGGAAACAGGCAGGCCGCAGAAGGCTCGCGCGCGTGGCAAGGGTCGCAGTCAAGGCTCCCAGCGCCAGCAGACCACCTCTGAGCCAGCAGCACCTGCACCTGCCTCTTCAGCCACCAGCGTGCAGCCCACACAGCGCCCACAGCAGGTATAGGAACGCAAGCTGCACAACTGTTGGTGACCAAGTCCCCTCCTGATCCCCCCTCCTTCATGATAGGCCTGTATTGCGCTGAGTCCTTGCGATGTGAGCAGCAAGAATGCTGCGCTCCAAGAACGACTCCTGCCCCGTCTATTCTTTGGCTCAGTGACTGTTCAGCGACTGTTGACACCGCTCCTTACTGGCTGCAGATGGCAGCACCCCCA
The DNA here is from genome assembly GCA_963969365.1 of Asterochloris sp. CNOR1. NCBI lineage: Eukaryota > Viridiplantae > Chlorophyta > Trebouxiophyceae > Trebouxiales > Trebouxiaceae > Asterochloris > Asterochloris sp. CNOR1. The sequence continues at coordinate 1,761,547 of OZ017746.1, read as the reverse complement.
GGGCTGCAGCAGCCTGGCCCAAAGCCAGAAGTCACCAACACAAACCGCTTTGACCTGCTGAATGCAGAGGCCTGAATAGTTGAAGTGCAGAGTGTAAAGGTTCACTGAAGTGGTGCATGGCATTGTTGTGACATACTGCCACTGAGCATACCATCTATCCCCTCGCTTTGAGCATATCTGATTTCATGAGACTCAAGGTTTGAAGTCTTCAGACACTTTCACACAATCAAGCATTTGAAACTGAGCAGCAGATGAGCTTCCCCAGACACAGCGCATTAAGTGTGCCTTCTGTCAGCTGCGCTGCCTGCAGTTGTGGCCTGCAACAAACTTTTGTAGGAGGCGGGGTTCTGCACAATAGTGGGGGTTGAAGCGTCCAAAAGCTATACAGTCTAGCGCTGTTCATCCTGTTGGCTGTATTGCCATGCTTCTAGCGCTGTGCTGTTCATCCTGCTGGCTGTATTGCCATTCGTCTAGCGCTGTGCCGTGCATTCTGCTGGCTGTATTGACATTCCTCAGCTGGCCTCAACTTGCGCTCGGGGCTTTGGGAGTATCAGCACTGCGCCATACTTCCCTGCGAGTGGCCTTCCTAAACATGTGAAGGTCATGAATGATAACGTACCTGCAAGATCCATGTTGTTCCACATCAGCTTAGCAGCAAAAAGTGTGTTGCAGGTCACGAGGCAGCCCTAACAGCATGCACATGGCCCAGGTCGACTGATGCTGCAGCAGGAGTTCCATGTTGAGAAGCTCCATGCACAAGGCGATGTTGCTACCATAGCTTGAGATCCTGTAAAGAGTCGTTGGCATTGGCCAATATCTCAGCGGGTTGGGAGATGCCTGCACTCTGCAGTTGGGACTCACTTGTGGAGTGCTGCTGCCCGCACGCAGTAGATCAGGCCAAAGGCTGTGCCCAGGAACCAGCCGCCCAGGACATCTGACATGTGGTGCTTGTAGTCTGTGAACCTGGTGATGCCCACGGTCCAGATCCACCCAAAGTTCAGCATGATCCAGAAGATGTAGAAGCCATGGCCCATCTCGCGCAGGACTCTACACGAGAGGGCAGCTATCATCGCAGCAGGGTGGAGGTAGCGGGCTGAATGCATGGCTGTCGAGGTGATTGTGTCTTAAAGGGCAGACAAGATGTGCCACACTAACTGAAGTGCAGCTCAGCGAAGTGGCAGATTGCATCTGTGCAGTTGGCGAATGTGCATGCTGGCACAATGAACGAGGTGCAGCACCACATGTAGGGCAAGCTGCGCACGAGCCTTGCTCCTGTGCCTGAAAGGAGGGACGCAGCAGAGCGAACAGCAGGCCTGTACCTGCGCCCGCCGCGCCAGCCAGTCTTCACGTCAAGGCCCAGGAAGGCAGCGTCCCCACCTCGGACATACCCTGCAACAACATAGTCGCCTTGCTGACGTCCCTGACTGGATGGCACAGAGTGAGTTCAAACAGAAGGCTGGTGTGTACAGCAGGGCCTGTATCTGACTGATGCCCTGCAGCCCCATACAAAGTGGCTGGCGCCTCTGACTCTCATTGACTCCTTATGGCAAGCCAGCTCCTGCTGCTCCAAGCAGCCTTGACAGTGAGAGTTGCGGGCATGGGTCCCAGCACAGTGGCAGGCAGCCTGAGGGGCGCAGCTGGCTGCCGTACTGGTGCAGATGTTGGCTGCTCCACAGTCCCAAGGTGCAGCCTGGCACCAGCTGCTGCAGTCTCTAGATACGAAGGCTGGGCACAGCGGTCCCACCTGACCAGATGAGGTAGACGATGTTGTAGACTGTGGTCACGGCAGAAGAGGAGGCGTGACCTGAGCAGAAACTTTTGCGCCCGTCAGGGTCTGAGTTGCGGCAGACAGTCAGGCTGCTGGCGCCCAGCTCTGCAGGGCCGCTCTGGAAGCCGGGGATGGGGTCGCATGCCTGCAGGCCAGATCCAGAAAAGGTGACTGACAGCTGGCAGCAGCCTCACTTCAGTGTACCCTTGTGGCAGCTCTCTGCAGGAGACTCGTGGCTGAACACGAAAGGCTGGCTGTAAATGCCTTCTGCTGAGTTGACGTGCCTCATGACGTGGGGGCAGAGGGTTCCCAGCTGTGCACCAGGATACAGCAGTGAGGTTCTCAGACTTCTCAAAGTCAGGAAGACACAGATTGAGCAGAGAGCCGCCCATGCAGCACGGCGGGTACACAAGCGTGGCAAGGGCACAGTAGGATGCTCACATCAAAGAACTTCAGCGCTGCAGCGTATGTCACACACCCATATGGGTGTGACAGGGGCCAGGCAAACTACTGACCGATAGGAAATCTGGGCGAAGGCGGCCAGCAGCAAATTTAGTGATCTCGGTGACCATGACAATGCACACAAAAGCACAGACGGCGTCCAGCAGGAAGTGGCAGAAGGTGGCTACGGCATTTGTGATGTGGTAGTTCTCCTGCGGCAGGCAGGAAACAGCTTGATGAGGACAGGAGGGAAGCAGAGACAGGTTGATCATCTGTGCTGCGATCTGCAGCAACCAACTGCCACCAACAGCTGCCAGAAAGGGCCCAGAGAGCAGCTTCACACAAAGCAATGGCTTTCCTGCAGCATCCACAAGAGCGCATAAGGGATTGTGTCATGCTCAGCCGATTCCAGTGAAGGTGTCAAATGAAGCAGACATGCATGACCCCATGCACCAGGGCCATCCAGCAGAGAGGGTGCCCGTGCAGATGTGAAAATGTGCTGAAGCAGCATTTCCAGCACAAGTGCCCACTCCGTGCCCTCCCAACCTCCTCCAGACCTGACCTTGACGCCTTGACACATGCCACACGCAGCTTGCAATAGCGTCTGGGCAGCCCACCTTGCGGTACACAAAAAACTCGTACGCCAGCATGGAGATGATGAGCAGCGCAAAGGGGACCAGCACGGCGGCCACAGCGGGGATGGTGTCATCCTGAAGAGGGTATGCAATGCTGGCGTCATACAGGAAGATGGGGCGCCCACGCGAGTCGGCCAGCCAGTGCACGCAGGCCAGGATGATCAGGTAGGCTATGGTGAAGACTGCAGTGCCATAGTGCTGGCTCTTGATCACGAAGCCCCAGTCGATGTGCTGCAGGGACAAGGCAGGCCACTGGTGGTGAGTGGTGTGAGGCATGGTGAGTGGCGTCACGCATGGTCGACAGCACAGCAGGGCAGGCACAACAGCCAGAGTAGGCAGCATGAGGTGGACAGCTGTGCACAGTAGCACATTGCCTCTGCATCATGGGCAGCAGGCACGACAGAGGCAGGTGGCAGACAGCAGTGCGCCGTGGCCATGACTTAGCAGCGTGAGGCAGATGGTGCACAGCACCGCAGGCTGGCTCGGGGAGCTGCAGGGCTGCTGCTGGACTGGGGCAGCACACGCCTCTCCCTCACGATTCAAGCATGCTGACTGCCTTCGGTGAGGTGGCTGCGGCCTGGTGGGTGTCAAGCAGGCTGGATCAAGCAGGCCTGCCCCTGATGGGTGAAGCATGCTGCCTGCTCCCAGGTGCTGCTGGCTGTGTGCGCCTGCTGCAGCCCACCATGGGGTTCCAAGTGCAGCCTGCAGCGCCCCGGGCACAAGCTGACTGCTCGAAGGCCTGGGCACTCACCATGGGGTTCCAGCTGCCCTCTGCAGCGCCACCGCTGCGAGTTGACTGCTCAAACGCTTGCGCCTCCATGTCAGCTCCTGTGCCGCTCTGGGGGCCCATTGCACTGGTGCCCGCGCCGTAGTGCTGATATGGACCTTTCTGCGGCCGCTGAGCACCCACAGGGACAAACCTTGACTGCAGCAGGTGGCGGCCATTGCTTATGCAATGGCGTCCTAGCAGGCTTGGTCAGCAACTTGACAAGTTGACAAGACTCACCCCTGCATCTGCGTTGTTGAGTGGGAGAATGTAGTCTGCCGGTGGGGTGCTGCAGGAGGTCAGACAACCTTCACAAATAAGTACCGGCGCGAAACAGACGAAGTGATGTGAAAGGGAACTGCTCAGCTCAGCGCAATGTGTTCAGCAATCACCAAACCAGGCTGCACTGCAGCTGTACAAGCAGTGCTTGCAGGCTGCACTGCAGCTGTACAAGCAGTGCTTGCAAGCTGCAGTGCTTGCTATACAGATGTTCAGAGCAGTGGCAGTCCCCCCTCAACTCACTTGTATGAGCTTGCCATGACTGGTCAGAGGGCGGCTCAGTGGATGCGGCGACAGACCAAGTCTGTGCCTGTCTGGGCGCCCTAAGGTAGCCGGACAATCTTCTGCGAACACCGCAGCTTTACGACATCATGAATCTTGGGAAGAAAGGAGTTGTTGAGGTGCGGGGTGATCCTGACTGGCCGGCTGATCACCGACAGCACCTTATAACCCTTAAAGCCAAAAGGTTGTGGCGTTGACCTCCACGCTGGGCTGACCAAACCTCTGTACAGCTTAAGTTGGGCATCCTCATGGCGATTGCACCTGAGCATGCCCCACAGCATCAGAGGGAAGCTGTTGTCAGTGACGCTGATCAGGCAGGACTTGCCCCTGAGGGCTACCAGCAGCTAGATGAGCAGGGGGAGCTGCCTGCCTGGCAGGAGTTTCAGGAGGCTTCAGATGGCCAGGCAGAGGGAGACGATGCTTCCTCCTGGACCAGCTCTGAGGCGGAAAGGGCAGACACGCAGCATATCTCAGGTCTGTGCTGCACCTCTTCATGCAGCAGAGTGCTATACTGCAGGTCTGAGCCCTGTAAATGTCTGCTCTCGCCAGTCAGCCTGCCATGCATTGCTTGTCAGCTGACTTGCTTGGCTCTTCCCAGCGCTTCACGCAAGCTCACTGTACTGCAGGGCAGGCATGGTCTGTGTCCTTTGCCCCGATGGATCCTGCTAAGGACGACATAGCAGCTGCTGAAGCCTGGTTCCACGAGGGCTTCCCCGAGGAGGCTGCCTTCCAGGAGATGGCACGACCAGCACCAGCACCAGCACATGCTGGTCTGGGCACAGAGACAGATGCTAAGGACATCAGTAGCGCTGCTGCCCCAGGCCCGAGTGCTCAGAGGGAGGCTGCAGCACCAAATGCTCCTCTGGCCAGGCTAAGCTTGAGTTCTGAGGGGATGCTTACGCCCCAGTCCATGAGCGAGGAGCACAAGCGCACCATCCTGGGGGCAATGAAGAATATCAAGATGAATTACATTCCACGGTGGGCCAAGCATGTGCCGGAGGAGGCCTGGACGAGAGGGGCCATCCAGCAGCTGCAGGCACAAGAGCAGCGTGCAGCCCAGACAGGAATGGGTGAGCGACCTGTGACAGGCTCAGTGCCCAACTAGAACTTGCCGAAATGAGCTTCTGTTTTGACTGGACACAAGAAATGTCATGCTTTACAGTCACAGCAACTGGCAGGGCACAGGGATGGCTTCATGAGGATTGGGCATGGGGACAACCCCACAAGTTACCTTTAGCAAGCATGGAGGCTTGATGGGAGCCGGCAGGCGTCCTGCCCCTGGAACATGGGCAGTAGCAAATCAGAGTGCATGCCAATTAGGCCCCTCAGCTCAAGATGCAGCCTCCACAGCTTTGGCACTCTCTCAGCCAGCTGCAGAGAAGAAACGGGCCGCATGACCATAAAGCAATGACATGACCAGCATCAAAGACGGACTGACGGACTGTTCTGGTAAAGAGATGCCTTGGACTGATCAGCACCACTTAATGCCTGCGAATGGGTGTCTGCCATAATGATGCAAAGGAGTGATGGCGAACAACAGCGATGGGGCACAGGTCCCTGGAGCACAGGGGCAGCAGGGCAGCTGCACCTCAAGAAGGAGTGATGCGCCACGCAGTCAAGCTTGCTGGCAGGTCTTGCACTGCTTGCAGTGGGCCCTTGTGGGGGCAGCGCTACTCTCAGGCTGCCAGGCTGCATGCTGCCGAGATCACTGAGCCAGCCTTGTGTGTAAACTGCCAGCATCTCAAATGCTTTGGTGCAGCAGTGTTTGGCAGTGGCGAAGTGCAGTGTGACAGTGGCTGCTGCCTCACAACTCTGGCCCTGCATCTCAGCCACCCAGGCACCTTGTCGTGCTGGCAGGCAGCTGCCAGAAGGAGGGTCACCAAGTCTGGTGGAAGTTCATCCTGCATGCCAGTGTGCAGCTGAACTGAGCATTGCCAGCAGGCACATTTCGTGAGCACCCTACCTGCAGGTCTGCATCCCTGACAGGCCTGCAGGGGGCTCCCTCACTTCTGCAGAGGGGGAAAGGTATAGCAGCTACAGCCAGGAGCTGGCAGGGCCAAGGTCCCAGACAGAGTCCTGCTCCCACTCTGGTGCCTCATGTTGCATTGGCATGCTGCTCAGCAGCAGCTGCATCGTCTGAATGTGGCCTTCAGCACAGCAGCTTAGGACGCGTTACTGAATACAGGCAACATGCGGTCAAACTTCATGTAGTCAATCTGCAACTTGCAGGGATGCCAAATGAGCAGGAGAAGCGCTCGACTGCACCTCCCACAAAGAGCCTGGGAGCGGTGGTGCCTAGCAGGGGAAGCCGGAACAGCCAGCATGGAAGCAAAGCCAGTTACTCTGCTTACAGGACCAATGCGAGGTCCTCACGTGAGATGCAGAGAGTGCCATCTTTTGGGGTTAGCTATCCAAAGACCCACACCTGCAGAACTCAAGCTCAAGTGCTGCCATGTAGAGCGCATGGGGAGCAGCAAGATGGGGGGAAGCTTCATGCGCGGCAGCCGCCTTGGCCCTGAGGGCAGTGCGGGTGGCGATCACAGGGTAAGCTGGCACCGATGACGCCCTTGGCTGCATGCTATGGTGTCCAGTCAGATGAGAACGTTGCTGTGACATACATGCTGCAGGTGTTTGATGAGAGCGGCCGAGACAGGACCCCCAAGCCCATGCTGTCCATGCGCCCCACAGTTCTGCGGCCGCTGCCTTCTCTCCTTGCAGAGTCGGCCATTGCAGGCAGCTCATCAGATCTAGAGAGGGGTTCGCTCATGTCAGAGGCAGGCAGATTGGAGCGCCTGTCGTCTGCTGGCTTCAGGCAAGCTCAAGTGAAGGGCTGCTGCATTGCACCAGCAATGTCATCAAGGAAGCACCGCTGAGGCAGGCATGGCAGGCGGCAATGCTATGCCCACGCTCCCTGTTGGCATTACAGCTGAGCTGCTGTTATCTTCACTGACGTGCAGCAGCAGGATGGGGTTTGGGAGTGCAGGCAGCATGACCCCTGACATGTACATGGATGACAGCAGCAGTACTGCCAGTCCAAGAACATCAGAGGCAGGTGGACCCCTCAAGGTGAGCCCAGGACAACACCCAGCTGCTGAAGGTTCAGTGAGGGCTACTTGGCAGAGCACATTCATTCAAGAGACTCTGCAATGCCCCTGGCTGGTGACATTGCCTTGGCAGAGCTGACATGCCAAGCCTGTCTGCCTTGCCTGCGGTCAGCAGGCTTCCTGCAGGCCCTGGGCAAAGCTGTCACGCCTGCTGCGAGCAGTCCACCCTGCTGTAGACTTCAGCGGTCCTCCCAAAATCCTGATCTGCAGCCGCTTGCCACCTGCAGGCTGCTGCGCCACCAGCACGTGCACCAGAGCCCCATGCCAAGGCAGAGGAGCCGGCTCCACCACCGACACCAGAGATGCTGACGCCTGCAGACCTGCAGCGCAAGGTCACCCTCCGCCTGGAGGAGACGGAGACGGTGTGGCTGCTGCAGCTGGCTGGCGGCTGTGTCAACCAGGAGACGCCTGAGGGCAAGGTGGTCAGCGCTGCCAATACGAGGTGTGCTGGCGCTGCACTCACCCAAGAGCATGCTGGGTGTTCCAGCAGGCCTGCCCTGGCTGCTGCCTGTGCGCATCTCAGCTGGGGTGTTGCAGTGGCGGCTGTGTGAACCAGGAGGAGGCGGATGAGGTGGCAATGAGGGTGTCTACACGTGCTGTGTGATCCTGCGTATCGTCAGTCTGCCTGCTGAGCCCGCTGCCTGCTGAGTCTGCTGCTGGGAACAAGCCACCACTGGTATTCAGGCTCAGCCGTTGCATTGGGCGACCTTGGTTGAGTGCGGGATGCAGGTATCTGAGACTGCAGGCTTCCACGCATGGAGCCCTGCTTCACGATGCTCAGCCTTAGATAGCTCTGCTCAAGCAATAATCGTGCTGGTGATGGCATGTAGGTACCAGGAGATGGTGCAGCAGAAGGAGTCAAGTGACCGTTACCTGGACAATGAGGCTCAGACGCTGCCTGGCCTCAGTAAGACCAAAGAGACACAGAGCAACACCCTGAGCACAGTCTCAACAGCAGTGCAGGTGATGTCACAAGCCAGATCTGTGCAATGGTAGCAGTCACTAGCAGCAGGGCAGGGCTGTGAGCAGCCAAGGAGGTGCGCCTAGCGCCAACAACCTCCACTAGCAGCCAGCCCTGCAGCGGATGGCTTGGCTCGGCAGGGGCCAGGCAGCTGCAAGGAGTAGCCAGGTTGCCTCAGCTGCGCCAGGGCATGACAGCCTGCTTCCAGCTGCAGGCGTCCCCGTGGGACATCCCAATCTGGCTGGCTTCTGCATCTTCCCCCAGCAGGCAGCCATGCAGCGAGAGGGACGGCGACAGGCATTGCCCAGGCAGCTGCATGTGGCTGCAATGTTGCCTAAGGCGCCCTGCTGCAGGCCTCCCTGTGGGACATCCACGACGCTCTGGTGGGCGACAGGGAGGTAGAGGATGCGGCTGAGGCTCCAGATGCCGTGATCGCGGCTCGTCGGGCCTCAAGCTCGGGGGGGCTGGACCAGGGGCAGCAGCGGGCCCAGTCGCTGGACCGGCGAGGCTCAAGTAAGCCTGGGCAGCAGTTGGCCCCATGTCCTGATCGTGTCAAGAGAGTGATGTGCAAAGTTGCTGCTGTGCATGATTGCCTGCTGACCGGCGCTGACCTCCAGTGTTGTGCTTTGGTGCCTGCTGACAGGTGCTGGGGCTGCAGATGCATCAGACATGGGCAGACAGTCAGGCAGCATGCGCGGCAGCCTGATGGCCTTTGACCAGGGGCGCCTGAGCGTGATCGAGGAAGGCAGCAGCACGCGGGCCAGCTCTGCGGGCAGCGGCCCGGGGCATGGCAGCGCATCAGGGTGCGCCGCATACTGACCTGGCTGCTTTCGCAGCTTTGATCACTGCCTGTGCACACTGCTTGTGCGCATTTTGAAGCCTGTGCGCACTCACAACCAGCCCATCAGCTGGCAGTTGTGGCTACCAGAGAACCTTGTCACGGACAGCCTGACAGAGCTTGGCAACGTGTGCTGGCAGGTTGGGCGGCTCAGCCATGGGCTCCGACTTTCAGGGCAGCCAGGCCAGTCTGTCCTCCCAGGCGCCCTCCATGATGGGCAACCTGCCCTCCGTGTTGCAAGGTGAAACCCCTCACACGCATCCTTGTGTAGACTGCAGGCCACTGCCTGGAGGCTTTGCTGCCGCTGGCCTGCATGAGATGCCCATGGTGATCTCCTACTGTGGGCCTGTCTCAATGCTGTGGTGCTCTGTGCAGGCCAGCAGGGCATGTACTCAGGCGGCTTCCGCACTTCAGAGGATGCTGTGCAGGCAAGGGGGAATGCTTTCATGGGAGCCAGCCGTGTGCTGGGACATGCCAGCGTGGATGTCATCAAACAACTCTGTCCTGTCCTGGTCAAGGGTAGACGATTCTGTTGAGCAGCCATGGTGTGCTCTGCCAGCCATAGAACAGGCCAGTGATGTGAGCTACCTGTCGCTCTGGTGTCCTGCTCCTTCTCAGCAGCAGATGCGGGCCCCTGCAGGTGGACACCATCTCCAGACTCCCCGGCCTGCTTGCAGCGCTGCAGCTAATGGATGCAGCTGTGCAGCAGAATGTGTATCATGAGAAGCTGCTGCTGTACCGCGATGTGCTGGTCAGGCCAAAGGTGGGGGTCTGCTGTGGCTCCTAGAAGCATCCAGCTGGTATGCTTCATAGGGCTTGGGTTGCACAGAGCCTCGCCCGTTGTGCAGGCACACACTCACCTATCTGCCCACCAGGAGCACTCCAATGAGGCTGAGGGCAGCCCAGAGGCTGCTGCAGAGGCCGAGACAGGAGTGCAGGTGACTTTGCACAGCTGCATGCTTCGCTGCAGCACATGGCAACAGCAGCTGCTGGTGCTGCTGATAAGCTGTGTCTGGGTGTGTCCTGATGTCTGTGAGCATCATCCCTCTCCCTGGTGCAGGCTACAACAGATCAGCCAGCTGTGGAGGCCTCCCTTGGCAGTCCACAGGCCGGGGCAAGGCTGCAGCTGCTCTGGGTGTGGCGCTGTGTCCAGACAGCAAAGCTCAATGCAACATGCATGGCTTGGAACAAGGCAAGTGCCCTCAGCATGTGCCGCCAGCACATGCTGCTCAGCAGGCAGCTGATCTGTGCCCTTCACTGATGGGGATCGTCACTCCCTGACACTGCTGGCCCTGGGGCATGAGGCGGCATTCCGTGGCCGTTTCCTACAGGTGCGCAAGGATGTGCTGGCAGTGGGCTATGGCCACTTCAACTTTGGTCCACAGCAGCCTGGTTTGGTGGCCTTCTGGTCCCTCAAAAACCCGGGCCACCCCCTGTGGACATTCCCAACCAGCAGCGGCGTCACTGCGGTCGACTTTGCCACCCAGAGCCCCAACATGCTGGCCGTGGGCCTCTATGATGGCACCCTGGCTGTGCACGATGTCAGCACCAGGCAGGTGGGTGCTCTGAACACCTGAGTGCAGTGCTCCCCTGTGTGTCCCCCGATGGCTCAGCCATCAACATCTGGCCCTAACCAAAAGGTGTCCCCTGTAACATGTCCCCCGCACATGCTCATCGATACAGGCGGTCATGCAAGCAAGTCTGGGTGGCACCCGGTGCCGGGAACATCCTGCAAGGCTTGCTCACTATGATGCGCCCACCAGGATGTGTTTGATGCCCATGAACACTGAATGTTGCAGGGCTTGAGGCAATGCAGTCTGACCTGCAGCCCGTCCTCTGCAGGGCACTGCCAGCATGTCCAGCTCAGCACGCACAGGGAAGCACAGTGACCCTGTGTGGAAGCTGAAGTGGGTGGACAGGGGCCTGGAGCAGGAGGAGCTGCTGGTCTCCATCTCTACTGACGGCCGCGTGACGCAGTGGTCCACAGCTAAGGTCAGCCTGCCTGCGCCTTTGCTTGATACTGGTGGCCTCTCTCTTTGCAATCTGCCGCTTGACGTGGGGGTTAGACTTGCTGCTTGTGTCAATGCTGCTCAAAGGCTCCAAATGCCCTGCCGCGAGCTGAGGTGGCAGCGTGGTGGGGATCCTTCCCTGAGCAACACAGAGAGTGCATAGCCACTGAGGCAGGGCAGCCAGTTGACCTCCTTTCTGTGCAGCAGTGCTGAGAGGTGCCCACCACCTGCCTGCTGCAGGGCCTGGAGCATGCAGACCTGATCACCCTCAAGCGCACAGTGACGCACAGTCGCAGCGGTGCAGCCCCCAGCAGCATGACCAGCAAGATGAAGACAGAGGCCTTCATCACCCGGCGCAGCAGCGGCATGTCCTTTGACTTCAGCACCAGGTGCGGCCCTGTCTGTGATGCCTGCACCTTGGGTGGCAGCTGCTTCTGTAGTAGCACTCAGCCGGTACTCTTCATTGCTGTCGTGGCAGAAAGCAGACAAAAAGCAGAGGATGACTGGCAAAGCAGTGCCTAGGTGCTTATGCTGTTTAGCAATGCAGAGTGGGTGCTGAGCTTGGTGGCAGCCCTGCGCCATGGAGACTCATCCTGCCAGCAGGCAACGCTGCCCTGCTGACATGCAGAGATGGCCGCATGTACCTGGCCGGCGCAGAGGATGGCCACATCTACAAGTGCAGCACCTCTTACTCTGAGCAATATCTGGAGGCATACAATGGCCACATCGGGCCTGTCTACCAGGTGCAGTGGTCACCCTTCAGGAGCGACCTGTTCATCAGCTGCAGCGCCGACTGGAGCATCAAGCTGTGGGCAGAGGGCAAGGTAAGCGCCAGCAGCACGCTCTGCTGCAACTGCTGTACACTTTCTTTAGAGGTCACTGTGCCGGACTCATGTACTCTGTTCCCAGCCGTGTGCTGCTTGTCCTGATCAGTGGCCCAGCATTGTCTGCCTGCAATACCATAAAGCTGAATGTTGCCCAGGTACCTCGCTTCACACTGCAGCACTCACTGCTGCAGGAGACGCCCCTGCTGACGTTCCAATCCACAACAGAAGAGGTCAATGACGTGCAGTGGAGCCCCAGGAGCTCCACAGTGTTTGGTACTGCCACTGCTGCGGGCAATGTTGAGATCTGGGACATGGCCACCTCCACCCTCCACCCTGTGGCACAGCATGGCTTTGAGGGCCAGAAGCTGTCCTGTATGCTATTCTCCCAGGAATCCCCTGTAGTGGTGGCTGGTAGCAGCGCTGGAGGGGTGGCGGTGCTGCGCCTAATTGATGGCCTGGCAGCGGAGCAGGAGCCAGATGCACAAGTGAAGCGATTGGAGGATGCAATGCGAGCCAACATTGTGTCCACTCAGCCCTTAGACTGACAGATATTTGATGATGGCTATCATTACAGCAGCAGCCCAGCGTGACAAAGTTCCAAGTCTTTACTTCATGGTGAAGTTTGCCTGCCCTGCAGAGCATGATAACATAAAGACCTCAGCCACCTGCTGCTTTGCAGGGCACAATTGCTCTGATTGGCTGCATCTTTCAGATGCTTACCTGCAATGATGATGCCAATGATAACACCAAAGAGCCCCAGAGCACTGCCAAAGATCTCTACGACCAAAATCTTCACAAAAAGCGTAGCATTTTGGGCATCTGACAGGGCTGCACTGCTTCCCACGACACCCACACATATCCTACAGGGAGATAGGACAGCTGTGAGGACACAGCGGTGCTTGGCCTGTGGCAGACAGACGGACAGGTGCATTCAGCAGTAAAGGCAGCTGAACGTCATGTGTGAACTTTGTCAGATTGAAAGTCCTACCCGCAGGAGAGGTTGGCCCAGCCTGTGATGAGGCCCGAGGCCAAAATGGCATAGCCTGCCGTGTAGGCAGCAATGGGCCAGAGTCCATTGGGCTCAGGGTCTGTGTATTCGATTCTGGTTTGCAGGATGATGGCCACAATAACGCCGTAGATGGCCACTGCCTCACAGAAGATGATGCTGCAGGCAGCACAGCACGTCCTCAGCTGGTTCCTGGGTGCCGGTCATAGCAAGGGCTTGAGCCCTGTTAAGTGCAGCAGCTGGTGCAGGCCACCCATCTCCAACTTGGGCGCTGAGTGTGACAGGATGCCATGTCTGGTGTGTGCAAACATACGAGGGTGTCAGAAATGGCTGCCAAGGCAGCATGCCTTGCTTAAGTGGCTGCACCACTGTGCTGTCAGGTGCTGCTGCAAGCCCACATCAGGGTGCAAACTTTTGGGCCTGGCACATGGCTCCATGATAGTGCCGTGCGCATTCAGGCTAATGGTGCAGGCAGGCTCCATGCTGATCCAACCTGATCAGGTTTTTTGATGTGATACGTGGCACCCTTGTGGCTGCGCCCAGCAAGCTGCTGCCAGTAATAAAGATGCCCCTGCAGGGAGTGCGGGGCGCATCATGGCGGTGCAAGGTAACAGAGTTACAGGCAGGACAGAGATTCTCAAGGGCAGCGCACCAGGCTGCACCCCCAATGGACAGTCCCACACAGAGGCCAATACCCAGCGAACTCCAAAAGTAGGGTGATATGTTTTTAAAAAGGAACCTGCAGGGCACACAGGAGTTGGTGGAGGCCAGGGAGCTGCTGATCAGCTGCAGGGGGGTGACAGGTGCCCTCACCAGAGGTATTCCCAGTTGATGAAGAAATTGCTTGGCAGGTCCGGCAGCACCGGAAAGTGCAGGTCCATGCCAGACATGCTGGCTGGGCCCTGCCCGGGCAAGGGTAATTTGGGGCTACCCTGATTGATCGCGTCGCTGCCTAGAAGGCCGCGTCCCCCGGACCCCACGCAGGAATACTCAGCCCCTGTGCAAAATTCTGCTTGCAAAAAACCGCTTAGGGCCTTGACCACGCCGCAAGCCTTGACTGACCCTCTGTTGATACAGTCCCAGCTGTAGCCGACAACCTGGAAGGGGGATCCAACAGCGTGAGCAGTTCAGCCTACATGCAGTACAGTCTGCACCTAGGCAGGCCTGTAGGTCCTGAGCGAGGCAATGTCCGTAAGCACCCCGTCCCATGGCTGTGCTGGCCTGCATGGATGCACTGCTCCTGATGCAGGCAGATAGCATCACAGGTGGCAAACTCCACGCCACTTGTGGCAGCAGGACTCTGAGAATGACCTTGCCTGAGAGGAAGGTTGTCACTGAATGCAGGCAGCCTATGCGGCATGGGAGCCTTGAGGCACGTGAAAGCCTGGTAATTCTTGTTGCAGATGTCCCCGCTCTCTGCAATTCCCATCTGTCAGTGGAAATTCATGAGCAACGCTGGCGCTGCTGTGCATGACCCTACTGCATGCTGCGCACAACACCAGCAGCAGTCTAGAATTGATGTTGCCCTCCTCTCAAAGCCGCTTTCATCATCCTGGAATGCTGCAAAGCCACCTGGCAGTGCTGTAAAGGCCTAAGCTTCATGGCTAAGCTTCATACCAATTTGCATGGCAGTGACTGGATGGGCTAAGCCTGTGTTGAAGCGGACTAGTCCAGTGCTGTAACAGGCCACCTGACAATGGCTGCAGCGTGCTGGCAGCAAGGGAGATCATGACCATAAGGCTCTGCTCTTGCACATGAGGCGGGGTAGCCAGTGCTCTGAAGCTGCTTACAGATGTGCAGGGATGCCTGTAGCGCCCACCATCGAAGAAGAGGCCATCAGAGCTTGGCATCATGTGCACATGACTTGTGGGTTGCACTGGTTCTGCCCTGTCAGAGCAATGGATATGCGTCTCTTGAGGTGCTGGGCACTGTGTGGTGGTGCATTGTTGACTGGTCTGACCAGCAATTGATGTCAAAGCATGCCACGATGGTCCCTCGAACCGGATCTGATGTGCACTCACAATCTCTGCCAGGCTGTTACGATAGTGGAGCAGAGGCTTCTGCTCCCTTTCTTGTCTACTACTTTGACCATGCGTTTGCGCTGCTCTCTCTCACCTGGATGCCCAGAAAGATGCTGGTGTCGCAAGTCGAGTTGTTTCTGAGAGAAGCAGCTTAACGCTCAGTCTGCTGAGATCTGCTGGCAGTGTGCCATTGACAAGGTCAATACCAGCTTTCGATGATGATTTTAGACAGAGGCCACAGCAGCAATGGCTTGGGCTAAACAGATGACTCCTTGAGAACTATGTATTTTGCCTATGGCTGGCCAAAAATGCTGTCAGCCGTGGAAGGGGCTGGCAAGGAGGAGACAGTCTTCCTCAGCATTGAGGGGGAGCTGGCATTGCTGGTTTCCACCTGCTGCATCCAGATATGGACGGGCGGGCAGCACAGGGTGAAGCTGGGGAGGCACACCAGGACAGAGGCCTCAGTGCAGGCTGAGGGCCTCAACAAGCGGGCCTATTGGTGCCCCAGCCGGCGTCTGCTGGCAGTCCTGGTGAGGCGCAGATGCCATTGTCAAGGAAACATCTTGTCACTGCCCAGCACTGCTCTTGTCTGCAATCTGCTTTGACATCCATGTCCAGCCACAGCAGCTGCTCCTGCTCTTCTTGAGCACAGCTGCTCTAGGAAAGTCACTGCCAACACATCACCAGCACTCACAGGATGACACTGCCAGGCAAGAGTTGCCTGCCGATGCCATCGCAGCAGACCATGCCGGAAACTTGTCATGCAGACATACAACAGCCACCTCCACATCTATGGCCTGCACACGTCCAAGGAGTCTGTTCTTCCCTCTGGGGGCCTCTTGCATGGGACAGAGCTCAAGCGCCTGGACATCTACCTGCAGCACAGCATCCAGGCTGCTGCTGAGGGGCTTGCGGCCATGGCACTGGTGGGGGACAGCCGGTTCCTGCTCCTGGGCATGTCAGATGGCTCCTGCCACCTGTACTCCTGGCAGGCCAAGGTGAGCCTGCCTGGCGCCCTGGCGCTCTGCTGTGCTCAGCAGGCCAGCTTGCGGGCCTCCTCTCAGAGTCTCCTGTCATCGTGCACGAAAGCGATGACGGCCTCATCTGAAGGCCTCTAGCTTCCATTGCTGGCTGCTGGAGCATGTTGAAGCTCCACTGGCGGTGCTTCTCAGATGCATGTGCTTGTCGCTCTGCAGTTCCGAGGGAAGGCACAGCCCTTTGGCGGGCTGAGCGAGATGCAGCTGCGCGTGCAGCGCAACACATCCTCCCGCTCCCTGCGAAGCATGCAGCCTGCCCCCTCTGGCAGCCTGGGCCTTGCCACCATGCAGGGCCCCTCCCCCCGCGCTGCTCCATCCCCCACTGCCCGCCGGGGCAGTGGGGGCTTGCACAGGTGACCTGAGCCTGTCAAAGCTGAGCAGTCGCCAGGTCCGCCACCAAGAGGCAGGGAGAAGTAGCCACTGCTTGCTCTGGATTGCAAGTTCATCCTCCCACATACCTTGAAGGCCACCCACAGTTGGACAGATGTTTAACCCAGGACCAGAACGCCCGACACTGAGCAGACTGCTCATGGCAAGTTGCAGGTTTGACAGCAGTGAGCACGGGGCTCGTGTCAGCGACCGAGGCAGCACAGATGGCTCCACAGCACAGGACGCCTGCATCGATGTCATGGACTATGCACCGGCTGCACATTGCTTGGCCATTGTGTTGACAGGTGAGCACTGCAAAGCTGGCTGCCACCCTGCACTCCCACCCTGCCATCCCAGTCTTCAATTGCATGCAGCCTTTGGTTCATCTTGGGAGCACTTGAGCTCATGGAACTACTGTTGAAGCCCTGCTCCTCTGACATACAAAGGGCTTGGGAAAGCCTGCTAGCTGTCAGCTGCTTGTGCCTGGTGGCGGCTTAGCTCTGACCTACCTCGTCTCTGCAAGCAGATGGGCGTTGTGCAATCTGCCGGGTCTCGGAGGCGAGCGGCCTGGCATCGCTGGACCAGCTGGACTTCAGCCACTGGGTGTGCAGCGCCGGGTCAGGGGCCACGGCGGTTGCTTTGGCGCCTGCTGCTCAGCTGGTGGCTGTGGGGCTCTCCACAGGAGAGGTGGCCCTCTACAAGCTGCAGGCAAGCTTGTGAATAAGAGTTGTGACTCATGGACAGCACAGATCTCTGTGCTTGCTGGTTTGCGAATGCATAGCCTGAGGCTGCACAGCCTTCCAGCTGGCCTGCACATGACTTCCTAGCTGCACAAGGTCGAGCTTGTGCTTGCAGCAGGTGGGGGCGCTGAGGCACCTGCCAGACGACATGACTGGGCAGATGGAGCAAATGCCAGGCATCCCTGAGTTTGCTGCAAGAATTCGGCAAAGGCTGCGATCAGGCAGTTCTGCTTCAGGTCAATGAATTCTCACGTTTGCTGGTGCAGGGCTCACAGAGAGCACGCTTCAGTGCAGACGGCATCAAGGAGGCCCCTGTGCGGGTAGTGTCCCTGCTGGACTGGGGTCACGGGCCAGAGGCAACAGGGTCTGTGGCCGACCTGAAATGGTCACCAGACAACCGGGCCCTGGCAGTGAGCACCTGGCAGCACCTGTCTGGACCAACACTGACGCTGCTGCTGCCGTGCGTGGACCCAACATTTGACGTAGTTGGCTGCTGTAGCCTGACTTGGCAGCCGGCCCATCTTGCTGCACCACCTGCTCCTCTCATTCTTCAGGTCCCTGAGGGCAGCTGTCTCTGCAGGTGGGCTGGAGGCGCAGTGGCTTGGGGCTCTGGTCAGCCTCAGGCTGCCGGCTGATGTGCTCCCTGCGGCAGACTGCACGGACGTATGTCAGCCCACAAGCTGGGTCCAGTGGAGTTGCTGCATTCTGCGCAGATGCTGCACCCCCCCTCGAGGCAAGAGAGCTTGCCATTATGTGGGAGCTTGTTGCAGGCGCGCTGCATATGTTCTCAAGGCACGCTGCATATGTTACCTCAGCCTGAAGTGCAGTGCGTCTCAATAGCTTATGGCCTGCCCTGAGCCTTTAGCAGGCAAATTCTGGGCGACAGGGTAGTGAAGTCTGCAAAGGGCAGCTGACTCATTCAGGTCGTGCGTGTCTGCAGACCAGGATTGCAGCAGTGGCCTGGGGCGCCGAGGGGTACCAGTTGATGGTGGCTGAGGCAGCCAGCAGCGCTCATGTGCTTGAGCTCAGCCTGGCAAAAAGCCTGCGTGGCAGCCACCGCGTGCTGTCTGGGGACACCAGCCCACAGGACAGATACTGCCAGGTCCAGCAGGAGGTGCATGTGCTGCTGGTGAGTGGGGGTCAGGGGCGCATGCGAGCTTGTGTCTCTCCCTTGTCAAAATGGGAGCCTCGCTTGGCGTAGTCGATCATAAGCACCATTGACCACCAGGGGCAGAAGCCGGCGGCACCCTGCTTGTGCGGTCCTTCTGTGCGGTCTCTGTTGAAGTGCATGCAACACTGCGGTGCAGGGCAGCGACCGCCTGCTGCTCATCACCCAGGGCAGCATCTCAGCCAACCCTGTGGCTGCCGTCTCTGGACCCAGCCGTGAGGGGCTGAGCCCCGACCTGGTAGTCCACCACCTCAGGCTACCCCAGCAGTACATCAGCAGCAGCTGGCCCCTGGTGCACGCTGCCCTTAGCTCAGACGGCATGGATGTGGCAGTGGCTGGAACTCAGGGCCTGGCCCTTTACAGCCGCCGCAGCGCCCGGTGGCGCCTCTTTGGGGACATCTCACAGGAGAGGAGTGTGGCTGTGCAGGTGGGGCATGCTTGTGAGCAGAAGGGCACCCTGGCTTCACAGCCATCATTGAATACACTGCTTCCTGATGTGCATGACAAAACGAAGATTCTCCTGCAGCATTACAGACCACTTGAAAGCACCGATAGGTGCTGAGCCATGCTCCTAACTGTGTAGTGCAATGTCAGGGACTCCTTGCCACATCATGAGACTGCAAGCTGCCATTGGCACTACACCAGCACAGACTGTCAAGCCCCTGATATTGGACTACACTGATTGGCCTGATAGCGCCACATCTGCTCTGCATCGCCTGCAGCTGTCAAAGTGTTTGCTGGCATGCAGACTCTGCTATGGCTGCCAAGGGTTGTGGTGGCCTGTGCCCTGATAGGAGGTGCCAAGAAGGGCGACAAGGCTGGCTGCCAGCTGCTGCTCTACCCACGGTATCACCTGGACAACTCCTCACTCTTAGCCAGATATTCTCTTGTTCAGGTGGGCCTGCATGCTGCTTTCCCGGGGTGCCTCTCTGTGCTTGCTGCCCATGTCTGTGTGCATATATCAAGTCAGCAATTTGTCATGCCTGCTGCTCCAGCACGTCCACAGTCTTGCGCTAAGGCCAGCCCGCAATCGCTGCCTGGGTGGGGCAGGCTGTTGCCTGCAAAGCTGCTGTAGCATAAGGGAGCTTGTTGTTGCTGCAGCATGCAAGATTTTTATGCCACTACCGTGTTGATGCTGCTGCTTGTGTAGACACCTGTGGCCATGGATGCTCTGGGCAACTTCATCCAGATTGCTTATGCCCCTCTGGACGTCAGTGTCCTGCGCATTGATCTGTCCGGGCAGCTGACTCCCCTGGGAACTCCCACAGCTACAGTCACTGTGGTCAGGGAGCTCTCCATCATGACCTCTGCTCAGCCAGTTGTGGTGAGTCGGGGCGCGCCCATGCATGCACAAGCTCTGTCCACGATTTTGCCAGCAGGACAGGCAGATGTTGCTTTGTCAAATGAGCTGCAGGTCCATGCAGCGGCCTGCTTGCAAGCTTGCCTCGCTGTGCATGGCTGTATGCTGCCCAGTATGCTGTGCCCTGGTGCCCCACACAAAGGTACATCAAGCTGACCTGCACAGTGGTTCTGGCTGTGCAGGACATTGCCTTGGTTGAGCCAAGGGCGGGTCCCTTGGGCACAGACACACTTGTCGATGCTGGGGACCTCACTCCCCGGCACTGCGTGCTGCTGCGGGCTGGTGGATTGATGAGCCTGCTGGACATGGACAAAGGTGAGGGGCAGGCCTGCAGGCAACTGTTGCTGCAGAAGCAACTTCAGCATTTGCAGGTCCATGCAGCTTGTAGCTATCATTGCAGTAGCAGGTGATGGCTGGGGTAGATGTGCTCCATTGGGACCTACCACACGTTTCATGCCAAGCTGACAGGCTGTCACGTGCCGAGAGAAAGGCCGCAGAAAGATAAGCATCCCCACAGAGCTGGGCAGGGACCTGAGACTACCTCACTGCAGCCCGACTTCATGGTGATACAGGCTCAGAGACTCCGCTGGCAGAGGACATAGAGTGCTTCTGGCTGGCAGGGCCCTCGCCCTGGGCTCAGCAGCAGAGTGCAACCTTTGCCTCGCGCCTGCAGAGCGCACAGGGCGCTCAGCTGTCCCGGCAGCAGAGTGGTGCATCAAGTGAGCGCTGCACAGGGGTCACGATGCTGCCCAGCATTGAAGTCGCTGGGTGCCAGGCAGCCTTGCAAACCTGCTGAAGCGCCAGCTCACGCCACAGAGGTGCACAGCAGCAACAAGCCCACTGTATTCCAACCCCTGGCTCATGCCCGCTGCCTGTGCAGTGACCACAGCACAGCAGGAGCAAGCTGTGTGGCAATAAGCAAGCTTGCCATGATGCACCCCCCTGCTCTCATTCCCGTTGCTTGTGCAGTGACCACATCACAGTCCCTTAGGACGTCCTACTCGGGGGAGGTCTCCGCGCAGTGGACACCTCAGCTGGACCCTGCAGCACGGCAGCAACCTGGGACGAGCACGAGCGGCAGGAACGACTCCCACAGAATGCCTGTGCCGCAGCTGGAAAAGCGCCACGGCAGTCAGGTCTCCCTTGACGACAGCGTCACCGATGCAGCCAGCTCGGCAGGTGATACAGTCTGCATATACCTTGGGGAGCACTGTCAATTTCTCCACTCAGGCTGCATGACTCTGCCCTGCATGACATGCACAACCTGAGGCCAGACACCCGCTGTATCTCAGGCGGCGTACTTCTTTGTTGTGAGTGGCAGTAGCAGCAAGTATGGCAGCCCCCTGCAGCAGCTCAGTCAAAATCTGTAATATAACTATGGCCTCCCTGCTTCCATATTGCGTGCAGAATGCCCACAGCGCGGACTGCGCAGGCAGCACACCCTGGCCCACTGCAGACCAGGCTGGGGTGGACACCCTCTGGTGGTGTAGCATTGCATGAAGACATGGCCCTGGCTGTCTGCAGGCCAGGCTGAGGTGGAGATCCCCTGGTGGACGTATGGGCCACAGGGGATGCAGATGTGGTTCCCCTCCTCCCTGGCTGAGCCCCTGTCCCCCTCCACCCGGGAGGCCATGAGCACCATCAGCACCGACCCGGAGCTGGAGTTTGACCGCGAGGTGTACCCCATTGGCATCTCAATAGCTGAGGTGGCCATCATTGGTGAGCAGCTGAACCATCAATGCGCACACCCTTCTAGGTGCAGATCATCCATGAGGCTGCTTAGTCAACCCAAGGTTGGCTGGAGTTGGCATTGCTCTCAGAGCATTGCCGGAATGTCCCATGCTGTGGGCATCTCGTCATGCCGTGAGACATCTCATTCTTACTGCTGCAAGCCAGCTTCTGCTTCAGATGTGCACATGCGCTGCTGAAATAGACTTCCCTTCTCAGGATCACATGTGCGCCTGCAGGGGTGACCCAGAGGGTTGCCCGCAGCCAGCAGCTTGCGGCGCGGTCCACCCTCCCCTGCTTCCACCCCCTGCCTGAATCCCAGCCAGTGCTGCCCTGCCTGCTGCGGCGCCTGCTGCAGCAAGGCAAGGATGGCGCAGCCATGTCCCTGGCAGCGCGCCACTGCGAGGCCCCCCACTTTGCACGGTCGTTGGAGTGGCTGCTGTTCACCGCCCTGGAGATCAATAATGATGAGGTTGTGCCCTGCAAACCCAGGTGGGGCGCAGTCTATTGCGCACAAGTGTTTCTCAGAGTGATGTGCTGCCCCAAGGGTTTGCCACGATGCTCAGCACACCTGCCATTCTGCCTTTGCGCTGGCTGGGCAGGTCAGGTGCAACAGGGCACAGGCTTCTGGAAGTCATCCCCCATGACACTGCACAACACATGGCGTTGGCAGGCTGCGCCTCGAGTCTGCCTGCGGCATTGCAGGGCCCAGGCAGCCATGGGGGGCAGCTACAGCCAGAACATTGGCATGCTGGAGCAGTGGGCATCTGAGGGCCGCTCAGGGCCTAAGGCCTCCGGAAAGCGCAGGCGAAACACACATGCAGGTGGCACTTCCCTGCTGCATCACCTCAACTGCCGAGCTATGATCAGCAGCAGCAGTTGACTTCTCTGGCGCACGTGCAGCGCTTGAAAGCTGGCCAGTGCTGGGGGCAGGTTGAAGATGCTCTGCAACACTGCTGTGTCCATTTGCTGCCCTGTTTGACTGCGTGACGCTTGATCAGAGTGCACAGCCAGAGCATTGGCATGCGCCGCCCTGCAGGTCCCCTGCTGCAGGCAGCAGCCCAGCTGGTGCGCCAGTTCCCCCAGAATCGTGATGTAGTTGTCAGCGTGGCACGCAAGACGGATGCGCAGATGTGGCCGGCCCTGTTCGCAGCAGTGGGGGTCCCCAGCAGCATGCTGGACAGCCTGCTGGAGGCAGGCATGCTGCAGAGCGCGGCCTGCTGCCTGCTCATTGTGGACAGGATAGAGGGCCCACAGGCGGCGCACGGCAGAGCCCTCCAGCTCATACAGGTGAGTGAAGCAGGCTTGAAACTTTCCTCCAGCTGGCTGCTGGCGCCCCTTGAGCCCCTTGGCCACTTGCTACGTCTGCCAAGACTGCCCCCTGGGCGTGTGACTGCTTGCTGCTGCATGGCAAGGTGATGCTTCTAGGTTTTACCAGAGTAACAGTCTGACTCGGCTGTCTGTCTGCAGTGATGAGAAGGAATGCTGCACAGGCACACCACCTGCATGGCCAATACTGCACAGTTATGCATCTGCTCCAAACTCATGGCCACATCAGTCAGGGACTGATGTCTCACTGCACAGGCTGCTCTGGAGGGTGGCGCGTTTGAGCTGGCCGCCGAGTTGCTGCGCTTCATCATCCCGCCTGAGGACCAGGACATCCTGGGGAGCCCCAGCGGGAACAACGCGGAGGCACACGCCAATGGCATGGCGGGGCAGGAAGAGGCTGGGGTGAGGCTGCAGCTGGCATGGCAGCCTTGTCCTTGGTTGTGTGACCTGCTGTGCTGAAGAGGGCTGAGCTCGCTCAGCTGCGCCTTCAATCAGGTGTGTAAGCGGCTCTTGGACAGGCACCGATGTCTGCCCTGCTCATGCATGGGCGATGCATGCAATGCCAACTGGACTCAGCTGCGCAGTCAGTGCATCTCTAAATCCGCTCCAGCTGCATCGCTGAACGGCTTTTGAAGCGGTCCAGCTGTCCACCGGCTGCCCTTCTGCTGTGTAGCAGTGCTGACGTCCAGCAGCCCCTGCAGCGCCCGCCACTGTGGTCCTGGTCGCAGGTGTCCAGTTGGCTGACCTCCTGGCTGTTTGGCAGCTCCGCCACCCAGCAGCCCAAGCAGCCAGCCCACCAGGCAGGCACTGCTGGGGCTGCTGGCAAGCCAGGGCATGACGGGTGGCAGGTCATTGCCTGTCACGCTGGGCAGCTGCTGGAGGATGACCGCATCAGGGAGCTGGCTCGTCTGGGGCGGGCTTTGGTCACTGTTGGGGGCCACCTCAGCTCCCTGCTGGTGGCGGTGCAGGAGCAGCCTCGCTCGCCTCAGGAGCCAGGGCTCAATGCCCTCGCCGTGATGTCAGGTAGGTTGCAGCAGGCTGAAGCACCGGTGCAATGGAGTGAAGCTTGACCTGGCTGACCGCGTGCTCACTGTGCTGCTGGAATGCTGTGGGCCTGGGGTGCTGTTGCAGGTGAGCCACAGATGCTGCATTGTTTCTGGGCTGAGACTTGACGCTATGCTCACTGCTGAAGCTCATTTGGGAGGTTGCTTGATTGATGCATGCCCTGAGATGCGTCCCCTGCTCCGTGCAGCTCTTGCTGCGGCAACGGCTGAGCTGCCTGTGGTGGGCGACTCAGCGGCGCTAGAGGACGCCCAGATGCTGCTAGAGGCCTGCGTTGCAGCGGACATTACCAGCTGGGCACTTGCGCTAGGCCTGGTGATTGAGGACATTCAGACGCTGGCAGGTAGGTGCCATAGATGTTGCAGATCTGATGAGGTTGTGGGTGTGCATACAGTCTGAGCGGCAGCATCTGCATGTGCTGCCTTTGGTTGCAGGTATCAAGCAGAGGCATGGCGACCTCTGGATTGAGACCAAGATGGTCTTGCACAGAGACTTGCACCTCAAACCTTACTTGGAGGTAAAGTTGCGAGAGGACCAGTCTGGTCCCACAGCTGCAGATGGCTTGCTGGATCAATGGCATCAGACCTGTCCCTCTGTCTGCAGGTAATGAATGCTGCAGATGGTGTCAGGCTCTCCAAGCCATTGGCATAGCCTCCCCCAAAGAAAGACCAACAACCCCAGCAATGCCTCAGACAGTCTGTTCATCATTCTCCAAATGATGATTGGGTGAAACAGCAACATTCCATCAGTCAATCTCAATTTTTGGCTGCCCGAATTGAATGTGGCCGCGCTCAATCGAGGAACGCATCTCGCCATGAAGAGCAGCTTCCTGGGCAAACGCTGCTTGCACCAGCCCCGTGCGGACATATCGCCGCGTGCTGGGCCTCCCCGCAGAAGCTGCACGCCCGGCCCAATACAGGCTGCAGCAGACCTCAATCAAGGCCTGCAGCATGGAAAGCAGCATCAGAGGAGCAAGGCTGGCACTGCAGCTGCAGTGGCAACAGACAAGGACAACACATGGGCTCCTGGGCAGCACTCCAGTCTTGGGCAGCAGGTGGGGATGCACCCAGCATATGAAGAGCGCATGGTTACATGGCGCCGCCCAATGATTGCTGGTCTCACATCGCTCCTGATGCTGCAGCCCGTGAATGGCAATGGGAAGCACAAGAAGTTCATTGGCAGGCCCCTCAGCAACAGGTAGGATCAACTTGGGAAGGCATGTGAGGCAGCCACACCGGAGAACCTGCAAGGCATCTAGCTGACATTCGGTGTGCACCAGAGCACTCTCAACATTCCCCTCAAGTCTTTGCTGCAGCCATGCACTCTTGATGCCCAGCATGCTGCTGCATCCTGCCAGCAGATGCCTGTTGCGAAATTGATCATGGTCCTGCAGTGTGCACGGCGTGATTCTGGCTGGGGGCCCCTCAGACAATCCTCTGGCAAGATACAGGGCCATGCCTGCTGTGGAGCTAGGTGAGTCTCATCTGACAGGGGCTCTTCAGAATGCCTGCATCAAGTACATCTGGCATGCCGCCTTGTCCTCTTCTACTCTGCAATGGCTTCCACAGACTGGTCACAGCCTGTGTATCCTGTTGACCTGGGTACCGCATCTCTTGTCTGCAGGCTCCAACACCCAGCTGGTAGATGTGTCCATCAGTAACTGCATCCGCTCGGGAATCAACAAGATGTGAGCTGGTGTCGCTGGTGCACTCCGAGCTTGTGGAGATTCTGCACCTTGCTTCTCGTATACAATGAGACTTTCAGCAATGGACTGCTTGAACACCTGCCTTGTCAGGCTTCAAAGTCTGGCTGCACTGTTGCAAGGGCACCCTGCCCTGCATCCACGTTGGCTGCCTGCCTCCGCCTGCCCACCCCGTCCACAGCTTTGCAGACAGCCTGCCTGCATGCTACCCTCGCTGCCTCATGCAGCACCAGCAGCTGCTGTGCAGCAGGAACACACCCTCTGCTCCCTGCCGGTCCCCGCCAAGCTCAAAGGTGCAGCACCAGCAGCCGCGGTGCCACCCTGGCAGCATGGAACCGTGCCCTTCTACCCCACCTCTGCTGCCTCAAGCAGCGCCAGCAGCCGCTGTGCCTTCTCTGTCACAGCGTGCAAGCACCCACTGCTCCCTGCAGGTACGTGCTGACCCAGTTCAACTCCACCTCCCTGAACACGCACATCACCAGCTCCTACCCCCCCGCCGTTTTCGGCGCCGTCAACAGGCAGGGCTATGTGGATGTGCTGGCCGCCACCCAGACGCCGCAGAGTCAGCAGTGGTACAAGGGGAGCGCGGACGCCGTCCGGCGCAACCTGCCCATGATCCTGGACTCGATCCGGGGGGGAGGCCTGCCCGACGAGCTGCTGGTGCTGTCTGGGCAGGCGCTGTACCGCATGGTGAAGCGCTGCACATGCCGCTTGCAGACATGCAGGCCCTGCTGCTATGGGGACTGGTGGGAGGATGGCTGGTGCCGTCCAGCCGGGCACTGAAGCACATGATGAGGCGCTGCGCCATGCGCATGCCACAGGCGTATGCCACCACCATGATGCACAAGGCACTGGCTCAGGGCCGTCTGGCGGGCCACGTCACCAGCACATCAGCAGTCTGTGCACGCCAGCAGTCACCCGTTTCAGTGACGCTGCTGCCTGCCGGCTCTGGCGCCCTGGCAGGTGCAGGAGGGCCCGCCACTGAAAGTTGGAGATGTACAAATACAGCCAGTGCCACTGCAGGACTATGGGGAGCTGGTGCGCACGCACAGGGCAGCTGGCGCAGACATTACCATTGCCACGCACTCAGTGGGACATGGCCAGGCCCAGCTGCGGGGGCTGTCCAGGGTGGCCAAGAATGGTGAGAACCTCATTCAAAGTCACCAGATCGGATGCTGCGTAGAGGGCATGGAGCATGGCAGCATCAATTCGCTGGAAGCCCTGCCTGCAACACCCTGCAGGCCACAAAACCTTTGCGTTTTATGTGGTGCTTCTTTCCAGCTCTCAGATGTCACAAGTGGGAGGCTTGAGGAGGGTCCCTGAGCCTGGCAGCGGTGCCAGCTTGCCTTCTGGCTTCCTGCTGACCAGCGCAGGGCACGGCCTGGGTGCAGATACATGCGGCTGCTCAGCCAGGGATTTCTCCTGCACCCTGGCCACCCCTGTGTGCTGTGCGTACATCATCTGCCATGCTCTTCTGACAGGCCGATTCGAGAAAATCTGAGGGGTGCCCCTGCAGACCAGCAAGCCAGAGGTTTGCAGACTGACATATCCCCTTAACCTGCAGGCGAGGTGGAGGAGTTTGTTGAAAAGCCCTCTGGGAACGCGCTGGAGCGGATGGCCAACTGCTCCCGCAACTCCAGCAAGGATTACCCCTTTGAGGCCTCCATGGGAGTCTACGTCTTCAACAGGCAGGCCCTGGTGAGCTGCCTCAGACTACGTCCTGTCCTCACCTGCATATGTTCTGAGGGCCGCTCTGGGTGAGTCTGCTGCACCAGATTGGTTTGGCAAAGTCGCAGCGTCGAGTTAAGGCAGCTTTAGCATTACAGCAGGCTGTCAGTGCCACCTAAGGGGATAGGCGCCAAGCAATGCTCAGTTGCACAACAGCAGCTGCTGCCGTCCTGCCCGTGAAGGTGAAGCTGCTGGAGCAGAATGAGGATCGCTTTGGCGCAAAGGCCAGCCCTGACACTCACTTCGGGCATGATGTCATCCCCCACGCTCTGCGAGACAAGCTCAAGGTGGTGGCTCATCACTTCACAGGCTACTGGCGGGTGAGCCTCATCCTGGCAGGGTTCGACGAGGCTATCACTGCCACGCTGGCTGCCACACAGAACCTGTCTTCCCAGTGCTGCAAGGCGCCCTCTCGCTGCTGCTCCCTGCTGACAGCACCGGCTCTCAGCCTGGGTGTGCATCATGGGCAGGCCCCACCAAGCTGCCGCGGTCCCCTCTGCAGAGAACATCCAGCCTGAGCGATAAACTTTCTTGTGGGTGTCTGTGACCCTACTCTCTATGCTCTTCTGCCCCGCCACTGCAGGAGACTTTCACCCCATGGGCCTGGCACAAGGCCCTCACGCTGTATGCTGTTGTGCACCACAGCCACCTGCACCAGCGGCCCCATTGACATCATGCCCTGGCCCTGCCACTGCAGGAGATTTCCAGCCTGCGTGACTTCTACGAGGTCAACCTGGAGCTGACGCGCCCCGGCTCCCCTGTGTCCATCTATGACGTCGACGAGGCCATCGTCTCGCGCGGCCACATCCTCCCCCCTGCCATCATTCACAACTGCGAGATCACGCACTCCCTCATTGGAGAGGGGTCGGTGCTGGTGGTGAGTGGCGCGCCTGCGAAGACAGAGGACATCCCTGGCGTGCGTGACATGCCACTGCATTGTTGGTCGGGGAAGGGGTTTGCCTCAGTGTTTGGTCATGTGCCATGGCCAAATCCTGACCATGTGCACCTCCCAGTTTGCCAGACACCTCCCATGTGTTCGACCCTTGATGCTGTGCGCTCACTGCACTGCACTCTGCCAGCACCCTGTAGATAGCTTTTGCCATGAACTGGCTGTGCTGCCCACTCAAAGCGCCAAAAGCAATCAGCACCAGCTGACTGCTGCACGCTATGCAGCCCTGTCTCTGCCAGGACAAGCCAGTGATCCATTCTGTGCAGGGCTCAAACATTAATGGCTGTGTCATTGGCTGCAACTCATACGTGGGCCAGGGCGCCTACCTGGAGGACTCGCTCATCATGGGCAATGACAACTACACCAATGACAAGGAGCGCGCTGCAGCCAGGCAGCGGGGCGAGTCTGTGCTGGGCATTGGTGAGTGCAGAGGGCCAGCGGCGTCTTGGCTAGGCTCACACACTGCTGCTTGGCGTGTACTGGGCGTTGATGAGTGCACTGCCTGCTCTGCTTGAGCCAAGGGAATGAACAGCCTCCATTCCTGCATTATCAGTGCCAGCTCCTTGCTCATGGCTTGCGCTGCATGCAGTGTTTACAGTGTGGGAACTCATTAGTGTTGGCCCTGTGCAGGTGACAATGCCTACATCAAGGGGGCCATCATTGACGACAATGCAGCCATTGGTCGCAACGTTCGAATCACCAATGCGGAAGGCGTCAAGGAGGCAGACCGCACACCAGAAGGCTATGCCATCCAAGACGGCATTGTCGTTGTGCTCAGGGGTGCCACCATCCCTGATGGCACCCACATCTAGCGCACTGGGTCATCATCAAGTTTTGAGCTGATTGGGCCTACAAGCCTGACCTATGACATTCTGTGAATGCTTGCCCTGGAACACTGGGCCCTCGTTCTTTTCCGTGAAGAGACAGACACATGCAGATATTTTATGAGATTGTCATGTTGTAATGACTGAGATCATTGAGGGAATGTGGGCCAGGGGGAGGTGAGGGGGCAGAGCTCTTCACTTAACGTTTGAGAGTGAGGACAGGGAGTGTGCTCCACTGTTGGAAGGCAGCAGCAATCCTGTCGTGCCTGGAGCTCCAGCTGATGCTCATGCAGGAACCCCTGCCCTTGTACCGCTTCAGCTGCTTGCCGTCCTGCACAGTCCACACCTGCACATGCTCGTCATCGCTGCCAGACGCAGCCAGCAGGCCATCTGGGCTGCATGCGACGCACATGACTGGAGCGCTGTGCCCTGTGAACTCCTGGAGGCACACTCCCCGGTCTGCATCCCACACCCTGCAGCGGCAGCTCATGTTCACTTGCCCTCAAGTGAGCTGCTGCATGTGTAGTAAGCACCTTCAACTAGCCAGCACAGCACTAGCAGCAAGCGCATGCTGCAGACCACATCCTCAAGCTGGGATGAGGGGAAAGGCCACCAAGGTACACAGTCCCAACTGCAGATCGTGACAATGTACCTGGCTGTGTTGTCATAGGAGGTGGAGATGAGGGTGTGCTGATGGCTGCCTGCCCCAGAAGGAGACCAGCGCACGCAGGAGACCTCCCGTGTGTGCCCCTCTAGGGTGTGCAGGGCCTGGTCCCTGTCTGCGCGCCACACCTTGACCAGGTTGTCATCCCCCCCAGTGGCCAGCAAGAGGCCTGCACACAAGGGCCTGTCTAGCGTTGCGCAGTGGCCAGCAGCGATGGCCACACACAGCTGCGGGCCCACAGTGGTGCTGCTGCTGAGGACCATTCAGCGCCACATGCACTCATATCAAGACGTCAAGCGGGACAGTGCTGCCATGAGGCCAGCTGAGGGTGCAGCTGCAGCCCTGGACAGATGCGATGCATTGACTGCTTACAATCTTGACTCCAGCCCAAGTAGGTCTCGCCGCCAGAGTGGCCAAACTGCTTCAGGTACTTGCGTTTCTGAAAGCTGCAGACGTGTACATGGTCGCTGGACGAGAAGGCAAGCACATCGTTGTCCCGCCAGCAGGCATCATTCACTGTGGACCCTGCAGGTGGGCAGGCCACAGCTTGAGCAGCAGCCTGCTGTATCACCACAGCTGTCAACACATCCTCAGCAGGAGCTCTGGCAGGTGAGCTAGATGGCATCCCTGCATGCTGCGAGGGACGCAGAGCAGCCCTGGCAGGGCTGCAATTCTGTAGCAGCGAGGCACGGCTGCAGTCAGGCACTGGTGAGGTGCCCAGACACTCACTTTCATGCTCCTGGAAGGTGTGCAGCTGTTTGCGGGTGGCAACGTCCCAGACCACCACGTGGCTGTCTGTGCCGGCCGTCAGCATGCGCTGACAGTTGAGGGAGAAGCGGACGACTGCAATGCCACCCTTGTGGGCGTGCATGCACTCCACGTCGCCACCTGCAGAAGCACTTGCTTGTTGTTAATGCCAGTGTGGTGACTGGTCAGACCTGCAGCAAGGCCTGAGCAGCCGGGGAGTGCTCCCTGCACTGTGACTGCAGCGCCGCACCCGGGGGCCGCAGGAGCACAGGGCGGCCTGCCAAGCAGCAGCACCCTGCCCTGGCTGACGGACACTGTGGCACGAACAAGCACAGAGCAAAGAGTCTCTGTGCAGCATAGCCTGCCAGCACTTGTGCTTGTGCCTGTCACTCAGTTCTGTCAGTCTGAGAAGGATGCCAGGCACACCTGTTCTGGACCAGAGGCATGCCACCCCGTTGTCGATGCCACCTGCCAGCCAGGCGCTGTCAGGGCTCCAGTGCAGCGCCTGGCAGTGGCGCAGCGTGTCCTGGGTGGCATCCTGGGCTGAGGGCTGGCGCAGGCGCTCACGCATGACCCCGGCGTGCTGAGACCCCAGGGGCAGCTCCCACAGCATGACCTGGGGGCGTTCGCCGCCACAGCTGCAGGCAGGGCAAGCTGGCTGTGAGGCAAGGTGCAGGCATCTGCCATCGCCAGCTGCAAGCCGTTCATCTCACACGCAGCAGATTTTGCGGTTTCAAGTGCCAGCTGCAAGCCAGGCAAAACACTGCATCCATAAGCAGAGCAGGATGCGGCCTTCCCACAGTCCTGTCAGGAGGTGAAGTGGACGTCAGGTGTTGTGGCCAGCAGCCACAGCACCAGAGGTGTTGATGGTCTGCATGCCAGGCCAGAGCTCACCTGGATGCCAGGTGCTCTGCGTCAGGGCTCCAAGTTGCGGTCAGCACCTCCCCTGTGTGCCCCTGCAGCTCCTGAACCTGCAGGCAGGGCGGCCCCATCTGCCAACTTGTGCATTATGCCCAGGCGGTGTACGCCTGAACTGCAAATACATTGTAGGCTCCAAAGCCAAACCCAGCACCCGCGGAGCAGCTGATAATCCTTCTGTAAACAGGCAAAGCTGGTACTATGTGCAAGGCTGACTGGACCAACAAGGCAGGTATGAGCACAAGCCAGCGCCACAGCAGGAAGACGCCACACAGCGCCCCACCTCTGAGGGCGCAAAGGACTGGCGGTCGGTCATGACTTCGTTGCTCTTCAAAGCAGCCTCCCCGCGCTGGCGCCGCGCCCGTTCACGCTGCTTCTGCACCTTGGCCCGCTGTTTCTCCTCCCTGCAGAGGCCAGTACAGCTATCAGCGCTGGAGCCCCTGGGGTTGGTGCAAGCCCACCTGGCTGAGGACTCATGTTGCAATCCACCAGCAGCTGCCTGCATGCGGCATGGCGCAACGCTTACATGGCTGCCAAGAGGACCTGCACGGTGCAAACCCTGTGAGCCTGCGACGTCACAGCGAGAGGAGCTGGACGATGCGCATGAGCAGGCCCAGCCATGGAGTGCACAAGCAATGCCTTCAATGCCCCTGCCTCCATCTGTGCGGCTGGTCAGGCACAGCTGCATGCAATGCTGAAGGGCCAAAGCCCATCGCCATGGTACAGGTCAGCCACAGAATGCAGATTGCCCGTTCCCCCACCGCTCCTCATTGCGTGAGCCGGTGCTCCAGATGCAGGGCCACCTTGGCAGCCAACCTTGGCTCAAATGCTGGAGCCTGCACCCATCAGCAAATCGCACACAAGCCTGCATCACCGCCGCTGCGGTTGCATAGGTTGGAGAGCACCAGGGCGCTCACTTGTGCTGCTGCTCCAGCCTGAGCGCGATGTTGTGGCGCTCCTCCTCCTTGCGCTGCTGCAGGTCCTCCTTCAGCTCCCCCGCGTCCTTCATCAGCACATCCTTGCCCGGCACAGACAGGAATGGGGCCTCCACGTTGTGGACGTCCTGGAGGAGCAGGACCTGTCCATAGCTGTGGACTGGGCACAGCGTGTGTGCAGGCGCAGTAACCCCCACTGTGGTACACATATATGTGCCAAGGGGCTTGGTCATGGCAATTGCGCACAGGAGCAAGGTCAGCCCTGGTGAGCTCCGAAAAGGGGACAGGCTCAGGCAGGAGCAGACCCCAGCTCAGCTCTGATTGGCACACATGTACCTGGCAGCACACCGTACCTGGCAGCACACAAGCCGGCAGGGCGCTGAGATACCTCAGGTGACCTGCCCAGCATGAGGCTGCAGCAGCGGCCATCTGGCCCAGCATTGTAACTTGGGACAATCAGCCTGCTCACCTCTGCAAGATTTGCCTCCAGCTCCATGTACTGCATCCCGCGCTGCAGCAGGTGCACCAAAGCGCCCGTCGAAACGGAGTCTGTGTTGTACCTCTGCTTGCCAATGCTGCCCTCATTACTGAAGGTAAATGCTGAGTGCGTGTAGCCTGTATGGCAGTTATCAGCTGGTGGAGCCTGTGCACTGGCAAGTGCAGGAGCAAGATCAGCCAGCATGGAGGTGCACATGATGGGACATCACCTGACTCAACCAGATATCGCCACACAAGGTAGTCAACATCGTCACTGGTCACACTCATGGCTGCCTGCAGTGCCCTGAAGAAGTGTTCCCGGCAAAGTCCTGATCAGCTCACGTTGCCTTTAAGGAAGCTGATGGCCACATGCAAGGGATCAGAGGCAGGGCCCGAGGCCCAGGACAGGTGCTGCACCTGTACGGTGGGCACTGGAGTACATTTTCGATTCAACCCTAGACGGCCGCCCTGCCAAGCTTGTTTGGAGGACCCCACCCTGTGCTGTCTACCTTCTGAGGACCAGGATCGCACAGGTGAGATCAGGAGTTGGTGACTGCTTGACTTGCAGCTTGTGCAGGCCTAAGCCTTAGTGCCAAGCAAAGGGAGCTTTGTCTGGCCATCGTGCTCCAAGCGGCCAGGGGAAGAGGACCCACTGGACATCTGATCTCGGCTTACCAGCGAGAGCTTTCAGAAAAGCTGTGCTGCTTGCAGGACTTGCAGCTCAGCTAGGAAGGGCAGAGCCTGCAACAGAGACCCTGCTGCAGAGGCCGTCATGGCTCCCAAGTTCGACCCCTCAGGTGAATGTGTATGGCTCATGCTGCACAGGCTCAGCTGCTATGCGGTCACCAGGCTACAGACGACCTCACAGGCAATCTCGCATTGTGCCTCGTGTGCTGAGCAGGACAACAGCTTGGCACGAACTGTCTGCCTGTCAGAGTCTGCCTTTTGCTGCATGCACATCAGCAGCAGGCCAGCGCAGCTGGGCTGTGGTGTCTTGCATACAGCTGACCCAGCCCCACCTGCCTGCAGCCGTCGTTGAGGTGTATGTGAGAGCCACGGGAGGAGAGGTGGGCGCAGCGTCCTCGCTGGCCCCCAAGATTGGTCCCCTTGGGTTGTCCCCCAAGAAGATTGGAGAGGACATTGCAAAGGAGACAGCCAAGGAGTGGAAGGGCCTGCGCGTGACCTGCAAGCTCACTGTGCAGAACCGTGTGGCCAAGGTGTCAGTCATCCCCTCAGCAGCTGCCCTGGTTATCAAGGCGCTCAAGGAGCCCACTAGGGATAGGAAGAAGGTCAGTCCCTGGCCAGGGGACTGTTGTGTTGGGTTGCCAAATCAGCCCTGGGGGTTAAGGGGCTGCTGCCTGCTGCGCGCAGGGCAGTGCTGCCGTCTGCAGCACAGGTGATCAGGCTGCCAGTTCAGTCCTGGGCATAAGGGGTGCCTGCTGCAGCGCTCATGTCTGTGCTGGGCTGCCAATGAGCCCATGGGACAAAGAGCATGCCGTCTGCAGCAGCGCTGATGCAGGGCCGCCAGCAATGTGGCCAGGTGTCATCCGCCAGCCAGCAGGCAGGCAGCGGCACAGCCTGCAGGCTGCAGCAGCTAAAGAAGTCTGACTGCCTGCTGCAGCATGGCTCCCCCACACTGCCTGCAGTAGCACATGCGGCTTGCCATCAGCACCCGTCTTCCTTCCGCTGCTGTCGGCAGGCTCCTCCGTATAGTTGCAGCAGAAGGCTGCTCTCAGCACACTTACCTTCTTCTGTGGGCTGCAGAGATGCAGTGGCCTCTGCAGTCATCCCTTGCCCTGGGTATTGGTGCAATCTATGTTGATCCTGCTCTCTGCAAGTGCTGCAAGGATTCTGCCCACCCTTTCTGCAGGAGAAAAACATCAAGCACAGCGGCAACCTGTCATTGGAGGACGTGATCGAGATTGCACGGATCATGAGGGATCGGAGCTGCTCTAGGGACCTGTCAGGGACTGTCAAGGAGATGCTGGGCACCTGCGTCTCTGTGGGCTGCACAGTGGAGCACAAGAGTCCCCGGACAGTACAGAGCGAGGTGTGATTCCCGCATAAGGCATTGCCAGCTTGGCTGAGCGTGTGGTGCCAGACTGCAATGGCGAAAGTTGATTGAGCTGGTTTTGCCATGGCTCAATTCCCGCCTCGGGTGGCGCTTCGTTGCCTGAGATGCTGCGACAATGCTTGCATTGTCCCAGCTGTTGCGTCAATGCTTGCATTGTCCCAGCTGTTGCGTCTGCGCTGCTGCTGCTGCAATGGCCTGCCTGTACATGGGCTGCTGACACCTGAATATTTTCAGCTTCATCTGTTGCATGAGCAGCTGCCAGAAGGCTGTCTGCTTACAAACTGCCACAAAGCCTGCCTGCGCTGCAGATTGATGAGGGCGAGGTTGAGATCCCTGAAGAATGATCACTGCATGCTCCGCGCCAGCATGGTTGTGCTGCTTGCCCACCAGCTGTCTGCTATCAAGCGTATGCTGTCAAGCGTGCAACTTGACAAAGTGTGTAACATGGTGGTGGTGGTCTCTCTCCGCACAGATGTGGGGTGGTGGTGTGCAGCAGGCCCAGCACCATCTCAGGTGCTGAGCTTTGCTCAGATTGCTTTCTCAGCAGGGTCCAATCGCTGGCAGAGCGGTGCACACCTCCACTACGCTGAAGCGCATATGCTGGTGTGACATGCATTGAGAAGAGGCAAAGAAAACGGCAGTGTTTGTGGGCAAAAGTGTTGAGAGAAGTTGCATGAGGAGTGCAGCTTTGGGCCTGAACAAACCAGTGCACAACAAACAAGCCAGGCCCTGTCTCGGATCTGCAGTCACAGGAAGGATATGAAGGCTGCACAGTTGTGGCTGCCACCCGCTTCAAGACATGCTGCTGCCAAATCAACTCCAGAGGGGTGGGGCTTCAAGCCCCTGACGCTCAATGGCTGTGCCACCAGTAGCATTAGTTGCCTCCTCCAGACAATTCATCTTCAGCATCATCAGTGCACAGCTCTCACCCATGACCCAGCACAAGAGTGCTGCCAAATCGGCCCCTGTAGAGAGCACCAAGCTCAGAGCAGCCTCCATCACTGGACACATCAGCTCCATGCAGAGCTCCCACAGACCAGAAACACTTCGGCAACCAGCAATGCAGCAGTCGGGGAAGTCTGGCAGCGACCATCATGCTCAGGTCTGCACAATAGTTGCGGAATGCCTCACAGAGTGGCCATCGCGTAACTATAGAAGTATGCAAGGCAATGCCAAACATGTGCAGTCCTGACATGAGCAGAGAAGAGTCTGGCTGTAGCCTAGAGCACTCAGGTGGTCCTGCAGGCAACGAATGCAAGCTAGCTCCTGTGCTGCATGGCCTGTGCATGGGCTGGAAGACAGCCTCAGCCATGCTGTGCTTACACAGGCTGAGTCCCTGCCAATGAGCTGCTCCATGGTCAGCAGTGGCTGTCGATTCAATTTGAAGCTCCGCAGCAATGTTTGCTGCCTGATGTTGGGGCAAGCATGCAGGCATGAGCTGACAGGTCAAAATCGTGAGCCTGGTACTGCATCAAATTCCACAGACGCAGAGTATCCAATCGGATTGGGGATCCCCTGATCGCAGCAGGCAAAGTCTCCGTTCCAAACCTAGGGCAGACCCCACATACTGTGAAATTTAAGATGCTGTGCATCACAGTTGTGCAGTGCCCAGTACAAGAGTACCCAGGACGATCTGCCTGGCGGAGGTCCAAGAGACTCGCCAGACATCACACTTGACACTTCCTCTGTTGGCGCCCTGTCCTCTCCACGCCCTTGCATGAGGCTAACTAGGTAGTAGGGCAGCGCACAGCAGTGATGCCTCCAAAGTCTGAAAGCGGCGCTGCGGGAGGCAGCGCCATCAATGCAGGCAAGTCACCGGCCAGGCCTGGCCCAGTGAAGAAGGAGGCCACGCTCAGGCCCAAGGAAGAGCCAGGCAAAAAGGCAGGCAGGCTAGGTGTGTCCTCAACATGGCCTGGTCATCACAGCAGGCTTGCTTTGCAGGCTTGGCATATGTTGTTGATGGCCACACCAGGCCAACACCAGACTACTCCTGCTGCAGGCAGCTTCAAGTCAGCAATGCCATCAAAGCTCTCAGACGGCACGCCTGTGAGCCCCAAAGCGCCCATCAGTCCCCATGGGCCCAAGAAGTCAGTGCTCAAGCCAGTCCCTAGGTGTCCCAAGGCAAGGTTACTTCTCTTTTAAGCTGCACAAGCCTTTGATGATCTGTGTGCCTTGCATCCGCTCATGTCGGACCTTAGTTGGGTTGTGACTTGCACACAGGCCACACCGTCTGGGCTGAGGCCCGGTTGCCACTTCTGCAGAAGTTTGCACCCAAGAAGCCCCAGCGGCGACGGCAGGGGGACCCTGCAGCTGCTGCTATTTTTGACCCTGCCTCGGAGGAGAGCAAGGCCAAGCTAGATGAACTGATCAGGGCGGTAGGTACTGGGGCGGCTGGGCACAATGGTGCAATGCATCAGTCACTGCGCCGAGCAGGGCAACAAGGCCCAACCCTCTTCTTTTGGGATTGGCAGCCCTGACCAGGCCAGCACGTGGTTAGGTGAAACGTATGAGACCCATATTGCCCTGCGTCGGCCAGCAAGGGCAACATCTGTGTATAATGTGCGGGAGATTGCTTTGCCATGGCAGCAGTATGGCGCCCTCGTCCACTGTGAGGTACTGCAGCTTGCAGGACGCTGCCTTGCCCTGGAAGCAGGTCAGGAACAGGGAGACTCGAATCTGCAAGCTGCCCCTCTCTGCAGGCCAAGGCAGAGGACAACAGCCACAGATTTGACCGTCGTGGGCGTGGCAGGGGGCCGGGCAGGGGCCCGCAGCCTGGCAGGGGCCACCCTGTTCTAGGTCAGCTGTCTTGCTCCTGTCTCAGAAAAGCCCGGTATAGCCGTGGTCGAAGGGCGCTTGTGTTGATCAGCTGCATGGGCACAGTGCCATGTGCTTGTCAGCCAGTAGCTCTGCCAGACACTGCCATGCAGTGCCCTGATTGCCTGTTATGCTGAGGCATGCTTTGCTTCTGTGCAGCTCCGCCCAAGCTGGAGCCCATCCTGCCCACTGATGCTGGCTCAGGCTTGAAGAACACCAAGGGCAAGCGCATCCTCAGCCAGGCGTGCGTCACTGCTCTGTGTATCCTCAGTTGTGACTTTGGGGAAGACCTTCTGGTGCATTCAAGACTCTCTGTCCATCATTCCTGTGCCGCACAAGGGTTCACTTTGCACCACACTTGAAATCCAGGTCACCAGGCAGCCTGCGGCCTGCAAGCCGCCCTGCACTTGATTGCCATACTGAGCTGGAATCCTGAGACTGCATCAGGTCCGTGCTCTGTGTCGCAGCAAGATTCAGCTGCAGCTTGGTGGCCCTGCTGGTGGAGTGCCTTCTCCATGTGCTCACTAGGGGCGGCATGCCTGGGGTGTGCCCTCACCTGCCTGACCCAGGCTGCCACTTGCCAGCAGCCTGGTGCACAGCTCCCTCGGGTCACCCCACCCTTGCCCTGCAGGGAGATAGATGCTGAGGCAGCTGCAGCTCGCGTGTTGGTGGGGCACAAGCGCAAGGCGGAGACCATGCTGGACTATGAGCAGTACTATCCCACCATGCTGCCCCTGCGTAGCCAGGGGCAGGAGCTGACAGAGGAAGAGATGCTGGAGGCGCCTGTGGGGCCCCCAGACCTGGCAGCTGAGCAGGTGTGTTCCCTTGAGGTTTGTGCAGGCTCAACCAGTGGCGGGTTGTGTGCAATCTTTCATGCTGGGCTTGGACCTCACAGCCAAGCAAGTGGGCTGGCCATAGAAGCTGCATAGGGTTTGGCTGCTGGCTTCCCTACCTGCGTGTCCATCAGTTGCAAGCGAGTCCAGCACCTCCTTGGACCTGGTGATCAAGCAGGTTTGTTTACATCACCGCGATGCTTTGTACAGTGGCTCCTCAACAACAGCGGCTTGTGGCTGGCCTCAACACCTCTATAGGCTTGTGAGTTGTGTGTCCCTCCTGACTGTCGGGCAAGTAGACTGCCACTGAGCTGCACGGCTAAGCTGCATTGGACTGCTTTTTGCAGCTGCATGACCCCTGTGCCCAAGTTTACTGTGCCCCATGCTGGCTGGTCCCAAGCCGCGCTCCTGCAGGCTGCGTGCTCATGACTTGTGCACCTGTCGGATTGGCAATGATGTCAGAGCCTGCAGGTTGGCCCTGTGTCTGCTGCGGCCCCACACAGGTTCAGCAGGAAGCTGCTGCTGTCACCTTGTAGTGCAGCCACCTGTGTGGCCCTGTCTCTGCAAGTGGCTGACTGGCCATCGACATTCCTGCACACATCACCTGGGCTACAATGCGTAGCAAACACTGCACATTGCCTTCCAGGTGGTCTTACACTCTGGACTGCAGGCTGTGGTGAGTCATGCTGCTGTGGGCCCATACTTGCTTGCCGGCCCATTTCCTTACAGCGTGAACCGCAAGCATGGTTGACAAACACTGCAAGGCAGCCTGCCTCCACCAACAACTCAGCACACGTCAGGCTCTCATGCACATGCTTGCAGACTGGGCCGACTCAGACAGTGGCTGAGGAGCTAGGGTTTGATGCTGAGGACCCAGACCCCCGCAATATTGTGATGTTCCAGCTGCCGGAGCGGCTGCCTGTCCCTGCGCCCGTGGCACCAGACCCTGGAGGCCCCTCCTCCAGCATGCAGATGCGGCCAGATGCTGGAGAGCCCATGCCTGCCGTCCTCAAGGACATTCCCTCTGGCAAGGTGGATGATCTCTGCATTCAAGCGGCATGATCCAGGCCAATGTGTGCTGCAGCCCTGCTGGGGCAGGGGCCTGCATGGACAGCTGCACTCAGCGCCGCCATTCCACTGCGTGGGGGCAGCGTGACAGCAGGCAAGCCAAGGAGGCTCCGTGGGGTCATCTGCGCCAGCGACGCTCTTGTACGTCAGCTGCCTACCTGGATTGTGAGGCCCAAGTGCCTGGGGCCCCACTGCTGCAAAACGCTTGCGCCTGCCGATGGGCAATTGCTGGTCAGCAGGGGCAAGGTGGTCAGGGTGAGACTGAGCGGGTGCACCCTGCCTGCAGATTGGCAAGCTGCTAATATTTGAGAGTGGGGCGGTCAAGATGCAACTGGGCGACGTGCTGCTGGACGTGACCGCAGGGACGCCTCCCATGTTTCGGCAGGAGCTGGCCATGATCGGGCCCAAGCAGGGGCTGATGGCCTTCATGGGCGGGGTAACCCACCGTGCAGTCTGCGTGCCCAACGTCGCCCACCTGCTGAGGTGAGGGCAGGGTGTTGCCTCGGGTTGTGCCCAGGTTGGGACGCCGCCAAGGCTGAGGTTGATCGTTGGACTGCTGGTGGGCATATTGCCTGCCGGCTGGGGTGCCCATCTGAGGGTTGCGGCCAACATTGCTGAGCTGAGTTGGGATGCCGCCGAGGCTGGGTGGGAGGGTGACTGCTTCACGCGATGGAAGGAGGGGTCCCAGGAATGTGCCTGCTGGACCTGTTTCATTGGCTGCGGGGAAGTGCCGAACCTGCTGAAGAGAGTGCCTCAGCACACTGTGAAGGCTGTTGCTCCAGCCTGCTGTGGGGCATAGCCAAAGGCTGCCTCGGGAGTGGGTGCCTGGGCAAATTTGCTGTCTGCCTGAAAAGGCAAGCAGGGTGCATGTACTGTTCGCAGGTGCCACCAGGGTCGGAGTAAGCGTCCTTGTGCTCGAGGCTGTGCTGACCTGATTGTGCCTGCTGCAGCTCGGACCCCATGCCGGAATGGGAGCATGTCCCTGCTGCGCTGCCAGCACCAGAACAGATCCCCGCCCCCAGCATAAAGATTGAGGGCAGCACCCCTGAAGTCACCCCAGCTCCCTCCGACCTGGCCAAGGTCAAGATCAAGATAGATCCAGACTCCCAGGGCATGAGCCAGGTGATTGAGTTGATGTAGCCCCCGCTGGCCTGCCACAGCTGTTGGGGACTTGGCCTTGCCAGGCATCTGCACACAAACGGGAAGGCACCAGTCAACATTATTTTGACACTGGAATACTCAAGAGTGAGGTTCTGTCTGGGGTGCTTGCCTGGGGCTTCACAAAAGGCCCTCACAGATGTCAAAGCTCAGCAAATTCAGCCCTGCTTTACCTTGCACACCTGGGCCTGCTTGCTGCAGGCCTCTGGCTTCACGGAGCAGCTCTCTCAGGGCCCTTCCTCAAGCTTCACAGAGCAACCCTCACGTGAGCCCTCTGTGAATGGCGCTGCCGGCGCTCTGCGTGCCAGGGGGCAGACCATAGAGGACAGTGACGAGGAGGACGGGCAGGGAGACACTCGGGTTGGCGGGGAGCCTCAATTTGACGCTGAAGCCACTTGGAAAGACCGGCTCGATGAGGATGATGCCCTTGGAGGGGAGGACTATGACTGATTCAGGGGGCTCTCACGACAGGACTGAAGCCTTAGTGCCTGTGTCTGCCCCTAGAGGGAGAGGACCCCATTTGACGAGGCACTGCTGGACCTTGCTCTCCATCTGCCACCCCCACTCACTGCCCTCTCTGCCGGCCCTGTGTATTTGCAAGTTGTCGGTGACTGCCGAGTGCAACTCATGCTTCTTGAACTCAACCCCTCACCATGAGACATTGCCCATCATGAAGATGAGGCCCTGCTGGGCAGGTCTGACGACTGTCAGTGTGCATACGTGTTCTCAGTATAGTAGCAGCAGTTTTGCAGCATAGCATGCATTGTTTGATTGTTCAACAGGTCTGACAAATCTCACTGCCCGGCTTTGGGCTTACTGAGCATGCTGACATCCATGTGGGTGGGCTTTGCTGTTTCTCTGCTGCCAGATGAGTGCTGAAGCAGGTCCTTCACCCTTGCAACGTCCTGCACTGGTGCCTGACAGGCGAAATTCTGGCAGATGAAAACGTTTGACTCATGCTGGCCGCCCTGCAGTTTGAAGACGTCAGCCCAAGCATATATCTTCACTTGGCATTACCAGTGCAGCGCTGGCCCCAAGTGACAGATATTGAGCTCACCTGCTGCGCCATCTCTAAAGCTTCGGGGTTGTGCTGCTTGAACCAGCTCACAGTCTGGCTGTCAGCAACATCCATGGGCATCACCACTTTGTCAGGCACAAAGACTGAGTGCGCTGCTGCCAACAGCTCCTGCGTTTTCGACACACTCTTCGGACCTGCAACAATCACCTGCCGCAGAGCAGGAGAGGTTGTCAGCGCGGTGCACTCATCTGTAGAGCCAGTGTGCTGCATCCTTGTCTGACATCTGGCACCCGCCATGCAGACTGACTGCACACCACTACACACCTGGCGAGCATGCGGGGGTGCTGCTAACTGGTGCAGTGCTGCACACATCTGGGGCATTGCCAACGGGAGCTCCCGAAGGCGGCTGCCAAAACCTGCAGCTGTCTGCTCGGCCCGCTCCCTGTACCTGCAAGTCAAAGACATGCCAGAGGCTGCTGAGTAACTCTCCTGGGCTTTATCTGGGCATCTCTGAGTGCTGTCTTGGAGCACTTGACCGGCACAGTCTGCCACAGGCTGCTGATTTCATTTTGGGCAGCTGAAGCAAGGGTGCCCAGCTAACTCACTGGCTGCTCTCCGCACCAGTGGTCAGTGACGCCAGTTTGACCAGGTTGGACAGCGCAATGGAGGAGGGTGCGGGCTCAGCCCCGTCATAGTCCTCCATGCTTCTGAGTAGGATGTTGGGATCAGCACCTGAGGTGGAGTAGTATCCACCTGCACGCCAGCACAAGCAGATCGTCACCACCAAGGGACACTCAGGAACGCAACAGCTGCCTGCAAGAGAGCAGCACACAAGATGCTCGCCTCTGCAGGAAGTGGCATAAGCACGCTTGCACTCGTCAGAAGAGAGGGGCTTGCAGGTGCTGAGTGCAGCACACGTTCAGCAAGGCAGCCCCATCCACGTGCCTTCATGAAGCTCGCGATAGGACCCCTCAAAACCTGCAGGGCTTGTGGCAAGCAGGCAGATGGACAATGCCGATATCAGCCTGTTGTGCAAGTGTTGACCCTGGCAGGCAGGACCCACCTGACTGCTGATTCCAGAACAACTCATCCATGGTGCTCTGCAGCTCCTGGGCCCAGCTCAGCCACCTCACTGAGCCAGTGGTCTCGTACAGCTTCAGCAGGCCGCCTGCAGGCACAGTCTGGAGCACTGCCGTCTCTGGTGACAGTGGCCAAGACAATAGCCAGCGCAAGATGCTGCAGGAATAAAAGCAATCCTGTGACAGTGCTCTGCAGGCCATCTGCGGCCAAGCTAACAGTTGCCAGTCTGGGGAGGCACAGCTCAGTGCAAATGGCAAGGTTGCAGCAGTAGCTGTGCTTCCCCAGACTGTTGCAAGGCTCTGCCTTGCAGCTCTGCATAAGCTTAACCACCAAAAACATGACCCTGGCCTGAGGCTCTGTACCTATGAGGTGGGCATAGTCATCGGCAAAGCCTTCCACGTCTGAGGGCTGCTTGCGGAAGCTGCGCTTGAGTTGCTTGCTGGCTGGGTCCCACAGATGCTCCTCAAGAAACTCAGCCACCTGCAGCCGTCACAGAGGTCTGCAGCTCTTTGCGACGGCCATGCAGGGCAGACAATAGTGCATCAAATCTGAGTACACCAGCAGGGTGCCAAGTGTAACAGGTGAAGCACTGCAGCAAGGCCAAGCATGGCCCCTGTGTGGCTGCTGCACGCACCCAACAAGAACAGCAGAGAACTTAGCAGGACAAGTGAAGACAGCAGACCGCCACGCCAGTACCTTGATGGCAGCCCTTTGATACTCTGAGGGGTCACAGCCCTCCACAGGGAAGTCACGAGTGGCTGCCGGCTGCTCCTGCTTGAGGACGATGGCCGCCTCTGCAAATGCCGCAATTCCCATTCCATTCCAGGCCGTCACTATCTGCACAGCAGCAAGGCTGTCAGGACAAGGCCCGACAGGATTGGGTCCATACAAACCAGACAAGTCTGTCACCACTGGAAATGCAAGACATGCATGCTTTGCTGCAGCTTGAAAGACGCAGATGTATGCCCCCCTAGGCATACACATGGAGTGCAACAGCAACATGGCTCACTGGCTGGGGACCTTCATGTAGGAGACTGCCTGCTGCTGCCAGGCATCCTCCAGTCTACCTTACTGCCCAGCCTTTACAGCCTGCGTGAACCGGAGTTACTTGCTTTTCACAGATGGCACACCTTGTCATCAAGGTGGGGCCGTGACCTCTTTCTGCGACGGGCGTGCAGCTTCTCCCGTGCTCCAGCCAGCAGCTGTACCGCCTGCTGCTCTGTCACGCCTGCAGAAAGGACTAAAAAGAAATTCACCAAGGCAGCTGATGGCGCTGTTTGCAGCACAGCACTCTCCCACGCAAGCTTGTGACAGAGCTGTGTGCAGCCGCTGACTGAGACTTGTACATGCCAAGATTGCTATGGCTATGCTGCAGCACTGGTCGGCAGCAGATTAGGACATTGCCAACGGAGGACACGGGACCTCAAGACACGCTCGAGTGCTTCACAACTGGGTGGCAGACCAGATGCTAGGATGGTGGC
Organism: Asterochloris sp. CNOR1; assembly: GCA_963969365.1. Taxonomy (NCBI): domain Eukaryota; kingdom Viridiplantae; phylum Chlorophyta; class Trebouxiophyceae; order Trebouxiales; family Trebouxiaceae; genus Asterochloris; species Asterochloris sp. CNOR1. The sequence goes on along the minus strand of OZ017746.1, from coordinate 1,717,347 downwards.
GAACAGCCTCACCAGCAGCCTTTGCAGTGCCTGACAGGCTTCTGCGCTGGATGAGACAGTTTAGGCCACCAAACTCCGAATGCGGGTCGCTGCGCGGTGACAGTGTGCAGTTGCCTTCTTCCCTGAAAGCCATTGTACAGCCCTCAGGCCAGGCACCCCCCCGCTTGCAGCTGGTATGGGGCTAGACAGCTGATTTATGACGTGGTAAGGCTGGGCAACCCTGCTCAGTTCAGCAGGAGATGAGCGGCTACCAGGCAGCACAAAGAGGCACAGCACTCATAGAAAGCTGCAGGGACGCAGCCTGAGGGATCGGTAAAGGGTGCCCAGACAAAACAGCGCACGCAGGCTGTGCGTCAAAACGGACATGCCACCCACTGTATGTAGTAGTATGGTATGGCCACAGCTGCCTCCTGTGGCGTCAGCACCTCTGCAACTTCCGCCTTGGACCACAAGTAGAAGGCACCCTCCAGCGACTTGCCTGCTTTGTCCAGTGAGTCAGCATCCTGCAGGGTGGAGCACACGGCACAGCATCAGCTGTCCAGTGCAGGCAGTATCTGCAAGGGGTGCGGATCTGCAGGATGCCATGCACAGCATCAGCAGTTGGAGCACAGGCAGCACCTGCATGGCCTCTGCCGCCCACAGCCAGCAGCCACACATGGCAAAAGGTGCTGGGGCATATCACCCAAGATTGCTCAAGCTAGCACACACCCTGAACATGACAACAGGGGTGTAGGGGGAGGCCAGGAGTACCCCTTGCAGTGGGCAGGCAGAGGCCAGGCATGTCCAGCAGATGCAGGCATGCTGCAGAGCACCACCTCAGCTGAGAACAGGCCGCCCCCAGGGTGTGTCATCTCCCGGCGCAGGTAGTCCAGCACATCGCGGGCTGTGTGCGCAAAGCGCTGGTCCCCTGTCAAAGTGAATGCGGCCAGCAGCGTGCTGGCCAGCTGGGGGTTATCATACAACATCTACAGCCAGCACAGCAAGAACCGAAGGGGGGTGGCAGTGGGCGGTGACCAGCAGTAAAGAGCCTCTGTTGCCAGACTGCAGACCTCAACAGGCAGATACAATTGGCCTTGCATGGCCCAGACTCTTTGCTGCAGCTGCCTGATCTGGAGCAGCTGTCCGTTCACCCCCATAACAAGCATGGCACAAGCCGACGAGGGCCGCAGTTGGCTGCAAGAAGCAGACAACTGCGCTCATGCCCTGCTTGCCCCCGCGATGTGGGCATCACAAGGGGCATGTGCAGTCTGGACAGAGGCAGGCCCTTGCAGACCATGGGTCTGCCAGGTGCCCCTCACCTTCTCAAAGTGGGGCACGTGCCACAGCTCGTCCACGCTGTAGCGGTGGAATCCGCCTCCCACATGGTCGTGCATGCCTCCCGCAGCCATCTTGGCCAGCGTAAAGGTGGCCATATCCAAGAGAGGTCCTGCATGCAGGCTCAAGCCCAGGTGAGCAGGCTTGGCTGTGGCAAAAGTGAGTCGCAGAACGTGGGGTCAGGCACAAGTCGCTCATATGCAATCAGAGGCTAGATTGTGGTGCCAGACTGGGCAGGGTGGAAGATGCCACTGTAAGCACAAAGAGCCCACGCACAAGGTCACCCTGCTTAGATGGCTGCTGCCAGGGACTGCCACCGACAGGCAAATCTGGCAGCACTTTGAGCCATGGGAACCACCTGCACGGGCTGTGTCGCCAGAGGCCAGCGCCTGCAGGTGTGCCGCCAGCAGTGCATTGAGCTCTGCAGGCCGCGGGAACTTGGGAGCACCTGCACGCAGATGGCTCAGGCATCTCTGCACGAGCGCAGTCTGCAGATGATTGAAGCAATGACAGGCAACAGCAGCAGGTAGGCCAGCACGACAAGGAGGCACAGGGGACAGCCAGGCTCCTGTGCAGGGGCAGCAAGAGGAGGCCTGATGGCAGTGCAGGCAGAGCTGCACAACAGAGGACAGCCCTGGACCTGACCTCCAAAGCCGCCATTCCGGCTGTCAAAGCGCTCCTGCAACATCTCCCCACAGCGCTGGATGGCCGCCTTGTACTGGGAGGTGGACATCTGCTGTCCCTCCTCTGCAGCCAGATACCGAGTCAGCATTGCAGGAAGTTGGAGGAAATTCAGCCTCAATCCTCAAAGGTCTGCTTTCCTCCAGAGTCCAATACATGGAGGCCGAGGCCTGCATGACCTGTCACCTGCAGCCTGCGTGGCCTCCTGCAGCTGCCTCATGGTGTCAGCACTCTGCTCCTCAATCTCTGCCTGCTTGGACTGCCACACCTTAGCAATGCGCTGCAGCATCTGGTTGAAGCTGGGGCGCCCATAGGCCTCCTGTGAACAAAGGGCGGGGTGTCTGATGATGGCAGTAGGCAGCGTGTCCATCGCAAGGCAGCGCGGCATTCAGACGAACTTCACCCACGACCAACGATGGCTGACAGCTGCTCAGAGCAGCCAGGGCGCCCACCTTTGGTGGGAAGTATGTGCCGGCAAAGAAAGGTTTCAGGCCGGGAGTGAGAAATGCATTCATGGGCCTGCAGGCCCACCTCACTGTCAGCACTGGGAAGCAATGCGCTAACAGGAAATTCTATGGTGTTGGCCATAAGCGCTCACATTCCCCAAACAGTGCACAGCAGGCCAGCAGAGCAGCACCACCCACCAGCCACCTCCGCCCTGCGTCGCCTGCAGGTATGTCATGAACAGGTGGTCCACATCGGGCCGCTCCTCCTTGTCAACCTTGATGCTCACAAAGCTTTCGTTCAGGATGTCTGCCGTCTGCACAGCAGTCATGGCAGCCTGTTGGTCGACAGCAGCAGCAGCAGCATGCAGGTGGCAATTGCTGTTCCCTGCTGGGGGCACTGGTGTGTGCAGGTGGCTGCCAACTGCTGTCTACGTTGTGGTGTGGCGCCCTCATTCCTGCACCGAGGACCATGTGCATGGCAGCCGTGAAATCCCACCTCCTGGTTCTCAAAGCTTTCCCGTTCCATGACGTGGCACCTGTAGCAGGAGTGACCAGGTGCGGGCAGCGGAGCTGTCACAAGGTGTGGACGCCACCGGCATGTGCTCAAAAGCCAGTGTCCACCCAGCTGCATGCCGCGAGTCGGACATGGAGTGACATGGAGTCAGATCCACATGCCACAGTGACAGAGTTGCATGCGCTGGCATGGCCTGCGTGCAGCAACAAATGCTGCATGAGACTGGAGCTTGTGAAGCACGCACCACTCACCAGTGGCAGGTCGAGTACCCGACACTCAGAAAGATTGGCTTGTTCTCTGCTTGGGCCTTGTCAAAAGCTGGCTGCCCCCAGGCGTACCAGTCCACCTGCAGGCCAGGCTGAAATAATGCATGCATGGAGGGAGCAATGGCTGCTGCAACGCATGCGTGGAGGGCGCATGGGCTTGCCGGATTCTGGGCGTGCTGCAACAGGTAGGGACTCTGCTCCTGAGCCAGTCGGTTGGCAGGCCTGGAGGTGTTGTGAATGCCTGCACTGTGCTGCTGCACCCCCTCTGAGCTGCCTGCACCTGACATGGTGATTGCCTTGAGGGCCTGCCTGAAGGGTGTTCTTATTGGGGGTCTAAGATGGAATAGGATCTTCTGATTCACATGAGAGGCTGTCTGCATTTTTATACCAGACTTCAGATTCATCCAGACTTTTCATCTTCGGTGCCACATCGATAAGATGTTGTCTTGCTGCCGACGAATTGCCTGTGGAGGCCTGGGAGCCAGGTCCCCAGCATGGAGTGGCACATCTTCTGCACTCCTAAATGCCAGAATTTCACGGCATGCCCAGATCTGCAGAAGGTAATGAGTGGCTGATCAATATGCCTGCAGGAAGTCTTGCTGTGTGCAGCCAATTGCCTGCATACTGCAGGCCACATCACGCAGCCAGGCTGAGAGTCTCTGCACTCACAGTAGACCAACTGCAACCACCCTTCGCTGCCTTCAACACATTGATCATCGTGCCCTGGTGGGTGCAATGGTGCCCAATCCTGTTCAGAATGCAGCCAGCTCCATCATTTGCACGTTGTCTTGCAGGCTAGCTATGATATTCGCTCCACGCAATGAGCTCACCCAGGTGCTTGGCCCCTGCACAAGCAAATGCTCTAACAGGGTGCACAGTCCCAACTTGGCAGATTGCTGCATGTGTGGTGCAGGCAGCAATAAAGTCCTTCTGGTCAATGGCAATCCCTTCGCTCATCTTTGTGGCTTTCTTTGTTGCTGCCAGCGTCTTGGAGGCTGACAATGTCGCGGAGTTGCTGGACAAGGTGAGGCTGCGCCCAATGGTCTGCTGTTTTCTACAACCGGACCTTGTCTGTAGCTGACCACGTCCGGTGCACTGCAGGTCCGGTTTCTTTTCTTGGAAGCTGTTGCTGACCCCAAAAAGATGGCCCAGCTGAATTCTGGTCAGGCCTATGCTGCCCAGGTGTGTTTTGGCTGGGATTGCTCCCCAAGAGAGGTTAGCAGCTCCCTGTTTGCAGCATCCTATACGCTTTGTGAGTGCAGGACTGGGCTCACCTGCTGTGCCTGGACTTCATCTGTGGTCGATTCATATATCTTGATGGGCTGGCGCGCAACATCCCCACCTGGCACAGCCTTTGGCTGACCTTTGCTGGTGAGCTTCGTGCTATATACAAAATTTTCCAGTTGCACAGCATTGCTCCAAGTCTTCCATTGGGTCCCAAAAGTGCAAGCTGAGGTGGCTACCCAGTGGCACATGCAGGTGGCCCCATTGGCATCCTATCGCACTTCATCACAACAGCAGCGACAGGCAAGCAGCCAGGGTTTGTTGAGCCTGCTGCACCAGTTGATAGAGCCTCAGCCCCACCTAAAGAGGCAGCAACCACTACCAGTGAATGAAGTGGGTCTGCGACGGGACCAAATTTCAGCACGTTTAAAAGAATTCTTTCAACACTCGCACACTCAGTCTCAATGAAATGATGCACACTTCAATGCAGAAAAGGGACAATGTCTTGCATGCATGTGCAATTTGCTCCTGTATTTGATATCGTGCTTTGGTCAAAAGTCTTCAGCATAGCAGCAGGACGCTGCATGTGGTCCAGGACTAGCTCAGTGGCCAGCTACCAGCCTTTGGTGTTCCGCCACCGCTTGATGTCAATCTCCTTGGCATGCAAGTGCCACTTCGCCTTGTTGTTCAGGAGCACCACTTCCTGTTTGGCTCTCTTCCAAACATTGACCGCTCTGCAGCAGGGGGAAGTTGTTGGCCTTGTGCTGCAGCACTGGATGGGTGATGCAGCAAACACCTTTAGCGGTGGCAACCAACTGTGCAGCTGGCAGAGCTCTGTGTGCAGCTGGCACTTTTGTGTCAACCACCTCCTTCAGCCAAAGGTTGATTCCTTGCCTCCCCAGCGGTCACCTGAACGGCTCACTGCTCTTTGTGTTGAACTTCGGCAGAGGCTCTGCAGACAAGTGCTGAGGGCGCGCCTCCTGCCTCTGTGCGTAGGCATCTCCTGATTTGCCCATGGCTGCAATCTTATGGCTGGATCAACCAACCGATCACGCAGCTGTCTGATGTCGTCGTTGAATGTGCTCACTCGATTTCATTATCTAATATTATGCAACTGCTTCGCCAGGTAGCCTTTTTTAAAGAAGTAAACAAGGCATGATGTTTGTCGAGACTCAAGACTCAAGATTTTTTTAAAACAGGAGCGTTGCTTCATGTTACTCAGCAGGATGCATCCTTCCACTGCCATCAACAGGTATAACAGGAGGACAAGGGTTTCAGGGGCTGACCCCGCTGGGGTGCATGACCACCTGCATGCACAGGGGTAGCATCAAGTGGAGCAGGCGCGGTGCATGGCAGAGAGTTTCTGGTGTGGGGCACAGGTTGCTGCCAGGCAGCATTGACCACAAAACAGACTTTGTACCTTGATGCAGCCGTCCAATTTCTTGTTGAAGACCTCATAAGCCTGCGGTGCCTTGTCGAGTGTGGGCTCGTGGGTGATGACAATCTCAGGGTGCAGCTCGCCAGACTGGATGAGCTGCAACAGCTCCTTCCAGTATTTCTGCGTAGGACACTGGCCACCTACAGGGCAAGTGGGCGCACCATGCAGCTTAGGCAGGCACCACTTCCTGGCTCACTCTTGCAGACTGCTGCATCTGGACAGACACACACTGGAGCAGCAGGGCTGTTCAGACAGGCTTGCACACAGGTGACACAGGGTCATACAGGCTGCAGCTTGAAGCAGCAGCAGCCCAAATCCAGCAGTGGATGAGCACACACACAGGCTCCACAGCCTCCAGACTTGAGCAGCAGGTGACCAAATGCACGTGGGCACAGGCTGCTCTGTGAAGCACCAGCGGGCGCAGCAACAGCTCAGCAGCAACAGTAGCACTGACCCCTGAACTGCATGTGCTTCTCCATGAGGGCACCCAGGTTGAAGTGGTTGGAGAAGCCTGCATAAGCTCCAATCTGCAGGCAATTGTAATGGCAGAGCAGGCGTTTTGTACAGCGGCACATGTGTCAGGCTGCTGCAGGCTGCTCTGCTGTTGCAATGCTACATTCATTGCTGCAGTGCTAGGCTTGTGGCACAGCAGAATCCCCTTCCAAGTGCGGGTGGGCCCTGTATGCAGGCCGGTCTGCTGATGTCTGCAGAATGCCTGCTCACCACTGAGATGCGGCCACCCTTACGCGTGCCCTGCAGCAGCACCATTGAGCGCGTTGTCAGGCCAGGTGATTCACATCCAGCACTGCTCATGGCAGCTGCTCTGGCTGCTGCTACTGCTCAGCCACAGAATTGCACAAGGCGGCCACTGCTTACTCCTTCAGCTGCTGATGCACAGCATTGCGCCTGGCAGGTGCTGCTGCCCCTGTCCACTGCCCTGGCTGCTGAGGCACAGCATCGCTCAAGACCGGCGCCGAGCAGTCTGCTTCTCTCGATGCTCGAGGACATTATTGCACAAGGCAGCCCGCCCCCTTGCCTTGATGATTTCGTTGATGGTGTCGCTGGGGTCGGTCTCCAACCCCATTTTCCTCTCTAGCAGGTGCTTCTTCTCCTTGGAGTAGTGCATGCCCACCTGCAGCAGGCAACCCATCAAGATTACACGTAGGCTGGACAGCCAGGGCATGCAGGCTGTGGAGCAGGCAGGCACGCTGATAACTCAGTCTGCAATGCAGGCAGGCAAGCATGCCAGCACCTCGGGCGCCCTGCACAGAAACATGGGACTTGCACACAGTGTAGGCTGCCAGGCCCCATGCCTGGGCGCAGCGCAATGCAGGAGCCTGAAGCACTGCGTGCTGATCCCTGGAGCTCAGCACAGCAGAAGGCAGGCTCACCATCTCAATGCCCACGTCAGGCCCATGGGGCGGCAGCATCTCCTTCAGCACCTACACAGCGAACAGCACGAGAGCAGTGAGACGGCCTGGCATCCATCATCGGCTGAGCGACCAGAGCAACAGCTGAGCGACGACAAGAGGCATGCTCCAGTGGACTCAGCCCCCCGGGAACCAAGGCAGCTCTACATGCAGAGGGCGCCGACCATCAAAGCAGCGCGCAGGCTGTGCTCTCCCCATGGGCTCACCCTCTGATGAGATCAGTACTAATTGATGCAGTTGGCAACAGGAAGCCTCTGAAGGCTGCGTGCCCCAGCCTCACCTCTGGCACATCCTTGCCTTTGGGGATCTGGTCAAAGTTGAGGGTCTCCACGCCCAGCTTAGTCTGGGCAAAGTCCAGACGGTACTGCTGGTTGTCGATCATGACGACCCGCTTGGCCTTCTTGTACTTGCAGATCATGGCAGCCAGGATGCCCACTGCAGCAGGAGAGAGGCAGATGTTAATGCAGCAGCACTGCAGCACCCTGATGTTGGACATTCATGCCAGCCTCACACAGCCAAAACAGCACAGAGCATGCAGGTGGGATTTCTGTGCCTGCAGTCAGACAAGTAGCACTGAGAGAAGAAGCAGCAGTGAGAGCGACACCAAGAGCAGCAGTCATCTCGTATTCAGGGTGCAGCGCATGCAGGCAGGCAAGCTGGAGAGAGGCTGCCTTGCAGGGATGTGCAGGCACAGGTACAGGTGCGACAGTTGTGGCGGGAGGTCTGGGCACACCTGGCCCGCATCCCCAGATGCCCACTGTGTCCCCTTCGCCGACGTCCCCCAGCTCAGTGCCGTGCCATGCCGTGGGGAATATGTCGCTCAGGAAGCACACCTGCAACCAGCACAGCAGGCAGTGGGCTCCATCTTGGCCGTTGTGCAGCAGCATGTGGGCACACACCTGAGCGTGTCAGGCACAGCAGGCACAGGCTACTTGGGGGAGAGCAGGCAGCAGGCCGCTAGGCCAGCCCCCAGCTGGCACCCGGTACAGTGCTTGGGTGGCAACTATCACTGTACCCACCAGACCGCAAATGCAGTCTCCAGCAGGCAGCAGCGACACTATGCTGGTGGCAGCCAGCAGTGAAGTTGGCAGGCAGGCAGCACAGCGCCCGGATGGCAGGAACTGCACCCACAAAGCAGGTAGCAAGGTCAGCATCTGCTGGCACGCTCACCCTCTGGTCCACCAGGTCAGCTGGAACTTTGAGGGTGTTGGTGTTGGCAAAGGGGACCCGCACATACTCTGCCTGCTCGCCCTCCCAGCCTCCCTGCAGCCAGCCAGTTTGTGCAGAGGGTGTGGCTGCTTGGACACAGGTGCATTAGGCTCAGCAGGTGGACACATGCATGGCAGCTGAGCACCACAGAGCAGCTCAAGCCAGGCCAGAGGTGCAGGCCAGCAGCATTGTTCTTACGCAGAGGTGAGTGTAGCCATACATGCCAGAAGTCTGCAGAGGCAGGCAGGTGGTCAGCTTGCTTTGCAAGAAGCAGCAGCTGTAGCACGCGCATGTGTCACCAGGCAGCAAGACATGTACCCACCCTGTCACCATACAGCTTGTCCAGAGCAGCGCTGCACAGCAAGAAACGACAGTCAGCATCTGAGGTCAGCGTGAAGCAGCGGCATGCCCGTAGGTCACGACAGGCGCTGCAACTCAGCATGCAGGCATGGCATACAGCACACAAGGATTTGCAGGCAGCTGTCAATGCATGCATGCGCAGCAAGTTGATTGGCAGCCAACAGCAGCACTGTCTGCAGCCCACCTGGGATTGGTGCTGTCACACAAGCTGTACAGCTTCTGCTCACAGAACATGCAGGCCCCGCAGCCCATGTCAAAGGGAATGACGACACGGTCCCCAACCTTGCAACTGGTGACTTCCGGGCCGACCTGCAGGCGGCAGCCAGGAGTGCAACTTGCAGCAGAGCTTGACAGCCTGCACAGAGCAGCATTGGCAAGCTGTAGCAGGAAGCCATTGGCATGTTGCTGCAGTGCTGTTGGTGCAGATGGTGAGAAGCATCGGTGTGCAGCAGCTGCATTGCTGGGGACAAGCAAGGACGCAAGCTGGCAGCAGCAGGGCAGTTCATGCGGGCAGGAAGGCAGGGTGGACCTGCAGCAGCAGCTGGGCCATGCGCGGCAGCGCAGTACCAGCCAGGCGAAAAGATTTTAAGCGGTATGAGTCAGTTCATGTACAGCACGAACGCACCTCCTTGACGATGCCCATGCCCTCGTGGCCCATCACATCTGCAGCATCAGGGCAGGGGTAAACCGCTTGCAGGTGCAGCAGGGCCAACTCGGGCACCGAGGATGTGTTGGGGCTTAGGCATGGACCACACACCTCCCTTCTCCATGCCAGGAAAGGCTCCAGTGTACAGGTGCAGGTCACTGCAGCACGCACAGAATGCTGGATAGGGGGCAAGCGGCACAGATTCAGGCACAGACTGAAGCGCCGTTAGTACAGAGCGCCCGGTCAGCGTAGCCACATCCAGGCAGCTGCAACTTCAAGCTAGGAAACATCCAGAAGGCAGGCCCCAGAGCTGCTGGAAGCTTGCGGGTCAGGCAATGCAGCTAGAGGGTACAGGGCAGGGTTGTGGCAGAGCATCATGCGCAGAAAGGATGCGCATGCAGATGGCAAGGGCGAGACAGACCTGCCACAGATGTTGGTGGAGGTGATCTTGACAACGACGTCCTCAGGGTCTGCAGACAGCAGCCCAGCTCTCTCATGGGTGCCAGGAAGGCACGTCAGCTTGAAAAGGGGTGGCTTCAGCCACAAGCATGAAATCGGGAGACTGGGTACTGACGAGATGCAACCTCAGGCAGCTTGTTGCACCAACATGTCTGGGGTACAAACAGACACTGGCCCACCTGTCACAAGGGGCACAGGGCGCTTGGTGTTGACACGCACGTCGTTGGCGCCATACCACTCAACAGCCATCATCTGCAGGCCGGCAGCAGGCATGTCAGCAGGTACAAGAGCAGTCAGTGTGTGGGGGTGCAGGCAGGACAATGCTGCCAGGACAGGTGCAGCTGGCTGCCAGGCGAGGATGCTCAGCATGCCAGCAGGGTCAGACAGCTGTAACAGAACGCTGCAGGTTGCCTGGGCAGCGCGAAAGGCCATGCTGACAAGGCGCTTAAAAGGCCCCTTGAGTGCAGGCCCTGCTGCAGCATGCAGCTGCAAGAGCAGGCAGAAGACTCAGGGGCCTGACCTTCAGGTCGGGGTCATGCTTGGTGGGATTCAGTGGCCTGCGCTTCCACTGTGTCTCGGACATGATTGCTGGCTGCTGTTGCTGTGCTCTGCCTGGAAGATGGTGTGCAGGGCTGGCAGGTTGCTGAGCACTCTTGGTCCAGTGAGATTGTGGAGATTGTGAGGTAGCTCACAAAGAATCTGCCAAGAAGACAAGCTGGCCAAGAATGCAAACTACAAGCTGACTCCCCTTGAAAAGAGGGCTTGAACAGGACAGAAGGCTGCAGCAGAATCTGTAGTGCCCCAGCTTGGCAGTTGAAGTTCAAGCAGTAATGCTGCAGCCTCCCCGCCTTCAAAATAGCTAAACAACAAACTGTTGCCAGGAGAGAAGGCTGTCTCATGGGTGCCGTCTAGACAAACTGCAGGATCTGTCAGAAACAACTTGATGTGCTTTGCATGTTGAGCTCTGCTGTGCTGGCAGTGTCGCTTCCCACAGGCCTCTCCCTCCATTGCGCTGCATACAGCTCAGGCAGGGCAGCAATTGCATCCGTGTCCTGCATCATGAATGTGTGAAACAAGGCAGGGTGCACTGCACACATCTAAGTGCATCCCATCGTACATCCCATCGAGCTCCTCCCTCCATTGCATGCAGCTCAGTCCAGGCAGCACTTGCATCCATGTCCTGCATCATGGATGTGTGCAACAAGCCAGGGTGCACTGCACAAAGCTCTGTGCATGCAGAATATCAGTGAAACATTGGATGACTTCACCTGCTGCTGATACGGTCGCCCATGGCTCGTCATGGAAGAGACCTTGGGCCCTTTGCAAGTTGAACAGAAAGCAACTGGAATCAGTTCATTCAGCACGCAACCTCTACTGCGTTGCCTTTCGATAATCCAAGTAGACTTAGCTTCGTGGGCCGGCCTCTCTTGCAGCCATGGGCAAGTTTGATGCCTTCCAGCAGAAGATGCAGGATGCTGGCCTCAACCAGGCAGCAATCGATGCTTTTCGGCTGAACTATGAGCAGCTGGAGCAGGGGGTGACTGGCCTGGTGAGATACCAGCGTTGCTTCATGTGCCTGTGGGCATATCCCCTGTGCAGCTGGGACATCCCTGCACAGGCAATGTCCCTAGATGATGAAGCCACCGGCACCACAAATGAATACAAGCACATGCTTCTGAAATGCCAGTTTGCATTGAAAGACCAAACAGCCATCCACAGGAGCCATCCGTGGTGGTGTGCTGCAACACTGCAGCCTTGCATGGCTGATGTCACGCAGCAGATGGTATCCAGCCTGGCATCCATCAGCACTCTGAAGGCTGCAACGGTGTGCCTGCCCAGTGCCTGCCCTGTGCTGCCTGTCCATCCCCATGACCGCTGCAGGTGGCGGAGAAAGACATTGAGGCCATCCCCAGCCTCCCCAAGCTCTCTGAGCTGAAGGAGTCACACAAGGCGGACACATTCGTGAGCAGCATCCTGGAGTGCACATTGCCAGCGCATTTTGCCACATGCTCTTCCTGACGAGTGCTGGCTGTGTCAGCCAATGCCTGCGCCCTGCCACAATTGCCTTGCTCTCAATCCCTGTGCGCACAGGGGGCGTTGTCCTACAAGAAGTGGGGGGCGAAAGATGGACAACGGGGCTGGGGCAGTCATACACCCGGCAACTCATGCACACTGCACTCAGAAAGCATGGCTGTGCCTGCAGAAATTGCTGTCCCAGACAGCAGTGCTGAAGCTGAATGGTGGGCTGGGCACCTCCATGGGCCTGGAGAAGGCCAAGAGCCTGCTGCCTGTCAAGGATGGCAAAACCTTTCTGGACCTCATTGCCGAGCAGATCACCTACAGCCGCAACCAATTTGGTGCCAAAGTCCGCTTTGTGTTGATGAACAGCTTCAGCACCAGCGACGACACCAAAGCGCACCTCAGCAAGTCCCACAAGGACCTGCTGAGCGAGGAGGATGTCGAGCTGGCAAGCCTTTGCATATAGATTGTGGGCAAGCTTGCAAGGGCTTGATGTCTGTGTGGTTTGCTTTCCTGCACTGCATTTGAGCAAGGATGGAGACTACATTGGCCTGCCTCGAGGTCTACGGCGTGTAACTTCTGTTTTCTGAAGCATGAGGCTTCTCAGTTCCCGAGTGGGCTGGCAGGGCCTCAAGCATTGCAGAGCACTCCTGCTGCAGTTTTGTGGCTCTTTGTTTCTTTCTGTGTGGTGAGTGGAAGTAAGACCCGGTGCACAGCATTCCTTTTTGCTAAGTGGGGTCTCCTTACTACTGCTGCAGGTGCAGAACAAGTCCCCCAAGGTTGACGCCAAGACCATGGAGCCAGTCTCGTGGCCAAAGGACCCAGACATGGAGTGGTGAGTGCGTATGCTGAGATGCTATTATGATGCATGCCACACTGTGGCCTCTGTGCTGAGTCAGATACCTATTCCCTGCTGCAATGCATCATCCCGCGCATGGTGCATGCTTCAGACAAGCATATCATGTGGCACGCACAGTACTGCTGACAATGTTGTGGACCTCACACCACAAGCTGGACCTCAACTTTGCTTGCGCGGTGCAGCAGCATGAGCAGCTGCAACTCTGTGTGCAGGTGCCCCCTGGGCACGCTGCAGCCTGCTGGCACAGTGCTGCAGCCAGGGTGCAAAATATTGAGGTCCTTGCTGGCTACTGCGTGCAGGTGCCCCCCTGGGCACGGCGACATCTACTGCAGCCTGCTGGGCAGCGGCATGCTGGACCGCCTGGTCAAGGCAGGCATCAAGTACCTGTTTGTCAGTAACTCTGACAACCTTGGTGAGGCTGAAGCCAGGGTGCCTAGGCTTGCACATGCTGCTCTGGCTGCTGCTCGCTGCTCAACTAGCAATGATCAAAACGCCAACACGGTGCATCTGTTCAGAACACAGATGGGCACAGCAGCTTTGCAACAACAGGTGCCATGCAATGACCTGATGCACAAATTGCATCGTACCTGCTGCGGCAGGTCAACTGACCTGAGCCCGATGTAGCCTGAGCTTGTCGCCACGCCACGCCTGGCAGGAGAAAAGGGTGGCACCAAATGCAAACACGCGTGTCTGCAGTATGCAGGGCACTGGCTCCTTGCAGCCAGCTACAGGTATCGTGACAGCCTACCCGGCCAATGCAAAACAGGCGCCTGCTGCGGCTTGCAGCATGCATTACGAGTGAGACATAGCTTGCCCCTGCAGGTGCCACGCTGGACTTGGACCTGCTGGCCTACTTCGCCAGCTCGCATAAGGCGTTCATCATGGAGGTGGCTGAGCGGACGGCGGCCGACAAGAAGGGCGGGCACCTGTGCAAGCGTAAGTCGGACGGGCGCCTCATGCTGCGCGAGAGCGCCATGTGTCCGGATGACGACAAGGCAGCCTTCGAGGACGTCGGCAAGTGAGTGTCTGGCAGCCAGCAGGCTCCAAGGAGAGTGCGAGCAAGTGGGTGTGCAGGGTGCTGGCCACTCAATGTCATGGGGAGGTAGGGCAATGAGAGTAATGGCAGCTTTGTGGCCATCAACGGTCGCTTCGCTGCGTGAGGCACAAGGCAAAGCTTGTGGGAGCCGCAGCACCGCTAGCTGAACTGAACTGTTTAAGTGTGTCACCAGACAGCTCGCTCTGCATCTGGTCAGTGTGCCTGCCAGGTTGTTGCAAGCCCTTCGTCAAGCTCATGGCAATTGCAGGCACAAATTCTTCAACACCAACAACTTGTGGGTGAACCTGGACAGCCTCCAGGCCACCCTCAAGTCCTCTGGTGGCGTGCTTCAGCTGCCCCTGATCAAGAACAAGAAAACCGTGAACCCCAGGTGCGCCATGCTGGGCCGTGCTGCTAGACTGGCTTTCTGGCAGAGCACACCTGGGCACTGCAGCTACATGATGCCTCATCTGCCGTGCATGCAGCAGAGTACCCTGCATAAGTGTTGCCTTGCTGAACGTGAGCTCACTGCTTCGAATAAGCCTCTGCAGAAGTCTAGCCCTGCTGTGACTTGAAGGCGCCGTGGGATGGGGCAATGCTGAGGCACATGCCTGCAGGGATTCTGGCACTCCAGCAGTCTTCCAGCTGGAGACAGCAATGGGCTCCGCCATCGAGTGCTTTGACAATGCAGGGGCAGTGGTGGTGCCCAGGGAACGATTTGCCCCCGTGAAGACATGCGGCGACCTGTTTGTCCTGCGATCAGATTGCTACAAGGTGGGCAGCCTGCTCCCTGTGCTAAAGAGCTGATGTTGCAGGTTGGGGTGGTCCCTGCTGATAGTCTGGCAGCTGCCTGGGCGCCCCTGCCCTCCCAGCTGTGCAAGGGGTTCACTTGACACCGCAAAGAGGTGTTTGTTGATGCTCTTGCAGAGGCAGTGGCCCATTGCCATTGCTGATGGGTGAAGCCTACAGACTGCATGCAGATGGCTAGAGCAGCGCACCGCTGCTGATGGTGCACAAGGCACCTTGCAGGTGCACCAGGAGAGCTGCGCTGTGGCCGCCTGAGCACTTCAGTATGTCATATGGGGCTGCAGAGCCCAGCAGCTTGGTGCCATCCAGCACCGCGCAAGCCGGCTGACATCTGAGCTCCACTCTATGCTTGTTCCGAGGTGCCTGCCATGTGGGCTGCAGGTGACTGAGGCCAGCACAGTGGTGCTGACAGTGCCCGAGGCCCCCCTGATTAAGCTGGATGACAAGCACTACAAGCTGGTTGACAAGATGGAGGCGCTGGTGGAGGAGTACCCCTCCCTAGTGGGGGCCAAGTCCCTCACCGTCAAGGGGCCCGTCAAGTTCACCAAGGGGGTCACCATCAAGGGTGCCGTTACCTTTGAGAATGGTGAGGCAACAGGCTCTTTGCTGGTGGTACTGCTGTGGGGGCAGTGATCAGGGCGTTACCTGTGCAGGGCTGACCATGCTGCAGCTGGAGGGCCTGCTGTCTAGACACATGACCTGGTTGCGTGTGCCTCTGGTTTGCTGGGCTCTGAGGGGCGGGAGTGGAGTAACAGCTGAGGTTTGTCTGAATGCTCCTGCAGACAGCAAGGAGCCAGTGGCACTGAAACAGGGTGCCACCTACAGCAACACAAAGGAGAACCTCAGCCAGGCCAAGGAAAATGGATCCCAGCATGCAGCTGGCCACCCAGCACTGGCCACTGCATGAACAGATCCCCCAACACCCAGTGATGTGCTTGCTTTGCTAACTAAATGAACGGCGGAATTTTATGGATCTTTTATTAAGGTAGCCCTGTTTGCTGCAAGCCTCTTTCGAACAATGCATGTCCATGGGCTGCAGACCAAGCGGCCTCTGCTGCTGGTGAGCCCTCCGAAGGACGACGTCAGGCTGGGGCCATGAGTTTCATCAGAAAGAATGGGATTGTTGATTACATAATGGTCTAATCATTCAGCTTCCACAGTTGCCCAACTGCCAGGCTACCTCCTGCCTCAGCTTTCCAGTATGGGAATTTCTCAGAAGCTGCTCATCAGTGGCTCAAAGCATGATGAAAACAAGAAGCACCTTGCTGCTGAGTGGCATGGCAAGAACACCATCAAGGTGCAGGAGAGGCCTGTCCCCATCATCACAGATCCTCAGGATGTGATTTTGCGTGTGACCAGCACAGCCATCTGCGGCTCTGATCTGCACCTGTATGTGGGCGCCATGCCAGGTGCGTGGAGCATGCATGCAGCCACATCTGCTGCATACATTAGTTTCCATTTCATACTTGAATGCATGGGCATTTCGTCTGCAGGCATGAAGTCAGGAGATGTCATGGTAGGCCGGCTGGCAGTAGCTTTGCTGAATTTTGACACTGCCAGGTTGGCAGTATGCGGGCCTATTCATGGGGTGGGGGGACGGAAGGGCTGGCTGGCTGACAGTCTGGGCTCACTGCAGGGCCATGAGTTCATGGGCGTGGTGGAGGCAGTAGGGCCTGAGGTGAAGACCTTGAAGAAGGGCGACAGGGCGGTGGCCTCATTTGAGATGGCATGCGGCTCCTGTGTGTACTGCAAGGCCAGCTTCTTCAGCGGCTGTGACAGGACCAACCCCAGGTGGGGCACCTGAGCGACAAAGGCAGCGCAAGCAAGCCAGCATGGGCCGCCAGCGGCCCCTGGCGGTGTGGTGCTCTCTCCAGGGTCACATGGGCAGGCAATCCAGCATGGCAGGCTGGCGATGCCTGCTGGGTTCAGGCCCACCAATGTGCCCCCGTGGGCTGCCGCTGTCTTGGCAGACTACGCCGTGTAACAGCCTATGGTCTGGGCGTCAGCACCTCGCGCTTTGAAGCAACAGCAGCTCCACGCCATGGCACACTGCATATGTGGCATCCTGCCCAGTTGCTGTCCCCTCACTGTGATGCATGTCTGCATGCAGTGAGGAGCAGGAGAGCCTCTACGGGCATCGCTCTGCAGGCTTCCACGGGTACTGAGCCTGCATGAAGCCTGTAGCTGCTGCACAGCTTGTGTGCTTTTGATCAGGTGCTGCAGTGCAGTATGGGACCTGTCTGACACATGCTGCTCTGCTGCTGCAGATACTCTGCAATGACTGGAGGCTATGAGGGAGGCCAGGTTGGTTGACACTGTGGGGCTGCAATACAACATGAATCGAAGTGCTGTGCATGCATTGCAGTGCTGTTTACATTGGGGTGGCTGTCCCTTGCAGGCAGAGTATGCCAGGGTGCCGCTGGCAGATATCAATGCCCTCAAAGTGCCAGAGGGCATCAGTGATGCAAAGGTGGGCCCTTGCAGTGCTGCCTGGGAAGGGGCAGCAACAGCTTGATGCATGGCGTGAGATGCTGGTTTACCTCACATCTGTGTTGCTTACACTGTGCAATTGTCCGCTGTCATCGTCGACACAGCGCCCTGTGAATGCATGCAGGCGCTCTTCTTGTCAGACATCCTGCCAACGGTGAGCCTGAAACTGTGCCAGCCCTGATCTGAGCATGTGCTTGCTGCCTGCAACTTGCAAGGCCAGCCTGTGCTCTCTGACTACTAGGACAGCTTCACTGTTGCAACTGCTGCTTCAGCATTGGGGGCCTCTCTGTAAGGCTTCTGCCTGCTGCACAAAAGTGAATTTCACATACCAGCTTCATGCAGGCTTCACAGAGTGCAACCAGTTTCCTGCTGCCCGTTCGTGCTCGCTGCCTCTGCTACTCACTTGCTGAAATGGAAGGCTAAAGACTGCTGCTGCTGCTCACGGCCTTGACTGATGAGGGCGCACTGCTACTGCAAGTGCTGTTCACTCACTGTTCTGAGTGTGAACAGCTCACTTGCTGGATTCGCAGGCCTGGTGGGCAACAGAGATGGGTGAGGTGGGGCCAGACGACATTGTGGCTATCTGGGGAGCAGGCCCAGGTGAGGCTTGTCTATGCCACAGCTCTGCGCCCATGCACTGCTGGCATTGGCTGCAACTGAGGCGGGGTGTGGCAGCAGAGCGGTGCAATGCCTGCCTGCCCTGCCTGCTTTGGGCTGCAGGCTGCTCAGCCTTGTTCTCAAGCTATGTGATGGCTGCTGCAGTCGGCATTCTGGCTGCCCATTGCTGCCATTTCAAGGGGGCTAAGAAGATTATCATGGTGGACAGTGTGCCTGCCAGGCTTGAGGTGGGCCTCCCAGTGGCTGAGCCAATTGCTGCATTGCATCAACAGCATCCTTTTGTGCTGCCAAGCAGCTCTTGCTGCCTGTCTTGTGGCAGCACTTTTGCAGAAGGGGTGACACGTCAGTAATTTAGGGCCTGACTCAAACAACACAGGGAAAAGACCACCTCCTCCACCCCTTCTGTGGTGAAGGCAGTGCGTTACAGCATACTTGCACAAGCATCCTTCAGCTTGGCACGGTGGGCAAGCTGTATCAATTGGAAGGGTTGCTGAGTGGCTGGTATCCTGTGAACTGCAGTTCGTGAAACAAAAGGTGCCCGGCTGTGTGACCATCAACTTTGAGGAGGCAGACAAGGATGGTGGCATTGTGAAGGCCATTGCCCAGGAGGTGGAGCACGGCCCGACCGTGGCCATTGAAGCTGCAGGTGAGGCTGCAGTTGGAATGGAGGCTCCAGGTGCCTTCATGCAATCAGCTCAAGCTTACCACAGCAGCAAATCAGCTTGGTGCTGGGCCGCCTCTGCAGATGCCCATCTGCAGCACTATGCCACTGTCCAGCCATTCAGGCTGCATGTCAGGCAACAGACTATGTGCTCTACTACTAGTAGTGGCGGGTTCTGCAGAGTACCATTGCAGACAACTGCAGGATGCAGCGAGCAGGAGTTGGCAGGCTGTCACCCTGCTGCATTGTGCTGTGCGAGGCCCCTTGTGCTGTGTGTGATAAGTTTTGCTCAAGCACTCAGGGTAGTTTGGCTGGCTGCAGGCTTCCACTATGCCAAGTCACTGTCGCAGAAGGCACAGATGGCACTTGGGCTGGCCACAGACCCCAGCGACATGCTGAATGAGATGATACAGGTACAGTGACCTTGATGCAGCAACCTGCAGCCAAGCTGCGGCTGGGCATCTGGCCCTTCTAGGGGTGCTTCCATCTTGCTCAAACAGCCGCTCGTAGTGTTCTGCCACCCATGCAGCCTTCTCACGCAGCGCTTGTTGGCAATGCAGTCGGTGCGAAAGGGCGGCAGGATCTCCATCGTGAGTTTGCTGGGAGGACTGTGATTGCTTTCTGCTGTCGCCTGGGTAGGGGTGGTTGACAGGGCAGTGCCTTGCTGCTGCAGGTGGGCGTGTATGCAGGGACCTGTAACCAGCTGAACATTGGTGCTTTCATGGAGAAGGGTCTGACCATGAGAGGTACGATCCGCTCTGCCCAGAGCAGTGTGTCGCTCGGCGGCTTGTAGGGACAATTATTAGCAAACCTGAGGCTTGCTGCAGGTGGCCAGACCCCTGTGCAGAAGTTCTGGAACCACCTGCTGGAGCTTGTGATGTCGGGCAAGCTAACGCCTGACATGGTCATTACACACAACCTCCCGCTGTCTGAGGCGGCCAAGGGATATGACATGTTCCACAAAAAGGTGGGTTGCATTATTCCCTCTGGATCTTAGTTACACATCCATTTAGGCCGATCTGGCAGCTTGTGTGGTATGCTGGTATCACGCTGCAGTTGGACAGCCAAGCACAGCCTGAAGATGCCAGGCATCTGTAGTGTCAGGCGTGCATCCACCTGATCAATTGGTTGCAACCACCAGCACAGCGCTGTTTCAGGCTTCCATCTGCATGTCTGCAGGAGGGCAATTGCATCAAGGTCGTCCTCCATCCTTGAAGGTCTTTTTATCAAGCTGCGACCCCACTGTATGCACGTGATTCTGCCTGCTGAATGCATGCATTAAATTTGAGCATTGACTCATAAAAGAGAAATACATGTGAAGGAGGGCAAACAATTTGACAGCTAAACGCCAGTGTCAGCCCCTGTGCTACTCACAGGCACCCCACAATTTAGATCTATACACCTACATCTAGCCTACAGGGCATGCATGCAAGGGACACACAGAAGGAGGGGGACCGCTGCAGAGCTTGTGGGTGGGCAGGGCACTCGCAAGCCTGCTGATGTCACTGGGGGTGGCAGTGCAGGCCCTGGGCAGCCGGGGGCTGCATCGAACTCAAAATTGCTGCAGCTGGCAGGCGCTGCCCGCCGCCAGCAGAACAGGGAGAGGTTGGCAGAAGACCGCTGAGACTCTTCAGATGCAGGTGGCCTATCAGCGCAATGGCAACCAGCAGCTGAATCGGCTGTCTCATAGTGTGTCCAGGTTTGCCAGTTTGCGCAGCTGCTCCATGACCAGAAAGATGACTGTGGTCTGTGGGCCTAGCCGCACATACTGGGCAGTCCACCCTCGCAGCAGTCCCTTCATGCCCTCCCGCTTGATAATGTCAGCAGCGCACTGCATGGGGCCTGAGTAATTGCTGCCACCTGCAGGCGCGACAGCACGGTCAGCGCTCTGTCAACATAGCCGTTGTGCAGCTTGCAGCAGTGGGATTGCCAGGGTCACTGGCATACAGCTGCGGCATGTGGGCTGGCCTGTGCTCTGGCAGCCCTTCCCCATGTTGCTGCAGTGCAGCCCTGCATGGGCACGCTGCAGGACAGGCCCTGCACAGCTCTGAGCCTGGCCTGAGTGATGGCCTCCTTCCCCACGTTAGCGGGCGCAAGGCCCTCTGGCAAATGCCAGGGCCAGGGCTAACAGCGATCCACAGGGGTGGGGCCACAGTGGTGTGGGCACCCTGCGCCCCCAGCACCACAAGCTGCTCTGCTGGGGAGCTGGCTGGACAGTACTACACAAAAGCTCACCCATGAACATGTGGGTCTTGATCACGTCCACAGGTGCTGTGGCTGTTGTGGTGACAAGGCCAGTGAGCAGGCTGGAGGCGAGGTGGGTGCCAAAGTTGTCCCCCGCCCCTGTGAGCCGCTTGAAGAGCTTTTTTGTTTCGTCATAGGTCGCGCACTGGGAGGCTGTCAGCACAGCAGCTCGGGTCTGCAGGCCAGATGGTGTGAGTATGAGCGCAGCTCATTACAGCAGGTGTGAGCAAGTTGTTAAAGCCTGCCATATATGGCAGGCACTGCAGCAGCAGCGCTGGCCGGGAACTGCAACCCCATCCTGCACACCACCCTACTGTACAGCTTTGTTCTCAGGCAGCAGCACAGCGCCTTCACGCCCTGATGCACACAACAGGCACAGCTGCAGCATACATACCCTGCCCTCTCAGCCACCAGCTGCTCACAGCTGGAGGTCACACAGCCGTGCCACACTGTGGAGCGCACAATGCCCTTCACTGCCAACTGCTTGCTGTTGCCATCAGCCAGAGTGCTGTCTGCTGCATGCACCACTGCCTGCCGCATGCTGGCCAGCCAGCACCCCAGTGCACATGGCAGAGCCCCCTTTCAAGACCTGATGGCCCAAGTTTTATGCCTGCACAGCCGCACATTCCATTTTGCAGCCAGCGCATGTGCATATGCCGCCGTAGCAGCCAAGCCTCACCGCAGAGGGCACAGTCCCCTTCCAGAGCCCGATCACGCCGTCCTTCGCCACCACGTGCCGCACTACGGCCCCAGGCGTTTTGAAGTCGTTCCCCTTGCTCTGCATGCGCGTCTTGATCAGGTCGATGGGGTTGGTCACTGCAGACGCGATGCCGCCAGAGACTGAACCGGCCGCGATGTTGCGAAGCAATGACGGATTCTCCTTGGTCGCGCCCAGGGCCTCCTTCACGGGCGTGTAACATCCCAAGCGCACGCCTGCGGGGCGATGGTGGCATGCAGCAATGAGGAGCTGGGCAGGTGCAAGCTGTGCGTGACAGTTTGGAGCCCACAGCTGCAGGCTGATAGGTGCGCAGGGCAAGAGCCTGAGCTGCAGCAGGGCGCCTGCAACTCCCAGTGGCTTGCAGCATTTGCTAGGCAGGCTGAACTTTGAGATGGCCTGGGCTCTGCTGTTTCACAGGAGGTGGCTGTGGCGTTTGAGGCTTGTCAGCCTGGCAGCCGCTGGGCACGTTTGTATTGGCCACTGTGGGGCAGCCACTGCTGATCATGCGCAGCTGGTGAGGCCAGTGCCCAGCAGCAGCCTACTTGGCATGTCAGGGGCGCCAGGTACCACAATCCCTACGCAGTCGCACCTCCATAGAAGAGGCCACGAGCGATGGCTGGGCTCCAGCCGCTGTATAGTGCTAGGACGCCCTCTTCCTTCACAATATTCATGCCTGTTTTCAACTGCAGGCAGGAACTGGTAGGTGCAGCGTGCAGTTTGCTGAGGGGTGCAGAAGCTGCAGGCAGCTCAACTCACCAAGCCTGGTGGCTTGCTGCCGTCTGGCATTCGAATCTGGGCCAGCTGCATGCGGACCTTTGTAACATCTGCAGCGCAAGGCATGGCCGCCTGTCAGGAAATGCACGGTGGAAGTGGCAGCTGGCACAGGCAGTGGCCAGATCAGAATCCATCCCAGCAGGCAGAGCCTTACCCATGGGCATTGTCGCCAGGTTGGCAATGCTGACGCTCACGCCGCTGGTCACCAGGCCCTTGACAAACTTGTTGGATGTCTGGACAGCCACAGGAGCCTGCACCATTCAACATCATGTGAGGGGTTGGCCGCTGCCCTCAGCATTGGCAGTTGCTTCACATCAGCTGCAGGCGGCAGTTGCACTGACATGCCCACCAGCCTCAGCAACATGCAGTCTGCTGCAGCTGCCATCAGGCCATTGAGAACACTCAACACCAGGCCAAGCTTGGTCCGTCTCACCATCTTTTGGGGGTCCTGCTGGGCCATCGTTATCACTTGATTTTGAGTGGTCGTTTCTGTCATGAGGACGGGCAGGCGAAGAAGCCACTGACAGATGTCAATCCGGAAGAGTCTGCCGACACAGCCTTACTACAGGTGCCAGCTCAGCTCAGGTTTGCTTTCTTGCACTTGGAACTCTCGGCCGCATCAGCTCATAACACAAATCAGTTGAGGGCACGCTTCCTGTGACGTTCATTGACCCTGCTATCAGGACTCCAGGTATGACCGCCTGGTCTGTGCCCCTCAAGAACCCACAAAACTGATCTCCGGCATAGCTGCCCTGGCCTCTTCAATGGGCAGCCTCCCCTGCTCATCATTCTCCCAGAGCCTGATCACCTGAGTGACCTTGTTCAGCAGGTCAATCCTCTGCCTGCAGGACAGAGGCTGCCTCCCGTTGCAAGCAGCAGCATCGATAAGCAGTTGCCCATCATTGCTACTGATGCGACATGCCCCTTCTATTGGCAGCAGCTGACAACACCAGCCTGCTGTGAATGCAACAGGGCAGGGCGCTAACCTCTCTGAGATGTAGGGCTTGGTCTCCATGGCTGCCTTGACCTCATCCCAGGCATCATTACGGGGCCAGAAAAAGTACTCTGTCACAGGAGCTCGCCGCTGCGTCTCCGACTGCAGCCAATGGGCTAGCTGCAATCAGCTCTGAGGAGATCCAGGAGGGACAGCAGCCCTGATCATTTCTGCTTAATGTGGGCAGCTCCTGGCAGCTCTAAAGAGGGCAACAGCAGCATGTAGAGATGCAGCATGGCAACTGCACTTCCCACTGCACTGCTGACTGTCTGCATGACCGTCTCCTGTCTGCAGCACAAGACAGGGGCCAGCAGCCAGCCTGCAGTATGAAGCACTGCTGCAACATCCCTGCACTGCTGAGCGCATGGGCAGCGACAGGCACCTGCCTGACCCTGCATGGGCCAGCAGTCAGCAAGGCACATGTAAGAGGTGCAGAGCCTGCTGGCCCCATCATAGAGGGCCTCAAAAACAGGTTGCAGGTGGGTGCTGACCTCGCCAAAGACCTGGTCCACAGCCATGCCAATGTTCCTCTCCAGCCACAACACATTGAGGGCATAGTTCACAGAGTTGGGGGTTGATATGGCCTCATCGGCGTTCAGGGCCGCCAGCTCCTCCTTGGCCCAGGCCTGCAGGGGAGACAGCTGAGTGAGTGGTGCCCTCCAGAACAGGAGGCACTAATGCAAGAGGGCTGTTTGCAATGCCAAGCTGGTCACAAATCATTCCACATTCATAACAGAGGCTAAAGCACAGCACTGCTGCTTTCAACTTACAGCAGGCATTCTGTGTTGGCCAACAAGCACTTGGCACCCTTCTTGACTGTTCCTCAGCACCACTGGTGATGAAGCAGCCTCCCTGAGATTGCCTTAGCTGGAGGCCATGCTGACCAGGCTGCGGCAGCCCTCCACCAGTTGCACCCACAGCCGCACCTCCTGAGGGCCGTCCTGGCCCTTGAAGCCCTGGCGAACCTCTTCCTCCTCGACGTTGCTTGCGTTGACTGCAGCTGCCACCTCCTCAGGCTCATAGCTGTCTGGACTGGGAGGGTTCTGCAGATCCTGCCCGGCCTCCTGCCCAGCAACCTGCACGGCAGCAGGCCCAGGCACTTGAGGTGGGTTCTGTGTGAAACAGCGCTCTGCGTGGTACCGTGGGTGGCACAGTAGGATGTGCTACAAGCTCGACGCACAGGTCTGGCATGGAATTGAAGTGGGGGCGATTGACCTTAGCTCGCTGGTCATGTTTGGTGAGGCTAGTAGGGCTGGATTGCTGGTCACCTGGGCAGCATATGCACGGAGGGCGGAAGTGCAGACTTGACGCCTGCAGTGGTGGGCGGCAGGCCGCCTGCTCAGGCAGGTGGGCCGTGGCCCAGCCTGCTGAAGCCTGCTCTGCATCTGCACAGATGATTTAGCATGTCAGCCATGCCTGCCTTAGTGGTTTGGTCACATGAAGATCTGCACCGCCACAGACTCAAGGACCAGCGACTCACCTGAATCTGCTTGCAGTGGCATCCAAGCGCTCTAGCTGCCATGACTGGAGGCTGGGCAGGTCTGTAGAGCAGTTGAACAACTAAGGTCAAGTGGTCAAGCCTATCTGTCAGGAGACATCGTCTGCCATAATGGGCAGGAGGGCTCAGAGCTAGCCCAAAACTTGTCTGGAAGGGAACGATGAATGCATCTGTAGCCTGGGAAACATGGCTGCATGGACGTGCTTGCAGCAGGAATATCTCCTTTGCTAGAAAGCCGCAGCAGCTTGTTGACATCAGTCACAGTGTGGCCTGGCGAGGTGACATAGCAGCAGCTGGCGCCCAAGCCCATCTTGGGACATACCCTTCTGGCTGCTGTTCTGGCCTGCCGTGCAGACTGCCAGCAAGCAAACATGGCCCATGGAGTACACCATTCAGGGCGCACCAAGCACAGGATGCTTGAGAATGCGCTGAGGGCAGGCATGGCAGCCATGGCAGCCCGCCTTTCTTGTGGGGTCATCTTGCTTCTGGCCAACTTCAGGACATGGTCCCTCCTCCAACTGCATTCAAGCTGGTGCACTCCATCAAGCCAGACAACTTTGGGTTCAGCCTTGCATGTGCAAAGCGCCCAAATGCTGCAGCCTCACAGCAGCAGCAATACTGATGTCAGGGTGCATAATCTGCTGGGGTCGTTGCTCAGGTCCCAGCTTGGGGCATTCTGTGCTTCCTCAGAGATTCAGGGTCTGAAAACACCACGCAGCGCTTTGGCCAGACTGGACGCACATGTGATGAACCTGCTTTGTGAACAAAGTGATTTGGTTCCCTGCTGAAGTTGATGCTGTCCATGCGGCTGCGGGGCACTGCTCAGAATGGTACAGCCTGACCGCGCATCTCAAAAAGTCATCCCTGCTGACTTGTTAGGGCTCTGACTGGATGGCCCTGAAGGCTCCCATGGCCAGAGCAGACTAACTTGGCCATTAGGCTGCCTGCACAGTGCCATTCAACGACATTGTCAACAGCTGCGCCCACATGTTTGGGACCTCCAATGTGGAACATGCTCATTGAGAAACATCAATGCGCCTTCCCAGCCCTGTACCAGGCAAGCAGCTGTTCGTCAATCCATATCGGGCAATGCAGTGCAGGTGAACAGGCAGCATTGCCAATGCTTTCTGTGGCTCTGCTGCAGGACACCAATGTAAAGAACCTACGGCCAGCTCTTGGTCTTGCAATGGGCAGGCACAACCTCATGGTGGCCGGCCTCAACCCTGACTTGGGCGCCCTCAAAGCCCAGATTGTGGTGAGCACCAGCCATCTGCCTTTGACTGTAACGGCAGTATGGGGGAGGAGTGCAAGGATTCAGTAGCAGTGGCCTGACATCGAAATTCAAGGGACTGCAGCAGCATTGTGTGCCTCTGGCAGAAGGCAGGCCCTGCGGCCACATCGAAGTTCAGGCTTCCTGCATGGTCTGGTAGGGCGGCTTGTTGCACCCACGGAATGGCTGACATGCAGATGGCATGCACAGCTCTGCTGACAAGCCAAGCCTTGCTGCTGTGCAGGCCGACACCAACACCATCTATGTGCATGAGACTTAGCAGTGACCCCACTGAATAGTGCCGCGAGGATGCCTCCTGACAGTCCTGCAGCAGCCTCCCAATCACAGTGCACAGAGCAGCTGGTGCTCACTAGACAGGTGCTGTGCAGCTCTTTGACAGATTATGGCCACCCTGCCATCGGCTGGCAGCCACCTTCAGCAGAAGCCCAGCTCAAGTGGAGAGACTGCAGGCTTAACAGGGCAACAGCCATAGGAGTCTGCTGAGCTGAGGTGCAGAAGCTGACCAAAGTCTTCTGGAGCCTCCAGACAAGCCGGGGGGCTGAGTTGAAGTCCATGTGGAGCTGCAGATCATTGCAAGGGTGGCTTTCTTGCAGAAAAAGGTGTATGACTGTTGTGTGATGGACAGCCTCAGCTCTTTGGGGGTGGTCTGGTTTTCTGGGGTGGGGCTGGCACTAAGTTGGACTGGCAGCAACCCGCTTGGTTTGCGCTCGCTGCCACATGCTGCAGTCCCTGCTACCTGGACCTATGGCTGTACAACATGTGCGGGAAAGACAGCCTCCATAAATGTGGGGTGATCTCACAGGGGTGATGTTCACGAGTCCCTGGGCTGATGATGGTCAGTACAAGGGTGGGACAGTGGAAGAAAGCAGCAGCAGGTCGAGGGTACTTCACGCTTCTTAGCAGTGCAGGGAGGCTCTACTGGGCACTTGTGGCAGGTTGGGTACTTGTGGCAGGTTGGGTGATGCCCATGATGGATGGGACATGCAAAATCAGCAGACGCCAGCGCGGTGCTTGGAGTGCTTGACGTGGCTTGGGGCCTTCTTCTTGTTGTGCTGGGGATGATTGACAGCAAACTTGCCACGCAGCTGCTTCATCTTGTCCTGCACAGGCATCTGAGGGTTTGCAGGACACTCAATAAGGAAGCACCCTGGGCCAGACAGGCTGAGTGCACACGCAGAACCAGGGATTGCAGAAGGTTCAGCGCAACAAAATGCCTGCTACCTGGAGGGTGCCAGACAGCAGAGCATTGTCCCTGACATGCATGTCTACACAAGCAGTCACTGATTGACAGGCTCGCAGACAGCTGTCAGCCTGAAGAAGTTGACGAGGTTCGCCGAGCAATCACTGCAATTGAGTGTGCGCCCCAGCCTCACCTCGCCGAAGATGAAGTGGTGGTCCAGCCACTCGACGCACTGTTGCACGTCTGACACCAGATCATTGGCCATCTCCATGCTCAGGTCCTCGCGCACCACGCAGCGCAGCATGTGCTGGTGCCTGCAGGGACCAAGCAGCAAATCGTGACGCCCCTGGCGGTGTGAGAGGAAGGGCCTGAAGGAAGGCAGCCCTTCCTGCTGACTGTGTGCATTGCATAGCACAGCATGTGCAGGGGGAACCCAGCAGTCTGTGACAGCCTGGCAGGGTGGGAGCGTGAGCATGAGATGCATGTGCGTGGTGTGCATGCTGGTGCTGGTGCCTGCATAGGCAGCTCTGGTGCTCTCAGATTACATGAGCCTACCCCTGCCACTGTGGGCTGCAGCTGCCCCATTGCGGCACGATGACACTGCTGCAGCTTTGACTCAGCGCAGGCCAAGAAGGCTACTGAGCTGGGACTCCATCAGTTGCCATGCGACCCTGCAGGCACTCACCCTCCCGGCGGGGCGCAGTCCAGCAATTGCTAGTGATGCTGCTTCAGGCACCCTCAACACCTGTTGTGGGCCAGCTCGATGGTGTGGCACTGCTGCAGCGTGCAGCATGACCTTCCTGCTGCCCTTCCACCCCGGCCATACACACCGCCCACATTGTACCACCACCTTGAACCACACATAGCCTGCAGGCCCTCAAGCACTCACTCTGCCCCTTGTGGCAGGGCATAGGCCGGAATCTGCCAGTGATGCTGCTTCAAGCGGTCAGATAGGTCGAACTCGTCCCAGACTGCGTCCTCCCCATCGGCATTCTTGCGCCCCTCTTTCAGCGCAAAGGCCACGACAGGCAGCCCTTGTCCGCCTCCAATCATCCTGAAGTGTCCTGCAGCAAGGTATCAGGCTCTAGTGTGGCACTGCATTCAGACTGAAGCTAGCTTCAGCTCCCTGCACACCGGCAGCGTGATGCAGGGGACTAGCATCTACAGGTGCCTCGCAGCAGCAGGCAGGGGTCTCGGTGGGGTGCCTGCCTCCCAAAGCATGCTGAGGTGCTGTGCAGCGTGATGTTGGCGCCTGTGTCAGAGGACGAGATGGTCCTCTCTGCAGCAACAGGCAGGTGTCTGTGTGCAGGAGCAGCAGCCTGCTCCACATCTGGTGGCCATACAGTCCTGCCTGCTTGCCAATGAAGGTGCCAGCCTGCAGCCGTCTGGCAGCATAAGATTGGCAGTGCCTGTGCCCCCAAGTCTTCAGTACAGAGCCTCCATCCAGGCGGCAACTTCTGAGGTGAGCATGCTCTGCACCTGTACTGATTCGGTTGAGCGTGAAGCTAGCTTTGCCGCTCCAGGCCAGGCTGGCAGCCGCGCTGGCCAGGAGCAGATCTGGCGCAACAGCGTGCTCACCTGTGGACAGGATGCCATGCGCCAGGTAGCTGGCAATCTTCATGAGGTTGGTCATGATCTGCATGAGCGCAGCTCTTCAGGTGGTGACACCAAGGGTGGAGGGGGGCAGCTGGCTGAAGATGCTGCAGCTGCCGGAGCTGCAGCAGGCCCAGGGCAGCAGCACCTCACCTTCCTGTACCCCTCGAAACCAAGCCTGATGAACTGGTAGTATTGGGCAACCACCTGCGCGCAGAGTGGCACAGCATTGATGCTGACATGTGTAAAGGGCAAGCATGCTGCATGCATTTGTTGAGGTCAAGCAGGCAGGCAAGGACGGGCAGGGCCACTCACCATGCTGGCGTTTTTGCTGAAGTTGATCTGGATGGTGGGCTGGTCAACACCCTGCAGGTAGAGCATTGGTCTGCAGATACCGCTGCTGCATCTGGGCCAGAAGCTAGACAATGTGTGGCGGAGAGTGCAGTCTGGAAAATTGCACATCATGACAGGAAGAGGCTGACCAGGTAGTCAATCTTGAAGATCAGGCTCTCGTCCACACAAGCCCTGTTCCTCCATATGACCCAGCCAACTCCAGGGTACACCAAACCTGCAGTGTGGTATACGCTGTCAGGGATTCCTGGTGCAGTGCCCCGGCTTTTGCAAGGAAAGCTTGTACAGACAGCGCAGCTGCCATGGCGATCAGGCAGCCTGATCCCTGCTTGATGGTAGCAAATGCACTGCCAGGCATGACTGACGCGTGTCAGACAAGCAGATAGCCTGCTGCACAACAGCAAGCTCACCGTACTTGTGCCCAGACGCATTGATCGAGGCCACCTGCACACAGAGATGACCCTCCTGCTTATGGTGTTTCCCAAAGCAGCCATGCTGGTCTGGATGCACAGCACAGTGCAAGTGTGAGGAGCAGGCAAGACCCACATGCTCCAGGCGAAAGTCGAACTTGTAGTCAGGGAAGATGAAAGGCGCGACAAAGCCTGCAATCAGCATGGGACTAACTTGCAGCACACAAGCACAAGCCATGGAAAAGCAGAAGATCATAGGCAGTATGCGGTGGTCTCAGCTGACCTCCACTGGCAGCATCGACGTGGATGTGCAGGTCCCAGTCGTGCGCAGCATTGAGCTCCGCTGCAGGCGACACATGAACAGCTCAGCCATTTGCAGCCTGGCAGATGGCCCCACAGAGACCGTGCAGGCCAGCAGTCGTCAGTAAACACTTGAGCAATACCCAGGCCAACGCTCAGGCAGCGGCAGCAGCACCAGTGACCCAGACTGCAGAGGCCTTTGCATAGGGGACCTGCATCACATTGCCACCCAGGTGGCGTTGATCTGTGCTGATGACACTCACTTGTAGACCTGCATATGCAACATTGGTGAATATGTGATCAATGAGCCTCACCGCACAGCTTGTCCAGCGCCTCCACATCTTCAAATTGACCATTGTATGTGCTCCCAGCCATTGTGACAATCCCTGCAGTTAGCCAGGCAGCCCCAGATGTCAACAGGGCAGAAACGCCACAGTGGTTCTTGCAGAGCTGAGCATGCTGCCCAGCAGATATGGCAAAATGTTCAGTGCAGACACAAAAGACAGCAGATGATAGGCAGCACCTTACCAATGGTGTTTTCGTCAATGTATTTCCTGGCCGTCTCTGCGGTCATAACTGGCATGTCCACAGTGACTGGCACGTAACGCGGCTCAATCTCAAAGTAGACCTGAAATTTGTGCCAGCACACCTGAACAGGCAGGAGCAGCACATCGCAGAAGGTGCAGAACTTGTTGTCTGCTTGGTCCAAGGAGAATCGATTTAAAAAGGGGACTGCACTAAGCCAGGGCTGTGGCGCATTTTTACTGCAGTTGCAAGACTGTGCTGAGCCAGGGCTGTACCGCAGCTCACAATATGGCCCACCTGTGCATTGGGCACAACATGTCGGACACAGCCACACCAGGTATCTCTTTGCCCTGCACTGGCTCTGACCTCATCCAACTAGCTGTGCTGGGCTCGGACTCTGGCAGAGCAGAGAGCGCGTTACCTGTGCATTTGCCCCCATCACAATGTTGGGCTTGTCGGTGGGCAGGCCCAGCTTCTTGCGCCTTAGCTGCCAGCGGCGCTTGAGGGCCAGGCCCCCCAGCATGCAGGCCTCGCTGCTCCCAATGGTGCTGGTTCCCAGAGGCTGCTCCCCCTCAGCATCGCTCTTGGGCTCGGGGGCATGCCACAGGTCAGCCAGCATGCGTGTGCACCTGCACAGGGCAGAATCACGAACATTGCTGACCGCAGCCTGCTTGGCACTGCTCTCTGGGTGATGAGCGTGCCAGAGGAGAGCCAGCATGGCGGGTGCATCTGCAAGATGCAGGCCACTGATGTGGCTGGCCGCCCCAGTGGGGTCACCCAGCTCAGTCATAGGTCAGCCAGCAATGCGGGCAATGACTGCGAGGAGAGGGCCACAGGTGTCGCTGCCTACACAGTACGCCCCAGTCAAGCTGCATGCCGGCAAGCAGGCCGATGCTGTTGGGGAGTGCAGCCTGCGCATACAGTCCAGCAAAGGCTCAACCCATGATGCATTCTGCCGCTGACAGGGCTGACAGCTTAGGCAGCAAAGTACTGTGTTCTGCTGCCATGCATGAATGCCAGGCACAGCAGCTGGCGGAGAGTTGTGCATTGGCAGGGTTGCTGTTGCACCCCACTTGAGTTGCATGATGCAGCACTCCAGACTAGAATGCAGGAGTCCACCATGGTCATCAGCTACCGGAGCTCCCAGAAGGTGGCTACCTCACGTCCATCTCAGTGCACTGGGGGTACTGAGCCATATCCACAATATTCACGCTCTGGGTGAGCGCAATAAGCTCATCGGCCTCAGGCTCCTGCAGCAGCTCAGAACATTATCACAAGTTGCTTGACATGCAGGGTGCAGCGCTTGTCTCATTCATCAGGAGCATGCTTGTCCAGCCAGTCAAGATTGAGGGATTTCAATCAGTGAAATGCCGGCACCAACATGCACCCACAGTCAAGCAACCCTGCTGAATTCAGCTCACCATCCAGGTGGTGGTGAAGGATGCCAGGTCCAGCCTGCAGTGCAGGCCAGCCGTGAGTCAATAGGGCCACTGAGAGCTGTGAACATCGGCTCACAGTGTGCTGTACCTGGGGTTTGCATCCAGCTGATGCATGTCCCTGCAGATGTTCAGGGCGGCCCGTGGTGGCATGGGACCTTTGGGGAATCTGCAGCAACAGGGGAAGGCCAACAGGCTCAAAGATTGTCTACTGGTAGTGGGAAGGTTGCTGCGCACGAGCAAGCCTGCCAGCTGGGATAGTCACAATTGATTCTGTGCACGGAATACTCACGATGACTTTGGCTCCAAACGAGCAGTATATCTTGAGCCATATGTGGGATCTGCAGCATGCAGCATGCACCTCAAGGCTGCTGGCAGTTGATCACAGGATTCTGGTCATGCATAATCTGGTGACGGCCAGGCCTGCAGGCTGCACATTATGATCCAGTGCTTATCACAGGCAGCAGAGCGGGTGCACAACATCATTAGTCTCAGGACCATATCAGCAAGCACAAAGCAGGTTGTCCTGCCCACCTGCCGCATGATCTGACTCTCCCACCTCCTCTGGTGTCAAGTCCTTGTAGCCAGCAAATCTGCATGCAGTTGACACAGCCTCTGGCTGGGGGACATCTCAAGCTGCAAGCATGCAGCTGCCAATCAGCTGCCACACACAACTTCATGTCGTTGCAATCTGAGTCATTGCACGGCCAGCACACTAGATCTGCAGGCAGGCTCACCTTTCCTTGAAGAACGTCTCATTCTTGGCAACGTCCATGGTGCTTGTGTGCTGAGCTTATCCACCCCCTGTCACATAGGCTTCAGACCTTCATTACAATCTCAACCACATATCTCAACCACATATGGAGCTGCTCAATCCTGTGACTGACTTATGTTGAGCTCCCCACAGTCCAGGGAAGCACTTTACAAGATCAACCACCATGCAACATCAGCGTTTAAAGCAACATCTGACCACAACACCATGGAGCTGTCATGTGAGACATGCCTGCAGCTTCAAGCGTCAGAGGAGGCATAGTGGCACTTTAATGGCCCAGCTCAGACCAAACTCCAGTCAGAACATTTCCTGCCACTGTGTGCACCAGCCCAGCAGGCCTAGTAGCAAGTCCAGCGTTCCACATCTGCAGGTGAGATTTTGCCAGTCTTACTACTGCTTTGAGGGGGTGGTTTGCCTCCACATCAAGGCTCTCAAGGCATACCTGTAACTTTTGTGCAGTCCCTTCCAGTACGACAGGGTTCCCTCAGCTTGACTTGGAGGCACCTTGGCGCAGCAGCATCTCTAGCAGGTCTGGGAGGCCTCGTGGAAACACATCCTGCCCGCGCCGAAGCGACTGCGCAGGCCATGGAGCAGTTTGCCGGGGAGCTAGTTCGGAACAGCCCCTTGCAGGACTCAGGTGCATCAACCCGTGCTGCATGCTCCACCCATGTTCTGCATCCTGCAGGGTACTCAAACAGCGTGCTTTATGCTGCACATATGCATTGCTGACGCTCCTGATGGCATCTAGCCAGAAGACAGCCTCATGCAGTGTTTCAGTGCACCAACCCACGTGCTGCGTGGCCCCATGCGTTGCTTGTCTGCCTAGCTGGGACATGCCAGGCCACACCAGTCCAGCACATCCACCTGCAGGTCTGGTAGACTCAGGCTTCCAGCAGGGCCTGGTTTCTGGATTCCTGCTGATCCTCTTCTCAGAGCTGGGTGACAAGACCTTCTTCATAGCCGTGCTCTTGGCTTTGAAGCAGAACAAGGGCGTCGTGTTTGCGGGCACCTTTGGCGCCCTGGCAGTCATGACTGTCATCTCGGTGATGCCCGACCGTTTGTGACTGCACTTTCTCGTTGTGTCAGCGCAGGGTGCCCTGCCTGGCGCTGCTGGCTGGCTGGCCCCCTCTGTCAGCTTGCTATCTGTGCTGCTGCTCTCTGGCCTGAAGAAGTCGTGCTGCGCCTGCGCACTTTGGCCAGCTCGTGGTGCTGAACGGCCTGCCGCCTATCCTGGGTGGTGACTGATCTCGTTTGATGTCAGGCCGACCCCTGTGGGTGGTGGTTCTGCAATCGTCTTCTGGCTGGCTGGCAACAAGGTCAACCTGAGCATGTTGCTGGTCTGGCAGCTGCCATACATTAAATTGCCTCATGTCCAATGCTGCTTGCTTTGCATCTACAGGTGTTGCTGGGCCAGGTGCTGCACCAGGTGGATGAGCTGCTGCCAGCCTCCAGCCTTCCCTTCGACGACATCGCAGCTGCAGTCTTGCTCCTGGTGTTTGGCCTGAGAACACTACAGGTAGGACCTGCACCCCAAGAGCTGTATGCCATACGCAAGCCGCTTTGGTGTGTGCGTGTGCTGTCTGTGTGCTCGGCATGTCTGCATTCCCCCAGGCAGTCTCTGTCAGAGATGATCTTGTTACACTGTGCCTGGCAGCTAGTCTGACTGCGGCGTCCATTGCTGCAGGACGCTGCAAACGCAGATGAGGCTGCTGGTGAGGAGAAAGAAGAGGCACAGGAAGAGGTAGAAAAGCTGGGCTCAGGTGGGCCTGGGAACGAGACACAAGGTTGTGCAGAAGCACGCTTTGCATATAACATGTAATCTTTGCATTAATTATTTAAACCTCTAGGCGACCAAAGGCTCTGCTCTGCCAGCTGGTGCTTCAGCCGCAGTGCAGACACTTGTTGGCCCTCTTGGCCGGCTGCTCTGAGTGCTGTATAGGCCTGCAGCTGTCCACCTTGACACTTAGCGGTGTAGATTTGGCTGGTCCAGCCCTGCTTCCCGCACACACATGTGAATCTTATGCTGGCTGCCCTGCAGGGTCCGCAGGCCTGCTGCTGTTCACCTTCGCACTGGTCTTTGCTGCTGAGTGGGGGGACAAGTCCTTCCTGGCCACCATTGCACTTGCTGCTGCCTCCTCCCCTGCTGGGGTGGTGGCTGGCGCAGTGGCTGGGCACGGCGTGGCCACGGCCATCGCCATCGTGGGCGGCTCCGTCCTTAGCAAGTACCTGGATGAGAAGATCGTGCAGTATGTTGGAGGCTCCCTCTTTCTGGTGAGCCCTGACACCAGCTACCGTGATAAGTGGGGGTGGTGTAAATGGGATGCTGCAGTGGCTTTGCTCGTTGAGTGCTGAAGCAGCATGCATTGAGTACCTGTCCCTTGGCTTCCAGGTCGCATGCCTGTTGCTGCGTGCCTGTGGCCATGACAGCAAGCGCACTGCTGTGCTGTGTGCAGGTATTTGCAGCAGCCACCGTGTATGACATTCTCAAAGTCATGTCAACCTGAGAGAAATGCTGATTGGAACTGACTGTCAAACACTTTGGCCCTCCTTTTAGTGCCGCCACCCTTCTTGAAGAAAGGCTTTACTGGCTGGCTCATTGCCTCAGTAAAGAACTTCAAATTCCAGTGCCGAACCAATGTTCTGAACGTTGTGTTCCTGTGACTACTTATGCAGTCTTCTTGCTCTCACTCTCTGGCACACTGACTAGCTTCGTTGCGCATGGGGAACCTTCTAAAGATCATCTAAAGAGGGGCAGGAAGAGGTACTCAGCATAAAAAAGCTTCCACACAAACATATAGCAAAGGTAGATTTCTTTGCTGTCTTCCAAGTCTGTGCGTTGTGCCCTGGAATAGAGCAAAAGGGCCATTCCTGCATGGATTGCAACTGTGGCCACCTTGCTCCACCACACCTGCATGACAAGGACAGCAGCGTCAGCTTGCACAATCGTATGGAACATGACCCGGCCAAGGCTTGTGCCGCGTTCACTTACCCTGGACATGAGGCCTGTGCCAATGGCACAGGCATAGGCAAATTCAAGAAGAGCTATGCATGTCCAGAAAACACGTTTCACTCCTAGCCTGACGCTGAAAGTTTTGATGTCAGCCTGCAGGAAGGCATTGCAACTCTGCAAGGGGGCTCTGATATACCTCAGGCATCAGACAGCATCTCACACAAGCGATGCCAGGAGTGAGCACCAGTTCAGAGGGAACGCACCGCCGTGTCACCCCTGACATCAGGAATGTCTTTGAATAGCGCGATGACAATGGAACAGATCAACATGAAGCTGATGCCAAAGAGCAGCGGCGGTGTCAGGGCGGGCGAGGTGCTGCCAATGGCTTGCTTCATGTGGTAGAAGAAGCCCAGCTGCACCATCACAGCCCTGCACAATGCACGGAGCACCAGATTGTGTGGGCTCAGCAAAACGTAAGCCATGCAGCCAGAGCCATGTCTGGTCAGCAGCAGGTGCTAAGTCACAGGTGATGATAAAACAAAGCTGCCAGGACGACGGTGATGCACAGAGCGCAGCTGGCTGCACCGCACAGTGGCAAAGCTGCAAGCAGTCACCTGACAGACAGGATGCAGCCCGCTGCCAGCAGGGGATGCTTCTTCCACCGAAGGAATGGTAAGTCCACTGAGTAGGCCACACCCAGCAGCAGGCTGCCTAGCAGGGTCGCCAAAAGGGGCGCAGAGCCGATGACCAGCCCCATCAGAATGGCTGCCCCGCCTGTAGCCACCACCGCTGTGACGCCTGTATCCACGCTCCACTCACCAGCCGCGAGGGGCAGGTAGGGCTTGTTTATGCGGTCAATCTCCACATCAAAGACCTGGTTCATGCCCACTATGCAGACATTCATCAGCAGGGCTGGAACCAGCGCCTGCAGCAGGCCCACTAGCGCAGACATCCCCAGGTCTGCCTGACCCTGCAGCACCCAGGGGCCGCGGGTTCAACAGGCTGCTTGATGCTGCGGCAACAAGCTTGCTATGCAGACTGCTTGAGGGCTGCAGGCTGCATGCAGTGCTGAGCCAACTCAACAGGGCCTCTGCCACTCCAGACATAATGTCAAAGGCATCTTGACTGCTCAACGCTGCAGCATTGAATGCCACAGCACTCACCAGAGCTAAGAGGGACACTGAACAGATGCTGATAAAGGTGCCAATGAGAGTGTGGGGTCTGGCGAATTTGTAGAGGATGTGGAGGTGGGAAGCAACATTACGGAGGTGATCAACCAGGCTGCTTGCTGCTGCCTCGTCGCCTGCATCCAGCCGTCCCACTGCAGTGGCCTGAATGCCAGCCAGCTGCCGGCGGCGCGTCTGCCACTGCCGTAAGCAGGCCGACTGTTGACGTAGCCATAAACATTGACGCGGGAGACCTGTCGCGCCAGGAGCTTTGATCAGTCGGCAACGACAGCTGCAGCAGCACTCTGCGCAGAACAAATCAGTGTCTAGATCTGACCTGCTTGTTGGCGCATCTGTGCCGGCTCATGTCTGCAGCTTGGAGAGCGCTGCTGAAATGATCTGCAAAAGATTCAAACAAGTCAAGACCCAGCAGCATTGCAGCAGCATGTACACCATGCCTGTATGGACGCCTGTAAAGCATGTCATCACAGCTGCACAATCTTCGAAGTACCTTGGGCATTGCTGCACCGGCATCTGCTGCCTGCATTGCACAGCAGCAGGCTCCGCACCCTGCATCCTGCCCCTTGTACAATCACCGGTGTGGCACCGTTGTATTGCCTTGGTGCCTGTCGGGCATTGGCCGATGTGCTACAGGCTGATCAGGGCGCGGCAACCTGATCGACTGATAAATACAATGCCTCCAGCTCTGCACCTACCTGATCATCAGTTTCGGATTCGCAATGCAATTGTGCCACCAAGTACTGTCTAGATCCAGGGCTTGAGCACTGACAGGGCCTAGCATCAAGTGCAGGATGGGCTTGCCAGTTGCATTAGAGACTTTGCTGGGCCTGCCATCGTGATACCAGCTTGCAAAGCAATGCAGCCCAGCAATGCAGACGAGGATGCAGAATTTGAAGCCTTCTGTCCTGCACTGGTGGTCACTGGCCTGCAGAAGAGACTGGCCAGCCTGGCATTGGCGCCGGGTCGGGCCTACGTGGGGCTGAATGATGGAGGCCTGCTGGTGCTGGCACCAGTGCCGTCTTCAGGTACTGATTCTGTGTTGCGCGGCTGTCAGCATGCAGCTCAGCATCTGTTATGCGGTGCCTGCCCCTGTCTGATTAGAGCTTTGTGTTGCTGCAGGTGCTGCTGACCCTGCAAAGCCAGCCTGGGAGGCAGTGAATGTCCATAGGGCGTTTGGGAAGAAGCATGTTAGCCAGGTCGCAATGGCCAGGCAGGGCAAGCTGCTGCTCAGCCTTTCGGATGAGGGCGTGAACCTGCACACCCTGCCAGCGCTCAAGCTGACCTGCCAGGCTAACCGCAGCAAGGCAGGTACGATGCTGCCTCAGCGCCTCACGCCAATGTCAGCTGCACAGGCCCAGTCTGAATGATGATGCAGCTGCCTGCGCAAAGCAGACCAGACGGTGTTATGTGAAAGAAGGCTGTCTGAGTTGGTGAAACAAGAACAACAGTCGTGCAAATCAACATTGCTTGGTGCACTCTTAGGCACACTGTGCACTGAAGCAGGACAGGCCAGGGCTGCCCAATAAGTTTTGAGAAGCTTCGTGCTGCTGCAGCAACCAGGTTCGCCTGGGACGAGCAGCGGGCCATGCTGGCAGTTGTTGTGAAGCGCAAACTCATGCTGTACCACTATGACAGCAAGGAGTTTGTGGAGCTGAAGGAGCTCAACCTGCCAGACACGCCGCTGTGCATGCAGTGGTGTGGGGAGCACATCGTGGTGGGCTTCAAAAAGGAGTGAGTCTTCGGCTGCCCTGTGCAGAGTGGTGTCTGCTGGACATGGCACAGGGTATTTATAAAAGGGGGAACAGGCGCCCTGCTGCAGAGAAGAGTGCAAAGCGCATGTAGCAGCCCCTGTCAAACTGAGCTTATGGGCCATCAGCCAATATTTCTGGTGGTGTGCCGCGTCAATGTGCTGAATGCAGCCTACATTTGTGCAGGTTCTCAGCCCTGAATGCCAACACTGGTGTTGTGAGCGAGCTGCTGGCAGCTGGCACCACGGGCGCGCCGTGCATGTGCCACGTCACTCCTACAGAGTTGATGCTGGCCCAGGACAACCTGAGCCTCTTTGCAGGTGTCTGTCGAGCTGCAGCAGTGACCTGTGTCGTGCTCCTGTACGTTCGTATGCCTTGTGCTACATGCATAAGAGGAGTGCTGCTTTCAAGTGTTGTTGCAGCCCTGTTGGCTGTTGAGGTCCATGTAGCAGTGCCACGCACGCGCTGCAGGCCCCGATGGCAAGCTTAGCAAACGGGAGAGCATCACCTGGAGTGACAGCCCCGTGCAACTGGGCTGCTGCGCACCATATGCTGTTGCTCTGCTGCCAAAATACATTGAGGTGGGCTTTGCTCAAACCTGCATCTGCAGCTGCAGGTGACTCCCGCATGTACATGGGCTGCTCTGTGTGCCCCAAGGCCATATCGCATCGTGGCGAGGTTCTCCTGAGATTGCAGCACCTCATTCGAAAGCAGCAGCGGCACCCTGCAAGTGCACTCCCTCAAAAATGTCTGGCAGCATGGCATGGTCCAGCTGTGCCATCGCTGGTACACTGCTGCTTTCCTCCACCTGCAGAAGCAGCTGCTGGTGACCATGCACCCTACTTAGACATCCAATGACCCCGCAGGTGCGCTCCATTCAGCGCCTTTCGCAGCATGGCCTGGCCCAGCGTCTTCCCATTGCTGGCATGTCGCTCGTCTCTGTGCTGCCTGCACTGAGCCCGTCCTCAGCACAGGGTGAGCCAGGCGCAGCGCAGACACAGAGTGCAGGCGGCAGCATGCTGCTGGGCTCACCAGCCCATGGAGAGGTGCAGCAGCTGGTAGCAGTCCCGTTTGCTGAGCAGGCCCGCGTGTTGGCTCAGGTGGAAGAATTTGCAGAGGGCCTGGCCCTGGCCGCCCTCGTCCCACTAGACGAGGTGGGTTGCGCGGTGACCTGGGAGCACAGCCAGCCCGGGCGTATTGTCTATGCCTGGAACCGAGGCGGCCTGTCATGCCGCCAATGACCTCAAATGCACAGCTTGGCACAACTTGAGAGATGATATCTGGCAGTTGTGCGGATGGCCGCGGGATCGCAGGGGAATGTGCATGTGCCGCCCAGGATCATGTGCAGCAAGGCAGGGCTGCCGCAAGCAGCTTGCAGCCTGGCCCCTGCAGCCGCTGTGCTCACCGATCTTGCAACATGTGCCTGGCACCGTGGGTGTTGGTACTGCAGCCCACAGTGGCTTCCCTGCGGTCTTAGGACCGCTCTGAATTGCAAAGCTAAGCATATCTGCACTCAATCGCCTCTGGGTCAGGATCTCCATCATCATACATCCAGACATCGAATCTTGAAAGGTCCATGTGGTGCTCACTTGCAGGGCGGTGGACGCACCCAGCTGGAGGACATGCTGCATACCAGCTATGCACACCACTTGTTTGCACGGGGGGAGTATGAGGAAGCCATGGCACA
Organism: Asterochloris sp. CNOR1; assembly: GCA_963969365.1. Classification (NCBI taxonomy): domain Eukaryota; kingdom Viridiplantae; phylum Chlorophyta; class Trebouxiophyceae; order Trebouxiales; family Trebouxiaceae; genus Asterochloris; species Asterochloris sp. CNOR1. The sequence continues at coordinate 1,677,212 of OZ017746.1, read as the reverse complement.
ATTTGGCATGTGCAGCTACAGCAACCCAATCGTGCTGCTGCGCCTGTTTCCCAGCTTGGCCTCTTGGGAGATGCTGGAGCCTGTGGCCCACCAGGTGCCAGGTCAGTGGCCAGGTTAAGGCCCACCATTGCAGGCTTGGCTTCAGGCATTGCTTGAACACCGCGCTGGATGGATGCCAGACCAGCTGCCAAAGTCAGTGGCCAGTGCCGAGCCAGTGGTAGTGTCCTGCGAGTACTGCTTGCCCTTACGTGCGCCTGCATCTGTTTTTGAAGGATGCTGCTTGCTGAACACCTCTGCATGCAGCGGCGCTGTTCGAGTGCGTGGTGGCACGTGAACAGCGCAGGCGTGCACCTTGGTGAGGCACGCCTGCTTGGATGCTGCAGCCTGGAAACTCCCCTCTGTCGAGGAGCCACAGGGTGCCAGCTTCACAAAGGCTGTGGGTGTCCTGCTCCCCTACCTGCTCAGCCACCGCAGCCGCATCGCCTCCTTTCGGCAGATCCAGCCTGACGAGGAGCCACCTGGGCGGCATGGGTCCCTCAACGACCTCCCAGAGGTGTGCAGGGAGCATGTCAGCAACAAAGAGAGTTCAAAGTCCTGGACAGATGGTCGGTGTAGAGGTTTGAGCAGTCTTGATAGGGGTGCATGGAGCGAGCTGTTAATCCCCTGGCAGGCTTTTGAGAAGGACCCAATGCTGAACACGTTGCTGAAAGCAGTGAGGCACCTCTGCAATCTGTGTATGCGCTGCAAGGGCAGGCTCTTTGCGCACCCAGGCTCTGACAGGAACTGCCTTTGCTTAGCAGGCTCAGCCGGAGGCAAACGGGCAGGGAGAGCCTGGGAGCCCGCTCAAGGGCCGCGGCTTTGATGAGCTGGCCGGCATGCGCCCAGAGCAGCGCCAGCGCCTGGCCGTCCTGGTGGACACAGCCATTGTCAAGGTTGGGCTGATCTCTGACAGACTGCCACTCAGCTCGGCAGTCAGAGGGCGCGGCTGCGCTGTGCATTTTGTCCGCCATTCACTCCTGGGAATGCGCCCCTGCCCTGCGTCCTGTGTCAGACTTTGGACAGAACCCAGCAGTGGCTGCGCACTCCTTGTCATCGGTGCAGTACCCTGCTCAGCCGTGCTGGGAGCTGTGAGCACAGCCGTTGTCCAGCTGGACAGGTCCTTGTGCCTGTCAGGCAGAGCGGTCAGGTGATGTGCTGTTCACTTTCAAGGCAGAAACAGCTGGGATGTGACACAGACTTGCTGATTGCTGCTCAAAGAAGTGCATCGTTGACCCTGCATGTGTTCTCAGGGACTAAAGCGTCCTGCATCTTGCAAGGGCTCTCATGCTCAGAGCATGTGACAGCATCAGGTGCCTGTTGCAGGCTATGCTGGAGCTCAAGGATACTGGCGCCCTCCTCAGCTTTGTTCAGAGGCCGAACCGCATCGACCTGAGGGAAGCTGAGACAGCCCTGCGCAGCAAGGGCAGGTGAGAAACAAGCACCTGGTTGCCTGTCTCTTGGGCCTGGCATGATCTGCTTGTGGCTGTGCTGGAGCCTCAATCAAGACTGCATTGACCTGAGCAAGCCCCGCGCATCAAGGGCCAATGTAAGGCACTAGAGCTGCAGACATGTGACGGCCCTGTCTGTAGCTGTCTTAAGTACTTACTGGGGCCACTGCGCTACTTTATCTTGTGACTGCCACCCCACATGTGTCTTGGTGCAGATTTTCGGAGCTGGTGGCTCTCTATCAGCGCAAGGGGCAGCATGAGGTGGCACTAGATCTTCTGTATCGCCTATCCCAGGCTCCAGAGAAACTGCCTGTACCACCTCAAGGCAAGCCACTTTATGCACAGCCTTGGCATTGCATTATGTCGTCGTGCCCAGTGGATCATCAAGCTCCACAGGTGTCACGTTAAAAATGTGCCTGTGCTGCAGCGCTTCAATAGTGGCAAGCTGTGCAATGTGCTGCTGACGAGCTGGCAAGCTTGTCTGTCAGGGAACTGCCTGTGCTATAGGTGCCACATTTGACGAGCAGTGCACTGACTTCGCAGGTGCTGCTGCCGAGCTGGCAGGCCTGACAGGAGTATGGGCAGCTGTGCGCTACCTGGTCAAGGCAGGTGGCCGCCACCCCAGCCTTGTCAAGAAACACAGCAGGTACCCCCACATTGCACAGTAACATCGTTTGCAGCACACTGTGCACCACCTGCTTGGATGACGCAATGCTCATGATGATTGAGCCGCCTTAAATGCCTAGATAGCTGCCCGTCTGTGCAGGTGGATTTTGAAAGCTGATCCTGAGGCTGGCCTAGAGATGTTCACTCAGATGGACCCTCCGCTGGCACCCGCCACAGTTTTGCCCATCTTGACTGCCCAGGCCCCTCTGCTGTGTGCCCCTTACCTTGAGAGCGCCATCCATGCTGGCACAGCTACCGCAGAGGTAGGCATGCAGAATCATGCTCTCTCGGCTAGAGTGTGCTGTCAGATACAAGGCTTTTGGTTTGCAGCTTCACGTGTGAGCAGTTGTTGCGTCAGAGTTGTTCCCTGTCATGCCTATGAGGCTGATATAGCAATGCGCTGCTGAGGCAAACCGGCTTGCCTGCAGGACTACCACAATGATCTGGCTCAGATATACTTGCAGCTTGCCCTGGAGCAGGAGCGCACTTTGCAGAGGCAGCAGTCTGGTCCGCTGGTCAGCACATCAGGTGGGCAGGCTGCTGCCTAGACTGGGTGTGAGGCATGCTGGTGGGGTCACATGGCGGCTGGCTTGCAGCTTCTGAAGGCATCTTGCTGCACAGGTGCTGAAGGTAGTACAGCGGACAGCACTGGAAGAGAGGAGAAGCCTGCAGCCATTGACGGCAGCCGGAGTCCCTTGTACATTGACGCGCATGCCAGCCTCAAGCAGCTGGTGAGCTAAGCTTCACATGCGTGAAGCAACCCATGAGCATCTGTGCTTGTCAAGGCACAGCAAGCATGCAGTCTGGCTGAATGTTCCTGAGCATTGCTGTTGTGATGCTGACCTGAGTGAGTTTTCCCAACCATGCAGCTCCTCTCGTCCAGTCACACCGACTCCAATCGCCTGCTCAATGTCCTGCCGGCCAACTCCCTTCCAGAGATCCGTGCACTGCTCCTTGAACAGCTCGGCAGGCACAAGGACGCTCTCAGGCAAGCTGCTGAGTGGCACCGACATGACGTTGGTGCAAATGCAGCCTGGGTGTATGCTTCAGCCTGCGTCTTTAGCCTGCAGTCTCAAGCCTGCTGCGCCCTCCAATAAGCCTCATGAAGGACCCCCTGCTGTGCCTCCACAATATTTGAGGAACGGTGGCAATCGTCTCGCTTGCACAGGAGCGCCATTACGCCCTGCAGGATTTACCTGCACCAGCTCAGGGAGCCGCGACTGGCTGAGGCATATTGCGACAGGGTGTATGAGGCCACCCAGAGGGCTCGCACCCCCTTCAGGCCCACAGGCACCTTGAAGGGGGCCCATACCCTCGGGAGCACAGCCCCTCCCGTTGCTGGCTTGAGGAGAGGCAGCCGCAGCCTTCCCGCAGACACTCTGGCCAGCGAAGGTCAGGATCCTGCCCTGAAGACTCGCAGAGCGCCTTCAAGCACGGTTGAGGCCAGCTGGACCAGCATAGCAAACGGCGGCAATGACATGTACCTGCTCCTCATACAGGTGGGACCGCCTACAGATTGCCTTGGCTGTGCACCTTGCTTGTGCTGAATGCTGGCTGCCTGCTTGCATGATGTGTAATACTTCTGCTTGCTGTGGCCTACTCCTCTTCAGTAGATGGCCTGCAGAGTGCCTAGCTGCAGGTACACTTGACTTGTTCTTGCTGCAGCCGGGCGCCTCCATGGACAGGCTGGCTGCAGGAGCCCTGGATGGACACCTGTGCTTGCTGCCCAGGACTGCATGCCACGCTGCCACCGTACCAGCATGCCATCCTGCCACCTGCAGGTAGTGACAGCTGTGCTCCGCCAGTCATATGCCTGCACCATCTCCAGCCTAGATGCCAGGTGGTGGCCTCAGTGTTGGCTAACACTCCCCGGAGTACCATGATGTTTAGCCGAAAAGCGTGCCCGAGCAAGCGGGCTTACCCACCCCGCATTGTAGGTGTACCTGGAGCAGGGTGCAGCAGGGCAGAGCGACCCCTCCCTGCTGGGGACAGGCGCTGCAGAGGAGCCAGCGCAGGCAGGGATCCCCCTAAGCACCTGGGAAGAGGTCGCGCGCCTGCTGGGCCGCAAGCATGACCGCATAGACCCCATGCAGGGCCTGCCGCTGCTGCCAGGAGAGGTGAGACTTGCCAGCCATGCAATCAAGCATCGTCTCCAGGCCAGCCCGCAGGGCAAATGATCAAGCATTGACCAATGAGGACTTGTCGCTGGCAGACAGTGGACGTCTGCCGCCTGTGCCCGCAGCCATTCCAGAACCTGCCGATGGCTGGAGCCATGCGCCGTCATTCCATGGAGTGTATGCAGGTTTCTCTTAAAGCTGTGCTGCCTTTCCTGGAAGGCGCTGTGCGAGGTGCTGGGGAGCAGGCACGCAATGCCCTGGTCATCAGGAGCCTTCGGCGCAGCGAGCACATCCAGCTGCAAGAGCAGCTGGCGCGGCTCAGACAGAGGCAAGCTTTCCTGCTGCATGTGTCGCCGCTGCGGTGTGTCCATGCTGGCTCTCTGCTGCATGTCAAGATGTTGGTTTTGTGGAACTTGCATTCCAGGCTGCAGCATGTGTCTCTCACTCTGTGCATGCAGGAGTATTGTGGTGACTGCTGAGAGGGCATGCGGGATCTGCCATAAGCGCATCTCGACATCAGTTTTTGTGGGCCATCCAGATGGCAGTCTTGTGCATTACTCCTGTTTCAAAAGAGAAGGCGACCAGGATCTGACATCGAGTGTGGCGTCGAACATGTCACGCCCCAGGTTGACGCAAGAGTCCATGCATGATTTCTCTGAACTGCTCTGAGTGTAAGTCTTGTCTTTGAAGTGCACACCTGGCCCCCTTGCCCTGATCTGCCCTGGGCTGCAGTGCAGTAGTCACTTGCCTCCAGCAAGCTCCCATCACCCAAGCCTCAATTGTGCTTCAGAGGTTGAAATGGAGGGCTGCAGCCCCAGCTGCTGTCAACGAGCACAAGCCAGTCTGTATCCCAACAGCAGTCAAGGACCACGCCATTCCCAGAGACCCTTGCTACAAGACCAAAATGTGTGACCACTGAAAGCAGGGCAATTGTGCCAAGGGGAGCGCCTGCAGCTTCTGCCCGCGGCAAGGGGGAGCTTCCGCCACTTTGCTGCAGGCCTTGAAACGAAGCAGCTGCATTGCAGCATCAACTGCAGGGGACACCTCAGACTGCTTGATTCCCTGCAGATGACCCACACACCTCAAATTATGGTTTGAGGGGCATGCAGTGCCTCAGGCAGCAATAGAGCTGCCTCTCATGCGGCCTGCCAACTGGTGCATGAGCCCAGCATCATGTCGCCATGCCTGTGTCCGTTTGGGGCGCTGCAACTCTCTCCTGCACCTTGGACAGGCTGCTGGGCAGCATTGCTGTGCAACACAGCAGCTTTGCCAACCTCTGCTGCTGCGCCATCGTGCTGAACTGGTTTCATGCCCTTGTGGAACTCATGTGAGTTATCCTGCTGTGTATGGGAACAACCATATTGATGTGTGCAGATGATGCTGTTACAGCATCAGCGTTGGGAGGACTCCAATTCAGGTAGCTGCCATGCTCAGGCCCCTAGCCGCGCATGCAGCAGCAGAAGCCAGTGGGTTCCAGTCACAGTGCTAGCACCACCAGCTTGCTGAATATTCCATCAATGAGCCCATCAGCAGCAGCCTGACCGGCACAGTATGACCCAAGCTCCAGTTGGCAGGGAGCCCCACTGCTTTGGACACCTTTAACACCATGGACATGACTTGGTCCTTGAGACTGCCCATATCAGCCTGCCCAGCGTGTTCCAGCCCCAAGCTGCTCTACAGCCATGACAGGTGGGGGCAGCATGTCACTCTGTGCTGCCCCCACCAATGGCTTGCGCCCAGCCCCTGCCCCCAAGCCAAAGGCACCTGTGAGGTGCACCCATCGTGGTTGCTGCCCCACCCAGCCTCCCTGCTGCAGCAGTGGACAAGATGTCTCCCGACAGTGCGACTGCTGCATTACCTCAGAGACCTTGTCACAGATACGGACGGTGGATCTTCCCCTGCGAAGGGGTCTGTGCAAACAACTTCTGCATGCAGTGTTGCAAGTCTGTGTTGCTTTGCAGGCCACACCTATGAGAGAGTTGCAGTCCAGGATTGGTTCAGCAGGTGCTCCCTGCCCACCAGATCAAGACCAACGAGGTCCTGCCCAGCAAGGCCCTGATGATGTCAATTTGCGCTTTCATTGGTGATCTAATGTATAGGCATGGCAGCTTGATGCTGCTTCAACCTCAGGAGACATCGCCACCAGCTGCCGCCCTTGCTTGAAAGAGAGTATGTTCATAAACATCTAGATGAATCTGCAAGGTGCTGGTCAACATGACAGATCATTCATTCAGCTTGTGAAAGCCAATGCTATGCCTGACATCTGTCTCAGACAAGCAAACCCTTGATAGGGCATGCAAACCGAGCTCAGCAAAGCTCATGTTGGGGTGAGCCCATGTCTGTCGATGGTTTCACAGCAGTCAAGGGCAAGCACAGGAACAAGCAGGTGAGATGGGGCACGTTGAACGCACCTGCAGATGCCAGTGAGGATCCGAGAGGGATTATAGCCCCTCAGGCAGCTTGCTGAAGGCCTCTGTCATGCCTGCTGCCCTGCAATCAAAGCTTTCAGCACAGGCATGCAAGGCCCCTCTGGCATTCCCCTGCAGGCTGCTCACTTGTCCAATAGTGACCTCTCAGACTACCAGGCAGCCTCCCAAAGGGCTGAGTTTGATGCAAGCAAATACAAAACTGTCAGGTGAGTCTGAGCACAGTGCTGGTGCTGCCCCTGTGCAGCTAGATCTTTTGTTCAGCCAGGTCCTTGCTTGCAGGTGTCATTTCTATCCTGAGGGGAAATGCGAGTTTGGTGAGGGAGTGCCTGCTGTCTACATCCAATTCCCAGTGCATCACTGTGATGTGCAGCTTGTGAATGCTGGTGATTGCCGCAGGTGTGGCCTGTTTGTATGCTCACTCAGATGCAGAGCTGAGAAACAGGCGCGCCACCAGGGTGAGATAGTCTGCGCTGGCTTGCTTGCATGCCATTTTCCTTCTGCCTTGCCATCATGGCGCCGCAGTTGTTGGTGTGGCACATGTGGCAGGCCGTAGCTCGAGGCTGCTGTGGTTGTCTTACACCGACAACTATCGGTCATTGCACTCACTGCAGCTGCACGATGAGTGCTTCAAGGACACGAGCCCTGTGCCGGGACAGTGCTGCCATAGCTGACCCGCATCATTGCCTGCTGCAGCAGGAGCCGCCTCCCGTCGTCAAGGAAATTGCCGTTGCAAAGCGAACACAGTCTGCCCCCCAAATCACCAGGCAGGCTGTGAAGGCGCCCTTCAAGAAGACCCTGTGCGAGTTCTGGGAGGCTGGTGAGGAGGAGCGGTCTGCCTTGTCTGCTGGCATTGACCTCATGCAGCATGCTGTGCGAGGCAATGGGACTGCAACAGGGGCTGTGCAGTTCCCCCCGTCCCGCACTCTTGAAGCATGACTACCCCACCAGCCAGCCCACCCGACAGCAGCTCTTCCCCGGTCCAGCAAAAGCCACATTGCAGGGAGGCTTCCTGTGCCAGCACAGCCCACTTGAGAGGTCAAGCGTGCCAATCTTGGAACGTTCAGTTATGTCCAGGCCTGCAGTCCCTGTCTGCAGGGCGGTGCACTAGGGGCAGCCGATGCACATGGGCTCATGGCCAGGACGAAGTCAGGGTGAGCCAGTGCCTGGTGTCCCTGACCCACCACCTCCGACAGTGCACGCCACATGCAGTCACGCACAGGCTTCTCACCATCATGCCAGCACCGCGGGGCCTCCTGAGTGTTCAGGCTGTGCAGGTCCCACTTGTGTGATCTTCAGGTCGCAGAGCTGCATGATGAGTCTCACTCTGAGGGTGAGGGCGAGGCGGTGGGGCTGAGCGCGGTGCAGTCGCTGCCCCAGCAGCTGCAGCAGCACATGCAGCAGCCCCAGCTGGTCAGTCCCTCGCTGCGATGTGAGGCTGCAGAGGAGCCTGCAGGGTCGTCAGACAGCGGCAGTGGAGGCACCTCTGGCCCTGATGCAGGACTGTCAAGAGGCAGCCTGCATGAGTTGAATGGCACTGAGGAGGGTGTGGGCAGGCAGGAGCACCAGCCTCAGCACAGAGCTGACTGGGCGGCGCCAGGAAGAGGCTTTGCTGGTGGGTGGACTCCATCTTGCACTTGACTCCTGAAGAGTGCACATGTGGCCAGGGCAAGTCCGCATGCTTGGCCAGGCGTGCGCAGGTGCTGCTCGTCTTTGGGGTCGCTGTCTATGGAGCAGAGCTGCTACCTCCTTGCAGACACGCACCATATGGCCCCTGCAGGCGGGCTCTTTGATAAGCCTGAGCCTCAGCCAGCAGAAGTGCATGTGATGGAAGCCCTCTTCCCCAAGCTGGTAGTAAGCACCTCGGAGGAGCAGACATCCGAGACCTTCATGGAGTCGGCACCGGCCACGGAGGCGGCAAAGCCTGCCAACGTCTATGGAAACTTGGAAAGCGAGCACGGCGGGTTCTGGCCAAACTCCTGCTACTGCCGCCTCACCAGGAGCATCTTCATTGAGCCCGTGCTGGCTATGGATGGGCACACTTATGAGAAGACTGCAATAGAGGACTGGTTAAGCAAAATTGGCACAAGCCCTGCCACAGGGCAGCCTTTGTTCAAAGAGCAGCTCATCCCAAATCTCGCAGTCAGAGAAATCATTGATGAGCTGCTTGTAAAACAGGCCCTAGGTGTGTAGCAAATGCATGTGTCCTCGAAATTGACAACATGAGTGTGCTTGCCCCCTATGGACTGATTGACTGGTGAACTGATATTGCTGGCCCTAATGTAAAGTCATGCATGTAAGCAACCTGCTTGCATGCATGGATGGAGGGTCGCCCTTCACAAGGCACACACGGAAGCTGAGGCCCCTGGCTACTTTCAATGTTGTGAGAGGAGAACAGGACAGAGTAACAGGCTCTACAGAGCGTCTTTACATTCATGCGCCACAAAGCAGTCACACTTCTTATATCTGTATATGGGGAAGCAGCCACATGGCTCCCCAAAAGAGCCTGTATCCTGCCACCTGCACACTTCAGCTACACCATCAGTTTGCCTTCTGGTTGTCCTTGCCAAAGACAGACAGAGACAGTCATGACTTCTGCAAGCATCATGTTCATGATTGCTCTTGTGTCCGCTTGTTTGGGAGTCCAGCCCCCACAGGGTCCAGCTGTTCAGGGACCCCAGACGGCTTCTGGGCCTTGCTCATCTGCTGCCGCTGGCTGTGGAACTGCAGGGCCAATGAGCTGTCAGCCCCCACGGCCCCTGAACGGTCGAGCAGCTCGCACTGCGCAAAGTGCTGCAGCAGGTGGTCGACCAGCACCAAAGCCACCATAGCCTCCACCATGGGCACCGCGCGGGGCACCTGCAGGCGGGAAGGGTACGGGAAGTAAGTCCAGCCCTGCATGTGCGCACGACAATCCACCGAGCACATGCATCACATGCAGTGTGGATCTGGAGGACAGCCTTGAGCCTGCACATGCATGCCAGCTTCACCACAACGTGGGGGTGGACTTCATTGCAGGCATGGGCAACTGCACTCCCTGACCATCAGGTGTGGGAGGGTTGCCTGAGACCCCTGCGCGCAAACGCACCAGGCCACAGAAATCTGTGCCAGGCAAACAAGCACATGTGCCTCAGTGGCACACAGCTCTGTGTCCACCGAGGCTGGGGTGGGATGTGTCATGTTCCTGCCTGGCAGCAAGCAGCAGTGGGTGTGCAGCATCTCATGGCAATGCAGTCAGCCTGGCCCAACTCCAGGGTCAAATCTGAGCCAGAAGATGTGATTTCAGCAGCAACAGCCAATGCAGGGGCACGGCAGTCACAGGAAGCAAAGGAATCACATAGCTTACCACGCAGGGATCGTGGCGCCCGCGAGCCCGCAGCTCGATGTCGCGCCCATCCCGGGAGACGGTGCGCTGGTTGCGGGCGATGGTTGCAGTGGGCTTGAAGGCCACGCGGACCACAATGTCCTCTCCATTGGAGATCCCCCCCTGGACACCGCCAGACCTGGAGCAGTTGTCACAGCATGAGAGCAACTGCCGCTTTTGCGCAACATAGAGGCCGCTTGCCTGCTTCCTGCAAGGGGTGCGACCCTGGAAAAGCTGCAGAGACATGCATGAGCGTGGGTAATTGTTCTCTGCGCTCATGGCAAGTGGCAAACAGCACACATGCTGCTCTAAGCAGCAGGCTGATTATGTCGCCTGCTCGGGGCAGCACATGTGGCAGGACCTTCTGGTGGGCTGCATGGCATAGTAAACAGGCCATGACAGTCTGTTGCAGGTCGCCCAGGCGCGCTGAACACAACTGAGGGACGAGGGCATTGCATGGGGAGGAGGATGTGCGCCCAGGGCACCTTGTGCCGGACTGCCTGGCAGGAGCCATTTGCACAGGCACTGGCATCCATATGGCAGCGCAGCATGTCAGCATTGCTGATGCAGGCTGACCCACCTGTTGGTGCGTGTGCGCACTTGGCCGCCCTCCATGAAGAACTCATCATTGTGCTGGCTGCCCAGTTGCTGGGAGCCATCAAAGCCGCTGCCAATCTCAAAGCCCTGCAGGAACAATGGCAGATGATTGGGCACATGAAGACCATAATCTGCCACAGCACTGCGTGACTCCAGCTGCAAGGCAACATCAGCTCAGGTGACACGTCTCAGATGACACCAGTGCACAGCAGTTGGCATCCGGCGCTCTGCCCACGGAGAGCGCTCTGTCCAGGTGGCCCCTTTGAGGTCACAGTCAGGCAGGGGCCCAGAGGCAGTGCGGGTGCTCACCTTTGAGGCCGGCAGCGACATGACTGCCCCCGCCAGCTCAGCCTCCAGCTTCCCAAAGACGGGCATGCCCAGCCCCTTGGGGCAGCCCCGCACCACGCAGGTGACCACGCCCCCGCACGAGTCCCCCCGCGTTCGCACCTCGTCAATCTCTGAAGGCAGGCAGCACTGGCTGTCCGGGGGGGGAAGAGGGGGGGGCAAGGGTTGCTGGTATGGCAGGGCGCCAGCAGGATGCCCAGACAGAGCTCAAAGATGCATAAGAGCAGCCTGAGAGTGCAGCCCGACCTCGCTGCGTATTGTGTCTGGGGCCATGGCTGCAGTCAAGTGGGGGCTTGCCAGGGGAGGTGTGGCTGTCCCCCAGCAGCAGAAGACATTGCAGGGCAGGGCTCCCACCTCTGTACATGGCTTCTGCCGCCTCAGGATCAGGGCAGCGCACTGCGTTGGCCTCGACCTCCTCCGATGTGAAGGTGCTGCTGTTGACATTGGAGTCCACATTGCGCACCTGGCTGACATACCCCAGCACCTGCAAAAGGAGAGGGCCCTGGACTTGGCATTGAGTGCTGAAAGCCTGGCTGCTAAGCGCATGCTGCAGTTGTCAAGCAGGCCATGCCGCTTGTATCTCCTGTACAGCAGAGGCTCTCTTTCCAGTCAGATACAGCAAGCTGGCCCAAGGCTTTGCCTTGATAGGTGGTGCACACCAGCCTGATTGATGAGCAGGTGCGACACTGGCGACAACTGGCTGAGCTGCTGAGCGCTTGCCAGAGTATCCAGTGCAGCAGGCAGCCGTCGGCAGCTGCAGGGCACAAGGCTGAAGCCTCTGCTCCTCTCAGACAGCCCTACGCACCTCGGTGCCGAAGCAGTGCTGCAGCAGCTTTTTGGCGACGGCTCCAGCTGCCACCCTGCCAATGGTCTCTCTTGCTGAGGCCCGGCCACCCCCAGCGACAGCCCTGATGCCGTACTTCATGTCGTAAGTGGCATCCGCATGGGATGGCCTGCAGCGGCCATGGGCTGGGCTGAGCTTGCAGTGAGTGGCTGTCAGGTGACTTACTGGGCTGCTGCCAGAAAGTACGCACCGCCTCAGCAGATGCAATGCATGAGGGAGGCAGGAGACAAGCCCATGCCAGCAGACCACCTGCACAGCACAGAACAGGGGCATTGGCAATTTTGCAAGGTTGTGTTCACAGCATCGACTACTCCGCAGCATCCAGAAGGCACAAGACAGATGCAGCTTCTTGCACCCAGCACAGCAGGAAGCACCTGTAGGCCACCTCCATTTCAGTATAGTCTTGCGAGCGCTGCGTTTTGTTGGGCACAATGATGAGGATGGGGTCTCCCTCAGTGATGCCCGCCTCAGAGACACCTGCTGGCAAGGCAATGCAATGTGAGTCAACAGCTGCCCGATGCAGAGGCCTTGGGTGCAGACGGGCAGCAACCCTGGAACTTGCCTGTGTAGATTTCGCATGTATCTGACTCCTTGCGGGGTGTGGTGATTCTGCTCTGCCCTGGCCTCCTATAGCCAAGCCACAGATGGACCTCAGTGGCTAATGCACAGCAGAGGCCTGAGATTGTGCTGGTCAAAGCTGAGCTGAGGCACCTAGAACAAACACAGGTGTTACCTGCGGTCAAGGTCCCTCTGCACCTCCTCCTGGCTGATGGGCAGTCTGGGGGGGCAGCCATCTATCAAGCAGCCCACGCCCTTGCCATGGCTGGTACCAAAGGTGTGGACTCTGAACAGATGCCCGAAGCTGCTGCCTGTGCTGGCTGCGACTGTTGCTTTGCGCCTGGCCTGGTGCCTGCAGCCCGTATGCCGCCCTGGCAAGCGAGACAAGCAGCCCCAGGCATGCCGGGTTTGCTGGGGCCCGGCATTCATTTCAGGATGGTTCAGCAAGCCATTCATGCCGAAGCGAATCGCAAAGGTGTCAGATGGACAGTTAGTCATAGGTCACAGATCTGGGGTAGTAACCTCCAAAACTTCACTAAACCAGGAGTATGGATGATAAGACGTTAGACCTGTGCTTCCTCCACCCAGCGAGCAAGCTGTAGTGTGTGCAGCAAAGTCTGAATTGTGAGATCATTTTCAAGAAGTCCCTGAGCCTTCTCAGGCTGGGCCGCCAACACCTTCACAGCCCTGCAGGCGTCACGTCCAGGCATTGCCACTGACAGCAGCCGGGCCACAAGCAGCATTGCTACAGCAGTGCATCGTCCGCTGGGCAGAGGGCAAGGTTGAGCTGACCAGCATATGCCGGCAAACAGCTTCTTGAGGTCCCCTCAGTCACCCTTCAGGCTGCACTGGGCCCATGTCTACCAGACTCCGTCCCTGCCCGTCAGGTGCCACAGTGCTGAGGGTGAAGGAGGTAGACCTGCTGTCCAGACAAAACAGCAACTCCCGTGAGGTAAGGGCGGCAATGGGCTGGCTTCTGTAGGTGGAGCAGCGCCTTGCTGGCCAGGGGTGGTGAGGGTTATTGCTCCTGCGCTGTGGAGAATACACAAAGGTGAGCTGCCTTACAAGGATGCTCATTACTCACCTGCAGAGCAGTTCTTTGAGCTGACATGGGTATGCGCGCTGCAGTCCTGTGCTTGGTGAAGGTGCATGTGCTCCAGTGCTGAGCAGCAGCGAGGGCTGAGACAGGCACCTCTGCTGCACAAGCTGCTGCTGCAGACCTGCAGCATGGGAGGCAGGCCATACAGGCAGCAGCAGCTGCCGAGGCAGGGCCCCACCCACGGAGCAGCGCCTGCAGGAGGGGCAGGCAGGAGTTGTGACCTTGCAGAGCAGGCAGGCTGCTCTCATTGTACAGCTTGCAACTGCCTCGGGCAGCTGCCTGCAGGTCAGCAGCAGCTGAAGTGTTGCATGCGTACTGCTGGGGCTGCCCTGGCTTGTGACATCGCCGCTGCAGCAGACTTTAAGGCCTACAGCAGCTCCTCACAAGGAGCATGGCGGCACTGTCACCCTGAGCAGCCAGCTCCCAGCGGCTCAGAACCAGATGGACTTGCTCACGGCAACAAAGGCCTTCTCTGAGAACTGAGCCGTGTATCAACCTTTTTGGCCTAGAGGGGAGATTTGTAAAGTTGGCAGCCTTGCACAAAGCCTGGCTTACTTGGATCCCAGTCATCTCAGCAAGAGAGGTGGTAACGAAATTGCCTCAAATTCATGGATCTCATCCATAGGGCAGAGGCGTCTCTGGTGGCGGAAGTGCCCCTTCAAGGTCATCTTCAAGTTCGTTGCGCAACATGCTGATCCAATACATATCGATTGCGCAGCCAGTCTGAATAGCTCTGAGCAGCCGCGCGTGCACAATTGCTTCTGCAGGACCCAGGTCAGGGAGGTCAATATCGTCTGGCCTTAGAACAAAGGCCTTCCAATGCCCGGACACAAACCTTAGGACATAAAGTTGTCTCAGCAGACCTTAAGAACTGGGTGGTTTGCACCTCTGGCCTTCCCAGCCTCTCCCATAATATTTTGTCAGCTCATCATGCTCAACAGCAGCGGTGGCCCACCCCGCTTGCAGTTGCAAAATGACTAGTGTGCTCAGCTGAGCAAGGGCATGCATGCACATGCTGTCGCATGCACGATGACCAATGACGAGGGAAGTGAGCTGAAGCGCCTGGGCGATGTTGCTGTAGCCTGTAGCTGTGACCTGTATGTAAAACAGTACGTTTAGGTTGGGAGAGCAAAGCATGTGAAGTCATCTTGGCAAAGCACATCAGCCCGCAAGTATCCACTGAGATTTACCTCCGCCGGCCTTTGCAGATTCAAGCTCCACAAGGCTGTCAGATACTTGAAAGGCCTGAGGGAGACATCAGAGACCCTGCTGCAGTCGGCAACCTCCAGATGTCTCAGACCAGACAGGCTGGCCACGGCTCCAAACAGGTCTGGTGCAGCAGCTGCACTCAGGGCAAGGTGCTCCAGATGGGGTAAAGCAGTGCAGAGGTTGCCAGAGCTGTCTGTGGTGATGCGCCTGCAGCATGAGTCAGGTACTGGAATGCAGACATGACTGGTAAGCGGGTCTAGTTGGGAGCAGGAAAACAGGAATGCAGAGGTGCAAACATCAAGTGAGGTGCTCAACATCAAGTGAGGTGCTCGACAATTCTATCATGCTAATGTCTAGTTACAACATACAAGCAGGAAGCGGGCTCACTTGCTTTCCACCAGAAAAAGCGAAGTTGATAGCTTGTGGGAATGGAGGCCAGAAATGGGACGACTTGGGCCCACCACAAAACTGTCTGAGAAGCTCAGCTGTTTGAGACGGGTGGTTTTCAGATGGTGAAAGGCGCTTGCGGTGATGTGTGGACAATGCCGCACATTCAGAGCCTCCAAACATGTCAGGTTGCTCAGGTTCTCTATGGCTGCAGGGACCAGTGAGAACAGCTTCAAAGCATTAATTGATCTGACGAGCATGCACTCAGACAAACCAGGCGCTGGCTGCACCGTCTTTGCCAGCGCAGCATGCTGCGCAGTCTCAGAAAGGAAGCTGTGAGCATGCTTCTGTGTGATGCATGTTGCCACAGCGCTTCAGGCCGCCTCACCTTCGTTTTGCAAAAGTCAACAGTCAAACAACGACAAGTTTCAGAGCTGTGGCCAAAGCTGGACAACAGGGCCGCAGTCCCAGCGGTGACGCCAGCACAACTCCCAACGTGTCAGGTGGGGGAGACTCAGCCTTGCATCTGTCTTGCACCTGACCTGTATATCAAGTGAGTCACTAGACGAAGGCCAGATGCAGATCATTAGAACATGGTGCAGATATAACAGCAAGGACTCACTCTATCAGGTGGCGCATCGTCAGGTCTTGTAGCTTAATTAGATGCCGCACAGCCGCAACACCCTTGTTGTCAAATCTGCGAAGGAGTTTTGGATCTGCACGGCGTGGTCTGTTTGAGAGGGCGGATCACATGATCATGCTAGCTGTGCAGAAGTGTGACACTGATGTAAAAAGCTTCTGAGATGACCACAAATATGACAGTCAACTCACCTATATGCTGTAGCTTAGTCAAGCTGGGGAACATCCTCCATATGTGCCCAGAATCAGGTGGAGGAGGTGATTCATCCATCACGCCCAGGTCTTTCAGCATCCAGTCAGGCGCACCTGAAAGGCCTGTTGCTATGGGGCAATCCTTCAAACAGAGAGCCTGGAGCTTGCTGAAAGGCGCCTACACAAATCAACGGGGGGCGTAATTGTCCTCAACGAAACCACGACAAGGCGGCGCCTGGCACAAACGACACATGGCTGCAGATTCAGGCAGAAAGACACTCGTGGCCTCACCGCTCTACCGTCTGAAAATTGTTGCCGTAACTCTTCTGAGTTAACACTCCGGATGTCAAGCGACCGAAGGGGCAAGCTGTGCCACCACAATGTATAACTCTGCCTGCAAGCTGGATGGTCTAAATGCAAGCCGATGGCTGTGAGTTTGGGCTGTGAGGGGGCATGGCAGGACTAGACGGCAGGTTCAAAGGAACGCAACGTGACCTACCAGCTCGATCATGTCTCTGCTGTTTTTCCACGAAGGCCAGATGAGTCAGAGCAGGAAAGACTGCGGGCAGCCGCTGCAACCCTGCCCGGTCAAGGCTCCTCAGTGGTGCAAGTCTTCTGAGGGAACCATCGTGGGCGGATCTCCAGGAATGACATGTCTGCAGCGCAGCACAGAAACTTAGCTGCCTTGGCTGTGGGTTGCTACCAACAGCATTCATAGCGCTAAATCTGTCTCACCAGTCTGATGTTGTTGCCGTCCCAGTTGAGGGCTTTATCGAAGGCAGTCCCCAGCAGGCCTTCTGGCAGCCCTGCCCAGTCAATTGCGCCCTCAGGGTGGTCCTGCATGAGCTGCTCTGGCCCAGTCTTGCTAGATCAACACTGTGAAGCTGTTTGGGTGAACCGATGTTTCGGTGTGTGAGGCGCTTGTGGCTGCCGAGCCGTGCAATCTGCTTCTGGAAAGCCTGCAGCTGGCAGTACACTAGACTCAAAAATGGTGACTGTCGAATATTTTGACCAAAGAAATTGCAATTTAGGTCATTATAGGCCTGCCAGCGCCCCCAGCACAGAGCGCCATGAGCGGCTCTTTGCGGAGACTCAGACAGCACCGTGGCAACGTACAAGCAGATGCGCGGCTTCAGCGCAGCGTACACCACGCAACCTTACATCCAGCAGATCAGAGGCTACAGACTGCGCAAATCAATGGCCCATATCCGCTGCAGCAGCCACAGGCTGAGAGTTGAGACAGGCCGCTACACATCAGAAGCCAGACACGAGAGGACCTGCCGCCTCTGCACATCAGCAACCGCCATAGAAGACGAGCAACACATCTTGCTGCACTGTCCCCAGCTCGATGACCTGCGCAACGCCCACAGCCACCTATTCAAGACGCCAGGACAGACTTTGACAGACCTCTTTGATGACCATCCCCCAATTTTGCTTGCTAAGTATGTGCGTGCAGCGCTGCTTATGCATCAATCAGTGCTGCTTTTGCCATGATTACATGAATTGTCACTCCCATGCCCGTTCATTGTGGCCCCCGGACTTTAAATCCATTTCTCTCAAAAAATTATATCACATGCTATGTGACACCCCGCAACATGTCATTATATCACAGGCCATGTGACGCCCTGCGTGGCTGCCAGCTCTGTGTTCCACCTTGTCTCTTAATTACACGCCATTACTAGCCACAGCTTCACTCCATTGAACCAGTACTAGCCTCCACATTGACAGCTGTTACGCTTCTGACTTAGGCAGCAGCAGGAGCTTCTTCTCACGCAGCTGCTTCTTCTCCTAACGCAGGCAGTCAAACTCATCCTGCCAGAATTTTGGCATGGCTCGGCGCAGGTTGTTGAAATCTTTTTCCACCTCATCGATCTTCTTTGCCGCCTCCTTCAGCCGCTGCTCCAGTGTGGAGGACTGTGAGGAGCAGGAGGTGGGCTGGATGCTGCCTGCAGCAGACAGCATACACATTGGCAGCGGGTTGACAATGCAGAAAGCCATTCAGCAAGGTCGGCCTTCAAGCATGCCTGCTACACCACTACCGAAAGTGGCCCCCTACCTGAGCACTTGATAGGAGGGCAACGCGCCTCTGATTGTGGCAGCCGCCAAAGGCTGTTCTCCCACTTGACAAGATGCAGAATGCTCAGGTGTTCTTAGGAAGAAGTGCAGTTATTAGAGATTGCTGACAGCTACAGCCTCATTGAGGGCTAAGTCTGCTGGACTTAGCATCGAGGTTCACCTCTTGAGAGTCTAGGCAGCCCAGAACAGGTGATGGAAGGCCTGCTATGCTGCTATGGCCTTGAAGCTGGACTCGATGCTGGCCTCTTAAGTGACTGTCAGAACTGGGACTGAAAAAGAGACCAGCACACCTTCAATCAGCCCTGTGGTGGATTTTGAGACTCCAATGCTGTAGCACAATGCACCATGGAGGTTTCACCATGCACAGCACACAAGGCGCAATAGCTTTTCAGGCACTCACTGCCTGCGCCGTTTGGGATTTGTGAGGCTACAAAAGTTACACAGGCAGCATGAAATGTTCATTGTCAGACCAGCACACTGACAGCGCTCATGTGTCTGGCTTGCGCAGCAGCAGGAGCTCCTTCTCGCGCAGCTGCTTCTCCTTCTCACGCAGCTGCTTGTCCTTTTCACGCAAGTATGCAAGCTCATCCACCCAGCCCTCTGGCTTGGTCTTGCGCAGCTCCTTCATATCTACCACCCCAATGCTGATCTCCTCAACGACATCCTGAATCTGCTCCCTCACCAGGGACAGTTCTGAAGCAGCAGTTGGTGTGATGAATGCTATCTGCAACAGAACACAGACGCCATTAGCAGCACCCTGACACAAGATGTAGCGATGAAGTGAGGAGTCTCAGGACAGAAAGCAGCCTCACACGCTACTATCACAAGCTTTTCACCTGAGTGCCTGAGTTGCCATTCTTTGCTGCATTGTTCAGCTGCTGCTTGAGTGTGGAGGATTCTGAAATAGCAGCAGGTGGGCTGGACGCTGCCTGCAGCAGATCACATACAACATAAGCAGCGGCTCAATGATGCAAAATGTCTGTCAGCAACATCAGCCTTGAAGCAAGTGTGCTGAGCCCACCATCAGCACTGGCGCCCCACCTGAGCGTCTGGTGAAAGGGAGCCATCCTCTAGCAGGATCCGCATGCAGTACAGGTGCGCTGATGAGGGCGCCGTCACTATAGGCAGCCGCTTGCGGCCAAAGGCCTTGAGAGGGATATCTCTTGCCCAGCCTGCAAGGCCAGTAGATGTCACGCAATGTTGGACAGGCACTCTCTGAGGAAACCTCTACACATCAGTGTAGGCTCCACACACCTGATGGTGGCCTGTAGCTTAGCAAATTTGCCTTCACCATGGCCTGCACAGCCTGTTTGCCGCCTGATTTCAGCTTCAAGTACGCATCTGGAGCACTGACTGCTGCATAGTCAGACTCAGCAATGAGCCGCAGCATGGTGCAATACTGCTCTGTTCTCCACGAAAAGCCTCCCGTGAGGCCAGACACCACCGAGGCCATGGGGTTACTCCAGATCTCCTCCAGCGCTGTAGCACGGCAAGGCGTGCTCACCAGGCATGCCACATGACAGCTTGGCTCAATGAATCTCAGGCCATGGTCACTTCGCAAACAATGCTCACCGCTTGTCCAGTCCTTGAGGTCTTGAAAGTGTCCTGAGGCCCTTCGCAGGTAGCCTGCATTGCCTCCACACACCTACATATGACCCAACAGTAAGGCAGCACACTGCAGCCGTCTGGCAATCCCTCCATTGCACTTGACAATGAACAGGCGACAGAACAGAGAATGACTCTTTATACAGGCATGGACACACACCTCAAAAACCTCAGCCCATTTAGCGTCTGTGATGCTGGCCCCCAAGGTCTGCTCAAGATAAAGGCGTGCCTCTGCCTCTGGGAAGTCCCCAATCACCTGGGTCTCAAAGAACGGATCGCCCAGCTCTGCAGTCGCACTTAGGAGATGAGCATGGGCAACAATGTGGGCGTCAGTCAAGTGGAGATGATACTCACTCTCAGTCAGCCATGTGATGAAGCTGTATTCTGAAGTGGCAAGTATGACATGAGCCCGACAGGTCTGCTGGCTCTGTTGCTTGCTCACCTGCAAAGCAACAGAGCACATGTGGCACTCACTGACAGACACTGAACCACAATGAAGAGGCAACCTCACCTTCACAAGAAAGCGGAGCAGGGCATCCAGGTCACCCTCCATGGCTGCACCGCCCTTGTACCACCCCATGAGGACATTAGCCTCATCAATGCAGATGACAGGCAACGGGCTGGTGTTCGATACTCTTGTGCTTTTGAGTTTGAGCAGGCTGTCATAGGCTTTGATGACATCATTCAAGCTGGAGGGTGCTTCTTCCTCAAAAATCTTGCTTGCCGCACTTTGCAGCAGCAACAGTTGTTCCAGGTCACCAGTTGACTTGTTCATCTTGAGGACTCCAGATCTAACAACAGCTTCTGCTACTTTGCCTGCGGTCTTGCCCATCTGCTCCAGCATGCGGCGTACCTCGGGGAGTTGCTTTGCCCCCTGCTCTTTGAGTACAGCTGCCATGACGCCACCATCAGTCAGCTTCTGAGCCCTTCCATCCACAAATGCTAACAGGGCCTTGTGCTTCTTCCTCCCCTGCAGCACCTCCTCCAGCAGCCGCGACTTGCCACTGCTGCGAGGCCCCACAATCACTAACACACCTTCAGGATCCCGCTTGAGCTTAGCCAGCAGGAGGGACTGCTCCCGTTCCCTGTCAAAGAAGTCAGAGCTGGAGAGGGCCTGCAACACACAAAGCTGTCAGCAGCATCCAAAACAGGTAGTTGGTGGCTGCACATACTCTGGCCTGCACATTGAACTTCACTGAATGAGGCCTGGACCTGCAAGGCATGAGGCAGGCGTTTGCTGCAGGTCAAGACATGCCTTCAGCTCTCTTAGGCATGTACCTGAGTGCTGGGCACCCGCAGTGGGCGTGCAGTCTGGGACAGGCACAGATCTGGCCACCACGAGGCATCTGCAGACAAAGCCTGCCATAGGAGGCCATGCCAACAGCAAACAAGCAGATCGGCGCAAGCCGTGCAGAACTGCTGAAAATTTGTTTGTCAGCAGCTATACGCGAAAGCTCAGTTTGCCAAGTTCAAACTAGCCTTCCAACCTAATTCCTAGGTCCAAAACCCTAGCGCGCCAAAGTTCCCCAGATCCATCTTCATGCAGCACTACCAAGTGCCATCTGCTCAGTACGGCAGCTACATCAACCATGTCATCAACCTGGGGCTGGCTGGGGACTACATAGCACAACTGCATGGCAGTTGCTCCCCAGACAGCCCCCGTTCTCTCAGAGCGGCCATTAATCAAGCCTGCAGACACCTGTCTGGCGTGGTGGATGATCTCCAGCCAGTGCCGGTCTCTGCCCTTGGTGTGCACAGTTTAGAGACCTTGGGCCAGCAGAATGGAGCACCAATCCCAGACGCAGCAGTTGGCTTGGCAGCAACCATGCCTAACACTCCTGAGGAGGAAGCTCGTATTCTCCGGTGCACCCAGCACATCAATGTACGTCATGGTGCGGCTAAGCCACAGAACACAGTCCAGGCTGAAAAATCCGCTGCCAAGCTCTGGAAGGTAGACACCGTAGGCCTTTGATCCCGTTCTTCATGGCGCCCTTGATGCTTACGAGGACATGTCGCTCACACACACCCATTCTTGCAGAGATACTGTGAGCAGGGAGGCGTCCCCTGATGGCGACCTCATGTCCCAGGCCAAGATTCTTGAGTTCTCGATATGGCTTGTGGATGAGGCAGTGCAGCAGAATGGTGCTCGATACTCATTCAGCAGTGTGGGGTGAGAGGCCACTCCACTGCCATGTCTGAGCTGCACTCAAGTCTTGCCCTCCCCAACTTTGGCCTGGTGTGTGCAGTGATTATCTGTGCCACCTCAAGGAAGTCTGCAGAGAGCAGTACTCACAGGGCCGCATCACCTCAGATGTACCCGCACCCCTGGAGATTCAGGCAGTTAGGGACTTGGTCCGTGCACATTGCAAGGAGATGCAGGCTGAGAACCTCAATGCGCAGGTGGCAGCTCAGGTGTGTATGGACCTCAGAGGGCTTCCCTGTTTTGAGGTCGATGTCGGTGGACTGTGGTGGGCTGGCATCAGCCTGGATCAACGAAGCTGGCGTCTTTGCCCTGACCATGGCTTCCAAGCTGCCATCGGCCAAGAAGTCTCAGCGCTGGGTGTTCTCAGGGTTGGCTGAACAGATGACTGACATGCTTCCTAGCTCTGCTTTGTTCATCCACTTCTCTCCATCAGAATTCCTGTCTGTCTTGAAACGTTCCATCAGCTCGGCTGGCACAAGTCCAGCCGCTACTTGTGACTTTCATGCGTCAAGTTGCTGTTTGAATGTGCAGGTGGATGCTGCACTGAGCGCAGGGCAGCTTCGCCAGTCCCTGCAAAAAGCTTTCCAGCAGAAGCAGTGGCAGTGGGCCTGTCTGCTGAGGATGGCAATGACGTTCATGCCAGCCACACTGGGCCGCTCTGATGACCTGCGCAAGCTTCCCTGGAGCTGCCTGGCACTGAGGACGCAGGATGGTGTGGGGCCAACGCCCTCTGTGGCAATCCTCTGTGGTAGCATGCAGGGCAAGACTGTGAAGCCTGGGCAGGTGGATATTCCTGGTGTCGTCAGGTATGTGCATTCATGTTGTCAGACGCACTTGGGCAGTTTGCTGCAGTGTGTTCTCAGGGTTTTGCCTCCTCTGCCGCAGGTATCGAGACCATCGCATCTGTCCTCAGGCAGCGCTTGCCGACCTGGCTGTCGCTGCCTTCCACAGGGGCATCAAACTTGAGGATCTGGCCAACTACATTGTTGCAGCCCCTAGCATGCAGGGGAATCAGCCCATGAGCGGGCAGACCCTCAACGTTCACCTTCGGCAGGCTTTTGACCTTGCTGGTGAGCCAGTGCGTTAATGCTTCAGATTTTGGACACGGCTGTGGGTGACATCTGTGGCTTGTTACATCGCAGGTGTGCCCTGTGGCAGGCTTGATGGGTACTCAACGAAAGGGGAAGTCAGCCACAAATTCAAGAAGCATGGTGTGGAGGCGGCAAAGAATGTGGGCATCAACAAAGCGGAGATCAAGATGGCGGTGAGGTAGGCAACTCAGGCCATGCTGTGCACTTTGAACAACATTATCCCCAGCTGACCAGTGTTGTGCCATGCAGGCATGAGTCTGACACCACAGACCTGTATTGCATCTTTGACCCAGACACAGCCCACAGGCTGGCTGGGTGGGGACGGGACTGGAAGGAGAATCATCGTTTGGGTCAGGCTGATTTCAAGGTAAGGTCACTGCAGTGCCAGTGCTTCTCACGCAAATCACCAAAATTGGGGAATGGGGGGACTGATCTGATTGTGTTCTGCAGGCTGAGGAGGATGTGCTGGATCGCATCATCCCGGGCTTGACAGTGCTCCTGCGCCAAGCTGGCGTGCGATGCCACCCTGCACATCCTTTGCTGGCGCCCTTACGCGCCATCGACCACCTGCGGCAGGTGTTTG
This sequence comes from Asterochloris sp. CNOR1, assembly GCA_963969365.1. Taxonomy (NCBI): domain Eukaryota; kingdom Viridiplantae; phylum Chlorophyta; class Trebouxiophyceae; order Trebouxiales; family Trebouxiaceae; genus Asterochloris; species Asterochloris sp. CNOR1. The sequence continues at coordinate 1,653,724 of OZ017746.1, read as the reverse complement.
TGCAGAACGCCAGCTTGAGAATTCAGTCATATGGGGACCAGTGGCTCCGCACCATCCCGCCAGCAGCCAGTCGCCTTCTGCAGAGCGCTGTAGGCAAGCAGCTGCGGCAAGAGACATGGGACAAACACATTGCCGCTGAGAGGGTTCTCAAAGACAAAAATGAGTTTTTCACCAACCCAATGGTGAGCGCTGTGGCCTTGAGGTGTCCAGATCAACCATGCTCTGACCCTTTCCCCTGCCATGTTGCAGGCTTTCTTCAAGACGCTGAGTGGAAAGGAGGCCACGCCTATGCCAGTTGCCCCTGTGGTGATGCTGCCCCAGGTGCCTCTTTCCAGTGTTCAGCCTCCAGCATCCGCCAACCCCATGCCGTGGGTGCCTCTGGCTTCAAAGGCCAGCTATGGCGTTACTCTGCTGCCTCAGGCCCTCAGTGCGCTGAGCCCTGGGGATGAGAGGGACTCCTTTTTGGTCGAGAAACAGGTATGCAGTCAATTGCCTTTCAGCTTGAGCGCCTGTGTACTGGTCAGACCTTGTCGCCTTGTGAACTGCAGGTGTGGAAGCTCTCAGATTTCCAGACAGTCCCAGAAGCATTTGAGGCATTCTCCAAGATCTCAGCGGTGCCTTCAGACCTCCGCAGGTGGCATGGCAGCAAGAAAGAAGCAAGGGCCAGCAGCATGGCCTTCTCAAGATTCAAAAATGGCATTGCTGCTGAGGTCAGGAACCGCATGGTTGCCTTGGGAAGCACCATGGCTGCTGTGGTCGGGGCTTTAGAAATGGAATGTGAGCGAATTTCCGCCACCAGGACAGTCAGCTCACTGCAGCAGCTATGCAGCAGGTACAGCAGTGATTCCAAGCTGCTTGGCAAGCGTAAGCAGAGCAGCTGAGCAAGCCTCTGCTTGTTTGCTGATCTAAATTGAAATTCCTACCGCCAATTACCTGCACAGGTACATTTCTCTGCTGAAAGTCATATCTTACTGAGCGGTGTACCATTTCACTCAGAAAGTCAGATTTCACTCCACAAAATCAGATCTCACGCAAGGGGGCAAGCCTGCAGGCTTGCCCCCCGACAGACTACACTTGAAACACTCTTGGTCTACATGAACTGAAGATCTGCATGTCCGCGTAACCCTTTTCTCTGGGCCAATCAACCACTTTTGGCTTGCCACTGCACAACAAAGGTTCCACTACACTTGAAATACACTTGAAGGTATTACTCAGAGGGAGCTGGCCTGACCAACACATGTGGTGGCTTTTTGGATCTGGCAGCATCTACACTTGAATCCCTGGTGGCACAAGAGGACCTCCTGGGCCCTTGAAAAGGGCTGCACTCGCGCAATCTGTGCATCTGTTACAAAGTCATACGGTGTGGTACGTGGACGCAACCTTCCACACCTGTGCTGTGGCATGGTGATTCAGACAAGTTCATGATCTTGTAAACAAGCTTGCATCATCTGGCCTTCATCACATCAGCAATAACTGCTGCTGGCAGATTGTAACTGACACATGCCCTTGCTGGCGCACGGCCAGACGTCCATCCAGGAGGTGGGTAGTCCTTGAACAGATCGATGAATGCCTCCTCATAGAGCTGCTTCAACTTGGGAACTGTGAGCATCCTGTTAGACTGCAACTTCCTGATTGGCTCAAGGAGCCTGAATCTGTAAAAAGCAGGAGGGTGTCCCTCCAGAAAGTTGTGCTTGACCACAACCTTCTGACTTAGGCTTAGCCCGTCTGGCCCCTGCATATACTTCATGGTGCGCTTCCGCTTGCTGGTTTGCTCCTGTTTGGGTAGGGCCTTGAACTCCTCCTCATCATAGGCAGGGTTGGGGACGAAGTTACCCTCCACGCGCTTGGGCACAGTACTAAAGAAGCCCGGTACCTTCGGCAAGGTATATATGGTGCAACCCACACTCTTCGCGGCGGCTTCCAGCAGACGCTGGAAATCCTCATAGTTTTTGCACTGCAACTCTGGAGTCCCTGCCCTGATGGCCACTATTGCCACTTGCACTGGCCCTTGTCGTCCAGCACTATTCCTGGCACCTCCATGTGAAATTTCCCAATCTCCACCACACATGAACTCCACTGTCCTGTGCTCAGGATGCTTTGGGCGGTGATTCTCATGGTCGTTATTGTTCACGTACAGCGACCTGTAGTCGCCAAGCCCCTTCAGGCCGTGAGCTGGTCCAGCATCTGCTTTCAACTCATTGAACAACTTCACTTCCACAGAGTCAGTCTGTGTGCCAAAGATGAGTGCCATGGAGGCAGCAATACTGGCTTTGACAGCGCTCTTGGTCTTAGGAGCCTCAGACATCACAAGGAAATGTACATGGTGGTTGCCTGACTCGTGGTGAAGAGTGCCTGAGTACTTCTTGATGTTGTGTCCAAAGACATCCTTCAGAGCCGCCATGCTCTGCCGCGAGACCTGAGGCAGCTGGTCTTCATTGGTGGTGATGTGGTTGACAACAATCTCAAAGTTGCGCTCTTGCCTCTTGCCACTGCCTGGCTTAGACTTCATTCTAGCCTGCTTACCTATGGTGAGATTGAAAAGCTCTAAGTAGGCACACAGTCCTAAGCTCTTTGACTTTTCATTTGAAACCTCAAACTTTCATCAAGAAGTATTCCGATGGGCATGAGCACGATGAATAGGCTCTGTTGCGGAGCAGGCCTTTAAGTTTCAAGCCATGTTGCAGGGCGTCACCTGGCTTCCTATAGGTCGTACTCTATGCCCAGCAATTCGATCAAGCAGCTCCTGCCAGATCCGTGAATCACACCATGCGTCAGGCCAAGCCACAGGTCGTAAGACGATTGCTGAACATTTACAGAGGCCAACATGCTCAGAGGCTCGAGATTCAAGTGCCAGCGCTAGTCAAGCTGCTGTACCGTTCTGAGGTGCAAAGGTTCATCCTCTACACATTCTCTGCTCCTTGCATGCTCCACAAACCATGCAGCAAGTGTCCATGGCGCACTTGTCAGCACAGAGGATAGATGAGTTCACACGCCTGAGCAACCCGTTGCTGCAGGAGGCAGTGACTAGCAGTGCTGTTGCTGGCAGGATCCCTGCCTGGGTGTGGCAAACAAGCCTCCTGACCTTTGCAGCAGCAGGCCTGCTCCAAGCACATGCTGATATGGATGAGGAGCGGCTCAGCCCAGGTGGGCCCAGTCTGACATTGCTGCGGCACTTGCAGCGCTCAGTCCAGCTCACTCCTTAGGTCTCTGCCTGCACCCCCATTGCAGCACTTCACTTGTGTAGTCCAGGGGTGCTGCTCCTTGAGCCTGTGCAATTCCTAGATCTGGCCCACCTCAACTGCAGTGCCTCACTGCCAGCTGCACAGCTGCTGTCCTCCACTCTTGCCCAATTGCAGCCCCAGAAGTCTGCTTTGCCCCTGCTGTTATCTCAGATGCTCATTTCTCATCGCAGCATTCAGATGCTGCCCTTTGCTGGGTCATGTCCCAGCGCAGTCACGTACCAGCACAGTCATTCTGCTCCTCTCAAGCAGTCATCCTCCCCTCTTGCAGAGTCCCTGAGAGAGCTGGCTGCAGACCTGGTGACTGGTGCCTATGCTGACAGGGAGAGAGCTGTGGCCATCCTCTCTGGGCTGACCATCTACCTGGAGAACCACGCAGCCATTCTCAAGTCTGAGGTCTTGCCTGCCCTCATGAACGTTGTCAGCAACCCCAAGGCAGAGTCCACGGTGGGCCTCTTCATGCAGCTGGTGTTGTGCAGGAACACTGCCTCGCTTGTTGTAGTTGTGCCACACCTACTGAGCTTTCCTCATGATTGGGCTCCTGGTCGCCACCCAGTCGTGCTGCTGTGCACACAGCACTGCTCTGCGTCACTGCAAAGCATTGGCTTGCTGCCCATCAACTGTGAATGGAGCTCGCTGCTGTTGACAGGTTTTTGGGGCATTGCTCTGCGTCACTGTTCTAGGCATGATGGCATTGCCCAAACAGCGAGGCTTTGTCTGCAGGTGCGCGTGGTGGCGCTGGGCTGTGCAGCAGACCTGCTCAAAACACCACAGGCTTATGCATACCTCAAGCTGGATGCTGAGTTCCTGCCTACTTTGGCGCATGCCATCAGGGTGAGGCACTGCTGCAGCTGTGTCTGCCCAGCCCCCTCACCTCAACATGTGTCGATGCTGCACAGACTGGCAGCTGAGCACTGCCCCAGAGACGCTGTGTAGGGAGTGCTTACGCTTACGTCTAGCAAAGCCCCCCCCCCCCCCCCCCCCCCCCCCTTAAAAGGCACTAGCTTGGCAGAGGCTGCTGCCGGGGCAGGGGCTGCTTTTCTGCTTAACATTGCCTGCAGGGCAGCTGATAGCAGGGGCTCCAGCAGGGCTCTGCCTCTCCCTGGGCAACCCGGCAGCCATATGTGGCCCTTATGTGTTGGGGGTTGTATGGCAGCGGAGAGCAACCATCAGAGCAGGGCAGCATGTTGCGTGGAGTCACTGTGTTGAACGGCTCATTGCAGACAGTGTATCGCTTCCATGTCATAGCGTATGCCCCATCATGAGAGCTCTTTGAGACTGCAGTCTGCCAGCCTGCCGCCTGCATGTTCACTTGCGTCTGCTTGCTGGTGCAGGGGGAGGGCAGCTGGGAGCAGGGTCCCGAGCAGGGCGGCCTGGCCAAGTCGCATGCAGCCCGTGCACTGGCAGAGCTGGCTGCGGAGGAGCAGCTGCATCCCCTGCTCATGCATAGTGGGGCTGTGGATGCCATCATTGGCCGGGGGGCGGAGCTGGTGAGCCACTGTTGAGTGGCCCCTGCACATGTGGGCAGATCTGCTGCACTGCTTCTTGTCCTGCACCACTTGCACAACTAGCTGGAGAGACAAGGGGCAGTGGCCGCCAATGGGCAGTGATGGGCAACCTTTATTCAGCAGATAAGATGAGCTCTCAAGCAGGTGGCTTGCACGGCCACACATCAGCGCCTGATATTTGGCGCACTCTTGTTGTTCTCGCCACGCCAGTGCTATGCCTGGCTCTAGTCTGCTAGATGCAGCATAGCGTAGCTGCAGCAGCTGCCTTTGGGCTACACAGGCAGCATTGCTGGCTGGTTGATGTGCAGCATTCAATGTTTGCAATAGCACATTGGATGTTTGCACTTGTCGATCTCTGCAGGCCCAGCTCAATGAGGAGCACGCGCGGCAGTATGATGCCCCGGGGGCTGCCCCTGGCAACACACTGGAGATGCATTCTGTGGCTGAGGAGCGATTTGTGGCAACCACCATCTTCGGCCTGACTGGCAGCCCAGCAGGCATGCAGATGCTGTTGCAGGATGACGCCGCTTCACTCACAGGTGCAGCATGCCTGTAGTGCAGTTCCTGCTCTCACCAGTCATGGTTGCTCAAAGCTGGAGTACCTCGATCTCCCACACTTTGGGCCAGTGTTGCTTTGGCCGTCCCTGGAGGGCCCAGAGTACCTTCCCATGCTCAGCAGCTTGACACCAGCTTGATGAGAATGGTCCCCTGGACCCATTAAGTGTGAGACATGGTCGTCAGACCTCTCAGACGCTGTAGCTGCAGAACAGCATGGTCATATCCGACAGTCCCTCTCACACATGACCAGGGCCACTAGCACCATGGCCGTTCATGAAAGCACACAGATCATGCTTTTCCTGGTAGTCCAAAACAGCTTGGTGAGCATGGCCACTGGTGCCATGGCCGATTCTGGAGCATTGTTCATCTCTGGACTGAAGCCCCTCCTGCCCTGTGCAGCCATGCGGCAGTGGGCGCTCAGCAGAGACCCCATCCTGCAGCGCTTTGGCGCAGGCGGCATTGCCAGAGCAGCTGTGGGGGGCGTTGAGAGCTTGTCGGCCATTGTCAATGCTGGAGGGCTGCAGGCCCTGGTTGCCGGCCTCACCATTGATGACCCACAAGCAAACTGCTATGCCACAGGAGCCATTGGTGAGCTCGTCAAAAGATGCAGGGGACTGCCTTGTTCTGTTCCTTCTGTGACTGTGCTGTTGCAATGCTGCAGGCAAGCTAGCAGGCAAGGGGGACAAGCCTGTTTCGGACTTGTTGAGGCTTGGAGCCCCTGAGCATGTACTACAGATGCTGCAAAAGCCTGCCAGTGGCACAGTGTCGCGACAGGTAAGTGACGATTTGCAGTGGCCTGCTTGTGCCAGTACAGAGTCAAGCCAGATGCCCACGTGGCATTGCTGCACTGCCTGCAGAACGCCAAGCAGGTTGGCACAGACTCGCCAGGTGTACGGAAGGGTGTGCAGCGCTGCGCCTTGCGCTGCATCATCGCTTGCGCCCATGAGCCACATCTGCAAAAGGCCTTCGTACAGGCAGAGGGAGTTCCGAGGCTGAAGGTACGAACACTGCATCCCCTGTCCACGCCTGTCAGGCTCTGTGCTCATTATGAAGGTTCAGTCATGCTCCTGCAGGCATACCTTGACTCCCTGAACCCAGCGACAGACACTGAGCTGACTGCTCTTGCTCGCGAGGCCTCAAATCGACTGAGCAGATGACATCTTTGCAAACAGGCAACTGTGAACTCCATGTAGTAAATGTTGGGTTTACTTGCAATTGTGATGGTCCCAATTCAATGCTCTACTCTTCTCTGCCTGCTGCTGCATGGAACTGCATGTTTTGAATGCTGTCTAGCAGATCATGCAGCTTCTGATATGATGGCGCCTCTGCGTGCTTCCAGCCTGCAAGGTAATCCAGCCAGATGCACAGGAACTCAGGGATCTGCCTATGCTTCCTGAGGTGGCTGATTGCCTGCAAGGAGACTGAAAGGCCTTCAGGCTCCAGGAGTTCAGTGGCAAGCGCACAAGTTGGCAAGTTATGCTGCTAAAGTGTTGACTTAGACGCAGAAGTGCCACTGCATCTGCAGAAAGCTGCATATTGCTCCATGTCAGATTCAGCGCAATCTCATGCTGCTTGACATCATGCATGGCAGACGGCACCTAGTGGTGCCAGGGTGTTGCGCAGATGTTGAGCAGGGCAGCGCCCACCTTGACCTGAGTTACTGACCATGCAGCTGCTCAGCATCAGGCATGGCAGTTGTCAGGAGGTGGTGTGGCTGGGCCGGATGCAGGTCAGGGCCGGCTACTGTATACATGCTCCATTGCCACATCATGCAGCTGCAGGCCCTCAAGAATGATGGGGCCCGGGTACTCACTTCTATGCGTTCAATCGCCATGCCGTGCAGCTGCCGGGCGCTGTACCAGTCGTGCCCCTCTTCAACCTCCTTGCCTGCCGTTAAGCACCAGGGGAGGCTGCCAAGGCAGACCTCCAGCAGAGTGTAGGCCAAGGACTCCAGATCGTCCTGCAGCATGTTACGAGCCCAAAGGCAGGGGGTGTATCAGGCACGCCATAGGGCAGCCAAGCGTGGGCGGGATTCCAACGTTGTCCCATGACTGAGGCCTGATCAAGAATGGAGAGTGCCACATAACTTCATGGTGCAGCTTGCCTGTGAGGGGGCACCAAGTGAACGCCAAAGTAGAGGGGATCCATTCCGCCCCCAGCAAGGATCATCATATGCACCCTTTCTGTCTCAATACTTGCCACTTGCAGGCACACCACTGAGGCGCCAAGCCAGCATGCAGCATCGTCAAGCTCCCAGATGTGCGGCAATATCAAGCCGCCCAACAGTGCCGCCTACCTTTGGGGTGCAGCACCTGTACAGCAGCTGGCCGGTGGAGGCATAGTCTGGAGTGCCCTCAAACTTATCCACCTGCAGGAGGGTGACTTGTGTGTGTGCATTTCTTGTGAGAAAGTGCTTCAGCACGCATTGACAAGCAAGCAGGACATATACTCAGTCATCATTTGATGTGTTGTGAGTGGCACATGGCTGTCAAGCCAGACAAATAGGTGGGACCGACACCATGGTGGTCTGACAGTGCTTGCCTCTATGGGCTCACCTGCCCGCCTTTGACCCCCTGCTGCTTCATATCAGGTAGGCGGTATGCCAGGCCAAAGTCCACAATATACACCTGAAGCCATCAGCTGCTTAGCAGCCTCCTCCTTATGCTGTGCTACCAACACGCTTAAGAGCCATGCAAAGCGCCTTTCAGGCTGCAGCAGGTGTCAAAGCACACAAGCCATGCGGATGCTCCAAGGCAGGACAGGAGCTGTTGCTCCCTGTGCTGCTACACAGGATGCAGGTGTCTGCTGCACACCATTGCGCATGATGCCTAAGCAGCAAGGGCCGCTGCAGGCTGTATATGCATCTCTGAAGTGCATTGCAGGGGAGCAGCAGCTGACCTTGTCTGCCTCCTGGAGAGCTGGGTGGCCTGTGCAGAAGTTGGCAGGCTTGATGTCTCCATGCAGAACACCCTTGCTGTGCCTGCAGTACCAGGCTTGGCTGCTGCATATGGCAGGCTCAGCCCTGTGTGTGCATACATGCTGGTGAGCAGCTCGCTGACTTTGCAAATTCAGCAGGCTCACAAATACGCGACACTCCTGAGCATCTGGTGACCAAAAGACACAAATTGAGCGAGTGGCAGAGGCTGCCTGTTATGCGGCTCCAAATCCTTGCCTGCAGAGTGCACTACTGCAATCAACTTGAGGCGTGCAGAAGCAGGGCAGCAGCATGTACTGGCTGCCAGATGGCCCCACACCCTGCCGAGTGCACATGCAGACACAGTATGCAGCCACTTGGAGTCCTGCAACTCGCCAGCAGCTCAAGAACAGCACCATACCGCACAGCCACAGCTGCAGCCGCTCGGCACCTTGACCAAAGACACAAGCACAGCACAGGCCCTCACCCAGTAGCTGCATGGTGACAAATGTGTGAATGCCATTGGGACCCCTGACCAAGCCAAACTCGAAGATCCTGCACAGTAAAGCATGCAGCCTGACTGCCGCACGATTACATGGATTTGACCGCTAGAGAGGGACATGGCGCCTCATTGCTTCACCATGACATGCTGAGAGAGTGGGGCAATTGCACTCGCCCTCACCTGGGTATGCCATTGGCAATGCTGTCAGAGGCACTGTCTCTTGTCAGCCTATTGTAGATTTCCCATTCCTTCACATAGCTTGTCCACTGCACACAGCAGGTCACCTTGTCAGGCTGGAGAGCCCAAGGATGCTATGCGGCGAGGTGCTGAAATGCAGCCTGCCATTGTCAAGGCTTTACTGCAACAGTCTCCTGCCAGCCAGGCCAGGCTACAGGTTTGCTGCAATGCAAGAGTCCTGCAGCGAAGTGGCACCTTGAGATCGCCCTGCAGCTGCCAAACATCCCAGTCACTCAGGGGCCTGCTGCCAAGCTTCAGTGCCACCCAAGTCCCAAGCTCCTTGTAGCGCCCAAGCACGACTGCACCAGCAAAGCAGATACAGCGTGCTGCTGCATGCCAGCTGCATACCTGGCATGCTATTATCAGGCAGTCTGCAGGCCTGAGCTATTTCTGGCTGGCGAAGGCATGACGGTTGGAAGCACTCAAACCTTACAAAGTCCTCAGGCTCACCCATGCTGAAACCACCGCTGCCAAGCTTGTACGATCGAGCATTGATCGATCTGAAAGTACTGGTGAGCTCTTGCTCAGTGTGCAGATTGTTGCAGGAGTGAACCTCGCGTGCATTTTCTTGCTGGTTTGATGAGGAGACAAATGTCATTGCAGTCTCCTGACGAGCTGCTATGATCCAAGGTCAGTGCAGCAGGCACACCAGCTGGCTGGCTCACTTCCTGCCACCAGGTGCGGGGGATCAGCCAGCCTGAAGACCGCACCAGAGCAGCAGCAAGGCACCAGCATCGTCGATGTTATCGATCTCGGGAAAGAACGAAAATCGAAAATAGGAGGGAAAATCTTTATTACTTGCTCCTGGCCCTCACATCCAAATGCAGAGCTTGTGAGGCTCACCGTTATGTGTTCCAAGCTGCCAGCCCCTCAGAGTGGCGCGCAGTCCTCTGCACGGCCTATGTAGGCGCCTGTGCTGCTCCGTAGCGGCTGCGCCTCGCCCTCTGCAGGCCGCTGCTCCAGGTGCTGTAGCTCTACCTTGCCTGCAGGTACAAGGCAAGCACCTTCAGCAGCTTCAAATATGATGGACAAAAGCCTGACATCAGCCGGCAGCTGGAGCAGGCGTCCTGGCAGGTGGCCTCCCATGGTGCGAGCAGCCTCACCTGCATGCACGCACAGACTGCGCCCAAGTCCTCACCAACTCTTGCCCACGCAGAGAGGCAGCTGCAGGACCTGCTGCAGAAGCTCCAGGCTGTGAGGCAGGTAGCCTTGCCACCCTGATGCTGAAAGGGTCATCTCTCCAAGTGCTGGCAGCCTTTATGCTACCAATTGCACTGCAGGCGCAGTCAGAGGCAGACAACCCCTTTGAGACCGCCAGCAGCGAGCTCAAGTGGGCCAAGGAGTCGCAACTTCCCTTGAAGATGGACAAGGCACAGCTGGAGCTTGAAGTCCAGTGCAAGGAGGTCAGCTGGAAATGCAATTGTTGAGTCTGGACAGCATCTGGCTTGTCAGCTGAAGCACACAGTGCAGATTTTGCCGCAGCCTTGCTCTGGCAGCATGACAAGCAAGATCAGCAACCTGCTACAACTCAGCTCTGGCAGTGGCACCTGTACAGGGGCCAGCGCCTGCCTGCTGCAGAGTTGCCATGACAGCAATGCGCGCGGTCATCCGAGCAACTCAAACCGAGGAAAGTTTGACAGCTGGGGACCCAGAGCCAAGCTGAAGAACCCCATGCCTGCCTGCTGCCGCCCTGCCACTGTCATGCTCTGTGAGCTGTTGCCTGCCTGCACACAGAGGGAAATGGGTAGGCTGAGGAAGGAGGTTGCTGGCAAAGTCCAGGCACATGAGGAGATGCTCAAGAGAAGGACAGATGACATGTAAGCTGCACCAGACTGCGGGTCATGCAGGAATGTGTCAGCAGTGAGCAATAGTAGGCACGTACTACTGTCTTGAACTGCAGGCTAAGTTTCCTCCAGAGGTGTGAGGAGTTTGACAAGAGGAAGCCTCGGTAACAGGAGCCTTTGCTGTGAACAGAAACCTTACTGCAAGAAGGCATCTTCAAAAGAGCCATGACCTCTGCAGGGATCTGAGCAGCTGTGATGCCATGCCGATGGACTGACTGCCTTGTTGACAAAAATGGGCACTTTCCTCATCAAACAAGGGTCAAAGCTACATGAAATGTTCAATGAAAGATGAATGTCAGGAGGGAAACAGAGCCGGAGAGGCTGCTGCAGAGTTTACTCACAATGCCTACTCTGACTGCCCATAAGTTGCATGCTTGGCTTGCACAAATGCGCCTACAAGAGAGCCAAGCTGCAGCTTCTCATTGGTGCCAAAGGCCAGCCTGTACTCCACATCAGCAAGCTTCTCCACAAGATCAATGGTTGCCTCTGGCGGTACTCCCTTTAGAATGTACACCCACCTGCAGGCAAACACTCGCCCTCTAAGTGCACTGCGCCTGCTGGTGGTTACATGCCCTGCTTGTTGGCATTAAGCCAGCTGGGCAACAGTGTCCAGATGCTCCAGCGCTTGCAATATCTGCAGGTCAACATCTGCCCCCCCCCCCGAACTTGTGCACTCACGGGAGCAGCTGGGTAACAATGTCCAAGAGCGCCAGCCCTTTCAGGACCTGCATCTCCAGGATGCCCTGGAAACTGGCGGTGAATGACTCGTTCCAAAGCAGGTGGAAGACCTTCTCAATGTCGCCGGGGGTGGGGTTGCCTGTGTTGGCGTACACAGTGGCTTCGTCTATGCGCCCAGCAGCCATGTGGGTGGACTGCAGCAGGGCCAGGACAAGCTGTGGTGAGGACAAGCTGAGTGGGAGCTGAAAGCAACGGATTGCAGGTGATCAGGCGTTTGTGGCAGCACGACATGTCGTCGGTCAAGTTTTTGAGCGGCTGCGTCAATGCAGGGAGCCCTGTGAGTGGACTGCGGCAGCAGAGCAAGGACCTGGGTGGAAGGTCAACACTAGGCTGCTGATGGTGCTGGCAGCTTCAGGCAGAGCCTGGCCGCCACAGCACGCTGCTAGTAAGGGATGTGCACTGCAGCAATGGTGCCACCTGCCAGCACATCTGCCGCTGAACATGAGACTCAAGAGGCCAGGCGTCTCACCTGAAGGATGTTTAGGGAGCGCCTCATGTCCCCCGCTCCCAGCACCACCAAAGCCTCCATGCCGTCCTGTGTTATCTGCACACTGCAGCGCACAGGATGGGGTGAATCCCCGAGACAGCTCGTCCTTGTTCAGGCACCTGCTTGAGATGTCAAGGGCAACTTTCAGAAAGTAACTGATGACCAGCCTTGGCTGAACAAGACATTCTCACAAAAGTCTCCACACAGCCTCAGGTGGTGCAACATGACAGAAGCACAAAGAGTCAAGGCAGCAGCAGACCAAGCTCTGACTCTCATGCAGCAGCTAGGAACCAGACAGCTGCTGTTCACGCACAGGCTGAACATTCCAGGCGTGAGCTCGTGTATGCTACTTTCGCACCATGCTGCATCCTGGTCTTCAACAGTGCGTGAATGCCAGCAGCACATCAGCATTGCCACATGCTCTGCACAGGTGTCAGCTCACTTCTCGTTATTGACGACGTGCTGCAGCCGCTCCTGGACATGCTCTGCCCTCAGAGGCGGAAATCTGAAGCGGGTGCACCGCGACTGCACGGCCGGCACAATTTTGCTGACATAGTTGCAGATGAGACAGAAACGTGCGTTCTTCACATACTTCTCCATCACTGCAGGCAGCGGCAGGAAGGGTGACCACCAGGCAAGGTGCATGATGACAGCAGGTCAGCTTGGAGCGGCCCAGGTGCAGGTGCAGCCAGCGGCGTGGAGAGCCTGGCGTTGTCAGTCAAGCTCACACTTGGAACGCCTTACATGCAGTCAGCACCATTCATGGCTGGGAAGCCAGCCAGGTGCTGCAAGCAGTGCGGCAGCTCGGGGCCACAGGCTCGGCCAGCACCAGACATGATGAGGGCTCCCATCAGATGCAGCAGCAGAGGAGCCTGACAGCAGCCAGAAGCTGCAATGCTAATTTGCGGATGCAGTTTATTGGCAAACAGGACGAGGGTCCCACCTCTTCGCAGCGCAAATTGGGCGTCTTTTGTCATGGCATCACACTCATCCAGGATGACCAGCTTGGGCTTGTTGCTGCAAGGAGGGAAAGGGGTTGAAAACATAGCCAGACAGCAAGCAGCAGCCCAGGCACTCCAGGCGCAAGGGTGTGCTGCACTGAGACCAGCTGCAAGGTGCCATATCCTGGGCATGGCACCCGCACAGTGCAGAAGCAAAAGGTAGGCACTGGGCAAGGGCTGTGCACAGCAATGCTGCAGCTCATGCAAATAGAACCACCTGGGAAGCCCCAGCCATGCACAGTGTGCAGGCCCCACCTGAACACAGTGCGCGTGCTGACAAAGTCCTGTATCTCCTGCCGCACAATGCCGATGCCCCTGTCATCGGATGCATTGAGCTCCAGCACCATGCCTGCGATGCTCTGCCTGGGGTACATCTGCCGCGCCACAGCCAGGATGGTGGACGTTTTGCCGGTGCCAGGAGGGCCATAGAGCAGCAGGTGCGGCAGGCGGTTCTCGCTCACGAGGCGCTTGACTGCACCAGAAAAGCATACATGATCACGCGTCTGCGGCTTCAGCCTCCCCAGACGACAGCGCCTGTTACCTACTTGTGTCAACAATCTCCTTGTGGGCTGCCACATCGTCCAGAGACTGGGGCCTGTACTTTTCTACCCAAGGTGCGTCTCGGTCTAGCCCAACTGTAGCTTTGCCCTTCAGCTTCGTGGAAGCAGGCTGGGACATGGCTGGTAGGCCTTTGACCTTTCACAGTGGCAGATCAGGGCAGTTCGTGGGCCCCAGGCGTTGCATCAGGCCTGCTGCGATGGGCCTAACGTCTGCTTGTCCTGAGACTGCTGTGGGTCCTCTGTGCCACATGAACCTGAGGCAATGGACGCCAGATCTGCTTGGGAGTGCTGTGTAATTGACCAGAGCATTGACCACACATAACTGCTCCCTTTCTGCAAGTTCCGGAAGGCATTACGCAAGCCCTGTCATCCGCTGTTTGGTGTCTTGCTAAGGGCAGTGCTTTTTGCGCCCTGTAGGCAGATTCAGTATAGGTTGCTTTCACAGCACACACATACAAGCCCCTGCCCAGGCACAGTCAGAGGTGCTCACAGACAGGTACGCTTTTGCCCTGCAAGGGAACCTGGTCAGTGACCCCTGCTGGATTGTCAGGCGCGCCATAATACTGATGTAGCACTCTACACCTGGCCTTCTGAGGTGCCACTTATGGAACAGCTATGGCCACAAAGCAGCTGATGTAATGCAGGGATCATGTGACCACTAATAGGGCTGACAGGCAGCAGGAGGCGCAGCTAGCTGGGAGCAGCGGCAAGAGTCTGGACACGCTAAGCACCAACAGCCAGAAGTCCACCATCGCAGCAGGGGCAGTCGCTGCTGCTACGGCTGCTGTTCAGGGGCCTCAGGTCAGCTGACCTGAGGGGCGCCCCATAGCACACAGCACCTCATCGGCTGCACCCTGTTTGACTCTTGAGTGACGGTCCTAATCGGCTGCCTTTCTGCTGCCTGTGCATGCATCCCAATTGGAGACATGCCCGTCAGCCAACCCTTTCCATGGCCCATGGCACTATGCCTGCTCATTCCGCCAGCCCTGTGCAGGGCAATGATGGCCCTTCTGTCAACCCTGTGGCTGCCAAGGTGGCTGCCGGCGTCGACGCCGAGTCCATCCTCGGGGGCCTCAGCAAGGTCAGCAGACAAGACGCCTCTACTCTGCTTGCTATCTATCTTGCAGCTTGATGAGACAGCTGCTGGTGTGTCAAATGCGCCTCTTGGATCGGTAGCAGACAGCAGCACGTAGTCAAGGGCGATGAGCGACGTCTCCTGCCTCAAGTCACAGCTGCAAGCTACCGCGGGTGCAGGCTCGGGCCACTCTGAGCTAAGTTGGAATGTTGTTGTGCACAAGAAGAAGACTGAGCCTGCCTGCCAATTGTGCAGACCTCCCTGGCCAGCTGCAATGCCCAAGCCTGACAGCATGCTCAACAGCCTGTGCACATGCCAGATCCAGGATGATGATGATGCAGAAGCCTGCTGCAGCTCTGATGCAGAAGCCTGCTGCAGCCTGCTGCTGTGCTAACTGGAGCTGTAGGGCTTACTTGTCAGCCTGCGCCCAGACATCTGCCACATGATGAAGTTGCCAGCCTTTGCTTCTAGCTAGCCAGGCAGCCTCGCTGTGCAGGGCTACCTGGCCACCATCTACCCATGCAAACACCATCTACGGAGCCCCTGCTGCAGCATGTTGTCCAGCATCAGCTTCTGGCTGCCTTTGCAGGGGTCCCTGGCCATTGAGCCAACAGGTGCCACCCCAGCGGAGCTGGAGCGTCCCGAGCAGGCCAAGCAGCACAGCGCGAGCGAGGTAGTCCTGCTCCCTCCGGGGCAGAAGAATGAGCAGCGCATGGGGGAGGACCTGATGATGACCTCCAAGACGCACCAACGCTGCGAGGCCAGCGCAACCGTGCAGCAGCAGCTGGAAGCCGTGTTTGGGCGGGGCAAGCTGGAGGGCGGCGCGGGGGAGGGCGGCGGCTCACGGCGCGTGCGTGGCAGGTGCGCCCTGACCGGCTGGCCTGGCCGCATGAGAGTGGGCGTGCTGTGGCTGTGGGGCAGCCAAGGGCTGGGAGGCGAAGGAGGGTCTTGCTAGTGCATGGGAGATAATTGTGCAGGCGTTATGGGTGGGTGTTGTGCGGCCAGCACAACCGTGTGCAGCAGCAGCTGGACGCCTTGTTCAGGCATGGCTAGCTGGAAGAGGATGCAGCGACTGACGACGGGGGTCAACTGCGTTTGTGCAGCAGGTATGCTCTCGCTGGCTGGCTGGGGTGTCACTATTTGGTCTGGCTGCGTGAGACTGGGTATGCAGTAATCTGGGGCACCAGGGGCAGGGTGCAGGAGGGGACGATAGCGGGCATGCGCACCAGGTACACGCTGTGCCTTTTGGGGGTGGGCGATCTGCGTGTGCAAGGCCAGTGCAACTTTGCGGCAGCAGCTGAATGCAGCCCTGGGCTGGGACAAGCTTGAAGGGGAGAGGGGCCGGGTACTTGCAGCAGACGTGGGGCAAATGCGCGCACACTAGCAAGCCTGGCAGGGCGTGACTAGGGGCTCTGCCTGCAGCCCTGCCTGTCATTGAGCTGGGCCACTCACACATGCAGCAGGTGTATGCCCACCTGCAGACCTGATGGGGGGCCGGCAGTGCAGCTCTGCCTGCAGCCTGTGCTCCAGTTGGCCTAAGGGTTGCCCTGTGCTGCTTCCACAACTCAGGGGCCTAGCGGCAAGACACAGCAGGAGCCCAGCCAATATACATTCCCGTGCTGGCTTAAGAGGTACTGGCAAAGTCTTGCTGTCAACTCAATCAGGATCTTGCCAACCCATCCTCCGCATGCAGGAAACGTGGTGACGACGCTCTTGAAGCTGCAGCCATCTACCGCTCCAACAGTCAGAGCTCCCTCTCTGACTCAGGCTCAGAGTGCAGCTCCCGTGCCGGCTCGCTCACAAGCCCCCTGTCAGGTGAGCAGCAAGTGTTGGCTGCAGGAGCTGATGAAGCACTTGCCTGGCTGGCTGGCTGGAGCCTGCTGCTGACAGTGTGCACAGCCACGCCGCACATCCTGGCTGACCAGCCTGTATGCATCGGGGGTGCCTCTGAGACACTGCAGGCAGCAGGCTGACTTTCGGTCTTGAGCCTGCTCATGAAGAGCCCCCACCCAGGGGGAAAGCCTGTGCTGCATGTTTCACAGATCTCTGGGGCATTGCACTTGCGTGCACAGCAGCTTTTATGCAAGCATCGTGAAGCGCTGCAATGCACTTGCCTGACCCTGTGGCGCCCTGCAGGCTCTGGTGTCCACATCCTGCCCCCATCACCGACTCCCTGATGCTTGGCACTAAGGGGCCTGGAGTGGCTGTGCCTGGGTGCAGATGCTTGCCTCCCTGTGGCACGTCGCAGGCATCAGCAGCGAGAGCCTGATGCTGGCCTCTGAGGGCTGCCAGCCTGCTGTTGCCAGTGTACTTGCCTCAGCCTGTGGTGCCCTGCAGGCTCCAGCATCCGCAAGTCCCTCCTGGGACGCCCCCCCAGCGCCAGGAGCCTGTCCCTGGGCTCTGAGGGCTCCACCGTGGGCGCCTTCCCCTCTTCGGCTGAACTAGATGCCATCAATGGCAATCCTGAGACCCATCCGCGCATCCGCACCACCAGCCGCCTGAATGTGGACACCCTCAAGGTCAGCGGGGCGCCTGGGCATGCTGCATGTCTTTGTTGGTTCTGCGTTGGGCAGCCATGGGCTTGCCGCAAGCGCTTGGTGCACAGACTGCCAGCACCTGGTGCAATGAGACAGCGCCTTTCATGGTTGGCCAGCTGTACACAGCACGTCTCTGACCGCAGCATGGCTTGTGCTGGCAGTACTGCCATGCCGGGTCTGTAATCTTGTTCACTGCCAACTAGATCCCACTGACTGAATCCTTCGAGACCAGGCCCTTGCTTTCAGATATAAGCGCAGCTGAGGGTTGCTCATGTTGGTCGACCCTGCCACAGCCCAGCACAGATGCAGTATCTCTTCATGGTAACAGGAGCTGGTGCCATTGCCAGGGTGCAGCATGGCTGCAGCCAAGCATTGGACCTAGAGTTCACCATGTTTCCTCAGCCTGGCTCAGTTTTCGCTGCAGGGCATCACCGTCGTGAACCAGCGCATCCTCCAGTCACCCTGTCCATCACCTTGGGCGACCTGGGGACTGTGCCCTTGACAATGTGTGTGGTGCACTTTCGCTCAACCCTCCTCACTCCGCTGCAGGGCAACCTTCGTGAAGCCGGAAAGCCTTGCAGGCACACCAAGGCGGGTTTTGTGTGAAGGAGCAGCTGATCTTCAGACAGTGTGTGCCCAGCGCCCCTTCACCAAGCCCTCCTGCCGTCACGCTTGCAGGGCGTCACCTTATCCATTCACGCTGGATACTTGTCACCCCTGCTGCCGCTGTGCCTACAGGGCATCACATTTGTGAATCAGTACATCATAGTGGGAACCCTGGGGCGCGGCGCTTTCGGCAAGGTCAAGCTGGTCCTCAACAGCGAGGACCACAACCTGTATGCCATCAAGCTGGTCTCCCGCGGCTCTGCCAAGCGCAACCGCATGATGCAGCGCGGACGCAAGGGTAGCGAGCAGGATAATGTCAACAAGGAGCTCGACGTGATGAAGACACTGCACCACCCCCACGTGATCTGCCTGTATGAGATCATCGGTGAGCCTCAGTTTCTCCGCCCGTGGAAGGAGGAACATGCCAACAGATGACTGTCATTTGAGAGGCTGCGTCCTTTCATGCCTGCAGAGGATCATTGCCAAGCTTGTGGCTCTGGACAAGGCAGCCTCTCAAGGTGCCTGTTGCCCCATGCTTGACATGCCTGAGTAACATCAAGGGCCAGCTGTCCCCTGCTGTGCGAGCCTTAGATGTGATTAAGACAATGACCCACTCTCGCATGGTGTGCCTGCACAAGATCATAGGTGAGGCTCGAGACAACAGAGAGCTGAGGGTACCCTGCTTGAGGGTGTCAGGGAGGACGGCTTCTCAATAAGGAGACTACCAGTCTGCAGGTTGGAGACTTGCTCGGTGGCTGCATCAGCATCACGCCCAGCTGCCTTGGCTATTAGCTGCTTGAGCTGCTGCTACTGGCAAGAGGGGCTGAGCTATGCACAAGGGGCTGGCTGGCCCACCCCTGTAGTCAAGGTAATCATGCTGCTAGCGAGGCTGTTGCCGTGGGCTATCTGAGTGGCACAGCACCTCGCTGAATTCAGTCTGTCTGTGGCCCTGCAGACGACCCCAGCAGCGACAAGTTGCTGATGGTCATGGAGTTTGCCGAGGGGGGCCACGTCATGCTGTCTGACAGCTCCAGCCCCAATGATGTGTACGCTCTGTCTGAGGGTGTGGCGCGCAAGTACTTCAGGGATGTTATCAAGGTGGGTCCTTGGCTTCCAGAAGCCGCGTGCTTGGAGGCTGTCCTGGTCACCCTGGTGGGTGCACCAAATCCAAGAAACAAACATATCCAATAAACAAATCTGGTGCCTGCAACCGAGGAACAGTTTCAGCTGCTGGGTGCCCGGCACCTCTACACTGATGGTGTATGCAGAGCAGCTGCTTGCCTTCTTGTCCTCTGCCCGTACATGTAACCGGTCAGGCTCATACTTCAGGGGTCCTGGAAGGCTGAGCCTAATCCCCACCTAGAGAGGTGAGCAAGACGTGTCCCTGTTCAGCAACGTGACCTGCTTTCTGGAAGTTGCTGCACACCCAGCATGGTGAGGGCGCCCCAGCAGCCAGCAAGAGGGTGTGACGTGCAAGAACTTCAGGGATGGGGGACTGCACTGTATACAAAGAGTGCAGCACCCTGCTGGCACCCATGCATAGGGCAATCCACGACAGACTTGCCTGCCATTACTTCTCGTTGTTGCCTGGCACTGCAGCACTTACGTCTGCAAGCGACCCCGAGCATTTATTTGCTGCTACAGCCTGTGCAGGGCCAGTTTGAGGGGTGCTGTCTGTGAGTGCTGGGGAGTTGCTCATCAGAGTGCTTACAGCGTGGCACTTCTCAGCACACTAGCCATGCTGTCAATCGCCTTTAAAGCCAAGTGACCTGGCTGGCACCCCCGTGTTTGTTTCATCATTGGAATCGAGGCAGAGACATATCTCTCCACAGGGCCTGTCCCACCCTGTGCAACCTAGAGCTCTGTTGAAGTGACTGTTAAATTGCTCGCCTTGCAGGCATGAACACATCTCCTCAATTCAGGCGCCCCATTCTCCAGGGCTGGGCGTTGCTGCTTCCCTTTTGAGGCTTCCAATGCTCCACCTTAAAACTTGTAATCCATCTTGCAGGGCCTGGACTACCTGCATGTGAACCATGTGGTGCATGGTGACCTGAAGCCGGACAACATCCTGCTGACAGCTGAGGCGCGTGTCAAGATCAGCGATTTTGGCAGTTCGCGCCTGTTTCTGCGGGGTGACACCATGCTGCGCACGGTGGGTCCTACCTTGCTGCCTGCTTCCCAAGCATCCCTGACACGGCCCTTTGCCTTGCAAAGCTTCACAAACACAGGCATCACCAGCTTGTGCGCATCAGCACGCCCAGTCTCGACGCTGCCTGGGAGTGCAGTGCTGCAATCGTCAATCACCTGTCTCTGCTTGGGCAAGGCTAGACCTGCATGGGGGTCTGTGCAGATGGGCACCCCTGCAGCACTGCCCCCCAAAGTCGCTGGGCACCTTGCCAGGAAGCTCTATGCTGCCTTGCAGGTGGGCACGCCAGCATTCCTCTCCCCAGAGGTCTGTGCAGGAGATGCGTACCATGGCCGCCCTGCAGACATGTGGGCGCTGGGGGTGTGTCTCTATATGATGCTGTACGGTGAGCGCTGCATTCATGCAGTCTGGCGTCCGGCTTCAAGGCTTTCTGGGTGCCCACTGCAAGGGTCCAGCCAGGTCATCTTGCGGAGAAGCCTGGTCCCACACAGCTTGCAGCTGGATATCATGCTGGCAGTGCAGGGTGGTTCACAGAATCCGGTCTGCTGGGCAGCAGGTGTGCAACTATGCATACATGAGCCCAAGGGATTCCTCAAGGCAGAGACTGTGGTGCAGCAGCAACATTAGCTGTTTCACAAGGTGCCTTGCACAATGCTCTAGCTTAAAGTAGTCTGGTTCGTTGCAGATTCAGTGTTGAGGCTGTCCACCGTCGTGTCGTTCGAAAAGGGCCAATTTTCAAGCATACAAACCTGGCTGCAGTCACCCTTTCCGTTGAGCCATGTACTTTAATGCAGAAGCCTCAGCTCTCAAGCCACTGCAAGGGTTCACGCAGTGCAAGCCTTGCTGCAGGTACTGTGCCCTTTCGAGCGGAGACTGTGATGCAGCTGTACGACATCATTCGCACAAAGCCTGTGGCCTTCCCTGCCCAGCCGGAGACTTCGCAGGGAGCTAAGGATCTCATTCTGCGCCTGCTGCACAAAGACCCAGACCAGAGGGCCACCATGCAGGAGGCAATGAGGCATCGTTGGACGGAGTTTGGCAGCACGCGGCCTCTGCGGTGTCAGCAGGTGCGGCTGCCTGGTCAAGCGCACAGTGTAATAGCGTCGTGGGTGAGGCTGACTGCCTGCTCGGCTGGAGGAGTCAGTCTCATCTGATGTCAGCAGGTGCCTGCTCAGGGATGCCAGCTGCTGCCTGCATCAAGTGTGCTGGAACACTTGCAGGTTGCTCTTGACATGCTGTTGTCGTTCTGCTGCGACTTTGTCTCAAGGCTGACACCTTTGCCACAGGGCTGCGGCAAAGGCTGAAGTGCCCACTGCAGGTGGGGGACACTGCTGGTGGTGACTTGGATTGGGAAGGTGTGGATGACTCCCAAGCCAGGCTGACTGCCCTGGTGACCATGCTCAGCCCCCTGTTCAGGCAGCAGACCTTCAAGGCAGGCGAGCATCTGGCCAATCAGGTAAGTTTCTGCCTCCTGTGCTGCAAGCAAGGCGCTGCAGCCGTTGCCAGAGGCAATTGTTGTCGTTGCTGTGTTGATGGGCCGGCATCAACCCGCTTGAAGGCGGCACAGCATCCTGCTGAGCTGGTCGCAGCAGCTGCACGGCATCAGGGGAGCTGCAGCTGCTTATACCCCCACCCTGGTGTGCTCAAGAGCACGGACTGGCCCTGTCTCAGCATCTATGCTCTCGTGGTGGGATCATGTGTCTTTGCAGCAGGACTCCTGCCAGGCTGGCTGGCAACTGCCTAGGCATACAGCACAGCATCTGGACACATTGTCAGTTGGCCCGCTCTTGGGAGAAAGCCTCAGGTGCTCTGACCAGCTGTGGACCCCCCCCCCCCGCCATTGCCGGCTGCAGGGGGAGCCAGCCCACATCATCTTCTTCATAGAGCAGGGCCAGGTGCAGGTGGCCTATGAAGGGAGGCAGCAGGCAGATGAGGATTTAGTCAGCCAGGTAGGCTCACACTTCTGAGCGGTCAGGGCTGGTACACATTGCCGGGGGCGCCCTTGCCTGCAAGATGTGCCCTGTGCTACAGAGAGGCACACCATGGGCATGTCATCTGCCTTCTGAGACAGGGGGGATTGCCCCTGTCTGCAAGTGGCTGGTGCGCTGGGCTGTGCGGAGACCAGACTTGCTCTCTGAAAACATGTCTGCAAACAGTGCGAAGGGTGGCTGGGATCTGTTGGCTGCAGGGCAGGTTGACATGTCCAATCCTGTCTGCAGGAGAGCAGTGAAACAGAAGAGTCCGAAACTGAGGATGCACTTGCCTGGGCAGCCCCGCTGGAGGGATCAACGCCCTTTGCCATGCCCTCAGCCATGCCCCAGGTGTGCCAGCAGCTGCCTGTCAAATTGGCATGATTAGGGTCGACGCCCCAGTAGCAAAAGCTTGGCTTCAGCAGGAACCCTTCTGCAGCAAAGGGGTGTATCTGCCGCCTTCACATGCAGCTATGCCACTGCGCACCGCATGTCCGTCTCTGCCAGCCTACCAGCAACACACCTCCCCAGAAGGAGTCCTTCGAGCGAATGGCTGTCTGCATGTGCCTGAAGGCACCATGAACTACAAGATATACTGCATATTCTTGCAGCTCGCTGTAACGAGTTGGCTGCAGGGCATCGCTTGTATGGACTCACGTGCCCAGCAGGACTCATTGCAGGGTTGCCAGTTGCAGCAAACAGCTGGCTGACTTGGCTGCATGCTGCTGCAGGCACTCTCCTCGACAGACTCTGCTGCCCAGCAGAACTCGTCCCAGGGGTCTCAGATGCAGCAGCAGTCCAGCGGGACTGTCAGCGAGCAGAGGCAGGAGAGCCTGACCTTGGAGGGCATGGGAGCACGGCATGCTGCCCCCCTGTCAGCCTCAGGGCATGATCTTGTCAGGAGCCCCTCTGCAGTCCCTTCTGCCCATCTGGCGGCCCAGCATGCTGTCAGGCCCAGGGGCTCTGGCTCCCTGCAGGTGAGCAAGGCTCTGCTTCCAGTCCCCTGAGCAGCCTGCACTCCAAGCTGAAAGCCAAAAGAGAGGGCATTCAGAGGGTTCATGCTGGTTGCCTGGCAGCTGGCAGCAGATGCAGCCAGGCGCCGCGCCATCCAATGGTGGCCACCACGCGCACCGGGGGTTTCAGGTGTGGCTGTGCTGCCCTAACTATCTCCTTGAGTGCCCCCTGCAGCCCGGCATCGAGCGCCGCTACAATCGGCAGGAGAGCCGCAACTCGCAGTTCAGTGGCAACAGCGGGAATGCAGACTCCTCCGTGCATGGTACTAATGAGGCCCGGCGCTCTGCGGAGCTGCATGGAAGTGAGTCTTGCTGGGCAGCTTGCACAGGCCTTCAGTCTGGTCTAAGGTGCTGCATGGTCACATGCAGCAGCTTGTTGCTACCGTCCCCGGCACATTTGGCAACAGAGGTGGGCGGCCAACTGGTGTCCAGCTCCTATGAGCGCCTTATGGTATTGACTGCTTGCATGGTGCATGTGCAGAGCCTGCCAGACACTCTCATGGTCACCGCTGGTCACCCTTGAAGCTGTGGTACCAGTTGGTGTGCATTCATACACCAAGCGGGCACTAAGCGATCCTCTATCTGACAACAGCACAAAGCAGCAACTTTTACGCTGACAACATGCAGGCAGTGCCCGCACCTTCACACACCAGGACTCGAATGCCTCTGAGGCCAGCACTGGCAGTGTGAAGCGCACTCGCTTGCGGAAGCGCCAGCCCAGCATGCTGCGCACAATGCTGCAGGCTGCCAAGCAGGCAGCCGAGTCTGTCACTGCCATCCAGTGAGTGCTGCTTCACCTGAAAACTGCCCAGCCGTCATGTAATCTGCACCATGGCGCTGAGATGCAGGCCATGGGGATGCTGGTGTGCTGGTGCAAGCCAGCCGCGTGACCTGTTCAGGCTGGTCTGCTGACTCTTGCCCAGCAAGTGGATATCCCCATTGCAGCACTTTGCCTCATGGGGCTGCCCACCCTCCCTTTCCCTGGCAGGCTCTTGGCCCTGTGCAGCAATGCGCACATTTTATGGCCTGATGAGCTTTGCGCAGCATCCAGAGCAGGAGTGTCACCTCGCTGGCAAGCCTGCAGCCGCAGGTGAAATCCTGCCCCTGTGCTGCAGCACCTCCCACAGCATCGTCACCCTGCGCGGGCCAGGCGAGTTCATCAGCGAGATCAGCCTGCTGCAAGGCGACTTTGGTGTGTGGCAGACCAATGTGGTGGCACGCACAGATGTGCAGGCCCTGCTGCTGACCAAGCATGACGTAAAGAACATGCTGCGCGATAGGCCTGAGGCCGAGGCTGACGTCAGGGCAGGTGGGCTGTGCTTGAATGGCACGATGTGGCAGAATTAGCAGCATGCTATGTCACTGCTCAGCTTTCAGGGAATCCTTTCTATGCTGTATCTGGGCAGGTCTGTTGCCTGTGCTGATGTTCAGGTGGTTTCAGCAAAGTCTGCGCCCAGATCTGCATGTGCACAAGGAGCTGCCCAGGCTGCCTCAGCGCGGGGGTGCTGCAAGCACACAGTCCAGAGGCAGGCTCACACCCGAAGCATCTGTTGCTGACCGCATGGTTCTGTCGCCACGGCCATCAATTTGACTCATGCGCTCCCTGTCTGCAGCCATGGCCCAGCGGCGAAGCGAGCTGCTGAAGCTGCAGACCTTGGAGAAGATTGCCGGTTATGAGAAAGAGCTGGAAGCCCAGCTGCGCATTGCAGAGGGCGTAGCAGACTAGTCCTGACAGTCCTGTTGACCAGTCTGCACAACATTTGCCCCATAGCGACGCAAATCATTGCATCTGTAGTCCTCGAGCATTGAGTACTATTAGTCTGGAAGGGGCTGGTTGGTCAGGAAATTATGATTGATTCGAATTGTTCACAATGCAGTCAATGGATTAAGTTGGCTTAGGTCTCGCATCATCTGGCTGAATTCTTGCCTGCATTCGGCAGGGCAGCGTTGTCGGTGTGGGCCACCAACAGGGTTCCATTACCGAGACATGTTAGTTCATCACAGCTGAGCTTCGCAGCTGTTGCGGGCATCTGGCATGTTTCACTGTTTCAGCAGAGGCAAAAAGCGCAGAGAGAAGCGACAACTTCGGGAAGCTTACAGCAGCGGGCAATATCACACCCCAACTGGAGAGCAGGGAGCTTCAGGTTTGCGTGAGGCAATAGGGAGCTGGCCCCCTGCGTGCTGTGCTGACATGCTGCCTTTCCCCATGATGCAGCTTGCGAGGAGGGGCCGCACTTGCGTACCACGCTGTCCATAGCCAGATCCAGTGATGGTCAGCCCCCTTCTGCGTGCAGCTGCCAAGCCTCATCATGTGGTGCATACGGCACTGCATGCAGCTTGGGGCTTCCCCGTGCATGATGACGCAAGCATGATTGACGCTGCATGGTAGGCATGAGGACTTCCGGCATGTCGCCGCTGCTGCTGAGGCCTAAGATTGCAATTGGCATTGGCATCCTGCAGGTGGAGAAACCTACTTTGATGCTCTTGATACAATGGACTCAGGCAAGCGCTTGCAGCAGCTGTGTTGGTCGGTCCAGTGCAGAATGCTTGGTGGAAATGCATGTGTGGCATGGTGACCATTACTGAACACTCGTGCTGTTGGTTCTGCAGCTCCTGGGAGCCAGCGTGGCAATGATGACGGGTCAGGGGAGGGGCTTGGCCTGAAGGTCATGGTGAGCGCTGCTCTGTAGGCCCTAGTTCCAGCCTGCCAGATCTGAGGCGCAGCTCAGGCTGAGAAGGCCGCTGATGGGCCGTGGTCAGCAGCTGCAGCACGCAAAGGCAGCATGCCACACAAGACGCCCATCAATGCCATGCTGGGTGGCCAATCCCTTGCCGCCCACAGTCTGCCGCGCTTGCAAAGCAGGCAGCCAGGGACTGGCACAGTACCAGGCAGCGCTGCCCTGCTTGGTGGCCGCCTCCATGCCCACAGGGCTCCTGAGCCTCTCCAGCCGCCCAGGCTCAGCAGCTTCTGTTAACCGCAGGACGCTGTCCACTTGCCAAACATGCCCGCATACCAGGGCTATGGCCTGCAATGCTGGGGTGGGGGGGGGGGGGGGGGGGGGGGCTGATGCCTGCGATGTCGCAACTGCTGAGGCGAAGCATCTCAGGCGCCGCGGCCACTTGGCCACACGGCTCCTGCACCAGCAGAGCAGCCTGCTGAATGGGTGGATGGTGGGGTGATGCAGGCCTGCCTGGTGCCTGCAGAAGCGCCTGTCCCTGAGGCGCAGCACCTCTGGCGCCAAGGTTAAGCGAGGCAGCAACCACCTGGAAGCCAATGGGACTGCCGAGGCGACCGGGCTGGCGCGCCTGCCCTCGGCAGAAGCGGTGATTGCGCCGGAGCCAGCTGCGGGGGCCTCCCTGGGCTGCCTGCCCCTGTTCAGTGGCAGCGGCGTTCCGCAGGCGCTGTCAGATAAGCGCTTTGTGCGACTGACCCGCCCGAGCGCGGGGTCGAGTGTGAAGGTGAGAGCAGTAAGCTGAGGTGTTACACAGGAGCAGGAGGCTGTGAGGATAAGACAAGACAGCGGGCAGTGTACCAAAAAGGTGGTGTGCTGTGCTGACGGACACCCTTGTTCAGCCATGCTTCCGCACAAGCGCTGGGAGCATCTGTTCTGGTCTGGAGTCTGACATCCAGTGCTGAGGTGCATACAATGGCACTGGGCTTGTGTGAAAGGCATGCGCCCAGTAGTGAGTGCACGCCTGCCCCAGGTTGGGCTTGGAGGCTGCCCGGCAAGGCGCAGGCAGAGCCATCAACAGGCTGTCCACGTTTTTGAAGCACCTCAGCAGATTCTCTGATGTCCATGCCGGGCACAGGCAGGACAAGTGGATGAGCTGCTGCCTGAAGGCGCTAAATATGGATCACATGGACTGCAGCAAAGAGCATTTTGGGAGGCCGCAGACATCCAGGCATTAGTTGCCTCAGTCCAGCTCCTGCCTGTGCAACATGCTGATCAAGTTTGACACTGTGCAGGCACAAGCTGCGATGACCTTGCGATGCCAGGCACTCTGGGACAGGCCTGCCCAGATCACAGCAGGAAGAGGGGTGGTGCAGCTGCCACGCCTGCTGCGTGCCTGTCTGACCTGCAGCAACTCAGAAGAAATGTACATGTTTGGTATCATGCTGGCATTGCTGGCTGTATCAGGCAGCCCAGATGCGATTGTCGACCGGCCGGTCCCACCACAGGGGCACCAGAAGCAGGACTGGCAGTGCCGTTTTTGACTGGACACCTGACCTGTGTTCCCTGCGGCTGCAGAAGGGTGCAGTACCTCAAATCAGGCACCAGCAGCAACAGCTGGCACAAGCTTACTTTGTGCTGCTGTCATGTTCTCCAAAACATGTCATGATACCACAGGGCAGTACAGAGGATTCAGGGGTTTTGACATGCGCTACGCTGGCATCAGTTGATGCTGACCTGTTCGCCCCCGGCTGCAGTACCACAAGAAGGGCACCAGTGGAACCTCCACTCCTGTTGGCGGTTGGTGCGAGGCTGACCCCACCACCTTCATGGTGCGCAGCCAGGATTACATGAAGACTCGGCAGAAGATCCCATGTGCAAGCTCTGTTTACAAGTAAGGGCCGGCTGCTTCTTGCCAGGCGGCAGCACCAAAAGCAACTGCTTTGTCGCCGGGGGCTGGGCTGCCTCAATTTTCAAGTGTGTAGGGCAAGCAGGCTGCCCGCCAAGGTGACTGACTTCATGTCCCTATGTAGACTCAGACATTGGCTGGGCTAACAGGCCCTGAGTCCGTGCATGGAGCCATTCAGGCTGGGCCTGTGTGGATGCAGCAGCCCCTTGAGCTTCAGCTTCAGAATGCAGCGCCTGCTGTTGCTTACTGTGTCCTGGCAGTGGGGCCTGTGAGCCTACCAGCTTTGTCAGGGGGCCCACATGCAGGTGTTCCCGCCGCCACTGCTTTGTGGCATGCAGGCTTCTGAATGTGGATGTGTACAGCTTCGACTTCAAAATCCACCACATCGCGCGACACATCCAGCTGCCTGATGAGCCAGTCGTTTCAGCAGTGGCCAAAGACCTGCCGCCAGATGAGCAGCTGCCCCCCCTGCTCATCATCAACGTGCAACTGCCCACCTACGCGGTGAGTCAACACTTTGATTGATTTAGGCATGGTTCAGAGCCGCCGCCCCTGCTCATGGTCAGACTGCAGCTCCCTTTGATTTGTGAGGTCATCATGCTGGCGGTCTAGAATGTGGTCCACATGGTCTGGTAAGCCCCGCGCAGGGGTGGGGTTGCCCCAGGGTTGGATGAGGGCAGTGCCCCTCTGCTGGGTGGTGCCCCTGCTCTTCAGCTATGTGCAACCGCCTGCCCACCTATGTGGTGAGGTGTTGCCTACTGGCTCTAGCAGGAAGCTACCATGCTTGGGTGACTGCCCTGCTCAAGTCCATCTGTGAGCATCAACACACAGCACAATGCGGGCACGTGCTGGGTCTGATCAAAGCCTGCAGCGCCCCTGGCTTATCGTATCTGTATTTGGCTTCAAGATTCTGAAGGGCAACTACGCTGTGTTGGGTGAAGTGCAAGCTGACAAGAGGGGGGGTCTGAAGAGCTGAGCGTCATCGCTGCCCAAGCACAGCCTCCATGGTGCTCATAGGCAAGCAGGTGGCTGCTGTTTGCAGCCCGACCCATTGACGCCACACTGATGGGCCCTGTGGTTGTTGCCTGCAGCCAGGCTTCTTTGGCCCCCATGACGGGAAGGGCTTCAGCGTTGTATATTACTTTGCTCTGCCTACGGGGTGGGCACCTAAGGACGTCAACAACCCGGCAGCACTGGCCCTGGTCCAGCGCTACTTTGCAGACGGCCGGGAGGCCGACAAGTGAGCCTGCCCAGTTGCTGCCGCCAGCCTCCACCTTGTGCTTTCACATGTGGGCTCATGCTGTGGACGGGCATGCTGCCGTGTCGGGTCGGTGCCCTGAGTCCACCCGCACAGCGGCAGGGCGGCCCAGGCTGTTCCCCTGGCATGTATGCACCCATATGTTCTCCCCCCCAGCACCCTGTCCACTGCACAGCCTGCACTGCCAGCATTCCCCGCTGCTCCTGTGCCGCCAGCTCGTCATCCACAAGCCTGGCCTTGTGCTGCACAGAACATGCATGACAGTGAGGCAGCTGCGGCCAGCTGTCCAGCATGCTGCTCACTGGCGGCCCCGCCAGTGTTTTGCAGCTCCTGCGCCCCCAGTCCTCACCCCTGTCATACAATGTCTGTGTGGCGGCTCATCTGCCGCTTGCAGTCATGACCCCTTGCACGAACCTGCTGTGAATCTCACAGGTGAGGGGCTCCCTCAAGCAGACTGCCAGTCCTCGCCATGCTGGTGCACAGCAGCCTGCTGCCCCACTTACCCTTCAGGCTCATGGCCCAGAGTCGCCGCAAGCTGATCTCCTGTATGATAGGTGCCTCTTGCTCACATGCTTGGCCCCTCCCTGCACCGCAGCTCCCGCACCCGGGATCGCCTCAAACTGATCCCACGCGTGGTCAATGTTGACCAGTGGGCTGTGGAAGGCCCCCTGTCGGGGGCTGAGCATAAGTTGCTTGCCAACTACAACGACAAGCCACTCATGACCAAGCCCCAGCACCGGTGCTTCCGCGGCCCAGGCTACTTTGAGATCGACATCGACGTCCACTCTTATGCCTTCATAGCCCGCAGGGTGGGGGCACATCAGCACTGAATTGTGCAACTTGTCACCGGAAGGCTGGGCAATGCCTCTCATGCCTTGACGACATCTCTCCTGCATGCCTAAACACCAGCCTGTGAGCTGGCAGCTCCCTGTTTCAATTGCCACGAGCAGTGATCACACATGTACATGCTTATGTAAGAGCCCACAAGCAGGGCTGCCTGGCCTGGCCTGGCCTGCACCTGCTGCTGTGGCTGCCTGATCTGCCACAGTCGTCAAACAGGGACGAGGGTGCTGGGTGCACTGCTTCTGACTACTGACCAGCAGGGACTTGCCTCGGTTTTGCCCATGCAGGCATTTCAGAGTTTCATTCCCCGCCTCTGGCCTGTCACCTGGGAGAATGCTTTTGTTGTGCAAGGCAACAGGTGAGCTGCGCATGCCCAGATCTCAAGCTATCATTGCACGTAAGGCATCTGACAAGCTTGGCAGTTGCAACTTTGCCCGTCACTGGGCAGGGCTTTGCGGCTGCAATGCTCACCTGCTATGGGTCAAGCCAACAGTGCAGGCCATTCCCACCGAAGGCGGGATGCTGTGCAGCTGGCAAAACTTGGTGCCGCAGTGCATCGACTCACATGTCTGCTGCGTGCAGCCCAGATGAGCTCCCAGAGGTTTTGCTGGGGTGTGCTCGTCTGTACAGGTGAGGCCTGCAACTCAAGTTGATGCTTCCCAAGGAGTGGCTAGCTGTCACCCTTGGCCCTGTCAACTTCTTGGGTGCATGATGCAGGATCAATTTCATGGAGGAGCGTCCTTTTCCTGCCAAGCTTGTACAGAGCCCGTCAGGGGAATCAGTTGTTGCTCAGGACTGATTGTTCGAAGCAAAACATGTCATCCCCCACTCTGTCCATGCGAGACAGCAGCCCCAGCTTTCAGCATTGCTTCGAGGAGTGCACATTTTAGATGATAGAACTCAGACAGAAAACTATTGCTAAAATGCCAGACAACAAGTTCTGTATTTCAGTTTTGTAAAAACCTCTTGCCAGTCAAAGAATTGAGTTGTATTGCTGCCAAAACTCTGCAGTGCAGCTAGAAAATGTGGGCGGCAGTGTGGGGGGGCATGCCCATACGAAAGCTTTGATTGACTTGGGTTTTCAACACAGGGGGACCGGGTTCAAAGGGGCAATGGGGCATCTGCAGTATCTGCAGACTGGCAGGCCAGCACACTTAGCCCACCGGCTGCGGGGTGAGATCTTCCCCCTGTAGCGGCTGCGGTGGCTCAGGAATCATTATTGTCTGTTGTGAGTCTGCCGTCTGCTGTGAGTCCAGGCCAAGCAGCCCCTCCTCATCAGCACTTCTGTTGTGTTGATCATGCTGCTGCCCATCAGCAGCGGCCACGAAAGGTGACCTGCTGGATGTCAGGCGAGCCAGGCCTGTGATTATCCTGCCTGCTGTGATCAGCTTCAGGCTGGCCCACACACCAACCAGGCCAACCAAGCTCGGCACCAGCTGGAGCCTCTGGGTCAACACTAGGGCAGCTACAGTGGCACTGGAAGCCATCACCATGCCCCGCGCGACGTAGGCTGTGTCCTGGGCTGCAAGCAGTGCGCCGTCGAAAATGGCAGCCATCGCGTCAAAGGGCTGCAGCCAAAGGGTGAGGAGAGATGTGTTACTCTATGTACAGCAGCTCAGCATGTTGCAGATGCAAGGGCCATCTGCAGGGTCTCACAGGGTGTGGGCAGAAATGGAGCAGCAACCCCAGCAGACCCCCCTACTCACCATGCACAGTGCCAGAAAGGGCATGCAGCTGAGCGCCATTTTGTGGACCCCAGGGTCCTGGGAGAACAGGCTGGGGATTAGCGACTTGGAGACTGACAGGACAAGTGCCATCACCAGGCCCACAGCGAGCCCCAGCTGCAGAATCCGCCACAGCACCTGCCGAGCCATCATGCGGTTGTCCTGCAGGCCGAGGCACCAATCCTTGCAGAACCTGGGGCAAGCGCGGTGCAGCAGGTCGAGGATGTGCACTGACGAGGGGTGGACTGTGCGCTGCCAGTGCCCAAGATCTGGCAAATGACACAGGCTCAGAAGCAGCAGACTGCCATCTATATTGAACCGGTTGCTGCACATGGCACAGGCACAACACCAGCAGGCTGTGCATCAGTTCAGAAGCTGTGGCAGCCAGCATGACCT
This sequence comes from Asterochloris sp. CNOR1, assembly GCA_963969365.1. Classification (NCBI taxonomy): domain Eukaryota; kingdom Viridiplantae; phylum Chlorophyta; class Trebouxiophyceae; order Trebouxiales; family Trebouxiaceae; genus Asterochloris; species Asterochloris sp. CNOR1. The sequence goes on along the minus strand of OZ017746.1, from coordinate 1,621,987 downwards.
AGGCACACACCAGAAGGCTGGCCATGTGTTGATGGAGGTGCAGCAGTGATGCCTCACCTGGCCCAAGTAGGAGGCCACCAGCGTCTGAGTCGCGATGTCCAGTGCTGCAAAACCCTGGATGCTGAAGATCCTGCACAGCCACCAACACACGGGGTGAGCACGCGACAGGAAAGGCTCCAGAGGACAACAGGAGGTGGTGCGCGGCAGATAAGTAATGCCCACATGGCCAGTGTCAAGAGCAGCACAAGGCGCAGCTGGCTGCAGATAAGCACAGCCTGGCAGTAGTCCTGCCCCATGTCAGTTTAAGCATTGCGCTGAAGGGTTGCATTGAGACGCACCAGATCTGCCTCAAAATCTCATGGCCAGCCATGGCCACCGTGCCCAGGCCTGTGACAGTGGTGGTGGCAAAAAGAATTGCTACCATGGATGACAGATTGCGCAGGGAGAGTGCCAAGCCGCTCTGCAGGGCACAGACACAAGCTTGAGTGACCGCCTGCTGTCTTCAATCCCATGTCAGGTTGCAAATAGTGGTGCAAGTCCCGTGCACGGCTGCAGCATGGCACGTTGAAGAGCACAGTGCTGACAGCAGCAGCTCAGATCTGGAAAGACGACAGCCACCAAATGCAGGCTCGCATGCAGCAATTGTGCCTGCACGGTGGCCAGCACCTCCTGGAGGCCAAGGCATCTATGTCACGCCAGGCCCGCAGATCACGCCCTGGGTATGGCCAGGAGCATACCGAGGCAGCTAGGTGCTCCCTCAAGTCAGACTGCCTGCAGGACTCACTCTGAGCAGGGGCAGCACCTCCCGCCATCCCGGCACCTGCCTCAGGTCCCTGGGCTGCAGCATGCCCTTGCGCACCAGCATGTACAGCATGACGCCCAGCGCCAGGTACTGGGAGGCAGACGTGGCCAGGGCCGCGCCTGCCACCCCCCAGCCCAGCCGGAACATGAAGAAAAAGTCGAGGCCCAGGTTGAGGATGTTGGAGACAAGGGCCGCCAGCAGGGGCGTCCTGCAGCAAGGGGCACCGCAGTGGAGGGAGCTCGCAGGGGGTGGGATGCTGGCAGGGTGAGTAAGGCTTGCCCTCCAGGGTAGCAGGCTGGCAGGCAACCCGTCAGCCTGTGAGGCCTGTGTGAGGTGCTGACAAAGTTTTGCATGCGTGCCCCATGGTGCCACAAGGGGAGGCAGCTGTGACAGGTGGTAGCTGAGTGCATGGCCGCCTGAGTCTGGTGGACCATCAGCGTGTTGGCGAGCTGCCAGGCCTCCAAGGCGCTTGACACTCTACTGCCTGCTGGTGGGCAGGGCTCACTTGGTGTCCTTGAATCCCCTGAAGCTGCCTGTGGCCACATACATCATCAGCGCTGCCGGAGTGGCCAGCGCCCGACACCGCAAGTATGACACTGCGAGAGGTAGCACTTCTGTATTGGCGCCCATGCCTGCAGGCAGCAGAATTGAAGATGAAATGTCACCACGCGGGCATGACCCCAACAAAGGTGAGGCATCAGAGAGCACAAGGTTTCAACCACGATGGAAGGCTGCAGCCTGCGACCACTGGCGCTGGCAGACTCCAAAGTGCAAACGCAAGCAGCAAAAGCACCTTTGGATGGGGCGCAAGCAGGCAGATTGCAGCGTAACATTGTAGGAGGTGCAGGGCAGCTGCAGTTTGTGGCAGGAGGGAAACCACTCACGTGCCATCGCAGAAGGGGCACCAGCCCACATTGCAGTTGCCACTCCCAAGCCACAGATGACAGCAACCCACAGGCCCTGAGCAGTGATGACAGATGCCTGCAGCACAGAGGCAGAGGGGGCTCAGCATCACAAGCAGGTCAAAATGAAGGAGTCTGGTAGAGGTGCACCAGCAAACAAAAAAGGACTGTGCGGACAGGTGGGGGGGTGCCACACCCCCTCGACTCACAGGACTGGAGTACCTTTGATGACAATGAGCTGCTCCTCAGCGCCCCATGCCAAGGGCATGGCAACAGTATGACATGCAGCAGACAGCCAGTCCTGCATCCCTCGTCTTGCCCACCTCTGCCAGGTCGGCATTGGCCACAGCGCGTGCAACCCTGGGGGTCGTCACCACCATGAGAAAGCTGAACAGAAAGCCCGAGAAGTTGTGCAAAATTGTGCTGGCGCCGACTGCGCCAAGCGGGGCAGAGCCCAGCCGCCCAACAAGTGCTGCAGCAGCAGAGGAGAGTGTCAGCGGGGCCAGCAGAAAATGTTGGGCAATGCAACAGGGCACCAAGCATCTACCAAACGTGCTGATGGGGTGACCCCTGGCGCAGCAAGGTGGGAAGCAAGGGAGGTGAAGCCCTCTCCTCCACCCATGTACGGCACCCTGTGGTGCAGTCTAAGCATGGCAGCGTTCGACAGCAGCAGTGTACCTGTGTCCACCACACTCATCAGGGGGTCCAGCAGTATGGATGCCAGCGCTGGCACAGCCAGTCCCAGGATGTCCCGGTCATGCCTGCTGCGCAGGAGGCTGTCGACAGGAGCTGCTGTGCTCTTGGGAGGCTCAGGCTGCCCAAGGGCCGTGATGCTGACAGCCTGCAGGTGCAGGCCCTGCCGCCTGCGCCTCTTTTGGCTGACGCTGGACGGTGGCCTGGCCAGGACCCAATTGGCTGAGGATTGCAGTGCATGCTGGCCCTGCTGGGTTCTCTGCTGATGTGTTGCTAGATGTAGAGGGCGACACAACGCCTGAATGTTGTGTACTTGCAGCCTGAGGTGCAAGCTGTGGCCCTTGAAGCCAGGACCGACCTGGACAGGTCGTTGCACATGCATGGCTGGCAAAGGCGATGCAGCAGCACAAGAGGCAGGCCTCTGCCCCCTCAACGAGTTATCAAAGGTGGAAGGGACACGTGCAAGGCGGTCCACATTGTCTAGGCAACGTGAAGCCAACGTTTGCCGAGCCCAAAGACCAGCCTATCTGACAACCGGCCACATGACTAATTTGCTAAGGAGGCAGCCGTTGCCAGGACTGGTGCATTTTCCAAATTGAACTTTCAGAGTCCATGATGAAATAGGCATCCTTGCTGCTAACTTCTGTTTGCCAGTGTTGTTTCGTTGGCGAAATATGGTGGCCTTTGTGTATCCAGCCCATACTGCAGCACAACATAGTCACCGTGAAAACTCCCCTGCCAGCCTCAGGTCCTCTGCCCACTAAGCGGCGCAGCATGGCAGGCCTGTTAAAGAACAGGTAGTGGCCTTGTGGCGTGAGTCATAGTTGAACATGCTGGCCTGAGCAGCAACATCCCATATGCTGACTTGCAGCCTTCTTGTTGCATACCCATGAGTAAGGTGCGCAAAGCAGAGGCTACCTCCTGCAGGGCGTTGGCCACATGTTCCATGCTCAGCACAGGCCGCCTATCCTTGGGATCGATGCCCTGCTCCCGCAATTTCTGCTGTGGGGCCTGACGCTGCTGCTTCCACAGTTGCAGAGCATCGTGAGTAACCTCTGCAACAAATTTCTGGGCAGCCAGGGAGACCAGCCGCACCCTGCACATAAGCAACAGGTTGAAGCTGCCAAGTCAACCGGCAAGCCAGGCTGGGCGACACCTGGGAACCTTACATGCGGATGTCTGAGCAGTCGAAGCCATGCACTTTGAGGTAGTGCTGTGTGAGCTCATCAGGCACCTGCAGCAGAAAGTGGTCAGCCAGGGGTGCCTTATGCTGCATGTAAAACACAACATCCCACACCGTTGGAGTGACATCTGGCAAGGTCTCCAGGAATTGCTGGAGGCTCTCTGGATCTATCATCTGCTGCCGTTCGGGACCATTATGGCTTTAGGTTTTTGGGCGAGTGGACACCTTTGACCAGGACCACTTTGTTCCCCCTGTTCTCCCTGAGTAAATGGCCATCAAAAGCCCCACGCAGGTCTCCCAGAGCTCCAAGCTGCAGATCCTCTGCCTGCATGGCTACCTGCAGAATGCTGAGGTGACTGTGAACAGCTAAACCTCAAGCGCTGTGATGGGCTGAGAGACACCTTGTGCAGAGACATTAGTCTGCCTGCAGACGTTTAGAGCCAAGATTGGCTCGATGCGCAAGGCACTGAAGAGCCAGGCTGACTTTCACTTCATCGATGCTCCACATCTGGTGAACAGTGCCAGTGAAGAGGAGGTCCACGAGTCTGGGGGTGCAGCTGCCGCAGGCAGAGCCTGGTGGCAGTTCAAAGTGAGCATTACTGCTGGTGTTTGCCCTGCTGGCGGGTGCAAGCGATAGTGCTGCTGTCGCAGGACACAGCGCCAGGCATGAGGCCCTCTAAGGCAGCACGGTACACTGGAGTAGAGGGTGCCCTCACAATTTTGGAAGAGAGGCTTCAGCAAGAGCCAGCTTGTGATGGGATCCTGGGTGAGGTAGCAGGCAGCCCCACCTAGCATATTACTGCAGCTAATTCTGCTTGCTGAGCAAGCCACTCCTCTTTATGCAGGCTTCAGCCAGGGTGCCACCGTGGCTGCTCTGCTCCTTGCCAATGCTCAGAGGCAAGGCATGAGCCTAGGCCTCAAATTTGCCATCTTGGTAAGCCTGGAGCAGTCGCCTGTTCAGCTGGCATGTCTTTGTGGTCGTGATGGTCAGTGCGCGTGTGCAGGCTGGAGCATTCATGCCACGTGACTTGGAATACGCTTCCTGGCTTGAAGGCTCTTGTATATCAGTCCCGTCTCTGGTGATACATGGAGAGTGTGATCAGCTGGTGCCTCTGGAGCGCAGCACTGCATTGACACAACATTGGGACCAGGCTCAGCTGAAAAATTTTGTTCATGCTGGCGGCCACATGATGCCCACTTGCACAGGAGACTTTAGGGATAGCTTGAGAACTTTCTTGACAAAGCAGCAGCAGCAACAGTAGATGGCAGCAGCAGCAGCTCAACAGGTTCCCAGGACCAGTGAGTGAAACGGTTTGGTAATGTTTTTGCAGTTTATTGAAACCCAGACTGGATCTGACTCCTTCGAGAGCGCCTCCATCTTTCATGGCAGCAGATGCAATCGCGGAAGAGTCATAGCAGACCACGTCAGGTAACATGCTTAGAGGGGGAGGGGGGGCCCAATGCTCGGCCTATGCATTAAGCCACGTTTTGTATTCACACCTTCAAAGCATTGTGTTGCAGGGCTCTGAGACTCTTTGTGAAGAGCAATCCTCTGAGAGTCTTGTCCAAGCAATCAAGCGCAAGCTTGGCCCCCAGTCAAGGCTTGTCTTCTCAGCTGCTTCTGAGACAGACCCCAACAGAGAGGGTCCAAGCGAGGCACAGAACGCTGCGGAGCAGCTGTTGCTAGACCTCAGCAGCTGGAAGGTGCTGCCTGCACCTCTGTGGCCACCCCCTGCCTGTCCTGCAGCCGCCTGCATGGCATGTCCCCCTCCAGACATGCTTCCCACTCATGTGCCTCTCCCTGCAGGCGCTCATCTTCAGGGACTCCCGCTGCCTGGGCAGCCTGGTCTCGCCGCGCCTGGCCAGCTACACTGATACAGAGGGCAGCACTCTTGCAGCAGAGGAGCGTGATCAGGACAGCAGCCCCAAGCTCATCGTCCAGGAGCTGAGCATCATCTACGACACCTGGACGCCCGCCTGGTCAAGCAGCCAGGCTAAGCCCATCTACCTGCCTGTGGACGCATCCTTCAGGTCTTCAGCCTTCCGTATAGGTGACAACTCGGGGTAGCCATCTTGCATCTGGTGCAGTTCAGCATGCCATGCACTTCAGGCGGGAACATCTGGCCGACACAGACAGCATTGCTGATGTGGCAGCTGCATGCGCACAATGACAGGGGCTGGCAGTGGCTGTGCATGGTGAAGTCACACTGCCTCGCCAGGGGGCCTATTGAGCAAGTGCATGCTGCCCTGCAGTTGTGATTGGCACGAGCCAGGGTCGCAACTTTGCTCTCCCGTTCAGCTACCAGTTCAGCGGCCAGCAGGCCTCCTACAGCCTCCAGAAGGCGCTGTACATCCAGCAGCATCAGCGCAAGCGAGGAGAACCAGCAGGAAGCCAGACAGTTGCAGGGCTCCAGAGGCTTTCCAAATACATCAGGGAAGGGGATTTGGCACTCGAGTTTGGTGAGCCATGTGGCACAGAGTGCCTCTTGCGTGACACCCGCTGCGCATGCTGTAAGGCCTTTCGCCTTACCGAAAGTGTGCCCTGTGCAAGACCCAGTGTCCCCACATGCTGGGCCCCTGGCTGCCTGCCCTACCCAGCATCATGTGTTGGCCAGCCTGGCTGATTCTGAGGAGCGGGAGCTACCTGTACTTGTTTCATAGGTGCTCTGGCCCCAAGCTGCAGCAGCCCACCTGTTGCATCTGCATGGCTGCAGGGGAGGGAGTGGAACGCCTCTCAGCAGTTTTTGACATAGTCGACGAGCCAGCGTGGCTCAAGTGTGTCGCACTCAGGTTCTGCCTGGTGGCCAAGAGCTTGTTTGATGACGGCAAGTGCCCTGCTGAGACAACAGAATTTAAGCAGCAGTCAGGAGGGGGTAGCAGCAAGCAGAGGAGCGGGTCAGGTCAGTGCTTGCTGCAATTGCGGCAGCAGCCTGCATCAAATGCAATGGTGCAGATGCCCAAGGTCACGACTGTTGCCAGGCCTGCGCTTCCTGTAGCGCACACTTGCCGCTGTGATGCATCATGTGAGCTCCACATCTGCACCCGCCGGCATCTTGATAAGCTGCATTTGGCCTGGGCTGCTGAAGCTCATCTGGCTTTGGCTTGTTTTCTGCAGATCCAGCAGGTGCACGGGTGTCGGAGGCTGCAACCACGGCAGCACCAGGTGCACCAGCAGGGGGGCAACAGGAGAAGCTTCCTGCAGTTGATACCGTCAGCAAGTCAGGTCAGCTGCCTGTGAGGCTGCGGCGCGCATGACGGGACACCAATGTGCCTGGTCGCATGCAGAGACGGGTTTGATGCAGTGAATGCCTTGATGCATCCATCTCAGCTTGCCTGCAGCCCTGCAGCATGACTTGGTGCCTTGCTGCACAACTTCATGTCGGCAAGGACAACGTGACTGCATCAGTTTCAGAGTCTTCCACTGCTGCAGGTCCTCCTGAGCAGCAGGGGCCTGCACACAGCATGCGTACTATGAAGACGCATGGTGGCTCTGGCCACAGCAATCCTCAACAAGGGAGGAAGCCCAAGAGCAAGAAACAGAAGAAGAGACGCCATGGGCATGCTGGAGGGTCGCCTGCTGCTGCCAACGGCAGCATGCCTGCGTCATCAGGTAACACGCTGGCGGCAGTCTGCATGCAGACGAGCACAATGGACTGCTTGTGTTTAGATTGCAGCATTGTAGGTGATATCTGGGCTGGCCAAGAATGCTCCGGAGTTGCATTGCGGAACCCAGCAGCATCAGTCTTGTTATGGCTGGGCTGGCAAAGGATGCTCTTAGCTGAATTCAGCAGCGGCAGTCTTTTTCTGGCATGCTGCTCCCAAATGGCTGCCTCAGAGTGGAACAGCAGCATGGAGCGCAGCAGGGTGCATGCAGTGTATCATCAGGCGACACCTGGGCAGCTGCTGGCACTCTCAGGAGACAATTACTGCCTGAGCAGTACAACCCTGTCCCCCTGGCAAGGCATGACAGTGAATGCAGCACATCCTGTGACGGTGGGTCCTTACTGGGTGTAGGACATGCTCAGACGCAAAATGGCTCACAGGACGGGCAGAGGAGCTCTGGAGCAGCAGCCACCAGTGCTGAGGCTGCAGAGGCTCAGATCGAGCAGCAGATGGAGGAGGCCTTGTATGGCTCTGGTGAGCGCTTTGCTGCACGCCATTGCTGATGCAGCAGCTGTTCTGCTGCTCCACATGACCAGGCTGTAAGGGCATGGCCTGAACTGCAGGCTGCAGTGGTGCAAGGCAGTGCAGCAGCTGGTGTTGCAAGACTGCCCCGTGTTCAGTGTTGCAAGGCATGAGGTAGCTGCCAGTGCCCTGGGGGTCTCAATGCAGGTGACGCAGGCTCTGAAGCGGCTCTGGAGGGGCCAGGGTCCAACATCAGTGGCCAAGAGGCCGGCACCACTTCCGATGACGAGGAGGGCAGCCAGTCTGCCAGCCATGCCTGGCCCAGGAACTCCCCGGACCAGAGCTCGGGGGCTGGCAGCGACAGGAGCGCGCCCAGCAGGATACAGCAGCCCCGTGGCCGGCCGCAGCAGGTGAGCATGTTGGCAGCAATATGCTCTCAAACATTGAGAGGTGCAGTCCTGTGGGCGTGTCAGCACTCCCGCCGAGCTGGGCACAAATAGCATGTACGGGTTTGCATACGCCGGCAACCAGGTATGTGAAGTTGGGGCAAAGGCACCTGCCTGTTGTCATGGATGTGCACACTGCGTCTGGAAGCCCGCAAACTGCAACAGGGCATACACACTTCATTCTAGGGCATGCCTACTCACATATGTGGGTCTGTGTTGCCAGGAGACTGAGAGGCGCAGGGCAGAGGACATTGGAGCGGCTGATGAGGATAACGGCAGTGAGATCAGAGCAAGGGGTCGCTCAGCAGACTCCTCAGGGTGGATCACCACCAGGCGGCAGAGATCTGGCAGGGCTCAAGGTGCGCTTGCTTGGCGCAGGGTGGCCAGGTGCTGACCCTTGCTTGCTGAAGGGGGCACTGCTCCAGCCTGGCATCTGGCAGTATTGACCTTGTTCTGGGCTATGGAGTTGCAGAACAGTTATCAGGTAAGCGTCAGTCAGGCTACCCAGTGCTGGGGGCCCTGAGGCATTGCTGCTTGCTTTGCTGCTGCCTTCTTTGGTCTGGGCCTGGCTGCAGTACTCCCTTTACGACGTGCAGGGCGATCCTCAGCGCCAGAGAGCCTTGACAGCCGCTCTGACGCCGGGTCTGTGGCAAGCCGGGGCGCGCACAACCAGCGGCAAGGCTCTCGCAGATTGCCAGCGCAGCGGGGACCAGCGGGCGGGGCCTCTGCACCACAGGCGCAGCAGCAGCCTGCCAAGCCCCACTGGCAGCGGCTTCCAGTCCCTGCAGAGCAGCACCAGTCTGGCTGGCAGCAGCAGCGGCAGGCAGGGCCCTCAGGCCCAAGCCAGTGGCATCACCAGGGTGCAGCTGGCAGGGAGGACTCAGAAGAGGCGGATCGTGCCGCCTCACAGCGCCAGCAGCAGCAGCAGGGGCGCCCTGAGCGGGAGCGCGGCTGGGCAGAGGCTTGGGGGGACCAGCAGGCCTCGGCTGACAGCCAGAGCAATGCCTGGGGCAGTCCCACTCGGCGGCAGCGCTTTGGCCGGCGGGGCGCTGTGGACGACTGGAAAGTGCCGCAGCAGCGGCAGCGGCAAGCCCCCGCCAGGGACGACTGGAACCTGCCGCAACAGGGGCAGCGGCAGGCCCCAGCCAGACGTCTCCCGCAGCAGCAGCCCCAGCAGCAACCTGCGGAGTGGCCCCTGCAGAAGCCGCAGCCATGGCAACAGTCCTGGCAGCAGCAGCAGGAAGGACACGACCAGGGGCAGCAGCCTGTTGAAGAGCCGCACCTGAACAGCCTGCAGGCGCCACAGGCCTCGCCTGCTGCCTTGGCAGGCGCTGTGGCAGCGGCTAACCCCTGGAAAGCCCTGCCGGCCGGGACATTCAAGGACGTGGCCACCAAGTACAGCAAGGCGCCACCCAAGGTGTCACAAGCCAGCATGCTGACTGTCAGCCCACAGGCTGACCAGCAGGCTGGCGCCAGGGCCGTTGCGTCCCAGCCAGTAATGTCGCAGGGGCCTATTGCTGCTGAGGTGGCCGGGGGCACGGGATCAGAGCAAATACCTCAGCCAGCTGGGGCCTGGGGGCAGGCAGCTGCCCAGAGAGACCCCACACTTGCCGCGGCTGACACCTGGCAGCGACAACCCGCTCCAGCACAGAGGTCTGAGAGCTGGGAGGAGTCTGACGCTGCTGCTGCCCGGCAGGAGTGGCGCCAGAGGGAGGCAAACGGGGATGCTGCTGCACCCGAGGTGGCACCTGGCGGGCTGCAGAGCCCGCCTGCCATGCCTCAGCAGCAGCGCTACGCGTGGGGCTACAAGCCAAGGCCAAGGCCCAGGGACAACATCGTGGCACCTGCCCCAGAGCAGGTGTGGCAGCAGCTGCGTTTGGTCAACCTGAAAGGATGGCATGGCAAGCGGGTCACTGTGCATTTTTGATGCCCCCTGCCACGACCTGCAAGTTGCAGCAGTCCATGGTCCAGCTTGCACTTCAGATAGACTCTGCAGCACCAGAGCACTGCTCAGAAGGCAGTGGCATTTGCAGCGTCCACCCACCCATTGCTGTGAGCACCAAGGGACGCCTCCGTGTGCAGGCACCACACCAGCCTATTCAGGGGGCTGCTGCTGACGGCAGCCTGCACTCTGACAGCAAATGGCGGGATCAGCAGCCAAGCCTGGCAGGGAGACGCAGCAGCAGGCCAGAGGAGGCCAGCAGCAGGCCAGAGGAGCACAGAAGCAGGCCGGAGGAGCGCAGAAATCTGCTGGAGGAGCGCAGCAGCAGGCCAGGGGAGCGAAGCAGCAGGCCACAGGAACGCAGCAGCAGCAGCGTGGCAGCTCCCACTGCTGTCGGGGGTCCAGTGCGCACGGGCGCAGATGGCAGCTGGCAGGATGAGCGCTGTGAAGGTGAGGGGCAGTGGGCAAACACCATGTAGTGGCCCCAAACACCTGGGGAGGAGGCCGCCACTGCTGTCACGGCTTCAGTCTCTGAGGGCCTGGACAGTGACAACAGTGGGCAAGCCCCTGTTTGAGGCTTGGAACACCTAGGCAGCAGCCCGCATCATGGAGTGTTGCTGAGCATCGATGGACACACCTGCACCAAGGGGCAGTGGGGAAAACCCAGCAGACCTGTGAGAGCTGCAGCGGCCAGCCGCTGCTGAAGAACGAAAGCCTGGCACAGCGGGCAGCACCAAGAGCTGGTGCTAGTAGCACCAACCAATGAGGAGCCACGTTTGACTACGCTACGGCTCCTAAGAGCCACTCTGCTATTGCATCAAGCCCAGCCCCTCCTTGAAGGAGCAGTGGGTGCTTCCAGGTGATTAAGGGCTCAGCGCTTTGTTGCAGAGGCAAGCAGCGGCTAAAGATCCTTGTTGTGAGATGAGACCCCACATCGCTGCCTGTCTTTCTTGCAGGCATCCCAGCAGCAGCTGCCCCACAGAGAGTGAGGGCTGAAGCAGGTGCAGATGGAGAGCCTGCATCGCTGCGGCGCCACTCTCAGGGCCTGTCCCGTGCTGAGCTGGCGGACTACGCCCGCCGGCAGCAGGCACGCAGGCAGCCCTCCCTTGAGGCACCTGCCGTGCTGGGAGGAGCAGACAGCGGCCAAGGCAGAAGCAGCGGCACCACGCCCAATGTGAGGGGCCATCAGGTAACACCCTTGCCTGCAAGCTGTGGGTAGCAAACGATCTGGTGCCACTTGGAGGCCTGCAAGCATTGCAGGATGTGGCCTGTGAGCTGAAAGAGGCAGCAAACTGGATTGTGGACATGACTTGGCTGTTCTTGGCCTCCACTTACATATCAATTGTTGACCATATCTCAGCCCAGCTGATTGCGTGACACCTGTTGTCCATGAGACAATTGCAGTACTGGCGATGAAGCAGCCAACTCAGCAAGTCTCACCGTGCTGCAGGGGCAGAGGCTGCCACCGCCTCAGCAACTGCAGACGCTGCAGGGAGGCGGCCATATACCCCACAGGGCCAGCGGCGAGTCCCTGCGGGCCAGCCCCGAGCCGGGCCTGTCCCTCCTGGAAGCGCAGGGCAGGTCTCACAGCGAGAGCCACCTGCGGCGACTAGCTGGCAAGGCCCTCCCCGAGCAGCAGCAGCAGTGGCTGGCCCCAGGGCTGCCCTCCCAGCTGAACCCCAGGCAGGGGGTGGGCAAGCCCCAGGGCAACTCCCCTGTGCACCTGCCCCTGGGCAGCATGCCCTTCAATGGATACGCCTCCCCAGTGCAGAATGGTGTGTACCTGGCTCCCCAGCACCAGCAGCTGGTCTGGCAACTGCTGCAGCAGCAGCTGCAGGGCCAGCCCCAGCTGCCGGCAGGCCCGCAGCAGGCGGGGCTTCGCCACCCGCAGCCACACGGCCAGGCGCAGGCAACCAGCACCGCAAGCCCTGGCCTGCAGTGGCCCCCGCCAGCAACTCTGCTGCCGCCAGCAGCCCCAGATGCAGGTGCAATGCTACTGCCACCCACACAAGTGGTGGATGATGTGCCCATGACAGATCTGGAGCGCCTACTGAAGCACATCACCCCCCGCCTCGGCCCAACAGGCGCTTCAGAGCAGGATGTGAAGCTGGTGAGTCAAAGCCTCAGGTTGTCAGAGCTTACAGGGGTACCCACGGATGCACGTTTCCTGGGAGCAGCATTGCTCGACAACGCCACTGCTTGCTGATGTTGAAAGCGCCCTGCTGCAGTGGTGCATAACCAGCCTACCCTGCTGCAGCCTGCTTGTCAACAGGTTGCTTCCCAGCTGCGCAAGCTTCTCCAAGAGTACCAGGAGCTGCCGCTGTGTCCACTGCATCAAAGCCAGTGTCAGTGCACCCAGCATCCAAGCCAGTGTCAGTGCACCCATTTGATGCAGGCTGACATCTGGGAATGGTTCCTGGAACCCAGCCTTTTTGGCACAGAAGTTCTGACCCTGGGCGGCAGCCGCGGCCCCTCTGTCAGCTACTACGTGCCCTATCTATCGGCCATGCAGCTGCTGCTGCCAACAGTACCGCGGGCCACAACACCGGTGCGCCCCTCGCGAGCCCAGGCCGGCAGCGAAGCCGCCGCACCCGCAGCTGGCGCGCAGCGTGGCCTGCGGGAGTCTGGCAGGCCTGCTCATGGCAAGGTGTACCAGCTGGCCCAGGAGTGGCGGGGCTGGCCTGCCCAGGTGAGCAGTGTAGCTTGTTCCTGCAGAGATGCGGTGTTGCAGGGCAGGTCTTGCTTGCCCAGGTCAGCAGCTTGGACCTGCTCTGCCAGAGCTTGATGTTGCTCTGCCTTGTGGACTTAGAAACCACATCTGCTTTCATGGTCCCTGGCCACAGCAGGGCCATGCAGCCTGCGTGAAGAGAAGCTCAGTGTACGTCGCCGTGACCCCTCTGCTCACAGCTTCTCATGCCCTGCAGGTCCGCCCCCTGTGCGAGCTGTTTGACACCGAGCTGCCCTTCAATCGGGCGCCCTTGCATGAAAAGGTCATGGACATGGCGTCTGGGAAGCTCTGTGGGGGCCTGCCAGGGCACCTGTTGCTGGATCAGCGCCTGGCAGACCTGCACCCAGCATCCTGGTGAGTGAGATCCACCAAGGCGGAGAGCTCGCTGCCATCCTGTGTCAGGCATCTCTCACCTCAGTCTCTGCAGGCTTGAGGTGTGCCTGCTGTTGCCTGGAGAGCCAGTTGGGTAGCCTGCTCCTTGCATCAGCATGCAGGATGTACGTCGACAGGCTGCTGTCATTGCAGCAATGTCTGGTGTGCATCTCGGCGCTTGTGTGGCTTCAAAGGCCCTGCACCTGTGGTTTGCTTATTCGGCTGATCATGTGATACGCTTGCCTGCCAAGGTGGCTGCTGCATACTGCATTGGCAGCGTGGCACATCTGTGCCTCAACTACTTCATGCTGCGTGCGTCTCTGACTGGATGCCGGCGTGGCATGCCTCTCCAGGGTGTTGAGGGACAGTCGAAGTGTTCATGACGGCAACTCATGCGGCTTCAAGCATGTGTATGGCTGGGGCTGATATAGGTTGTGCCTGCAGGTTTGCTGTGGCCTGGTACCCAGTGTACCGCATCCCAGATGCGCCCCTCAATGGCCGCTTCCTCACGTTCCACGCGCTTAGCTCAGAGCTGCTGCAGCTCTCCCCTGCCGACCATTCTGCTGTCAAGATGCCAGCAAGGCCGAGCCTGGACAGTGGCAGCAGCAGCAGCAGCCTGTCTGCTGCTGCTGCTGCTGATGCTGGCCCTGCAGCTGAGGGGCCACAGGAAGTGCCCAGCCAGCAGCTGCGCTCTTTCACTGTGCCCATCACTGGCCTCAAGTGGTGCAACCTCCACGGTGAGCGCTGGCTGGAGCCCCTGACTGCTGTCCAGGCCTTCCAGGAGCACAACCAAAGCGCCAGCGGGGCAATGTCCATGCCCCAGACGCAAGGGCTGTCTGCCGAAGCCCAACACTGCCAGCTGCATGAGCTGCAGCACCATGCAGAGCACCTGGCGCGGGGTCATGGCTTGCGAGTGCTACACGAGCAGGGGCAGCTAAATCGGGTGCACCAGCGGCACCCCGACTTCGAGTTTTTCCATTCACGCGCTCCTCAATGAGCCCTGCTAGCTACCACTAGTCTCTGTAAAGTGAATTGCAGGTGCTGCTAATGCAATGCACCACCTCTAATGAACTCGTTCTATATCGACAAAGCTCTGCCTGGGCATTACCCGTAACGGGAGAGCACAGCTGACCTAAGGTGGTTGGGTGAAATAAGGAAACTCGGGTTAAGAGGATCGTTAGCTTAGGGAATGCCTACCTCCGAGGATCTGGCAGCCTCCAGGGCTCTCATGGAGAGACATCTGCTGGTGAGGGCAGCTGATGAGAATCCAGTGCTGCCTAGTAGTGGATCAGATGTGTGCAACTTGTAGCAGAGCTTTGCACTTTTCTTGCCTGAAAAGGCACATGGCAGGGCCACCTGTATTGTGCACAGCGCTGTGTTGGCCGCGTGCTGCACAAGCAGCAGGGAGAGGTTGCAGTCCTCCTTCACGCTGACCAGGTGGCAGTGCTGGGCAGCAAACGAGGGCTGCAGCATGCGCAGCAGCTTCTGGCACCCTGCGACTCCAGCAAGTGCAGAAGGCGCGTGCAGCTAGACGCTGTCACAAGCCTGAGCACGCACAGGCAGTCAGCAGCAGCTTTGCGTTGCCTTGCGCCAACCCTCAGCTCTGCGATCCCAGCTGCCTGCCTGCCAGTTTGCCACGCCCACATAGTCCCTCCAGGCTCGCGCATCAAATCGCCTGCTGGCCATATTCTGCCTGCAACGCCCTCACGACATTGCAGCCCCCACTTGGAACTGAGCAATTTTGCACAAAGAGGTGCTCACAAACGTCCCCTCAATGCTTGCAGAATCGCCATGCCCTCAGTGCTCTGCGGGCCAGTCAGGATGAGGTGGGAGACATGTATGCAGCCACGGCGGTGCAGGCGGTGCAGACAGACCCCTGCCCCATGTCCAGCGACGATGAGATGTACGCTGGGGACGAGTATGAGGACGCTGCGCTGGACCAGCTGGACGAGAGGATCCTTGCGCTGGAGTCGCGTGTGCGTGGACATGTGGGCGTTTTGGCGGAGCGGGGTGAGCTCAGGGCGACAGTAGGGTTGGGGTACAGGCTGAATTGACTTGCCCAGGCGGGAATGCTGGAATGCTTGCGGGTGCGTCCTGGCTTTGGAGCTGCTTTAGTGGGGCACGCCGGCAGATCGGGGGACGAGAGGATGCAGGGGTCTGGGAGGGCACATAAGGGCAGGCAGAGTGGGGTGTGAATGGCACCAGCCAGGGATGCTAGGGGTGGCTGGACAGGCGGAAGGACGATGGCCTGCATAGGCAGGAGCATGCTACTTGGCACTTGACGGGGTTGAGGAGAGGCATGCGGGTCAGCGGCCTGAAAGGTGGAGCTTGGAATGTGACTGGGCAGAAGGGGTTGGGCTGCCTGGACAGGAGCTCGGTAGTGCTTGTGGTGCCCTCCGGCGCCAAGATTTGCCTGAGGTGGCGTGCTGGCTGGGTTTGGGGGGAGCCAACATGGAGAGGTGGCCAAGCAGGACTGCTTGAGGTTGCGCAATCCAGTGTCTTCATGGATGATGCCAAGTGTGCCGGTTCCATGAACCTCAGGCTGAGGGGCAACTCCACGAGCTGAGCTAGGGTAGCACATCTGCCTGCGAGTGGGGGCATCGGCAGGCTCTGCTTGCCAGCCTGCTCAGGGAAAGGGAGATCATGTACCTCTGTCCATCTTTCTTGGTTGCCTGCGTACTGGGCCCAGCGCTGTCTGCCTGCTGAGCTGGGGGCGCTGCACACCAGCTCGGCCTTCCAATTGGGTTCCTGATCACATCATCAATGACATGATCCACTCCAGCCCTTTGGCCTGTCTGCAGAGTTGGGGCAGCGGAATCTGCCTGCAGAGATGGGTCAGCGGCAGGTGCTGCATAACAGCCAGGCCGTGCGGCCAGCAACAGCACGAAGGGTTGCCCTGTCCGCTTTTGAGCCAAGCCCTCAGGGCGCCCGCATGCGGCGGTGGCCAGAGATGGAGGGTGCCGGCTTGGCAGAGGACCAGGCGCAGATGGCCCCTCATGCCGCCAGGCGGGAGCGGAGCCCCCTGCCAGCCGTGCCTTTGAGGGTGGGTACCGCTGCGGCCTGCTGTATGTGGGGCCTGGACCTCCTGCTCAGGCTTCATGCTGTTGCTGGGTGGAGTCGAGCCCACTGCCTGGGGCCGTGCCACATCCTGCAGCATGGTGTGACATTTGCACAGCTCATATCTTGGGGTCCTGGCCGATTGCTGTCTTGCCTAGCACAAACTCTGCCCAAACATCTGACTTCAGCTCGGCGTGCCACCTTGTTGTGATGCCACCGTGTCAGCACAGCATCATCTGAAGCTGTCAGTGATGCTGTGAACCCATCATTGTTGCTGTAGTGCTGCATTCAGGCCTTTGTGGCTGGGGTGCTGCAGAATCTGGACCCGCCCCAGCCCTGCAGCTTCCTCCAGCCTGGGCAGACTTTCACGGGCTCCCAGCGAGTCAGCCGCAGCCAGACCAGCCTCCAGGAGGACTGGTCTGTGGTGGTCACTGTGCAGGTGGGCCTCACACCTGAATTGTGCGTCGTGCCAGGTTTCGCCTCGACCTGAAGGTCAGACTCAGGGGCGTGTCTTCTCCTGTGTTCTTGAGCTCACAGGCTGGCACCAAGGGGAACCCATGAGCATCCTGCTGAGCCTGCCTGCCAGCTCAGGCATGTGCTCGTATGATTTGCTGAGCACTTGCGCGGGCTCCTCTTCGCAAGCGGGCGTGTGGTCAAGGGTGAAAGCAACGCATCTAAGTGGTGGGCTGGGTGCTGTGCACCTTTGGAATGGCTGGCGGCCTTCAACGAGCACCATGCACCGACCATCGTCTCAAGCTGTGAATGCTGCAGGAGTGCAATTTGGAAACAGGGTACATATGCGGCTCAATGTTGGCAGAAAATGTGCCCCGGGCCAAGGCACCTGTCATCACTTTTTGGGAGGTGCGGTCACCCTTGCTGTGGTCTGCCCCCTCCTCTGCAGCAGTGTTGCCGCTTTGCCAGCCTGTGCCCCTCAGATCCTGCCTCTCAGACGCTGACTTGGGGGAAGGGTGTTTCCCCTGGCACTGTGAATGCCCTGCTGCTGGCTGAAGCAGCCCTAACTGTCATCCATCACTGCTCGCTGCCTATGGCTGCCCTGGAATGCGCCTTGCCCTGCTGCCATGCAAGTGTCATCAGTTGGCTGAGGCCTCAGCTCAGCTGCCCGGGCTGCAGGGAGACATCATTGACAACATGAACAGCTCCTTCATCACATCCAAGTGGAGTGTCCAGCACTCTGTGGACCTGCAGCATTGGCGCAAATTTGAGCCCTTCAGGCCGCTTGAGCAGCAGGTCAAGGCCACTGGGGGCAGGTGGGTGCCGGACTTGCAGGCTTTTAATGCCCGGCTGCCCCCCAGTGCTTCGTTGTGGACAGCACTGCCAGCTGCTCTGCTTCTGCAGGAGTGACAGGTTGGGTCAGCACTCCCACATATTCATGAGGTGGAAGGTGAGCACAATGGATCTGGTGGTGGGTTGCACCTTGTTGAAGGCTTGAGGTCCTGGCCTCTCTGAGGGTTGCCAGCTTCTGGGGACTGGCTCTGCTTGGCTGCCCTTGCTGAGGTGCCTGGCTGAGAGGGCTGCCTCCTGGGTCTTGGCGGCTCAGCCGCCCATCTATGGGATGCTGCATATGAGGCCTGGCTCTGCTCAGCTGCACTCGCAGCTGGCGAATGTGGCCCCCTGAGCCTGTCATTCCCTCAGTTGCTCACGAAAGCTGCCCCCCTGCAGGAGCGCTGGTTCCAGAGTCCTCGCGACCCTGAGTGTGGCCTGACCATTGCCGGCTTCTATTACCTGTGCTTGTGTCGGCAGGATGGCAGCATTCAGGGCTTTTACCATGACCCTAGCTCCAACCCCTACCAAAGGCTCAGCCTGATGGCCGGTTCCAGTGGAGCATCCGGCCATGCTTCTGGCCATTATGAGTTCATGCCGTAGTGCATTTTGCGTGAGTCAAGGTCATATTGATTCTATCTTGTTGCCCAACAAATGTGCCCTGTCTCAGCGAGGCATGCTGCAGTATTTTCTTGTACAATCTGGTGCCTGACATATCTGGGGACTGCAGAAAAAGTTAGTCTGGAAGGTCATTGAGAGCAAAAGTCAGCAACCTGTAAGGTTCCTTGAGACCAGCACTCTTCATGTGCTCTTGAGTGAGACATGCAGGGTTTGACAGGGGTTTGAGGCCTGCGTGCTGTGCTGCGGCTAGAATACGGTCTTCACTGACACACCGTGTGACGTGGCACAGCATGAGGCGTGCAGAGCGGCTCTCTGCCAGCAGTGCCACAGCTGTAGCAAACAGATCTGGCACACAATCTGCACTGTAGACCACATCAGATCCAAGAACGGTGTCGAACCCAGCTGAGAACTCCTGCTGTATGGCTGGCAGGTGGTGGGCATCTCCCCAGGTGAGCTGCCGCAGCCGGGCCCGCTCGATGACAACATTGCTGCAATGCAGACAGCACACCAGTTGAGGGCTGCCTGACAGGACCAACTCCTGCTGTTCACATAGCTGTTCCTTGCAGAGCCACTTTGGCGCCACAGCATTGCTGGCCGGGCCTGCGCTCTACAGCATACTGCCGCCAAGGCGGGGACTGGCCAGGCCTTTCCAGGGCTGCCTTCACGGCACAGCCGTTCCCTGGGCTGGCCGCTGCAAGCCAGCGCTAGCAAACAGGCATCCCAGGGTGACAGGGTGGCCCGGACCAGCAGACAGCAAAGCGCCATCACGATGTGAGCAGCATGCTCACCAGGCATTCATGGACAGGTTGTGGGCCAGGCGCTCCAGCGTCTCAGGGCTGCCGTCTGTGCACACCACCCTGCGTGCGCTTTGCAGGGCAGCCAGGCAGCACAGGGGGTTCACGCCACACCCCACCTCCAGCACGTGCTGCTCTGCACACCAGGAGCAACCATGCTGACAGGCATGGTGGCGGTGCCCCAGACCAGATACATGTGTGCAGCTGTCCAAAGGTCAAGCCTGCTTTGCATGCCAGCACGGTATGCCAGATGAGGCCCGCTTGCTGTAGCAATCGCGAGCTGGTGCCTCATATGCAGCTGTCAGGGAGCCAGACTTGCCTTGCTGGCACCACCATGCGCAAGTACATCACTGAAAACTGCTGATGAGGGAGGTGCCATCTGCAAGTGCATTTAGATATGACACGGGTGAGGGAGGCGCCATGTCAGGGCACAACAGCTTGGGAAGGGGGCCTGACCTGCCGTGAGAGCAGGGCATGCCAGAAGCAGGCGGGCCAGCACAGGGCCGCTGTCCCACAGCATGAGCCCTGTGTGAAGCAGCGTGTTGCGATGGTGCCGGGGCACGCTGCGCAGGCGGACGCGCTGCTCCCCGAAAGCCACAGTCTCCTCGACCTGCATGCACTGCGCAGCTCGCTCCATGGCCAGGGGAGTCGGCTGGACACTAGCAGCCTTGGATGGTGAAGAGCTGGTACAGCACCCAGGCCAGAGACAGCACAAGACATGCAGCTCCGGCATGAGCGGACAGTGCTTGCCGCGAGAGCCTGAAGCAGCCAGCACAGGCTGCAGATGCGGTGGCGTCAACTTCTGTGCCTGGCCAAGCATGCAGCATGGGAGCAGCCTCATGCCAGGCAACACCGCTGATGGCTGCAGCCAGCTGGGCAGTCCCATGCGCCGCTTTCGGAGATGGGGCCACCATGGACTGTTGGCTCGCACCTCGCCTTCTTGCAGCCAGGGTGCGCTCTCAGTGTGGAGCTGTTGTCTAGACACCCGAGTGCAGTCCAAACTGACTAGAATGGGCTTCCATAGCGGGCAGGCCAGCGTCACCATCAGTTCGCGCAACTATCGCATCCGAAACCCACCAGGTCGGGCTCCTCTAGCTGCAGCAGTGCAGCCAGCCCGTCCTCCCCTGCACATAGCTCCTCCCACTCCAGCTGGGGCACTGCATCATCCATAGTGGTATCATCCGCCTGGCTGCTTGCTCGACCACCGTTGCGCTGGAGCTGCTGCAGAGGCACGGTGCCCTGCAGACCGGCTCGCTCTGCCTGACTGAACGCTTCACGTGCCGCCTCCTGATGGATGCAGCCAGCCCCAGCTGGGCCAGGCGGGGGCAGACCATCCTGCACAGCGGGCACCTCTGCCTGCCTGAGAACTGTGGCAGCCAAATTATGGTGTTCTGGGCCAGCCAGATCTGCAGAACCTGCCTGCTGCTCGGTCTGGCTGGCCTCCTGTGTGGCAGGGCGAGCAGGCCCTTGGTATGTGAAGACTGCCTGGATCCAGCGGCGGTGCATGACGATGCCTTGCTGCCGGTTCTCAATCTGGCGCTGCTGGACGTGCATCTGCTGGCAGGTGAAGCCGTGCCGGGCAAACAGGCCCCGCAGGTCGGTCTGCACAAGGGGCAAAGGGACAGGTGAGCACGGGTGAGCAACCCCAGGAGGCAGCCAGTGGTCGGCGGGGGGCCAGCTGTCAGGAGTGCTTTGACACTACAAACAGAAATCCCTGTGATCAGCTGCCGCCACCAGCGCGGCTGGGGCACTGAGGTGGAGCCCTCAGAATGCTGAGAGGGCCAAGGCTGGTCACAACCCTTGACTGTCGTGTCTGGGAAGCTCAGTTGCTGAGATGCACATGATTTTGTGGTGTCCAGTATGTGTTGCAGAGCCCATTCCTGGCATACAGCACAAAGGCTCTCATAGGTGCTACACCTCCAGGGTACAGCACCAGAACTCACCTGTGAGAAGAAATAGGCGCAGGTGCCATCGCTGCGGGCGTAGAAGTTGTGGGAGATACGCTGCATGCGGCCGCTGCGCTGGAAGCGCTGCTGTGCGAGGTCCCCCTCTGCATAGTCGCGCACCAGCACACGGGCAGTGCCAGGCTTCAGGGTGGCTGCCACACAAGCGATGGCCTGCACACATAGCAACAGGGTGGCTGCAACAGGCGTGAAGGGGTTACTCAAGCAGAACAGGGTGGCTGTAACAGGGACAACAGCCTGCACGCGTCAAGGTGGAGTGCTGCGCTTGGCATGAGCCTGTGCTTTTTTTTGCAACTGTGTTTGGCACCGCTTCAGAGTGATCATTGCCATGTGGGCAATGGCTTGCACCTGCACATTGACGACGTCCCCAGCAGACAGCGGCGGCTGCCATGCAGGCAGTGACCTACGCAAGGGGATCTGTGCAACAGCTTTGCGCTGGTCTGCCTGCAGACGGCTGCAGTGACTCTGCACACATGCTGTCAGGCACAGTACAAAGCTGAGCCCTCCCAGGTTGCAGGTACAGGTTTCTGTGGGGACTCAACCCCATGGTGCTCAGCACTGGCTGTCCATGCCACCATGGGCTGCTCAAGACAGTTCCCCAGCGCTGACCTGTCCCATCTGATCTGGGCTGATCGCAGACAGCACGAACACCATGGTGCAGAGATCAATGCTGGCGGCCGGCACGTGCAGCGTGAGGTCTGCCGCTGCGATGTCTGCCACAAAGGCAGTCACCCTGCCAGTGCTGTGCAGGGGGTGCGCCCGCACAATGCCGATGGCGGTGGCAGACAGATCACAGGCATAGACGCACAGCTGAGGGTTGGCCACCAGGAGGGGAAAGGCAGTGTTGCCCACTCCGCAGCCCACCTGCAGGCATGGGATGAGCTTTGACACAGGCTGGAGGCTAGCACGCATTTTGCCAGCAGAAGGAGTGGGCGGGGCTGCAGAAGAGGGGTGGCAGTCTGGCCCAATCCTTAGCCCACCTGCAGGTACGGGACAGGGGCCTGCGTGTCAATCAGCAGGGTCCAGGCAACATAGAGCCCTAGGTTGAGCTGCAGGAGAGAAGCTGGGGTTGAGTGTTGCCGCAGTCGACCTGTACGCACCTGATGCACATCATCCTCTGCAGAAGATGATGCAGCAGCCAGGTCGATTGGAGCTCAACACCCAGCAAATTCAGGATCGCCCACATGCAGTCCTTCTAGATAGGCTGGGACTACAGCGTACCTCTAATACATTGCAAGGGTTGGATGCGAGCTCTGGAAACTCCTGATCTAGGTAGTGCCTGTCTTTGAAGAACTTGTCTGCATTGTGCTTATAAAAGTTCTCCCAATGCCTGCTGGCGTGAGCGCTGCATCCTTCTGCATCAACAGTTTCAGTTGAGCCAGGATCATTGTGCATATGAGAAGTAGGACCCATAACACACACCTGCCGCCTCCCGCCCCAGACACTGTTCAGAGGGAGCCCATAGAGGCCTCTGCCGGCCCATCTGTCCCCTCCCCCCTCAGCAGTGTTAGGGTTTGACCGCATGCTCTGCATGATGTCACACCTCGTTTGCCTCGCATTTGCCTGAGGCCGAGCCACATCTGCTGACATCACCGAACTATGCAGAGTCTGCAAGCTGCATGGCAGCGATCTGAGGGTGTAGCCAGGCTGGCTGCAGCATGCAGCAGAGCGGTTTCTACGGTCAGTGCACCACGGGGCTTGAGGATACATCAAGCAGCTCTGACCAAAGTTGCACTGATGCAGACATCAACATCTCTTGCTCAGCCAGACCAAGCTGATCAAGACCCTGACCTGCCCAACATCGCCCAACAGAACATCGCAGCTGGTTGTGTGCTGGAGCGGCTGCCGGTGACTGTCCACTCTTGGTAGCTGAGGCGTGATGTATGAGAGGTGGCAGGATGTCCATGTGGTGCCCAGGGCTGCGATGCATGATTTAGCTGCTGCATGTCCATCTGCAAGCAGCAAGAGCACAGCCTTTGGGGCAACAGGTTATGTCCAGCAGCACAGCTGTGCCGCTGTGTTCCCCTGCACCCCATGCAGCTGCCTTGCCGCACTGCAGGTTGTCGCTCCATATGACCCTGAGTGGGAGAGTGGGTACCGCATGTGGCAGGAGGAGTGGCATGAGGGTCGTGAGAAGGAACTGCCGCAGCAGTTCGTCGACAAGCGGACAAAAAGAGATGAAGGTGCCCAGGTGCGCTGGCAGAGTGTTGTTGTTCTGCCACATAACAAGGCAGGTGCCTGACATCCAGCATCAGCACGCCTGAGGGTCGGGTGAGCTGCTGTATTGCTGCTGCACTCCTACAAGTCTGAAGACGTTCCTGGTAGCCAGCACCACTCGGCACATGGAGATGAAGCAACCTGGGCGTGCCTAGTGAGCTGTCAGCATGTTTGTGCTGCGTCGTCACGGCACCCCAGGTTCCTTGCAGGCAATTACATTTTGGTTGCTGCTGCCATTGCTCGTACTCTTGGGCATCCTCGATGCTGTCTCCTCACTGCTCTGCCTTAGATAATGCCCTGTACGCAAAGGCACCAGCGCTGCATGCCCTGTAGCTGGACATGGCTGCAGAAGAAGGCTGCTGCGGTGTAGTAGCTTTGGGAGTCCTGTTCACAAAGGCTGACCTCATGCAGGAGTTGGGGTCTGTCGTTCGGAAGTCATCTTCCACACATCAATGCACCGAAACTGCACGTCAGCCTGCTGATACATTGGCTTGCCAGGCTCCAGGCAGCTCTGAAGGATGGGGCTACCCTTCAGATTGAAGCCCAGACGTGTCAAAGTCCACCTTTCTGGCTTCTGTGTGGCACTGCAGGAGGAGGGAGCTGCTGCGTGGGAGCCAGCGCCGCGAGTGACAGAGGCCGACCGGCGCAACGACAGACAGTCGCCGTTGCGCAGGCTGGACCGGCGCCTTTACCTTGTAGTCAAGGGCTCAGGTCTGTCTGCCTGGCGCCCACCCAGTGCTGCAGTCCTGTCAATCGCGTGCACACTGCTTGAAGCCGCTTGATCCCCATGGGTGCGGCCCCTTTCTGTCCGCATCACACATGGCTGAAGAATTCACCAGGGTGAAAGGTGTGATGTGCAGTTCTCTGTTCTAATCAAAGATGCCTATCATAAGCCTGGCTGGCAGGTGCTGTTGCCTTCCAACTCTTACTGTGCAACTCCGTCCTTCCCGCAAGGGACACCATTGCGCGTTTTAGCTTGACTACAGCATGTCTTGTTCCTGTAGTAACGCCCACTGCATGCTAAGGTATAGCTCCAAGACAGGACAGGGAGCCTGACCTCACTAGTAGGGCTCTGAACCTGGCGCCCCTGCTGACGTGCAGGCGGGTGGCAATTTCCACAGACAGCTCACCAGCAGGGGGAAACCATACGGCAGACAGCAGAGCGTGCGATGGCAGAGGGCATACAAGAGGGGCCTCAGCTGTACTTTGTAGGGAACTGCCCAATGGGGCACGTCTTGCAACCACAGTCAAACACTCCCCTTTTCCTGCTTAAGGCGCAGCTTGTCCAGGGACAAGCCACTCTGAAGAAGGACAAGGGGCTGCAGGAGCATGCCTGGGTGCTTCGAGAAGAGATGCCCCAGTACTTTGCACATCCAGACACACAGGAGCTGCTGAGACAGGTGCTTGCAGAGTGAGCATTTATTGCTCCTCTCGAATGCATGCTGCAATGAGCATTCGTGAGACAGGAAGCCCTTAGCAAAGAGGCTTCCACCGGAGAAGACATGAACTTGCTGTCCTTCATGAAGTGATCAGGAAGGTTGCCTCATGTTGAAGGCAGGAAGCAGCAAGCTGCCAGGCTCAAGAGCTCCGCAGGCAGGATTCAAGATCGTCATGCCATCATTAGACTGCGCATCTGCCCTCAAAGCCTGAGCAGGATTCAGATCTGCTGGCACCGCATAGATGAGGGGCAGGTGCAGCGTCACGACAGAGGCAGGAGGGAGAGGAATGGGGCCATCTGAAAGGACCAGACTCATCTGGCTGGCAGACAGGTCTGTGAAGTCCAGCACAGCATCTGCAGAGGACGGTGCCTGCAGAAGGCGAGTGTGAGTAAAGGGACTGCCATGGACTCTGCAGTATGCTGTAAGTCAGTCCACGCAAGCGTTGATGAGGAGTACTGGGACGCAACTCATGCTGCCCTCTTGTCGGGCTCATGCTGCATGACGGTGAATGCCCTGTCAGGCCAAGGCAGCTCGTGTTGAATATTCCTGTGCTGCTGAACAGTGTGAGACCTATCCGACAGCGTGCTTCAACATTGCAACAGCGCAGGTACAGCGCTCACTTTGAAGGTCAAGACAGGATCGAGAGCCAGGGGCAGGGCTGCCTCTGGCGTGACCAACAGGATGCGCTTCAGCTGCCCCAGCTCAGCAGAGGGCTGCGAAGCCCTCTGCATGCTGAGGCTGCCACATGCGCCACCCCCGACTGCAGCGTCACTGCGCAACCCAGGGCTGGGCCGCGAACCAGCATCAGACCCGCCAGGCTGCTGCTGTTGTGGGGCTGGCAGGAGCAGGGGAAGGCCACCTCGCAGCAGCTGACGGGACGCAGCATCGTCTGGCTGCCAGGGCCCCTCCTGCTTGGGCTGGGGCTGGGGTCGAGGCACCGTCAGCACTGCAGGAGCCTGCCTCTGGAGCTGCTTCTGCTGCGATTGGTGACCAGGCCGCCCCTCTCTGCCCTGCAGCGTGCCCTCATGGCGCGGCCCACTGCGATGCCAAGCGCACCCTCAGCACAAGGCGTTGAGATCAGCCAGAAACGCAGGTCAGGCGCCACCAGCAGGCACAGCTGCACACCTGCCTCAAGTTGAGACTGGGCATGCGTGCAGCTGAATGCCAGATAATGCAGCTTTGGACTGGAGGGTGTCCCTGGCAGCAGTGCCCCTGGCAGCCTCACAGATAACAGGGCAGGCACCAGCTGCCACAAGTCACCTGTGAGCCCTGAGGTGCTGGCGCCCATGCAGGCGAGGCCCCGCGTCCTCCAGCAGCTGGTCTGTGAAGAAGGAGGCAGGCACCAGCCAGCGCCTGCCAGTGAGGGTCTCATACTCTGCTCCCAGGTGCAGCGTGACAGGGCGCTGGGAGACGCGCTGCTGCTGCTCCTGCAGATGTGGCAGGGGGAGGCTCGCTCATGGCATGGCAGACCCCTCACCTTGCAAGGCCATGGCCAGCATGCAGCAAGACCGTTCCATGTAGCTACTGGCAGTCTGGCACATGATGGCAGAGCTCTGTCTCTCTGAGTTCAGTGCATGATGGGGCCCGGATGCCACCCTCACGTGCATCACGATGGGACGGCCTCCACTTGCGACCCTGCAGCGGCCATGCCAATGCCAGGACCCATAGAGAAGGCCAGAAGCCTCTCCTCTGCTTGGTGCAGCTGACCTGCCACCCTAGTACATCTCTGCTGAGGCCTGGCCAGTGCCCCACCCCTCGCTGCCCTGACGGGCCGGTTTGTTGCTGTGGCGTGGCCCCGCCTGGCCCCTGCTGGTCGGCTGCCTGCCCTGCGCTGCCAGCCCCCCCGGCCCCCTTCCTTTGGCCCCCAAGCTTGGCTGCAGAGCCTCTCTGCCGCTGCGTACCAGGGCCCAAAGCTGGGAAATCAGCCTCAGTCAGCATGCTGTCTGATACAGGTGCAGCAGGGGCTGCAGTAGCGCGGCTCGCATCCTGTGCTGCCTTTGCTTCCTCTGTGCGTGCAGCAGGTGCCCCACTCCTGCCTGGGGCCCCAGTCCCCGGCGGCAGAGAATGCTCCAGCGTGACTGTCAGGGGCAGCAGCTGATCAAGCCCTGGCAGGAGACCTGGCTGGCGCAGCCCCTGGCCGGGCTTGAAGCTTGCAGCAGGCCCCAGAACAGACAAACAGGCGCATGCGCCCACCTCCCTGCATGTCACATGTGCGACATGGCTGGTGCCGGATGAGAAGCCTCAGTGCAGCTGAAAGAGGATGCCAGAGAGCTCCAATGCTGTATATAGCAGACGTGACAGCAGCACGCAGAGAGCGCGAGGGGCGCCAAGAGGTTCCTGCCTCATGTAAAACATCACACCCATGCTGTGCAGCAGCTGGGCTGCAACCCTGTTGAGCCGTGAGCAAGGCCTTGCAGCGGCCCACCTGCCGCCCTTCCAGCGCAGCACATCTGCTGTGCCCTCCAGGCTGCTGGTGGACCCCAAGGTGAGGCCCTGCAGCAAATGTGCAGCCAACTCGACGGGCAGGGTCAGCAACACCCTCATGTCCAGGGGGCGTGGGGGCATCTGCTGCTGCTTGCGCTTGCCCTGCTGCTGCTGCGGGGCCTGGCTGCCCTCCTGCACGCGGCGGCCCCCTGGCCGGAGCAGCTCATTGGCTGCAGAGACCCTGAAAGCATCTGGCACCTGCAGTTGGGCCTGCCCGTCCACAGTGGCCAGCAGCCACTGGTGCCCGCTGGTGTGGTTGCTGGCTTCCTGCTGGAGCTGCCCGCCTGACGGCTGGGCGCCGGCTGGTGCAGCTGCATGGTGGGGCAGCACGCAGGGCTTGCCGGTCAGGCTCACGGCCTCGCACTGTTGCCTGCCTGCCTGCCACAGCTCCTCACACTCCTGAACGGCAAACAGAGGGGCGATCAGACTCTTCGACGGCAATGATGCTGCTCTGCGGTATGTCCTGATGGCACAACGCGACCAGATGACCCTCAGTCGCTGCAGAAACACCCTGTGCAGCTTTCAGTGTGTCATGCTGTGCACCCTGTCCACAGCTGGGCCCAGAGTGTACAAGGTGCAGCTTGCAAGGCTGTGCCTGTTGCAAGCTGCATATGAATCTAGACAGCAGAAGCAGCTGCAATGAGAGAGCCTGCCCATTCCTGACGCAGCCACACAATATAGGCACCTGCGATGTGCCCTGCTGTCTGCTCTGACAGAGCTTTCACTGTGGGCGCTTCCCAGCCAGGGGCCAGGGTACAAGCTGTGTAGCAACTTTCTGCAAAGGGTGGCCCCACCTTGATAATCAATGCTGCTGCCTCTGCAGCAGCAGGGCCCCGTGCAGAGGCCCACAGCTGGCGCAGAGCCATCCTTAGAGCCTCCTCGTGTGGAGCAGCAGGGTAAAGATCTGGCACCTTTTCAAGGTATGTGTCCTTGGCTATGCCAGCTGCCCTGCACCAGCATGAGCAGCAGTCAAATTCCGCTGCCTTGCCTCTTCGAGGTGCTGGGTACCCTCACGGACAAGGTGCCGAAGAGGGCAGCAGCAAAGATATGCCATGGCTACTGCCCTGCACTGGCAGCATCAGCAGTTCTGTAATCTTGCTGCATCGCCCTGCAGCTCGCTCACTGACTGCAGGCCTGCAGCCAGTGGGCCTGAGAGCGGCAACAGGCAAAGATGCACTTCAACAACCGCCCCAACAATTACTTCTCATCTCAACTGGGCTCACCTGCTGCTTTTAGTGTGCGAGAGCAGGTAGGCTGGATCCGCACAGGCAACCAGCCACAGCGAGATCTTTAGCCAGAGCTCATTCACTGCAGCTGTGGGGAGCGGATTCTGCAGGGGAGCCTGCTCTCCCTGCAGGCCAATGCTCTGCCTCAGCACCTGCCTCATCAGACATGCACATGGCTGCATCTCAGAACTGGCAGTTGCTGCTTGTGAATGTTTATGTTACGGATGCTCACAGCGCCAAGATCGCCAGCACATGCTCAGACATCCCAACCTGAGACCGCCCAACAAGACTCCGCGACAAGCCTCCACGCATGCTGCCCCGCCCAGTCCCTGGGGAGCTTGCACGACTACCAGCATCCCGCGCAGGCTCTGTGCTTGATGTGCCACCACCTGGAGCCTGTAAATGCAGCAAGAAACAAGGCTCCATGCCGTGCAGCAGCAGCCTGAGCTTGTGGGCACAGAGATGAAGCAATACTGCTCTGTGGGGGTGCACAAAGCAGCCTGGCTGTGGCAGATGTCTGATACGCAGCAGAAGGGACCCTGTGGGGTCTGCACTCACCGTGGGCGGCTCAGGCATCGATGCCAGGCGCACTGTCTTGACCTGCTGCTGTGCTGGCTGCAGCACGGCCTCCATGACACTTGCCAGCGTCTCGCAAGCCGCCAGCCAGACGTTCACAGCCGGCAGGGCCGCCGTTGCACTCAGAGAGGAACGAATAGAGGGCAGCGGCACGCTGCCCTGGAAGCCCTGACTCAAGGGGCCTGGGCCCGGCCTCCCTGGTGGGGGTGGCCGTGCACCATGCGGCGCTGCCATGTCATCCTGGAAGCCCTGGCCGGCTGAGCCTGGGGCTGTGGCTGAGCTTGTAGGAGGGGCCGCCCTGTTGCTGCCCTGGATGCCTGGCAGTGGGACCGCAAGTGGTGGTGGGGGCGGCGGCTGCATGCTGCCCTGTAAGCCCTGGCTGGCAGAGCCCAGGGCTGATGGTGGGCCCACAGGCGGGGGCGGGGCAGACCCTGCGCCCATGGGCGGCCTCCCCAGCAGGACCGGCGGCCGCCCCCCCGCGGAGGCTGGGTTGCGCAGCAGGATGGGGCGGGGCGTGAAGGCAGGCGCGCTGGCTGTCAGCACTGAAGGTGCCACCGCTGCCAAGGCCTGCTGCCGTGCGCCCTGCAGAGCCACACGCAGCTGCGCCAGCCCAAAACCTGCAGGTGTAAGACAGCATGGACTGCCTTACAGCCAGCGAGGAAGCAGCTGCAGTCCACTCGTCATCATGTCCACTGGGGCAAGATTGAAATGCAGTCCACTCCATGCTCACGTCTCATCACTTGAAAGCAGCAGCCTGGCAAGTGGTGCTTCTGATGAGCTCTCCACCCACAGCTTTGCTCACAGAGCTTGGTGGCATCTGGAGACTTTGCCCCTTCGAGCAGGCCTGAGCTCAGCGGTCGCACCTGCCATGTCCACACTCGCTGCAGCCTGCCTGCTGCCCAGCAGGTGGCTGAGTCCTGCCCGCAGAGCGTGCCTCCGGCGGCACAGCCTCTGATCCAGCACCACAACAGGGCCTGTGGCCAGCAGCCTGCACAGCACCGGCTGCTGCTGCTGATTCTGGTGGGCATCGCCAGGCCCTGCCTGGGCAGCCTGCCGCGAAAGAAAGGGCCAGGCTGCCGCCAGCTGCCTCTCAAACTCCGTTGCCACCTCAGCAGCCGCCAGCTCCTTCCTCTTCACCTCCGAGCCAGCAGGCCTACCTGCACTTGTTGCCAGCTGGCTCCCAGGCACTGCACCTGCCCCCAGCCTCCCAAGCCCCAAGGGGTCCCCCCGTACAGCCCGGCTGATCGTCTGCACAGCATGGGCCCCAGGCACTACACCCGCCGCAGGCTTCCTCGGCACCAGGGGCGCCCCCTCTGCTGCCTTGGCAGGCTCGGCCGGCTCTGTGCTGCTAGCCGAGGCAGTCCCCAACTCCAGCTGGTCAATGTCGCACAGACTGGCAAACAGCAGCACGGGCACGCATTGCCCAGGCTGCAGGCTGGCAGGCCAGGCTGTGTTAGCCCCTGTGCCACTGCCGGCCCACCCAGCCGAGCTGCCGACCTTCCCCTCTGAGGAATTCAGGCCACTGCTGCTGGCAAGTGCACCATGCCCAGCCACGGCAGCTGCCTGTCGACAGGCCTGCAGTGCATGGGCGCTCATCTGCAATGGCTGCAGGCCGGGATGCACAGCGATGCAAAGACAAGAGCAGGAGTGCGTTGCTGTCATCTGCCTCAAAGAGACAGGACACTGCTTTGCTGATGCTGTGAGCCTCACCTGCAGACTCCTGAGCTTCTGCAGTAATCCCACGTCCGCCTGCCGCCCTCGCTCAAGGCACACCACCACATGGCACGTCATAAACAGCAGCAGCAGGGCGTGCAGCTTCTCGCAGCGAGCCTGCCACAGCTGCTGCTGCAGAGGCGCTTGACCTGCATCGCCCTGACAAGCTGCTGCTGCCACCACATCCCGCACAGTGACAACGTGTGCCAGCTGCACATACAGTGTGCTGCATGGCAGGGAGCGGCGCCATTTCAGCTTGGTGTAAAGCCAGCAGCAACCACCAGGTAAGACTTGCTGATGTGCTCAAGCCACCTGCTGCTTGACTCCTGACGGCAAACAAAGTGTTGCAGAACACCAGTTCCAGCAGCCTGCAAACACGGGAAGTACTTGTTTGAGCTGCTTGGATCTTTAGTGTACAGGACTTCTGCAGCTTGGTCTCACCTTCCATGCTGCTGCTGTCGGCTGTGGCAAGGAAGACTGGCACTGCGCCAGCCCCGCAACCACATCTGTTCCTGAGAGGTGGCTCGTCAGCAAGCCAACCTGCTCCAGAGAGGTGCCTACATGATGAGGCCTGCTGACTGAGATGTCCAACTATCACTACATGTGAACCTCAGCTGCTGTCAGCATTTTCTTGGCTGTGAACCTACCCACAATCCCGAGCACCAGCACTCTCGCATCCATTGCTAGACTTCATGACATTCGGCTGCGCAGATAAGAGAGCAGATCGGCAGTTATGAGGTTTGACCACTAGTCAATTGTGAGCACCCATGAAGGCAGGTCGAGGCAGGAGCAGGAGGGTGGAGCAGGAGGCTCATTAGCCTTGAAAGTAGGCTGGTCCGCCCTGACCAGGGTCCTGGAGGCTTCTGCAGGAGTATTCAAACCACTGCATCATTGCAAGAGCTCACTCAGTCTGCTCAGGTCGAGGTCACATGCCTGTCTCAAATGCCTCATCCCAGCAAGCTCCTGGGAGGATCCACCATGCACTTGCACTGAGGGGACCCTGGTTCACAGGTTTACACACTGTTCAAATGGTCTCAGCACCACTGCTCTCTCTACATCTGCACATCTCACTGGAGAAAGGGCCTTCCTAGCTTGTAAGACAATGTCGCAGAGCCAGCACCAACACTGCCACCAGGTGCCATATGATGGCCTGAACGGCCAAAGCTGCATGGTTATTGCGCACAAAAGATCTACACATTGCTCCATCGTCTTGCAACAGCTGCAGCAGGACAGCAGCATCTGCTTGGCTGATCCCCTCCCCAAAGTGCCATGGCACAATGCCTTCCAGGCCACAGTAGCCATGCTGCGCAAGGCTCAGCAGACCAGGGGGCCGCACATCCGCCGGCTGGCTGGCGCACTCCTGCACCGCAATCGCCTCCACCGCCCAGCGTGCATAGCTGAGGCCTGTAGCCACCAAGTACACCATGTTCAGGGGGGTTGACCACAGCACTTACAGAGCAGATTGTCCAGGCTTAAGGATGCTGGTCAAGGCGTGCACTGCACTTGAAGCGCTGCAGGCAGAGCGTAGTAGTGTGAAGGCAGCCCACCTGCCACCAGGAACCAGGGGCTGGACTGCAGGCTGGTGAGGGTGGGGAAGACGCCATTCAATGCGCCGCCAATCAGCAGCAGCGCCGCCACCAGCGACTCTTGCAGACGATGGAGGGGCAGGGTGGCAGCCACCAAGTGGGCCAGCCCTGCACACCACCAGCAGACCAGCAAGCTGACCGCATACAGCTTGCCAAAGTCTACAGCTGGCAGCGTGAGGCTGCAGTAGATGCCCAGGAAGAGGGCCGGGCGCAGCACCAGCTGCGGGAGGTGCGCAAGGCCCCGCCCAAGGCAGTGCGCCGCGGTGCTGAGCCCTGCAGCTGCATCGTGGGCCGCCGCAGCACGGCCCTCGCCCAGCACGGGGGCAGCTGCCGCAGCTGACAGCAGGCCCAGTGTCAACACTGTTACAAGGGCAGCTGCTGCGACCCCCCCACCTGCCTGCCAGCCCTGGGGGCTCCAGGCCTGGGGCCCGTGCAGCAACCCCAGCAGCAGGGCAGAAGCTGCTGTGCGCAGCACGTCGCGCAGCAGCAGGCACAGGGCCTGTGGCTGGCGCCAGGTGTGCAGTGCGGAGGCCAGCACAACGCCAAGCTGCTCAGCGACATGGGGTTGGCGGCGGATGCGTGCTGCCCGGTCGGGCACCACGAACCAGCTGCGGCCCTGCACAGGCACCACACAGTGGGACGTCGGCTGCTGGGATAACGCCTCACTGCGCCTCCTCAACTCACAGCTCTGCTGTGCAGGCAGAGCTGTATGCCCCTCCCTGCATCTTGATCACACACAGGGGCCCCCAGTGCCCAGGCTCATGCTCTCCAGCGGGCACTCCTCTGGCCTGCTGCGCTCACCTGCACAGGCCCCGGCACCGGGGAGCGTGGCACCGTGGAGGCCACAGTGATGGCCTGCAGCACGGCCGCCGCCGCCTCGGACGCCTGCGTGGTCAGCCTGCGCTTGGGGACCGCGCCATCCCCCCCGTTTTGGCCCGTCCAGGGAGCCTGGCCACGCGCCGGCTGCAGCGGGGGCAGCTCTGGGCTGTCAGAGCGCTGCAGCTTGGGACTCTCCTCACCCCACTCAGCGCTGCCCTGGTCCCCTGCCTGTTGGCCTGGCCTGGCGCCTGCTGGCGGGCTGTCTGCCACTTCAATGGCCACCTGGCAGGCGGAGGCCAGGCTGCTGCCAGGCTGGCCCTGAGGCAGCCCCTGAGCAGGTGCACCGCCCTGGGAGCCCTCGCTGGGCTCTGAGCCTGAGTGGCTGTGGGCCGGCCAGGCTACCTCGTCCTGCTGGCGCCCTGCCCTCCCACCCAGCCTGGCAGGCAGCCAGCTCCCGAGCCACTGCTGGGCACATTTGGCCGGACTGGCGTGAGCCTGTCCTGCAGGTGGTGCCTGCCTGCTGGCAAGCTCCTGCTCTGAGGATGCAGACCTGCAGCAGCGGCAGTGGCATGTTTGAGCCTCCAACACAATGGGTGAGTGTGATGCAAGCACATGCCTCAGGCTGCTGCTGAATGAAGCCTGCTATGTATACTTGGGGCATGGCCTGACTCCCTGAAAAAGCACACCTATATTATGGCGCAATGCTTAAATGAATAGAGCAGCGATATCTGGCAGAACTTGCAATGTCTGAGAGACCCTGCACAACATTCAGCGAGCTGTGATGACACCCAGAGCACAAGCCACAGGCAGCTGCTGGACTGCTTGGGTGATGCTGGCAATGCTCTAGCGAAGCTCACTTTGCATCATGGAAGGCAAACAAGCCCACCTGCTGGGGAGATACGATGTGCTGCTCTGCAGCACAAAGGGCAGCTGCAGGTTGCTGCTGCCAGACCCCTCCACAGCCTCAGCAACTGGTCCGGGTCCCCAGGTGCCCAGGGGCTGGGCCCCCGCTGCCTCCAAGTGCTGGGCCTGCTCCAGCTGCTGAAAAGCCGCCACCTCCTGCACTGGCTGCCCTCGAGCAGCCTGCTGCCCATCTTGCAGGTGCTGCTGGGAGCTGACAGGCCCAGTTTGATGCACCTGCTGCAGGGGTGCTCCTGGTGCAGTGTCTGGCATGGGGCTCTCCACCCGAACTACAGCCATGAGAGAGGAGACCATGCATGGGCGTCCCAGACAACAACTTGCCTGGCAGCATTTGTGCACCTTGATTGCAGCTGTGACCCATTTGTGGAGCTGTTTGTATCTGTGAGCAAGGCCGAGAAGGCATCATGCCTTAGCTGCATGCCTTAGCTGCATGCATCTGCTCCAGCGAAACGGGGCCGGCAGCCTGAAGGGCCATGTGACTTCCTCATCTCTGTTGTCTTCATGACCAGATCCCTGCAGACTCGTACCCACCAGGCTGCTGCTCAGCGCTGTGCCCATGGGCCTGCGGCCTCATGAGCCACTTGTCCATTGTGAGGACCTGAGGGGAGATGGCTGTGCGCGGGCTGTCCCTGTACAGAGGGTTCCAGGGGCTGCTCTCCCGCGCCCCACCAGCAGGCTGCAGGTGCTGGGTCATGGGCTGGCTGCCCTGACCTGCACAGCAGGTGCAGTAACTTTCTGGCCGATGTACACAAGCTGGGTGACTGCTGAGTAAGTCATGCAAGGCGTGTGTGGGTGAGACTGGCAGATGGGCACAGAACCACCAACTCCAGAGGTGACAATGCATGGCCCCTGCCTCTCCTTGCATCCCTTTGGAGAGGGCTCGCACTTGCCTTCATAAAGGCTGCCAGAGGTGCTGTAGCCGCTGGTGTTGCTGTACAGTGGGTTAACGACTGCCAGATCCTCCCCAGAGGCTTCAGGGGAGCCCCCCTCGCTGCTCTGCGGCTGGGAGCTCCCCGCTGGCCCCGCTTTTTGACCAGCGTATCGCAGCAGCAGAGGGTTAAGGTGCTGCTGCTCTGCCTGGTGCTGCCTTTTGGCAGCCATCATCTGCTGCAGGGCAAGGCCCTTCCTGGGACGCCGCCTGGCAGGCAGAACATGTGTTTCATTGCAAGGGCAGCTGAGGCCTACATTCACCTGGCATGCCTTGCTGGCCAGCAAGAGCTGCTGGAGCTTCACAGCACCTTTCAGGCAGAGCTTGGGTTTAGCATCGTGCCTGAAGGCAAGATCAGCTGAAGATTGAAGCAGGTCTTACCTGTGATCCTGCAGCCCCCTGCTATCTGCTGTGGCTGCTGGTGCATCAGGCTCTCCATAGGGAGGCATGCCCTCATCACCGTAGACTGACAACTGCCCAATGGAGGGAGACACGCTGCGTGATGCACCTGCAGCACCAGACGCAATTGAGAGCAGCCTGGTTGTTTGAGGGGGACACGCTGTATGAGGCATCTGCAGCAGCGTCAAGCTCGTCACCCCACCGGCTGCCAAGCAGAGAGACCCACACTGCAGGACGGGCCCCAGTGCCGTGCCAGATCGATCATGCACCGACTGCTGCCTCAGGTCTAGGCATTCCAGTGCGTGCTCACCTGCTGCAGTGCCGGACCCCCTGGAGTGCTCTGTGCTGTACTCTACAGAGGACTCCACAAAGCGGCCTGCCCTGCTGCGCCCGCTGAGGCGGATCAGGCTGCTGTCAGATGGCGGCGGCAGCTTGTGGAGCGCCAGGGGGGGGACTGCAGGGGATGCATACCCAAGGTATGCATCTCCTGCCGGCTGCTGCTGGACTGTGCTTGCAGGTGTGCTGTTGGCGCCACTGGGCTGCTGCTGCCGCTGCCGCCGGGGCTGGTTGTGGTGGAGATGGGGTCGGCGCAACCACTCCAGCCAGCTCTGCATGGCTATGCGTGCAGCCTGAGCTGCACCCTCTGCAGGGCGCCATCTGTGGCCATCTGCATAGGCAAGCCGCCACCCTGCAGCACAAAGCAAGTGAGACCTGAAATCCTGTCCCGGCAGCATGCCACTGTCATGACGGAGGCCGCTGGCATCCCTTGCCAAGGGTTGTACAGTAGGTGATACACGGTGTGGCCCTGATGCACACCCTCGAGAAGCAGGCCATTGACTGGCATGCGCCCTGACCCACCACCTGACCCTTTCCTCCAATAGAGATGCACAGGCCCATCGCAGCAAGTGCTTGGCATGCATGTCCTCACCACCGACATCGCCAGACCCCTGCCACGCAGCTTCCTCAAGGCTGTGCATCTGCCTGCCATTGCACTGGGCGGCTGCAGCCTGCTGCAGATTGGCTGTGAGGTGGGGCGGCAGCACAAGCTGGGGCGCTCCACCTGGGTGGGGCTGCACAGCTGCAGGGCTGCCCTCACAGCTGCTGTGCTCCTCACTGTACCCAGCAGCGTGCTCTGGCATGCTGCCCTCAGCCTGGAAACTCGGAGTGGCACCTTCCTGCAGAGCAGAGGCAGAGCATGTCGCCTGGTGATCAGCAGCCCTCGTGGGCAGCCGCTGCAGGGCTGCATCATGGGCCTGCTAAACTTCAGCAAGTAGAGCAGCTGTTGAGTGCATCAGGCCATACAACAAAGGCAGTTGCGCATTGCAGGTCAACATGAGCCAGTCTGTTCACCGCAACAAGACCTCATGGAGCCTGAGGATCTAGTCACCCACCTGACGCTCTTCATACGACCCTCCGCCTGCTGAGCAGCTGAGATTCTTATCCGCCCATAATCAGTCTATTGGTGGTCTGCTGAGCCCAGCAGCGGGCAGGCGCTGAACACCAAGCCAGACCAGCGGCAGCTGGGAGCTGCTGATCCCTGTGCCCACCCCTTGCCGATGAAGCAGGGTCCAGCAACCAGGGAATGCCTACCTGGTACTCCCCATGTGCACTCGCCTGCTGGGCAGCTGACACCCAGGCCTTCCCATGCTCAGTCCACAGGTGGTCCAGGTAGGCAGCATCTGTGCTGGTGCTGGGCAGCAGGCCGGCAGCAGAGCCCTGGCAAAAGTCTGGCGCTGAGCAGCTCTGCGGCTGGAAGCCCAGGCAGGCAAAGTAGTGCGGCGCCTGCAGATCAAGGCCGGCTATCACCCAGCGGTGCAACAATCACAGGGGCCCCTTGATCACAGGGCAAGCCAGGGTGGCAGTGCCTCACTGGCCGCAGCCTGCAAGAATTTGTGCTCACAGTCTCGCGTATGTCTGCCATTGCACACACAGCTGTTCAGGGCCTGGTAGGCCGCACGGAAGGGGCATCCGGCAAGGACAGGTTGCCAGTAGCCTGCAGGGAAAGCTGCCTGACATGCAAGAGGCAGGCCCAAGGCGCTCACCAGCAACGGAGACCCTGCAAAGGCTGTCCTGCCCTGCCCATCGAGCAGCAGGACATCGTCAAACATGTCCCAGGCAGCGTCGGTCACCCCCAGCCCCCCGACCACCACGTTTATCTGCAGCTGCTGTGCTGCCTGCTGCAGGGCTGCCAGCAGCTGCAGCAGGCAGCTCGCCTGCTTGCCCCCGGCCACCCAGGGCTGCTGCAGCACCAGGAGGGAGGGCGCCCCTGCCAGCTCGCAGGCAATGCGCACCCGCTGGCGCTCTGCCAGGCTCAGCCCTGCAAGCAACAGGATGGTCGGGGCCAGCCCAGTCTGGCTTCCAGCCATCCACCTCGCAGGCAGTCCACAGCCACAGGTGTCCTAGGAGCAGGAGCCTGGCACGCAGTTTGGCTGCAGGCTGGCTTGCCCGAAGTGGAACCAGACGCCCAGCTGTGCACAGCCCCCCTGGCAGCAGATGCTGTTGCCCTTGACAGGCCACCTGCTCCCACAACAGCTCAGGGTGCCGCAAGCAAGATCAAGTAACAGCCACTGTCTCACGCCAGCAGCCCTGCAGTGCCGCCTGGCCCTTCGAGAGAGCCTACCCTTGCTGAGCCAGCATCACGACGCTGATCACTCCCCAGCGACCACTTTCCTATGAGCCTGCGCTGACGGGAATGACAATGCAGCAGTTTGCCTGATGCCACTTATGAGCAGCAGCCCTGTCAGCATCAAAGTGTGCGCCCCTGCCAAGCTGTCCCCCACAACAGCCACTAGCTCCCCCACCCGCGGCAGCTTTGGCCCCCACCCAGCCACCAGCCAGCCTGCCTGCGCTGGCACTGCACAGCTCCCAACGGGGCAAGCAGCCAGCCTGGCCCCACCTGCGCTGCCAGGCTCTCCCACGCAGCAGCCCCCCAGCTCCTGCAGCTGCAGCAGCTCCAGAACGTCCCCCACCACGGCGCTGCGCCGCTGGCGGGTGCAAGCCCACGGCAGGCGCAGGGCTGCTGCCCTCTCCAGGTTCTGCCGCACAGTCAGCTGCCCATGCAGGCAGTCGTCTGCGGGCACGAAGCCGATGAGCGGCGCATAGGCCCTGCTGGGGGCCTGCATGGCATTGTAGTGCACCTCACCTGCACAGCAGTGTGTTTGATGTCAAGGTACAGCTGGCACTCTGCAGTCTCGGCCCAGCTAGGCCTCCATTGTGTCGTGCCCGGCAGGGGGCCTGCATTGGAGTGTACTTCACACCGCCTGGACAGCAGTGTGTTGGGCTTCATGTAGGTTGAGCTGCCGAACTGCAGGACAGGGCGCATGCACATACATGCTGGTGCAGGGGATGGACCTTTCAGACTTGACTCTGACCTGAACAGTGCCCAGCATGGTGCTGGCAGTGTGGTGTGCAAGGGTCCTGGTGCACTGACCTGCCCACTGCGTGTGCCGATGTCCCCAGCTGTGGCGGCCAGCAATGAGCCTCAGCAGGCTGCCCAGCTCCCGCTCGCAGCAGCCCGCCACCAGGTGCAGCTGAGAGTGGTCCAGGATGTGCTCTGAGCGCTGCTCGCTGTGCCGCACTGTGACAGAGATGGGCGCCTGGCACCTGGTCAGCCCCTGCAGCTGCACTGGCGCCCTGCAGAGCATGCCAGCCCTTTGCCATTGACCCGGTGCTGCAATCATCTGCCGCAGCCATCTGCTGCACCAATGTACTGAGGGCAACCAGTCCAGTGCAGCCTGCGATGTGAGGCCTTGGCAGCAGCTTCCTGTGTCAGACGCATGGCAGGCTCTTGCATGGCAGTGGGCAGAGCAAAGGTTCTTGCAGAGCAGCAGGGCTGTGCAGCTTGTGACACGAGACCTTGCAGAGGACTGGGCTCTCAGACACCTGCACTTGCACAAAGGCAGATGTGAGCCCATGCAGCGTAATCCACATGACAGACTCCAGCATCAGTGCTGTCAGCCACCTGCTGGACCCTAGATCTAGTCCCCAAAGCCCGCCTACTGCACCACCCAGATTGTGATGCACGGTCTGTGTATACCAGATGTACGACAGGCATCAGCCTGGGTGCACACCTGCTGCCCCTCAACGCTGTCAGCATGTCCGCACGCCTCTCTTCAGAGGCTGCAGCGCGGGCTTGCTGCAGCAGTGCTCCCTGGCGTCGCCTCAGCAGCCGGTGCAGGGCCTCCCAGGCCAGCCAGCCAGCTGCCAACAGAATCAGCAGCCCCACAAAGGCGCCCCACGATAGGCGAGGGGTGGAGGCCCCAGCAGGGCAGTATGTGGCCCATGAACATGGCTGGGGGGCACTGCTCTGCTGGGGACAGAAGCTGCCCGACGGGCACGTCAGCTGCTGCAGAGCGCTAGGACAGTAGAAGCCGGCCTGCAGCAAAAGGCGATGCTGCTGATTCACAGGCTGCAGTCATGCAGTGGAGCTGGTGACACATGACACTTGTGGGAAGCCCTGCTCCTGCCAGCTGAGGTATGCAGCAGGACAGTGCGTCCAGCACATCACCTGGCAAGGCGCCAGTGATGTCGTGTTGGCTGGGCAGAATGCCCCACTTGTCGCAGTGCCAGAGCTAAACACCAGCTGAGCCACTGAGCTCCCATCAGCTGCAGTCGTTTGCAGTGGGTTGCTGGCCAGCAACTGGGACAGATTGCAGGTGACGGCAGTGCTGGCTCCTGCAGGTGGGGTGGCAGCTGGCCAAGGCCTTGCAGAACCTCAATGGAGCACCAACTGTATAGCATATAGCCGGGAAACCTACCTATGCAAAAGGAGCCTGCAGGACAACTTGTCGCCATGGCTGTGTCTTCTCAGCAGTCGCTCACGACACTCAAAGCAAGCCGTCAGGGTGACATGCAGGTAGACAGCTCCTTGAGCAGCGTCTTGTTGATGATGATGATGATGATTACATTTAGAGTCCGTAGCCTCAATGAACGGGCTTAGGACTATGACTAGGCTTTGCTTCATATCAGTGTGCCTGGCCTCCAGCACATCATTAGTTAGCTTCAGTTCAGTTTGAGCATCAGGTTCTTGCAGTCAGCTCGGTGCTGATACGTGTTGGCTCATGTGAGCAAGTCCTTAGGTGTCTGGTCGAAATCTGAGTCAAGTCTAGTTAGAAGAAGTTTATCTGATGGTACTAGCGGCCTTCTTGAGCACATGGTCGCATTTGGCATGCCAACTCCTCCTGCTTCCCAATTTATACCAGGGGTGGGGGTGCAGCAACCAAGGAATCGAACCTGGGTCCCCAGATTTGCAGTCTGGTGCTTTACCACTAAGCTATTGCTGCTCTTAAACAAAAATCTAAACCTTGACTATGGCGTTGACCAGAATGCCACAGAGGACATCTTCAATCTTCAATAATTTTTCACGACAATGAAAGCGCTGCTGCGACAACTGGTTCGATTGATAAACTAAACTTGGGCCATAACACTGTTTACTGATGAGCCTGACAAACTCAGAACACTTGCCTATGTGGCTCAAGACATTATGCTTTGGCTGCCGGACACAGCAAAAAGGGCCGAATCGCCTCTTCAGGTCAGGGCTAACTACTCCTAGATGTCAGGTCACGATGCAATGCAAGGCTGAAGGCGCCCGCACGGCCAGCTTAGCCTTAAGGAATCACTGTGCATCTGCACAGCAGAGCAGTCACAATTTGGACCCACGGAGGAACTCACACAGGCCCCAGGCAGCACATCGGCTTGCCGCAACAGCAAAGGTCATTATGAAGTCGCAAACGCAAACGCCTCTAGGGCTGTAACATAAGCGCCATGCAGTCAGTCAGCTTGCTGTCACAGCTGAATTGATGAGACTCACTTGAGCAAATGCTGCCAAAGCTCAGCAGAGTATGGGTGTTGATCGCTTGCATGACTGCCGTGACTGCCTCCCAATAGATGACCACAGAGCTCAAGGTGAGCAGGCCAGCCATGCTGAAGATGATGATGGAGCGCCGCTGAAGCCGGTCCATCAGCCAGTAGCAGACACCCTGCCCCGCAAGGGTGACGACCAGGCCTAGCACAAAGACTGCACCTGCATAGTCCCAGCTGCAGGCACATGCGCCAGTCTCATGAGCTACACAGGGCAAGCTTTCGTTGGAGGAGGGGCCAGGCAAGGGAGACATGGCACATGGTGTGATGTGGCAAAGTGCAGTGGCAGCTGCAGCAGAACGGGTCAGGGACAGGACACGCAGGCGTCCAGGCGGCTGTAGCCAGCGCAGACATGCTGTCTGAGCTGCAGACATGGGTGCAGCCCCCACCTGAGGCCACCAAAGGTCAGATAAATCACAGAGGCTGAGGCTGCGGTGAACAAGATCATGGTTGCACATGTGGCCGCTGCCACGTCAGGCAGCACGCCCATCTCCAGCATCAAGGGGCCCTGCAGGCCATCGACGCGCTGTGTCGTGACCAGTGGACAGGACATGTACAACACCTTGAGACGGCGGCACTCAGGACATACTGGGCTGCCCCAGGGTGCCTTGCAAAAGGCTGCACGCTTCCTGGTCGTTGTTCAAGTCGCAACCCCGCATGCAACTCACCTTTACAATGCCGCCGCCCACGCCAAACATGCCTGCCACCAGGCCTGCTAGCGAACAGACAGTGGGGTAGACCACAGTATTGCGCTCCGTCCTGCAAACATCGTGTCCTGCTTTCAGCACTGCTGTCAGCATGCTGCCTTGCCTTGTGTGCAACAATGGACCCATGCCCACGGTGTTGGGCACAGAAAGTTGAGCGTTCATGCATTCAGCACAGAGTCACAACCCACTTCTGAACATCCTGCAAAGGCATTGTCACAGTAGGGCAAGTCACCCTCCTGCCACACACAGCATGATGTCATGCACCTCCCACATGTGCACAGTCAAAGCTGCTACACACACACCTTAAGGTGGTGCACCTCCTCCACGTGTGCAGCAAGCCCGTAGAGCAAGTAACAGATCCTCACCAGGGGACATCGCCCTCCTGCCACACGAAGCTGGCGGCCTCTTTGGCATGGAATTTGCGCACAAGATACCGTCGCACGACAGCGCTGATCACAAAGGTGAAGGGGACCAGCGACAGCACCACCAGCTGCAACAAAAGTGGGGATGCCTCAGACTCAGGCTGTGCTATGCTGCAGCGGCAGTGCAGCAAACCAATGTCATGACATGCTGCAGACATGCATCGCATGTCTCAGGCTCCAGCTGAAGATGTTGTCCTGAGCACGGTGATAAAGGGAGCAGACACGGTATGTGAGCGGGGCCAGGGGTGACAGGAAAGCTCATGCCAAACACTTTTGCACTGCAGCTGTGCTTCAGCGCGACTCACCCAGTACAGCCACCTTGCGCAGGGCGCC
This sequence comes from Asterochloris sp. CNOR1, assembly GCA_963969365.1. Classification (NCBI taxonomy): domain Eukaryota; kingdom Viridiplantae; phylum Chlorophyta; class Trebouxiophyceae; order Trebouxiales; family Trebouxiaceae; genus Asterochloris; species Asterochloris sp. CNOR1. The sequence goes on along the minus strand of OZ017746.1, from coordinate 1,579,448 downwards.
TTGTCTTTCAGAAGATCGCTGAACAGGACACCTGCAGCCAGATACCATACACGTGTGCTTTGCGGAAGCTCAGCCAGGCAGGCCTTGGCCACACAGCTCTCCTGAAACCTCGCAAATAACACTGAACCTCAGCTGGCCTGCTCAGTCCGTGCTGCCAGCAGCCCATCATGGTCCCCCCATGCCACATCAAGCATGGCCTTGCTGAAAAGAGCTCAGCACCCAAGCATCGGGCTGCATGGTGCCCAGCATCAGCCAGCGCATCCCAAGTGAAGAGGAGTTCACACTTGCATTGCTTTCAGTGCGATGCAAGCTCAGCAAGTCGTGTGCCCTGCATGACTGAAGGCCTGGCTGGCACATGCCCACACAGGCTCACCTGCTACCCTCAACCACCATGTGGCCCAGCCTCACTGTCTCAAGCTCAAGGCATGCAGTGAGGTGAGGCTTGACGGCGCCCCACCTGCGAACATGACCACCAGGACGCCCAGCTTCAATGGCGGCACCTGCCGTGACTCCTGTGTCAGGATGTGCTGCAGCTGGGGGCTCGCGCCATTGCCAGCCTCTGGGTCGGCATGCTGTTTGTGGGCCTCACTATCAGGCAGCATCCCATTGCGCAGGTCTGCAGGTTTCACAGCATCCCCTGCAGCCAGCGATGGGCACGCTGACACCTGGCACAGCACCTGTGTGGTGTACCAGCAGGCTTCTTGTGGGACAGGCAACATTGCTTGCAGCTGCTTGTGCAGGAACTGGATCACCAAACATTGGGCCCTGCCTGGCACATGTGCGGACCTTCCAGGCGCCCGAGCAGGCTGCCCACGAACGCACCATGCCCGCCTGTGGGGGCCTGCCCGCCGCGCCAACGGAAGCGGGGGCTACCCGTATTTATGTCTGAGTATGCGTTTGGGCTGCTAGGGTAGCGCTGCTCGTCATCGTCCTCTGTCTCTGTGGGAGCCACGTCCGAGCCTGCACGGGTGTGATGCCGCCCCAGCCTGCAGGCCGACCTCCACTCTCAGGACAGCTTATGCCCCTGCAGGGGTTGCCAGCACTACCGCAGCCCTCAAACCCTGCCAGGCAGGGCTTGTGCCAAATTCCTGACAGGCAACACTTGCATGGCAGCGACATGGAGGATGGGCACGAGCTTCTCCAACTTTAGGGCCCCGCAGGCTCAGGACTGCAGCTGTCAGCAGGACGCCTCAGGTGTCGCAGGGGGGAGGGCATCTGGGGGGTCACCTGCTGGAGGCTGCAGATGGAGACTCTGGCGGCATGCCACCGGCCGCCTCGGCTGCCGCCAAGGCTGCGGCCACGCTGTGCTGCAGGCTGCCAGGCGAAACCCCCCTGAGCGCCTGGTCGGCGCTGTGCTGCTGCTCCTGCTGCTGCAGCAGCGCCTGCTCCGACAGTGGGGGGCGGGGAGGCTGCCATAGGCGGCTGCCCCTCCCACCTGGTGCAGGGGCTTCGCTGCCCTGCCCCGACAGGGACCCCGCGCAGGGACTAAACAGGACTCCGCGTCGAGTTCCTGGCGGCAGGGAGGCGCCTGACATGAGGACCTGGGCGTAGGTGGGCGTGGGAGTCGTGCCCAAAGTGCGGTGGAAGCGGCTGAGAGAGGCTTCCTCCCCGGCTGCGCTGGGGCTGCCTGGGGGTGAGTCTGCCTGCCTGCAGGAGCAGCATGATGGAGTTGCAAGCAGCAGCTGGGGCTGCAGGGGTGAGTCTGTGAGGGTGCATTGTCCACCAAGGCCGTCAGAATGGACTGTGCACAGCAGCTGATACTGCCCTACAAGGTAGATGAAGGGACCCCTCGGACTTGACAGGCACTTCAAAGAGAAGCACACTGCATCTTGAGCTTCTCTCATGCAGTGGGGTGATGCTGCTGCTCAAGCAACTATTCAGGCAAGGTGCCCCCCCTGGAGCTTTCCGCAAGCTGCATAAGATCAGCCATGCTGTGTCACATCACGTGTCAGTCACCTTTCCCTGATCCAGAAAGACTCGTCCATGACTGCTGCGGAGTATGAGCGGTGGTAGGGCGCCGCTACGTCTCTGGTGCCCAGCGCACGGGGCGAGCTGGCTGCTGCCCCTGCTGCCTGCAGCCGTTTTGCTTGCCCCTGACCTGCAGCAGACATGGGCGCAGCCCAGTACTGCATGCAATCGTGCCGATGAGGCTGCTGATTTGCAGCTTCAATACTACAAAAGCGAATTCCAGCTGACATCACAAAAGCTAGACACCTCAACAAGCCCTCTATGAGACAGTGCGATGATCCCAGTCCTGCCTCGATCTAGTGAATTCCAGACTTTCTGCAGACTAGATATTGTAGTTATGCCAATGAAATCAAACAGCAGGGCTTAGATAGTGCACCCTCAAGCCCAGCTGACAGGGTCTCATCCTGAGCAAGGGCGGCAATTGTATCACTGCAATTCCGTGCACATCCGTCTGGAGGCCCCTGCAGGCTGGCCAACAGGGACGACTCCAGCTTGTCATGGGTGCGGGCATGACATGCTCATGTCAAACACTGGCCCCGGCAGCCACCAGGCAGCCCATGGAGGTTGCCAAGCAAGGCCTCCTCTTGCTGGTCTGAGCAATGCAGCCACACCTTGGCTCCCCTGCTCAGCTGTAGCCCCCCCCTGGCTGGCCAACAGGGGCTGCTCCAGCTCGTCCTGGGTGAGGGCAGCACGTGCCTCTGCCAGCTGACGCATGCTCTCAGACTCCTGGCTCCAGGTGTGGAGGCCCCGCATGATCAGCTTCCAGGTGATGGCTGTCAGTAGCCCTGCCAGCAAGATGGTCAGGGCCCACGTGGGCGCCAACTGCAGCAACCAGTGGGGGCTTCTAGTCAGCACATGGGGGCCCCATGACTGCCATGGATGGCCCAGCTGGAAACCAGCTGCAGTCGCCACAGCACAAAGCAGTGCAGCGGTGCAGAGCCACCGCATAAGGGCTTGGAGAGCTGCTGCAGAGAACATGCACTCCACCTGCAGCAGCCACCACCAGACTCTGCAGAGCGCAAGGATGCCAGAGTACACCAGCCTGACAGCAATCTCAGGCGGGCTGGGGAGGTCAGAGATCGCCATCAGTGGCTGTGCCCCCCTTATCAGGGACACGGAGTGATGCCTAGGCAGGTACCAAAGCCATCTCGCTGCAGGTGCACACTGTCTCCATTGGTGCTGCACGCTCTGCACAAGGGGCAGAATGAACGCTGCCATGACTGCTGCTTCATCTGCTGAAGACTCCCCAGCAGATGCAGGCTTAGGCCAGCTTTACAATGTACTAAGCACACTGGGCACCTTGTTGAGGAAGCCACCAAAAACAGCTCCCAGAATGGTGGCAGGCTCCATGACAAGAATCAGGTCCCAGTCAATGAGGGGCCTGTCCGCTGTGGCGTGACGCCGCCTGATGTTGAACATCAGGTTAGCCAGCGCCCCACCCATGATTGTGATGTTGGACAGCGCCACAGCATTCTTAGGAGTAAACCCTGCAGGGCAGCAGGCATGCCTGTGACGCCACCCATTGAGAGTACAAGGGCCCCAACAGGGCATGAAGGGATGGTGCTGAAACTGGGGGCAGGTCTGCCCTCAGGCATGGTAGCAGGCCTGTGTAGCTTCGGCGGGCCATGTGGGTGTTGTGGGGTGCCACATGGGATTGCTGGCCAGCGCTGGAGCATGCAGTGCAGAGCCCCAGCAATCAGCTGTGGAGGTCCGGGAGATGACGTCAGACACCGCCTGTCCATGATGTTAGTGCTGGGTGCAGAGGACGTTGGGACCGTCATCAGCTGCCTGCCCATGTTGTTAGCATGCACCGTGGAGACCTCGCAAGTCCTCCTGAGCTGCCAGTGCTCACCAAGCACAATGAGGTAGACGGGGACCAAAATGGCGCCTCCACCTATCCCTCCGCCAGCAGCTATGAAGAGGCCTAGTGTAGCTATGCCAAAGCCCAAGAAATCTCTTGTTCCGAGGGGCCAGAGGCTCTTATGGAGTCTGTGCTCCACCACGAGGCTGGGCAGCGCCTCATACAGTTGGCCGCTCCAGAGGTAGACTTTGCTTGTGATGCTGGCCTGACCAGCCGCTGTCACTTGACCTGGTGACCATGTGCTGCCGTTCTGCTGTGCTGCAGTGGGCAAGCTGAATCCAGCTGAGGGCATTGCAGATCTCCATGGGGTTGCAGCTGAGATCTGACTGCTCAGGGCAAGAATCGCGCATAACCCAGCAAGAGCAGTGCCCTGCAGGCCCATGGCGTCGTCCCTGATACGATTTATCTAGCGCATGTGCCAACGCGTGCAAATGCCTAAAAGCCTCCAGAACCATTCTTCTTCTTGGATGACCAAATGGAATCATGAACAGTTCACGAGACACCATGCAGGTCTCATGACATGGCAGGAACCACATGTGATGTTGACATGATCTACATCAGGAGATCCCCCAGGCTCACACCAGAGTTCTGTGCATCATGGATGCTGGGCAGAGATGGGCAGGGTTTGCTGGCTGCTCTCTGATCATGCTGCAGGGCGACTGGGTCCTGGCCTATTGCCAAGGCAGCCTTTTCTAGTGCCTGATGAAGGTCTGCAAGTGTGGCAAGCACTGTCAGCTCAAAAAGCACACGCACAGGGCCAACACGATGGCAGCAACACTGCTTCTGAGTGGAGGTGCTTGGCAAAGCTGTTGCTGAGACTGTCTTCACCCCGCAACACAGCAGGAAGGGGCTTGGCCAGTACCCAACAGAGACATACTGCAATCAGGATGGCTTGGGCTCAAGCAGGCAGCCATTACAGAGAAGTACCCTGCCACACATGTCAGAAGGCTTACCCGCTAGCAGGTCGTGCACATCCTCGATGCCAACCGAGATGCGAACCAGGTCATCTGGCAGGCCTCGAGCTGCCCTAACCTCCGCCGGGATGGAGGCATGGCTCATATAGCAGGGCAGGCTGATGAGGGAAGTCACGCTGCCGAAGCTGACTGTGATCTTGAAGAGCGCAGCCTCCTCGGCAATGACTTGGCTGGCCACCACACTGCAGGGCAGGCGCCAAGACCTCGTGAGACTGCGGCAGTGGCATAACTGCCTCTTGGCGCCTGTCTCAGCAAGCCAGGCAGGCCGCAAGGACCGCATCGCACAGGAGCCTCGTTGGGCAGCCCTTCTGGGTATGCAGATGCCTCACAGCCTCACCTGCCACTGAGTTCTGGGACAGCATAGCGCACCTGGAAAGGCGCCTGCCATTGTTGACGCCTGGCCAGTGCGGACTATGCAGACAAGGCCTTAGTCCCTCACTTGCCAGGCCAAGGGCTGCCGCAGCATCAGGGCCCCCCTGCCTCACATGCCCAGGCTAGGGTCTGAGGCAGGGCAGCGCTGTGTGCCCCGGCAGAACTGCACAATGCTTGCAGGTTTGCATGACGACAGAGTACATGTGGGCCACTCACTTGCCAGTTGTGAAACTTAGGAGGGACCCGCCGCTGGTGGCCTGCCGGGCATTGATTTCGTAGCCCCTGCTGCCAGGCAGGCCAGGGTAGTTGACCTGCTTTATGAGGGGGTGCTGGGCCAGTGCGGATGCAATGACGGCGGCACTCTGCGCCTGGCGCTCCATGCGGAGAGACATGGTCTTCAGGCCACGCAGGCACAGCCAGCAGTCCTGGGGGCCCAGGATGGCTCCCTCTGCATTCTGCAGTACATGCAGAGCTCAGCTGAAAGTTGTGCCAGACCACATGAGCACTCCACGGATTCCTGGGTGACCAGCCTGCCTGCCGCGTTTGAGAAGCACACCAGGCAAAGCAGCCCTGGAGGACCAGAACGCTGCACTCAGCATTCTGCACATTCAGGCCCAGCTGTGGCCTGAGCAGCAGGCCAGCCCACCCCAGACCTGCATGTTCATTGTTCAGGCAGACAGTCGGCGTCTGCCAGTAGCCAATCGCCAGCAGAAGTGGTGATTTGCCACATGCATCTAGTGCCCAAATCATGGATCCTGGATGTTGTTTGGGCATGGCCCTGAGGCCAGTAGGCTAACAGGCAGAGTGCACTTATAGTGCACAGACAGCAGACTCAGTCATTTGGCATGGCACTGCAGCTGCTCACTTGTACAAAGTAGATTCTTTTGGCTAGGTCAGCCCCTTTGACAGACAGGAAGCCGCCTGTCACGTCAGAGTGCCCGCCAATAAACTTGGTGGCAGACGTCATGCAGATGTCCGCCCCCAGCTCAAGTGGCTGCTGGAATATTGGAGCCATGATGCTGTTGTCCACCAGCACAAGTGCACCCGCCTGCACAGTGCAGCCAGGTGCCTTCAGGCTACCTCTGGAGCCCTGCTAACTGTACTGAGCCAAGACCAAAGCTTGCAAATGTGTACAGGTACAGATGGACAACCACACGAGCTACAAAGGAGGGGCTGCTCATAAGGTGAGGCAGAGGTACTTGAAGAGGGGCTCAGCAACAGTTGCATATGAGGCAGGCCTGGCAGGCTCATCCAAAGCAGGGCCAGTCAAAGCCAAGGCTGCAGTGCACACAGGGCAGCAGGCAGCATCGGCAGGTAAAACATCTGCGCCGCCTGAATTTGTGCAGCCAGCTCACTTCATGGGCAATGTCTATGAGCGCTTTGAGGTCACAGATCTGCATGCGGGGATTGGTCGGAGATTCCAGCATGACCAAAGTGGTGCACCCAGGCTGTATGGCAGCCTGCACAGCCCTGCACAGCACCAATTGACATGACGTTGGGCAGCATTGAGCATTCACTGCCTGCATTCCAGCACTGCGCTTCAGCATGTACACCTCTGCTGGTGGGCCAGTTGTCTGCCATCCCCAGCCTCATCAGAGTTGTCCAGCTCAGGGGCCACCCAGGCTGACAAGTAATCAGGGCAGCCACTCACGGGATGTCGGTGGTGTCTACATTGCTGACGGAGATGCCCAGGCCCGGGGCCACCTGGGCCAGCAGACGCGAGGTGCCGCCATAGATGTCGTCCCCAGCCACCACATGCTCGCCAGCCTTGACCAGGCGCAGGGCAGCAGCCAGGGCGGCCATGCCACTGGCAAAGGCGAAGCTGCGGTCGGCACCCTGCATGGGCGGGGCAGAGGAGGGGCTAGATGGGCCTGCCACACCTTGCTTTCTGGGCCAACACCCATTGAATCAGCCTTAAATAGGCACAGGGCAGCGAGGGTGGCCCTACCGCTGACTAAGGCTAAGCTACAGGCAGTGCCTTGCATAGGTCAGGCAGAGAGCGTCTAGCATCTAGAAGCCTGCAATACGAAGCCCTCTGCACATTGTGCAAGCAGTGTTCAAGACCTGACTAGGCGCAGGGCAATCAGGGACCTCGAGCAGAAGCATGCCACCCCTCCAGACACAACATGCCCCATCAGGCTCGAGCCCTGCCGGGGCACGGCACTCCAGCTTGCCTGTGCTGCTTACCCCACTTGCCAATTGCCAAGCAATGTATGCTTTCCAGAACCTGCAAAAGTGTCCCAGCTGTGAACCAATGTCAGACCTCAAGGTCGGCCATCTGTGCCTCCAGCTGCGCCCGCGTCGGGTTCCCGCTGCGGGTGTAGTCATATGGCCCGTTGGTCGTCGCTGAGGGCTGGGTGAAGGTGGCCTGCATCACCGCTGGCTGTTCACACTGCTGATCCAAACTCATGAGCCATGCACAGACATGGCTTGGAACGCGGCAGTCAGCCAAGCAATCAGCAGCTGCAAGAGCGCTGGAAGTTGTGGCATGCAGGCAGGAAGGCCTCAGCACCTCCCAGGCACCTCTGCATCATCAGCACGGGCTCTGGTTGCACAGCTCAGCTCACAGTTACGATATGCAGGCAGTGCCCCTGAGCAGCTCACGAGGGGCCTGCAGGCAGCGCAGGAGGTCCAGAGCACAGACACAACGTACTGTCTGGTACAGCGGGGGCGCCACCGCAGCATAGGGATCTGCTGTCACGATGGGCGGGTGCAGCAGCTTGGTGGCCAGGCTGCGATGCTGCGGCAGGCGCTGCTGGTGCTGCAGGTGCAGCTGCTCTGCCTCGCGCAGGTGATCCTGCTCCTCCGCCACTGCTGCAGTCTGCTCTGCCTTCACGGCAGCAGGGCGGCCTGCAAGGCAGCAGCAAGCAGGTGTGGGCTGCGTCAGCGCTGCAGGGCGGCCTGCAGGGCAGCAGCAAGCAAAGGCTGCCGGCTGGACAGCAGGGCAGCGCCATCTTTGTGTGCTGTGAATGGTGCCAGAGGCAGCCATGCAGGGCTCGCCAGAAGGCTGTTGTGTGTGCCCAGGTGTGTTCCTGCCTGACTCTGAAAACTGCACAGCACAGCTCTGCCACCTGCATACCGCCTTGCTGCACAGTGGCAGAGTCTGACATCGCAGAGTCAGGCTGACCTCTCTGTGTTTGGAGGTCTGGTGTATTCTCTGCAGACTCTCGGTTGCCGCCTGCCTGTGCCACACATGCACCATTGGCAACAGTAGAGCTGCTCAGCTCTGCCAAGGAGTCTGGCCTCCCGGCAACCTCTGGGTCCACTATGCTGGTGATGGGGGCATGAGGCAGCCGGGAAGTGGGCGCCAGGCTGGCAGAGGTCAGCGTCCCGGCCATCTGCCGCAGGTTGGTCAGCATATCGGCTGGAACCGGCAGCCTTCCGGCCTGCTGGCGCTCAGCTGCAAGCAGGTGCGAGCCTGTCAGCCCTGCAGCAGGCTGCCAGCAGCATCCAGACACATCAGGCGGCTGGAACAAAGCTGGGGAGCACTTCTGGTAAAGCAGCTGCATTGCATGACAGCCTGTGACCTCCTCACACCTTGATTGCTGCAGAGCAGGTTGTCTCATGCAAGTCTGGTGCAGAAGCACAGATGCATGCCCAACACCAGCTTGACTGCAGCCTTGCAAGCCAGTGCTGCCCCAAGAGTACAGCACAGCTAGGGGGAATCATAAGTGCCCTGCAGCCCCACCTGCCAGGCGGTCCCCGCGCTCCCCAGGGAGCAGGATCTCATTAACCCCAGGCTCCCTGCGAGCTGCCTTTACCCGCTGAAGCACGCCTGTGAAGGCTTGGGCAAGGTCCTGCCGCTTGCCCATCATCCCTGCCAGAACAACAGCAGACTGTGGCGGAATACACAGCAGCACATAAAAACAGTACATTGAGGCTGTCAGGGGAACAGCACTGCACCGCACCACAGCATTGTGCCCCCGCAACACACACCCTCTGCAGCACATCACAGCACATGCTGCAAAACAAGCAGTACTAAGCAGCCTCAGCCAAATGTGGACACCTGAGATGATGAGCCAAGGACCACCGGTGTCTCAATATTCATTGTTGCAACATTGTTGTTAGCTAGTGAACAGCAACACACTTTGCCGGCGCGCGGCTACACTGCCTCGCCTGGGTCGATGGCAATCAGTAGGTTGCCCCAGTTGGCCTGAGCTATCTTGTCTGACCAGGCTGCCGCGACCAGGGGCCCCGCCAGCAGCTCCACAATCAGCGCCAGGTGGCTACCCTTGTGAGACCTGCAAGAGCACCCACTAAATTGCATTGCGGCGGGGTCATCTGCTGTGGGTCTGCAGGTGGCTCACAGAGCTGCCCTTGCAAGACCTGCAGAAGAGCTGCCTGCTCATCTGCACAGCGCCTTAGCTTGCCTGTTAGTGTGTCACAATCTGCCTGCTTGCGTGCCAGCGTGCGGCTGACTGTCTGAGCCCACAACAATGTACTGTGCGGGCTCAAGTCCTTTTTTGGTGCAACCATAATGTCGCTGACCACGGCAGCACGGCAGCACCGCAGGCACCTGTCAAATGGGCGGATGGCGCCTCCCTGCAGAATGGCGGCTGGGTCTGTGCTGGCCTGCCCAGCACCATCAAACCCAATGTCATCTGCCACCTGCTGCCCTGCACATTCACACATGTATAGCGTTTCTGAACTTATCATCATCACCCTGCTGAGTTGGAATGTGCATCTTAATACATGCCACAGCACGAGCAGCTTGGCTGGCCTCACTCTCCACCAGCCCAAGGCAGCAGGCATATCAGTACAGGCCCCTGCGCTGCAGCATGGTGGTTAATCACCAGTGTACAGCCATCAGCACCTGCCAGCTGCGCCTCCACCAGCCCACACCATGAAATTTTCTAACATAACGCCACAGCGCCTGTAGCGCGGCACGCCACACCCTTCTGCCAGCTCAAGCCAGAAGACGTATTGACACATGCCACTACGAATAGAGTATGGGCAGTGAAGTGTGCACAGCTATCAGCATCTGCACCTGCCAGCTGTGCCTCCACCAGCCCACACCAGGATACATCACAAGGAGTGCCACAGCAGAGGCAGCATGGCAGGCTGTGCCCTTCTGCTGAAGCAGGAGATGGGTTGACACACGCACTGCGTCTCTGCAGTATGGCGGGCCACCCATGCACCACCATCAGAGTGTGCACCTGCCAGCTTTGCCTCTACCAGCCCGAACCAGGAGCTGGCTGCAGTGGACATGTCCATCACCAGGGGGCCCCGTGCCGTCGGCACTCCCACAGCGATGGGGTTGGTGCCGAAGACAGCCTCAGAGGAGCCATGCGGAGCGACGTATTCTGGGCACTGCGACAGCACAATGCCAATGAAGCCCTCGCTGGCCAGCTGGCGAGCCCAGTACCTGCAGAGGGGGCATGACCAAGGGTCAGGCCTGTGCGCAGCTATCGCAGCTCAACGGCCACCCCGTTGCTGGCTTTTAAACTGCACGCAGCCGTCTGCACAGCAGCCTGGGCCTGCCAATGAGCTCCAACATTGAGCTTTCACAGCACTGACAGGCCTGGCATCCAAGTTTGCAGGGGCTTCTGAATCTGCTGCAGACATTCAGCAGCACAGGGAGGTCTGTGCAGCACCTGGAGGGTTGCTCTGTCACGCCTTCGCGTTGACTGTGGCATTTAAGCAGCACATGCAGGTCAATGCAGCACTCAGGAATCGTCAGTTGGCTTCCTGCCAGCCTGCGGCTGAGCAGCCAAGCAGACAGGGGTGAGATGATGCAGGCAAGCACCAGCTGTGAATCATCGTCAGCTCATCACATCCCCCCAACCCACCCAATGGCGCCACTCCCAGTGCATGTGTGGTTGGTGCCCACAATGCCCACTCCATTCTGTCGGCTTTTTTCCAACAGGACTGTCATGGCCTGGCTCATGACCACAATGCCTGCTGTTCGACCTCCATTGATCAGAGCTGAGACCTTGGTCTCCCGCTCCACATGAGGTGCCCTGGCATCTGGTGCGCGCTTCAGGTCATTTGTGACCACTTTGACCATGTTATTGGTGTTATCTCGCAGCTGTGCATACAGCAGGACCTGCAGATTCCAATGCTGCCTCTCAGACAGTGAGGGGTGCCCAGATGAACAAGCGCAGGTCCCAGCCGCCACTGCTGCCCACATCAGTGACATCTGCAGCTCTGTTGCAACGCAGCCCAGGCAGCTGCAGATCAGCAAGAGCGCAGGGCAGGGGCCTGCCACCATTGCAAGCACCAGTCCCTGCCACCACTGCTGCTCACATCAGTGATGACTGCCGCCTCTGTTGCATCGTAGCCCATGCTCCTCAAAGCGCTGTCACATGTGGTTCTCAGGTCCTGCACTTCGACATCCACCATCCTGCTGCCTGCAGGAGCAGCTGCAGCAGGCTGCATGGCACTGCAGAACCTGTGCTGTCTTAGGTGGGTCCGGGAGGGATGGACAGCTGCATGTGTACGCCTGACCGATCTGATCGGGCTCAGATGTAAAGTACAAGGCGGATGGAATGTGTGAGCAATGTGCATCTGTGCCGTGAATGCTTCAAGTTGCCATGCAGCAATGTTTGTTGACTTAGGTCATGTGAGATCAGCTGACAACTGCTGACGCCGTCCTCTGGCATCGGAAGCTTAATGATGTAGGAAGTCCCAAAGGTCCATTGGGCCCCCTGCTGCCTTACAGAGGGCTACGTGATCCAGTAGTTGCCCCTGCCACTCTGCCCAGTATAACATGGAATGCCTCCTCCTCTGCCCCCTCAATGAAGCAGCCCAAAAGTCATGCTGCTGTGGCAGCAGCCCACCGTTTATGGCGCTATACTGATCCACGTTGGATGTGATTTCTCAACATCTGCAGGTCACAGCATTGCCTGAACAGCAACGCCAACGTGTCAGCACTTGACAGCTTCACGGGCAGCTTGCCAAGAAATGACAGAGGTGCTGGTGCAACTCCTGGCCCTGTTGCATGCCCTGATGAGAGGCGCAACTGTGGGAGAAGGTTGCCGGACCCCAGCAGGAGCATCTTGTTCCCCACCACCGACCATCTCCTCCCACATCGTAAGGCATAAGAAGACGCCTGCATCTTCCGGCAGGGAAGATCTGCCACATCATCGGTGACTGCATACTCTGAACAGCTCATGTCACCCAGCGTGGCCATGACACGCTGCTTGCCCTGCTGTGACAGCTTCAGACCATCCACCAGGCCACCCAGTGGTGACCTGCAGAGAACTTGGGAGTAAATTTTGCTGCAAGGCTGAGCCATCAATCAGCTGCTCAGCAACGTATGGGTCTGCTGTATGCCCAACTCTGGAGCGTGGCCACGGAGCTGGCAGCCAGCCTGAAGCAGGATTGTGCCAGGTGCACCTCAATGACATGCAAGTGCATAGCACCTCTGAGATGCACCCACTGTCCATAGTCATAAGATGCTTTTAGCCCGCTGTGTCAGCAAACCAGCTGAAGTTCAGGCCAGGGGTTCTATGCCAATCCTGCCATAGAAGTGGCCTGAGAGGACGGTGAGGGCTGAAGGCAGAGCTCTCAGATCCCAAGTTGGGCCCAGAGCCGAGGGGCTTGCAAATGCATACTTAGTGTGCTTATCATCTGCTGCTTTGGTCTCAATGAAGCGCTGGGAGGTGCACTCTCAGAGACCCAGAGCTTGATAAGGGAAATCAACAGCTCATGCCTGGAAACGTTATGCGTGCTTTGTCAAATGCTGTAAGCCATCAGTGCTGATATTGTCTAAATGTACACCAGAACTGGCGTCTAGAGGCTGACAAGGCTCTGCATCATCTTGTCTGTGGAATTGTATTTGATGAGACAGCGCTTGCTGACATTGTCAAGCACCTGCAGCAGGGCACGGCCACAGTTCATTTTGATGGAAAGGGAACCAGCCCCTGGTAGACTTCTGGGTATGCCATCTGTTGCTGGTCGTGCATGGCTCCTGGGCTGACCAATAAATGCATGGCAGCAGCAAGGCCAAACTTTTGCTGCTTTTCCACTGGCTGGTTCATGGACCAGGCAATCCAAGACCGGGTATTGCTGCTGCTCGCCTGTGCGGCCCATTCCAGGTCTTCGCGCGTGTGGGCAGCAGAGATGCAGACGCGCATGCGGGACGTCAGCAGGGGCGTGGCTGGGAAACCGACGACCACCATGGCGATACCATAGTCAAACAGGAGGCGCGAGACAGCCGAGATCTTGCCAGGGTTGTACAGCATGATTGGCTGCAGGGCACACATGGCAGTGTAGGTGGCTGGCAGCACCACATGAATTCCACAGCAGATCAAAACGGGGATGGGGTTGGTGCATGTGAGCTGCATGTCAGTAAGGGGCTGGCTTGAGCTACCAGCTGTGAGACAACAGCAGTGCAAGCCTGCTACAGTGTGCCAGTCTCAACAGGCCCCCTTCCCGCCAACACACCATGACAGGGGAGTCATTGTCCCCGAGCACGGTGCAGCCAATCTGCTTGAGGCGCTTGCGGAACCAGTTGGAGTTGTCGTGCAGCTGCTGGATCTTTCGCAGGCCACGCCCTGTTCCATCCTCTCCCCGGATCAGGCGCAGAGCGCTGATGATCTGCTGGGCTGCCGGCGGGGACATGCTGGTGGCGTACAGGTTGCCGGGGCCGATGTTGCGCAGGTGCTGGATGATGGGCCTGCAGGACAGCTCAAACAAGGTGAAGTGGAGCAGGTCGCATGTCTAGCTGCATTGAACAGGTCTGCAGGGCAGCAGCCACAGGTGACATCATGCAGGTTGCACAGCGGTGCACAAATTGTTGGAGCTGACGTCGTGCAGCCTCTGGAAAATGGGCTTGCAGGGCAGCACAAACAAGGTGAAGCGGGGCAGTGTGCATGGGCTTGCTGGGGTTCTTGTCGTGCTGGCGCTGGACTGTGGGCCTGCAAGGCAGCAGTGACAGGTGAAGCAGAGCAGTGTGCAGAACAGCTGGCAGGTTCCTTTGGCAGATGGTATGTAGCTGCTGGAATGTTGGCAGCAAGACATACTTTGCCAGCACCAGTACCAGCAAAAAATTCAAGCATGTCAGCAGTCTGAACATGTCCTGGGGGCTTGCAGCTGCTGTGTGCATGCTAAAACACACCTGTCCTACAGCAGGGTATACCACTGCAGAGCAAGAGGATGCAGCAAGTAAGACGTGTCTGCAGCAGCAAGCGCTGTGCAGCCCACCCTCAGCCTTGGTCACCTGTTTGCAGCAATGTAGCCCCCAGCAGAGCCAAAGGACTTGGTGAAGGTGCCCATCATGACATCCACATCTGCAGGGTCCACTCCTGTGTGCTCGCAGACGCCGCGCCCAGTCTTGCCCAGAGCACCAATGCTGTGTGCCTCGTCCAGGTACAGGTACGCCTGCAGGGGCGGCGGCAGCTGCTTGGAACAGCAGGCAAGGGTAGCATGTACTGTGTGGCAGCAAAGATGTGACAAGCACAAGAGCAGGGGGTGACACCATCACTGACAAGGCCAGGAAGTGCTGCGAAATTATGGACTGGCGCCAGCAGTTAGCTGCAAGCAGGCCCAGCACTGCAGGCAGTGAGGTAACCCATGTGTTTATTTTTGATATCACTTTTACCTTAACCAGGCTGCCAAGCCTGGCTTTGCTGTTCCTTCCCCAGGGCAGATGCAGTTAACACCACACGGCTGACCTTGTATCTCTTTTTCAGGTCGACGACTTCGGCCAGATGGCTGATCTCCCCCTCCATGCTGTACACGCCCTCAACCACAATCAGGATCTTCTTCCAGGGACGCCGCGTCTTGGGCTGCCCGTAGGCAATGCTGTCACGCAAGAGCTGCTCCAGGTGGAGCATGTCGTTGTGGGCAAACACCTGCAGCACAAGAGCACCCCGGCCTTGAGACCCTGTAGCCAAAGCCATTGCACAGCAGCTGCGGTGCATCATTGTTGGTAACGGTCTCTCTTCTGCCAGGAAACCTGGTCTACATCACCACAGCAGCATGTACAGAATGACGATCAGGGCTGCGACTTCTGCTGAGCAGCAAGAAGCCAGCTGTCACGCAGTGTCTGCCATTTCACAAATGGTAAGGGAGCTGGACGCGGACTCCCTGCAAGCCAACCCCGCAACCTGGGCAGCTGCCCTTCCATACTGCAGCATTGTGATGACAATGCAGCATTGCAAACAGACGGCAGCGAGCCCACCTTGACCTTGGCGCCCGAGCCGCGGGCGCCGGCCACGATGGAGGAGTGGTTTAGGGAATCGCTGAGCAGCAGGCAGCCCTTGCCCACAAGGGCGGGGATGACCACGCTGTTGGTGGCAAAGCCCATCCCAAAGGTAATGGCGGCCTCCTTGCCTACGAAGTCAGCCACCAGGTCCTCCAACTCCTTGTGGATGGGGGCGCTGCCTGCACAGCACAAGGAGAGTCAGTCCCCTGCTGGATCTGCCATGGGCTTACATTTGCCGTGAGATAGCCTATGCCACAGCAAGAGCGGTGCAGCCTGCAGGGCAGAGATGTGTGGTTCGAGTGCAGCCTCGTGCTGTGATGAGGACAGTGCAACAATGGAGTTCTGTGCTCGGATAATGTGCCAGCCTTGGACACAGCAAGGTGCAAGCCTGTGGTGCCTGCAGGGCAGAGGGACCTGGCCTGGGCTATGAGCGGGGCAGTGCAGGTTCCAGCGCAGTTGGGGGCTGGCAGGTCCTTGTGGATGGGAGTGGTGCCCAGAGGGCAGCATGAAACCAAGCATTCAGAGCATCCAGAATGGTACCGATGCTGCTAGCCGCTGTGCATGGGGGGACGTCACTGGACCAGGTTGCTGGTCAGTGAGGACCTTCCACATGGTGGGTGTGTGTCTGGGTAAGTGCCAGTCAGGAAGGCAGCCTGTGAGGCTGCTGCTGGCTTGCAAGCCTACTGCTAGAGCTCCTTTGTATGCCAACGTTGCCTGCAGACCATGACCCTTGATATGAGCTGAGGAATGCCACCTGCAGGTCAGCAGGGAGCCGGCAGTCCCTTGTGGACAGGGTTCGTGGCATGGAGTTGGCAGGAGCTCAGCACGCTGCTGAGAGGAAGCATTTGAATGAAGCTGACTGTCATGCAAGGGGAGCCTGGGAGGAAGGGCCAGACTTGGATTCCAGCAAGGATGCACCTGAGGCTGCAGCCAGCCTGTACAACCTGCTGCATTCTCTGGCATGGGTGGCCGCTCTGCTCACTAGCAGCTCAAGGGGCCACAGCGCTGGCTCACCTGCTTCGATTCTGCTGCTGCACATGCCCCAGCCATACTGCTCCATGGTCTTGATTACCATTGGGGTGCAGTAGGGGTCAGCATTTGCGTAGCCTAGGTAGTTGTATGACCCCAGGTTGAGGCACCGCCGCTTCTTCCCAGTCAGGTTCAGGGGCCTGCACGGCAGAGTAATGTACTCAGCATGGCTCAACAGAGCATACAAGTCTCCCAGGTGACCCTCAGTGGGTGCACTTCAGCTGGGCAGCTCACTTCTGGCCGTCCACTGGGTTGCGCTCCAGAACATCGATCCAAGCATCTGGGGCGCTGCTGATGGGTCGGTTCCAGCAGTCCTGCAGGCATGCAGCACTCCCGCCTCAGTCAAGGGCTTGTTTCAGAGACCAGCACAGCTTGGCAGGTCCCAATGTGTCTGCAAGCAGGTGCGCTGCCTCACATGAATTTTGTAGTACATGCGCCTGGTGTAAAAATCCTCATAGTCCTGCCTGATGGGTGCATAGCCCTGCAGAGGCACACAAGGCCATGGAGTTGGCTCGCAGCCCAGAGTCCAGATGGCAAAAGCACATGCAGGTTGGCAACTGACAATGCGTCAGGGCTATAGTCCCAGAGGCCTATGCATGACTGTAATCCACCTTTGCTGCTGCCCCTCTTGGCATGAATAACCTCCGGCAAAAGTCACGGATGTGGCCAAGCACAAACAGGTATGCCCACCTGCAGGCCAGCTTGAGCGTCACAAGATGTGGAACAGATGCTGCTACATTGCCACAAGCCTGCACCTCTTTGCCAGCAGAGCTTACGAGATAAGTGTGGTGAAAGCCACAAAGAAGGGAGGGTCCAGATGGTCTGCTCCGTCAGCCCCTGCCATGGCCTCCTCTCTGTCTCAGACACTGGTGCTGACCGTTCAATGGAAAATTCTCTCCTCTCTGACTGCCTGCGTGTGCCACCAGCAGAAGGCCAATCAACGTAAGCTGTCTCTGTTGTTGAGCAGGTAGTCCTAAGTCTAGTTCTGAGTATAGTCCCGCGGCCTGCCCCTCATAGTGTGAGCTGCGTGCAGGCGCAGAGCCTGGTCAAAGGTTTGATTGACCATTCAGCTGGAGCCAATTGGCGATGGTCAAGTGCCAGATCAATGCAGCCAGACGGCATCTCAAGCATCAGCTTTGATTAGTGTCGGCGCTAGCTGACACTGTACATGACTTGATGTCGATGTCAATTAGGCAGGCTCTCACTGTGGGCAGGTCTCTGACTCCTGCCATTGGAGCAGGCAGAGGGGCCAGACACTCAGTCCAGCACCTCAGCCAGCTCTCCCTTCCTGCACCTCACACACTGCGGGGCATGCGTGCCCGTAGGGCTGCCCGGCATGACTCTTTCACCTCCGGGGCAGGCATCTCCAGTCCGCCAGTGGACCCTCCACATGACATCCCTGATGCGGTGAGTGAGCTCCGTGTTGTGGCCACAGCGGATCCTGCCATCACTTGTGGACACTGCTGCTCGTGCTGCAGCCAATTCCAGACAGTCATGAGGGCCATGCCTTCCTGCACGACTTCTGCATGGCCATCCCCTATGGCATGGGCATGGCAGTAGTTGGGCTGGTCAGCCTGTTTTTTGGAGCTGGCTCCAATGGGTTCCTGGTGGCAGGCCTGGCAGCAGCCCTGCTCGCCCTCACCTTCCTCAGCCTCATCCAGTGGCGAGCGCGGCGCCCCTCCAAGGTCCTCACCCTGGCGCAGGCTGGTGAGTGCTGGGGTGTCAGTGTCGGAGGGTTCAGACCCCTGGCAGAGGCTTGTGGGTCCGTGTCTGCCTTCCCAGCGCGCGGTGTTGCAGCAGAAGCATCTTGAATGCTCTGCCTTGATCTGGTTGCGAGCATCGCATCCATAGTGTGCTGCTTTGGGGTAACCAGCTCGCCACTGTGCTCGACTGCGAGCTGGGTTGCCAGCAAGTACACACCTGCAAGGATGCTTACTTGGTGTGCTGAGTGCTTGCGCCACCTGAATACTGGCAACCCCCTTGTGCAGGTCTGTCCTTTGTGCTGACGTGGAGGTTTTGGTCAGCTGTGGAGGGCGCCACAGGTGCCAAAGCACGCCTGCCCAACCTCCTGGTCGCTGCTGTCAGCGCAGCAATGACAGCATTTCTGGTGTACAATGTGATAGCTGGTGAGTACACAACTTTGGTAAAATGCCGAGTTCATGATTTGGACTTACAAGTCAGCCATGGTTTGACACCGTTGCAGGGGGCAATCCACCCAAAAGAACAACAGAGGCGGATGACAAAGCACTTGCGCAAGCAGCAGCGGAATCCTAAACAGAACAATCAACTGTGGTCTAGGCCTTGGCAGTGGACACTGTCTCATGGCTCTGCAACTTGAGTGCATTTTGTGGCACTGAGCGAGTCACTTTTGTGTGCACTATGCTCTCTGGAAGTTCACCCTGACTCAGCTTGAGCTTCATATCAAACTCCTTGCCATTGGTCACCTGCATGCAAGCAGCAGCAGTTGCTGCAAGCCTGTCTGCCGTCAGAGCAGAGTCAGATTGTGCAGTACATCACCAAGCAGTGCCTCAGGGGTCTTACTTTGCTCTTGGCTTCTAGGACCTCCACCAGCTTGAATGGAAACAGCGAATTGCTCTGTTGCGAGAGCTGCTCCACTGCAAAGTTGGCTGCCTCAACAACCTCTGGATCTGCAGAGCAAGCAAAGTATCCTCTGACCCATGCACCGTGAGAGCTTGGACCGGCACAGGAGCCACAATATCCTCCACGGTTGCCCAAGCAAAGTTGCACTTGTTTGCTACAGCACCCTGCAGCATTGGACACAGTGATCCCAACTGATTCATCTTGCAAAGAGCACCATCCTCTGCAGCACAAGAATTTCAGGGCAAACACCTGCTCGAGAGTGTGTTAGCAGCGCTGGAACGCCTGCCTCTGGTGAAACTCTGAGCTGCGGCCGCAGCAGTGCAGGGTCACCGCTCAGGTGACACAGCTCAGAGTTTCAGGTGCTCCGATCGCAGCAACCCAAACAATGCCTTACTTCCAAAGTTCGTGTTGCAGCCACCATGCTCATGTAGTGCAGCTCCTCTGCAAATCTCACTTGCCCGCTTAAGGGCTCTAGTCGCATCTCATTGCACAATGTCGCTGTGCAGCCATGCTCACCTGTCGGGGCAACCTCCTGTGCAGCACCCAGCAGTGCAGGGCTGGAGCGCTCCTTGCCTTCCTCGGCCTTGCGATGTGCGTCCACCGATGGCAGCTCTTTGAACGCAGACAGCTCCAGAGGCTGGTTGCCCAGCGGCTGGTACACCTGCTGAGCAAGAATCTTTGAGGAAACTGGTCTAAGACACATAGCAGGTCAGGTCATAGACCCTCTTACCTTGGCCTCAAAGATCTGTTTCTTTTGCTTGTCGTTTGCCACCTCAAGCACCAGCTGGTAGTTCAGCCCTGCAGGCCGAGACTTTGAAGTGAATTGCCTCATCAATCTAGAGACTCTCCTGAGCCCCAACAAGCAGTCAGGCTGCTATCAGCAGAGCAGGGCAGCCTGCAGGTGCACAGCCGGTGCAGCACTGCCTAAGGGTGCAAAGCAGGCGCCCTCTGCCTGTGATGCATCATGGAGCCGGTCCCAAGCCCATAACACAGAGCGACAGGTTGGGTGCACGCAAACGGGTAGGCTGCTTTCAGGGGCGCATCCCTACCTGCAACGACTTGCTTCTCTGCAGATTGGATCTTAATCTGCACGGCAACCACTTCAGGCAGTGTGGCTGGGCGGCGTGATGGCTGGCAGCAGTGTGAGCTCAACATGAACCCGAGTTGGAGCCTCACCAGATCAAGCTTGGAGCCTGAATTAGACTGGTTGCTGATGGCCTCCACAGCAAACTCAGCAGCCTGCGTTGGTGTACTGTATGAGAACATTGGCATGTTTACAGGCTGCAGAGAGCCAAGACGCTCACCTTCTGCATACCTTCATCGTTGCTGTGGTCAACAGCCTTGAACCCACCGACCATATGACTGGAGTCAGCTTTTGACATAAGTGCAGCGCAAGAGACCGCAAAGCACAGAAAAATCACGCTCAGGAGCTTCATGGCTGCATCGCAATGACTGCAGAAGTGCAGGACGCTTATGCCCTGTTCTCTCTTGTTCAGACTGTGGCAGCCCAGAACGCGAGTGCAAGCTAAGGTCAAAGCATCAGGATCTCGCATTTCCATCCACCTGACTCAGGCTGTACTTCAGGTGGAGACCCAGCACCTCTGAGAGCTGCTCGACCCTTCCTCAGGAGGGTTCAGCCCTCGCTGGCTTCCCGACAGTTTGCGGTGCCAGGTTGCGCTGATCAGGTGCAAGTCACGATAGCCCAGATCTTTTACCAGCTTGACCCGGGATAGGCCTCGCATGGCAAACGCTCCAGATCGCCACACTGCAGGCTTGAGTGAGTTTTGTGGCATGCTGCATGCCAGCAGCCAACTAACATAGCTTGCCGTGACACACAGCTGCACCAGCTTTGTGGCATGGATCTGCTTGACAATGACTCCAGGCGCTTGGACAATACAACCTGCCTGCTGATGATTTCTGCTGCAGCAGGCCGCGAAGGATCTCCTGGCGATGCCCCCACGCCTGATGGGGACTGGGGCTGGCTGCGGCGAGCCGTGGGCACCTTCAGTCCCTCTCTGGCAGGCCAGCCTCCCGGGCATGATGAGGGCGTGGCCAGCCACCCCATAGCCTTCAGTGACACCTCCTCCATGGGCTCCCGAGTCGGCTCTATGAGCAACATATCTGTGGCGTCCATGGCCACACCAGAGCCATTCCCTGCCAAGCAAACTTCTGGGGTGGCTGGCCACCCCATAGCCTTCAGTGACACCTCCTCCATGGGCTCACGAGCCGGCTCTATGAGCAACATGTCGGTGGCGTCCATGGCCACACCAGAGCCCTCCCCTGCCAAGCAAGCTTCTAGCACCCCAGTGTCTGGCGACCAGCCCCAAGTGGTGACTGCACCAGCCATGCACGACAAGCCAGGTGGGAGCAGCATGACCATCTTCAAGCCTGATTCTGGGATGGTTGGGTGGTGCACACATTTCCAGAAGGCAGGTCTGCGGAGTCTCTGGGTTGTGGGCAGGGGCTGAAGCTGAGCTACAGCAGTGTTCCTCAAGCCTGCCTGTCTGCAGGGCGCTCCCCAGGACCAGTGTCTGAGGCAGCAACTGCTGGGACCGCAGTGCAGAGGCAGGAGCAGATGCAGTCTGCGCCTAGACTACCACCATCCCCCGAGACTGCAGGTGAGATAACGCTGGGCCACTCCCTGCATTTTGCAGACATTGCTTGCTCACCAGCATGGAAGCGCTGTCCAAACAAGTCAACATATTATCAACATACAATTTGAGGCGGTGTGCTGCAGGCAAGCATGACGGCAGCATGTCTCCGGCAGCAAAGTCTCCCTTTGGCGACTTTTCAGAGCCAGCGTCCACAGCCTTTGAACGCAGCTCAGGTACACTTCACAGTAGCCCACATGCCCACAGATGCTGCTGCCTGCCTGAGGGAGGCGTGGGGACATATGTACTGTAGCAGCCTGGAGGCCTCCTTATCCTGCTGTATAGGAGATGGTTGGGGCACCCAGCTTGCTGCTCACCATGCAGCTCAGCCTGTGATGATTGGCATGATGGTCGTCCTGAGTGCTGTTGGTGTCATGTGCTCGCTTGAGTGTGCTCATGTCAACAACCAAGGCCTTGTCATGGTGCTGCTGATGGACCAGGGACACAAGCTGACTGCTGCCTGTAGCCTTGTGTGCAACAGGCTTCTGCTGCTGCAGGTGCCAAGGCTGATGAGCTGGCCAAGGATGCAGGCACCTCCCGCCGGTCCCTGGAGGGGCCAGCCGCGATGCCTGGGTTTGCGCGGGTGGACTCAAGAGCCAGCCCCCAGAAGGCAGGCGGCCCAGCAGGGAGCAGCCTGGGCACAGAGGTCTCCCTGAAGCATGGTCTTGGCTCAGGTGATCTCCAATGCGCGACAGCTGCAGGAAGCAACTCGAAGTCACAGCAGTGTCAGAAATTGCTGGGCCGCTGACCAGGCTCCGCTGTCAGCGGCTGCGTCCTCGTGCGCTCTGCCGTGTCTGCCGTGACCTCCCATGCTAGACCTCCTGATCAGGAGGCCTGCCACTTTCTCGCCTGCTGCAGGCAACATCTAGTCGCAGCTGACACCAGATGGGTTGCTGCAATGCAAAGAGTTGCCGACACAGCCCGACACTAGAAGCGATCCCATACCGATGGCATCCCACGCTGAAAGAGTCCGGGAGGAGGAGGGTCTTGGATTGAGGCTGCCTCTCTCTTGAACCAGACAGAGCCACGGTGCTCCCCCACTCCAGGGATGTTTTCTGTACCAGGCATTGTCACGGCTGCAGGCAACACCTTTGCCCCAGGATCCCTGGGGGTGCCCCAGCTGGACAGCAAGCGCCAGGACACCCTGCAGCCTGCCCCCAAGGTGTCCCCTGATGCGGCTGCATCCCCTGCTGCAGGCGACATGCCTGCGCAGGCGGCCCCGGGGGCGTCCCAGCTGGACAGGATGCCCTCGCTGGCCAGCGGCATGGGGCAGCGCGGCTCCCTGGACATGGACCCTGCTGTGGCCGAGCGGTACAGGCAGTCGCAGCTTCAGGCAGCAGCCGCACCCATCCCTGAGGAGAGCACAGACCTCACCTTCAGCTCTGGCATGCAGCTGAAAGCAGGTGAGGGGACGCAGCGTGCTGCTGCTGGAGGGAGGCTGAGCAGCTGCCACAGCAGACCCTGCTGTTTGAGTGCAAGCAAGACTGCCTGAAGAGGTCCTGGTAGTGCTGGGCGTGTCACTGTCGACAGCCACCACCCAGCAACTAGTCGTGGTTTGGCCGTACATAAGTTGCAGCTTGGAAACATCTCGCAGCAGTAACTTGATGGATTCTGTGAAGCTTGTGTCTCAAGTGAATGGCAGCATGGTTGTGCAGCTCTGCATGTTTGTGTATGTGAACGTTTTCTGCTTATGGTGCTGACAGACAGACCTGTCTCAGTCCTGGGCATGGCTGAGGTCCCCCGTGCAGCGCTCACATCACTAAGGATGCTGCGCAGGGCAAGAGGCAGCATGGGTGAGCAGTGGTGAAGGGGAGAGTGCCCAGGACAAGGATGTGGCTGGCCGCAGTCAGTCAGGTCTGCCTTTCCTGGCCTCACAATACATGCTTGGGCAATGAATGTCTGGAGCAGCAGGCTGCTGCTTTTGCAGCAAGGGACGGCACGCGGCCAGACTCAAATGCTGCAGAGCAGTCTTTCAGGTTTGCAGCAGATGGCATGGCTGGCCTCATACACTTCACAGCCCGTCATCACAGTGAGCTGCAGTGACAGGCACCTGCAGGTGCTGCGAGCACCTGTCTGTCAAGCTGCTGTTGGATGTTTTGGCCTGTCATGCACTCCTGGGTGAGGCCAGCACACTGCTCCACGCAGGGGGTGCACCTTTCAACCACCTGAGGATGCCTGGCAGATTGGCGCCCCTGGTGATCCCGGCCAGGAAGCCCGAGCAGGAGGGTCTGCCGGCAAAGCAGGAGCCACCGCCACCAACGGCCTACCCCCACGATGCTGGCTGGGCATCACACCTGGCTGGCAAGGTGCGTGTAGGCAGAGCAGAGGGCATCGCCAGGCCTCCAGCACCAGCTCTGTGCCCCGGCCAACATCAGGAGGGCCTGCCTGTATCAAACAGCAGCATCCAGACTGCGCGATTGCCACCCAGTCCTGTCTGCATGTCATCGTGGAGCCTGCTGAGACCTTGCAGCCATCGACAGGCTGTGTCATGGCTGTCTCCACCTGCAATTGCACAGGTGCGCCTTGGTGCGGGAGCGTCTGACAGGCCGCTCCGCGACGGTGCACCCACACATATGTACCTGGCACCGTGCCATCACAGGAATCTCCTGTGGTGCAGGAGCCCACAATGCCTGGTACTGCTGCTGCGAAACCTGCCACCTTGCCCTCATGTTCCCCTGGCAGCTCCCCTTCCAGCACTCCCGTAGGCAGCCCTGCTGTGCTGCAGCGTGACACTGCTCACCAGCCCTCCCCCAAGACGGATGCGCTTGTGGACCAGCTCCTGACCGGCGTGGTGGGCAACCAGCTCAAGGAGGCCCCAGGTGAGTCTGGCCACACGAGAGCTGTGACAATGCTGTGCTGCCTGTTGCCCTGAGACAGAGAGTCTGAGCACGATTGGCAGTGAGGCATTCGGAGTGTGCACCTGTCCACTCCAGCCGGAGGGATCGACCAGCATGCGAAATGTCAGTGGCACACACTACAGTCACTGCATGCAGATTCGAGCTCCACTCAGGGCCTGGAAACCAGCAACATGGCTGAGGGCAGCACGAGGGTGGCATATCGCAGCCAGGCTGCCCTACCGCTGCCCTCAGTGAGAGGCAGGCCCACAGGGCCTGTCGCAGCAGGGGCCAGCCGCCTTGCAGCGGAGGGGCGGCAGCAGGGTCCCCAGGAGGGCACAGACAGCAGGAGCTCGCGCTCTGGGCTGGCCCCGACCCCCACGCCAACCCCCAGCCGTGCCAGCAGTGCTGAGAGCGGCTCCGTGGTTGGCAGCGGCGCCCTGGTGGGCACTGCTGAGGGTGGGGCGCCAGATGTTGATCCCCAGGAGCTGTCCCATGCCCTTGAGCAGGCCGCAGAGTCTAGCAGCTCAGCAGCTGCTGCGGCAGGGAGAAAGACAGGTCTGCTGTCTCAGGCAGGCTGTCTGCTTGCGTAGCTGCAGGCAATCAAGCACGGTCCACTTCGGCGACTCAATTGCACCATTGAAGCTCACGGCCATGTACTGATATGACCAGGCCTGCTCATACGCCTGCTGGCAGCATCAAAGCTCAGTGGGCCTATATGAGTCGACCTGGCTATGCTGCTGCTGCTGCAGGCAATCAGGTATCTGCCCAGCTCCGCAGCCCCGTCAGCTCCCAGGCAAGTGCAAAGACAGCCGGCAATGGGCCTGCGGTGGCAGGTGGCAGCCTGGGTGCAGGAGACCTGCCCCGCATTCAAACTATCCCACGGTCCAAGCAGCCAGAGCCCAGCAGCCTGGCACAGCCTACAGCTGCCACCCAAGGCAGCCCAGCGGCCAGCGGATCTGCAAGGTGAGCCACCTATAGGCACCTTTGCGCAGATTTAAGGGGTCCTCTGCACTGTATGCAAGCTGGGTTGCCACGTTTATGGTTTCAGAGCTCACATGTGGTGGTCCACCAGAAGCAAAATGCAGTCTGGGCAGCTGTACATCGAAACTCTGGGCGAACTATGTGTGCTTGAGAACTTGCAGGTACTTATCCAGCAAGTGTGACAGCCACTCAGCAGAGATCATGACAGGCTTTCTGCACAGCACAGAATTTTATGTCTTCAGGTCGGCAGTGTCAGGCTCAGCAGGACCTCGGAGCCCCCGCCCCCCTCGCAGCCCCAGCTCTGCGCACTCCACCCCAAAGTCCTATCAGTCGCCCAGGTCGCCATTCCAGGCAGCCTCAGCCTTTGCCACTGGTCTGGCCTCGTCAGCAGGTGGGCACAGGACCCGCTGTGTCTGCATCTGTGTGCAGCTTGGCCTGTCTGATGGCATGTGTGCCTGCCTTTACTGCTTGATGCATGTGGTGCCATCACTGCCCTAGCCAAGGTGCTGGCAAGCATGTCTTGACCCATCTTGGCACCTTGCTCTGCAGGTGGTGCAGTCCTCTCTGCCTGGGATGCAGTCATGCCACCTCGGGTAGGTTGCCTGCTCGAAGCAGCACCTGTTCAGTTGGCTTGTTGTTGCAGGCTTCCATGGCCTTGTAGGCTGGAAAGTCTTCTTGCCTTCATGCAATGTGGCCATGGTGCAGCCACGATGAACCTTTGCCCGGTCCCCTCACCTGGAAGCACTCCTGGCCCTGACTGCATGGTCCTTCACGGCTTGCTCCAATATGGCTCAGCTGGGTCTGTTGTGTGCAGTCACCCGTCAGCAGCCCCAGGGCTGCACCAGCTGCGTCGATGTCTGGCAAGGCAGCCATCCAGTCAGCTGACTCAGACGCCTCCACCAGCAGCACAGCTGCCAGCCAATTCCGTCCAAACCGAGGCAGCGGGTCAAGGTCTGCTGCGGCGTCGGCAGGAGGCGTCACAGCGCAGCCGCGGGGGACCTCCCAGGATGGGCCAGCACTGGCAGGCAGGGGCGCAGAGCAGCTGCGCGGGGGCTTGCAGGGGGGTTCTGGAGAGGTGATGCCAGGCCAATCCTGGGAGGAGTACGCCGCGGGACTCAATTCAGCTGGGGCAGATGAGGAACCAGCTGCGGGACACACCAGGCCAGCTGCTTCTGCAGGCAGACGAGGGGCTGACCTGGCTGCTGCCCCGCTTCAGGCAGGGAGCAGCGCCGAGCAAGGCTGGGCCACTGCGATACCTGCAGCAGGGGGTGCAGCAGCTGCAAGACGCAGCCTGCCGTCTGTGCTGGGCAAGCAGGACAGAGCTGTGCCCTTGGCGGCGCAGGGCTCTGCTGCTGAACGCTCCCAGGCCAGCACATTGGCCGTGGGGGCCTCTGAGGAGAGGCCCAGCAAGCGCCAGCACATGGGGGAGCCTGCGGCAGAGGCTGGGCAGGGGCGGTGGCCTCTGCAGGCCGGCGGCGCTGCCGCTGCTCAGCAGGAGGGCTCAGCAGAAGGCTCACCTGCAGCTGTCAGCGGTGCGAGGCACTCTGCACCGGCCAGCAGGGCTGCCGCTGCCCAGCAGGAGGGCTCAGCAGAGAGCTTGTCTGCTCCCGCCAGGGGCCGCTCCTCAGCCGGCAGCTCTGGGAGCCAGCCCCCTTCGCGCAGCAGTCTCATCAAGCAGGCTGTGGCCGAGGTGAACTCGCACTCCGCCTCGCCGACGGGGTCCCCGCGAGCGTTCTTGCCACGAGGCTCGTCACGAGGTTCGCCACGAGTGGGGGCTGTGAGCACGGGCCAAGGGCAAACGGAGCCAGCTTGCCAGCCCCAGGCAGAGGAACTGGCGCCAGCGACGGCTGAGGGTGTTGCGGGGTGCCCGCCTGCTGCTGTCAACCTGGGTCAGGTGCAAGCTGGTCAAGCTGGGGAGTTTCAGGCCGAGGGCCAGGCACAGCCCCAGGGATTGCCTGCTGCTGCACGCAACAGCCAGGCAGCTGAGCCATTGCCTGGCAGAGCCAGCACTGTCTCTGGGCAGCGGGAGCCCGCTGGGGAGCAGCAGCTCCCTGTAGGAGCAGCCCCCAGTGGTGTGGCCAGCGCTCGAGGCATGCACACAGCAGCATCAATAGCAAGCAAGGAGCCTGCTGCTGCTGCTGCTGGCCTTGAAGGAGCTGGTGCTAAAGGCACAGATGGGCCTGCTGTCCCCTCGACCTCTACTGGAAGGGAGGATGCTTCGGCGGGCATTCTGCAGCCTGCTGCTCCCAATGTTGAGGCCTCCCAAGTCAGCCAACAGCAACTAGTGTCTGAAGGCACGGCAGACACAGCAGGCGCCAACAGGGGCCAGGCAGCATCGCTGCCTGGCGCGGAGGGCAGCACCCCTGCCGGTGACAGTGGTGTGGACTCCGAGCAGGGTGGCCTGGCCGCACACGACCTGCCAAGGTCCTTCAACAGCTACCCGCAGCAGGAAGTCACATCTGGAGCAGGCTCTGCGCCAGCTGGGCAGGCACAGGCAGCAGTCTCTCCTGGTGCCACCACAGCTGCCACCACTGCGGGCACCCCTTCCACAGGCAGGGGGTCCACCCTAAGGCTGGGGAGGCTGGTCATGAACGACCAGCCCAGCTCCCATTCTGCAGGGGCTGTGCCGGCAAGCAATGCCTCCTTAAAGACACAGGACAGGTTGGACACAGGGGTGGGCCCAAGTGCTGTGCCAGCAGCAGCTGCTGAGGAGGCTGAACAGGACAGTAGGACCCACAGCCAGGTGAGAGTGGATCAGACAGACACTCACCTTGATGGTGATGCTGGCAAGGGGTGGGTCCAACTACCATTTCAAGCTGCTGCTGGAGAGCCTGAAGTGGGCAGGGAGACCCACAGCCAAAAATTGAGCAGGAGTTTCAAATTGGGTGCTGCTGTCACTGGCAGGGTTACACGCCCCGCTGCTGGCTCCTGCATGAGCACAGACTGCCACTGAGGGCAGCAGGCAGCTGTCACGTAAGCGTCCCCCCACTTAGTCGGCCACATTCTGGGCGTGGATGCCAGTGATTGCAGTTGGCGGGTCGCTTTTGAACACAACATGCACCTGCCAGCTGCAGAGGCTCCCAACTTATGTTTCCTGGCACTTCATTATGCTTGGTGCGGCCTGCAGGATTGCTGAAAGGAGTGCTTGGGTGAAAGGCCAATGCTGGACTGCAACAGGCGCCCATGGTGCTTTGCTCCTGCGTGCAGGAGCCAGGAGGAGTAGCCAGAGCAGACAGGGGAGCTGCGTCATCTGTTGATGGCCCTGATGGGCGCGGCAGCCAGGAAGACTCCGAAGCTGTTCTGCAACGCGGCACAGGTCCTGCTGGGGCTGCTGCCATAGCTGCTGGCGCTGGCAAGGCTAGCCAGGACCAGAAAACGCCTGCCAAGCAAGGTGATTGACTAGCTGGCACTGCATTCATCTCACTCAATGCTGCACGAGGGCCAAAACCATGCCCCTTTGGTTGAACCTCGGAAGCCTGCATCTATGATGAGGGCTGCAAAGGGTTGTGTGTGTGTAAGTGCATCAATCTGGCGAGCGCCTCAGGCTCAGGCTGATCTGCACATGCTTCTCCATTTGCATTCTCTGGAACTCTCTGGAATCATTGTGCCAAGTCTCAAAATGATGTTGGAGCTCAAGCATGGCCTGGATTGCACAATCACCTGCAGAGGTGTTGTGCAAGCTGGCGCTCGTCATGCCCTCGTAGTAAGTGGCTGGCATCGTGCTGTGCAGAGTCAAAGTCCCCCTTGTCACCCTTGAGCCTGGACACTTCCCCAGAGTACACTCCAACAGACAGGACGCCTGAACAGGGCTCCCCGGCTGACAGTCCACGGGCACACAGGGCCTCTGAGGCTGCTGGCGGCCAACAAGGACAGCAGCAGGGCACCCAGGGCTCTGCCAAAGACTCTGCCGCCCAGCAGGGTGCTGAGGAGGGTGCCAGGCTGGGCGCCAGCACAGCAGAGGCACAGCTGCCACCTGTCGAGCGTCCAGGTCCTGCGGCATCTGAGCCACAGGGCCTGCAGCCTGGCAGGCAGGCAGCCGTTGTTGAGGCATCGTCTGGCGCTGCTGGTGCAGCCAGCAGTGGGCCGCAGGGGTCTGCTTTGGCAGGCAGCCGGTCCCCAGCTGGTGGGGTCGTTGGCCTGTCCCCGGCCGGTAGGCAGGCTGGCCAGGGCACAGCAGCTCCAAGGCCAGCTGCTGGACTTGCCTCGGGGAGCCCTGGCGCTCCTGGCATGGGTGCACATGCAGGCAGCCAGGGTCAGGCTGTGCCGAGCAAGACAGCCTCAGGCGCACAGGGGACTGCCTCGGATCCAGATGCAGGCAGCCATCCCTATCGTGGGTCGGATGCGGAGGCAGTGGCAGGCAGTGCAGGCCCCTGGGAGCGCTCCAGCCCCCATCAGCCAGTGGTGCCTGAGGAGCTGTCCTCCACGGCTGTGGGGAAGGTGTTTGGTCAGGGGGAGCCCCTGGCGCAGCCCCTGCTGGCCAAGTCTGAATCTGGCAGGTGGGCATGTTGCAAGATACCATTGAGTTGCCTGATGATTGGAACAAGGCGGGAAGCTGCTCTGCTGAGCGCCCCAGGGCAATGGCATGGCCAGCTGCTGGTCCAGTACGATTTGAGCAGGCGGGCTGGCGATCTCCACATCAGCCAGAAAGGCTCTGTCAAGCATTGGTCTGCCCTCACGGCGCCGCCCCTGCTCGCCATGTCTCAGTCCGGCATGGCCTGAATCATGTTGGGTGCTGCAGGCGCTGAGCACCCAAGGCACTGGCCTGCCCTAAGAGCACCTCCTCTGTGTTGTCATGTTGCTCTCCGCCGCACTCAGCAATTGAGCAAGTCTCCTCCTGCAGCCTGTGAGCCTGAATCAGTGCGCTGCAGAGAAGTAACACTGGTGTGTTCCAGACGAGTGCTGGCCGCCGTGTACTGGAAGCATTTCAAATGATGTTTTGTCCCTAGGTGGATGGTAAAACAAGCTGCTCATCCCTGCTCTGCAGGGTCACGCTGAGCCCTGAGGTGGCGGAGGCAGCTGCAGGGCGGGACCCCCAGAAGGGCAGCAGTGTGCTGAACGCTGCCTGGGCATCAGCCTCTGCGGCGGACCGGGAAGGGGCACCGCCTGGCGGCCCGCCAGCTGCAAGCGGACTGGCAGCAGGCGCATCAGGGGCACAGCGTCCGCCTGTGGCAGAGTCACCCAGTGCTGGTGCTACCAGCCGTCTGGGCCGGCGGCCAGGGAGTGAGGAGCTGCCGCTGCCCAGTGCAGTCGCTGGACAGGCGAGGGGCCCCGAGTCACCTTCAGGTGCACAGCAGTGTTCCCTTGCGCACTAATTTGAAAACACCTTGCTGCCAGCTGAGTTGTCATGCACCCACCAGTGGTCTGCATCTGCACAGAGCAGGCATGTGCTGAGCAGTTGCACAGCTGCAGCCATCCCTTCCTGTGCATTGCATCTGGCACAGACTCAGGAGTAGCCAAAAGCACTGTTGAAGCGCTCTGCCTGAGTGCATGTGCTTTGACAGCCCTCTGGCGCCAATGCTGTAGTCAGCTGTGCTCTGCTGTGCAGGGGCGCCGGCCGCGAACAGGGCTCCTGCTGAGAGGCTGCCATCTGGCAGGACAGCAGCAGGAGGAGCAGCACTTCCTCCAGGTGCTGTTGTGGAGCCTGCTGCTCGCAAGCAGGGCGACCAGGCACTGCCCTATGGCCTCCAAAAGTCAGGAGACGAGCGCCCTGCCAAGCCGGCTGACACTGCTGATCCATCGGAGGCATATGCCAGCAGCAGGTCACAGAAGTGGCGTGCCCATGATGCTGCCCTGAAGCCTGAGCCTGAAGGCCTGGACAGGGCTGCTCAGCTGCCAGGACAGGCAGAGCGCACAGACCGGCAGGTGGCCTTCCAGCAGAGCAGGCGTGCGCCGACAGGGACCAGCAACGCACCTCTGGCCAGTGACGCAGCTGCAGGCTCTGGCCTGTTCTCCGCAGCTGCCGGCACCATGACCAGCAGCTCCCCTGAAGCCGTGCCTGCCAGGGGCGGCGCTGCAACAGGCTCCTCAGAGCCTGCCCAGGAGGCTCCAGGAGAGTCAGACTTGGAGGACGGTGCTGGCATGCCTGCCACAGGCAGGGCTGAGAGCCTGACAGCTGGCCGTCCCAAGGCTGCGACCACAGCAGCACCAACAGGCAGCACACCTGCTGGTGCTGGTGCTGGTGCCTCACTCCAGGCAGCCAGCAAGTCAGACAGGGATGCGAACACTGCTGGGCTCGAACAAGGGGCTCCAGGGGGGTCTGGTGGCCCAACAGCAAGTCCTTGCCTCGCAGCAGCAGGGCAGGAGGCTAATGCATCTGAGGCTGTGTCACCTGGAGGCCCCCAGGCACAACAGGGTCTGCAGCAAACCCCGGACGCAGCCCCGCCGGCTGCCGTAGCCCAGACTGCAGGGCAGGAAGATGCTGCAGCTGCAGGCCAGGGCCCTCAAGCTGCAGGGCAGAGGGCAGCTGACACCGTCTCTTATGGGGGAAACCAGCCGCCTCGGGCCCAGAGCCTACAGCTGGACCTGCCCCCCCCTTTTGAGCTGGATCTGGAGCACCCCGCGCTGCAGCACCAAGAGGCCTATACTGGGCAGGAGCTGGGGCTCACGCAGCAGCAGGCTATGGGCGCAGGTAGGTTTGTAGATGGCTCCTTGGGGCGGTCCGGCAGCACCAGTGCATCAGAACGTCCATATGCCATCCCTCAGCTTGAGGCCAGGGCCTGGGTAGCAGGCGCGGTGGGGTCAGCCCTAGTCGCTGGGGGCCAGCAGGCGGCCTCAGGCAGCCCCAGCGCTGCGACAGGGGCAGACGGCACTGCCTTTGGCCCAGCAGGGCTGCAGCGCGACACTAGCCGCAACTCCGCGGGGATGGGCACAGCAGGGTGGCAGCCCGCCAGAGCAGCACACCGGCAGCAGGGCCATGCTTCCGCAGGCCCTGGCCTGGCAGGGGAGTCTGTGCTCCCAAGAGTGGCCTCTCCTGCCAGGCAGGCCAGGCAGAGCACCATGATGCACACGTCTACAACTGCCACGGCCTCAGGTGCCAACCTGGCAGCGCCAGGCACGCATCGCAACTGCTCTACGTGGTCCTGGGGTTTGGCCTGCTGGTGTCAGTGAGGGCGTGCAGGCAACTGAGAGCAGGGCCACTTCTTCATGCGCAACCCTGAAGACTACTCAGTCTGATGTATGCAGACTGCTGTCGGCATGGTTTGCTGCTCCGTTGGTCTCAGAGAGCATGGCCAGCGGCAGCCGGGGTGCGTGATTTGTCATGCTGATTCCTCGGTGAAAGCCATCAGAGCTGACCAGACAGCCTCAGCATCCCCCCTACACTGGCTGTTTGTGCAGATGTCCCCGAGAGCGTGCCAGCTGAGGCAGCCGCAGCTGGCCAGGCTGACAGGGGAGCCTTGTCCCCCCGCCGGGTGGGCGCTCGCGCGCGCAGGGGGTCCCCCCGCACGCCGCAGCGTTCGCCGCCGAGCGTCAACGACTGGGAGGCAGCCACAGAACATGGCGGTGGCACACCTGGCCAGCTAGGTACACAGGGCTGTGCCATGGTGTGCCTGCCTGTGGGTTGTGGAGCTGTGGCTGAGCTCCATTCACCGCAACGCAGCCACAGAGGCAGATGAGGGCGTGGCTCGCCTGCCACGTACGGAGGGCTGTTGCATGGCCTGACTGCCCTTGCGTGGTCGTGTTGCGCCTTGGATCCACTGACGGGAAGGGTGCCACAAGACGCACGTCTGAATCCTGTGTGTCAGGGTCAGGCCAAGTGTTGCCTGCATGTCTGCAAGTGAGCATGTTCGCCGCTGAGCTTCATTGACTTGATCACTGCTCCAGAGGAGGTGCCTTGAACTGATATGTCAGTATGAAAGTGAAGGCACGCCATCTGTTGGCTGGGGCAGACTGCTTCATCAGCACTGAAGGCCTGCATGGCATTTCAGCAGCAGCACAGCAACCTGCTTGTGGCCAGGCATTTGATGCTCGCAAACTGCGTCCACAGGTGCTGGGTCTGGAGAGCAGGCAGCCACGCAGCACGCCCTGCCAGGCAGTGCTGTCCCAGAGGAGATACCAGTGCGCGAGGCAGCAGGCAGCAAGCCTCCTGCTGTGGCTCATCCTCACGCTCTTGGAGGGGGCGGCTCCCCGGCATCCCCGCAGCACTGGCGGGCGTGGGCGCCACAGGAGGGTTCCGTGTCCAGCCCAGGCGGTGCAGCAGCGGCTGCAGGCACGTCGGGCCCAGTGGGAAGCGCTGGTGTCACAGCCGGCCAGGAGAGCAGGGAGTCAACAACTGCTGCCCCAGCACGTTTCACGGGCAGCAGTTCTGGCACATCAGGCCAGGCAAGCATGGAGGCAGCAGCAGCTGCGGGCTTGGCAGGGAGAGCTGCTGGCACTGCAGGCACTGAGGGGCGCGCTTCAGCAGCAGCTGGTCCCCCACCAGGCCAGGAGGGGCGCACATCTGCAGCAGGGGCCAGCGCACCAGGTCTGCCTGCCAGCTCTTCCCAGCAGCTCACCGAGACTGCCCCTCGCGAGACAGGCAAGGGAGCACATCGCGATGGGGGTGCCAGCACGCCCCCACCATTGCCATGCATCCCAGCGGCTGCCTTTGTTCGTGCCGCTGAGAGCCCTCTGACCGAAGGCGCAGCCCTGGGGACTGTTGCTGCCGCTGCAAGGCGCCCGCCGGCACCAGGGACAGCCTCGGGTGGTGAGCAGTTGCCACTTTGGGGCCCAGACTTGGCTGCCAAGGATGCCCCAGCTGGTGTTGGCATCGGCGCAGACTCAGCGGTTGAGCATGCCTCAGTGAAGGGCGCTTCAAGTGCGCAGGAACAGCAGCCGGTGACGGATGCGGGCCCAGCTGCTGAGTGTAGTCATCTGTCGCTGCCAGAGCAGATGGCGGAGCTTGAGGAGATGGTGCTGGCATCTGCAGCAGCCTGCAGGCCCATGGCTGGTCGGGGATCCCCTGGTGCCGACCGGCACAGCCAGTCGGGGCTGGCAGTGCAGCAGGCGATGATGACGCTGCGGGCTGTGGCTGCCGGGCGCCCAGAGGAGGCCACGCAGACAGCCAATGACCTGCCTGCCCTGGGTGAGCCGGGCTGGTCAGGGTGCAGGGTGTAAGCATGATGCAACCTGCCTGTCTCCGGGTGCCGAGTACGGGGCTGAGGTGGAGGCTGAATGCTGTGATGGCAGGACAAAGCCATTGCCGCATCCGGTCCCCTGCCCCTGAGCACGGAGGCAGTGCGCCTTGAGGTTGTGCCCACCTGCTGCAGCCAAGGAGCAGCACGCCAGCCCCAAGGAGGGCTCGAGTCAGGCAGCCGTGGTGGACCGCTTGGAGGAGGTGCGGCTGGCGCTGCTGGAAGCTGCCAACCAGCGTAGCCTGTACCGCCCGCTGGTGCTGCGCACGACCAGCCGCGCAGTGGCTGTGCTGCTGGCAGTGGCCCAGGGCCAGCGCTTGCTGGTCAAGGAGGCAGGTGGGTGCCCAGGTCTGCAATCTCTGTCTTGGGTTGGCTGGGATGCGTGCCCTGATGTGGAGCTGCACATGCAGTTTTGGGAGGGTGCTGTTGGCGGTGGCTGGCGGCTGTGGCCTGCTGGTCAAGGCGTCAGGGGGGCTTGCATGGTAGCCATGCTGCTCAGAGGCTGTGTGGCACACTGCTGCTGCTGCACACGTAAGGCAGCGCAGCAGTGCCATGGGTTGGTGGTGCATTGCAAACCCAAAGCCAGTGGTGGTGGCAATAGCACAGGCAACTGAGTGCTGGGATTGGGGACTTAGAGATTGCAGTTGCTCACCGCAAGGGTTTTGCAATGCGTCACCAGTCCACGGCCCTGCCGCTTAGCCTGGATCGTGCCGCCGCAGCGATTGTGGCGCTTCACGTGAGGCCATGCTGCACATCCATGTCAAGAGCTTGGCAGGGCTGCCAAGCAGCGGGCTGCATGCAGCCTGGGGCAGCAGCCTGCAACCCCTGGCTCAGCTGCTCTAAACTCGTATGGTGGGCAAGATGACTCTGCAAAGCAGCGGTGAGCAGGGCTCATCCACTCAAAACTGAACAAGTGGTCTAAACCCTGCTGCAGACGAGCCCAGCTCCAGTCCAAAGACGGGCAGCTCTGCTCCCAGCGAGGCAGGTGAGATGGCTGCCTCCCCACTTGCTGTCCAAAGCAACAGTGAGGATATGAGCCCGGCTGGGTGGCAGAAGCAGGGCCAGGCACCCCATGCCCGCCCCAGCCAGGCGGCAGGGCTTGATGCAGAGGCGGCAGGCGGGCAGCAGGAGCTGGGCCAGCCCGCTGCCCACCAGGCCAGCCCTGGCAGTCCAGCACGGCTGGATGCAGGGAAGGATGCCGCAGCTGAGGACCAGCTCTCACGAGCCCCTCAGGAGCCAGCAGCTGGCCCTGGCATCTCATCCCTGGAAGTAGAGGCTCCGACAAGCAGGGAGGCAAAGCCTGAGGCTGCGATTGTCCTGGGCAAACCTGGCCAGCTGGCCCTGCCGGTGGGAACCAGGCGCGCTGCCTCTGCAGACAAGGAGCAGGCCATGGCTCCCAGTGCAGTCAGGCTGGCTGCTGGGAGGGCGGGCACAGGCACCGCACGCACAGGCACCGCACAGGGCGGTCCAGACGGCCTCTCCATGGGTGCAGCCAACCCCGTGAGCACATGAACAGCACTTTTGGCACTGGCTGTGCTCTTGCATGCCAACTCTGCCAGGGGTGGCAGGGCAGCCTGGCTTCAGCGCTGACAGTGCTCTGGTATGACAGTTCCGACAGGGGTCGTAGGTCAGGCTGGCATCTCAGACAGCAACGTGGTGACCCGCAGGCTGTCAGTGGCAAGGCAGGGCCAGCTGCAACCTCTGGGCAGGCCGCAGCCGGCCAGCAGCCAGCGGCTCCTGCACAGGAGAGGGCTGCGCTGTCGCAGAGCGCTGGCAGCGTGAACGGGCGCCAGAGCAGCTTCAATGATGCCCTCTATGGCTCCCACCCCAGCGCAACA
Organism: Asterochloris sp. CNOR1; assembly: GCA_963969365.1. Classification (NCBI taxonomy): domain Eukaryota; kingdom Viridiplantae; phylum Chlorophyta; class Trebouxiophyceae; order Trebouxiales; family Trebouxiaceae; genus Asterochloris; species Asterochloris sp. CNOR1. The sequence continues at coordinate 1,543,076 of OZ017746.1, read as the reverse complement.
GGTGGGGCATTGCAGACAGCTGGCTGGGCACTGCTAGTTACGCTCTGCAGCCTGCCTGGCTTTAAGCCGGGTGGGATGCCAGCTCGGCAAGTGGGACCCCGCCAAGTCACAGTTGCTGCCCAGGGCATCGATCGTGCCTCAATCTGCCTGCAGCTCTTTGATGCCAGACAGCCAGCCCCCTCAGCGGCCTGTCAGTGACGTTTGGTGTAGCTTGCAAAGCCCATGTCCCTCGCAGGGCTGTCAAGGCTACTGCTCCCTGTGCACATGCCACCTGGTGACCTGCCTGCAGGAATGCAGCCCCCCACCCTCCAACACGATGTGGGTGATACCAGCGAAGAGTCTGGCAAGACCCGCTTCACCTGCTGCGGGTTTGGTGGTGGCAAGAAACGCACTGCCAGTCATCAACAGTCCCCATCAGGCGATTGAGACATCCAGCCTTTGTTTAACTGTTCAGTACTTGGTGGCAGATGCAGCAATCTATCAGACCTTCTCTGTTTCAGGTGCTCGAGTCATGTGCATGACCTCTTGATGTCATATTAAATTTTCCGGGCGGCTGCACACCCACGCACTGTCAGATGTGCGACAGCTGAATTGTTTCTGGCACAGATCAGTCAGTCATCAAGCAACATGATAACTTCAGTCAGTTGAACTCTACACAGGCCAAGCCACCATGCAATTGTGATGAAGGCAGCAAATAAGCAATGAGGGGCCTTGCAACCCTTCTATGTCAGTTTGCCAAACAAGGCAGATATGGTCTGCTGCTGGCCTTTGCTTGCAGCAAGCTTGGCCTTCGTCCCCGGCCTCACTTCTGTAGGCTGCTTACGCTTTTTGCTGGTTTCATATTGTCTCAAGAGGAAGCGCTGCTCTGCAGAGCTGATTTTGCTCAAATCAATCTCAGGAGAGCTGGGAGGTTCTGCTACAGAACTGGGAGGGGTCAGGTCATTATTGGCAGCACTAGTCGGCCAACTGGGTGGCGCTTCTGGGGCCATACACTTTGGCTGTGGGGCTGCTGTCAAGCGGTCATTGGCATATGGGGGTAGGGAGGCGTGAGGGTCTGCTGCTGCCTGCGCTGCTTTGGAGAGAAAGCGACGGATGGTTGGGGCATTAAAGCACTGGAAGGCTCCAAAGTTGGTAGCTGCCATCTCAAGCTGAACCAGATTCCAGCCTCTGGGCATGGCATGGGCCATCACCTGCTGCAGGCTGTCGGCATTAGCCAGGACAACTGCCTCCAACTGATTGGCAGGCCTGCCTTCTGGCGCAACAGAGGGGGCAACTTTGTTGCCAGGCTGTAGGCCATCTCTCCGGGCTGCGTGCTGGGCTGTAGATGGCGCAGGCTGCTCTGCCAGTTCTGGGGCAGGGAAGGCTGAGCTGCGAGTGTACGACTGGGTTTTGCGGTCTGCGTTGCGGAAGATGGTGAGCGTCAGCTGAAACTTGCCAGGCCACCTGCAGCGCGGAGAGGGAGGCGTGACTGGCATTGCTGATGCAAGTGTGCGCTGTGTGTATGTGTGTGACATGGGCGCAATTCAATGCAAGGCAAAGAGATATTAGATGCAGCATCAGACCTGTCACGCTGCATGTAGGACCCCACCTGCCTGCAGCAAGCTGGGCAGCTAGGCCTGGCTGCCATGCTGGCCCTCAAGCTGCATGGAAGCTCCAATGCAACCTCCACGTGTATTTGTGGGTAGGCATGCGGGCTCCCAGTGCGCCTCTTTGTTTGCATGGGGCTGAGCACAGTGAGCAAGCTGCAGCAGGCCAGCCTGCCAATTGACCTCCTGGGTGCATGCAAGCACCATGGGCCCCCCTCTGCCCCTCCGCACCTGTCTTCCTCTGCCCGATCCTCCAGCACTCGCCCCACAATGTCCCCGGCCATGGCTGCCAGCACCTTGCGCACGCGGGAGGGCCAGTCTGGGGCGCCCACTGGGAGGGGGTCCAGCTTGCCTGCAGCAGGGCACCAACTTCAGGGCCACTGCACAGGAGAAGACGCCAGGGGCAGGCATGGGCGGGCGATTGTGGCTGGGGTGAGCACCCACAGGACAAGGACCCACCGGAGCAGCTCTTTCGGATTCCGCAGAAGCAAGTGCCAAAATGGTGCGCCCAATCAAAGCGCCCCGTGAAAATCATCATGCACTGAGATACATTGCAACACAAAGCTCTGGTGTGAGCACAAAGTCAGATGCTGGGACAAGCCACAACTGCAAGACCAGCACAATCGCTGCTGTTGACGCTGCGGTGGCCAGTCTGACTTGCCTTCATGGAAGCCAGCAAGGGGCGGCCCCTCAATGCCAAGACTTGCCAATGGCACAGGAGTCAATGTCATCTGGATGGAGAGCGTCTTGGGCGGGGGCTGCTCGGTCACAGCGCTGGCATCCCTACCTCGCGCCCACCCGTGCAGCTGCATGGCCTGATCGCGGGAGAATCCTAGCTCACTCTGCAGCTGCTCCAGAGTCCACTTCTGCAGGGCACAGGGCGGGTCTTGTGGTGGCAGTCCACCCTGTGATGCCGCTGCCAAGACCCCAGTGCTTGATGGTAAGTGTGCCTGCAAGCTGAGTGAACTGCGAGTTCGAGGCAAGATATGAGAAGGGCTGTGCTTGGCTGCATGCAACAGCTTGCCTGCAGATCAGCCATTGTCTTCCTGGCAACCAGCATTGGCAGCACACTTTAGCAGCCTGCCTGCAGACTGGCCACCATGAATGGGACCTTGCCCATCGCGGGGACAGCGCGCTCCATAGCAGCAGCTCACCGGCCGGTTGGCCAGTGTCTCCCCCCCCGTTGAGAAGCAAGAGGTATCAACCACAGGCTCGGGGTGGACAACTGATCACGGCCAGAGCTGACCACCTGTCGTGCGGCCACAGGTGGCCACCTCCTGCTTGCGGCCCACCTGCAGGTCTGCCACAGTGTCCACCCCCGCGCGCCCCAGGGTGCGTGCGACCTGGCCCCCACAGCGAGGCAGCCGAGCTGCAGGCATGCCAGCAAGCAGCGAGTGCAGCGCTGCCTGGGTGCCTATGACCAGCACCCCATCGGGCTTGGCAGCCTGGGAGGCCAGCTTGGCCACCATCTTGTTCGGGGCCACTCCAATGCTGACTGTCAGGTTGAGCTCATGCTGCACTGCAGGCAGGCATGGGCAGGTGCTGACGTGTTGATGCTCACCTGGTCTTGTGCTGTATTGCTGGCAGGCAGATGCAGGGTCTGAGTGCTGACTGCTGACCTTTGTCCCTTGCGCTGCTCTGCGGGCAGGCACCAGCTGGGCCTGAGGGGGCCAGGGCTGGACTGGTGCTGCTGTGCAGGAAAGGCGCAAGCAGTATCTCTCAAGCAGGACCAGCACAGACGCGCCACATCATCGAGTCCTCCCCATAATGGGCTCCTTCAGTAGCAACACGCTCAGCGTCTTCCCAACAAGGGCATCCCCTGGGTCTGGATACAACGGCATGCAGCAACAGCGCCATATATAGGAGCCCACCTGACTGCTTCCTGGCAGCAGCAAGCACCCTTGCCTGTGGGTGGCCTTACAGCACTTCTCCCTCGATGAGCCCGTCCCGAAGGCCTGCTGCAGCACATGCACCCTGCCAGCATTAGCTGCGGCCGTTCTGCCTACCCGACTGTTTGATGTGCCTTGCAATATCAGCAGCCTCGCCCATGCCTGCCAGCAGCTCCCCTTCTGCAGCCAGTCGCCCTTGCTCCAGGCGAGGCGTCACAAGCATGTATGCCTCATCAATGCTTGCCTTCTCCACCACTGCCACACCTCCTGTCTTCCGCAGCAGCTTTAGCAGCTGCTTGCTCACAGCGCGGTATGGCCCTGCGCCAGACACCCAGGAAAAGGGTCAAGTCCCAGCTGCTGGCAGACGCTGGCCTGTAAGGAATGGCAGGGGACGGACCAGCAAAGACAGCGAGTAGCAGCCGCTTGCTCAATGCGCCACAGCTGGAGACAGGTAAGGCGTGGCAGCAGGCAGACAGGGACAAGGGCAGGACCAGAGGCCGCAGCATCAGGGGAGGGACAGAATCACATGCCACCCCAGCAGGCTGGTCAGATGCCCGCCTGCAGCTGATGAGGTTGGTGATGCTCACCATAACTGACACGGCCGCCAGGCTCCGTGTGCACGTGGTGCACCACGCCGCCAATGCGGCCGAGGATGGCTCTCGCCTGCAGCGAGGAATCATGACTTGGCAGGCTGGATCCTGCAATGTGGACAACCCACCAACATGCTGACGTTTGCAGCTACATGTGCACTGCCTCTGTGGCTGCAGTAGCCATGAGACGTTGCGGTTCAGGATGACCTCCTGCACCCCCGTCCATTTCAGCCCATCAAGCATCAGCTAGCGAGTGTGCAGGCTGCCAGTGCATGGCAGCTCAATGTGGCAAACCTCGCGAGGAGTGCAGTGCTTCTTGACGCCAGATTCCCTGGCTGAATACGTGGCTGCAATGATGTCCTACACAGCAAATGAGATTTTCAATGTGGAGTGGTGGAGAACCCCCTACCCGCAATTGAGGCCACACCTGATGCTGCTGGATTGCAAAAGGGCGCCCCATCAGCTCTGGGTGCCTGTTCTGCTCAACCTGTAGAAGCATACCTGATCAGGACTTCATCAAACAGGCCAGCCCAAGCAGGCACCACAGCTTGCCTGGCAGAAGAACACATCCACATCCAAGTGAAGCACGACACCCTGCTGCCCTGCATTGCTTGTCTGCTGCATGCTGCGAGGTCATGAAGATGACACGCCATTCAAGTGATGAGTTTCACAATGTGCTGAGGATCCTTGTGCATTTGTCCAGGAGGCCATCTCGCCCTCAGCAACACCAGAAGCAGGAAAGCATGCCACTTGCATTCTTGCTAGGCTCCCAGTTTGCAATAGCATAAAGGGCGCATGCAGAATGCACTGCCTGCTCGAACCTCACTGGCACAACCCCGAAGACGGCTGCTGACCCAGAAAACAAAGCCCATTCCTGAGCATGCATCATATGGACATTGCTCAGATGTCCTTGCAGCACTGCTGCCTGGAGTGAAGACAATCCAGCCAGAAGTTGCCAGGCGCGCAGAGGAGGACCCAGAGCAGCTAGCTAGGCACCTGATTTTGCTCAAAGCTGCAAGACCTCATCTGGATGTGCTTCTTCATGTCCAAACATGGTGAGGGTCTGCTGCTTCTGATCCAGCTTCTGCACTGGTTCTGCTGCAGCTCAAATGTGAGAGATACATGCCGCTGCAGGAGAGGAGCTCTTGAGCTCATGCATGCTGGTGTGCAGCAATAATGGGTATCAAAGTGCCATGACCGTGGAAACCACCAAGGCCTGAGCTAAACAGCAGCTACAAAGCAGGCCAGATGTGAGCTGTAGCAGGACGTCTTCGTCATTCATGGCTGGGCAGCTGGCAACATTCATGGCTGGTGGTCAGCCCAGAGGGCCTCTGACTGAGGGCGCCAATGCATTACACGATGCTTCAGCTAGGGAAATTCACAGTTGAGCCTTGTCTGCCACCTGCTGATCATGCAGCATCCGCAAATCGAGGTGGAGGTGGCACAGTTGACCTCTCTTCAAAGCCAAAGTCCTTGAGACAATCATGAGTATCATTGTAGCCAATGGCGATACAGTAGTGAGACTGCAGGGAGGAAAGGGCATTGATGAGGACACAGCTATCAGAGGCTGATAGGTTATCTCACGTTTTTGGCTTGACCTGGAGCATGTTCCACTCTTCAAATTCATCAAACAGCTCCAATTGCTCAATCCTGCAGACAACATGCTTGCAGTTGGGCACTGAATGGGGGGTGCAAATTCTTGAGTGGAGCAGCAGAGTCAGTGTAGCAGACTGGAACACCTGGTAGAGCAGCAGGTGGCAGGACAGCGCTACAGCTGACCTTCGTCTCTGCAGTGGATCCACGTGTCTGCCATACACTGTGTGCATGTCCAAGGCCTCAGCTCTCTGCCAGCCATTGTCAAGAAATCGCTGCTTCTGAGCAGCCAAGTCTTTTGTCCCCCGGATGCCTCGCAACGGGCAGCCCCTGCTCTGCAAACAAATTGCAACCCTTAGCGCAGAGCTCCGCACAGCAGTGAGGTCAGCCTTAGGCGCCTTTGGCTCCAGTGCAAGTCCAGATGAAAGGCGTTAGGCCTCAGCACACTTGAGCATGTGATGTATGGTCATGGTGCAGACCTCCAGGGTGGCTGAGTGCAGTGCCTCGAGACGTAAAGTTTGACAGCAGCGCGCACCTCCAGATTCATCAGCATCTGCCTGCCAAAAGCATCATCAGGCCGTATCTGCAGGTTGAGCAACAGTGTGCTGAACAGTGGGGGCTCCTGCCAGCGCAAGACCAGGCCACAGTGCATGCATCTGCAGATGGCAGGCTGGGAGCTGCAGCCCACTCCCCTGCTCGTGTTGCAGTGGAGCCAAGCCGCAGCATGATGACTTTGACAATCAAAGGAGGCTACTGAGCAGGTGCCCAGGCCACAGCACATAGCTCTCTAAATGAAATACAGGCAGGTGCAGCGTGCTCGCCTGCTCATACAGCACAAAGACTGCAGTGGACAGCAGCCCCCCCAAGCAGCGGACTAGGGCTGCGCTCTCTGCTGGCTCCATGTAGACAAGCACGCACTCAGCCAGCACAAAGGTGGGCAGAGCAGGGTTTATGCCAGCCTTCTGCAGGGCTCCACACACATTGTCGCCCTTTCGCAGATCTGCTGGCAGCAGGCTGTAGCTGCTTGTCACCAGAGAGGCATTGTCTGCAGGCAAGAAATTGCACAGATCAGCTGACACAAAATGTGCTCAGCAGGGTCCATGCCAGCTTCCTGCAGGGGGCCACGCTCCCTGTTATCATGCCTGGCATCAGGCTGCAGCACAGTCCCAACAAGGCTTTGTCTGCAGGCAAAGAGTACTTTGTGACCCACTCACGGAGCCCTCAGCTCTTAGTTTGCCACCCTTGAAGGGCCCTGACGTTGTTGTTGCCCGACGCCAGGGAAGAACGAAAGGTTCTGCAGAGGCCACATACCTACATCTGTGGTGGCAGGTCGCTCCTGGCCCAGCAGCTGCCACAGCTCGGGTGTGTTTGCGATGCAGGCTGCCTTCTTCTTAGTGACCTCAGGGAAGTCCAGCTCCACAAATTTGGCAGGCGCTCGTCCTTGGGACTGCATGAAGGTGCTCATCTGGTCATCAGGCGCGAGGAATTGTAACTGCATCCGCCTGTCACTCCTGCCATGAAAGTGGCAGGCTCGTACCCTTTCGGCTGCATGAGAGGGCCCAAAGTGATCAATTGAGCCACACACCCGACAGGCACTTGGAGGGGTGTTGCGACTGCAGCTAATGCCCCCACCAAAGTGCGACAGTGAATGCCACTGAGCAGACAGGGTGGGCAGCTGTGCCTCTCTGGTGTGACTGCATGTGGCAGTGGGGCTGATGACGCCCACATCTTTGCAGATGCTGTGCCATTGTCAGGCACGGGCCAAGTGTCACCTGCAGCCTGAAGAAGGTTGTGTCGAAGCCTGCTCCCAGGGATACGACCTGCTTTGGCAGCTCCTGTCCAGCTTTGTCGTTGCTTGGGTGCCCAAGAAAGGCATCAAGCAGCTGACTCAGGGCTGCTTGCCGTGCAAAGTAGCCTGCAGCGCAGCACCTATCAGCTTGACAGAACTACCAAGGAAGGCAGCCTCTGCTGCAGACCAGTAATCACCCCTGTTAATGATGGGCGACCTCCGCACTGCCCGCCTGACAAAGTATTGCAGGAAGGGATCCGCATAGTAGCCGAGCTTGATACAGGACCTATGGTTGACCACACTTGCATAGTCAGCGGCACAGGTGCCTGGATTGCATTCAAATGATCTGGGAACTCACAGTTTGCTCAGCTGAGCATCGTCATTGGTGCCCTGCACGCTCTGGTCGCTGCCAAAAGCAGACCGCATGCAAATTCAGTCACATCAGTCAGCATGAAATGTTGGGCAGGAAACAAGAATGGGAGTGGCACGACAGTGTGGCAAGAAGGGGGAAAGGGAGGGAACTAGCTACATGTATATGTCAGACAGGCAGGGCTGTGCAGGGTCTTCAGGCAAAGGCTTTGCGAATGTTTTGGGCTTGGGAGCGCAGCGCAGCGGCAGACAGGGGCTGTTTGCTGAAAACGCTCATCAGGTTGACCTTGGCAGCGCTGAGGTGATGATATGTTCCTGCAGTCCATGACAACTTTGTGATGCCGTCCTGCATGCCTGCAAACAGTCGTGTGACGCGCGTTCCATAATACTGCCTTTGCTAGCCCGCTTTGTCAACAGCAGCGGTACCCATCAATGAACTCCCTGGCTGTTGTCTGCAATGAAGTATACATCCTGTGCCCCCCCTTTGCTGTCAATTTTTCAGTACAGTACGGACCTTCAGAATGATCTTTCTTCGCGCTGCCGCTTCGTGAGGGGTCTGCTGCTGCACTACGCAGCAGTGCCGTCAGGTCCTGTGTCTGCAGGTTCACAAGGTGTTTGATCTGCATAGCTCATGTTGCAGTCACAAGGCTCAAGCTGCAGGAGCCTTCAGTGGCCTTGCTGCGGCTGCCTTGCAGAAAGCCACAATGAGGACATTCAGTCTGGAAATGATCATCTTAGCTGCTGTATGCAGCTGACCCAGGAATCATAGGCAGAGCTTCTCAGTTCTGAGTATGGTGCACAACGGGAAGCTGGCCAACAAGAAACAATGCAATTGGGCCTACCTGGGGGGACGTCATCAGCTGCTGTGCCAGCTGGACAATGCTGAGAGAGCGTCCCGTGCTGTCAGGACAGCTGCTGCCCAGGTTCAGCTGGGCAACCTCCAGGGCAGGCATCTGGCGCTGGTGAGAATCTGGCGTCCTACCAAACGCTTGGAGTGCCGCCTGCTGGCTGCTGCTGGCCGAGACAGATGCCTCCTTGGCAGCAGGCTGGAGGCTGACCAGGTTCTGTGGCTCATCCGCCAGGCCAGCAGGCTGCACTGCAGTCTGGGGCAGAGCATCTGCCGGCAGCTCTGTGGCTTGCAATCCCGCTGACAGAGCTGCAGAGACCATGCCTGGCAGCTCCAGGCCATGGCATGCGGGAGCATTCAGAGCTGCCACCTCTAGGCCGTGGCTTTGTGCGGCCTGCATTGCTGCGGCCTCCGGGCCATGGCCTGAGGCAAGCTCCTCTCTTGCTGCTTCCTGCGCTGCCGCCTGCCTAGCCGCATACTGCTGACCCTGGGCGGCTTCCAGGGTTGCTGCCTCCAGTGCTGCTGCTTGCCTGGCGGCATATAACCTGGCCAGCAGGAGTGCCTGCGGTGGTGCCTCGCACTGGGGTGTGGGCACTCCTGGGTGGGCCAAAGCATGCTGCGGCCAGGCGGGCATCTGCAGAAGGTTCATCTGCTGCAGGGGCCCAGCCGCCAGCTGCTGCTGCAGGCACACCTCTGAGGCCTGCCTCAGCAGCTGCTCGCCGTCTGACAACCAGCTGCCAGCGAAGTTCTGCTGGAGCAACTCCCGCACCCCTCCAGACAAGCTGGCTCCTTCTGCAGGGGCGCACCTCCTGCCCATGTCATTGCCTGCTCTACCATCTGGCTGGCCAGGCATGGCCCACTGCTGCTCGCTGACCTGCTTAAAGGCCATGCCATGGTCTGCCCCAGCATCAGGCTGGCCAGGCATGACCCACTGCTGCTGGCCTTGCTGCCTGGAGGCAAGCTGCTGGTCCAGCAGACGCAGCACAGCAGGTGGGGAGAGCAGGGTGCCTGGCTGCAGTGGGGAGCTACCCAGCAAGCCCATGTCTGCATCAGCGACACCCTGCATGTACTCGCTGCTGATCGTACTGGCTGTGCTGCTGGCGCTGAAGGGTGGGTGGCAGGAGCTGCCCGGTGGGCCATTGGTGGCAGGGGCCGCAGATGCTGTTCCCTGCCAGATGGTCTTCAGGGAGTGGACTGGCTGCCCAGATGGAGGCTGCTTGAACAGAGGGGGAGGAGGGCTGATGCCGCCGCTGAATGGGCCACCTGCACCCAGGCAGGGCTGGTCTGCATCATTCTGAAACAGAGCAGTGATGGAGAGGCACCATATCAAGTATCAGATCTGCATCAAGGACTGGCTGGACCAAAGAAATGCAGCTGGTGCTTTGGGGCACTCAAGCTCAGCAAGTCCACCCAGCAGGACCACAGGCAACCAGATGGCGAATGACGCATTTGGCAAAGGGGCCTGCCATGTGCCAATTACCTGCTCCTGCCTGCTCTTCTGAGGACAGTTTGCGGGACTTGCGAGCTGAAGCCCTGGCAGACCGCTTGCACAGCAGACTGCTGTCAGGAGGCGAGAGTGGCTCTCTGCAGCTGGGCTGCCCTGCTGTCAGCTGGCAACCTTCCCCGAGAGCTGTCCTGCTGACCCCTGAATACACAGGCCCTGCAAGCATAGGGATGAAATGATGCAGTGCGGCAGCCGTAACCAGAAGGCCTGCTGCAAAGCTTACACTGCCACAGCTGCTGACTCAGCATCGGTCAGGGACTTGCCTGCAACCTCTTCTTTGGTGGCCTCTCCCAGAGCTGCAGCGATGCGGCCGCGACTGCAGCGGCTCACTTGCCACCGCCTGTTGCTGACGCCGCCTGCTGGGTGGTCCTCCGGGCTGGACTGCCCTGGGGTGCAGGAGTCGTCAGGCGTGCTGGACTGTCCTGGTGTGCCCTCTGTGCTAGGCCAGCTGGCCCGCGGCTCCTCAGCCTCGCTGGCTGACTGCAGCAAGGCACCAGATACCTTAGCACTGCTTGTGCATACAGGACGTCAACCTTGAGTGGCTGTACATGACATGGATTGGCGCTGCCTATGAATACACAGTGTGCACCTTGCATGCCACATGCTGAATGCTACCCATGCAATGTTGCAGGCCAGCTCACGTCTGAGGCCTCATCTTCTGAGCGGTCTCTGCGCTTCCGCTTCTTGCTCTGGGCTGCCCTTCGTGCCCCCGCTTGGCTCCTTCCGCTGCCTGCTTTCTGCTTCAGGGCACTGTTCCTGCAGCAGACAGTGACACCTGCCAGCCATGCCAGCTCTAATCATCTGAGGCCAACAGGCGCAACACATGCGGGCAGCAACGTGCACCAGCCAGTCAATGAGAAATGAATACTTTTGTGAGGGACCTTCATTCAGGATAGCACAAACCCCTCTGCAGCTCACCAGCGATTCTTGATGGCGTTATCTGTTCTGCCAGGCAGGCTCTGGGCTATCTTTGCCCACTGGTTGCCCAGCTCTTGTTGCTTCTGAATCAGCTTCCTGTCTTCCTCCGCAGACCAACCTTCACGCTTGATGGTTGGGTCAAGGTGGTTCATCCACCTGCAGCACTGTGTCTGTGAAGGTGGCCCCCAGGTGGCAGCCTTGCACATGTAACAACAGCTGGAGGCTACCTCTCCCCTGTGCTGCTCCCTGGTGTGGCGTGGCATGTCAGCTCAATCTCATTGCACCCTGCCAGTGTTGGCTTGTCCTGCCCTGCACTGCTTCCGAGTGCAGCCCGAAAAGTTAGCACAAGCAAGTGCACCCCAAAGCTGCAGGCTCACCGCTCCCTGCACTGTTTCCCAATGCGGCCAGGCATCAGGGCAGCAACATCTGCCCACTTGGAGCCATGCTGCTTGACAAGCGCAGCCAGCGTCTCATCCTCCTGCAGGTACAGTGGTACATAAGCCATCAAAGCCACATTTGGCCGAGCGCCAGCTGCATGGGAGCTGGAAAAGGGGGCAGCATCTGACCCTTGAGAGCAAGCTGCAGGACACTGCCAGATGCCACATGTCAAGCAATCAGCGCACCTCTGGCGTCCAGGACCCCTTGACCACCTCTGGGTTCAGAACCTTCTGCCAGCGATGCAGGCACTGCACATCTGTCCTGTCTGAAAAGTGCTTGGCTGCACAGCACAGGAAAGCCCTTCAGCTGAGGCCTGTCATTGCCGTCCCACAGATGAGGTCACCTCAGCGCACCTATGGCCTTCCAGTTCTTGCCACCATGTTTCTCCACAGCAGCACGCAACACAGCATCCTGCAGGAAGGCTCAGTCACTCCAGTGCTGAGGCAAACTGAGGAACGGAGCACACAGTACTTCATATGGCAAGCGGCTTGATTTTGGCACCCATACTTGCTCAGGTGTCCAGCCCCCAATGCTGCTCCTGCGAACTGGCTTTCCAGACACTCTCCTGCAAATAGCAAAGTGCAGCCTGCTGCTGGTCTGCTCAAAATTGCCTCTGATGGTCAGGTTCAGTGACAAACATGAGAAGGGAGCACGTCCACCTCTGAGGATCGTTGCTGCGGTCGATCTTGCCCATCAGCTGAGCCTGCAGACCAGCTGGCTGTTTCACGAGAAGTCTCGATGCACAGTGACAGCCTCTCTGGTGGCAGATGCAGAGTATAGGCCGGCAGATCCCAACATACGGCTCCAGCAGTGCCTGCAATTTAGAAGTGCTGGTCCAGGGCAACAAATACAGACATCGAAGGCCTTCGCGCCCATTCTGACCTAAATCAATCAGCTTCGAAGCAATGCATTCAAAGTAGCTGGCTGCGATGCCTGCCAGGCCTCTTGCGAAAGTCAGACTGGCAACCATCCGCATTGAAGGTGGGTCTCTAATCAACTTGATCCGTGAGACTGTAATGGGCGAGCATAGGAGTGATCCCATCGCTGCAGGCTTCAAGAGCTACACGCAGCCTGTGATGCTGGATGGCCTGCAGCAGTTCACATGCATTGTGGGTGCCAATGGTGCGGGCAAGTCCGTGGTGGTGAGCTTGGCCATGGCATAATGCATCAGCAGGGCCACAGGCATAGTGCCTCATGGCTGTATGTGCTCAGTAAAGACCTCTGTGGCAGCTGAGAAGCGCAGCCATTGCTGAGAAGCGCAGCCATTGCTGAGCTCCTGCAGCAACTTCATAATGCCCTGCCGCTTGCACAGGGTGAGGCTCTCGCGTTTGCACTTGGAGGCTCCAGCAGGATGCTGACAGCCGTCAGCCTTGAGTCGCTCATCAGTGAAGGGCTAGACAGCTTGAAGAAACAAGCCAAGGTGCGGGGCTTGGCTCAGATTTGCTTGTTTTCCCTGGAAACAGAGCAACCTGGGCAAGGTGCTCCTTGCAGGTGACTGTGACTTTCCAGGTGTGTTCAGCTGATGGCCGTAGTGAGACTGCAGTCCTGCAACGCACCCTCAGCAAGCACAGGAGCCATTATCTGTGGCAGGCGCCGTCAGCCCAGCAGCTGGCCAGTGTGGATCAGGTGACACGATCTCTGGAGTTGCCACTCCAGGCCAATGGCTCGTCTTGTCCACAAGCGTGGAGGCTGGCAGACATGTGCTGCAGGCAGAGCTTAGGCACCAGCTTGAGGAACACTTGGGCATCTCTGTCTTGGCTCTTGATCGGTGAGAGATGTTTCAGGTGCTGCGATGGGTGCAGCGCACATGCAGGCAAGACAGCCAGCAATTTGTGAGCCAGCCAGACTGCTGCTCCCCAGTGCGATGACTGTCATACCTGCAGATTCATTGTGACACAGAGCCGCCAGGCGGTGGCAGTGCTGCAGCCCGTGGAGCTCATGCACCGTCTCGAGAGCTTGATTGGGACTGAGACCATCAGGCACACGATAGCAGACCTCAAAGTGAAGCTGACGCAAAACAGCGAAGCCTGCAGCATCCTGCTGGAGGAGGTGGACAGGTGCCTCTTTGCTGAGGTCGCAAGCTCCTGAGCATGCTGTGGCAGAACAACATAATGCTGAATGGCACAGCTCTTGGCATGCTGCAAGGCTAATGTTGCTAGCCAACTCAGTTGCACTTCACGAATATCTAGCCTGGCCTCCATGTGTCAGGCCTGAGGCTGCATTTGCACAAGACAGCAGCTGTGTCAAGAGCTTGGCGGGGAGTGACACATCTTTTCTGGTGGTCCCTGCAGCCTGCAGGATCAAAGGAATGACCTGGCACCAGCTGTTGCCACATGGAGGCAGTGGCAGGCCCACCAAGCGAGCTTCCTTGCTAAAAAGCGTATGGTCCTGCTGCAGCAGCAGATTGCACTGCAGACCAAGCAGGCAGAGGTGTGCATACGGTGCAGTTGCACTCAGAGTCTTCGCCATTGCTAAGGGTTCTACTGACCTGTGGCGGTCTATGTTCGAGGTTCGACTGCCCATGAGAGTGGTCCACAGTGAGAGCGCTCCACAGTCAAATTAGCATGTGGGAGCTCTATACTATGACAGGACCACTGCCGTCTGCTGCATTGTGAGGGCCTCTCTCCCCTGCACAGTCCATCTGCTGTCAGCTGACTCAAGATCTGTCTGTAACCTGCATAATCGCACAACCATGTTGTCAGCTGCAGTATGGAGTGATCAATTTTGCACAGAATCCCTGCTGTTTCTTACATTGTCCCCCTGTGCGCCGGCTGGCAGCTGAAGTGCAGGGACAGGGAGCTGACATCCAAGCGCAGCAAAGTCCGCCTGCTCAGCAGGCAGCAGGCTGATGCGATCAAGGCAACAGAAGAAACAGAGCGGTGCTCGACTGACATCCAAGACAGCATCAGGAAGGCAGATGAGGAGGCAAGGCTGAGGCTGCAGCAGTCTTTCTGGCTACTGCAATGTGTCAGAAAGCTTGGTTGCATTCCTGCAAGGGGTCAGCGGTGCAGGCTTGCACACTCTGCGCTGAGCCCGCTGTCATGCTGTTGTTGGCTGCGACATGCGTTTGCGCTGCACCTGCAGGCGCAGACTTGTGAGGTGTCGCTGGCAAGGCTGCAATCCCGCATCAAAGCTGCTCAGGCTGCTGCCAGGAAGGCCAAGCAGGTCGAGCAGTGCCGATCCCAGGAGCTTGAGTCCTTCACTAAGCATCAGGAGCAACTCAGGTGAGCCCCACACATGACTCGTTGTGGGTCGCTTGCAGCACCCAGCCTGTCCATAGCCAGCTTCCAGCTCTTTGATTGGGCGTTCTGGCCCCTGCACGACGCCATGCAATATCATCTCCGGCTTGTAGGTCATACAAAACTGGTCCTGCTGTGCAGGCAGGCTGCCAGCTCTGCACAGGAGCAGGTTGAGCTGCTCGAAGCGTCAAAGCAAGCTGCTTGCCAAGCGCATGCGCAGCAGTGCCAGTCGTTGCAGGATTCAGCTCACCGGCACGCTCTTCACGATGCTCAGAAGCTCCAGGCAAGCAGCCACCTGCGACCCTCTGTAGCCATGTGGTAGCCGTAGCAAGCGTTGAGCCATCTGAATTGAACCATTGTCATTTTCACTCTGCTCTGCACCTCACCCTGGCAGCACCCTGCTATCTGTCTCACAAGCACATGCAGAGCCTGAGATGGTCTCCACCTTGGCAAGTGTTCACCCAGATTTGTGTTCCTGCACTATGCATGACCTGTGAGGCAGCATGCTGCAGCTGCTTGTCTCCACAGCCTCCATTCGGTGCTGCATAAAGGGTCTGCAAAGAGGTTTGCTTCCTTTCTTGGGCCTGCGTTATGATCCCTGCGCATGATTCCTGACTTCTGCTTTTCTTTTGCTGTGCAGGAGGCCCTGCAGAGCACCCAGCAGGCAGGCAGGGATGCCCAAAATGCTATGGACGCCATCAACAAGGAGCTCATGGAGGTTGAAGTGCGCATAAGCAAGCTCGCTGCAGCAGAGGTGTCAGCTAGGCAGGCTGCTGAGGCAGAAGAGGAGCAGGTGTGTGCAGCCAGTTTGTCTTGCCAGCCCTCGTTGGGGCATTCGCTTTCGTTGGGGCGAGGAAGAACAGGCCGGAGTTTTGTCTCGGCGAAATTAATGAAGAGCCAAGAGTTGGCCTTCACTTCTGACTGCCACTGCAGGAGGCGACTCAGCAACGCCAACTCCAGGATTCGCACAGAGCAGCTGGACAGGCACAGCAAGCGTTCGCTGCTGCTGCCCTGCGCCATCGGGAACTTCTACAGCATGAGCAGCAGCTTAAGGTGTACTCACCCTCTCTAAAGTACCTCAGTGCGGGCTCGTATGCCTGCCAAGCAATGTGACGCTGGCAGGCCAAGGCGCTCACTGCGGATTCTTGCCTTTTGGTTTCCTGAGCCAGATGTCTTCCTAGGACACTAGAAAAGCGTGCTGCTGTGGCAGGGTTAGTGTGCTTGAGTGTGTGCCAGAGGACCTGCCCCCTTTGTGGCACTGTTGAAGCAGCTCTGAGCTTGCGGCACGGGCAGAACAGCAGTGCTGTCTGACAGACTCAGATGAGCACCCATTGGCTTTTGGTCCAGTGGACCGCAAGCAAGCCAATGCTGCAGGTGAACACTCGAGCGCTGGAGGAACAGCTGCAGGCCTGCCAGGACGCCAACAGACTCCAGGCAGGTAGAGCCAGCAAACTGGATGAGGCAGTGCAGGCCCTGCACAGTATGAGCGCGCAGGGCCAGCTGGCTGGCACCTTGCATGGCCGTTTGGATAGCGCGGCCAGGGTGTCATCCCACAGCGCTCTCATGGCTGTCAATGCGGTGCTCAGCGATATGTGCAACCTGGTGAGTGGCTGAGTGGGTTGGCCACAGGCCAATGCATTCTGGATGCCAGTGATGCTGCGATTGGCAACATGTGCAACAAGGTGGGTGCCCCGGGCTTCCTCTTTCCTCAGGCCGTGTACTTGGGCACTGCTGCAGAGGTTGCTTTTAGTGAGCAGGATCTTCAAGGGCCTAGAACTCGCACATTCTGACCTTACAGCTGCAACATCCAGCTTGGTTACAAAAGGTGGGACCCCTGCTGAAGCTGTTGTCTGAAAGACAGCAACCTCCTTGGGCACTGCAGGACACCTGCTTAGTGGTCTCCAACAGGGCCACTGCCCACCAAGTGATTGACTATTGCACAGCCAACCGAGTGAACGTGGTGACCTGCAAGATCTTGGATGAGCTGTGGACAGGCAGGTGAGCCACCAGCCCTCTGGCAGAGTATACTGCGTGTGCTGCCCCTGCACATGCTTGTGATCAACATCCGCAACTGCACCCTGCAGCTGCCTTGTTATGTCAAGCTGTGCGCCCTCCTACTGCTGGGCCGTCTTACACCTTGACTTGGCCCAGCATGTGCATGTGCACCTGCGGCTTTGTTATGTTTCCATCGCCAGAGACTGTTCACCTATGCTGCAGGGACAGCAAAGCCCCCTTGCTGGATGCAGACCAGCACGCTCAGGCCCTGATCGCATTTGTAGAATGCCATGATCGGGAGGTTCAGCCTCTGCTGCACCAGATGCTGCAGGGCTGGTACCTGTGCAAGAGTCGTGAAGGTAGTGGTAGTTGATGTGAATCGTGAATGCCATCTGCCACCCTCTGGCACCAGCTTGCTTCTGAGGTTCCCTGCACCCCCTCCTTATCTGACCTTCCTTGTTTATGCTGACTAATTCTGTTCCTTTCTTGTCATGTGCGGAATGCTGCTGCCAGCAAGATGTGTGCTTTTCTGCAGCTGCCGGCCAGATTGTGATGCAGGATGCCAGGGTTGGCTCAAACTTTGCACGGCGCAACATTGTTACCATGCAGGTGGGTACATGACTTGCCCGCTGCCTGCAGCCATGCTGTACGGGTCAGCTGTTTCATAAACTCTTCCACTGCAGCCTGCGGCTTGCCTCAGCCCCAGTGATTGTCCATGAATGCTGGGGGCAGGGGCCAATCAGAGTAATGACTGCGGCAGAGTTAGCCATTCAGTGCAGGTGACTTGCTGCAGGCACTCCACAAGCAGTCACTGCGTTGCTCCTTGGCCCTGATTATGGCAATGAAGTGCTGCAGGGAGAGCTTTTCAAAGCAGATGGCGAGGTCATTGCCCAGGGCAGTACGTCGCACAGGCAGCGCCTGCACAAGCTTCCTTGTAATGTGCTGCCTCCAGGTGAAGCCCAGACATCTCACAGAACAGAGGCTGCTGTTTGAATGCAACAAGCGGAAGAAATTGCCGCCATGCAGGCCAGCCCTGCCTCCCTACCGATGTCCAGACATCGAGAAGTGAGGGGCAGCAAATTCTTGAGCTGAAAAACAGAGTTGCCCTGTCTCAGAAGGAGCTGGAGGGCGCTGCAGCTCAGGCAAGCTCTACTGGACATTGAGCGCCACTGATTGGCTGGAGTTATCCGGCATGAGTCATTGTCATGCGGCAAGCCTCACAAAGAGCCTGCTGTGCCTGTGCTGCATGCTGCATGTAACCACGGCATTGCCTGCAGGCAGCATCCTCAGTGACTGCCAGCAGGCACCTGAGTGCCCACAGCAGGTTGGCAGCATGACAAGCACCATGACAGCAAGTTCGGCCTGCTGCAAGCAGAGGCAACGATCACCTGGAGGCTCACTCCTCTTTTGGGAATGCAGGCAGCCAACATCATCCAGTGTCACTTGCTGCTTGCACATGTAACCTTTCTTGTTGACACACTGTGCCAGCAGGCAGCTGACTGCTGTTTGTTGGCTGCTCTTAGGCACACGCACAACAGGATGCTGTCACTCATTGTGGCCAGCGCAGAGCCCAGGCACTAGCTGAGCTGCACAACTTTCAGATGAACCATGCCAACATCAGTCATCGTAAGGTGGGCAAGCTGCTGTAGGCAGTAGCACTGCTGCATAGCTTGTCACATAGCACATCTCATGTTGGACTGCAGACTTCTGCTCAACAGCGTGCAGCTGACGCGGCCAGCCAGCTGGCTGCCGCTGGCCGCCACTCCTGTGAGCTCTCAAAGAGGTGAGGGAATCTACCTGAGCCTGGCCTTCCACCTACTGGCTCTGTCGCAGGCTGCAGTACAGCACTGTTCATCCAGTGTCTCTGCATGCCATGAGACCTACATAAGCAGTGTGCAGCAGCACGAGTATTATGAACCTGCAGGCTGTTGCTGCAGGATTGCTGACGCTGTGGCAGTGAGAGACGGAGCTGCTGAGAAGAGCGCGCAACTGCAGTATGACATTGAAGACCTACTCAAGTCCCATGGGCAGCTGCGTAGCCTGATCAAGGCTCAGGCGCAGCACCAGGACACTGCACAGCAACTTGAACAGGTGACGGAAGCTCCGCCCATAAATGCTGCAGTTCATCAGCATGCTGCGCAGTTAGTATTGCATGATCTGGCAGATGAGTGCTCGCAGCACAAAACAGACAGCCCATCATGGTAGACCCTGAATCCAGCAGTCAGCGGTAGATGCTGATGCGAGGCCCCCATCGGGTGTGTATTGCACTGCGTGTGACATTGCTGCAGGCACAGTTGAGGCTGAACGAGACAGGCGCACAGCAGAGGAAGATGCAGCAGAGGCTTGTTACTCTTAAGCGGCAGCAGGCTGCTGTCACAGCCAAGGGGAGTGCCGCAGGTCAGATCAGCCCTTATGCGGGGCTGCGCAGCCCTCTGCTTTGTTGTTGTCCCAGTGCACTGCCTTACATATTGCTGTTCATCTGTGGCATGGTGAGCTCTCCATGGTCTTGCTGCACTCAGTGCATTGCCTTGTGCACTCCTATAATCTGTGCCCGTGACAGCAAGGGCATGCAAGCCGTGGAAACTTCTGCAACATGGTGACTGTCATTCACCCGTATCGCTCGATGCTGCGAGGGGTAGCACAGTTGACCGTTGGTTCAGGCTGATTGGCAACAACAGCTAGAAGCGTGATAAGGCATTGTCAGGGCTTGTAGGCAAATGTCGCGCTCCCCTGCTTCCTCGTGCACCTCTGCAAAGCAGCCTTGGTCAATTGTGCACCTTTGGCAAAAAGCTTAGGTTGATCATGCACCAATGTCTCTCCAGAGGCAGCTTTGCAACATCCCACCATGCTGTCAATGCCTGGACTTCATGGCCCCTAGACAGCTTTCAGCCCGTATGAAAGCCTGCAAGTGCCAGGTAAGGCAGGTCATATGGTAACCCTCTGGTTTGTCTCCTGCAGAGCTGCATGCCCTGCAAGAACAGGCTGAGGAGGGGCGGCAGGCACTGGAGGATCACAGGCAGCTGCAGCAAAAGCTCACCAGTCGAAAGGCCTCTGCTGAAGAGCGCCTGGCAATGCAGATGCCTGTGCTGCAGAAGCTGACCAGGTGAGGGCAGCCAGTGCCAGGTTGTGAAGGAAGAAGATGTGCACGCACCAAAGGTGGTGGGTAATCAAGAAGCAGGTGCCGAGCAGCATGTGATCAAGGATTCCCTGCAAACCAACAGGTAGAATGCAGAGTGACCTCACTGAGGGGCGACCTAAGTCAGGTGCCTATTTCATGTGTCGAGAGCTGGCAATGTGGTGCGGCGCTGGCTGACAGCAAGCAGCAGCGATTTGTGCTGCCTCTTGTGTACCCTGAGCAACTCGCATATGCATTGAGTCGCCCAACACGCCTGGTGTGATGGTGGTTAGCTGCAAGCAACATCTGATGCCACAGCCAGGGCAAACACTGCTTCAGAAGGTGGCTGCCAGAGCTGGAGGCTTGGTCCCTGTAAATGGGATCCTCCCTGGTGTAGGAAGCATGCTCAGGCAGCCAGGCAGCTGCAGGCTGAAGAGCTTGAGGTCGCTGCAGTGCAGCAGTCCACAGAGACAGAGCTGCGCGCTGTGGCAGACGCTTTACAGCGGGTGTCCCAGCAGCATCAGCAGCATGTGGGCTCCCAGGCAATGGGCTCCAGCCAGGCTGCAGCCAAGGGTGGCCCTGCAGGTTGGTGCATGTCTGGCAGTGTGACATTGCCAGATTCCTGCTTTTGATGAGCGCATTGAACATGGGCAGCCCCCAGTGTGCTGGCCACTGCAGGTAGCACAAACAGTGCCTGTGTCAGATGCTCTGTTTTTTGTTGCAAATACAGCTGACCTGGCGTGCTGCACAGCAGCATGTGTGCGCTTTGCAGCAAGGCTAACCCCTGGTCAAGCACCCTGAACCCTCCTGCCTCGCAGTGTCCACTGCAGCTCCACCAGCACGCACTGGTGGGGCCAAGCGGATTCGCAGGAATGCAACTGTAGAGAGCTCAGATTCGGAGGCAGAGCATGAACGCAGCGGCAACAGAGGCTGCGCTACACAGCAGTTAACACTGCAGGCAGCTCAGGCAGGCGGCAGCAGGCACCCACCAACTTCTGCAGCTGCAGACAGGTCCGAGACCAGAGCACCTTGCCCCACAGCAGAGCTGCAGGAGCTGGCAGCAGAGCTTGCTGCTGAAGAGGCCGCTCTACAGGTGGGCCAGGGCTGCACATGGGTGCACTTGCGCAGGGTCCAGTGTCAGATGTGCCAGTTGGCCGTCAGGCAGGGCTGACATGTTGCCTGGCAGGTCGTGGCATGCCCTTCACATTGGCGGACTTTGACCAGGCCGCAGGGCAGGGGTGAGGGGTGCAGCGATTGCTGCAGACTGCAGCAGAGCAGAACACTCACCCAGTGCCCGGAGCTTGAGTAGCTGCAAGCAGGCCTGCACAAGCCATATGACTTAAGCTCTGCATATGTGGACGCTGCCTGCAGGAGCAACGCAGCAAGATAGACACCACTGCCCTAGAGGCCAGCCTAGATGCGGCAAGGCGCCTGGGAGCAGCTAGGCAGGAACTGCAGGCCGCCACAGCTGAGGGCCAGGGGTGAGCATTGGAGTTGGAGGCTAAGTGGCTGTTGGCATATGTTGACTGCTGTCACATACGCAGCAGGGCAACTGATGTCCATTTGAGTGATACCTTGCAGTGCCTTCCTGCAAGCTGCAGCAGGCAGCAGGCCAATACTTGTCCTGAGGTGACTGTGAGAACAATGCTTCCTGCAGGCTGCTGGCCTCCATACAGGCCAGTTCAAGAAAAGGTGTGAAGCAGTCACCTGCTTAGGCAGCATAAGCAATTGCTTATGCTAAGATCTATGAGCAGCAAACGTAGTGTGTCTTTCTATGTGACCTAGCAATGTACTCTGCCCACAGGCTACGGCAGGCCAAGGCTGAGTTTGAGGAGCGGCGATACAAAGAGTTCACTGCTGCCATGTGCCAGGTCAACATCCACCTGTCAGGCATCTACCAGACGCTGCTGGGCGCTGAGGGGGATGCCCAGTGCAGCTTCAATGATGACCCCACCATGCTGTTCACAGAGGGGGTCATGCTGCGCATCAGGTTGGGGCCGGGCACCTGTCGTGCTCGTGGGTAGCTGCTGGATGCCTGGGGAGGTATGGGGCAGCTTGGATGACAATGCCGTGGTGTGGATGGATTGCCTAGGTGACACATGCGTCTGTGCAGAGGCTGTATGCCAGGAGGGGTCAGGGTGCCTCCGACGTGTCTCTGATTGCTCGGGCTCAGCAGGGCCCGTTGTACAGCAGCAAGTCATGGCTTCGCTTCTGTCTAAACCTCCACCAGCAGCAGATTTGACACCTGGCACCATTTCTGTAATGCATTGCTAGGCCCTCTCTGACTTTTGAGGGCAAGGCTGATACTGCAGGCCTGACACTCGGCACTACTGCCCCTTCAGCCTGCTCAGCGGCGGGCAGCAGGCAGTGGCCACCCTTGCGCTGAGCTTTGCCCTGCAGGCCAGCTTCCCCTCGCCCTTCTACTTCTTTGATGAAATCGACCAGGTGCAGCTGAGCCTCCTGTGCTGCCTGACACACACAGCTGCTGACACTGACTGGTTCAGCTCTGTGACTTACTGGCATACCCTGGCATAGCCAGACACGCAACAGTGCTTGTAGGCACCTGAGAGTGGGGCATGGTTACAGGATCATTCCCATGATGTTGTGCCTTGCAGGCTCTGGACATCAGCAATGCATCCCGCGTGGCACAGTTCATTGCTTCCCAGTCCTCAGCACAGTATCTGGTGGTCAGTCACAAGCCTCAGCTTTACGAGAAAGCCCTCTCTCTGCTAGGCATCTACACCCTCAGGGGCAGCTCTGCTGCTTGTATGCTCAGTCTGCCTGCAGATAAGCTTGTGCAAGGCAAAGCTAGTCAAATCTAGGAGCTAACAGCCTTGCTTCAGCCTGAAAAGATGCAACTCGTGGACTCTGGGTGCTGCCCTTCATCTGTGCACCTACATGAAGGGCTTGTTCAACAATGCCTCTCAAGGATAGGTGCAAGCTGCTCTGTAAACGCTCAATGCCTTGCTCTCATATACACTCAAGCCATGCTAGCAAGGCCTTAGGATTGTCAGAGTCCTCATCAATCGATGTACAGCCCGATTCAAAGTTCTGCTTGCGTACTGGCTGCGGCTCTTGGGGCGGCAGCGAGCGCTTGGGCTTAGCTTTCCTGGGTCTAGGTGGCAGTATGGTCAGAGAGTCGCTGGACTCCAGTGTCACGTTGACATGCTCCTTGTCATTGCCTCTGATGATCTGCAGCACACAGATGACAGCCTAGCGCTTGCATAGCGCTGCATGCTCAGGTATCATGCGCAGCTCTCTGTTGTAAGTACCTTCACAACTGCACACAGGCGGCCTGCCTGCACACCTGGACAGGGCTCTGCAGCTGGTGAAGGAAGACCCACCTCAAGATCGAGCTGGTCACCAATCTCCGACCTGTCGAGCTGCTTGTACAAGTCAGATGCAGTCTTCACAGGCTTCCTGTTGACAGCTGTGATGACATCTCCCAGTACCAAGCGCCCATACTGGTCCCTGCAGCATGTGCAGCCATGATGAGATGGGGAACAGAGTCGAGCATGCATAGGTTGGCCAACACTCTTCCTGTCCTTGATGAATATATGGAAGCTCTCTTGCTGCAGGCCACCATGCGCATTCAGACTATGTGCCGGCCCACCTGCTTGTGCCCTTGATGCCAGCCCTGCCTGCAGGCCCACCTTGCCTGGCATCCAACACCAGAATGCCTTGCACGCCCAGCTGCATGGCAGCAGCACTTCTTTGAAGCCTGCCCAAACATTTCAAGTGCACTGCAAGCTGCCTCGCAAGCTGAGCTGCACAGCAGCAGCGCTACTACCAGGTGCACTGCAGGGCTGGCCAACACAGGTCTGCCGTGTTTCAGGGTGCGCTCACCTGCTCACTGCTCTGGTCCGGCGCAAAGCTTATGCCCAGCACGGGCCGGAGCACCTTGCCAAACTGCAAGATCTGCTCGACACTTGACTTGACCAGGTCGATGGGAATGGCAAAGCCCACCCCTGCAGAGCCCCCTGATGGGGAGTAGATGGCTGTGTTGATGCCTGCAGACCCAGACACAGACCTGGACCCACTGCATGTACTCAGCAATTGACATTGCAAGCATTGCTGATGCACAAGCCAGCGCCAGATCTGGACGACGGGCAGGAGGCAACCTGACAAAAGGTGGTACAGCAGCGCTGAGGCGCCCAGACTTTGCATCTCTGGCCACAGGCCATGCATGCACCGACAGCCTTTGCAGCACCCAGAAAGGACGCACCTATGACATCACCGCCAGAGTCGAGCAGCGGACCCCCAGAGTTTCCTGGGTTGATGCTGGCATCAGTCTGAATTGCATTCTGCACAGCAGCAGCCGCCAGGTGGAGCATGCATTTGGGCATTCCTGTCTGCAGAGAATCAGCAACAATGGTGCACCTGAATTGGTCTGCCGTTGCTGGAAGAGATCTCCCGCCCAGTGCCAGAGATGAGTCCAGAGGTGAGGGTGGCCTGCAGGCCATATGGGTTCCCTGCAAGGGCAGCCACCGGTGAGCACATGCATGAGCCCTCGCAATGAGGCTGGCTTCCAGCACAGCGCACGCAGCTGCCTGCAGCACCTCACCAATGGCAAAGACTCGCTGTCCCACCTCCAGGTCGCTGCTGCTGCCTAGTCTCACAGGATTGAGGGGTGGCTGCATGCACAGGCAGCACAGTCGATGAGTTGTGCTGCCTGGGTTCAGCAAGTGGGCAGTGGCACAGATAGGGGACAGCGCAAGACAGCATTGTCAGGCAGTGCGGCAGGCAGGCAGGCGTTGGCAACAGGCAGGCAGGCACCTGGTCAGCAGGGCACACTCCACAGGGTGTCCCAGACAGGAGGGTGTGGCTGACGCTTGGACCAGACGTGCAAGGCCCAGGAGCATCCCCCGCTGCAGCAGCTGCACCAGGACTCCCTGGTTGCCAGCAACTTCTGTGGGGCAATTAATTATGATGCAACTGCACACTGTGGGCTCTATCCACCAGATCGCTCCATGTGCAGTGTATCTCACCAGTTGCTGCCCCTCATCAGGGACCAGCCTGAGGACCGCAATGTCCCTGTCCGCATCAATGCCAATGACCTCTACAGGGTACTCGATGCCTCCGCTGAGGGTGACCTGCAGGCAGGGCAGCTGTGTCCACCCCTATGCACAGCAGCCAGGTCACACAAGGTGGCTTTATGCAAGTGTGCCAACAGCTGGATCAGCAGGGCTTGCACAGACCTGCATAGCAGCTGGGGACAGGGGTTCTCACCCCAGACTGCGCAGTGAGCGTGCAGCCTGGGGTAGCTGGGCTTGCACAGAAGCACATGGCAACTGGTGGAGAGGTCTCACAGGGCACCATGACAGTATTCATGGCACCCACCTGGAGGTCAGCAGCTCCCTTGATGACATGCCAATTGGTAAGAACAATGCCGCTCGTGTCAAAAATGATGCCCGAGCCTGCCCCTTGGGGGATCTCCAGCTGGTCAATGGTGTATGTGTCGCGCCTGCATTGCACCCGGCTGGGTCAATGCTGCAGCACACAGACCTATGGTGTTTGCCTGACCTTCCAAGTTAGTTGGGGTGCAGGTAGAGCAAGGACTGGCTCAGAGGGACCTATGCTTCAATACTGGAAACCAACGATGAAGCAGAAAGCTTTGTTACCCACCTGTTCTGAAGGCTAACAATGAAACAAACAGAGGCTACATTCTTTTTGAACATTTGGACGGTCTCACGCTCATCGTTTGTGAGGTGCTGACGTGCCTCAGCTGCGTTCGCGGGGGTGAATGCAACTAACATTGCAGTGCAGATCTGCAGGGCACAGACTTGAATCAGAGCATGAGCTTGCATGCAGGCAGCTCTGCTGGCTGTAGGCCACCAGCTGGGCAGATATGCTGCACAGGCATGGAATGGAGGCTGCAGGGCATCCCGAGTCAAGGACGCGGCAGACTGATGGGCATCGCTTGCAGGATGCTCACATTGAAACAGACTGAGGCGAGCTGCTGCCATGATGGCTTCTGATCTGAGTAGCTGCGAATTACATCACTGGATGGCGGGCTGCTGCAGCAGATGTGGCGGTGCAGCCTTAGCAGCTTGTTGGCATGTGGGCAGGCTGTCCTGCACGACGCTGCCTGCCATCTTCCGACATTGTGCTGCATATTAGTTAGAGGATCTCTATTGACTGTACATTGAACGCGTACAGGTGCTGGCGCCAGTCCTCAGGACTGGTCAAAGCTGAGATAGGTCTGTTGACTTTCCTTTGCAGAACTGGTTCTGTGGCACTGATGGGCCCATCGTCACTTTCAAAAACAACCTTACCCACCCACATGTGACCAAGGCCGAGGACACATGCCTTTTGGGCAGCTTGTTGTAGGCCCTCCAGGCAGTGGTAAGACCACCTACTGCAATGGCATGCAACAGTTCCTGTCTCTCATGGGACGGAAGACTGTCATTGTCAACCTGGATCCAGCCAACGACAGCCTGCCCTATGAATGTTCTGTTGATATCGCTGCCTTAGTGTCCCTGGAGGAGGTGCAAAACAGCATCAAGCTGGGCCCCAATGGAGGTGCGCTGCCTGCAACTTTCCACCAGTGGCGTCGAACATCCCTGATGCAGAAGATGAGCTTGCTGGCGGGTGCCATGGGCAGAGCGCTTCTTGCCCGCTGCCAGTGCCAATGCTTCAGCCGCACTGCGAGCAGCACACTAACTGGCTTGCAGTGGCGTTGATCGCCTGCAAGGCAGTGCCGCTCACGTGCCTTGATCCAGATGGGGCTGCCTGCTGGCTTCAATCTAAGGGAACATCAGCCTCTCATTGCCTGCCCGCTCCTGTCACTATCTCTCTGGCCTCACTATACATGGCCTGCAGGGATGGTGTACTGCATGGACTACTTGGCCAGCAATCTGGACTGGCTTCAAGAGAAACTGGAGGCTCTGCAGGCAGGCA
Organism: Asterochloris sp. CNOR1; assembly: GCA_963969365.1. Lineage (NCBI taxonomy): Eukaryota > Viridiplantae > Chlorophyta > Trebouxiophyceae > Trebouxiales > Trebouxiaceae > Asterochloris > Asterochloris sp. CNOR1. The sequence continues at coordinate 1,516,304 of OZ017746.1, read as the reverse complement.
AGCTGCGTGGCGCTGCCAACATGCTCCTGTCATAGGCTTGCCTTCTGTCTGGGCAGGCATGGGGGCAGGCACACTGCCTGACGCTGCCGACTCAATGCTGGTCACCTGTGTGAAGGATGCCTCTTGATTTCGTTGGCCGACTGCACATCGTAAGACTAACGTTGGATGCTTGCTTGCTGGCTTGTACCACTACGGATCCAAGCTCACATGCAGGCAGCTGCCACCAGACCTTCTTGGCTGCTTTGCTTTGCAGATGGAGACACCTACATCCTCTTTGACTGCCCTGGTCAGGTGGAGCTCTTCACCCTGCACGATAACCTCAAGGGCATCATCACCACCCTGACAGACAAATGGCACTACAGGTGACCTGGCATGATCAGGGTGTGCCTGCCAGCGCTCTCTGCCTTCTGTGCGATCGAGACGCCTATGGCACTTGCAGCCCTTTGCAGCTGGGCATGTGGAATGAGCTGGCACTTGTGAGGGCATGCAATCGACCTGTTGTTTTGAAAGCATGACCTTGATTCACGGGGAAGGTCTGGCACAAGTCAGTCCTGTATGCGGACTGGCCGATTTGCAAAAGAAAATGCTGGACGCCCACCCTGTGCAGCAGGACGGTCAGTAGCCACAGCCCAAGGGCTTATTCTGGTGTGCAGGCTGGCGGCTGTGCACCTGGTGGACGCCCACCTGTGCAGCAACCCAGCCAAGTACCTGAGCGCGCTGCTGCTTTCGCTGTCCGTTATGCTGCACTTGGAACTGCCGCACGTCAACGTGCTGTCCAAGATTGACTTGATCGAGCAGTATGGCCAGCTAGATTTCAACCTAGACTTCTACACTGAGGTTCGGCAAACTTGTTGGTGCCTGCCTGCCATGCCTTCAGCTGGCCTCCCACACAGCGGAGAGGCGTGGCAGGCTTGCCCCTGCCTGCTTTGAGCCAGCATGCTGCCGACAGTCTGACTCTCCAACACGCTTGAAGCTGGCATGCACCAGGAAAGCTTACATTGCCTTAAACACGAGATGAGGGTATTGTGCAAATTGACCGCAGGTGCAGGATTTGTCCCATCTTGTTCAGGCCATGGACGAGGATGTCTTTGGCAAGCGATTCTGCAAGCTGAGCCAAGGCCTTGCCGAGGTACAGCAACTCAGGCAACATGTTATCAACATACGTGCACTCCCTGTCCTCAGCGTGTGCCCTGTCTGTGACCTCTCTTGCAGCTTCTTCGTGTGAACAGTGCCTAAAAACACACTCCATGCCCCAAGTGGCCTGCTTGTGCAGGTTGTTGGAGACTATGGCCTGCTCAGCTTCCAGCCTCTGGCCATAGAGGACAAGGATAGTGTGCAAAAGGTGCTGGCTCTCATTGACAAGGCCAACGGGCATGCTTTCTCAGCCCTCTCCCGCAGCCAGAACCCCTACCCTGCCGGGGTTGCCTACGCCCTTGGAGTCTCAGACCCTCATGAGGATGATGCCTCACACCAGGACAAGTACATGACTGGTGAAGTCACAGAGCGCAGGCCAGGCTAATTCATATGGGTGGAGCTATCAGCGTTGGGCTGGGGGGGACGCCGTTGAAAGGGGGCTGGACAGTGGCTGACCGCGCAGAACATGCATGCAGTGTCTATGCTGCCAGGATGTGGCCTGTGAACATATTGTCCTCCGTGAAGGTGTGGGCGGCGCACTGCTGGACATCCGTGCTGGTCAGCTGCTCCACAACATGGAGGTCACTCAGGATATTGCGCCAACTGCCTGTGAGCACATGCCCCGCGCACAGCGCAGCTGCCATGCTGGAGTTAGAGCGAAGGCCATCAACGAGTGCAACTTTGGTGGCCTGCAGACCAAGATTGAATTTCGTGAGCACACCTTCCTGAGGCCAGCCACATTCCGTCTGCCTGGCCATGCTGAAGTGAATGGAGACACATAGATCCAGCAGCTTGTAAGATGTGAGACCAGGCCATATATCCCTGCAGACTTGGCAGAAGAGAAGTGGTGCATCCCCCAGCCCGACAGGGTGTCACACCTTCTTGATCCGTTGCAGCTCTTGCCCTGAGGGCCCTGAGGCTGCCAGACCCTGCACCTGCTCCTGCACTGCGCCCTGCAGCTGGGCCAAACTCAGCGCGTCTGAAGGAAGCGCGTACAGAAGGAAGGCGTTGGGGTGCTTCTCCCCAGGGAAGTAGGGCACTGCGTCTGCGCTGTAAGCCTTGCCGGCCTGCACCAGCCGGCTGTACAGGCGGGAGGTGCGGCTGCCGCTCAGCAGGTCGCTGCAGGCAAGGGGCCTCTGCACTTTGGTGGGCCGCCTGAGGTGCTCAGCACAGGCCGGCAGCTGAGGGAGTGCTGCATGGTGCACTGGCTGCCGCTCAGCAGGTTGCTGCAGGCACAGTAGCTCTGGAAAGCCAATGAGGCTCCTGAGAAGCTCAGCACAACTCAGACCAGACAGCTGCAGGGATGCATGGTTGTGAGTAAGATGGCAGCGCTCGTAAATCAAAAGGCTTCGTACCATCCAGGACGAGGAGCATCCACACCAAAGCATCCTCACCAAGGAAGCAATGCTCTGCAATGGGAGTGCAGCAGCCACCTGACGACCTCCAGGGTGATGGCCTCCTCTGTGTTGGTGCCTGGCCGGTAGTAGGCCTGCATCAAGCCAGGGCCGGCCTTGGAGGGCGCTTCAAAGAAGCGAGGCCCTGCCGGTGCGGCAGAGGGCTCATGTGACACGGCGACCACCGGCTGGGGAGCCTTCTGCCCAGGGGTGGACCAGCCGCCAAAGTACCTCTCGGCCAGTGTGCGCACCTGCATGCAGGGGGCAGGGGTGGGCGCCAGAGCGAGCTGTGCACGTGCTGCAGAAGGAGCGTCGTGGCAACGCCTTCTGCCAGGGTGCCCACCTGGGGACAGAAGCAGATGTTTGTTTGCCTGCATGGATGCACTTGCTGCACAGCAGAACTGCGTTCATGTACGCATGCCTGAGGAAACAGCTGAGTTTGAGGCAGCCATGGATGCTGAGGAGGGTAGGGCAATCGAAGATTCAAAGCACACGGAGGGTGGAGCAGGGAAAGTGTCAGGCATGGGACACCATGAAGCCACCTGAACGAGAGCTTGCAGTCACACAAGCAGCGCCCCTGCTGCATCCATGGCCACACCTGCGAGACCTGCACATCTCCTCGCAAACAGAGGACCACACCTGTGCAAGTCTGCCTGCAGCCCACTTTCTAGAGGCGATGCACATTCGCCACAGAAGTGCTCAGATCTCATCTCCACCTGTGAGGCCTGCAATTTCCTCGCCACGTGAGATGGTCAGCAGTAGTGCACGTTAGAGTGACCATACTCATTCCTGCAACCCGCTGGACACCGCAAACCCCGGCAGGGCAGCCAGGGTGCTCTTGCTCAGGCACAGCGAACACGCCTCACATGCCCCACCTGTGGACCCTGCCTGTCCGCCACACACTGAGATAGTCAGCAGCAGGGAGGCACTTTGATCAGTCCATTGGCGGCTGTGCCTGAGCTGCACCTGTCTGCACCTGCTTAGGCACAGCACTTTCTCCCCTGTGCTGCGTACGTGTTGTTTCACCTGAAAGGCTTGCATGTCCCCACTACCCAAACCCAGGCATGTCAGGCATGCCCCTCCATGGCTGCAATATCCATGTGGTGCCTACAGATGCCCTACCTGGGAAGCCTGCACGTCCCCAACCACCGAAATGGTCAGGCGCAAGGGCCCATAGTGCTCATTGAAGAACTGCTGCACCTCCCTCCTGCCCAACCCAGCCACATCCTCAGAGTACCCAATGACAGGTCGCCCGTAATTGTTGGCGAAGGCTGCGGCCAGAAAGCTCTCCTGCCAGCGCCCCATGGGGTTGTTGTCCACCCTCAGGCGCCGCTCCTCCTGCACCACCTGCTTCTCGGAGTACAGCGCTCTGAAGACGGGAGCCTGCAAGCAGCGGGCCTCAAGAGTCTCAGAGGCATATGTGGAAGGGCGGGCCCCCCCACTCCTAAAGGTGGCGGCCTACAGGCTGCACTAATTGCGCCAGCGGACGCTGCTGCATGGGCCGAAACCTGCCTGCAGCGGGGGCAGAGTTCATGGACCACTGATGTGAGACAAGGCCTAGCCTATTGGGAATGTTCTCTGCCCTCAAGCGAAGCTGTTCCTGCACCACTAGCTTCTCTGAGTGCAAGGTGGGGCCTGGAGGCAGCAGACCTTAGCGAGTCGGTGGGCTGACACTGGTTTTCCATGCTTTGAGTACCGAGTATCTGCAGAAGGCCTGAGAGTCAGCAAGATGCCATTGAAGACATGCCTGCATACCACAAAGAGCTGAGAGTGCCTTTCCAGACACAACGCAGACAATGTAACAAGAACAGCTTCAGCACAGCACAAAGCATTTGTGAAATTGTGCCTTGCAAAGGGCACTGCAGCATGCTGAGTCCCACCCTGAAGCGCTCAGCCTCCAGCGCGAACCAGAGCTCCAGCTTGTTGACAGGCATGCTAATGTAGTACTTGGTAGCATCGTGGCTGGTGCTGGCATTCAAGCCCACTGCACCCGCCTGCGACAGCTGGGCGCCAAAGTCATTGGGCATGCTCAGCGCAGCGGCCTGCTGCTGCAGCTCGTCAAGTCGTCGCTGCAGTTGCGCCGCCTGCTGAGCGCTGCCAGTCTGCTCTGCCTCGCGCAAAGAATAGAAGACTGCGGCGCTGACTCAATAGGTCAGCAGAAGCACAGGTGACGCGTGCATGGGCAGTTGGTGGCCTGGAGAGGTAGCCTGCTAGGCGCTGCCACTCCTCCTGCTACTCACGCAGGAACGAAGGCATTGCAGGTCGCATGTTAGATGAGTCAGATCGCAGCAGTGCTATGGTCCCTTTCAAAATCTGCAGTAGGGCTTTGGCCTACCTTCGTCCAAGGCATTGAGCAGGGGTGCCTCGTGCACAAAGTCCCGTGTCCCTATTCTAGGGCTGCCCTTGAAGGCCATGTGCTCCAGCAGGTGGGCAATACCTGCACGAGGTGGGCACTGCTCACATGCGAGCTTCATCACGACAACCATCAGTGAGGGCAGCATCTGGCTGTCTACAGAGGCAGTGCGCCATGACCTCAGCTATCACCGATCTGCTGCCACAAAGACGCCAGCAGAGTCAGGGAGGCACAAGCAAAGGACACATGAGACACACCCAACCTGGCTGTCAAGTCAAGCCAACAGGGTACATGGGACATGGCCCACCTGTCTGCCCAATCACTTCATCAAAAGCACCGACATCTGCATAGGTGTGGCAGGACACGATGGGCGCGTTGTGGCGCTCCAGCACCAGGAAGTGCAGACCATTGCTCAGGGTGAACTCCTGCACTCTCTGCTCCAGCTGGCGCCCCAGCTCCTCTGTGCCAGTGCCAGCTGCATCTGCAACCATGGAGCATTGTGCTGCTGCCAACATCATCGTGGGTGTAATCAAGGGCAGAAGCAAGCAATGGCTGGGCAGTGCCCCTGCAGGACCAGGCCGGCGAAGTAACCAGCTGACGATGATGACAGGGACAGCCCACAGTGATTGCTGAGCAGCCCACTGGCAGGCTCAGTACTGTTGAGCAACGCCACTGGACAGGACTATATTCCTTGACCTCATGCTGGGCACATCTCCGCCAGTCACCTGCTGCCTGTCCTGATGCAATCACGGAGGCAGCACACGCAGCAGCTGCCTGGAGTGACTGCCGTCGTGTGCATGTGGGCTGATCCGGCGTGCTGCTGTCTGCCTCTCTGCTGCAATCACATGGCATAGCTGCCCTGCGCCACTGCCAGGCTGGCTGTCGCCGAAAGGCTGTGATCTGGGAAGCTGTGCCATGGACAGGATGCTCAAGGGTGTTAGGTGTGGCTCCATGTGAAAACGGCATCAGCGTTGAGGTTATGCTGTGCTTCTCATGGCTGATGGATCAGTTCCCTGCAGAACGTGGGCCGCATGCAAGTGCACCAAGCAGTGACACCTCGGTGACATAGGCCTGGCTCCATTGCCTTCTTTTATAAGCATTTCGCCAAAGCCAGCATGGAGGCAATCACCCCTGATGCTTTCATTGAGCAGATAGGAGCTGGGACAGTCGAGCATGTCTCAGGTGAGCACATGGCTCATTTGCATGAGTAAGCACATGAGGTGCCCGCAGCATGGCATTAGTTTTGAAATTTGTGGTGCAGGGGACGTGTTCTCAGACCATTTGAGAGCAGTCCAAGACGTTATTCGAAGCTACAATGTGGAAAGCCCTGTGGTCTCGGCAGGGCTGCTGCACAGCATTTATGGCACAGAGGGCTTCCAAGACTTTCAGTTGAGCTTAGATCGAAGGGAGGATGTCAAGCAGGTAATCTACATGCATATGGAGCTGCTCATGCATGAGACCATGCAACCTGGCCTCAGCTCAGAGGTGTCCCCTTGCTGCAGCTTGTCGGCGAGCGGGCAGAGTTCATTGCATGTGAGTGCCAGCTCTGTGATACCTGGGGCCAGCACAGAAGCTGGGACCTGTGGCAGCTGCCTGCATGGTGCACTCCTGCATCATCTTGTCTGCTTGCCGTGCCGTCGCATATGCTGCACGGCCCTGCAGATACCAACAGGAGAGTGCTGAGTATGCGCCAGCTGCTTGCATGATGCACTCCTGCACCTGCATGGCTGCGCCTGGTGCTGCCACGTGTGCTGCCAATTTCAATGGGCAGCATCCCCCTGCAGTTGTGAACTGTGTGATGGACAGAGCCACCCTAGACAAGCAGCTGGACGCACCATCTGGGCAGCACCAAGTCAGAGCACGCAACCAGTGCGGCGGTGCCCTCATCCCTTTGACAGATCAGCAGCACACCGATCTCATCACAGTGCACCTTGGTGACTGGCTGGAGCAGGTGGCCGCCTCTTGTCGTCTGCTTTGCCTGTAACCCAGCCTTTCCCAAGTAGGCTCATCTGAAACTGCCCGGACACGACTCAGAGGCGCTGACCTGCAGGTGCAGCGGCATGCTGCCAAGACAGATGAGGGGCACCAGTGGCTCAAAAAAGGAGATGCATGGGGCTACAGGTCAGCTTGGCAACTGCAGGGGCTGTTGTACGCCATTTGGCTGGCCCGCCAGCCTTCAGGGGCGCTGCCTGCCCCATTGTTCTGCTCCTGATGTGCAGGAGAAGGGCATACCGCAGGATGGCTGAGCTGCTGGGTGGGAGGCCACTGCAGCACTATGATGAGGTGTTCCGCCACGAGGGACCGGAGAGCAAGCACATCAACCAGGAGCTCACCCCTGTCATCACGCCCAAGCATGCAGTCATTGTGAACTAATTCTCAGTTCTGCCCTTGTCATCTCGCTTCACCATTGAGATGTGGGTTGTATCTTGTGCCCCTTACTGAGGCTGTTGCTTGCTGTGAGTGTGTCTGAGCAGAACTGCAGGGTACAGTAGTAATGAATAAGGACAATGCATAGTTCAGAGGGCCGCTGCAGAAAGCTCTGGAGGATTATCAGGATGTATTATTTGGTGGCGGCACTGGCCGTTTCTCAATGACATCGTCAATCAGGCCAAAGTCACGAGCCTCTTCAGCCGACTTGAAGGTGTCTCGTTCTAAGGTGGCCTCTGCAGCACCAATGCAGCTGATTAGGTGGCTTGAGGAGACAGCCTGCAGGGTTCCTGGGAGTCACTCACCAATGGTGCTCCTGTCCTGGCCAGTATGCTTCATATAAAGCTCGTTGAGGCGATCCCGTAATCTAAGGATTTCTGTAGTGTGAATGCGGATGTCGCTGGCTTGGCCCTGCAGAGAGGTGCAGGATCTTGAGCACAGGCATGAGAAGAGCAGCGAGGCTTAAGAGCAGGACTGCTTTGGGCCTTGAGCCAGACGGGAAGCCTGCAGAAAGCCAGCAGACCACGGCAGGTGCCCCCATACATCCCACCTGTGCACCCCCAGAGGGCTGGTGCAGCATGATGCGGCTGTTGGGCAGTGACATGCGCTGCCCAGTCTCCCCGGCGCACAGTAGCAGGCTGGCCATGGACGCTGCCTGGCCCATGCACAGGGTTGTGATGGGGCTGCTCACATACTGCAGATAGGCAATGGTGGATGTTTGAAAGCAGCTTGGCTGACATCTGCGCCCAGCCAAGGCTTGTAGCATGAGCCAGCGTAGTGCAAGCAGCTTGCCTGCATGGTGTCATAGATGGCCAGGCCCGCTGTGACAATACCGCCGCCTGAGTTGATGTACATGCTGATCTACAGCACAGCATGAGACTGTTTAAACACGTCTGCACAGACAAAAACAAAAGCGCTGATGAACAGCAACTCACTGGCTTTTCAGGGTGCTCAGACTCCAGAAACAAGAGCTGGGCTGTGACAAGATTGCTCATGTGCTCGTCTATGGGCCCATTCACACAAACTATGCGTTCTCGCAGGAGCCTTGAGTAGATGTCAAAGGCCCTCTCTCCACGGGGCGTGGACTCGATCACCATGGGCACAAGGCTGGCAAAACCTCCATGCTGATGGCTGCAGGGACCAAGGAGGCCCCTTGCTCTAGCTGCACGCCTTAGAGCATTCATGGCAGCCCTGCACGACTGCATTTAACTGCTGGTCAACATGATTAACCCCTCTTGACCAGTCCTTTGCTCTTGCTGACTTGCCAGAGGCTCCTTGGGGATGAGTTTGCAGCAACTGCGATGTGGCTTAAGGCCCGTGGGGCCAGCTCATGACACTGCCGCAGCCAGGCAGCAGGGATGTCTTGCACCTTCATCCTGGCACAGGACCTCTCACAAGAGGACTCTTTGCTGCTTTTCACACCCAGCAATTGAGGAGTTGGCAGCGGCAGAGCCAATCAACCCGCCCATGCTGCCAGAGCAGCTGCTAGCTGAGCCTGACAGTGCCCCCGCGCTACACACCTGGCACAGCAGGCCAGAGCTCCTCCAAGGGTATGTCACAGTGCATCCAGCTGGCAGCACTGGCTTCTAGTCCCTCAATACACGTCTTGTGCAGGTGTGAGCCCAGCGCTGCTCCCTTGAAGGTGGCTGTGCTGCTCAGCGGCGGCGTAGACAGCAGCCTGGCGCTGCATCTGCTCAAGGCAGCAGGCCACAACGTCACAGCCTTCTACCTCAAGATCTGGTTCCAAGACGACTTTGAGAACTTCTGGTCGCAGTGCCCCTGGGAAGAGGACCTGCACTATTGCCAGCAAGTGAGCAAGCAGGGAGACACATCTTGCTGCTGATGCCCCTGACAATGTTACAAAGCTCTTCTTGCAAGCTAATATGGCTGCCACACCACAGTGCCCCAGCGACCAGCTGCAGAGTCGCTGGGCATGTGCCCCAGCGAGCATCAAGACCACCATTACTATGGACTGTTGGGGGTTGGCTGCCCCTTCCAGACTGCAGCAGCTGCCAGTGTGCAACCCCTGAGGCTGAGTGCCCCCTGTGCCTTGTGCAGGTATGTGACGCTGCTGGTGTCTCCCTGGAGGTCGTCCCCTTGACAGAACAGTACTGGGACAGGGTGGTGGCCCACAGCATCAGCGAGATCAGGGCAGGGCGGACGCCCAACCCAGACGTCCTGTGCAACTCCAGGTGTGGGGATTAGCACATAGACAAGTCTGCTGCTTTAGCTGGCAGCTTGCCATGCGTCACCCCTGCTGCACATTGGCGGCAGCTCTCAGAGACAGCATGCTTGTGCTGAGCTGGTGGCGTTAGGCAGCTAGGCAGCTGCCTCCTGCGGGTAGCAGGGTCATCTCTGAGGCCTATGTGAAGTATTGCACCAAGACCCCGTAAAGTTCACCACTCTGCCGCCTGGTGCAGGGTCAAGTTTGGCGCCTTCTTCGAGCACCTCACCAGCCGCCAGCACGGGCAGCAGTTTGACCGCATTGCCTCTGGGCACTATGCCTGCCTGCTGAGGCACCCCGACCCAGAGCAGCCTGTGGAGCTGGCACTGTCGCCCGATGCCGTCAAGGATCAGACTTACTTTCTGGCTCACCTCACTCAACAGCAGCTGGCCAGGGTCCTCTTCCCCTTGGGTTCCTTCACCAAGGTACTAAGCGATTGCATGCACAGCCTCCCAGCCGTGCTTCACCATGATTGTCCGCCCTCGAGTCGCTCTGGCTCGGCCCGCTGCTTGCAGGCTCCCATCTGCAGCTATGCAGTGTGTCCTCATGCATACATCTATCGCAGCATCAGCTCCTGAGTAGGTGGCCTGCAACGCACCACTATGCAGCCCTTCGCAGCTGGACGCTGCCCCCCTGGTGCATGCAGTCACAACGCTGTCAGCCAGAGACACTCAACTGAGGGGTGCTGCATGCCGTTGCAGGCCCAGGTGCGGCAGCTGGCCGTGGCAGCAGACCTGCCCAACAAGGCGCGTCGCGACAGCCAGGGCATCTGTTTCTTGGGCAAAGTCAAGTTTGCTGAGTTTGTGCAGCAGCATCTGGGCACCTGGCCGGGTCCCCTGGTGGAAGCAGAGACGGACAAAGTGATTGGCTACCACGAAGGCTACTGGTTCCACACCCTTGGCCAGCGCAAGGGCATTCACCTGTCTGGCGGTCCCTGGTGAGCCTGCTGCTGAGCTGCGTGTCGTACGCTGAGCTACGCAGAGGGTGCTGCTTCACAGCCTTCCTGCCTCACACTTTGCCCTGCGTCAAGTGTGGCTGCACAGCTGCTGACAAGCTGCCCTGCAATGCTCCTGCAGGTATGTTGTGCGCAAGGACATTCGTCGTAATGCTGTCTATGTTTCAAATCAGTACTATGACGGTCACTTGCTCAGAACGTCTTTCTACTGCAAAGACTTCAACTGGATCAACAGCCCACCCAGCAGGTTTGGTGGCCCAGTGCACTGCAAAGTGCGACATGGGCCTGTCATGAATTATTGCACCCTTGAGCTCAATTCAAGTGGCACCTCTGGTATTGTGAATTTGCCAGACAATGACCAAGGACTTGCAGCGGGACAGTATGCTGTCTTTTATCAAGATGACATTGCACTTGGCTCTGCTGTCATTGACGACCTTCAATCGCTGCGAATCTCAACACTGAGCGAACAGGAATGAACAAATGAACACCTTGCACATTTCATGAATTTGTTGTAACTGGTAGACTTTGTTTCTGGTGGTCGCTGATTGGGTTGGCACTGGCAATGAATTGCAGAGGGCCAGCAAGATCATCGTGCAGATTAGGGGGCACTGGTGTCACTGGCTCCGCCGGCTCCAACGCCCTCCAAACCTGGTGCACGCTTGCCAACAGCATCATCAGCTGCCTTCCAGTTGCTGGTGACTGTCTTGGTGCGGGTGAAGAACTGCACACCGGCCTTGCCATACCTGCACGCCAGATGCAGGGCCAATCGAGATGACATGCTTTGGCAAGTTGACGTGAACCCACACCGCTGCATTGTGCAAGCTAAGTGCAGGGCACAGAGAGGGCGACACAAGCACCAATCTCTCTGCATGCTGCACAGTGCTCACATAGGCAGGTCGCCGTTGAAGGAGCCCCTCCAGCCAGTGAAGGAGAAGAAGGGAAGCGGCACAGGGATGGGCACATTGATGCCGACCATGCCGACGTCAATCTCGTTCTGGAACTTGCGTGCAGCAGCCCCTGCATGCAATGATGCAGCATCACAGCGAAAGGAAAGCATGCTAGTGACTGCAGGTTGGCAGCAGGTCAAGCATTGACACATGCAGCATCAGCAGCCGGCATCAGCAATGGAGCATGCTGTTGCCCCCAGCCATGCAGACCCTACCTGACTGTGTGAAGAGTGCTGTGCCATTTCCGTGAGGGTTGCCATTAACCAATCTGATGGCATCGTCCAGGGTGTCAGCCTGCAGTTGGGGCAGCACACCTGCTGCTCAAGACTGTGCAGCTGGTCAGGCGCAGGAAAATGAACAGGGTGTCAGGCTGGAAGCAGTTCAGGCTGGGTAAGAGTGTGTGAACACGGAGATGGACCAGCATTGTGCAGCAGCGCTGGGATGCCAGGGTGCCAGGCTGAAACTGACAGAATTGAGGCCTGCTCGCCTCAAGGCAGACAGGGCACATGTGATCGCTGCACAGCAGTCTAGCACGTCATGGACAGTAGAGGTGCTTCCATGCAGGAATCAAGCCTGCGCTCACCTCTAAGCAGACCAGCACGGGGCCAAAGATCTCCTCCTCATAGCACTCCATGTGGGGTTGCACTTTGTGCAGCAGCGTGGGGCCCACAAAGTTCCCATGCTCGTAGCCTGGCACCTGGACGCCTCGGCCATCAAGTATGCACTCTGCCCCCTGCAGCACGCCTCACCACTGGTGAGTTGAGCCAGTGCAGTTGGCGACATGCAGTTGGGAGCTGGGCAGTGCAGAGGTACATGGCCATGGACGATCCAGCACATCACACCCATGGAAGGGGGCGCCATAGTGCACACAATCAAGGGCTTGCAGAGAGTCATTTGAACTGAGGAAGCGTGGCGGGTGCATTGGATGCAGCTGTGTATCATAACATAGCAGCTGCCAGCCCACCTGCTTGATGCCGCTCTCGATCAGGCGCTCCACCCGCTCCTTGGACTCAGGGCTGATGACAGGCCCCACGTCAGTGCCCTTCTCGTGGCCAGCAGAGACCTTCAGCTCTTTGGCCTTGGTGATGAGGGTGTCCTTGTACCTGCAGACAGGTGCACACCAAATTTGCAAGACGCCTGGCAGTGGCATCAAAGCTAGTCAGCCACCTGTGATGAGGGCAGCCCTGTACTTGCATGGGTGTGTGGAGCAGATTCTCCTGTGGTGCCTGCACACTTGAGTGAGGCGACTGCTTGGGGCTGCCTGCAGGTTTGCACGCTGCTACCTGCACAGGTCTTTGGGCCCCAGGCTTTACAGAAACCTACAGAGCTGTGCAGGGCCACACCTCCTCATGACTGGAGAATCTTGTGGAGCAAGAGTTTGCTCACATGCAGCAGCAGGCCCTATGTGGTCAGCTCCAAACACAGCTTGACGTCTGTACACAACAAGGACAGGAGCGAGGCGAAACACACCACAGTAGGAACAGTGGACAACAAAGCGCCACCAGCAGTGGCACCATGGAGTCACAAAGTCCTCACTTGCCGATGCCGCCCACAAAGACTGCGGCTGAGATGGCCATGCACCGCTGACCGGCCGCCCCAAAGCAGGCCCCAATCAGCGCGCTGGCTGTTGCCTCAGGGTTGGCATCTGGCATGATGACTGCATGGTTCTTGGCGCCCATGTTGGCCTGCAGGGGCAGCTCTGTGTTGCACAACCTCCTGTTGCTTGTCCTGGAGGTGGACTGCGCTCTTGGCAGCAGGTGACCGGCACGAAGAAGCCCCTGTACCTTCAGGCTGTCAGATTTCAGACTTGCTGTTAGCCAAAGATGAATCAGGCACACAGCTTCCTTGGTCTGGCTTCCAGGACATTTGGTTGTTAATGCAGCATCAGCAGCAGGCCGCTGGCAGGCAGCCTCTGCTGATCAGCCTGCGTCTGGTGCCTACAGATGCAATGTTGTGCTGTTGGTAGCACAGGCTGCAGACCTTGGCCTTCAGAACCCTCAAGACCTACCCTCACCAGCACACGCAGCAGGCACTGGCTATCTGCTGCCCTGTGGGTGCTTTGAACAGCACAGGGCGTGACAACACAGCCCCCACTGACCTGCACGCGCTTCCCGCTCTTGCTTCCCCGCTCATAGATGTACTGCCCTGCAGCATCTGAGCCAACAAAGGAGATGGCCTTGATGTCAGGGTGGTCCAAGGTCCAGTTGACCACATCACGTGTACCATGCACAACGTTCAGCACACCCCTGCAGGCAGCATGTGTCAACCATTTAGCACATGCTTCCTGTGCTCAGTGCCCATGAGAACTAGTCCACCAGGAGAGGTTCAAGGCATCACAACGTCTCCTGCGTGAGACAAAGAGGAAGCCTAAGCATCCCACATGCCACACCAAGAAGCGTGACAGCCAAGCCAGCACCAAGTTTGAAGCGGGCACTTTAGTCCCTGCACAGACTCACGGTGGCAAGCCTGCCTGCTGTGCAAGGTCTGCCAGCATCAAAGCTGCCCCAGGGTCCTTCTCCGAAGGCTTGAGCACAAAGGTGTTGCCGGCTGTGACTGCGATGGGGAACATCCACAGCGGAATCATGGCGGGGAAGTTGAAGGGGCAGATGCCAGCACAGACCTGCAGCATGGACGACAGCGTGATCTTCTCAGAATGCTTAGTCCCGATGGGACGAGAGTCCTGATGTCTAAGCCAAACAGCATACAGCAGAGCCTTACAGATTTCAGCTGGAGCCTCTGCCAGCAGCTGGTGCAGCATTAAGCAAGTGAGCAGCAGCAGCAGCTGCACTGGGCGCTGTCAGCCCTCACATGCCGCCAGCAGCTGAAGAGCAGGCAGCCAAGCACTGAAGGCATCAAGCGCTGCCAGCTCACCCCCAGGGGCTGCTTAATGCTGAAAGTGTCCATGCCTGTTGAAACGTTCTCCACAAAGTCGCCCATGAGGTCAGGGGCCATGTTGCAGGCATACTCCACCACCTCTGCAGGCACAAGCAGCTGTATATAGAAGGGCACATGCACCCTGGCATACAGCCATTGTTTGATGCTGAGGCAACACCTCTAGGCATGCAGCCAAAAATTCCTGCACCGGCAGCTAAAGGCACAGCCTGCACTTTTTGTAGGAAAGGCTTGCACCTAATATGCATGCATGTAGCCCTATTATTATCGTGAAAGTACAGCTAGCATTGCGGGAGAGCAAGCACGCTGCCTTCCAGCCATGGAGACCTGCCTTGGCTCCCTGAAACTGGAGATCATCAACCCTGAGTGGGCTGCCTGTCCAGATGTTTGACATGGAGCACTTCGTGCAGCTGACTGCCGACGTGACAGAGCAGGTGCCAGACGACCTCACTCACCCAGGCCGCGGAAGACATCGCCCTTGGCATCTGCCAGCGTCTTGCCCTGCTCCTCTGTGATGTTTGCTGCCAGCTCATCCTGCACCACAATGCCCTCTCATAGGCATGCTGCAGTGGGATTGCACCGTTAAGTTGACAGCATGTGGAGCCTGCTCATAATGCAACAGAGGTTCTCGAGCATGCTGTCCCCATGGGAGGCCTGCTCTGTTGAGTCCTGCATGCTAGTTAGCCCCCAGTTGCTTCCTCTGCGAGAGTGCTCCAGCTCTGGCCCAGAGCTTGACTGCTCTGTCAAGTTGGGCACGCTCACCATGTTCTCGCGGATGAGCTGCTGCAGCTTCAACATCACACGCTGCCTGCGTGGCACAGGTGTCTGCCGCCAGCTAGCAAAGGCAGACGTGGCGGACTGCACTGCCGCTTGGAACTCGTCTTGCGTGCAGTTGGGCAGCCGTGAAACCACTTCGTTTGTCGCCTGCAACAGCACATTTCAGGGAGCTTCCTCACATGTGGCTCAGCCTTGGCCAGGTTTCATGCATTGCAGAGAACACTTGATGCATTATGCATTCATTCAGGCTCATGGCGGCCTGATTATCACACTCACAGGATTTGTCACGTCTACCCAGCTCTGACTCTTGCTCTCCCTGAACTCGCCATCAATGAGAAGCTTGACAGTGGCCTGCAGGCACCAGGCTTACTGTGTGCAAGCTTTCGCAAGTCAGCATGGACGATCTGGCATGCATGCCAAACTCACTAAATTTTGACGCAGATCGGGAGCTGCCTCGCTGGCGATGCCTCTTGATATCCCCATTCCAGCTGGTAACGAAGAAGCAACCGACACCTGTCGGGTAAGTCGCGATACGTGCTGCGCACCAGCTCCAGACTGCTTGATCAAGCGCAGCAACATAAGTGCCAGGCCCCGGCAGCCGGGACAAGCCTGCTTGGTCGAAGTCAACGCTGCTTGATTGCTGAGCTGGCTTCTAAAGGAGGAGCTGCCTTTTCAAGTGGTTTGCTCCGCGCTGCAGTCAGTCTTATACTGCCACAGTCTGCACAGCAAGTTTTTGAAAGCTCTTCCAGGGTGTGGTGCAGGCTTTGCTCTGAGCCGGTGATCATCCCATTCATAAGAAAAACCTCATGTCGCTACGCTCTGGCCTCAGCAGCTTGTACCATGAGCACCGCCAAGCCATGCGAGATGCCAAGCAGAGGCAGCTGGCCAACAAAGAGCGCAATGAGAGGCGTCAAGAGGCCGCCAGCGCTCAGGTGGGCCCTGCCAATGCCTGGCTGTGCTTCCCAAGGTCTTGTGGCATGCGCATCCTGGCTGCCGGTATGGATGCAGGGGATGCTGCTGGTCTACCAGGTGTTTGTCAAGGCAGTATGAGCTGCTGCAGGCAGACCCAGTCAGCTGCTTGTCCTGCAGTGCAAGCAAGCACTTATGCACAAGACTTGCTGCTGTCAGAGCAGCTGCAAGACAGATCCAGAGCAGCACACCAAAAGCTCAGCCAGACATTGTACTTGTGGTTGCAAGCTGCTTATCAACTGCAGACACCTTCCAGTGTGGCTCACTGGTTCTGATGACAGGGCAGCTGCAGGAAAATCGTGTTACTGCCCCCCGTGGTGTAGCAGCCTGTTACACACAGCCCTGCCGCTGAGGGGCGCTGCCATTGAAGTGTGGCAATGGCCCAGCCAATGAGAGGCCCCCTTGCTAACAGTCAAGCTGCCTGCAGTGCAAGCAGCCCATCAAGTTAGACACCTATCGACATGCCGAGCATTGCGTGTCAGAGCCTTGCATAATGAACACCCTGCTGCTGCCTCTACAGTGTGTCCATGACACACAGGGCTTGCAACCAACAGAGTTGCAGGGCAAGAAAGCAGGCCAGGCCAAGAAAAGGCGTCCATGCTGATAGTCACACTTCCCCTGCAGTGCGAGCAGCCCATCAACTTCATCCGCGTTGATGGCCGCTCTTGCACCATCAGGCGGAGCAATGAGTACTATGCCGCCATTGAGAGCCAGTCCGGCATGATCCCTTGGAATGGCAAGCAGGACAACCTCATCGACCGATTTGATGGCAGGGCCCTGCTGGACTTTTACCGTGAGCCGGCCCGCCCGAGCAGTCAGGACAAGTCTGAGGATCAGCGGGAGCTGGACGAGGTGAGGCAGTGTCAGCAGGCTAGTCCTGCACTCAGCAGCAATTGGTGTGCATTAGCAGGGTCAAACAAGTATGAAGTGCAGCAGTGGGGAGCATAAGCAGGCTGCTATGGATGATGCAAGCTGCACATAGTTGAGGATTTGGGGCTGGTGGCCAGGACAAGTCTGAGGTGCAGCAGGAGCTGAGGAAAGTGGAATTAGCAGCCCTTGTGCACAGGTTGCCCTTTTCAAATCAAGGCTCTTGGCCAAGTCAACCTACAGTACCGCATTGCCTTCAAGTACCTACCCTTCAATGGCTGTTCCGGCGGCCACAGCAGGTAAAGCAGTGTCAACAGGCCCATACTGCACTGACTTGTCCCCTGCTGCACTATGCTCTTCCTCTGCGGTCAGACGTACTTGCAAGCTGAGCACCACATATCCTGAGCTACAAGCCCCAGGCGCGCATGCTGCGCCTGTGCAGTCTTAGCAAGATGGGATGCAAAGGCGTAGGGTCTGAGGCAGGTTCCTTGCTGTGCAGATGCTGGCTTTTGAGTCCTACCGCGACCTGGTGCACCTGCTGCAAAAGGGGTACAGCGAGGAAGACGGCCTGGAGGCAGCGGAGCGCCAGAATGTGGCTGAGCGTGCCAAGACCATGGCAGCTGCTGCAGCGGCTGTTGCCGCCAGCCAGGGGCAGGCAGCCGGCCCCATTGCACCAGGGGCTGCAGCCCTCACCCCTTCAGGTGGCAACTGCACTGAGCTCTGCTGACAGGTCACTGCTGTTGGCAACCTACCGCATGCATGGCTAGCCACGACTCACACTTCATGGTCAACTGGAAGATTCAGCTGGTTCATGTGCTTGGCATGCTCCCTACTTTCTCTGTATGGTTGATGACTCTGAAGCCAATCCTGGGCTTAGATCACATGTCCATGCAGGCTTTGGAGAGTTCTCGGCTGTTGGCTTCAACTATGGAGGTGTTGATGCCTCAGGGTCCACTGCAAAGGGCCCAGTGGATGACCTAGGGGAGGAAGGCAGCTCAGACGACTCAGGCAAGCAAGCACGGCTGCTGGTTCAAGTTTGAAGTCCCTGCATTGGCGTGCTGATGAGGGCAGGGAGTCCTACGTCTCTCCCAACATGCAGAGGATGCTGCAGCAGGGCAGCAGCTCTTATCCCAGTGTACTGCTGCCGCCTTCTGCACACTGTTGCGCTGCTGGTCAGCTGACTGCGCTTTGATGGCATTGATGGTTTATCATCCTGCTGCAAACTTTGACGCTCAAGTCTGCTGCAGCTTTGACAAAACCAGGGCTGCTGCTGTCCCCTGCTGCAGACTCTTGACAACGCTCCCAATCAGGATCTATGCTAAGGAAAAATGTAGCATGCTCAGCCTTGTATAGTGCCTCTGCATGACACCAGAAATAATGCTAGCTGGCAGTAGATATGCTCACAATACAGTCCTGTGCATCTCTACAGACCTGCAAGCAGCTGCAGTTGTCAAGTGCAGTTTTGCAGAGTCTCAGGCTGCTGTATCTTCTGCAGACACCCAGGATGCTGCCTCTGCTGCAGACTCTGACCTAGACTTTGAGGAACGAGACCAGGACGGGGCACAGGACGCCTTGGCTGCCAATCTGGGCATTGACGACTTCAGCGCAATGCTGCGCCACACTGAGCGGCAGGAGGAGGCTGAGGCAGCTGGCAATGTAAAGCGATCAAAGTATGTGCAGCTCCATGACAGTGCTACTCAAGGGCCTCTCAGCTGACATCCTGCTACATGCACGGAGCTCCCCTTGTTGCCCTTGAGGGGTTGCAGAGGGCTGAGGGTGGTGGGTCTGACGGCTGGAACACTGCTACCTGGAAGAGGACCCAGGATGCAGCCTCATGGCTGCATCATCAGGACTCGGCTGGTCCATCAGGGTCATGCTGGTGTCTCTGCACGGCCAATGTGATGCTGCAGAGCCTTTTGCACAACTGCAGCTCCCTTTGTGCAGCCCAAGTCTGCACGCAAGATGCCTAAGTCTTAGGCAGTGCACCTGCTCTGGTGCCTGTTGACTCCAGAATCTCAAGTGGTGCCCCTGCTCTGCTGCTTGAAGACGCATGTTCAGCCGCAAGAAGGCTGCCATGCGGGCCAAGCGCATGGCTGGGCAGGGCCTCAGCGTCTGGGGCCCCAGTGTAAACCCCGGGCCCAAGCCTTCACGGCCTGCGCTGGCTCAGGGGGATGACTACAGGCGTGACCGGCGGGGCAGCCCAGGATATGAGCCATACAAGAGGTGGGTTGGGGCTGTGGAGAAAGGCATAATAACACTTTCTGCTGAGCAGAGCCTGACAAGTGCTGGGCAGGTTTTGACAAGTGCTAGGCAGGTTTTGACAACTGCTAGGCATGCATGGGGATGCTACCTACACAACAAGCGTGGTGGGGCACGGCTCTGCAACCTGACTGGCAGGCTTAGGGATGGTGACCAGTGCTGAGCACACATCAGGGGCTGTTGTTGCCTGCCTGACGGCAGAGATATTGCACAGAGAGCGGAACTGTGCAACATGTACGGGCAAGGTGGGAAACATGCCTACAGTGAGGCTGATACGCTGGACTCTATTAGACCTACTGGTGGCAGCACTGTTGAGCTTGTCTGCCTGCAGGGCTCGTTCCAGGTCATGGTCGCGGTCACAGTCGCCATCACCCCGTAGGCAAGATTGCCCAGTTGCAGGTTCTGCTTGTTCTGACATGCTGATGTTCCAGTTGCCCTGACAGGCAATAGAGGCATCCTGTGCATATTTCTGACTGCTATGGCTGGCAGCCTGGCCTGCCTGCAATGTGCAGTCACAGTGTGCAGCGCCTCACAGCCCCATGCCCAGCCATCTCCTGCACTAACTCCTGTCTTCTTTGATACAGGCGACGTAGGACTGGCAGAGACGACAGGCCACGCACAGAATTCATCACTGAATTCAGCGTTGGCGGCACAGAGCCCAGCTGGCGTGGCCTGCCTGAGAAACCTGCAGAGACCCTGCCCTCTAGTGACACAGTGGACGCCAAACGGTCTGTGCCCCCCTCTGGATGCTCCTGCTGGTCACTCTCTCTGCGTGCTGCCACTTGGAAGGCAGCGGATGGGCCTGTTGGGGCTGCCCGGCGCATCAGCAATCTCTTGGGTCAGGCCGTCAAGGTTTGCTGCATGGTGGCCCTGTAGCTGACTGATGAAGAGTCAGCAGGCTATTTGACTTCTGCTGAATGAGGCGCTGTCTGCCCCACAGCCGATGAATCTGCCTGATGCTGGGTCTTGAAGTGTCTTGCTGGTTGGTTGTCTCATCTCAATGAACCCTGTCTGCCCTGTGATGCCAGCACCTGCTGCTGCTTTGCCTGTACTTGCACGGTCTCCTGGCTGCATGGTGCTGGTGCAGCCCGTGTGTGCTGGCTGACGCTGTTCCCTTGTGGTGCCTGTGTGTCTGTGCAGGGGTGGCATTCTGGATGCACTGCCGCGCAAGGCTGACCCAGCTGTTGCAGGCCCATTGGTACTGCCGGTAACAGCTGTGGTTACTGGGGCCTCCAAGTGAGTGTGCAGCGCCACTGCGCCGTATACCACTGTGCCTGCACCAGGCAGCATGCTGTGTTCTTGTGAGGTCCCCTCACACCAACTGTCTGCATGCAATCAAGTCCCCTGCTCTTCTCATGGCCTAACATATGCAGCAGTCGCCCAGCACAAGCTGCTCGGACTGACCACAATGCCGGAACTGTACTTGACTGGGCAACCTGACCTTGCAGGCCGCGAAGGCGGCAGGACAGCAGCAGCGATGATGAGCGGCATCGCAGGGGCCGGGTGGCTGAGCGAAGCAAGCCAGCTGTCAAGGTGATGTGCATGTCACAGCTGCGGCTTGAAGTGGACTGCAGGGGCACGTCACTGTCACGTCTTCTTCCAGCTCAGCTTACTTGCAGACCTGGGGTGGCTCGCTTGTGCTGCCACCTAGCTGCCGTGTGCTGTCCAGGCCTCGTCTCCTTCTTAATTCCATCCCTCCTGCTGCTGGTGCTTGGCAGCGTTCCCTGGCTCCCGCCTGCCTGCACCTGTCTGCAAAGGTCCCACTTATCTCACCCCTGGGCCTGCACATGCCGGCTAGAGAGACACCCCTGGCAAGGGGCACAACCACAAGCCACTCAGTGCAGAATTAGGGGTGCTGACAGTCACCTGCATGCCTGCAGCCGTCTGCGAAGGAGACGCCTCAGGAGAGGCTGAAGCGTGTGATGGCGGCGCAGCTGAACAAGCAGGTGGCCAGGGACGCTGTCAGCGTGGCCCAGCGTAAGGCTGACGAGGAGAGGGACCGACAGGCCAGGCTAAGAATGGATAGTGCCCATGCTGCCCGCTATGCTCGACGGTCCTCCCCTGAAGGCTACAGGTCAGTGGGGTCGCCTGGAGTTGTCCGGGGGGAGCAGATGAGAAGACTGCCAGGCATTGACTGGGCCACCGTTGACAACGTCTGCTGAGAGCTGCCGTCGCTCAAGTCCCCATGTTGCCCGACTGGCAACCAGCCTGAGCTGCCTTGTGGCCTGCAGTGTTGCCTGCTCGAGGGCAGAGTCATGTGTAGAATTCTGCCCTGCAGGGACTCCTATCGAAGGTGACCCTGATTTAACAGCATGAAATGTTCAAAAGCATTGTGACCACAAACTAGTGTAATCAGCAAGAGTGCAAAAAGGGGACCTTGCAAGACAAGGTGAAAGCGCAGTTTGCAGTGTGGCGCCTTTCGACAACCTGAATGAATGCCTTGCCGTCAGCCAGCTGGGAGATGCTCCAAGCCCTCTTGCACCAGTTTCATGTGTGCGCGGACGTGGGCCATGTCGTTGTCAAGGCTTGCCAGCTGCTGCTGCAACGCCTGCTCCTTGACAGCTATAACTTGAGGGGCCTCGTCCAGGGTGCAAACAGCCCAGAAGCCTAGCCCTACATTGATGGTGATTTGAGAGGCGTCCTGGACACTGGCCTGCATCTGCACTCCATGGCCTAGGTCCACCAGGCATTCCAAGCTCTTCAGGCGTTCCTGTAGTCCTCGACAACCCAAGCTTGTCTGAGATGACGATTGTGTGCAACATGGTTGATGAAAACAACATACCTGCTGAAGTGATCTGATGCTGGTCTGCAGCTGCTCATAGCTGCGCAAGTCTGTTTGTTTTGAGTGATAAGACTCAGAGAGGGCCTGGATATCAGGCAGCAGCTGCTCATCTAAATACTGCTGCAGCTCAAATCTCCTGGATGCTGCCTCTGCCTCGCTTACGGACTGCATGAGCCATCCTTATCTGGACTTGACAGCAGGCTGGTCAAAGTTCTGACTGACCAGATCTTTGGACTTCACGGCTGTCTGTGCAGCCCAACACCATGTCAGTCACTCCGGATGCTCACCAGCCCTTGGAGCACTGCCACCAGCTGCCAAGGTGCAGCAACACCCTTCGATCCCGCGCACTGCCTTTCTACCGCAGGCTGGCAGGCAGACAAGCAATCCAAGGGTGCAGGGCGAATGCAGGCAAGTCAGCCAGGGTGTGGGACACACTTGGGACAGCGTGGTATTGTGGCAGACTGACTGTGTCATGCAGACGCCCATGTGTGCAGGTTGCTGTCCTGCCTGACAGCAAATGAGAGCGCATGCCTGCGCAGACCGGCATGCAGGGGCTGCTGCGCGCCAGGTAGTGTTGAACCTTAGCTTCATAGCTGAACACTGCACCTGTACTGCTCTGCAGAGGTGCCCGACAGTGTTGCCAGCAGCTCAAATGGCAATGGCAAGAAATCCCCGTTTGATGGGCGTGCCTTTCGGCGTCAGCTAATGAAGCAGGGCATGTTTGTACGCAACCCCATCAATGACAAGGACAGCCTGGCACTCATGGATGAGCATGGCACCGGCTACAGCACCGTCGGTGAGTGCTTGAACCCTGGCATGCCTGCGTCAGCAAGCCTGTGTTCTGCAAGAGCCCAGGCAATAGGCTGCTTGCCCCAAGTGCTCTGCAAACCTGTGAAGCACAGGGCACATGCATGCCAGCATCGCCTGCTCTCGGTCACAGGTCCCAGACCGGCATGCCACCTTGTCTAGCAGGCGGCAGCCGCAGGCAAAGCATGCGCTGGTGTACCTGGAGAGCCCTGGTGGCTGCTCATCCACAACACTGGCACGAGAGCTTCTTGCAGCCTTACCGCCCTGCCGGCCGCCCATGCCTCGCTGCTTCTGGCAGGCTGCTGCTGGCTGTCATGCGCAAGGCTGGACGCTGCCCTCTGCTGTTGGCACAGGGTGACCCTGCATCTGGGTCCTCTGGACGGCTTGCCAGGCGCTGCCCTGTGCTGCTGGCGCTGGGCTAATCTGCCAGGTGCCCCAGGGGCCGCAGATGTACCCAGCGCCAGCAGCACAGGGCAGCGCATGGCATTGAGTCCAGAGGACACAGATGCAGGGTCACCCCATGCCAGCAGCAGAGGGCAGCGTTCCCTGGGGGAAGTGTCAGGCGGTTCCCTGTGCTGCAGCTGTTGGGTACAATCAGGCCCCTGAGGAGAGTGTTCACAGCAGTCTTCAGTTGTTTCAGTGCTCATGTGGTGTGCCTGGCTTTCCCCTGCAGGCCTGGTTGCGCAGATGAAGGACAACGGGAACCAGTGGCAGTTCAAGGGCATCACAGTCAAGCTGGCCAACGCCTTTGGCTACTGCTGGGGGGTGGAGCGGGCCGTGCAGATGGCATACGAGGCTCGCAGGGCCTACCCTGGCCAGAAACTGCACATCACCAACGAAATCATTCACAACCCGGCAGTCAACCAGGTGAGGGCTCTGCCTGTCCACGCACTGAGTGCAACACCATGGACGCTGTCTGCCATGGTGGGCAGAAGCCAGCACCCACACATTCTATTGCTTGTCAGCAGCTGGCCGGTGGTTCCACGGTTACGTGGCATCTGAGGCATGTTGGCAGTGCAAGCTGCTCTGGCTGATGTCGGCTGCACCCAACATGAATGTTGGCTGCACTGCGTGGGCAACCCCTTGCTGCCCTGCAGAGGCTGCAGCACACGCCTGCAGCCAGCTGCAGGGGCCACACATAGCCAGCCCCTGCCTGCACCGTTCACAAGACTCACACAATTCTTGAACTGTGCAGAGGCTGAAAGAAATGGAGGTGTCCATCATCGAGGATAGAGGTGGCGACCAAGGCAAGAATTTTGACCCCGTGAAGCAGGGGGATGTGGTCATCCTGCCAGCCTTTGGGGCAAGCGTGCCTGAGCTGCGCCTGCTCTCAGACCGTAAAGTGCAGGTGAGGCTTGCAGGGGCTGGGGTCTGCTGCTGAGGGCCTTCCAAAGTGACCGTTCACGTGCTGCTGCATCCAGGGACCTCAGCATCTCAGCTGTGGGGCCAGCATGCTCGAGCCATGCATGCTGTCCCACTGCAATGCGCACCTGCGCAGAGACCACTGCTTTCCATGGGCCATGCTTCACTCAAGCGCACAGCAGTGCGCTGCCTGGGGCCAGCCTGCCCGAGCCGCGCCTGCTTAGCAGCCTCAACATGCCAGAGAGGGGAGAGGGGCCCTGAGAGCCATCCTGCTTTGGAGGCCGGTGTGCTGACATTCAGGCTGCATGGGTCAGAGGGCTGCCCGGGTGCGTCAGGGCTGGTGTCCAGGACTTTCCTGCAGCGCAGGGTGTCTAAAGCTGGCAACCCACCCAGGGCACACCCCTGCCCAACCTGGGCACCCCTGCAGGACCTTGTTGGGCACAGCTTGCAGTAGCAGGACTGCTCCTTGGCGTCCTTGCTGTCTGCTGATTGCAGCACTCTTTGTCACCTGCATCACCTCACACTGGCACCTGCCGCCTGCAGATTGGGTACGCTGAGTATCCCTGGATGATTGACCCCGTCCCACATGCGGCTGCTGCTGCTCGTGCTGCAGGCCAG